>JARQOC010000009.1:400941-1810959 GCA_033576535.1 Allobates femoralis
CTTCTGTGGAGGTCTTCCTGAGTGAAGTCTCATGAGGCTGCTGAGCGGCTGGGAAAGAGAGCAGCAAAGGCCGTGTGTTGATATAACACGGCCTAGCCATGGGAGAACCCATTTGAAGGGATGGTGTGTCTTTATCAGTTATGATTGGACGGTATAAAGTGTATCCCGGAGGTCTGTGGCTAACCTGTATCGTGCCATTAAACAGTGTTCTGGGTGAACTGTGCCTGGGTCCCTGCCTTCTGTTGTGCCAACCAACATCACTACCTCACAATATATACTAGATGGTGGCCCGATTCTAACGCATTTGGTATTCTAGAATATGTATGCAGTTGACATACTGTGACTGACAGAACTTGTTCAGTCAACGTGAGTGAACTACTATACATAGATATAGATATAGACATATAGATATATCTATGTATCGTATAAGACATATAGATATATATATATATATATAGATATATATACATCTATATATATATAGCACCCCTATGGTATATGGTGGTACATTACAGCACATGTATAGCAGCACTATAGTATATTGGCGGTACATTATAGTAAATGTATAGCAGCACTATAGTATATGGCGGTACATTACAGTACATGTATAGCAGCGCTATAGTATATGGCGGTACATTATAGTACTTGTATAACAGCACTATAGTATATGGAGGTACATTACAGTACATGTATAGCAGCACTATGGTATATGGCGGTACATTACATTACATGTATAGCAGAGCTATAGTATATTGCGGTACATGACAGCACATGTATAGCAGCACTATGGTGTATGGCAATACATTACAGCACATGTATAGCAGCACTATGGTATATGGCGGTACTTTACAGTACATGTAAAATATCACTATAGTATATGGCGGTACAGTATAGCACATGTATAGCAGCACTATAGTATATGGCAGTATATTACAGTATATGTACAGGTGCACTACAGTATATGGTGGTATTTATAGCACATGTATAGCAGCACTATAGTATATGGCGGTACATTACAGCACATGTATAGCAGCACTATAGTATATGGCGGTATATTACAGTACATATACAGGTGCACTATGGTATATGGTGGTACTTTATAGCACATGTATAGCAGTGTTATAGTATATGGCGGTATATTACAGTACATGTATAACAGCATTATAGTATATGGCGGTACATTACAGCACATGTATAGCATTGTTATAGTATATGACGGTACATTACAGCACATATATAGCAGCACTATAGTATATGGCGGTACCTTACAGTACATGTACAGCAGCACTATAGTATATGGCGATACATTACAGCACATGTATAGCAGCACTATAGTATATGGCGGTATGGAGCAAGCGGAGCAGGATGGAGCGAGCGGGGCAGCATGGAGCGAGCGGGGCAGGATGGAGCGAGCGGGGCAGGATGGAGCCGGGGGTGCAAATGGAGCCGGGGGTGCAGGATGGAGCGAGCGGGGCAGGTTGGAGCGAGCTGGGCAGGATGGAGCCTAGGGGGGCAGGATGGATGAGGGGGGGGCAGGATGGAGCCGGGGGGCAGGATGGAGCCAAGGGGGGCAGGATGGAGCCAAGGAGGGGGCAGGATGGAGCCGAGGGGGGCAGGATGGAGCTTGGGGGTTGGCAGCAAGGAGCTGGGAGGGGAACAGGATGGAGCCAGGGGGGCAGGATGGATGCGGGGGGCAGGATGGAGCCAAGAAGGGGGGAGCAGGATGGAGCCAGGGGGGGGGCAGGATGGATGCGGGGAAGCAGTGTGAAGCTGGGGGGGCAGGATGGAGCCGGGGGCAGGATGGAACCGAGGGGGGCAGGATGGAGCCGGGGGGGCAGGATGGAGCCGAGGGGGGCAGGATGGAGCTGGGTGGGGGGGCAGGATGGAGCCAGAGGGGGCAGCATGGAGCCAAGAAGGGGGGCAGGATGGATGGGGAGGGCAGGATGGATGTGGGGGGATAGAATGGATGCGGAGGGACAGGATGAATGCAGGGGGGCATGATGGAGCCGGGGAGGGCACGATGAATGCGGGGGCAGGATGGAAGTGGGGGAACAGGATGGATGCGGGGGGGCAGGATGGAGCCGGGGGGGGCGCAGGATGGAACCGGCGGGGCAGGATGGAGCTGGGGGGGCAGGATGGAGCCGGGGGAAGGGGCAAGATGGAGCCAGGGGGGCAGCATGGAGCCGGAGCATCTAGGATCTCGGGCGATGTGTCTCGGGCAGGTCTTGTGTGTGATCTCCGGAGCCTCCCGCGGGTTCGGGCGGGTTGTGTCCCGGCAGCTGGCGGCTCGGGTGGCCCCGCGGACAGCGTTGCTCCTGGTGCCCGTTCCAGGGACTATCTGCGGCTGGAAGCGGAGGAGCTGCGGGAGATCTGCCCGGGGCTCTGGGTCCACTGGACGGCGGATCTCAGCATGGAGGACGGGGTGAGAAGGACGGTGACCGCCGCCGCGGAGATAGGAGGAGGAGAACCAGAGAGGCTGATCATCATCAACAATGCTAGTATGTGAGAAGAGACCGGGGAGCATGGAGGGGAGAACGGGGAGGATTTAGGGGAGACCGGGGAGGGTGGAGGGGACACTGGGGAGCGTGGAGGGGAGACCGGGGAACATGGAGGGGAGTCCGAGGAGGGTGGAGGGGAGACCGGGGAGGATGGAGGGGAGACCGGGGAGCGTGAAGGGGAGACCGGGGAGCGTGGAGGGGAGACCGGGGAGCGTCGAACGGAGACCGGGGAGTGTGGAGGGGAGTCCGGGGAGGATGGAGAGGAGACCGGGGAGCGTGGAGGGGAGACCGGGGAGCGTGGAGGGGAGACCGGGGAGCGTGGAAGGGAGACCGGGGAGCATGGAGGGGAGATCGGGGAGGATGGAGGGAAGACCGGGGGGCGGCGGATACCCGTGTATCCCGGCGAAAGCGGCACTGACGCGCCGCTGTCGCCAGGATGCAAATTGGCGCGAAATTCGAAATTTGAATTTGCGCGCCTATTTGCATAGTCTGTGCTCATTGGTGCCCGCCAATTGGCAGGCACCAATGAGCGGCTTCTGTCTGGTGCGCGATTTCCGTGACAGACAGAGAACATTAGACGATTATATAGTAGATAATATATAGATATCAGTATAAAGGCTCTTTATCACTCCTGTGTAGTCAGATTGTCAGCTCCTGTGATCAGGGCTCTCCTCATACACCTGTACAGTGTATATGTATAGTATATAGTGATCAGTATACAGGCTCTTTATCATTCCTGTGTGATCAGATTGTCAGCTCCTGTGATCAAGACTCTCCTCCTCATACACCTGTACAGTGTATATATAGTATATAGTGATCAGTATACAGGCTCTCCTCATACACCTGTACAGTGTACATATATAGTATATAGTGATCAGTATACAGGCTCTTTATCATTCCTGTGTGGTCAGATTGTTAGCTCCTGTGATCAGGGCTCTCCTCCTCCTCACACACCTGTACAGTGTATATTATATATATATATATATATATATATCACAGACCCGTGGAACTGAACATCAGACAGGGATGATTAGAATAGTATTATAAAGCTACCGGTACACAGAGTGATAGCTGGGAGGCATAAAACACCTAAGGGTACCTTTACATGCGGCTACATTTCTAGGGTGGCTACAGGTAACTTACTGGTTGCAGTGAAATCATGGAGAGATTATTCCATTTGTACACAGCAACAAGATAGAACCTTGTCTCCATGATTTCACTGCAACCAGTAAGTTACCTGTAGCCACCCTAGAAATGTAGCCGCGTGTAAAGGTACCCTTATGGTACCTTTACACGCCGCCACAACAGGATGGATACCAACGGCAACTTCACGTGCACGAGCACGGCCGAACGGTTACCAACGGGAACCGCACCCTCTATACACGCCGCCACAAGGTGCGCTACGCGACGCTACATCTACAGCTACATACATCGCCGGGTGTCGCAAGTAGCCGTCTGTAGCTCAGCGTACCAGCTTTACACACCGCCACCACAGAGTGATCTGGGAGCAACAAAGGCCGGACGTAAAACAAATAGGCGTGCCACAAACCTGTACGCCGCGCCCAAACCACAACCATTGGCCAACACTACGGAGTTGTGATTGGGCACGACGGAGAGGGCGGATGGCCGAGACGTGCCGTACTAGTGAGCAGAGTGTGGCACGAAATTAGCGCTTGTGACATGGCGGAGCCTGCCGAATGCATCCAAATCGATGGATCACGCTAGAGCGGGGGCCAATCACATATCCCGTGTGTATTAAAGTAGCGGTCCGGGGCTATGTGTGCGTAGTACAAGTGTTTGCCTTGTCACGCACGATCAGCGCTTGTGACAGCCGCGTGTGCCGATTGAACTGAGGTGCGTTTGTGTGACACACATTAGCGGCTTACAAAAGACAGTATGTGCGTTTTCTGTCAACAATCTGTGACAACTGTGGCGAAGTATGTGTATGTATACAGGCTGAATGGGGTTTAATATATGTGCTGACAGATGTGAATGTAGTGGAACAGCTTCCAAGACACCAAGTCAAAGATCTGTGTGACAGTGTATTAGCAAACACCTGGCAAGAGTCTGTCCTGCATCAATGTGCTGTGTGCAGGGGACCCTCTGCCTGCAACAAAATAAAGGATCATGTAGGCACAATGGCCACAAACACTGTTGGGCAAAAGACTTTCCGAAAAACATGGCTACCCACACATATTGTGTGCACAATCCCAGGCAATAGGTGGCTATGACATCCCAGGCCCCCACCCAACCCTGCATCACATTGCCCTCCTCCACCAAGTAATCAGGCTCACACAGATTATGTTGGATCCAACAGAAAAAGGTTTAATATATTGCATGAATGTTGTTGACCTTGTCTTGTGCAAACAAAATATACATAAAGTACAAACATTGTTGAATTCCAGAGCAGGTGACATTAATCAGCCACATTAAACGGATAACGAAATCACCACACATTGCAAACTGTGCATAGAAAAAATACAAAAATAACCTAAACTAACTAACTAACTAACTCCATAATGAAAACTCATGCACATAATGAAAAAAAAGAGAATGGAAAAGGTCAACCAAACATTAAAGGGGTGCAGCTAACCTGCTGTCACCTTCCTTGAAAACACAAAAGCAACTCCCAGAGCCAGCCACATCATATGGCCTGGTCCTGCCAGCTCACTGCACCAGACCCATTGAAGTAGGAGCAGTAAGCGTCTCTACTGTCCCTGGCCTCCCGCCGAGTGCGGCCATGGCTCTGCGGCTGGAGTGGCACAATCACATGGGCCTCATCACGCCAAGACCCTGGACGGAGCTCCCCTGTTGTAGCGTCTGCATAATCTCCATAACCTCCTGGCGTGTATGATGCCCTATCCCTACGACGCAGGAAGTTATGCAGCACACAGCAGGCCACCACTACCGCGTCAATAGACTCCGGTTTCATATGTATAGGTGTATGAAAAATCCGGAATCTATTGGCCATTATCCCAAACGCATTTTCAACTACACGGCGGGCCCGGGATAGCCGGTAGTTGAAAATGCGTCTCTCAGAAGTAAGGGCCCTCTGGGGATATGGCCGCAGTAGGTGCTCCTGAAGTGGGAATGCTTCATCCGCCACAAACGCAAAGTTGAGATGTTCGGTCGTGTGCTCATTTGAGGGTAAGTTTAGCCCACCATTCCCTAGTAGTGTTGCCAAGGAGCTTAGGGCAAACACCCCCCCATCTGAGTTGCGACCGGGCATTCCAACATCCACGTAGAGGAACTCATAGTTGGCATCGACTACAGCCATGAGGATTATACTACAATACCCTTTGTAATTGAAATACAAAGAGCCAGAGTGGCCAGGTTTGGTAATCCTCACGTGCTTACCATCCAATGCCCCGCCACAGTTGGGGAAGTTCCACCGGCTTTCAAACCCTCGGCCCACTTCCAGCCATTCTGCGGCGGTTAAAGGCATTTTCATGTAGGCTGGCTGCAGAGCTCTCCAGATGGCCCAACACGTTTCAGGGATCAGGCGGCTCAGCAGGGGCAGGGAGACACGTGACACGTATGTGAGTGATGTCATGGACTGCCCTGTAGCCAGGAACCGCAAAGTGATCGCCAACCGCTCAGCAGCTGATACTGCTGGTCGCATAATAGTGTCCTGACGCGCTATCATTGGCCCTACACGCTCCAATAGGAAGGTGAAACAGTCCTCGGGCATACGGAGATAGTTTCGGTAATCATCAGGACAGTTAAGCTCCAGCTCCCGCAACAGCTGCATGTGGCCCCGGGTTTCCCGCCTCAGAAGCCAATCACGGGTCCACATCCGCCGCTGTCTGCGCCTCATCAACCTTTCATACCGATCCTGATACCACATTTGCTCTTCCGCCAACGCAAGAGCCACGATAACATGGCGGTCATGGATATTCTGCATCCTCAATATCAGCACCTGTAGATAAGAAAATACAACATGAGTACATAGAACAAAATGTGGCAAAGTCAGCAGGGTCAGCAAGCCACACCTCTTTTCCATTACACACTATAGCCAAGAGGATGGGATCTCTCCTGTGGGCCCAAAACACAACCCTGAAGCAAGGAGGCCAAACACCCAGTAGTCACCCCAAACAACATGGCACACGGCGATTGAGAGTGGCCTCCTCTACATCAACGTCAATGGGAGCTCCCAAAATTCACACATCTGCACCTAGGTGAGTTAGAAAGGGACATGTGTCAACAATAATGTTGGTCAAACAGGTCCCATAATCCATTACACAGGCCATTATGTCAATTGATTACAGTAAAAATGAGAAGAATAACGAATGTGACGTACCCCGATATGGAAGGGTGAGGAAGGCTCCATGAACCAAACAACATTGCACATGACTGCGGATGGTTACCCATGGTGTAATTGGTTTTTGAAGCTGTCCTTTTAAATACACATCTATGCCATGTCTGGAGCGCCACACCTCAAAGCCATGTGTGATCCTATTCCCGTTGAACACAGTCTCCATTGGCCACAACCAGTATGCAGAAATCGATCCAGTCGACATGAGTGACACAGTTCTGTCTACAGTCATGCATCCATTCTCCTGTATGTTGTCTGGAAACAAACACAGCAATGTATCTCACCAAAAGTGTCAAGGCCCACACAAAATGCCGTATCCTAACCCACACACTAGACTATATCTCGTCCCCACCAATACCAACCCCTATATCGGCCGCTACAGCAGTCTCTGGCGCTCTCCAAGAACATCAACATATGCACCCCACCCTGCGCAAATTCCATGTGTGTCCACAATAACTTACCTAATGGGTCTGGCCAGCAAGCGTAATGTTTGGCGGGATGGCCAGCTTTTAAAGGGCCGCCAACCTATCACGAATCAGCGATCTCCACCAATTAGCGGCAGCCAAATCCGCACCCAGGTGCCCCATGAGGATGTGCATAATTGTGTCCGCTGTGATTGGTGTCCCGGACTATAAAGGCAGGTCAATGGCCACTGCTCCGTGTCCAGACGTCGATGTGCATTGAGCTACTAGTGTCCTGTTTGACTTCTGTTGCTCTGACGGTAAGCCTCTTTAGCGGTTTGTAAGAAAATGTAATGAACGCAGCAGGCTCAAGCACAGGCAGCTTAGGCGATGTGTGTATGGGCATGTTTGAAGCGGCATGCAAATATTGAACACGTAATATTAAATATGTGTACCTTATTCTGTGTCGCCCAGTAGCCAGGTAGTGCCTCTACTTATGTAGTGTAAGTATGTATTGCACCTTCTGCTTTTTGGCAATGGTCAAAGAGCACGGTGTTATGTATTTGGCTGGTCCTTCACATCAACATTTCAGGGGTGGTAGAATTGTGCCGTACATTCCAGGGATGTTGGGTACATGTGTTAAAATGTGAGTTCCACGTCTTGAGGAACACCTACATGATCATCTGGGTGCACATTACATGTAGTATGTGCAGTGTTGCCACACAGCCAGCCCGCCTTTCTCATATAGTGACCCCTTAACATTTTGGACACTGACCAGGTACTAGTTAGCACACAACGTGTTAGGTCACATGTTGCCCTCTACAGGTATGTACGCACACACCGTGTCAAGGTGTGTTGCAATAGTTACATTGGGGACTGAAATAATGTTTGAAACATCTGTAGGTGGACACCGATATCCGGGGCTTGATATTGCCAGCATACATGTGTTGGAGTTAGTAGCGGTCTGAGATAGAGAAAATGGCACACTCATGACCAGTTTCTACCCACAAAATTGCTGCATAGATGATCACTGTAGAAAGTTAATGATTATGTGTATGATTCTGGCAAGTTTAGAAATGTCGGTATGGCTTGTGTTGTGACTGCTTTTTTGGTTGATTTTGTCATCGCCAGATGCCGACGGGTACTGTGGAATTGGAATCCCAGCTTCTCACGGAGTATCAGCGGCACGAATGTTTGTGGCGCAGCTCGCTGCCCGAATATAAAAATCGGGCAGCGAGGGCCGAGGCCTACCGGAGTCTTGTGGCTCTGGCAAATCGCTTGGAGCCAAGGGTAGGCAAGACGTGGGACCAGCCTATGGTGGCACTTAAGATAAAAAACATGAGGTCGGCGTTCATGCGGGCTCACATTCAGTACCAGCGTCGTCGCTCAGGGGCTGGAGCAGAGGAGGTACCATCACCTACCCTATGGTACTATCCCCTGTTCACCTTCATCCTGGGCGAGGTGCGCCCGCATCGAACAACCACCAACTGCCCCGTGGCTGCGTCCCATGTAGGCCCGGCTGCATCACCATCTGCGCCACAGGAGGTGGGTAATTGTGTGACAGTGGTGGGCCACGATGGTTCCTTCACATGTGTGCTTCGATAAATCCTTCACACCAAATGTGTTGCCATATTTTCCTCCTTGCTGCCGCACACCTTGGCCTGTCAATCTATCTGCCCTCCTTCCATGACTTGCCAGGCTTTTCTATTCTATGCTTCCAGCCGTAATGCAATGTTGCTTCTTCCACAACACCTTGGTATGTTTAGGTTAGTTATGTAATGCTTTCAAGATAGCTGGTGGTTTGTTCTCTATCAGCCACATAGTACCATGCAGTAAATGGTGCTGGCTCACATGTGTGTTGGCTTTTTTGCCATTGGGTTAAAGGTAATTGACTGAGGGGTGGATTCTCACCATAAAGGAGTCCGAATGGGAAGGTGCCCAATATGTGTCATTGGGCAGCACAGCCCCCAGTATCAAGGTGTTGTGGTGACATGTCCTAAGATTGGATTACGGCTACGTGACAAACAAATAATTATGTATTTAGCTGAGCTCCTGGAATGGTCGAGGTGAGTGTACAGGAGAACCACTGGTGTTGGGGTATTGCACCTTATTAGCATTTCTGTCTTATTCCTCATTTTCCATTCTGGTAGTTGGCCTTGGTGTGTGTGGGAGTGGTATATAGAGTGCTGTTGTGAATGTATACAGTTGATATTGCCTCCACTAATGGTTTTTTTTTTTTATCCCCACCCACAGGCCCCAGAAGAGGACGGCTCCATTGCCGAGGATTCTGTTGCTGATGATGCTCAGCCCATGACATCTGGGGCTGAGCAGGAGGGCGCGGCGAGTGATGTGGGTCCAGGCCCAGGTCCCAGCTCCGGGATCCGTCGCCGCCGACGTCCTGCACCACCTGACACGGAGCTGGGCGCCTGGGCCCGACGCGTGCTGTTGGATGAACAGCGGACCCACATGGACCCCGACGCCCTCTACATGAGCAACAGAATGCGAGGGATGGAGCCGCTCCAGAAAAAGATCCTTCTGAGGGTCTTCCACAATGCCGCTGATGCTGCCGATGATGGGGCCCTTCAATGGGGCTGCCACGTCCCCTCCCCCATGCAACACACCTTGTGGCCCCTTTCACCAGCTGCCCCATCTCGGCCCGTGAGAAGACCGGCCCCGCCACAGTCACCCCATCCCCCCTCAACACATCGTCGTTCAACCAGACGTTCTGGGGCAGGTCGGGGCTGCCCTCAGAGGAGGGGGGATCCGGCATTGTCAGAGCCGACAGAAGAGGAGTAATTTGGACACTAGTGGCCAATGCACAGAATTGGCAGTCTGGACCTTATAATTTCATGGATCGCCTTTTATTTGTATATTTTGTGGCTGGAGTATTGGCCCAAAAATGTGGTTGAATTTTTTGGTGTATTCCACAAAAAAATCTATTATTTGTCATTTATGTTAAAGTCCAGCCTGGATTAAACTTATTTCAGTAACCCAATTGTGTATTATTTTCCGAATAAGGATTGTGGGGGGTTTTGGGGGTGAATGTAATTGTGGCCAATAATAGGTTTCCCCAAGCCACACAATTTGGGCCAGTGGTCGCTCAGCAGGATCACCATCGGTTCATTAGGATTGTCTTAGCACATTCACAAAGGGATGTTGTGATGTGCCTCACATAGTTAGCTTATGGTGAGGTTTGGTCAACAAAGATTAGTAAGGTCACATGAAGGAGCGTATAACAAAGTTAGAACAGCATTGTATTGTAAACATACATGTGTCACAGACATTTTCCATAATACAAGGAAGGCTTAGGCCAGATGGGGCTAGCCAGTCCACACTTGTGATGGTCCCAATGTGGGACAGTATAGGGATTGTAGGCCAGATGGGGCTAGCCAGTCCACACTTGTGATGGTCCCAATGTGGGACAGTATAGGATTGTAGGCCAGATGGGGCTAGCCAGTCCACACTTGTGATGGTCCCAATGTGGGACAGTATAGGGATTGTAGGCCAGATGGGGCTAGCCAGTCCACACTTGTGATGGTCCCAATGTGGGACAGTATAGGGATTGTAGGCCAGATGGGGCTAGCCAGTCCACACTTGTGATGGTCCCAATGTGGGACAGTATAGGGATTGTAGGCCAGATGGGGCTAGCCAGTCCACACTTGTGATGGTCCCAATGTGGGACACTATAAGAAAAGAGCCCAACGGGGGCAAAACAAACAAAAAATAACACGATTTTCAATTTAGCAAGGCAACAAGCCAACGTGTGAAAATGTAAGTGTCCAACAAGGACAACTGTTTGGGGGGCCATGTTTGGCCAGGATACAATGCATCCCTCAAATTCATGGGTGTGAACCATGGTGTGGGTGTAGGGCCGCCAGCATTTCAGCCAGCCGGCCAAGGTCCTGCAGGCCACGCTGTAGTGCCGTGGTCAAACGGGCCACAAAGGCCTGATGGGCCTGGATGAATTCCTCCATGGTAGGGGCACCTGTATTGGGAGTAAACACACACTTTACTACACAGTCGTCACTGCTGATGGTTAGTCATGACTGGCCGCAAGCATCCACTTACCCTGTTCCTCCAAATCCAGTTCAACATCAGACGGGGAGGGAGATGGGGTCAAGCTCCATCCATATGAGCCCGCACGTTCACCTTCTGGAAAAAGGGAGAACCAACATGTTTTAGTTTGTTTATATAAAATGTTTGGCCACAGATGAAATTTAAGCAACAGTGTGCAGGGTGTCTGTGGCAACATAACCCACTTACCACCATAGTCACTGTGTGGGGACATGGTCACCCCAGGACTCGCCACTGAGCTGGAGACAGTGGGAGGTGGTGTTACTCCCGGGCTGGGGCTCCGTGGCCACATTAAGTGGTTCAGGGGTAATAGTGGTCCTGGGCTACGGGGCAAACACTCCTCTGGTCCGCCAGGTTCTTGCAGCTCCTCGCCCTCCTGTGGGGAGCTGATGTGTTCCTCCAGCAGCCAGGCAGATGGGGACAGCTGGTCACACTCCAGCGGGCTGCCAGGTGCGGACTGGTCCTCCACATCCTCTGTCCCGGTGGGTGACGGGACGTCTGGCTCCTGAGGCCCGGGGGCAGGTGTTGACCCTGGGGACAAGGGTGCCACTTGAGCCGGATGTGGCGGGGTTCTGGATGGGCCACCTGGGGGTGGGGCCTGGGGCCCTTCTTCTGATGAGGAATCAGCATCTAGTTTGAAAATTTAACATAAAATACCTAATAAGATCATGGCTACACATTGTTGGCCTACAAAGAGCTTGTGTGGGTATGTATTTGACGGCTAAGCCTGGGCTCACACACACACAGATATGTGGCCAGATATTGTTGACAGATCTGTGGTTGCAGTGAAAGCATGGACACATTGTTCCATTTAGAGGCTGTCTCCAAATGTCAACATGTGACCATGATTTGACTGCAAACAGAGATCTGCAAACAATATGTGGGCAGATATCTGTGTGTGTGACCCCAGCCTTACTTAGCATCAACCAGGTGATGCTGGATGCATACACTCATGTTGTATGCATGGACTGTGCGTGTGAGACACTTTTAGGCCTGACTGGATGAGCACAACACTGTGAAGATGTGTTTGATTGTGTAGGCCACACTGTCCCTTGTCATATTTTTCCATCATTTTTTGTGTATTGTGGGACATGCACATGTGGCGGTGTGTGTTTTGGGGGCAACAATTACTCACCACGCAGCCTGGCAATCCTGGCACGGATGTCCAGTATGCGACCTGGGCACTTATGCTTCAGGTCAGCGATCTTTTTTTGGATCGCTTTGACTGTCCTCTGTACCCCCAGTTGGCAGAGCAGGGCCCGCTGTATCCGCCGCACGGTGCACCGATTGCGCAGCCTGGGGTGGCGGTGGGGATGGTGGCCCCAATAGTCCCGACGGTCGCAGTGATCAATGAGGATGATCAGCTCCGCCATCCCCCATGTTGCGGCGCGGTGCACGGCTGCCATGACTGCTATGGTGTGTGCAGAGGCGGGGCTGGCACCTTGCAGGCAGAGTGAAAATGAAACCAACGTCATGACGTCATTACGGCCGCTGTCGGGGTGACGCACCTTTATAAGTAGCCCAACACGCAGACTCGCCCGACACACTTATGCGGCCCCTACTGCAGAAGACCCACAGTGCAGCCCGTATGACACGGCTTTCATCTGTCGACTGGGTAATCTCCTCCGATGTGCTATGGGATTGTGTGCATCTGTGTGCGCCCTGCGCGCACTGCCAGACCCGGAACACTTCTACGGCAGCTGCTGTGCAATAAGCCAGAGCGGTACGTAACACACACTTGTGCGCTGTGTACAGCATTATTCGTTATCATGTTGATAGGATGTGCACACTGTATGTAGATCATGGGCCATTTATGATTTTACGTTCAAGTGTGTGTCCGCGTAATTGTACTACTATCTGATCGTGCATACGGCGCGTATGTGTAGTGCTGAAGGGACAGCTCATCCAAGATGGAGGGCTGTGAGGCAAGGGCCAATCGTAACGCAGCATCTTCCACCAATGATCGCTGAAGGGGCGCGGTATCACGGAGCATGGGTGACGCCTTAGCCACATTGCAGCTACATCGCCGGGTGTCCCGAGTTGCCTTCTGTGGGTTCTTTACACGCCGATACAGCTCGCTACAATCGGCGATGTTGCCATCTGTTTATGGGCAGTGCACGGATGCAGAGGTATCTGTAGCCGGCTGTGTCGTCCCGTCTTCAGACGCCGCTACTACGGGCGATATTGGCGCGACAAGCCACATTTGTAGCCTGTAGCGGGTTGTATGCATCCTGTTGTGGCGGCGTGTAAAGGTACCATTACAGTTTCCCTTTAAAGCTAGAGGAGACAGCAATTTACCGGTCTGTGGAGCGCTAGGATCAGGAAGAGTCAGGAAGATGGAAATATTTGTAAAAAGGTTTTATTAACCTCTTACAAGCCACAACACGTTTCCGCAGCAAAGTGCTGCCTTCATCAGGTGAGCATCACCAGGGTGATGACCGCAGCATAGATCTCCGGGCTCTGTGGATATTGCCAGCTGTCCCTGCAAACACTTCCAAGGAGGAGGCATAACACTGAGGCAATACACCGCAGTTGTGCAGGGCGTGCACAACCACCTATGGTGAGTAGCCACACGGCCCCTTCCAACTAATTTCCCTTGTTTAAACTTTCTTCACATGCGCTCCCACCCCACTTTCTTGCCTTTAAAGCGAGTGACAGAGTGAGAAACACATATATAACTTTCTTGGGATCCTGGCAAGAAACAGATAAAACTAAATGGTTGAAAGACAAGAAGGATTTTGATGAGTGGGCAGAGAGAAGGGAACAGCTAGCGAGAAGGCATTTGGAAGTGGAATTGAACAGATTCGGAGACAAAGCAGGGAGATGGCGAATCTAGCTCTACCGAAGAACCGCTTAAACAATTTTTACTCGTATACATCTCCCTTCGGGGAAAGCGGTCTAACAGAGCTGCAGAGGGAAAGGACCTGATTGACGCCGTCCGGCCTGGCCTTGGAGTGAGCACTTGATCGGCACATGATCTGAAGCTGAGAGGATCTAGGACACGGAAGAGATACAGGTCCGAGGCTGGCAGCCTGAACCTTAACACACGCCCACATTCTGGTTGTGCGGAACTGGCACAACCATAAAAGGTTAGTTGATCCCTAAGTGCAACCTTATAATAGCAGGATAAGTCCACAGGTGGCGCAACACATTTTTTTCTTTTCAGATTGTATGACAAGGGAGAGCATGTAAGTGAAGAGGGTACAGAATGGGTCAAAATGGCCAAGTTTCCTCCATTATCTGAGGAAGAATAAGGAGATTTGAATAGGGAAATAACGGAAGACGAAGTGAGGGCTGCTAAAAAAGTGATGGGGAAACATAAGGCGCCTAGACCGCATGGATTTACTGGGGAATTTTATAAAGTAATAATAGATCAAACAGTACCCGCACTAACACGAGTGTTTAACTAAATTCTTGGAAGAGAAAAATTGTTTGATGCCTCAAACACGTAATATATAAAAGTACTGCTGAAGAGTGAGAAGAGATTAAATGAACCGTCAGGATATAAGCCCATATCACTCATCAATCAGGACCTTAAGCTTCTATCAAAAATAATGGCGGATCGTTTGGCGGCTATATTGCCTAGACCAGTGATGGCGAACCTTTCTGAGGCCGAGTGCCCAAACTGCAACCTAAAACAAAATTATTTATGGTGAAGTGCCAATACGATAATATGAACATGCAAATAGAGTCTGTGGAGCCTCGGTTAAGAGTCTCAAACACAGGACTAGCCATATATCCCTCCAGGGGAGGACCCAGCCAAGGGGTGGCTCCTTGCGGAGAACACCATAACCACCACATGAAGTGGCCCTTTACGTCAATATCCAACTCTTTTACAAGTTTACAGATATGACAAGGGAATACCAAGGCCAGGTATCCATCCACATACAGCTGTTTCGGGGTGTTGCCCCTCATCAGTGTGGAGTAGGATTCTGGCTAGGTGGGAGCAAGGCCTAGTAGACCAAGATTGCAAAGTATTCACTGATCTCAGGGAGACCAGTCCAAGAAAACACTGTGGGCAGCTGGCTAAAGCGCTCAAACACAGTGAATTCCTAGGCACATTGCCCCCTGGGAAATATGAACATGCAAATAGAGTCTGTGGAGCCTCGGTTAGGAGTCTCAAACACAGGACTAGCCATATATCCCTCCAGGAGAGGACCCAGCCAAGGGGTGGCTCCTTGCGGAGAACACCATAACCACCACATGAAGTGGCCCTTTACGTCAATATCCAACTCTTTTACAAGTTAACAGATATGACAAGGGAATACCAAGGCCAGGTATCCATCCACATACAGCTGTTTCGGGGTGTTGCCCCTCATCAGTGTGGAGTAGGATTCTGGCTAGGTGGGAGCAAGGCCTAGTAGACCAAGATTGCAAAGTATTCACTGATCTCAGGGAGACCAGTCCAAGAAAACACTGCGGGCAGCTGGCTAAAGCGCTCAAACACAGGGAATTCCTAGGCACATTGCCCCCTGGGAAATATGAACATGCAAATAGAGTCTGTGGAGCTTCGGTTAGGAGTCTCAAACACAGGACTAGCCATATATCCCTCCAGGGGAGGACCCAGCCAAGGGGTGGCTCCTTGCGGAGAACACCATAACCACCACATGAAGTGGCCCTTTACGTCAATATCCAACTCTTTTACAAGTTTACAGATATGACAAGGGAATACCAAGGCCAGATATCCATCCACATACAGCTGTTTCGGGGTGTTGCCCCTCATCAGTGTGGAGTAGGATTCTGGCTAGGTGGGAGCAAGGCCTAGTAGACCAAGATTGCAAAGTATTCACTGATCTCAGGGAGACCAGTCCAAGAAAACACTGCGGGCAGCTGGCTAAAGCGCTCAAACACAGTGAATTCCTAGGCACATTACCCCCTGGGAAATATGAACATGCAAATAGAGTCTGTGGAGCCTCGGTTAGGAGTCTCAAACACAGGACTAGCCATATATCCCTCCAGGGGAGGACCCAGCCAAGGGGTGGCTCCTTGCGGAGAACACCATAACCACCACATGAAGTGGCCCTTTACGTCAATATCCAACTCTTTTGAATTTTTTTGAATATTCAAAATTCCCAGGGGCAATGGGCCTAGGAATTCACTGTGTTGAGCGCTTTAGCCGGCTGCCCTCAGTGTTTTCTTGAACTGGTCTCCCTGAGATCAGTGAATACTTTGTTTTGTTGGTCTACTAGGCATTGCTCCCAGCTAGCCAGAATCCTACTCCACACTGATGAGGGGCAACACCCTGAAACAGCTGTCTGTGGATGGATACCTGGCCTTGGTATTCCCTTGTCATATCTTTAAGCTTGTAAAGAGCTGGATATTGACTCATAGGGCCACTTAATATGGTGGTTATCATGGCTAGGTCCTTCACTAGAGGAAGATCTGGCTAGTCCTGTGTTGAGACTCCTAAACGAGGCTCCACAGACTCTATTTGAATATTCAAAATTCCCAGGGGCAATGGGCCTAGGAATTCACTGTGTTGAGCGCTTTAGCCGGCTGCCCGCAGTGTTTTCTTGAACTGGTCTCCTTGAGATCAGTGAATACGTTGTTGGTCTACTAGGCATTGCTCCCACCTAGCCAGACTCCTACTCCACACTGATGAGGGCAACACCCTGAAACAGCTGTCTGTGGATGGATACCTGGTCTTGGTATTCCCTTGTCATATCTTTAAGCTTGTAAAGAGCTGGATATTGACTCATAGGGCCACTTAATATGGTGGTTATCATGGCTAGGTCCTTCACTAAGGAAGATCTGGCTAGTCCTGTGTTGAGACTCCTAAACGAGGCTCCACAACTCTATTTGAATATTCAAAATTCCCAGGGGCAATGGCCTAGGAATTCACTGTGTTGAGCGCTTTAGCCGCTGCCCGCAGTGTTTTCTTGAACTGGTCTCCCTGAGATCAGTGAATACTTTGTTTTGTTGTCTACTAGGCATTGCTCCCACCTAGCCAGAATCCTACTCCACACTGATGAGGGCAACACCCTGAAACAGCTGTCTGTGGATGGATACCTGGCCTTGGTATTCCCTTGTCATATCTTTAAGCTTGTAAAGAGCTGGATATTGACTCATAGGGCCACTTAATATGGTGGTTATCATGGCTCTAGCTAGGTCCTTCACTAGAGGAAGATCTGGCTAGTCCTGTGTTGAGACTCCTAAACGAGGCTCCACAGACTCTATTTGAATATTCAAAATTCCCAGGGGGCAATGGGCCTAGGAATTCACTGTGTTGAGCGCTTTAGCCGGCTCCCGCAGTGTTTTCTTGAACTGGTCTCCCTGAGATCAGTGAATACTTTGTTTTGTTGGTCTACTAGGCATTGCTCCCACCTAGCCAGAATCCTACTCCACACTGATGAGGGGCAACACCCTGAAACAGCTGTCTGTGGATGGATACCTGGCCTTGGTATTCCCTTGTCATATCTTTAAGCTTGTAAAGAGCTGGATATTGACTCATAGGGCCACTTAATATGGTGGTTATCATGGCTAGGTCCTTCACTAGAGGAAGATCTGGCTAGTCCTGTGTTGAGACTCCTAAACGAGGCTCCTCAGACTCTATTTGAATATTCAAAATTCCCAGGGGGCAATGGGCCTAGGAATTCACTGTGTTGAGCGCTTTAGCCGGCTCCCGCAGTGTTTTCTTGAACTGGTCTCCCTGAGATCAGTGAATACTTTGTTTTGCTTGTCTACTAGCATTTGCTCCCACTCTGCCAGAATCTACTCACAGATAGGTCACACCAAACCGTGGGTGGAACAATCCTGTCAAAAGCTGTAAAGCGAAGACTCACCACTTATATTTATCATGCCCTCACTAGGAGTTTTGGACTCTAAAATCTAAATATGAAATTCAAAATCCCGTCAATGTGAATTGCATGTGAGCCTTAATGCCCAGTTCTTGACGGTCTCCTAGATCATGCACAATTTGTATTTGGAGAGTTTCATTTACCTCATATTTGTAGACAAAACCAGGAGTGATAAAATCAAGAAATGGTATAATTAACATATCATACTTTCTGTATTTTACCACTCCTGGTTTTGGTGAATCTAGGTGATCACCAGTACAATGCGTGGCCTAATCAAGTCTAGAGATCATCTCATGCGACAGCACTGGGGAGTTTTTTCACCCTCAGTTGTTTTACACCGGGCGGATAATACCGGTGACGTCGCCAATTTACAGCCGGCATTTCCACTCCTGGTTTGTCTATAACCCGTAACATGGTCCCAAACGCCTGTAGAATCGCTGCGAGCACCGGCATGTTTATGGGAGCGATGGGGTACACCGCACCCGGTGCGCACCGCCAATGTTCAGGCGCAATGACTGGGAAAACCCAGCGGAGACGTCCATCGCTGTAAGCTGATATTACATGGGCGATTGACACATCGACCGCCTTTTAACATTGAGCAGCGACACCAGAGGCGAATTCAGCGCGACATCGCCCTTTACATTACGACGCAGCGGCGCTATGCCGGCGATAGGCCATGCCCCTGCATCGCCTATGTAGTCGGCGGCGATATGGCCTCGTGTGACGGTACCCTTAGAAATACTGAGGTAAAATCTCACCAAATACTCAATGTGTGCACATGACCTACAGGGTACGAGCCCGCGGCGTCATTCACACACAGGTGCAGCCGCTCAGTTTTCCCAAGCAAAGTTGCATAAGGAGAAAGCCAGCGGCCATTTTCCTGAGGTGACTTTTCCAGTCGTTTTGCTGTAGTTTTTGCGCCACACTTCATTTATGCATACATTTCCCAGCAGAAGCCTCCAGAAGGATGAACACATTACTTCCCTCAACCCCTTTAGGGTTTTCAAACCCTGAAGCAGTTAAATGAAGAACAAAATACAGAACATGTAATGTGTGGACATTGCTGTGCACTAGGCTCATTTTATAGAGAGCTTTTTCTAGTGGAATTCGCCTGATAAAGCCGTGTACACACCGCCATACAATCCCTCAGAAAAGACCACAATCCCCGCGTGCTCATCACACGGTATCACACAGTAATATGCTCAGGTGTCACAATCATATGTGACCACTAGATGGCAGCGGTTGTCCAATAAATTCGCGTGTTGGAAGTTTGTCCCCGGTGTCTCCCTGTAGATCAGTGATAGGGGCGTGAGGCCGGGACTCTGCCGCTCAGTCTGTGCTCAGCTGCCCCGTGTTCTCCAGCGTTATGGCCGGTAAGAGAGCCCTGGTGATCCTGGCCAAGGGGGCGGAGGAGATGGAGACGGTCATCCCCACTGATGTGATGAGGAGAGCCGGGGTGAGTACATGCATGCAGGGACCGTGAGTGTGCACAGCCTGAGTGTGCACCAGCCTACCCCCCCCCCCCTTTCTATGAGTGCACCTCAGCCTACCCCCCCCCCCCTTTCTATGAGCGTGCACCTCACCTACCCCCCCCCCTTTCTATGAGTGTGCACCTCAGCCTACCCCCCCCCCTTTCTATGAGCGTGCACCCAGCCTACCCCCCCCTTCCTTTCTATGAGGTGCACCTCAGCCTACCCCCCCCCCCTTTCTATGAGCGTGCACCCAGCCTACCCCCCCCCCTTTCTATGAGCGTGCACCTCAGCCTACCCCCCCTTCTATGAGCGTGCACCTCAGCCTACCCCCCCCCCTTCTATGAGCGTGCACCTCAGCCTACCCCCCCCCTTTCTATGAGCGTGCACCTCAGCTACCCCCCCCCTTTCTATGAGCGTGCACCTCAGCCTACCCCCCCCCTTTCTATGAGGTGCACCTCACTACCCCCCCCTTTCTATGAGCGTGCACCTCAGCCTACCCCCCCCCTTTCTATGAGGTGCACCTCAGCTACCCCCCCCTTTCTATGAGTGCACCTCAGCCTACCCCCCTTCTATGAGGTGCACCTCACTACCCCCCCCCCTTTCTATGAGCGTGCACCTCAGCCTACCCCCCCCCTTTCTATGAGGTGCACCTCAGTTACCCCCCCCCCTTTCTATGAGCGTGCACCTCAGCCTACCCCCCCCCCCTTTCTATGAGCGTGCACCTCAGCCTACCCCCCCCCCCTTTCTATGAGCGTGCACCTCAGCCTACCCCCCCCCCTTTCTATGAGCGTGCACCTCACCTACCCCCCCCCCCCTTTCTATGAGCGTGCACCTCAGCCTACCCCCCCCTTTCTATGAGCGTGCACCTCAGCCTACCCCCCCCCCCTTTCTATGAGCGTGCACCTCAGCCTACCCCCCCCCTTCTATGAGCGTGCACCTCAGCCTACCCCCCCCCCCTTTCTATGAGCGTGCACCTCAGCCTACCCCCCCCCCCTTTCTATGAGCGTGCACCTCAGCCTACCCCCCCCCCTTTCTATGAGCGTGCACCTCAGCCTACCCCCCCCCCCTCTTGACTCACCCCCCCCCCCCCCCCCCCCCCCCCCCCCTTTCTATGAGCGTGCACCTCAGCCCCTATGCTGATAACTTGAAGACTGCAAGCAGTACAATAATGATTTAAATTGCTTTTAAAAGGTCTACCCAGGCCCTATTCAAGGATAATGCTAGTATCCTAGTGGAAAACTACCTGACAGGGTCTCTCTAACAATCCCTTCCAATTCTGTTTGGCGTGTTGTTTGTTTTTCCCTCCAATATTGCATGCAGCAGTCGTGACTCCACAGTGGGCATCACCCGGCTGGATGGTGGGGGGTGGTGGGAGCAGCACATGTAGCTTAGTGATGGCAACTGTAGGAGTTCCCTTCACTGCAGTAATGGGGATTCCACCAGAGGACCAGTTGTATAACTCTCTTTTGATTATTGGGGTCTAGTAATTGGTTTCTATTTTATAATTACCAGATCATTGTGACAGTTGCGGGTCTGACTGGCAAGGACCCGGTCCAGTGCAGCCGAGACGTCGTCATCTGTCCTGACACCAGCCTGGAGGATGCCCGGACCAAGGTAACACGATGTACAGAGAATCTCCAAAAAACCGCACCACTTGGCTCCAGGGTTATCCGACTCAATTGAAGTAAATGAAGCTGATCCTGCAATATTGTACACAACCTGTGGTCAGGGGTGGTGCTGTTTGAGTTGTGTGACAGGGTAGGGGGTACTCTGATACCGGGACAGATGGTCACTTTGATGGGGGATCATGGCTGTTCGGTTCCCTGTTACTTGCCCTAGACCCTCAATGGCGGGGAGATGATGATGACGATGGCGCTGCAGCCGGCCGCTGAGGTCATGGAGCTCAAAGTAGTACAGCTCCCCACAGGTGGAGCTTTACCTCAGGGCAGTGGGGTTGATGAGGGGAGTAGTAGTGGCGGTTCTGCAGTGAACGCTGCGGGCAGCGGCAGTGAAACACACACACACACACACACACGTAACCAGCTTCTGGGTGCAATTTGCCTTGGAAAGTTGAGGCCTCCTCTATTAGAGTGTGGTGTGTTTGGGGTAAGCTCTGCCTGTAACTGAACTTGCCACTCTGTCTCCCTCTCAGGGTATTACTCCACAACTGATAATGAGGACCTTTCTCTGGGATCCCTATTCTCTGCTTAGGTCCTTGGTCCTATGCTTGGTCAGGTTTGAGTGTCTTCTCTTCTTTACCTCAGGTGGATTAGATCCTCCTGGTCTGTTCGGGCTGCACTTTAGATTACTAGCAGAATCGGACTCCGGTGTCCGGGTGGGCTAAAGGGAAACCTGGTCTGTTCCCTTCTTCCTTTCTAGGCCACTTTACACACACCAACTTATTTGTCCAATTTCTGAACAACTTACTGGTTGCAGTGAAATCATGGACACATTGTTCCATTGTACACAGCCACAAAATAAAACAATTTTGTGGCTGTGTACAATGGAACAATGTGTCCATGATTTCACTGCAACCAGTAAGTTGTTCAGAAGTTGGACAGATGTTGGTGTGTGTAAAGTGACCATCTCATACTTCCTCCACTGGCCTCCGACCCTCTCCCTAGGGTGCAGCACAGCTGGTCAGTGTCCCCACTTGCTGACTGACTCTAATGGGGCCGTCACACTCGTCAATGTCGTCAGTGATCAGATCGCTGACGACATTGACGGATGATTGCTAGTGAGCTGTCACACAGGCAGACTCGCCAACGATCATTGTACCAGCGACATCGTGGAAATGATTTCTATATCGCTTCCACGATGTCTGCAGGCTGGTATCCAGGGTAAACTGCAGGTAACTAAGCAGCGCGCGCTGCCTAGATACCTGATGTGTACCTTAGTTACCAGCCTTCTCCACTCACCCGCTGTTATCTAAGGTACTAGGGACCCTAGTTACCCACTGTATACCTTAGCTACCAGCCGGTGAGCGGAGAAGGCTGTTAACTAAGGTATATATCGGGTATCTAAGCAGTGCGCGCTGCCTAGTTATCTGCAGTTTACCCTGGATTCCAGCTCCCAGCGCTTCCTGAGAGGTGCTGGGAGCTGGCTGATCGCATCTCCTGGTGTCACATGCAGCGATGCTGCGTGTACACCGGGCGACCGTCGTCAGGTTTTAGAGCAGGTTCTAAAACTTGACGACCATCAACCAGCGATTTATCGCTGGTTGATGCGCCCTGTCACACACGTCAATATCGCTGCAACGTCACGTGCAGCAGTGATCGTGCACGCGATATTGACGCGTGTGACGGCCCCATTACGGTCACTCAAGTCTCCTGCTCTTCTCTAGGCTCCACCCACTGGGAACTACAGAATATACAGTCCCCTATCCTAAGGTGGCCTAGTGTATGGGTGCTTATGACAGACTCTGTAAGAACCCCATATACATGACTATGGAGGCACTACACCTTCTGTTTGGGGTGCAGTACCTCCCTGTGGCACCTTCCCATAGGGGCGCCACACTGTTCATGGAAGGAAAGTCAACATATTTCATTACAACTCCTTTACTATAGAACACAGGTGGGTAATACTGGGGTCTGAGTTCTCGAACTGCAGATTTTTATGGCTTATCACGTTTCCAGTGGTGACATGAACTTGTCATGATGGATAAAGTGATCACTGGGCTCAGCAGGGGTGCCCAGATAGTTGACTCGAGGACACTCCCTGGCTGCAGCGGTCTTGTTTCTTCCTTTGGTGGCTGCAGTGGTGAAGTCCAGTGTACAGCAGATGACCGCTGCAGCCAACCGGGGGTCTCGTGTTGTCGTCCACTCTGAGTGCAGTGATCGCCTGCAGCATTTATGTGTTGAAAGTAAGAATAAAGGCTAGTGAAAATGGCAGAGGGGTGAAGTATCTTCCTTCTAGAACAAGTGATCAGACATGTTAAATCCTTACATGCCTGACCTTTCTTTTCCATTAGCACCTGTGTATGGTGTGAGTTGCACATGTCCTGCAGCGAGATATTCAGCAGATGTGTATGGCTGCCTCTAGTGAACAGAGGGGTGTTGGGGAAGATCTGCACTTTCCCCTTGTTTTCCAGAGCATCATTTCTATCCTATCATTGCTCTGCAGGGGAGTGAGCTGCACAGACCTGCTTTTATTAGCTTATTATATAGTATGTCGCTGCTCTTGAAGTATCCACTGAAGTGGGATGTTGCACTTAGTAAGAAAGAGATGAGCGCCACTAAATATCTTCGAGGCTGTGTATTCCACAAAGCGTCCTCCAGTCATCGGAGTACAACTATCGTTACTGATCGCTTCTTTTTGTGTAAATGGTGCCGCACTTCGTCCGCTGTGAAAATGCAAAAAACTGCAGCTGCAAATTGCTCAAACTTTGCACTTTACATCAGCATGCTCTGTCAACTAAAGAACTGGGGCTGTCACTCAATCTGTATGTAAAATGATGTATTTATTTTGTCCTATCATTAATTGCAGGCTTTGTGTTTATATTGGGCCCCAGTGAATGGTGCAGTATGCTGCACTGTTATATAACTCGTGTGGGCTGCTGCACTAAAGGTCAGAATTTCTGGCAGCCATCGGACATGGCTTGAACTAATTTAGGACGTCTCCTCCTGCCAATTATTCTCTGGTCTATAGTTTAACCCTGCAACTCCCAGACTTGATATGGGATAGGTCAACCTGATGGCTTTTAAGAAGCTGAGTAATTTTACAAGTTCTTTGCTTTACTCCTTCTTTTACCTTTTTGTGTGTATAGATGGTCTACTTAGATGCCGGTTGACCATAATAACAATAGTTAAGCTCCAAACACTCTGACTTGCGGGCCCCCCCCCCCCCCTTCCCTCCAGCTTCATCTGCATTAAAATGCATAATCATGCAGTTATCTTTGTTTGAATGGAGAGCCAATCACAGCTCAGGTTTGATCTCTGAAACTGCTCTGTAAAAATAAATCCTGTGCTGTGATTGGAGGCTATGGACAATGGACAGTTTGAGAAATGTTGTCCACTTTAACTATAGTTTTATGCTTAAAGCTGTTAGGCTGCCTTCACACTTGCAGATGCTCCGCAGCGTTCTGCGGAGGGAATCTGCAAGGAGCCGACAGCCCTATCCTTTATAATGGGCCGCACGGTGTCTGCAGATGCTTGCAGACCGCCGTGCGCTCCCATTGCCCTCCATGAGTGATCTGTGCGCATGCAGAGGCATGCGCACAGATCACACACTCCCGTCCGCAACGAAAACCCGACCTGTCGCGTTCCTGGTGTGGACAACAGTGTGTGATCTGTGCGCATGCGCACAGATCACTCATGGCGGGCAATGGGAGCGCACGGCGGTCTGCAAGCATCTGCAGACACCGTGCGGCCCATTATAAAAGATAAGGCTGCAGTCTGCATGCAGAGGCTTGCAGATTCCCTCCGCAGACCGCTACGGAGGCATCTGGAAATGTGAACCCAGCCTTAGTGATCTCTTTTAAGAATGCATGGTGGTCTCATAGGTCTAACTGCTGGTAATCAAGGCGACGGCTATCTATAACAGAGGTCCCCAACCTTTCAGACCATGAGAGCCACATCCAGCCTCAGAGAGGGTTGTAAACCACATTGATTCTCCTTCCCCCTTCCCCATTACTGGAATAATGATAGCCAAAGCTTCTCCACATATTTTCCATCATACCAAAATCCAGGAATTCCTACCTTTCACCCCGTTAAGATGTGCTCCTCTGTGTGGGACTACTCACAAGTCACCATCGGTAGACCTGCTTTTCATGGCTGTTCACTAGACCAGGTGCTTGTGCACAAATCTGGAAGTCTGCCATGAGCACAAATCGCAGGCCCGTGAGCTGCATGTGGCTCCCCGACATGCAGGTTGGGGACCCCTGCAAAATACGATTGGTTATGGGGCCTTTCACATCGGCGTTTTCACTGATGTGCGGCAGATTTACCGCATCTGCCATGTAACGGCTTGGATTCGGCAAGGTGTGTGTGTGTGTGTGTGTGTGTGTGTGTGTGTGTGTGTTGTGTGTGTGTGTGTGTGTGTGTGTGTGTGTGTGTGTGTGTGTGTGTGTGTGTGTGTGTGTGTGTGTGTGTGTGTGTGTGTGTGTGTGTGTGTGTGTTCTATTTTTTTTTTTTTTTTTTTTTTTTTAAATGTTTCTGAAATGTTGGATTTATCTAGTCTTTATCCATAGGGCAGTACTCCCTGTTTAATATTACAAATGTAACGTCAAGAAGGAAACATCGACTGCTATCAGTTGCTGTCTGAAGGATGTTTGGCTGCGCTGAATGCACTTGGCCAGCAAATCAAGATTCGCTGCTGGCAGCTCCTGTACTATAACACGTCTCCATCCTGTGGTTTTCAGAAAGTAAAACCTTTTCCTTCTTGGTGTTGCAATTTCTATGTCTGAGTGTATGTATTATGTATTTTTATTTGGTACATTATTTTTTATTTTTTTCCTTCCAGGGCCCTTATGATGTTGTCGTGCTCCCGGGAGGTAATCTTGGTGCTCAGAACTTGTCCGAGGTGATATTTCTATACCATTTATCAGCAGAACGGTAATAACACACAGGTGGTGAATTTGTACTTTACGTGCTCCGGTCTTATTCCCCTCCAGTCTCCTGCAGTGAAAGAAGTTTTACAAGAACAAGATGCCAAGAAGGGATTAATTGCTGCGATATGTGCTGGTAAGAAGGCTTCATCCTCTGATGTACCTGTGATGTGAGATTACACAGTGATGTGAAGTGGACATGTATAAAGTCTTCGAGCAAGCCTCCCACCTCAATAAAAAGAACAACCCCCCCCCCCCCTTAAATTTATGGAGATTTTATGCTGTTTTTTTTTTAGCACTGATGTCTGGTTACCGCAGTGTTTGGTGTGCACACGGCCAAGGTTTCTGACAAAACTGTGCTTGTTTGGGCAAATGAGGGGAGGTGCTGGCTGATGGTACTTTAGGAGGATGCACTGAGCATGAATTCAGAGATCAAGCTTTGTGTTGTCTGTTCATTCTCCAGACCAGGGGTCCCCAACTCCAGACCTTGAGGGCTGCCAACAGTGCAAGTTTTCAGGATCTCCTTAGTATTGCACAGGGGTTGGAATCATTACCTGTGCATTTCATCACATTAACACCTGTGCAATACTAAGGAAATCCTGCACTGTTGACAGCCCTCGAGGCCTGGAGTTGGGGACCTCTGCTCCAGACAGAGAAGCCACAAGTGGTATTAGATGGGAGCCGGGGGTTCATTCACCACATGGTGTTTGATGCAGGGAACTACATCCTATCCCACATGAGGGTGCACAGGACTCTTTTCAGGGCCTTCTGATTGTCCAATGTGAATTTATCAGACCACCTTTGGGAACGAATGGGATTCCAAACGTATGAGGCCTAAATCCTTTTTCCCGTCCCATGAAAAAAAGTGCGATCATTGCAGATGTTCACCCTGAGTGCAGGAGTTCACTGGAACCCACCTACGTACCTGCCAGGCATCATATGGAGGGTTAATGTGTATTCTCCTCTTCACAGGCCCCACCGCACTGCTGGCTCATGGCATAGGATTTGGAAGAAGTGTGACCACCCATCCACTGGCTAAGGACAAGATGATGTGTGGAGGTAATGTGCCTGGAGCACTGTGTAACATATGGGGTATAGCTTTGGGGGGTACAGACTCCACCCTGTGTTGTAGATTTTGCGATGAGCTGTCACAGGTTGCTTGCAGTAAGTTTCTGATTGGAGGAGAGGTGTCCGCTCCAGGGCAATACTGTCTGTGGACAGTGGGGCTGGTGGTGTACTGGGGGATTTACACTGGTGCAGGATTAGGATACTTGTGCCTCTAATATTAATTCATTTATATAGTGTTATTAATTCCATAAGGCTTTGCATACATTTTCAACACTGTCCCTCTTCGGGCTCACAATCTAAACATCCGATCAGTATGTCTTTGAAATGTGGGAGGATAAATGAGAATCCGTAGGAAACCCATGCAAACAGAGGGAGAACGTACAAACTCCTTGTAGATGTCGTCCTTTGTGGAATTTGAGGCCATGGCTACAAAGCTGCAGCGCTAACCACTGAGCCAAAGTGCTGCTCTCATGTGTATGCAAATTATATAAAGGAACCCTGCCCTGATTTCATTTTAAATCCAACATTTTTTTTTTTTTTTTTTTTTTGTCTTAATGGGGATCAATGCTCTTGTGCGAGGCACCTGGTTCCTTAAGAAGCCTATCCCTCTTTAGTGTCTTCGGCAGGCATAACATTGTGTGTGTGCCTCTTCACACACCGATGTCATTGACCTGTGACGTTTCAACGATATTGTTTTCAGTCGTCCTAACGACGTCGTTGAGTGTGACATGTACATCCGATCAACGATAATCGGGCAGATCGTTGATGGGAGGTTTGTGAACCGGACCTTAAACCAAACTATGATTGTTCGTTCAACCTGCAGCATTGGTGTGTGTGACACCTCTAACTGTCGTTAACGACCTCGCCTATTGAGAAGTGAAGGACGTAGGCGATTTAACGACCACAAGTAACATTTGCTTGTCGCGGAATCATTGCTGCGTCGTTGACTAGATCTGTACGCGTGACCTTTTACTAGCTATCATTGAATGACGTTTTAGCGATCTAGGTCAAGTTGGGATCGTTCGACCATTGAAGCGTGAGATGGGGCCTTTACTCTAATCGGAGACTGGAGCAAGATTTGCAGCATAAAGAAGCGGCTACTCATTATAAATGTAAAAAGCGAGCAGCGCCATGTCCCAGCTGCTTCATCACAGGTGAAAAGCAAGTCACTTTTTCGTTTAGGAACTTGGAAAAATACCCCAATAAATGATTTTCGCAATTTTTATCAATAAAAAGCAGTTGCTTCTTCATACAGGGAGTGGTACAGCTCCGTAGATTGAGGCCCTGGATCCTAGGTTGGCTTTTATGTAAAAAATAAAAATTAATTTTTCTAAATATAATTTCTCCATTATTTATGTAGGAGGGGGGGGGATATAGATTGTTCTCACCAGTGAACTTGTCATCTCTGCTGGCTGTTCTGGTTCCTTATTTTCTGTCCACTTTTTGCTGTCCATGCATCTAAAAATGGGGGAAGTGACAATATTTGCTATAGACTTAAGCCAAAATTGTATACTACTATAACTCCTACACAGACCAATGTGACTCCATAATAATGGTCAACAACCAAACCCTGTGTTCTGTTCCTGCATTCGTGCTTCCTTCTGGCTATAATTCTTGCAAATGTTCCACTTGTATGATGCTGTTTAGTAAGGAAAGTGCCTGGAGGATAAGATTATACAGGGTTTTCTGCAGATGTATACAGCTATATTGTAGCTGTAGGAATGCACTGGAATTTGTAAATATAGCTATCTCCTGGGAGCTTTTGATTGACAGCTGTACTGATATGCTGTTGAACTGGCTGTCAGTCATTGCTTGGTCGCAGTGACTGGTCGCAGCTGTTGCTCACTATGTGTTAAGCGAGGAATGACGCTGATCCTCTGACCGAAAGCCCAAGGCTGCTGGGGGGAATAAAGTTTAATTTCTTCCTGGCAGCGGGGCTCTCAGTGCAGCGGCTACATGGTATCATAACACTATTAGCCTTCAGATTAACCAAATAACTGCAGGTAATAAGGTTTGTGAACATGATGAGATCCCTATAAGACAGCAAGAAAGGTTGTAGAATTTCTGTTGTGTGGCCTTTGGCACCAATTCTTTATATCTTTTGCACAGTATTTCTTATGTTCTTATTTTATCTCTTATGCCCCTACAGATCACTACAAATACTCTGATAATCGAGTGGAGCGGGACGAACACGTCATCACCAGCCGTGGACCGGGCACCAGCTTTGAGTTTGGCCTCTGCATAGTGGAAGCCTTGCTAGGAAAAGATGTAGCGATCAAGTTAAGGCCCCATTGGTTCTTAAAGATTAGGACCACCCACCGACAAAGGGGTTCTGAAAGGGATCACATCTACCTGCTGTTCTGTGGATGTGCCTGATTAGCTGTGATTCTGGGAAAACTCCTCTCAAACCTGCACTTGATTAAAGATGAGCTCGATCTGCCATCTTCTAGGGCTCCCACTTCTGACTCCTTAGTAAAAACGGTCCATTTAATTCATGAATATCTAGCGATATTGCACTCAAACTGTAGCACTTGATCATAAAAAATATCTGCTGGTGTAAGTGGCAGAGATGGAACGTGTGAGACGTCTGACCACAAAGAAACCTCATTAAAATATAAAATATACACCACTTTGTTTAAATCCCTTTTTTATTTAACTCCTGGATTTCCCTGATGAATGTGTATTAAGCTGTACGAGCTGAACCAAATATCACATAAGGTGTCATTTATGGTGTCACACAGGGCTGCCGATAAATCCAGACTTGTGGTTCTCACTATGCGGTTACAGAGGAGCTGTCATCACTCCTGGCTACAAATGGGTAACCACACTTTCTGATTAAGGTGGGTGGTGGGTGATCCATAACTGGAGTAAAGTAGAAATCTCAGCCCTGTACTGGTTTGTCCTGGGTCGGTCATATTGTCTGTTTTACTCAATATCTACTAGCAGAGATCTTAAACTGCTAGAACTGACATTCATGATTTGTCCAAAAACAATTGGAAAATGTGTCCTGACTTGTGACGACTCTCGTTGAGGTTGAAGAGCTTGTTCCACTTTTCGGCCATCGCTTCAGCTATGTGTAAATTTAAAAAAAAAAAAAACCCACAAAGCTTCTTTGCCCAAGTTTCCCCCATCCCTCCCTGCTGCCCAGTGTTCGTTGTGTGTCATCTGCAGTGACAGCACTGTGTCCACTTGCTGAGAGGCCCTGCTGCTGGAAATCTTTTTCTCAACTGCATGCCTGGCATTGCATGGCTCATCAGCCTCCTTATACACATATGCTAGATATGTCATTCTCCACGAGGAGAAATCTTACTCCTTAGAGCCCACTAAGCTGGCTTAACACTGCAGGTTGGATACGATCTGAGGCTGTCCGTGTAAACCGGACAGCCCGGACCAGTTTTTGGCCCCATAGTAGACTATGGGGTCAGGGATGGCAACTATCTGCCATCCGGGTTCTATCTGTCGGGACACAGGGAGGATTCAGTATTCTCTCACGGACACAAACCCTGCTTGCAGCGTTTTTGTGTCCGAGAAGAGAATATCTCCTCTAATTGACAATTCCCGGATTGCCCCGGATCCTCGGCAATCCGGCACTCCCTAACATGGGAGCCTATGGGGCCGGATTGCACCGATCCGGGAACCGGACACCTGCGGTTGCACGGCACAGTTGTTTCATGACCGTCGGCTAGCTCCCAGCCAGCCGCGGTCCTGATCCATCAGCTGCGTCCGGGTGCACACAGGACTGGAGGGCATATTAGCCCTCCGGTTCTGTGTGCTGATCCGATCCGGGGCTGTCAGGTTCACCCTGACAGCATCGGATCTGACCCGCAATGTGAAACTGGCTTAAGCCTCTTCGCCTAGCCAAAACGCAACTCATACTTTGCACTGGCAAGGGGCAAATACCCAGAAACATCATCTCTGCAAATAGAGATTCTGTTTTGGCTTTTATCTGGCTCAATAAAGGATGTTGACTTTTAGGATTGCAACTTCTAATAGGTGGCACTAGAGTTTGTCTTTTCAGAACGGAAGGAGTCATTCTCCATGCTCCGCGTACAGCATCAATATCATTTCACCCCAAACAAATGTTTTTTATTGGTTTCAGGATAAGTCAGCAGGTACAAGTTTAGATATTTGCGGTTCATACTAACTTCCTTGTTCACTATTTTATCTGAGAAGTCTGTTCACTCCATGCATTATACTGGATCATCAGCCACACTTACAATATTCAGCTAATATTAATGATTATAATGTAAACCTCAGGAGAGCAAAATCTCAGGTTGAGGAGGGGTTGTCATACTGGTGGACATCTCGCTGTAACACCAATCACTAAACATTATTGCTGCTGGTAATCAGGGCTGTGGAGTTGGTAAATCAAACCATCGACTCCGACTCCTGAATTTCCCTGGCTCAAACTCCTTTGACTCCTTCATTCATGGCTCGTTTTTAAGTCATAAAATTATTGTAGGTCAATGCTAACATTAGGCTGCAATCATTATAATGACATAATAATCAAGATATTTAGATGCACAAAATAATAATTCATAATAATATACAGCACATTCTGCATTGAATACTGGACCAAATTTATTATATATTTTAGGAGTTGGAGTCGAACATTTTCTACCGACTCCAACTCCATCAAAATGGGCAGAGACTCCGACTCCATAGACCTGCTGGATAATTATAGAAAGGTTTCAGTGAACACAGCTCGGAGTGTAAAGGGCTGTGCAGCAGGCCCATGAGAGTCCCTATGATGGGCATGTGCGCAAAAAGAGCTTCACCATGGAGCGAGGGGGTGGGGGAGGAGCTAGTCTGAAGGTAGGATGGGGTGCCTGGTCTGATGGCTGAGGGTATCTTTAACATTGCGTGTACGGCCACCATTGATTACACGCTGTGGAAGAAATTAAAAGAAGGCAAATCAATGGTGTTGCAGAGATGGTCGGTGGTGAAATAACTTTTGGGTTGTATTGTGCTGTGACAAACCATCAGTCTACGGCCTCATTCACACCTTTTTTTTTTTTTTTTTCTCTTCTTCATGGCCCCATAGACAAGTAGATTCTATTCTATGACTTGGATCAAATACAGACATATCTCCATTATTTACATTTTTTTTTTTTTTTCCCTGAAGTTGTGTAAACATCACCATAACTTGTGTTCTATCTATGAAAATCAGATTGGTTTTTTTTCACACAATACATCTTCAATGTCGGCCTAAACATTGTCAGGGACTAGATCTGTTGCTAATGTCTTGTGATTTCAACTCTTCCCACATACCCCTTGTACATGTACAACATATGTTGTCTCCCTGCCTTTAATGTGGGCTTGCATGCCAAGCCCGCATCTTTCCCTGCAGATGATGGCTGATTTAGGCTTTCACACTGGCTATTGTCAAATCCTTGGGTTACATAAAATTCATGGACAGGCACAAATCTGTGCAAAAGGATGTCCACAGAATGTTTATAAAAGGATCCGTCATCAGCAGAGATGGGGTGGGAGGAGCTGTACCCCGCTTCTGAACATGTGCATTACAGCAAAACGGATGTTTCACAGACCTGCTATAAGAATCCATCCTCCATAGAGCTCTATTATAATTTTATACAGACATACGGATCCGTGTCTGTCTATGTCCACGATTTTCGAGGAAACCCAGAAAAGGAACAGTTTCCGGGGACATGAAAATTGGGGACACCAATGGATCCGTGACAAAACAGACACACTGAGGGCCACTTAAGGACCAATCTGTGCCCACAGGATAACGTGTGGCCATAACAGATCCATGACAATCTGTTTCAAAACAATGGACATGGATTTGCCAGTGTGAGAGCAGCCTAAGGGTATGTGCCCACATGATGTTTTTAAAGCAGTCCTGAACGCAGCAAAAGCTGAGGATCCTAGAGTCCTTGACAGGAGATTAGCTATGATCTTGTCTGCGTTTTTTTTGTGTGTTTTTACTGCGTTTTTTTTTAGCTGCGTTTTTTTCCATTGACTTTAGCAAAAACGTAGGAAAATAATTAACATGTCAATTCTTTCTTATCCGCACCAAAAACGCAGGTATTTGACAGTTCTTGACACTTGCAAAACCAATGTGTGTGCACAGCGTTTCTGTGAAATACATTGGTTTTGCTGGGAATCAAAACCGCAGGAACAAATTAGCATAAATTACCATAAACCAATGGTTTTCTGCTGCAGAAATCGCAGGAAAAACGCAGCAAAAACGTCCTGTGGGCACATACCCTAAGATTTCTATTATATGAACATTGGTTTTCCTGCAGACATGTAAGTGTGTGTATCTGCTGAGCAAATGATCAAATGTTCTTATCGCCTAGAAATATCCCAGACTGCACACACTGCACATATCTCAGATACACACAATGAAGATCTCTAATGGTGGGTTTACTCACACCAATTTCTGTGTCCAATATCTGAACAGATCTCTGGTTGCAGTGAAATCATGGATACATTGCTCCATTTTGTGGCTGTGTACAATGGAGCAATGTGTCCATGATTTCACTGCAACCAGAGATCTGTTCAGATGTTGGACACTGAAATTGGTGTGTGTAAACCCACCATTAGACTGGCTTCACATAGCGGGTCCAATCCAAGACTGTCAGGAGGAACATGACAGCCCCTGATTGGATCATCACACAGAACAGAAGGGCTAATATGCCCTCCGGTCCAGTGTGCTGCCGCACACAGCTGCAGCTGCTGATGAATCAGGACCGCGGCTCGCATGGAGCTAGCCACGGTCCTGAAACAGCAGCGTGCAGGTGTCCGGTTCCTGGATCCTCTCAGACCGGGGGAATCCGGCTCCCATGTTAGGGAGCACCAGATTGCCCCAGATCTGGGCGAATCCGGGAGTGTCCCATTAGAGGAGATATTCTCCTCTCGGACACAAAGCGTTGCAAGCAACGTTTCGTGTCCGTGAGAGAATACTGGATTGTCCCAGACAGATAGAAATCGGATGGCAGAGAGCTGCCATCCAGCTTCTGTCCGGCCCCATAGGGGCCAAAATCCGGTCCGGGGCTGTCCGGTTTACATGGACAGCCTCGGATCGGATGAGACCCGCAATGTGAAGGTGGCCTAAGAGCACACACCTCCCCCCTCCTTTCTGCTCTGCAATGAGTCACACAACATATAGATCTCAGGAGGGCAGGACAGTGGAATGATACATGAATATTCATTCCTTGGGGAGTGGGCAGCAGACAAATCACTATGATTGACAGATGGAATTAATTTTTTATTTTGAAGCTAACGGAGGATAGGAGGGAAGTATAAATAATAGAAATACATCAATAGAGAGAGGAATTAGAAAATTATATCAGTTACATATGGATTTTAGACCTGACAGATTCCCTTTAATGTGGCCTTGCATGCCAAGCCCACATCTTTCCCTGCAGGTGATGGCTGATTTAATCAGTTATCATGTGTCTCTAACAGCTGTGGGTAGATTAGAGATCCGCCCACAGCTGTTAATTAGTTAATTCCTGCTGTCAATCTCTGGGTGAGGGATTTAACACATCATTCCCTGCTACCATAAGCACTCCGGTAAAGTGATCGCGGGGTGCTGATGGGTTGTCCTGGCAGTCGCGGGGGTCAGCTGATGAACCCTTTGTCTGTGATTACTTTTCCTTTGATCTCCGGCAATTCACTGACATTCATAGGCGATAGGTATTATTTCAACTATAAACTGCAGTGCTGATACACAGGCTCTATACAACACAAGTTACCCGATCTCCCTAGGAGGACTAGAACATATAATAAAACATATAGTAATATTATTAGTAATATATTACTTTATTATTAATATATTAGTAATATATTTTGTTTGCAATTTTACCACACTTGGAATTTCTTTACATCATATAGTAAAATGAATGTCTCCGTATAGTCCATGAGGCTGTATGTGTTTTCAGCATTTGCAATTTTAATTTTTTTTTTTTCATAGGAGAAAATCAATGATTGCAAAACATATAACACACATGAAAATTGGGGAAGGGGAGAGGAGGAAAAAAGGTCACTAAAAATGCAATTTTTATTTTACAATGGTCTTTGGACTGTGTGACATAACAAAGAATAACCACTAGAGGGAGCTGTTGTCCTATGTCTGCACCCAGCACCTCTTGCCTGAGCTGTTTTATTTCCTGTGCAGGCACCATCATGTCAGGAGGAGCTACAGGGCATCTCAATGAATTAGAAGATCATTAAAAAGATAATTTTTTCCAGTAATTCAATACAAAATGTGAAACGCATATATTGCAAAGAGTCATTACAAACAGAGTGATCTATGTCAAGTGTTTATTTCTGTTTATGTTGATGATTATGGCTTACAGCCAATGAAAACCCAAAGGCCATTATCTCAGAAAATATAAATACATTATATAGACAGTTTCAGACAGTTGGTAAAATCCTCTGTCTTACATTCACACAAGAGGCAACCATCCAATGTCAATGCCCGGAGAGAAGGGCCATACGGTCTTTAAAAATCAACAGAGAAATGATCATTAAACCTGCAGACCAAGGTGGTGCAATAGTCATGATCAACAAATTTGACGACCTGAAGGAGGCAGACACAACTGACGGACACACGTTACTACAAGACGTTGCAGGACTATCACAAGGAATTAAACAGGCTGGTTTCTTGTCTACCTGACATACCTTTAGGGTACCTTTACACGCCACAACCGCGGGAGACATTTTTGGAGGCGATATTTCTCGCTGGAATTATCGCCGCCAAATTGCCTCCTTACTGCGGCGTGTAAATCGGGAATTTGACCGCGATAAAACCAATGTCGCCTGGTTTCGATTTCAGAGCAGTGCTCTAAAACCAGGCGACATTTGTCTTATCACCGCCAAATTCCTGATTTACACACCGCAATAAGGAGGCAATTGGGAGGAAATGTGGCAGCAATATTTCTAGGTCGCAAACTATCACTGAAAAAGACCTGGGTGTATGGGTAGATGACAAACTCACATTTAGTGGTCAGTGTCAGGCAGCTGCTGCAAAGGCTAATAAAATAATGGGATGCATTAAAAGAGGCATAGATGCTCATGAGGAGAACATAATTCTACCTCTATTCAGGTCACTAGTGCGACCACACTTAGAATACTGTGTACAATTCTGGTCTCCGGTGTATAAGGAAGACATAGCTGAACTAGAGCGGGTCCAAAGAAGAGCGACCAAGGTTATTAGAGGACTGAGGGGTCTGCAATACCAAGACAGGTTATTAAACTTGGGGTTATTTAGCTTGGAAAAATGAAGGCTTAGGGGTGATCTTATAATAATTTATAAATATATGAGGGGACAGTACAGAGACCTTTCTAATGATCTCTTTACTCTTAGACCTGAGACTGGGACAAGGGGCATCCTCTACGTCTGGAGGAAAGAAGGTTTAATCATAATCACAGACGTAGATTCTTTACTGTAATGGTCCCGTCACACAGCACGACCTGGCCAGCGATGTCGGAAGCGATGCGCGGGTGCCCGCTCGGTTCCGACATCGCTGGCAAGGTGTCACACAGCATCGCTGCGGCCGGCGACACCGCAGCGATGCGGGCGGTGACATTGCTCGCTGGGCTGGGCTTAGCCCAGCGAGCGATCTGCAGCAACGCTGCGGTATAGGCTGGACCGCCGCCGACATCGCTCTGACGATGTCACACGGCGCGATCCAGCCTTATCGCAGGTCGCGGGTTGACAGGTTTACGGTTCTTCCCGTAAACCTGTCAACCTGCGACCGGCGATAAAAAGCGGTCACGCTGCTCGTTTACACAGCGCGACGTCGCTAGCGACATCGCTGATACGTCACTTTTTCGGCGATGTCGCTAGCGACGTCGCCAGGTGTGAAGCCACCATAAGAGCAGTGAGACTATGGAACTCTCTGCCACATGATGTTGTAATGAGTGAGTCACTACCAACATTTAAGAAGGGCCTGGATGCCTTTCTTGAAAACTATATAATATTACCAGTTATACATACTAGATTCTTTGATAGGGCGTTGATCCAGGGATCTAGTCTGATTGCGGTATGTGGACTCAGGAAGGAATTTTTTTCCCCAATGTGGAGATTAGTGTTGCCACATGTTTTTTTTTGCCTTCCTCTGGATCAACATGTTAGGCTATGGGTTGAACTAGATGGACTTAAAGTCTTCCTTCAACCTTAAAAACTATCAAAAAAAATATCGTTGACAACATTTCTCGCCGCGGTTGCGGCATGTAAAGCTACCCTTAAAGGTACCGTCATCAGCTCTTAAGGTACCTTCACACAGCGCAATATTGCTAGGCAATTTCACTGGCAATTTGCTGGTTGCAGTGAAATCATGGACACATTGTTACATTTGTACACAGCAACAAAATAGAACAATGTGTTCATGATTTCACTGCAACCAGCAAATTGCCAGTGAAATTGCCTAGCAATATTGCCGCGTGTGAAGGTACCTTAAGAGCTGATGACCTAATACCAGAAAGTCCAAGAACAGGCACATTCTACATGCTTCCAAAATTCACAAACCAGGAAATCCAGGAAGACCAATCATTTCATGTGTGGGCACCGTCACCAATCAAATGGGTAGAGGGTGTTCTCAAACCCCTGGTAAAAGAGACACCCAACTAAATTCTGGACACAACTGACCTATTAAATAAACTGTCAGCAATATACAATATACAATATATGCAATATACAATACATCCTCACCACCATGGATGTTGAATCCCTGTAAATCAACATCCCACACCGGGATGGATTAAATGCCTGCAAAACCTTCCTGGAAAACACAGGGATTGATGCTGACTCTGTGGTGAAGATTATAACATTCATCCTCACGCACAACTACTTTACATTTGACAACAACATATATTTACAGGAGACTGGCACAGCGATGGGAAGCAAAATGGCACCACAATATGCAAATCTTTTCATGGGCAAGATTGAAGGTGACTTTTTATCGTCTTGTGTAAATACAAGAAGGGTGGGGGACAAGAGGCGCAATAGTGCCCTATCACTAGCGACACTAAAGTGTGAAGGTGGTGCTATGGATCCACTCACCTGGTTCAGTTGTGTGACCCACAACTGGTTTGAAGGCATCAACAAGTAAGCTGCTGCAGGACCTCCACCGACCACTCGCACGTGGAAATACGTCCAGAGAAAAGTTGGGATTGAAGAGGTGTATCACGGCCCGCACTGCTATACCCAAAGAAACACTCAGATGGAAGGCAGGATTTCAAAAGAAACTGCTTTTGAAATCCTGCCTTCCATGTGAGTGTTTCTTTGGGTAGAGCAGCGCAGACCGTGATACACCTCTTCAATCCCAACTTTTCTCTGGACGTTTTTATCGTCTTGTCCTATGAGATCTCTGGCCTATTACTGGTATATTAATGACATTTTAATCATCTGGACATAGTCTGAGCAACAGCTGAAGACGTTCCATCAACACTTTAATCAGTTTCATCCCATCATCAATTTAACACTCAGCTACTCCCGCACTGAAGTCAGCTTTCTGGACACCATCATTAAGCTATGGAACAATGAAATAGAGACATCCCTGTACCGGAAACCAATTGACCGTCCAACATACCTCTGATGGGACAGTTTTCATCCAAAACACATAAAAAACTCTATTGTGTACAGTCAGGCCATCAAATACAATCGGATATGTTCAAACCCTACAGATAGAGACAATCACCTTGAGGACCTAAGAAAAACCTTTTTGAACCAGGGCTACCATCCAAGAACAATCGAGAACCAGATTACAAGAGCCACCAGAATATCAAGGAATCATCTCCTACATTACAAAACTAGAGAAGAAAACAACAGAGTTCCTCTCGTAGTCACCTACAATCCAAGTCTGGAGGTGCTAAGAGAGCTGCCCGGAAACTACAACCACTCCTACAAAAAGATGCCCGACTAAAATCAATTTTTCCGGATCCCCCACTCTTGTGCTTTAGACAACCTCCGAATCTAAAAAAATGTCTTTGTGAGAAGCGCCCTGTCCTCTCCACCTGCAAAAGGAACCTTTCCCTGCAACCATAACTGGTGCAAAACCTCCACCTATAATGACAACCAACAAGATAAGGATTCCTGGGACAGATCAGGACTACAAGATCCCTGGTAACTTCAGTTGCACCACTAGCAATGTGGTGTATTTAATTATATGTACCAAATGTCCAACAGGTGGCATGTACATAGGGGAGACCGGACAAAAATTCAGGACAAGAATGAATTCTCATCACCACTCAATAAATGAAAAGCGTATGGATCTACCTGTAGCAAATCTTTTTTGTAGCTCTGACCACAGGGTAACAGACACGAGTCTGCTCATTTTAAAAAGTAACTTTAAATCTCAGAGAGAGAGAAGGATTTGGGAATACAAATTGATAATGACCTAGGACACATTCAAAATAAGATTAAATGTTTCACATGGATTCATGCATTTTTACATAAATTGAAAGGCCAATTGGGGATATCACATCTTTAAACAGACGCCTGAATAAACTTTGACACTTCTTCCTGTGAACACTGTTATCACAACCATTTCAACCCCCCTCTTCTAGGTCTATAAAACTGTCTGTTCCTCTTATCTATGACTTTACTTCCCCAGCTGCTCCTTCCCCTCCCAACTACCACTACATTCTTCACGTCACCTGTGTTATGTATTGCACCCTGCATTTGTATATATATTATGTGTTTCTCCAGAAGTTGTATCCTTAAGCCTGATGAAGAGGCCGTAGTGTCTCGAAAGCTTGCTTTGCTTTTTCTTACCATCTTTTCAGTTAGCCATTAGAAGGTATAAACCCCGAGACTAATATTTTTCTATCTACTGGCTAACATGGTACAAACATGTTCTATATAATATATGTGTTTCACTTTATGTATTGAGTTAACTTTTTGATGATATTCTAATTCATTAGGATGCACCTGTATGTTAGGCCGGGGTCATGCAGGTGTATACATAATCTGACCCATTCTCATCCAGAAAAGTGTAATGATTTTTTTTACTCACTTATCATCTGTGTCCTAATGCAATTCATTTGTTTAATTTCATCAGCAGCTATTAACAATATTTTTCAGAATTGTAATGCACCTGCAAAAATTGGATTCCATATGAATGGTGCATATCGCATCCGCTCTTTTTTTTACATGGACATCGTCACTAGATTACATAACAATGGCTGCCTTCTTGTTACACTGACTGTATCTTGTCCTTAATGTTGAGTGGGGGCTGTGATCTGGAGTCAGTGGTGTGAGTGGCCGGGACCCGGGGCCAGGATAGTATTTTGCGCCCTCCACCCTGTGGACCGGTAATACTCTAAGGCTATGTGCACACTGGCCGGGTTTGTGGAGGTTTAGCAGCGGAAACCGCCGGTCGGTTTCCATGAGGTTTATGTAAATTTATGTTAATCCAAAAGCGGCTTTTGGGTTAACATATAAACCTATGGAAACCGACCCCCGGTGTGCACACACCGGCGGTTTCCACATGCTCATCCGTTGCTAACCCGCTGGGTTCCCAGCGGGTTGGCAAAGAATGAGCATGTTCTATAAACCGGCCGGTTCTGCAGCGGCTGCAAGCAGAATCATGTGCTGCTTCCAGCCGCTGCAGAACCGCCGGCGCTAACCCGCTGTGCACCCGCCGCACACCCGCCCGTCTCCCGTCGCACATACCCGACAGGAAGCCGCTGGACGGCTCCGGAGCTTCCTGTCGGGTCCGCCCAGCCGCCCACCGGCACAAACCCGGCCAGTGTGCACATAGCCTAAATCCCCTCTACCAGCTCAATACTAAGCCTCTTCTTCGTATGCCTGAAAACAGAGCGTAGAAAAAAATGATGACCTCTTGGCCCACCACCCCCTACCCAAATCTGTAATCCTTGCAGTTCTCCTGACCTGCTCCTGCTTGGACTAGTATTCAGATCACACTAATTGCTGCCCTGTACAGAAATACAGTAGGTGCTGAATGTAATCCTCCATAGTGCCCCAATGCCCTCTGCCCATGCAATGTTGTCCACGGTCTTCATTCTTAGCTAGGTGCCCATGGTCAGGAGGTGCTGCATTCCAGATGCAGCATTTCTTCTCTGCGGGAGATCTCAGCATCCATTCCCACAATCAGGATTCTGGGCACAGCATATTTTCACTGTATTCTCCCTCCGAGAACACTTGGGTCTCTAAATTGCCCTGGTGTAAAGGGGTTAATATGAAATAATAATTATATAATTTAATATTGATCAGAATTAGGTATGCTGACATCCCCTATATACAGAATGAGCTCACATATAGCACCTTACATACAGTATGAGCCTCCACATAATTACTATATACAGTATCAGTCCCCACATAGCCTATATTTAACCCCTAGTTATACCATATGAGCCCATACACAGAGACCTATATACAGTATGAGCCTCCATCACCCCTTATATACAGTATACACAGTCTAAGCCCACACATAGCCCCTCTATATACAGTATGATGACCCACATTAAACGATCTCTCCTAAATACAAGCATGAGCTTTCACATAGCCTCCTAAACCTAGTTTGAGCCTCCCACAAGCCTACAAGATATAGTATGAATCCTCATATAGAAAAATTAAAAAATAAAGAGGACCTGTCACCCCCCTGGTGCATGTCAATGTAAATGCACCACTGAATGCAGCATGTCTGCTGCATTCAGGGAAGGGCTCTCCCCATGGCTCTAGGCCCCCTGTACCCTGAGATATATACCTTAGAAAGCTTATCAGAAAACTAGTCTAATGGGTGGGATCATTTTACCAGCTCTTCGGCGCTGGCACAGTCATCCAGCCTGCTGCTGGTTTTCTCCCCTCCAGGTCTCTGCCTGCCGCCTCTTACTCTGCCCTCAGCTTCTGCTGTCTTCAATCACGCTGCTGAATAGAGCGGCCATGTGTGACATCACCGGCTGAGACTGCCGCTGCTTGTTACTGTATATTCTCCGCCCTGCTATTTGAATAAAGCCTGTCAATCAAGCTGGCCACATAGAGCGGCCTTTCATGACATCACCAGCTGAGTCTTCCACCAGATTCCCGCCTTGCTGTTTAAATACAGCCTACAGCAGGACGGGCTCAGCGGTGACGTCACGCATGGCCACTCTATGTGGCCAGCGTGATTGACAGAGAGCAGAGCAGGAGGCGGTGGCAGAGACCTGGAGGGTGAGGCACACCCACGCAGCAGGCTGGATGACTGTGCCAGCGCCAAAAGAGCTGGTAAAATGATCCCACCCATTAGACTAGTTTTCTATAAGCTTTCTAAGGTATATTTCTGGGGGTTCAGGGGGGCTAGAGCTATTGGGGAGCCCTTCCCAGGGGGGTGACAGGTCCTCTTTAATTTTGTTTTTTAATTCTGTGGTAGCAGGGTTGAGAAGCAATGTCTGACTTTCATTTGTTCATTTTCATAGATTTTTTATTATTACTTTTGTCATATCAGTTATTTCTGCGACCATTGTGGGTTTTTCTTTCATTAAATCTGGGATGCCAACAGTTTTGGATCACATGTGTATAAGGTCATATCGCCCATATATGGTAATGTATCTGTGTGTATATATCATAGCCCCTCCCCTCCCAGTAGCCTCACTCATTCATAGCTCCACCCATGTATAGATCTGCCCCTTCATAGCTCCTCCCCTCCACATAGTCCTGAGAATGGGGCTATGTTGGAGATGCAGGCTGTGGAGTCGGTGTGGCTATGTAGAGCGGACATGGCTATACCATGGCTGTGTGGACTGGTTGTGGCTATATAAAGTGGGCGTGGCTATATGGAGTGGGCAAGGCTAATGCCACATATACACATACATACACTCAGCTTTATATATTAGATGAGCCCCACATAGCCTCCTATATACTTTATGTATTCCACCATAAGCCCTTCTATTTATTTATGAGCAACCACACTAGCCTCCTATTTACTTTATGAACCCCCACATAGACCTCTATATTTAGCATGAGCCCACACATATACCCCCTATATACAAACAAAATAGAGAAAAAATTCCAGCTCACTATATATCCCTCTATATAGAGTATGTGCTCATACACTGGCGATCAAAATTAGAGAACAATGTATGATCACGTGATTTTCTCAGACAGAATATAATCCACATTGATGAATATTTGGTGTTTTTGTGTAAGGGGTGCACCATGCCATTAGAACAGGGTTTTCCAAAATAAACAAAGTTTATCAACTTTAAACCTTTATTTTATACAAAACGTCATAATTAGAGAACAGCAATGACTGTAGACAAAGAAAGATTAAAACTAAATTGTGTGAAGGTTACAGCAGTCACCAATCAGCAGGAAGTGTCCAGGCCTGTGCTGTGTACAGGCCTTTTCTGTGAATGACATCACCAGTCTCTCACACTGCTCTGGGGGGATTATGGTCCACTCTTCTTGCAGTCTCCACAGTTTTGTGTCTGTTGTGGATTCGTTGGCTAAATCTTGTCACCAATGTTTATCCAGAGGTTTTCCATTGATTTTAGATCAGGACCCTGGGCGGCCATTTCATTGTTTCAATGTTTTCTGTTTCAAGGAACTGCTTTACCCCTTTTGCTGTGTGACAGGGAGCATTGTCCTGTATGAAAGTTGCTCCTGATTGGGTGCTGAATGCAAGTAAGGAACCCTGTGATGTTGAAGAAGGTTCTGATACATGCTTGCATTCACTCTGCCATGCAGCTGTATGAGAGGTCCAACCCCTGCAGTAGAAAACATTCCCCAAACAATGACTCTTCCTCCACCACCTTTCAATGACTTATTTACACACGTTGGGTTTAGTCTTTCCCCAGTTTGTGGATGAACATAGTGTGGGCTTTCAGTCCAAATGCTCTTAAACGTTGTGACACTGTATGACAAGACAGATCCTTATCCTGTTCAGTGCTGAACTGGCGAGCTATTCCCGTTGCAGTGTTAAAACAATTACCCCTGGAGATTTTCCTCATTATCCTGTCCTTTCTTGTCCTTCGAGGGTGACCGGCCTTTTTCTTGGGGGACTTGAAAGAGTTTGTGATGTTGTAAAGATGCAATATTCTAGAAATCACAGACTTGGAACGACTAGGGTGACCCCTTTGACCTTTATCTGGACAACCTGCTGCTGGAGGGTTTCAGTCACTTAGGAATGGCACACCATTTTTGCAAGGTGAGTGCAAACTGGAAAGTTAGGCTGCCAGTCACATAGGGTTTGTCAGATAATTGAGGACATTAGCAGCAGATGTCAGATTAAGACCAATACCTTGCAGGTAAGTGTTCTCTGATCTTGATCAGTGTTTTTCATTTATTTCATTTACATTTTTATTCTGTGCTTTAGAATATATTTAATTTATGAAATAAACTTAACATACTGCTAATTTACTCATGTTAGGATATTTTCACATAGGACAACATAATGATCTTGAAAACAGAGGGATACAAGGGCGCAATATGGTTTTATCCTCTTTAAAACAAAAATAATCAGTGCATTAACTGCTCACCTCATTTGGTTGTGAGACCCACAATCAGTATATTAGCCTTGTATAGCTGCTGCTGGATCCACCTAAGGCTGCCTTCAGATTTGCAGATGCCTCCGCAGCGTTTTGCGGAGGCATCTGCAAGCATCTGCATGCAGACGGCAGCCCCTATGTTTATAATGGAGTGCACGGCGGTCTGCAGATGCTTGCAGACCGCCGTGCGCACCCATTCACTCCTATATGTGATCTGTGCGCAGGCGGATGCCTGCGCACAAATCACACACTCTCGCCCGCACCAGGGACGCAACATGTCGCGTCCCTGGTGCGGATGAGAGTGTGTGATCTGTACGCAGGCATCCGCCTGCGCACAGATCACATATAGGAGTGAATGGGTGCGCACGCGGTCTGCAAGCATCTGCAGACCGCCGTGCGCTCCATTATAAACATAGGGGCTGCCGTCTGCATGCAGATGCTTGCAGATGCCTCCGCAAAATGCTGCGGAGGCATCTGCAAATCTGAAGGCAGCCTTACTCGTGGAAGGCAAGACAAATTCATTGAAGCAATAATCACCTTTACCCTGAAGACCTTGTAGAAGTCATCTTTTAAGTGCAGCAGCGCGGATTGTCTATCATCGCTTGGTCCCATATAGGAGCATCAACACAATGATCTTAACATTAAGGAAATTGTGTGTTGTTCTCTAATTTTGATCGCCATTTTACATATGAAAAAAAAAACAACCACATACATCTCTTCAGTCCTACTGCCATTCTGCTGCACTGACCCTCTGCACAGCTGACTCACATGCGGAATGGTGGAAGGAGGGGTTTGAGGCATCGGGCGGCAGGCACAGCGGTGGCCACTGGTATGACACCTTCGACTGTCTTGGTCGAAGGGTTGAATGAGCTGCGCGAGCCACTGTTTGTCCAGCCCTGCTCGAGGGCATCACACTCAGCCAGCCCAACTGATGAGGAGCAAACGGAGCAAAATTGACTGTCTAAAGATAGTTCTTGCAAGATAGTTTCTATCTTTCTGTGAAGGAGATATTGGGCATAAGATAAATTGAGTTATTTAAAAAAAACAAAAAAAAACATCAAGTACATGGCGCTGCTGCCAATCAGTGAGCTCAGACGTTCAGAGAGACTCGTGCTATCAACTTAGGAAAAGCGGTGGAGCACAGTGATTGACTGCAGCGCTACAGACAATAACAGACATTGGGAGCAGCAGTGGAGACTTAAGGCCACGTCACACGTAACGATATCGTTCAAAAGTCACGTGTTCTGTGACGCTTGAACGATGTCAAAACGACATTGTTGCGTGTGACACTACAAACGATGAACGATCAGTCGGTTGATCGTTCATCGTTTGATTTGAGGACAGGACCTCAAATCTATCGTCGGTCGCCCAGTGGACATGCAGCATCGGTGCATGTGACACCAGGGAGACGACCGATAAGCCAGCTCCCAGCACCTCTCTGCAAGCGCTGGGAGCTGGCATCCAAGGTAAACTGCGGGTAACTAGGCAGCGCGCGCTGCCTAGATATCCGAAGTATACCTTAGTTATCAGCCTTCTCCGCTCACCGGCTGGTATCCAAGGTACACAGCGGGTAACTAGGGACCCTAGTTACCAGCTGTGTACCTTGGATACCAGCCGGTGAGCGGAGAAGGCTGGTAACCAAGGTATACATTGGGTAACTAGGCAGCTCGCGCTACCTAGTTACCCGCAGTTAACCTTGGAGACCAGCCTGCTCCCGCTTACCGCAGCCTGGCAGCGGGAGCAAGACATCGTGGAAACGATATCTAAATCGTGTCCACGATGTCTCTGGTCCATTGATTGCTGGTGAGTCTGCCTGTGTGACAGCTCACCAGCGATCTGAACGATATTGTTAGCGATCACGTGTGCATTTGATCGCTAACAACATCGTTCAGTAAATTGATGCGTGTGACGGCACCATCAACGTTGGACCCGGAGAGGGTAAGTTAAGCAAGTTGTTCTATTTTTTTGTAAACAAACTGCAACCGGGGGACTTTACATCCCTACTGTTCTGTTATATGGCAATGAAAATATTGGTTCTGCCAGGATAGAGACCAGTACTCCAAATAGTGATACCACATATTCAGACCAGGGTCAACAGATGCAATCTGACGAACATCTGCGAATATACAATTTACCAGCTTAGGTGCTGAAACAAGCTCTTGAAATATCCTCTTTTGCAGTTTAGTATAAGTCCTAAAAGAAAATAGAAGTATGTAATGGCTAACTGGTTACAGGCAGTAAGTACAGATATGAGGTGGATGGTGCAGCAAGGTGCAGGAGGGAAGGGGCTTTATCAAGTTAATGAAAGTGAGTGATTATCTAGGAGTTATGTGTGGCAGATAGGCCCTCATAAACCGGCCTAATCTAGAAGGGGAAGAGATCTCTGTTCTGTCATTGGATGTGGCTTATCGCGCAGTGCTATGGTTTACCATGCCTTATCTCTGCTTTATACAAATGACGGTTTATAAAAAGATAAATCTTAGCAACTGTGATAATGCACACACATAATGGCCTTGTAATGCTGCGAGAACTAATGGGACGCAAGGCGTGGAGTCCCAGATGGTGGAGTATTTCAATTCCATTTTTGCAAAAAATTAGCCTGCTGTAGCTGAAGGTCGCCATAGACAATAAGTAAAAGTCATCCAAACCAACCGATTATGACCATCTAATGTGTGTGTGTGGGGGGCTACCGACTATCCCACGGCAAATCAAGTTAAGGGACATAAGGATTGGACGGTTGGAATTCAGTTGCTTCTTGGCTCTTTCTTAGAAAAAACAGGAGCGTTCTGCATAGCCAAGCATTTCTGGGTATGGGAAACATAACTGTCAGCTGAACAGTAGTTTGATATTACGATAACAGATGGAGTAGCACTTGTGGAGCCCCGGGCGGGACTAGGGTACTCGGTACCGGATCGGTCGGTAGCTGGGGACGTCACGGGTGGCTTGGTCCGGACCGTGTCCCTGGGCCCTCACAATAAAATGGGGATTATTTTCAAAGGGATTGTCACGGGTGACGCCACCCACTTGGTGCGGCCAGTGATGGGGCCGCCGCTGCTGCAGAACCTCCGGGGGTGATGGAATGGCAGCGGAGATGGTATAGTTCCAGTGGGGAGAACTGTATCCCCCGGGGCAGTAAGGGTTAAAGTCTATGGTGTGTAGTTGTAGCACACTTACTTTGCAGGCTGCAGGGATCTCTCCTTCTGGCTGCTGCTGACAGGCTGGATCTGTAGGGAGGAATGGTCTGCAGCTAGAGACTGACAAGAGAGGCGATGCAGGGTTTTCCAAAGCTTTACTCAAGTTCTTTCAGTCAGCTTACAAGTTATTTGCAGTTGTTACACAGTTCAAGTTCACGGGTTCTCTCTCTACTCCTGCAGCCAGGCTCCTTCCTCCTGTGACCCCTCACACAGTCTCTAAGTGTCCTTTCCGGGCTATTGCTTCTCTTTCTCTGTGTTGTGCGACACCGGACAGTATGGCGGTGACTCGGGCTTCTGTGAGTCCTAGTCTGTCACTTAGCTGCCTGTCCTTTAGGGTAGGGATCTCAGCCTGGAACTCAGACCCCCCGTCGTGTTATCTGGGGATACCGGGTGAACTACGGTCCCCTTTAGAGCCGACACTCTACTTTAGCCCAGCCTCCAACAGTCCTCTAGCATGAGGCTCTGCCAGGCTCCTTCCTCTATGTTCCCTTCAATATTCTAGGAGGGCTTCTCCACCTGCAACAGGTTGCTTCAGCTGTTGTCTAGGGCCCCGGGTTACACCGTCCCTCTCGGCTCTCTCACACTCCTGGGGATCTGACTCTCTGGATGGGCTTTCTCTCTCCTCTGGCTCGCACTGGCTCAGTACAGATTCTGCGCTCCGTCAGTCTTCACTTTTCCAGGCAGTGTGTGTCTTCCTCCTACTCAGCTTCAGCTCAACCTGCTGCTGTTCTCTCGCCTGCTTCTGGTCTTTGCATCTCAGCACCATGGCTTACTGAACTCCTTCACTCCTCCCCCTTCCTATATACTGTCAGTCACCTGACCTCTGGTGTGCCCAACCCACTCCCCTCATCCACCACCCCTCTGGTCTCATATAGTGTCTAACCTCAAGGCTGGATGTAACCTCTCTGACACGTGGGTTGTGTGGGCTGTGAGGGTGTTAGTGTTTAACAATTGTCCTACTTGCCTGGCTGCAGTACCCTTTTGTGGCCTCCTGGACGCAGGGGCGCCACATTCTCCCGGAGTTAAACAGCGCGTCCTCGCGCGACTCGACATGGATTAACCCTGAAAACATTTATATTTTATATAACAGTAAACATTAAGGATTCTTGGTTTCTTCCCATCCGGGAGGCACGATTCTTCAAACGTTGCATTAACTATAAAACAAGTGCATGGGTATATACTCGTCATTACCCTTCTCTGTAAAACACATTATTAAACATTACTTTGTAGAAAAGTATAAAATTCTCTTCTTCCAAAAAGTGCAAAAATGCTCAAAAAGCAGCTTCAAAGTTCTGGATTCCACAATGCAAAGTTTGTGCATTAACTCGCATGTGCAGCTGGTCTTAAAACCAAAGGGGAGCACACCAAAGGTGCTCAACTATATACAAGGAAAGTTTATATCAAGTCATTGTTCATGATGCAAATGTTCAGGTAAAACACATAAGACAAACAGGGGAATGCTAGCATTCACTCAGGTAAGGTTGGGGGGTCAATAAGGAACAATGTACATTCACACTTACAGCATCTTCATCTGTTTCTTCAAGGACCCGTGTTCATTCCTTCGGCTGTTTCCACGGCAGCGTCTGCAGTGCTGATCTCCTCTTGGGGAATAACTCCAGGTGTTGCAGAGCGTCAATCAGCAAATAGCTCTCCGGTGTTTGAGTGATGGCGTCTTTTGTTAACGCTGGGGTCTCAAGGATTATGACAGGATCCGTGTTAACAGACACGTCAGTGTATCTTGGCTCCTCGAAATCATCTCTCACCTCGCAATATTCAGCAGTCGAGGCTTCATCTTTCTCCTCTTTCTCGGATTGTAAGCAAAGTCTCTTAACTTGGAGGCCGTACGGGCCGCGCTCTCCTTGGGCAATGTGGTACGACACCCACTCTCCGATTTCCACTTGCCTGTCCGGGTGATCTGGCGGGAGCTGCTCCTCCACTTCTCTTTTGTTGATGAAAATATCATACCGCGCTCCGGGTTCGCGGGCGAAGGCATAACCCCTTTCCTCCACAATCTTTACTATCTGGCCCTCGTGCCGTGGGGACTGTTGAATTTCGCGGTCGCGGCGGGCTACGTTCTTGGCCTCTTTAGCGCGGGCCACTAGCTCTTGCTTCTGCGCTAGCCTCTCGACCTCCTCCTTCTCCCACTTTCTGACACATCTCCGGATGTATTCCTCTCGGGTGATGACTTCCGCGGGGCCTACTGCGCCACCGGGCTCTCCTATGAAGCCCATTAAGTCCTCACAGCCCTTCTTTCGCTCCCACCAGCAGCGTAGCTGCTCCCCTCTCACCTCGGTAGTTGTTGGCGGCGGGATCAGTGGTTGCGGCAGCCTCAGGAATCCTTCCGGCAAAGCTCCAAGCGGGTCAACTTCCTTCCAAGTTTGGTTGAGTATAGGTGGCGGGGTAGTTACATCCACCAGTATGGCTGTATGGCCTTCGGCCTCGCTCTCCGCGGGCTCCCGTAATTCTCTAACCCAGCCGGGTCGCTGGACTTGGGCCTCATAGCCCCGACAGTGGTCGATGTCTATCTGGATCCGAGTCCTGTTCTCCTCCTGGGCCCGTGTCATCCTTGGGGGCAGCCGCCGCAGTACACCCCTCCGGGTGTCTAGGACGTAGGGACGCTCTTCTCCGCCTTCAGCCATCTCCGCACGGTCACACGGGGTCTCTCCTCGGCTGGGTTCCTCCACTAAATCGTTCTGTGGGCCCTCCGGGATCACGCGTGGTCTTCCGGATATAGCGCTGGTTGTTGCGTCCTCTGCTTCCGTCCTCGTGTCTCTGAATGGCGACTGCTTCTCTTCCGGTTGCTTGCTCCGCCCCCTCCTGATGACGATTTCCTTCTTCGTTCGCGCCAGCTTCTTGGTAGGAGGGTCTAGGGGCGGCGGCTCTTCTTTGAGAGTGACAGCTGGCTCTCCCGGAGTTAAGGAGAGCCAGGGCAGGACCTTCTTTTCGCGCCTTGGACCGGACCGGCCCACGATGGGAGTCTTAGGAACGCCCCCTCTGCACATGGCGCTAGTCCCTTATGGCCGCCATTAAGGTCAGATTTGGCGGGAAAAGTCCAGAACTCGGGATTTAGGCACACAAGGTCCAATTCTTTTGGACCGGGTAGATCCTGTTCGTGACGCCAGGTTGTGGAGCCCCGGGCGGGACTAGGGTACTCGGTACCGGACCGGTCGGTAGCTGGGGATGTCACGGGTGGCTTGGTCCGGACCGTGTCCCTGGGCCCTCACAATAAAAGGGGGATTATTTACAAAGGGATTGTCACGGGTGACGCCACCCACTTGGTGCGGCCAGTGATAGGGCCGCCGCTGCTGCAGAACCTCCGGGGGTGATGGAATGGCAGCGGAGATGGTATAGTTCCAGTGGGGAGAACTGTATCCCCCGGGGCAGTAAGGGTTAAAGTCTATGGTGTGTAGTTGTAGCACACTTACTTTGCAGGCTGCAGGGATCTCTCCTTCTGGCTGCTGCTGACAGGCTGGATCTGTAGGGAGGAATGGTCTGCAGCTAGAGACTGACAAGAGAGGCGATGCAGGGTTTTCCAAAGCTTTACTCAAGTTCTTTCAGTCAGCTTACAAGTTATTTGCAGTTGTTACACAGTTCAAGTTCACGGGTTCTCTCTCTACTCCTGCAGCCAGGCTCCTTCCTCCTGTGACCCCTCACACAGTCTCTAAGTGTCCTTTCCGGGCTATTGCTTCTCTTTCTCTGTGTTGTGCGACACCGGACAGTATGGCGGTGACTCGGGCTTCTGTGAGTCCTAGTCTGTCACTTAGCTGCCTGTCCTTTAGGGTAGAGATCTCAGCCTGGAACTCAGACCCCCCGTCGTGTTATCTGGGGATACCGGGTGAACTACGGTCCCCTTTAGAGCTGACACTCTACTTTAGCCCAGCCTCCAACAGTCCTCTAGCATGAGGCTCTGCCAGGCTCCTTCCTCTATGTTCCCTTCAATATTCTAGGAGGGCTTCTCCACCTGCAACAGGTTGCTTCAGCTGCTGTCTAGGGCCCCGGGTTACACCGTCCCTCTCGGCTCTCTCACACTCCTGGGGATCTGACTCTCTGGATGGGCTTTCTCTCTCCTCTGGCTCGCACTGGCTCAGTACAGATTCTGCGCTCCGTCAGTCTTCACTTTTCCAGGCAGTGTGTGTCTTCCTCCTACTCAGCTTCAGCTCAACCTGCTGCTGTTCTCTCGCCTACTTCTGGTCTTTGCATCTCAGCACCATGGCTTACTGAACTCCTTTACTCCTCTCCCTTCCTATATACTGTCAGTCACCTGACCTCTGGTGTGCCCAACCCACTCCCCTCATCCACCACCCCTCTGGTCTCATATAGTGTCTAACCTCAGGGCTGGATGTAACCTCTCTGACACGTGGGTTGTGTGGGCTGTGAGGGTGTTAGTGTTTAACAATTGTCCTACTTGCCTGGCTGCAGTACCCTTTTGTGGCCTCCTGGACGCAGGGGCGCCACACACTCACGGGTCAGGATTAAAATGTTATCTTTATTCAACAGTGTTCATCAAGTCATCAGGCTTACAAACGAGGGTTGCGGGGAAGGGGGGGGGACAAGGATCTTTACAACGACGGACGTTTTTTACCTCCTAGTGGCGCTTCCACAGGTTAAAATACACAGGGGTTGCGGGGAGGAGACGAGGATCAAACGGCTGTCGTTGTGAAGACCCCCGTTCTTCCCCCCGCAACCCCCATTTGTAAGCCTGATGACCTGATGACCGCTGTTGAATAAAGATAACATTTTAAACCTGACCCGTGAGTGCTACTCCATCTGTTATCGTAATACCAAAAGTGCAACTCTGAACCAGGAAGTGTGCACCATCGAGTTCAGGAGGCGCGTCGGCGTGAAGCCAACCAGCGGTTTCTCTGTGCTCTCTCCGGCAAGTCCTTCAAGAAACAGGAACAACCGATGGTAGTGCATGGCTGCTGCAGCAAATTGTGAACAGTAGTTTGACCAACAGCTATCTAATGTCTAATGGCCAGCTTTAGGCTATGTGCACACGGGGGGCGGGTTAGTGGCGGCGGCGGCTGGGCGGACCCGACAGGAAGCTCCGGAGCCGTCCACCGGCTTCCTGTCGGGTCCGTGCTGCGGGAGACGGGCGGGTGTGCAGCGGGTGCACAGCGGGTTAGCCGCGTCGGTTCTGCAGCGGCTGGAAGCAGCACATGATTCTGCTTGCAGCCGCTGCAGAACCGGCCGGATTATAGAACATGCTCATTCTTTGCTAACCTGCTGGGAACCCAGCGGGTTAGCAACGGATGAGCATGTGGAAACCGCCGGTGTGTGCACACCGGGGGTCGGTTTCCATAGGTTTATATGTTAACTCAAAAGCCGCTTTTGGATTAACATAAATTTGCATAAACCTAATGGAAACCGACCGGCGGTTTCCGCTGCTAAAACGGCCCTAAACCTCCCTGTGTGCACATACCCTTACAGTTTTATTTTGGTGACAGGCAGAAGAAAAGTAACTGCAAATCATTGGCCCAAAAATGTACCCTTTTCTTGCATCATGTTATTGGGTCCAGTGGTGAACAGTCAGTAGGGAAAATGGTGCAGAACGATGATAAAAGTGTTTGCTTACCTTCTAAAGCCCTGTCAATGACCCTATGGCCAGTTTTCCACTACTGTGTTCTAAATTATTTCTTAACACTTCATAGCAAAGACAGTTGAAATATATGTTTGTACTGTGTTAGCAAGTAAATAGAAAAATATGAGAATCTGAGAGTCCTCGGTGGTTGATACCTTTTAACAGCTAACTGAGAAGATGGTAAATAATAGCAAGCTTTCAAGACTCTAAAGTCTCTTCACCATGCTAATATAAGACAAAATGTGATGTGCCATATGTATATATATATATATATATATGGCCCCCCTGTGGACCGGTCGCCACAAGATGGCTCAGCAGCCGAGATTGGTAAGTTGGTCTCCACACACAAACACCCACCACACTCCTGATCCAAAGTCTAGGCTCTATGTCCAGCAACAGGATAGCGGAAGGAGCCAGGTGGAGGGTGGAAAGTTAGAGAAGATGGAAAGTTAGGGTAAGGGAAGGTACCAACACAACAAAACGTACAAGCACACAACAGCTAAGTGCAGAGAGAGTAGGAGGACAGTGGAGTGTAGAAGCAGTAGAGAGAAGTAAAGACCAGACCAACCCAGATAAAGCCAGACCAGTCAGAAGGAGAGGCGAGACCATCAGGCAGGACTGAGAGAACCCGGACCCGGCGGCCTGTGCCACTATGGGGCTTGCCCGGGTCCAAGGCTGTGAACCGTGGTGACAGACAGAAGTAGTTCAGGTGTGCCCGAGATAACGTGAACACTGGTGGACTGGGCCAGAACCAGACTGCCGGCTCTGCTGAAGTCACACCGGAGCCAGTGCTGAACTGTGTAAGCTGTACCAACTGTCGAGTAAGGAAAGTAAAACCTGGTTAAAACTTGACTTGTTTGTGACTGAGTTTCTTGTGCCTGAGAGGAGGTAGACAGTTTTAGTGATCCGGCAGCAGGAGGCTGTCTACAACTGTGAACACGGCACCCTGCCAAACCCACAGACTTCACGGGTTGCCCTGGGGACCAGCCCTACTCGTGGAGAGTTTAACACCCTTGTTGCGACCCCCATCATTCCCAGAGGTCCCGATTGCAGAGGCAGCTACCCATAGCCGCGCACCACGGGTGGCGTCACGTAAAAATCCTTAAAACTGTTTTCCCCTTTTATTGACCACCCGGGACCATGGAGCCAAGTCACGACACTGTGACATCCTGCAGCCCCAGACGAGGACGAGAGGTCCCGGTTCCGAGTACCCCATGGCCCCAGTCGGCGGATCATATATATATATATGGCACATCAGATTTTGTCTTATATTAGATTGGTGAAGAGACTTTAGAGTCTTGACAGCTTGTTATTTATTACCATCTTTTCAATTAGCCATTAAAAGGTATCAACCACTGAGGACTCTTAAGGTGGTGTCACACCTGGCGACATCGCTGAAAAAGTGACGTATCAGCGATGTCGCTAGGGACGTCGCGCTGTGTAAATGAGCGGCGCGACCGCGTTTTATCGCTGATCGCAGGTTGACAGGTTTACGGGAAGAACCGTAAACCTGTCAACCGGCAACCTGCGATAAGGCTGGATCGCGCCGTGTGACATCGCCAGAGCGATGTCGGCGGCGATCCAGCCTATACCGCAGCGTTGCTGCGGATCGCTCACTGGGCTGAGCCCAGCCCAGCGAGCGATGTCACCGCCCGCATCGCTGCGGTGTCGCCGGCCGCAGCGATGCTGTGTGACAGCTGGCCAGCGATGTCGGAAGCGAGCGGGCACCCGCGCATCGCTTCCGACATCGCTGGCCAGATCGTGCTGTGTGACAGCACCTTTAGATTCTAATATATTTCTAGCGGAGACAGAAGGAGAATCAACACCTCTGAAATGTGGAGCTGGAAAAGAATTTTATCAATACTATGGATGGCAAGAAGAGCAAACAAGTCAAGCCAGACATGTCACTCGAAGCAAAGATCACCAAGTTATGACTTGTCTACTTTGGACACATCATTAGACAACTTCTTTTTAATGGACCGAAAGAGGTTAAAAAAGAAAAAAAACAATTGACTGCTCAACTCTTTGGCTGCATGCACACGATCCGGATTAGCAGCGTTTTGGACGCAGCATCTTACCGCTGCACCGAAACGCTGTATTGTACAGTAGAAGCATAGTGGATGGGATTTCTAGAAGCATTATTTCAGCTCCGGTGCATATTGCCATGCTTCCGCATTTCTGCAGGATGTTAATTTCATGCTGCGGAGTTGGAAGAGATCACCATCAAGTGCACGTAGGGAGAAGCCGCCCTGCACCAAATGCAGATTATGGGCACAGGGCGTCTGTGTTGTCCCTGCGTTCACCCATGGCTTCCCTCAGGTTGGGAGGCTCTGCATCCAACATGCAGCACCTCCGGATCATGTGCACAGAGCCTTAGATGAGCACTGCAGCACTGTGGCTTCACGGGTCTGTGTCAAGTGAGCATTATAGCCAATCAATGGTCTCTGATCACATCGTCAGCTAAAAGAGAAACACTTTCTTCTGCTGAGATGAAATGCAAATGCTGCATCTGATGAGTGACCGCAGATTGGTTGCAGCGCACACTTGACCCTCCCTGGATATTGATCCCAGTAGTGTGGTGAAGAATGCAGAGTATGGATGAGCGCCGCTAGCCTTGGAGGCAAGTATTGTTTATTTTAGCCTCTTACTGGCCCATTAATAAAGGGTTGACTGGTAGTGGACAACCCCTTCAATACAAGAGTTTTGTGGCTCTGACTACAAGTATAGGTCCTGAGAGCCATGAAGAATTGATCCACAAACACTGCTCTTCCATTCTCAGAGAGGTTAAAGGGGCAGTCCTTATACCTTAGATATAATAATATATATAATGTCAGCTCCGTTGAAATGAATGAGTTTATATTGCAATTCCACGCACAACCAGTGGACAGGTGTGGCACTGTTTGTCTAATCTCAGGAAACCCCTTTGAGCTTTATTTTTACATGTGTAGACAATTCCTGCACTCTGCATCATGGGTGACCGGCTGTGGCCCTTAAAGGGTTTCTACTTCATCATAGCAGATTGTATAGTTCTCCTGCTAATGCATATAGAGATGTTATAACTTCACCCACTGATGTTCAATGGGTTAAAAATAATGACCGTAACCCCCTAAATAAGAAGAGGTGCCCGTCTGTAGTGTATGTGTGAGTATCGCAAAATTCACATATTTTTCTAAAGCTTGTCTCAACATATTTTTGTTAGAAATTTCCTATCTAATGACCTAATTCCTGGCAGCTATTAACATTATCACACCCAGTATAATTACAGCACAATCCGCGGTGTGAAATTAGGCGAGTTTTTTTTTAAACAGTCAATAGGAAGCAGTAATGCCTAATTCTTGTCTGGAGGAGTCCGATAGTCCCTGATCCCTACATAATTTAGGATAACTCTTACATTCTTTCAAATACCAATTTATATGGGAATAATAACATATATGTATATTTCCGCTATAGGTCTACTTATTAAAAAATAAAACACTTAGGGATGAAAGTGAGGGTCCAGCAGATTTCTTCATTGCAAATGTGGCACCCTGCGGTATAGGTATCCACAGAACTACCTGGTGCACAGAGGGATTTCCACATCAGGTACCCTCCACATGCAACACCTTCCACCCCAGAAGGGGGAGCTCTACTTGCTGCCTTCAGGCAAGGTCTGGGGGAGGAGGCCCGTGGGAGGAGTTAGGCAGTTCAATGCGGAGCAACACTGAGGAAGACTTCCTGGTGAATGGAGCTGCGCTAAGCCCGTACCAGAGGGAAGCCTAGACAGTGCAGCGCCCAAAAGTGAGGGTCGGAAGCAAGGCGAGGAACATAGTGGGGGCAGAGGAATCATACCGGTTCACCCCAGGAAGCAACCCGGACACAGGAGTCCGAGTCTGCCAGGGACTACTTAGCCCAGCAGAGAATACCGGAGGACGAAGGAGACTTCAGTCTCGTGGGACACTTGTAGAACAGCAACCACGAGTGCCAGGAACTGCAGGGGAGATAGCGGCAGCTAAGAGGAAATTCTCACTGCCTGCAATATAAGTGAGAGACACAGGGGAGGTCAGGCCAGGTTCCAGACAGGCCAGGACCCAAACACACACAAAGTCTAGGAGGCCTCACAACTCATCGGGTATGAAATCCTGAAGTGTCTGCTGACCACCTGGAATGTACCCTGGACGTTACCTTGCAACACCATCAGTAAAAGAACGGAAACAACTTTCAGTGTGTGTATTATTATGGCCCCTGATCCTGTCCATAACACAGACTGCCTGCCAGCATCTGCACCTGATGAGCCGCCTTGTCCTGCAGCACCAGAGACAAGGCTGAGTGGAGAGCAGCCTCCCTGTGCAAAATCCCTATTCTACACCACTGCCCCGGGGACCCCGCTCCACCTAAGAGGAGTGTTGTCATCTGGCTGCAGCGTCACCATCCCTGGAGGTCTGAAAACAGCGCCGGTATCATTACCGGGTACCGTAGGTGGCGTCACAAATCCTTTCCTTTTTATTATCAACGCCTTTTTCAGCATGGGTTCGAGCAAGCCACCTGTGACATCCTCCACTGCAACCGCCCGGGACCAGGTACCCCAATGCCCTGGGGTGGGTCACAAACAAGCACTGATGAGTAAGATGACAGCAGTAGTTGATGAAGCCACACCCACCTCAGTCAGTGCCCTGCCGCTATTAGCTGTAGATACAGATCACTCATATCAGTGCTGTCTGCCTGCAGCGGCCTCCACTCATTCTACACGATGCTTCGTTGTCTTGCATCGGCTTTTAACTAAACACAGGCTGCTATAAAATAAAATACAAAATGGACTTTAGAATTAGTTAAAAAAAAAGAACAGAACCGCTGGACTCCACCATCCTCTGCCTGAACTCACATTCTCATTTATCTTCCATAGCAATTTCCAAATATAAGTGCCTTGAATATATCCATATGGTCCCACACATCTAATTGTAAAATTAAAGGGGTACTCTACTTTCAAATTATTTCCAATTATTGGATACCTTGTGAACCATTTTCCTCCAAGCTTCTCTGTTTGTCACAGAATCCTTCAGTTCTCTGATGTTCATTCCTGTGTCTGCCATGATGGTGTCCAGCCAATGGGTCTTAGGTCTTCCGCGACCTCTACTGCCGCTGACCATACCAAGTATCATGTCCTTCTCGAACGAATTTGCTCTCGCATCACATGGCCAAAATAAGACAGTTTCCGTTTTATGACTTTTCCTACCAGGGACGTCTGTGGATTGACACAGCCTTATTTGTGATCTTGGCTGTCCACAGGATTCGTAGAAGTCTCCTCCAGCACCACACTTTGAAGGAATTGATATTTCTTTGATCACCCTTTGTCAAGGTCCACAATTCATGTCCGTACAATGCTATTGAGAATGCAATGGCTGTGATCAATTGTCGTTTGGTGGTTTTCAGGATGAGCAACTACTACTACTGGGCAGCTACTGCTGGGCAACCCCTTGTTAATAAGCTCAGTGAGATGGGAAAAAAAAGTATACTTCTAGGTACCACTTTTCCATTTTGGCAAAGGTAACAATATCTACAACTATAGGTACAAGCTTCAGAACAATGACTGAAGGGGTCAGGCTTTGACGTTTGCTGCCCCAGAACCATTTAGCTATGTTGTAGGCACTGAGAGGATCTGATCTTCTATAAAAACGAAATAAAGATCAATCTTTCACATTGAATAAGACCATTTGATGTTTAAACGTAGGTTTAGGCATGCATGTAGTGTATATTAGATGCTTCAAATGTATACGTAACCTAAGCAGGTGTAAGGACTCAGGAGGAAGCGCGTCTCCTTTGGAGAACAGTATGATGGCATAAGGAGTCTTATGGTCCATGCAAGGCTCCTATGGGAGTTTCAATAAAAACTGAAGCGTTCTTTGTATATGATTTTGCACTGGATACAGCTGTTTGAAAAAGTGGTTGACTATGGTAGTACAAATGGTGGAGACCAGTACGATTATCCGGTCACTCAACTGTGGTCCAATGGCCATGTAAGCTGTTCTTGTCCGCCAGACCAGAGCTTTGCAAATTGTCTCCTACCTGCCAGGATCCCAGGTCACACCACAACGGCGATGCTGCACTAAATTGACTAATTAGAAAAAGGTGAAAATTTTCATGCGTCTGGTCTGGTGATTAATGATTGATGTGGCTTCAGTGAAAGAGTTTCATCAAGAAAACTCAGACAATTTTCATATGATCCTCATCCACATTGTCATCCGTGTGTCTATTTTTTACGTCCATGTGTGATCTGCTTTCATACCGTGGTGTTAAAAAGTATTTTCCCCCTTCCTGATTTCTTATTCTTTTGCATGTTTGTCATGCTTAAATGTTTCAGATCATCAAACAAATTGAAATGTTAGACAAAGATAACACAAGTAAACACAAAATGCAGGTTATAAAAGAAGGTCTTTATTATTAAGGGTGAAAGAAATCCAAACCTACAGGGCTGTGTGTGAAAAATCGATTACCCCTAAACCGAATAACTAGTTGGGCCACCCTTAGCAGCAACAACTGCAATCAAACGTTTGAGATGGCAATGAGTCTTTTACAACGCTTTGGAGGAATTTTGGCCACTCATCTTTGCAGAATTGTTGTAATTCAGCCACATTGGAGGGTTTCCGTACATGAAATGTCTTTTTAAGGTCCGGCCACAGCATCTCAATTGGATTAAGGTCAGGACTTTGACTAGGCCACTCCAAAGTCTTAATGTTGCTTTTCTTAAGCCATTCAGAGTTGGACTTGCTGGTGTGTTTTGCATATACCAATTGCTCATCAGCTTGAAGTCATGAACAGATGGCCAGACATTCTCCTTCAGGATTTTTGATAGATAGCAGAATTCATTGTTCAATTTACCATAGCAAGTCTTCCAGGTCCTGAAGCAGCAAAACAGCCCCAGACCATCACACTACCACCACATATCTTACTGTTGGTATGATGTTCCTTTTCTGAAATGCTGCGTTACTTCTATGTTGGATGTAATGGGACATTCACATTCCAAAAAGTTCAAGTATTGTCTCGTCAATCCACAGAGTATTCTTTAAAAAATCTTGGGGATCATCAAGATGTTTTTTCCCGCATCCATATATTTTAATGAGCGAGTCTCATCCAATGTTCAGACATACTAGTGCGTACAGCAATTTTTTTCTGTAATCTGAACATCCCTACTTAGTTACCAGCCTCAACTCTTGCAAACCTAATTTTAGGTGAAGTGATTTCAGGTGTGCCTGGTTGGATCAGTTTAACCTCGATCTCCTCTGGATTCTCTTAATGCCGCAAGCCGGCCGTGGCTGGGTGGTGGTGGGTGCAGCGGGTCATAATGTCCGTTGGGTTGGGATGGGTGGACGGGTGGCGTGCAATGTGCGACAAGTGTGTGTAGGTGTTTCACTGGTGATACCGTGCAAGGGTCTGATACCACGAGCGGGTGCCATATTGGGTGCGGTGGATTGTGGGATTTGGCTTCGTACAGATGAAGTGTATGACAGTCAACATTAGGTAAGTATTATAATAGATACTACTTCCACATCAAATCACATATAGTACTTTTTGCTGGAACGGGAAGGTATGAAAATCAATAAACAGCAGTGGTGTGTTTCTGTGAATACCCTCTGTGTTCATAAGCCTACACTATCACAATTCTTTGTAGAATTGAATATGACATGTCATACACACAACACAAATGCCCTCTGCAAAAAGTAACACTAGACCAGCAGGGAGGATACAAACTTAACCTCCCATGCAATATCAACCCCATAGATTAAGCAATCACCTGCTGTTACTGCCCTAACCCACTATACCATCTTCAAATAGGTGGAGCTAAAGTTCAAGTCTCCTTCCTCTCTGAAAAGACAATTTGCATATTTTATTTCCCAGAGGAGCATTGCGGCTTTTAAGTCTCCTCATTACTGGCATGCCATATCTGGTGTGTCAATCTCCAAAAGGAGAAACGTTACCCCTCAGACCACTTAGCCTCTTACACAGCCAGATCAGATCTCATATTTTAGAGTGACGAGAGGCAATACCCCAAAACACCGTGTCTGCAAATTGAGGTACTGATCTGGTATAAATCCTAAGTCCTATTACAAGGATCCTTAAAGGGACGTTTTTTGACTTTTAGGATTGCTACTTCCATTAGGTGGCGCTAAAGTTTAAGTCTACTTCCTCTCTGAAGAGAACATTTGCATATTTTATTTCCCAGAGGGCCATGGCAGCTTTTAATTTTCCTTATTACTGGCATGCCACATCTGGGCTGTCACTCTCCACAAGGAGAAACGCTTACCCCTTATACCACACTTAGCCTCTCATACACCCAGATCAGATGTCATACTTTGCACTGATGAGGGACCATACCCTGAAACACCATGTGTGCAAATTGAGATTCTGGTCTGTTATAAATCCTGAGTCACATGACAAGGCTCGTTAAAGGAACCCAATGGGACACCATTTATCTCATCCACGCCGCCGTACGATGAAAGGACCACAAGGATCTGTCAAGTAATGGCGGCTTTATTTGACGCGTTTCGGATCATTATAAGATTACATGAGGTACACAATATATAGACGCTGAAAACAGAGCACATGATCAGGTGTCGCACAACCCACCCAAGTGAGCAGTGGCATCTGTCTCGGTATGAGAGTGTTTTAAGAGATAAGACCCTATTGCGCTTTTATTTCCTTTTTTAGTTGCTTAAGGCACGTTAAAGGGTCCTTTTTGACTATTATTAGTGCTACTTCCAATAGGTAGCACTAGAGTCCAAGTCTCCTTCCTCTCTGAAGAGACAATTTTCAAACGACAAGAAGAAAAAACAAAATTCTTTTGGCGGGAAGATCTCCCACTAAAACTGTCCTGAGGAAATAACATGGATTCATTCGTGTGTCCAATAATCCCATGTGGATCCCTCAATATTATCCGGGATCCTTTCATTCATTTCTTATGCGGTCAAGCAAAATGAAAGCTGAGTTCAGAATGGTTGCTATGGGCAACAAAGAGAATTTTACTGTAAGACCGGTCTGATGAATGAGGCCCGATTGTCCGGTTCTAATCACACAAGGGAAGTTGGGCCTCACGCTGTATCATGAGCTGTCATTATTCTTCAGTGGGTAACAACAGAGGCATAACTTGAAGTTCTAAATCTCAATGCAAAATGTGGAACAAGCCCCCACCATGTGCCATATATAATACTGAAACTAACATATAGGGAAGCCCCTCAAGCTCAGGAACCCGATTCTGACTACTATCTCCTATAGATACGTCAAGGACAACACTTCAGGAATATTTAATAATTGTCCCCTTCATGCCTTGATTTTCCAGCCTGTAATTAATAAGCTTGGTAGTAAACCGAAGATGTTACGTAAGACCATGAACCACACACCTAGAGTGAATTGCATGACAGGTCGTAAAATATGGGATTAATAAGTAGCACCTACACCTACACCCTACACAGCTGAAGTGTACGGAGAATGCATCGATAAACATTCCAGGCCCGATTCATCACATGTAGTTTTTTTCTAAGTCACTTTTCTTTTTTTTTTATTTCTTGTGTTGTTTGTTGACATTTTTTGCTTCAAATTCGTCAAAGTGGTGCGTAAAATCAAACATAATGTTTATTTTCTGTCTTTAACATTTTTTTGTGATATGATGGCCCCAGGGGTGAGCTTCACCTCTCTTCTGCCTGAGGCGACCTCAACCTAGAGCCCTCACCCTCCCCCCAAACACAAGGATGTCAGCGCCATCACACGCACATACAAGAACCACACAAAATAATCCAGAACAAGGATCGTTAATGGCACTGGCAGGAGGGCACAAGCATACAGACACACAGTGATGGCTGGCAGAGCTGTGGTCCTGTATGCAGACACAGTCCTGGATCCTTATAACACAGGAGGCAGCACTGATTGCCAGGCTATTATCTCTGGCATATGCCTACAAAACTCTGGGCAGCTCCAATGTTGCAGCTGCCTGGCACTGACAAATCAGACATGTCCACTATGTAGCACCGTCCACACCACATGTAATGACCTGCAGTCGGAGTATCAACAAGCCGCCGCTGCACTAAGCTGATAAAGTGGTGTGTCTTCCCCAACAGACCACGCCTCCTTTTCCCAAAACACTTAGCCACTCACAAGTCCCACATGCGTGGCTGTCCGGAGATAATAGCAGAGGCCTTCCAATTGGATTGTGCGAGGGATGTGGGAGTGGGAAGGGGGACGAGTGCCACCGATCAACTGCCGGTCGGGAGAAACATGGCTGGATTCCTGTATGTACCGAGGGCGGCACTGGACCTGGTGTGTAAGTTATGGCCAATCAGTCCTGCAGCAGAGGGACAATTCATTCTACACCAGGTACATAGAAATCATGGAGCCCCATAAAAAAAGTTCTAATTGGGGCCCCCCTAAAAAAAAAAGAATATTTGGCTGGGTCACATAGGTACATAACTCACAACTTTGCAGCCTTTACAAAGTTATTGTCCTCCTATTAAAGCCCCTAGATTCCTCTTTCATTCTTTCATTACCCCCATAAAGTATGACTCCAACAAAATAGTCCCCCAAACAATGTATGATGCCCCCACAGTGAATTCATCTTATATCATTTGCACAAGTTGAGTATTTGGTGAGGTTTTTTACCTCAGTATTTGTAGACAAAACCAGCAGTGGGTGATAAATACAGAAGTGGTGACGTGTGTCTATTATACTTTTCCTCTGATTGCTCCACTGTTGGTTTTGGCTACAAATTCTGAGGTAAAAAACTCCCCAAATACTCAATGTGTCCACGTGCCGTAGATGGTACTGGAGCTTGAAATCTTAGGCCACGCGCACATGTTGAGTGTTTGAGGAGCAGAAAGGCTTGAGGAAGCAACCTGAAACTTGTCATTTGTGACTGCTTAAATGGAGAAACTGAAAATTAATTTTATTATTGTTATTTATTATTATAACACCATTTATTCCATGGCGCTTTACATGTGAAAAGGGGCAACCATAGAAAAGTACAATATTAATGAACAATGTAAGGCATACACAGATACAGGAGGAGAGAGGACCTTGCCCACAAGGGCTTACAGTCTACAAGGAATGGGTGAGGATACACTAGGTGAGGAGAGAGGGCCCTGCCCACGAGGGCTCACAGTCTACAAGGATGGTGAGGATACACTAGGTGAGGAGAGAGGGCCCTGCCCACGAGGGCTCACAGTCTACAAGGGATGGGTGAGGATACACTAGGTGAGGAGAGAGGGCCCTGCCCACGAGGGCTCACAGTCTACAAGGGATGGGTGAGGATACAGTAGATAAAGAGACAGGACCCTGCCCACGAGGGCTCACAGTCTACAAGGGATGGGTGAGGATACACTAGGTAAGGAGAGAGGGCCCTGCCCACGAGGGCTCACAGTCTACAAGGGATGGGTGAGGATACAGTAGATGAGGAGACAGGACCCTGCCCACGAGGGCTCACAGTCTACAAGGGATGGGTGAGGATACACTAGGTAAGGAGAGCGGACCCTGCCTGCGAGGGTTCACAGTTTACAAAGGATGGGTGAGGATACAGTAGGTGAGGAGAGAGGACCCTGCCTGCGAGGGCTCACAGTCTACAATGGATGAGTGAGGACACAGTAGGTGAGGAGAGAGGACCCTACCCATGAGGGCTGAGAGTCTACAATGGATACGTGAGAATACAATAGGTGAGGAGAGAGGACCCCGCCATGAGGACTCACAGTCTACAAGGGATGGGTGAGGATACAGTAGGTGAGGAGAGGTGGTTTCAGGCTCACTGCAGGTTATAGGCTTGTATGAAGATGTGGGTCTTCAGGTTCTTTTAGAAGGTTTCCATTGTGGGTGAGAGTCAGATGTGTTGGGTCAGAGAGTTCTAGCGCATGGGGGAAGCACGAGAGAAATCTTGTATGAGATTATGGGAAGAATAGATAAGAGATGAGGAGAGAAGGATATCTTGTGAGGATCGTATTTTGTAAGATTAAAATAATTTGAATGTTGTGTTCTTGAAAATTGGGGCTGCCACTCTAGGATTCATGCACCATTAATGTGAAGGAAGTGCCCGCCTGGATTTCTACATTGTATACTCAGCCATAAAACAGTGATGTTGTTACCACGTCCTTGTTACCTAATCTGCTTCCCGCTTGTTCATGTTTCTTCCTCACCACAGAAAAAAAGGATATTGTCCATTATATGGTATGACAGGAAGCCAAGAAATAATTACCAGATCATGACCCTTAACTGCAGGCTGGGGGGTCTCATGGCTTCAGCTAATTACTAGCCTGCACATGGTGATCATTAGTCATTGTCAGATAGCTCTGCTTGACATTGGTGGTGCAGTTGCTGCCATTTGAAGGGGGATTTGTGGTTTCTGCAATTTTGTTTTTAAAGAAAAAAAACAATTTGGTGTCATGTATCGCAACGTCTTCCTAATCAACCAGTCCATTTCCCTACAGAATGGCTAAACACTGATCTCTGCTTCCATCATTAATCCAATAATCCTGACATTCTCCCATAACAGCTGGCACTTTAGAGAAGATACTGTAGCTATCACATTTAAGTTTTTTTTCTCGATCCAAGTGTCAGTGAGAAAAAAATCACAGCATGCACTCACTACCTTCATCCACATCTTAGATGAGACCCACCCATTCAAGTCTATGGGTGTAATAAAACTATTGGATCTCACATGGACCATCAGAGTGGCATCAGATTTTTACAGATTGCTTTATATTATAAACCTAGGAAAGTGTATATGAACATGTGATGATATAGTTGTATGAAAATGGATGTAAAAAATGGACACATGGAAGAAAATGTGATAAAATGTAGGAAAAAAATCAGCCAAGTTCTCCGAATGAAGCTCGAACAATTTTTCATACGCTCGACTGCAGGCAACCTAATAATAATGAAATCCTCTGTTAAAATTGTCGGGCCCACAAGGATCTGGGGTACTCAGATTTCAGGCGGTCGGGTGCAGGGATGTCACGGGTGGTCGGTACCCGAATCTGTGCCCTTGGGTGACAACAAACAGGGGTAATTTACAGGGATAAAAGTTAATGGTTGAATGTTGTGACGCCACCTGTAGATCCAGTGATGGCACCAGCGCTGCTGGGGCCTCCAGTGTGATGGGCAGCAGCAAGGTGTTGTAGTTCCCTACAGGTGGAGCGGGGTCCCCGGGGCTGTAAGAGTATGATGGTGGAATAGGGCAGCGCAATCTCCGCTGTGAGACTGGAATGTCACAGTTCACCAGCAAGGAAACACAGACACTTGCTTGCTCTACACGGGTCTTTACTCCGGTAATCTGCAGTTTACAGGGTATGCGGTTGTTACAGCCAGGGTAGTGGACTGGGTGGTCCTGGCAAAAAGGCAATGTCCGTCCGAAGCTCCAGCTATGTTCCTTCTTTTCTCTTCCACTGTCCTACCTCTGCGTGCGCACTCCTTCTTCCTCGCGCTGCCCTGCACGAATCCAGCTTACTACCAGGCCTGTTGGGTGATATGAGATACTCTTCTCTCTCTAAGGGGGCTCAACCCAGTTTGGTGCTTCTGATGGGGACCGCATGTATGTCGGGTGGATCGTGCTCCTATGAAGCTGTCGATCATACCGGTATTTGCGGCTCAGGGATGGACCTCTACACCGCTTCGGAGCTGGTTCCCAGCTTTGGATAGGGCCAGGGTGTTCAGTCACCCTCTGTCTGCCCCTCTCTGTCTGGGTCACCAGGTTGAGGTGCCTTTCCCATTACTTCTCCTTAGGTTCTCTCTCTGTCCCACTCTTTTCCCACTCACTATATACCCTAGCTCTCCTCCCACCGGGACCGGTTACCCTAGTAACAGGCTGTCCAATTGACCCCCTGTCTCTAGGTTTATGTATGTGGTGGGGAGCTTCAGACTTCCATTAACCCCTATCAGGACAAGAATACTGCACCTTTTGTCCGGGGTGCAGTACCCTTTTGTAGCGCGCTGACCAGTGTGTCACTACAAAATCTGTAACACAAATGTATGTTCTGATGATGTAAAAATCTTCACTGCATTTCAAGTATCAGACAGAAAAAGTCAGCGGCATAAATATTTTTGAAATGTTATCGTCCTATTAGTTTGGAGTAGAAAGACACTGTTCCATCGGACACATTGGTAGTCCATGACCTTGGGAATAGGACACTGTGAAACTCCTAGTACCTTCAATATCAGCCGGTGCATCTTCTGAATAGTAGACAAGTGCAACCTAATGATGTAACGGCAAAAAGGTGCCAGTAATATCACAGGTAGTAGGAGGTCCCCAGTGTTATGAGCCATTGGTTCGCTAGACAAGAGGCCTGAACACTTTTGTTTCCCAACTCTATCATCCAAACCTCAGTGGAGAAAGAAGGCTAAAACCGCGGTATCCATTGAAACTCCAAATATAATCCTGGATAATGAGTTTTTATTCTACGCGTTTCGGATTGTGATTGTCCTGAGGAAGGATTTTTCTCTCCGAAATGTGTAGAATAAAAATCACTATCCAGGATCATATTTGGAGTTTCCTTCAACGGCAGCGAAGATTTAACCCTCCTTTCTCTACTGAAGCATCACTCATACCCTTGGTGCTGCGGCAGCCGTCATTATGCTATATTAGTGGTTGTGTCTCAGACAACCCATCCAGGTGAACAAATCCTCGCTCATTACTTTTCAGTTATCTCCCAGATAAAGCCCTATCGCGCTTTTTTGTTTCTTATCTATTAAGTCATCCTTACACATTAGACTAACGTTGGCCGCACCCACCAATATTGAAGGTTGGGCCAACAGTATAATGGAGGACATGCCAAAAAAATCATCTTCCTGAGCCAAGTTCGGACCATCTATCTTTTAGTTCTCACCAAGATAAGCCACCACCAAAGATGTCTGGCAGTGGCTGTCTCATAGAGAACACAGGAGCGAGGACTCCGCTGTATGTGGAGAGATGGCAGAGATAGCCGCTAGCCAAGGGGCGTAACTACAGGACCGCCATCTAAGGTGTATGGAGGTCTTAACCTGGTACAACAGTCCACTGTGGATTTAACCTTCAGCACAGGTATCTGAAGGTAAAAACTGCAGCAATTCTGTTCCGTGTGGATTTACCTTTATAGGGACATTGTGGATGACTCCACTATAAGAATGTGCAGTATATCTGTACTATAATATATCAATATAATACACATGACTTAGGGCCCTTTCACATCAGCGTTTTTTGAAATTCGCGGCAGATGCGGTGAAAAAAACGCATCTGCCGCGTTTAACGCATAACCGCGACACTTGCGGCACACTTGCGGCAAGCCCCATGCAATGTCTATGGGGCTTGCGGTAAGGGTGCGGCAGGTGCGGCAAGTGCGGTTTCGGCACTTGCGGCAGGTGTGACCACGAAAAAAAATGCTGTCAGCTGCGGTTTTTTTTCACGGCCGCACCTGCCGCAAGTGCCAAAACCGCACTTGCCGCACCTGCCGCAAGTCCGCCTATACCTTGTATGGCGTTTACCGCAACCGCGCCGCAACCGTGCCGCAAGTTTTTTCACCACATCTGCCGCGATTTGAAAAAAACGCTGATGTGAAAGGGCCCTTATCTGATCATCTACAGCTCTACAGAGGCATGTATTTTCCAGAAATCTGCAGAAATGTAGAAATAACATCCATATCCGGCGCCTCGTCCTCCCAAAGTTATTCAACTCCAGTAGCATTTAGCTAATGTTGGCAAAAAATTAAGCGTGTAGATTTTTATAAAAGAAACATTGAGCAGAATCATGTTAAAAAACCCTCTGAAGTTCAGTTTCCCCTGTCTGGGACTCGGCCGAGTGAGTGAAGACAGCTCATGGAGGAGAAAAGGCTTATTGCACTGCACAGGAAATTAATAGAATATCTGGAAAATAAACGTGGGCTGACACCATAGTATAAACATAGCTCACCGGACTGGGTGGAGGCTCCATTACTCGCTCAGCGATCCTACACATAACCAGAGAGACTCATGCAATAACAGGTGAACACACCCGAGGTCAGGACAAAAAGTACAGTGCAGCCCAGACACAAACATGCACATTCTCCCTCTACCTAGAAATTCCACAGTAAATAAGTCCTTGAGTTGTCCCCAAGTTCTTAAAAGTCTTCTTTTTACAAAAATTGAATGACCATCCATAAGGCCTTCATTATGGTCCCCACAAGGATTGTCATCCAGTTTTCTAGAATCTTGAATAACAAAATGAAGTCATACTTTACAGAAGATAGAGATACCACTGGAACCCCTAATTTCACATTTCCCCCCAGATTTCCCTGAAATCCCCCGCAATTGACAACTGGATGCACCCCCACCGGTATTATCACTGATCCGTCTCACAAATCAGGGATAATATCGGTGCCAGAGCAGACAATTGCATCCGGATGTGTACCGGTTTTTGCTGGATCCAGTGGAAAATTACATGCCCCATAGGGGGCGTGTCATTTCTAACTTGGTACTGGGCATGCTCAGACCAAAAACCCAGTTCCGCTGTCTGGATCCAGCGTGATCCGGATTAAGCCAGATCCAGGTTCAATAGAGCTTCATTGTAATTTAACATGCATTGCTCCGGATCTTAGTGTTGACAGGTTTGTCATGGAGACCAAAATTGCTCCAAAATGCGACTTGAGTCACAGTGTAAAAACCATTGACACCTGGATCAGGGGGAACCGTAAGGAACTGGATGCATCCGCAAGTTCCTATGGTCCTATTGAAAGTCAATGGGGCCGAAAACAGATGCGGGTGCATCTGTGGCGCCCCACTGATCAGTGCGCCACAGTAGGGGTACTGCACCCATAACAAAGTGTGTGGTATTCCTGTCATTGGGGAGGTAAAGTCGACCTGAGGCTCTCATCCCAGCATCCCTACACCTAACATAGGGGACCAATTGGCCACCCGCTACTAGGGTAACCAGTCCCGGTGGGAGGAGTGTTGGGGTAGAAGGAGCGGGAAATGACAGACAGATCTAGTCTAGTCTGAGGAACAAAGCAAGGAGTGAGCCCTAGAGGGGACTCCCAGTAAAGGAAAGGCGACCCCGGAAAGGAGGAAACGCAGTGCTAGACCACTAGACAGGTCAGGCGGAATCCTAGTCCACAACGGAGAACCGGCTCCGAGACGTGGTACAGGTGAGTTCATCCCTGAGCTGTCAACACCGACCGGTCTAGGGCCTATCCATCAGCCCCGACCCCCCCATCCAGAATGTGCAGCCCCACCAGGGACACCAAACCGGGTTGAGCCCCTTAGAAGAGAAGAAGGGTTCCTCATAGCACCCAACCGGCCTGGTAGAGAAGCGGGCTGTGCAGGGCACCGCAAGGATAGTGAGGAGACACAAGTAAAGGCAGCGGGACAAGAGAAAGACAGCAGAAGGTATACTACGGGAGCCTCAAAGAAACTTTATTCCCCTCAGTGACTACCCAGCAAGCTACCCACTAAAGACTGTGTAATTGTGAACATGAACCGTGAACCTTTACAAGTAAACACCCGTGCAAAGTCCATAAGCCTCCAGTGCCTTATTCCAGCAAGCTAACCCTCAGAGGAGCTACCACGACAACCAGTACAGCAGCTACACTGCCCCGGGGACCCCGCTCCGCCTGCAGGGAGCTGAACCATCTAGCTGCATTACCATTATCCCCGGTGGTCTGACAGTAGCACTGGTGAGCATCACCAGAACTGCAGGTGGCGTCACGAGAACTCTTTTATTAACTTTTCCTAGTTTTAACAATACCCCCCAGGGCTACGGGCCAGGGCACCAGCCACCAAGACATCATCCCAAAGTCCAAGCCCTGGTACCGAGTATCCCATAGAACCTTGGGGCGAGTCACATCCAGTTTCAGCTGGATTCACCTGGATACCTAAAAACGTTACCGTGAAACCAGCCTTAGTCAACGTTCCTCAAGATTGAACGTACCACAAAGATTTTTTTATCTATTGAATTTTTGAGAAATATGGGGAGTCTTAAATGCTTATTTGAAACCTAAATTTAGGGTTCACACAGAGCTCCTTTAACCTCTCTAGCGGTATTCCCGAGCAGGACTCGGGGTTAAATTTCACTGCCAGAAGCGGTAACCCCGAGTCCTGCTCGGGGTGAATGCCAGAGCTTGAATCTAACCCCCCTTACCCCATTCTGGTGGTCCAGCGGGGTCCCGATGTGCTCTGTCTGGGATTCCCGGTGGGAGCTGCCATCTTGCTTCCTGGATCTGTGTCTCTGAGCCGCAGAGGCTCATAGGAGGCGGAGCTAGGCGCGAGATCCAACTAAATAAAGTGACACACACTCAATAAATAAATTTAAAAAAAAAGTGTAATCCTGTCAGAATTCCAGTCAGATACATTGTATACACTGAGATCTGACATTCTGATCATCCTCACTGCCCTGCTTGCCCTTTTTGCTGTCATTTCTGCCATGTCATCGGGTCTCCGCAGCAAGCGCCGCGTCTCCAAAGCGACTTTGGATCTGATGGATGACAGCGGCAGCGACAAAGAACCCCTCGCAGAAGTGAGTGACAGCGACAGTGATTCATGGCAAGAATCGTCATCTGAGTCTGACAGCGATGACAGCGACAGCGATGATTCTGCCACTGACCTCGGTGATGTGCGCACTTGGTGCCCTATTGAATGCGACATGGATGAGGTACCGCCGCCAAGATTTCCGTTTACTGGATCACCAGGGATGAAGGTAGACGTTGACCCCAGTGACCCCTTGGCGTACTTCAAATTGTTTTTGACAGACATTGACAAAATTGTGACGGAGACAAACCGCTACGAGCAGCAATCCACTACTCCGCATACCAAGTTTTCCCGGAGCCGAAAATGGGAACCCGTGGCTAAGGAGGACATATAAAAAAAGTTCAATATATTGCATCCAAGAGAGCACGGTTTGGCGTAAAATCCTACATGCTCTGTGAGTCTGCCACTGGCTATATCTGGAATTCGGTGATATATACCGGTAAAGGCACACAATTCAACCCCAGGTACAGCGGCTATGGGATGGCAACGTCATCAGTCCTCACACTGCTTGAGCCATTGCTGACCACGGACAATTTTTATACATCGCCGGAGCTGTGCGAGTTCTTGCTCAAGCACAAGACCGATGGTTATAGAACTGTTAGGGCCAACCGACGTGACCTGCCATCTACGTTTGGAAAGAAGAAAAATGAAAACCGGAGAAATGGTTGCCTGGCAGAAAGGCAAGATGATGGCAATGCGCTGGCGTGACAAAAAAGATGTGTGCCTCATGAGTACTGTGCATAACACCTCCACTGCCATGGTCCACACAAGAGGTGGGAAAGAAGTCACGAAGCCACGACTTGTCATCGACTACAATAACAGCATGGGAGGAGTCGATAGAGCCGATCAGGCAATGACATTTTATCCCGCTATGCGGAAACAGCAAAAAAAAATATTACAAGAAAATCTTCAGGCATCTGCTGGAACAATGCCTGTGGAATGCATACATATTGCACAAAAAAAGCATTGACAACCCTCTTGTGCATTCCGACTTTGTGTGGAAGGTGGCGGAGCGGATTTTTCAGACCTACCAAACGCCGTCAGTGGCTGTCAACAGATCTGGGCGTCGTGCTAGTGACATTCCAAACCCAGAACGCCTAACTGGACGCCACTTTATGGACTATATTCCACCAACGGCGAAAAAGGCAGCACCTACACGGATGTGTGTAGTGTGCTGCTCAAAACGCGACGGCCAGGGCAAAACAATCCGCAAGGAAACCAGATTCCATTGCCCGGACTGTGACGTGGGTCTCTGTGTGGTCCCGTGCTTCAAAATGTACCACACACAGGATGTGTACTGAATTTTTGTTGTTTGAAAAATGTCATTTTTATTCATTTATGTTATTTCATTAATTCATTATTCATTACGTTATTCAAGAAGAGTATCGATTCTTGAATAAAATGATTTTATTTCATTCTAATTCATGATTTTATGTTTCATTTTATCACATCTGAGAGGTCTACTAGAGTCTTCTTTGATCAGGTAATTACTAAGAATTGCAGGCCTACTGTACATAACACCAAATTGCCATGCAAAAAATGGTACCGCTTTTAGCACGAAATTACTGACATAATCGTACCGCCAGGGAGGTTAATGAGGATTTAAGAGCAGATTGTGATGCAAAATTCACATAAAAAAACCTCTTCAAATAGTCCTAAAATATACTTCCTATTCGCTTCAATGGGAGAAAATTCCTATAGTGGATACAGCGCTATTTAATTGTGGATAAAGATAAAAACTCTCAATGTGAACATACCCTCAAACCCCAACCTATGCCAAGAGCGCATTTATTATTTTCATTTATAAAACATATATAGCCATTTTCCAATCTTTGAATCTCAGACAAAGGTTTCAATAAGCTGTTCATAGAGACTTGGCTGTAGGGTGGAAGGGAGCAAAATGTGTCTACATGTCCTCATCAAAAGACTTCTCTATAGAGATCCACTGTATATATCCATTTTTCTAATACAGCCTCCTGGTTTTGGACCTATGAGATCTTTCTTTTGGTCTATTCCCTTTGTTCTTTTCTCCAGCAATGTTTTTTAGGATCATAGGATCTTTGTTAAAGTTCCATACACAGGACCACTGGTAATCCATTAAGTGATATTACGTAAAAAAATTCCAACTAGTTTCTAACTGTATTAAACCTCCAACTAATTGAGCCAAAAGAGTTGTGCTGCTGTTGTATACCCCCAACTGTCTTGACTTCATCGGGATAGTTCCAAATTTGGGGAGCAGTTCCACCTTTTCCGGAAGGGAAGTGGGGATTATGTCTAGATTTTAAAACTACGGTATCTTTGCCCTTGGGATGGAGTCAGTGGAATATAATGGTGGAGAAGGGTACCTTCAGATCCCTGCTCCACCAATCCATCTGGGTAGAGACTAACTGACCTATATGGACATTCAGGTCACAAGATTGGGCATCAGAGACTCATTAGCAGATGATGATGAATCTGATAGGACATATAAGCAAGTGCTTGTGTAGAGGCCAGTGTGTGACTTTAGACTGTGTGCGTGGGGGGGAATCATATGTTTGGGGACTTAGAGGCATCCTACTCTGTGTGGAAACATTGTGGGGTGCCTCGTACTGTTTGTGGTTAGGACTGTGGGGGAATCACAATGTGTGTGTGCTAGCATTGTGGAGGATATCATACTACAGTATGTGGGAGACTATGGTCGGGAGCATACTGAGTAGGTGGGGACTGGTGGGCATCATATAGGAAGGTAGGGACTTTGGGAGCATCAAACAGTGCGGTGGGGACTGAGGGGGCATCATACTGTTTGGTGGCGACTGTGGGGACATCATAATGTGAGGTGGGGACTATAGCAGCATCATAATTTGTGTTGTGGGGACCGTGGGGGCATCATACTGTGTTTGGTGGAGACTGTAGAGGGTATAATACTGTGTTTGGGGGAGACTGTAGAGGGCATCATACTTTGTGTGGTGGGGACTGTGGGGGCATCATGGTATATGTGGTATATTGGCTCTGACTGAGTCCTGTAAGTGCTTTTGGTTTCTGTCTTTGGCATGGATGGTGAGACTGTACATGGCATCATTCTGTGTGTGTGGGAGATTGTGAAGGATTATCATACTGTGTAGGGTATATTTGGAAGGCATTATACTGTATGGGGCACATTGTGGTCACCATGAAAGGGCTATCATACAGACTTGGAGGAATATTTGTGCATTGGCAAATGAAAACAACCGGGCAAGATAAGAGACGAGGCTTAGCGTAAAGAAAAAATTGCACTGACATTGCCATATGTGTCCGTCTTTCTACTTTTTCAAAGTTGAGAGGTATGCCATGGTCCCGTATCCACTTTGGACCTCTTCGGCAGCTAGGCAGGGCAGTCTTCACTTTTGTGGCCAACATGCTTGGCTTAGCATCCCAAACGCCCCTGGGATTTGCCAGATGAGAGAAACAGTATGTCATGACATATCTGGTACTGCTAAGCACAAGGATGCCAAGTCGAGGATGTTGGCTGAAGAAGCGCAGACTGTCTTGGTCCTGCTGCTTTGGAGGATGAGACTGGACTCCTAACCGGGGCAGTGCAAATCATTTTTTCCTTAACTCAGCCCCCAAATTGTGTCACTTTTCAGATTTTTTTTTTTTATATGTTTTATGTATGACAATAATTTCTGAGACACACTCTGCATATGGTTGCCAGGTGTTGAAATGAACTTGATGGCCCTTTATAAGAATTTTAAGATAAAACTAATGAAACAGCTAGCTTCGGTGTAATCAAATGATAAACGTGTCTCTTGTATTGATTACAACTGTCTGGTCGCTTGGTTACTCCTCACATTTACTGAATTATCTCCAGAGCGCTATAAAGTCATGGGCGTTGGTATCTCTTGGCACCGGGGGTATGTGGCCAAACTCTCCGGAGATGAGATACAAAACAAAAGGGTAAAAAACAATATACCAGCTCCCTATTATTTATGAACATCTCTGTCTATGATTTGTGGTGGAATTCCTCCCTATAGGTTGTTCAATCCTAAATCAAGTTATTAAATCCCAAGAACAGGTACAAGTTGTTGGAAGACAGAGTGGGATCAAGGTTAGTAGAAGTTGTATGTAAAAAGTCTGCACGCCCCATTAGATTTTTGTTATTTAATAAAACTAATGCCAATAAGAATAACACAGGTCAACAAAAAAATTTTTTTTTTCTGGTGCCCAAAATATTTTAATGAATTTGGGGTATTTTTGGGGTGCTGATTCTGAATATGCTATCAGTTTTGCCAGATTGGCTCAAGTTTTTGAGATTTTTGGTATCTTATTTATAGCACTTGTTGGTAAATGCGACGCATCATCTCATTAATTTCTTTGGATTAGTACTTGAACTGAGCAGTTCTCAATATAGTTTTGTGCTAATTAGTGTTCTAAAAGTTTGTTCATAGCTTGATTTTTTGCACTAACTTTATGTTGTTTTCTGTTGTCCAGTGAAAAGCATGAACTCATCAAGAAGAAGTTGTCTTAACGATCCAGACTCATTCTGTTACATTTGTGGTGAATATACACTGACAAAACATAGAAGAAACATAACAGACTTCGTTAAAAAAGTAGCAAAAAACGTCTTTTTTGTTACACATTTTACGAAAAATCTCAAAAACTTGAGCCAATCTGGCAAAACTGATGACATATTCAGAATCAGCACCCCAAAGTTACCCTAAATTCAATGAAATATCTTTGGCACCAAAAATGCTGTTGACCAGTGTAATTTATGAACTTTTTGCACCTTTAATGTTGCCCATAATATGTACACTTCAACTAAAAATATATATATATGTTTAAGTAGAAAAAGAAAAATAAAGACCTAAACTCTACATTCTACTGAAACTGCCCTCACTAAAGTCTCTAATGATCTGCTAACAGCGAAATCTAATGGTCACTACTCCCTGTTGATCCTCTTGGATCTTTCCGCTGCATTTGATACCGTGGATCACCAGCTCCTCCTTCTCTATGCTCTCCTCTATTGGGCTCAAGGACACCGCTCTCTCCCGATTCTCCTCCTACCTCTCTGACCGCTCATTCACTGTATCTTTCGTTGGCTCCTCTTCTCCTCATGCTTGGCGTTCCTCAGGGTTGTCCTAGGTCGCCTTCTCTTCTCTTTCTACATTGTCCCTATTGGGCAAACTATCAGTAGATTTGGTTTTCCGTACCATCTCTATGCTGACGACACACAATTCTACACATCTTCTCCTGATATCACCTCCACGTTACTACAAAAGACCAGTGATTGTCTGCTGTCTCTAACATCATGTCTTCTCTCTACCTTAAACTGAATCTGTCAAAAACTGAACTTCTCGTGTTTCCTCCCTCTCCTAATCTTCCGAAACCTAATGTCGCCATTTCTGTATGTGGTTCTACTACTACTTCTCAGCAGCACGCCCGCTGTGTGGGGGTTATATTTGACTCAGATCTCTCCTTCACTCCCCACATCCGATCAGTTGCGCTCTCATATCACCTACACCTCAAAAACTTCTCTAGAATTCAAAATTTTCTTACTGTTGATTCTGCAAAAACTCTAACTGTTGCACTTATTCATTCTCCTTGGATTACTGCAATTCTCTACTAATCGGTCTCCCTCTTACTAAACGCTCTCCTCTCCAATCCATCCTCAATACAGCAACCAGGATCATATTCCTCTCCCACCACTTCACCGATGCCTCTATCCTGTGCCAGTCATTGCACTGGTTGCCATTCTGCTGTAGAGTATATTATAAAATTATCACTGTCATCCACAAAGCCCTCCACAGTTCTGCACCCCCCTACATCTCCTACCTCATCTCTGTCTATCGCCCTACACGTGCCCTCCGCTCCGCAAGTGACCGAAGACTGACATCAGCTACAATCAGAACCTCCCACTCCCGTCTCCAGGACTTCTCACGAGCTGCACCAATTCTCTGGAACGGATTGCCAAAAACAATTCAATTCATTCCAAATACCAACAGTTTTAAGTGAGCCTTAAAATGAATCTCTTTAGACTGGCCTATCACCTCACATCACTTGTCTATCTTCCCTTTTTCAAATCTGGCCTCTTGTGTCATCTGTCTGCACCCCCCATGCATAATATAGCACTTTATCTGTACCTAGACTGTGAGCCCTGGCGGACAGGGTTTCTCTCCCCTCCTGTATCTGTACAACTTGATTATCCATATATATTGTACTTGACCTCGTCTTCCCTTTCCATATGTAAAGCGCCATGGAATCTAATGGCGCTATATAAAAAAAAAAATAATAATTATAATAATAATTGTACAGATCCTGACCGGTGACAGGTTCATGCAGCGTTATGTGAATCCTCTATTTATTATTTTGATGGCTGGACCATATATGACGGCACTTTTTACCATTTACCTTTTGTGCCTCCCCTATTTCCTCATAGATTGTAAGCTCTTGTGAGCAGGGACCTCACTCCTCATGGTTTCTGAATTTTTTGTTACTCTATATTGTCTCATATTGTCTGTACATGTCCCCTCCGAATTGTAAAGTGCTGTGTAATATGTTGGTGCTATATAAATGAAAATTATTATTACCGTATATACTCGCGTATAAGCCGAGTTTTTCAGCCCAAAATTTGGGCTGAAAAGTCCCCCCTCGGCTTATACGCGAGTATATACGGTATATGAAAAAAAAAAAAAAATACCGCAGCAGCCCCGGAGGTATACAGGCCCCCCCATCAAGTTCCAGGCCCCCCCCCCCTTGCGCGCCAGCCTGTAAGGTAAATTCATACTTACCAGTGTCCAGTCGCGCCGCCCGCAGCTGCCGACATGACGATTCCGGGCTCCATTCAGCGTCTTCCGCATTTCCTGTAGTCGCGGGCAATGACGTCATTGCCCGCGACTACAGGAAGCCGCGGGAAGACGCTGAATGGAGCCCGGGATCGTCATGTCGGCAGCTGCGGGCGGCGCGACTGGACACTGGTAAGTATGAATTTACCTTACAGGCTGGCGCGCAAGGGGGGGGGGGCCCTGGAACTTGATGGGGGGCCTGTATAACTCCGGGGCTGCGGCTGTATACAGCCCTGGGGCTGCGGCTGTATACAGCCCTGGGGCTGCTGCTGTATAAAGCCCTGGGGCTGCGGCTGTATACAGCCCTGGGGCTGCTGCTGTATACAGCCCTGGGGCTGCTGCTGTATACAGCCCTGGGGCTGCTGCTGTATACAGCCCTGGGGCTGGGGCTGCTGCTGCTGTATATACCTCTGGGGCTGCATATGGGGCTGCATATACCTCTGGGGCTGTATATACCTCTGGGGCTGCATATACCTCTGGGGCTGCATATGGGGTTGCATATACCTCTGGGGCTGCATATGGGGCTGCATATACCTCTGGGGCTGCATATGGGGCTGCATATACCTCTGGGGCTGCATATGGGGCTGCATATACCTCTGGGGCTGCATATACCTCTGGGGCTGCATATGGGGCTGCATATACCTCTGGGGCTGCATATGGGGCTGCATATACCTCTGGGGCTGCATATACCTCTGGGGCTGCATATGGGGCTGCATATACCTCTGGGGCTGCATATACCTCTGGGGCTGCATATACCTATGGGGCTGCATATACCTCTGGGGCTGCATATGGGGCTGCATATACCTCTGGGGCTGCATATACCTCTGGGGCTGCATATACCTCTGGGGCTGCATATACCTATGGGGCTGCATATACCTCTGGGGCTGCATATGGGGCTGTATATACCTCTGGGGCTGCTGTATACTACCACTGGGGAGGCTGCTGTATACCTCACTGCTGGGGGTTGTATACCTGTGCTGGAGTCCACCCTCGGCTTATACGCGAGTCAATAAGTTTTCCCAGTTTTTGGGGGCAAAAGTAGGGGGGTCGGCTTATACACGGGTCGGCTTATACACGAGTATATACGGTATTATTATTATAAATCATATGGTTGCATACCCTCAAACTAAATTTTGTGGAAGAAGTACTCTTTAAAATTATGATACCATTTAGTTTTTGGGGGTCAGAGTCTATCAGCACAGCAAATCTAGAATTGGCAATCTTGTCCGCTTTTCCTTGCAGGAGCTCAACATCGGTCATATTGCAGGGACATCTCCTGTGAAAAGTGTCCTGTTCAAGAGTTTCACAGAGTTTCATTTGGATTCAGGTCTGGGCTCTGGCTTGGCCATTACAAAACTGTCACCTGCCTCTGGCAAAGCAATTGTGTTATCGATTGGAGAAATGTTTTGGTGCTAAAAGGTGAAATTCCTCTTTAGCGGTTTAGCAGATGCAAAATTAACTGATACTTGGTTGGAACTGATCACAATTGCCCCCACCTTGACTAAAGCACTGGTTCCATCTGTTGGAAAACCGCTCCAAAGCATAATGCTGCCTCCACCATGCCTCACTGTGGGTATGATGTTCTTTTGGTGTTGTGCAGTGTTCACTTTGCACCAAACATTTCTTTTGAACTTATGGCCAATAAGGTAAACCTTGGTCTCTTTGGGCCATAACATATTTTTTCACGTGCGTTTGGCAGACGTAATGTAGGTTTTAATAAAATGTAGCTGGGCTTGGATGCTTCTTTGTAATAAAGGGCTTCCATCTTGCCACACCACCCCACAGAGCAGAGATATGGAAAAACATGAGATATTGTTGTCACATGCAGTGCACAACCAGTACTTACCAGAAATTCCTGCAGCTCCTTTAATGTCGCTGTCGGCCTCTTGGCAGCCTGGGGACCAATTTTCCTAATGTCTTTTCAACAAGTGAGGAGGGACGTTCAGCTCTAGATAATGTCATGGTTACGCCAAATTTAAGCCACTGTTCATAATAATTCATATTTAATGTTTGGAAATGTTTTTGTACCCTACTATCAACTCAATAATGTTTACTGGACATGGCTTTTTCTGTAAGATGTAACTAAGAAAACGTCAGGAAACAGTACAACAGCAGAATGTTATATGGGTTTAAGCAGAATTACTGTAAATGATGGCAGCTGTGTATTAATGAATTCTGAATATAAACACCCCCCCCAATTATAAGAGCGGGTTCACACAATAAAGTGGCTGCAGAGTTATAATTTTTTGGAAATGATGATTATACTTTAAGGTCTGGGGTTGAGAAAAACTCCTTAAGGGTATGTGTGAATTGAGTATTTGGTTGAAGAAATTTCTGCACCAAATCCGCATCTCTTGGCAGAAAAAATATGTGCATTTTTGATGCGTTTTTCCATGCATTCTGGGATGGAAAACTGCTCCAAAAATGCTGAAATTATTGACCTGCTGCAGATCTATGACAAATTAGCAGGGAAAAAAAAAGCACCATGTGCACAATGCCCATGCCATAAAAATGCACTGTATGCCAAGGGTTTGGGCTTGTTCACGAGGCAAATACAGTACAATGTAGATGTTCCAACCATACATGGTTTAAATCCACAGTATGGCAATTTTACTATAGATTTCACCCTTTCAGTGCATAGAATAAAATTTGACACACAAGTTGCATGAAACTCATGCTGATTTTTCAGCCGAATACACATGGCATGCAGACATTCCCTTATAGTATGTATATATTGGGAATGATGGCCATATTGGGTGTCATTTGGTACTTAGCCATTGAGGCAAGGAGGCAGAAGTAGCAACTAGGGACTGAGGGATTCAAGGACCCCTCTGTGCCATGACACATGGTAGGTGGGGAATCCAGGCACGTAATCTGCAGTGCAGCCAAGATGCTATATCCTATAGATGGAGTCATGCACATTGCAGCCAGATTGTATTGCCTGTTAGATCAGAGCTGTATCTGCCATATTATTCTCTCTGGTTTTGCCCAGACTGGAGAGGTGTGTGCTCCAACACAATTGCAGCACTAAAAGGGAGGAACTAGGAGTTTGTCATAGACGTGACACCCATTCTGGTGTAATCTCATTAAGTGTCCACACCTCTAAGTGTATAATTGTGATGACAAAATGATCCTGCTTTTGTGTAAGCATTAAAAGATGAGTGTCTTAGGTGTGTGTTGGTAAATTAGATAATGCAAATAAATGGCATCTAAAAATTGGAGACCTTTCGGTGACCACATTCGGTTTTCACATTTCGCATGATAGGGTCACTGAGACCCGGGCTCACCCTTGGTTACTCAATGCATTAAGGCCATGTTCCCACAAAGCTTAAATGCTGAGATTTTTCCACTTTTCCTATTATTTTGTGTACATTTAACAGATTAAATAAATTGGATGTGATTTTATGAAAACGTATGCCTGCTGAGTTTAAAGGGCCCGTTACATGCTGCGATGTGGCAGCGATCCAACCAACGATGTGGATCGCTGCCACATCATGAACTGATCGCTGGTGAGCTGTCACACATTGACTCACCAGCGATCAGGACCAGCGAGAACGCTGATAACCATGGTAAACATCGGGTAACTAGTTACCCGCTGTTGACCCTGGTTACCAACTCCTAGCGCTTGCTGTGCAGTGCTGGGAGCTTGTTCATCAACGATAGATTTGTGGTCCTGGCCATAATCTAACGATCAACAATCCACGACTTATCGTAGATCGTTGACACTGTCACACACAACAATGTAGCTACAACATCGCTGCAACGTCACCAAACCGGTGACGTTGAAACAATATCATTGTGTGTAACAGGTCCTTAAGTCCTGCCAACGGGTCCTTAAGTCCTGCCAAATTCGCCACCTTTATTCCAATGTGTATGGGGGCCTTAAATCTCTGCAGTACAGTACATTAGGGGTAGTTTCTGTAAACCATCAATGGCATAACTGACAATCCCTAATGAGGGCCACAATACAACAAACTACTCAGTGGTGGCTTGTTAGGCATCTATGCCCATAGTTGGACTAGAATTCCTTAGGTCATCCTACAAGAACCCCCTTTGATCTGTAATAGCATATTTTATTTACTTTGTTAACCATAGTGTCTAAAAGATAAGTAATTTTTTGGACAAGCTGGAATGCATTTGAGTGAGGCGGCCGTCACACTCATCAATATCGTGAGCGATATTGTTAGCGATTAGTAACCCGACGTTTACCATAGTTACCATCTCCCAGCATAGGCCCTGCCTTGATATGAGCTCCGGCTCTCATATCTGCGATGTCACGATCAAGCAATTTTACATTGTAAACTCGCTTGATTGCACGCAGCGATTCACAAGCGATATCGCTTAAGCGATCAAAAAGCAGATCGCTTAAACGGTATCGTTCGCAATATTGAACCGTGTGATGGCCCCCTTAGGTTAATTTCACATGTGCCGTAATCATCCATTAGAACAGATCAAGCAGCAAATACAACTTTTTTTTTAATCTGTTTTGAAAAAACAGATTTATGCAGAATCCATTTATTTAAACATAGGAGTGTATGGAAAATGGGTCCGGTAACTGATTGCTATTTAGTCATCCATTTTTCTTTCATTTGCAAAGGATGCACTTTTGGCTTATTGGATCAGTTTCAAATGGAAGATAAATAGCGCTCAGTTACCGGATCTGTTCTCCGTAGACTTAGCAAAAATCTTTTGTTTTTTTTCAAAATGGACAAGAAAATTGTGTTTAAACTTTTTTTGCCAACAGATTGTTACTGAATCCATTCTAATGGATGATTACTGGGCATGTGAACTTGGCCTTGCATGATAATCCACCCAACACGGTACACCAAGCTAATCCTTCACGTCTACTTAAAATTTTAGTTAGGGTTGGTATGCATCATTTCGAAGGACCCAGTTCAGTGAACTGATCAGTAGCTTGACCGGCAGACAGTAGCCTGGAGAGCTGCCTCTTCCCTTACAGCATCCATGGTTCTTTATTTTGGTTAGCCGGCCTGACGTGCCATGCTACAATGATGATGCAGCGCCAGACTGGCTAACCAAAAGAGGGATGTTATCAGATAAGCATCAGTGCTCAGGGCTCCTGTTCAGCAGTCACAGACTACTGATCTGGCTGCTAGACTGGGTGCTGGATCCCTAGGCAATAGAGCTTGTAAGCGCAGCACTGAAGCCGTATCTGGCACCCTTGTGCTCCTTCAATGTGCCAGAGGCAGTCATCGCCTTCAGTGTCTGGTTGACCCCGTATCAAAAAGAGGTATTGTGACATAGCACACAAGGAGGAGAGAGTACGAGGGGAAGGGGGGGGGAGGGGGAGGCTGAGAACGAGCGGACAGGTGGGGTAGGAGCCAGTGGCATAGAGCCCCTCCCCCATCATGATGTCACCACCCTACCAATGCGATAGTATCAGGCCCCCATCTAGTCTAGAATATTCTCCCTATCAATAATAGATCAAGAAATGAAGTGGCACCATAAGCAATGTCATAAATAAGTATATTATAGCTTTATTAATTTCAAAAAGACATGATAACACACAGTATTATCCAAAAATAACAAAATGAACAGAATCATTCTTTGTCAAATACTGTACATATGCCGGAATATCAGTGCATTTTATGCTAATATTTATACCTTCATTTAGTCTGTATTAAAAAAAAAATAAAATAAAATTGTAACTTAAATAGTTAATTATACATCAGTTTCAAACTGTAAACAGCATGTGTATCACTGGATTATACTGAGACAGATACAGGGGAGAGAAATAGAAGGCAGTACACAGCTAAGCGGGGGTGTTACCCTCCACAACCAATCAGGTGACCACTTTCATTTTCTTACTGTAGACAGAGCAGTTGTCACCTGCTTGGTTGACTATGGTAACCTCACTGTTCAGACTTGCACCAGCCTCTATAGATCTCCCCACAGTGTTGTATCTGTGTTTTCTCCCCAGCAGCACCTCTTCTCCTCCATTAACATTCCATGAACAAGGACAGTCCACTCGCTCAATATGGACGCCACTCCTCCTGCTCTTGGTCGGGGGTTGTGCTATTCCCAACACGGAGCAGGCCCGCCCCTGCACACGTGACATTGTTAACTGCTAAGTTTTTTTTAACTAAACATCTAAAAAGTTATGGAAAAGAAGTTTTTAAAAATATAGATGAGAGGGAAAAAAAAGCTATTTTGTTTAATTTTTTTTTTTACTTACAAAAAGGCACAAACATACATCTTCTGTTAGCCTGAGGGAAGATATTCCACTGTGATTTCTAAATTAATACTCCTGGTATACTCAGGGTGTTTCGACCGACATTAACGTTCCCCTTGAAGGGCACCAGAGGCACCTAGTCTTTATTGGTCCCCATCCAACGTGTATTTAGGCCTACTGGTGGTCACCACACTATGGGCATTCCACGATTAAAGGGTTACTATCAATATGATAAATGGTTAAAATGAAGTGTTTGTATATAAAAGCCACTTTATTCATAGTTTCCTGCTTGTTGCCAAGATTACCAGCCACCTTGTAAGTCCATCAGAAGTGGCCAGTCTCCTAAGTAAGGATCACTAGTATAAAGGCTGGAAAGACAGGGGTCTCACCCACAATAGGAGATGGTCACAATGATTCTGGGAATGGCTCATCTTTAGAGGTTGTGAAAGTCACAACTACTATGAAGGTATCAGACGACTGCAAGAGACCTACGTAGAATCAGCAAATACGTAGATAGAAGAAAAGGGTCCCAAATCCGCTCTACCATGAATAAATGAGATTATCCGGATGATCTAGGAAATGATTTGTCAATGCGTTTCGAAGCCACCTTGGCCTCTTCTTCAGGACAAGCCAATGATGGTTTGTCCTGAAGAGGTCCGTGGTGGCTTTGAAATGCATTGACACATTTCCTATATCTGGATCATCTTTTATTCATGGCAGCACGGATTTAGGACCCTATTCTTTATCTACATAAAAACAAGGACCAGAGAGCTTACATACTCTAATAGAGCTTGCGAGTGCTGCTCTGAAGCTGCACAGATTCCTCCGTGCCCCAACGCTACAGAGGTGGAGCCGCCTCAGCTTGCAGTATTGAAGAATGCACAGTTCTGGCAAGCGGAGCAACAATGCCGCAGGACTAAGCTGTCAATCTTTCAGGCAGAAAGTGGGAAACCCCTTTAAAGAGAACCAATCGCCACCACTACTAGATTGTGCGATCTTTGCCTTCATGGATGAGTTTTTCATACTGAGATGAGGTCACTGAAAATGAAGATGACAGTCTCATCCATACGTGGAAGCTAGATAAAGGTTACCCAATTTTTCTCATGACTGCAGATCAAACATAATTTAGCGTTGCCAGACTGAATGAGGGATGACACCAGGGGTAACTACAATAGGTGCAATTCGCACCCAGGCTAAGGAGCCTAGGAGACCCCAAGAGTCTTTGATTTCAATGAAAAATTTGCAATATCAAGGGCCTCGTTAGATCTTATGCATCGGGGCCCATGAGCTTTAAGTTACACCACTGGATGACACCCATGATAGACTATGCACTAAAGGGCCATTGATTAACCTTTATAGATAAATATGAGTCACCATCAATCTTTTTTTTTTTAGCTCAGGATTAGTAAATAATTAAAAAAGTATAAAATGTTTCACTATTATATATTCCCCATTAACTGCTGCATGGGGGACAAGAAAAGGACAACCACAATGAGCACATTTCAATTGTCACCATTTGTAGCCCAACTAGCCATTACCTATACTATTGAAATTATAGTCCAATATTATACAAATATTGGACCACACATTAAATTTGGAAACTTGGCCACTGGCCCTAAATGTTTGCCGATTTGCATCAATTTGGACCCACCGAAAGTAAACTGTTAATAGGAATGCCATTCGCCTCTTCAGTGATACATTTTTGCTCTTTTCTCTATGATGTTTTTATTATAAACTAATAAAAAATGTAGCTCTTTGCTGGTCTGAAACAGAGTCCATCAAACAAAAAAAAAAAAATAATCATATATATGTATACATACAGACTGTACATACAACCACACAATGACTCCTCTATTGACCTTGGCAAAAAAAGGTTGGCGCCATGTCACTCACTCCCGGTAAGTTTGTGCATAACTTCCTGTAGAGCGATCATGCCATGTGTCACCCATTATGATGTTTGATAGAGATTTAATGAACGCACAAGGAAATAAAAAAAATACTGAATAGATAGCATTAACACAAGGCCAGCTCGTGCTTCAGATCTATTAATATATTAGAAAAGAGAGGAAAAGAATCAACAGCAAGAACTTACTGGCAATTTAGAACAAACACTTTACTAGGACTAGAAAGAACACTGGGTTTTCTTCATTTTACAATTCACTCTTTGGACCACAAGAGGAAGGTAAAGCAGAGTCTGACAAACACGAAACAAAGTATGTGAAGTGGAGCTACACAGCAGAGGCAGTCAATGTTGGTCAACCACTTGTTTAGCATCCAAGCCCATTGGAATCAGGGACATCATAGAGACCCGAGACCATAAGGTTGAGGTTGGCTTGGTTGGACAACGACACCACAGATTGGTCAGGTTCCAAGAAAATGACTGCCTCCACTGTTTTTAGCGTCCATGGAAAATTTCCCACTCAGAATATCTTAGAAATTCCATTTGTTTGTGCTTTTTTGACTACGTAGAAATCAATAGATATATAGAACAAAAAAAAATAATGGTGTCCTAACCTAACAGAACACACAGCTAGCAGCTTGTTGAGCTTCGGCCTACATTTTAGTCCAGGTCTTCAGACAAGTCAAGAGGCAAACATTTGAGGAAGGGTTAAAGTAGGATACAGAAATACTGCACTATTCTTCTCGAAACTATTCAGTTTTCATAAAAATATCAGCAGTAAAAAGTCACGAGGTCATACTCTCATACCTAGCTACCCAAACTATCCTGACTGCGGTCTACAGTATGGGACTGTTGAGTAGTGACGTAGGTTCCTTGTCCACCCATCACATTGACTCACACAGCTACGACATTATACCTCACATTTTAATGAAACCATTCACAGACTCAATATCTGTTCAGCTTTTGCTTCATGGGAACCAGAAAGGATCACTGAGGACTGAGAACATAATCTTAGTCTTTGCTTAAGTTTAGTTCATCCTTCCTTCACCTCTGAACCAGCCATATAGGCTGAAAGTAACATCCTGTGGTATGCCAATAACCTAATCATTCCATACGTTACAGAAAACCTACATCCGAAAGGTATTTACATTGGTATGGTTATTGTCCAATTTAGCCTTGGCATCTGTCTTTGTAGAAGCTGAACATAGGTTACTGTCACTAGGCCATGATTCAGAGCAAGAGTCTTTAGATTCTGTGAAATACTTTTCGAAGCGGCAAAGATAAGGAGGCTTCTCTGGTAAAAGATAATAATGTGTTGAACTGGCCTTTTTTCCATTTTCTATAATGGGCAAAATACAAGGGATTTTATTGGCAGATCCTTCACTGTTTTGTCTTTGAAGAGCTTTACTGCTAACGTATTTTGGGTCTGGTGCAAAACTCTGAGTTGGAGGCATTACACCATTGAGGTATGAAGGCAAACTCTTTGGACTTGGTGTTCGAGAGTTGCTCCTAGACAAAGGTTCCCTTGGTGGTACCTTAGGTGGTCGGTCCTCATCACTGTATGTATTTGAGGAAACTTCTGCTGACCACCTTCTGTAATCTGGTTTTAACGGCCTAGGGGGTATTGGAATCCTTGGTGGAATTTCAGGTTTGTCTTCATCTGAATTTGGCGAAGTCCTATTTCCATGTATCCGAATAGCAGGTTTATTATATGATCCAGCTGGCCCAGAGTGAGACCTCCTTAACCTCCTGTGACATTGTTCCGGTTTCTGAGGTTTTATGTTTTGTACACATCCATTCTGTTGGCACGTTGGGATTTCATCTGCTTTTTTAGCTGCAGATACCGAATCAAAGTAGGCATAATTAATTTGTCCACATCCCCTAAAGCTCCGTCTGCTTGGAACACCATACTTAAATGCCAAAGGTCTTCCGTCTTGTATAAGCAAGTCCGTCTCGGAACTGGTGAGAAATTCAACCTCACTATCTGCCTCATCAAAAGGATGATCTTCTGAAATTGGGAGAGGTGGCAAAGGTCTTGAGCTCCGATCACAAGTTGGAATGGCATAAAATTGTGGTGGTCCACTTTTAACAGGCGTTAAAGGAGGGGTCCTCTCTGCCCCGCCGTTCATTGACAGTTTCTTAAAGGAAGGAACAACTTGGTCATCTTCACAGTTTGTACAATGTTCTATGATAGGCATGCCAAGATGAAGAAAGTTAGATTTTTTCATGCAGTTTTCTGAGCAGCAATGTCCATTCATGGTGGCTTGCCTAGAATGTTGACCTGAAAAAGAAGAAGATATAAATTTTACTCTCTCTTCTCTACATCTATGGTTAACATTTTGCATTGATTGTTCTAGACGTGGGAGTACAGAACTGTTAAACCATATGTGAATTATATTATGTAAAGAGTATTGCCTTCAAATGACAAGGAATACGTCTTTACAACCATAACTAAAAATAACGAGAACAAAAATGGAAAGTCCTCACAACCACGGATTAACATTTAAGCTTTTTATGGAAGCACCTCTACTTTATCTGTGGATATACTGCATATGTCTCAACATCTCCACATTGCCTGTCTTGTTCTAGGCTGGGCTGGCTCTGTGCCTCAATCACCTTAACTCAGCTCACTTAATTAATAGTCTATTTAAACTAGCTTGCAGCTCTGCTCTGGGTCAATTGAACATTTGTTTTGGCTGTGTAGGACTTGATCTCTGTGTTCTGAACCAGACCCTGCCTGTGTTTCTTACCTGGACTTGACCCTCTGCTAGTGACCTGACTTCTCTTTCTGTTTTGTACCTCTGTACTCTCGTTTCCTGACTTCGGCTTGAATTGGATTAGGTTTCTTTAACCTTTGCTGTACTGCACCATTTCCTGGACTGCGGAAAGTGTTGACCTGTCTTTACTACCAGTAAGTAGTATTATTGTTATATTTACTTTCCATTGATTTCAGTTAGCTTTCTGCTCCTCTAAGACTATTTATTGCTTGTGACCAGCATCACAATATGGGTCTGTGTTTTGTATGAACAGATTTACTGAATTTCTAAGACAAAACTTACCAATAGAGGAAGTTGGCTGTTGAATATGAGATCTTATAACATAGGGCATAGAATCCATCCCGTAGAATGTACTGAAAGGGGAAGAAAATAGTAAATAGTTAACATCATATTTAACAAAATATTGGTAAATTATGGACAATAGTTACATTTTATTTCCAGAAAGACCCACATTTGTTCATGGATTGAATTACATTTAGAGGATAAATGCCTTTTTAAGGAACATATGCCATCATGGCTCCATTATACATTGCAGCAACTACAAGGTACCAAAACATACAAGTTCTCAAATCTTAAGGGAGTGTTCCACTTAGGTTGACTTGGAGAATAAGTCTCGTTTTTACTAGTACAAGTGTCAGTGTGTCCTTACTTTTCATATTCGTTATGATTTGCCCAACATGATTTCCCGCACATTAATCCCTGTGCGCTGTGCATAAAGCTATTTTTCAATGAGACGTCTTGAGTCGTAAGCCCAGCTGTTGTCATTGTGTCTTGTTCCTTGTAGACTTCAGCTATTCACCAAGTTCTCCAGACATGGGATCTACAAGCAGCTGTCATTCCTTCAACTGCAAGAAAAAAAATAATAATAATAATTATACAATGATATAATGGTCTGAACACATGGAATTTGTAGGACGGGTGTGATATCACTTTGCCAACATACTTATGCAATTTTATGCAGATTTATAAGTCACATAAGCCTGTCGTTCTTTATCATCAAGAAGAGCTTAGCACATAAATTACATTTAATTGAGCTAGTATGTCCAAGGACACTTAGAAAATCTACCGTAAATTAGACAGGCGGTACCATGGCTCAGATACGATTTCCCGCAGTAATAAATAATAAAACCTTATTTGTCAGCCAATAATTATTTCTCTAATCAATTTAGTTCTCAAGTGTTCAAGGGTATTACGAGGCGAGCACCATACACATGTGATAGCTGTCGGCCGAACAGCCGGACTCCCCTTTGCAAATCTGGTAAATGCTAGGCTTGACCGAGTGCCCTCTATTGGGAGAGAGAAGAAACTCGCTGTCCCATACATCCGTCAGTGGTTTACCTCCTAGAGACCCATAGGTGCGGGTAACTGAATTTAACCTGCCGACCCTCATCCCACCAACATCTTATGTTGGGGGAGATTCGGAAGACCCGCCATACACATTGGATGGTTGACCGATCCTGCCAGTATACGAGGCTTTGGCCGCGTTATTATATATGGTGGCTTATGTGCTATAATATGCTATCAAACTTCTTTTCTAAGGCTAGCCATACACATTAGATCGCTGTTGGTCAAACACACGGCTTCGGCCGAACAGCAATCTCAGCTGGCTCTACCATACAACGGAATACTTGTTTGGCTGAGTGCTCCTGTGTTCTCTATGAGAAAACCGATGGCTTAGTTCCGGGAAAACAAGGTGATCGGAAGTGAAATCGCACATGTGCTAAAAGACATCTCCCATGACCTGTAAAGTCTGTATACTCTTGATTCTTCCCCTGGCCAGGAGATGTGGTATGATCAGACCATGTCCCTGTACAGTCAGACACATCCATTACACAGTACATAGCAGGGACACATAAGAATATCTCAGCACAGGAACATTTTTTTTTAATCACATCCAATTGTGGAAACGATTATTATTCCAAGACCTATTGATTAAAATGAATTTAGTTTGTGGGGAAAACCCCTTTAAGTCCAACATACATTAACTCCTATATAAAGTGTGCCAGACATAACACAATTAGACAAACACATGGGTGGTGTATATTGGTTTATACCCTGTCCCATGAATGAGAACTGTAGTCAGGCTGAATTCACCTACTGTCGGTGGTTTGTTTTGTTTGTTTTTGCTTTTAATACTTTCTGCCCACCACACGTTTCTGAAAGCGACCTTGTAATGGACAATAACTCTACAGAGCAATGTTGTTCTTGTGAATGGATGACTGATGAGGAATGAATTCATTAGCCATGGAGTTTATGTACATTGCTCATAAATGTTTTTTTTCAAATGGTCCATAAAAAAATAAATAAAAAGTTCTCTTAAGATTATTTCTGTAATGGAAACAAAATCAAAGATAGTCTCCTGGGTCCTAAGGTCCCAAGGCAAAATGTTTAGCAGCATATCTAACTATTGTGCCAGGGACTATGGGCCGCTAAGCCACAAGAGTCCACTATCGCCTCTATCCATTGGATCATACTCTTTAGGATCTTTGTCTAATGGAGCTTTAACGTCTCTTCAATCTTTGATACTTTATTTGGACATTTTAGAAGACGCCACAAATCTTAATTGCCTACTTTGCACTTTTTTGTTCCAATGTATGAAGCCAGATTTTCATCTTGTAGGAGACGTGCCATTTCTAAGGAGACTCTGACGGAAAGCATAATTGGTTCTGAACATTCGTCATGGAGTCTTATTTTGACTGCTGGCATCAGACTTCATCTGCGTTTTCTTCCATGTATGGACTCCTAAGAGTACGGTTTGTTTTTGTGACAAGCACCGAGCCCTTAGCAGAAAATGTTCTAATCATCCTCAAGGCACAAGCGATGCTTAAGATAACATGTAGAACAGTATTCCATCAGAACAGATTAGGATCTACAAAACTAGACAATATCAGACGGGCTATTCAGGACCCAAGTAAAGCTGGTCAACCAGTGGTGGACGGGGACAGAAAGGGGGCTCTGTGCCAGAAGATTATATGGCCATTTGCAGTTCAGTAGATCATCATAACATAATGCCCAATACCACTCTGGTTTGTAGGTTATAGCGGCCTCTTTACCTCTTGGGCCCCGAAACATCTGCACATGTTGCGTCATGAAATTAATCCTGTTGGAGACAGGGCTGCTTAGACAGTAATAAAAACATCAAACGCCACCAAAATCAACATAGACTCCAACTCCACAACCATGGCTGGTCAGTATGCCAAATGACTCCTCAATTTGCCTGACTCCAACTCTACAACCATGGCTGGTCAGTATGCCAAATGACCCCTCAATTTGCCTGACTCCAACTCCACAACCATGGCTGGTCAGTATGCCAAATGACCCCTCAATTTGCCTGACTCCAACTCTACAACCATGGCTGTGGAATCAGTAAGCCAAACATCCGACTCTGAATTGGAGAACAGTGATCGGTGTTGTGGAGCGCTAAAGGAAGCGACAGAGGGGATTCTCATTACTAATATGCAAACCTTTTATTATTAAAAGTCCCTTGTATGCCACGGCGCGTTTTGACAGCCAGTATCCTGTCTTCCTCAGCTAAAGGAGGAGAGCCCTCTTTACAGGCGGTACACATGGGACCATCCTGCATAATACTGGGGTTGTGCGGGGGCGCACAACCCATTAAAGTGAGCGGCCTATCAGCCCCTAACTCACGATCCCTTTATGCAAACAGGTGCCCCTCACTGTGCTTCCCTTCTCTTTCTCTTTGCATAAATATCCGACTGATTCCTCAATTTGCCTGACTCCGACTCTAACTCTACAACCATGGCTGTGGAGTCAGTAAGTCAAACATCCGACACTGACATTTCCCTGAATCTGATTCCACCCAAAATGGGCACAGACTACAACTCCACCACCATTGGTGGGAAGGCAGCAAACCAAACAACTGACTCTGACTTCACAATTTCCCCGAATCCAACTCAGACTCTGCATCCCTCAATGGAGATATATGGCCATATTGTTTGCCATCTAACTTTCCCAGAAACAGATGGAATGGATTAACTCAATATACTTTCCAACACCATCAGTGATGGCATACCGCTACCACTTTAAAGGCGATGTCCATTTTTGGAGGACATTCTTCTTTTCTAACTTAAAACGTCTGTAAGTGCGACAAAATGTAAAATTTGCAATGGATTTTAATTTAAAAAATCTGCAAAGTTTGCTTTCTATAGTCTCTGAAGTGGAAAATGTCTAATTGCAAAAATGATTAAATGCATTTAAAGAGAAAATAAAGTAAAAAATGGGCAACCCCTTTATTGGTCGCTGCTGTCTGACCCCAGTGCTCTAAGAACAGTATGACTGTTTCTAGGTTTATGGCTTATTTAACTTTAACCTAAAAACAATTGGGTTCCAGCCTCCCAGCTTTATAAATATTTTGTATCCCATAATCTTATAATTTACAGGAGAAAATCGTTGCATGTGCCTGCCCAGGCTGGTGGAGCCTCCATCCCTGGGTGGCAGATTTCTCCTGCCGCCCTGACTTGAGAAGCGGGGGGGTTTTGCTGTGTCTGACTGTGAAGCTGGGTGGGGCGGGGGGTTTGGTGGTTGATCAAGAAATCCGCAACTCCCGCCGGGCCGTCTTGCGTCATGTGTCCGCAAAGCGACGCACGCGGCCGCCCGTTTTGTAGGTGGCGGCCCTTAGAAGTTGACTATACCACCACCACATGGGGCACTTGCCCCCCTGCCACCTGGGCCCACCGCCTGTGCCTGCCCCTCCCTACTCAGCCGGACTGACCATAGTCCATATCTGCATGAGTCACGCCATGGTGAAGGTGACAGCCCATGAACAGGCTTGAAAGCGTTTAGGATGCAACATACTTTCGATATGTCCATAATGCTGCGTTGTACACTACAAGCACAATGGATGGATATATAGAATCTCCTACCCACTGCACTTTTTTAACGCTGTGTTATCTGACCTGCGGTGCGGGTTTCCCATCTGCAGCATGACAATTTCTCGTACCGAAATGCTTGAGTCTCCTGGCAGGAGATCGCAGCGGACGTAGGAAAATATGCTGTGTCCAGAATGTTACATAACCCTGATCGTGAGCACGTACCCTAAAGGATGGAGAAGATAGCATTCACTAACGCTAAGGTGTCACAATTTGGGAATGTGTAATTTGGTAGCAATAACGTTTTATAATATAGGCTATTCATTCCCTTTGGAATGCCCTTGACGAGTCTTGAGGGGCCATGAAAGAGTAGTTCAAATAGTCTCTTCCTCCAGAAACAGCAGAACTATTGCCTTTGGACTATATGTGTTAAATGTAGCCTATCCATTTTGGAACAAATCAAGCCATACATGTCACTTGAAGCAAAGATGACCAACGCTTGCCTACAATCAATGAAGAAGAATCACTGGAGGCATTATCTATCAAGAAATTGAAGAACAAGGAATAGTAAGAAGACAGAACCCCAATGGTAAAGAGATATCAGAAATGGTGAGAACTGGACACTACTTGGGAACGGTGACCATCTAGTCTGGAGGAAGCTGGGACCATCTATCTTGGGAGACTGACATAGTCTTGAGGGAGCTGTGCCTCTCTGAGAGCCTGGACATCTGTCTGAGGAGACGTGTGGACCTTAGTCTTGGAGAGAGCGTGACCATCTGTCTTGGGAGACGGTGACATTAGTTGAGAGTGGGACCATTAGTCTGAGGAACTGGTGACCTAGTTGGGGAAGCGGTGACCATCTAGTGGAGGAACGTGGCATTACTGGAGGACTGTGCCATCTATTGAGCAACTGTGACCCATCTAGCTGGGCAGCCTGTGGACCTAGGTTGGAGAGACTGGTGGACCCTCTAGCTGAGCGACCGTGACCCATCTAGTTGAGCAGACGGGCATCTAGTGGGGACGGGCCCATCAGGCTGAGCAGACTGGGACCCATCTATTGGGCACTGGGACCCATCTAGCTGAGCAGACTGTGGACCTCTAGTGGAGCGACGTGACCATCTGGCTTGGAGAGACCTGGGACCATCTAGTTGGAGCAGACGGTGACACAGCTGAGCAGCCTGGGCCATCACTGGAGCAGACCCGGTAGACCCATCTAGGCTTGGAGAGACCTGGTGGACCCATCTAGGCTTGGAGAGACCTGGTGGACCCATCTAGGCTTGGAGCAGACCTGTGACCCATTAGGTGGAGACTGGGGACCCATCTAGGCTTGGAGCAGACCCTGGTGGACCCATCTAGGCTTGGAGCAGACCCTGGTGGACCCATCTAGGCTTGGAGCAGACCCTGGTGGACCCATCTAGGCTTGGAGCAGACCCTGGTGGACCCATCTAGGCTTGGAGCAGACCCTGGTGGACCCATCTAGGCTTGGAGCAGACCCTGGTGGACCCATCTAGGCTTGGAGCAGACCCTGGTGGACCCATCTAGGCATGGAGCAGACCCTGGTGGACCCATCTAGGCTTGGAGCAGACCCTGGTGGACCCATCTAGGCTTGGAGCAGACCCTGGTGGACCCATCTAGGCTTGGAGCAGACCCTGGTGGACCCATCTAGGCTTGGAGCAGACCCTGGTGGACCCATCTAGGCTTGGAGCAGACCCTGGTGGACCCATCTAGGCTTGGAGCAGACCCTGGTGGACCCATCTAGGCTTGGAGCAGACCCTGGTGGACCCATCTAGGCTTGGAGCAGACCCTGGTGGACCCATCTAGGCTTGGAGCAGACCCTGGTGGACCCATCTAGGCTTGGAGCAGACCCTGGTGGACCCATCTAGGCTTGGAGCAGACCCTGGTGGACCCATCTAGGCGTGGAGCAGACCCTGGTGGACCCATCTAGGCTTGGAGCAGACCCTGGTGGACCTATCTAGCTTGGAGCAGACACTGGTGGACCTATCTAGGCTTGGAGCAGACCCTGGTGGACCCATCTAGTCTGCACAAGATTGATCTTCCTACAGAGCATTCATCCATCAGTCGCCATGGCTCAAGATGAGCTGAAGGCCGGTAAATAATAAATCAATACACAAGAAAATGGTGATCAGCTGCAATGATAGTCCCAACCATGGAAAAGTAGATAATTACCAGAAAAAAAGAAAAGATAAAAAAGGGTCATTGTTTTTATTATTTACATGCCTTATATAAATCACCTATTTTTCCAAAGGCCAATTTTTGATAATACACTATGAGTTTGTCTATATTAGGAGAGTAGATGAGATTGTAACCCATACTGCTGCACATCCCACCGTATCCACAGAAGACCCCGGGAGAGTTCCTTAAAGTCAACCCTGAGCTATCATTTTTATATACATTATGTTGTTTATTATAAAGCACCGGAAATAATAAGACATCATAAAAATGTTGCAATTCCATCTAGCACTAACCCCCATCCACAGCCAGACACCAGGAATGTATTATAATGACAAAGTGGTCACTTACATTCCCAGTGATGTGCTCATATACACAGAAAAGCCTCCTAGACATCATAATGAAACCTGGATAGGAAAACAAATGTGTCAATGAAGAATAAATATAAAGTCCTTCAATAAGTCAGACATGAACTAATGTGCACATTAGCTGCACTTTCCAAGATGAGCCAAGACAGCAATCAGATAAGAGGTATTAGTAAGTGGATGTCTAAAGCTTCGGAACTGACAGGTCTCCGGGGATGTCTAAGAGAATGTCCATTAGCGAGCATTAGGAGTCTATAGATATATGGCTGCTGAAAATGCCGAAGAGAAGGGTGGGGAAATCAAGAGAGCCAGGGACAGTGTGCAGTGTCTACAGCAGCATGCGCCAACTGGGGCAAAACTACAACTCCCAGTATATGGTTGGCAAACATTTCTGGGAGTTGTAGTTTGCAACATATGGAGAGAGAGCCACACACTTCTTGGAGACTACAGGTCTAGATGACAGGGTCATAAGTTTGCAACAGCTGGAAAGTGAAGAGCCACAAGTTGAGACTCTGGAAAGTCACACCAGGTTGCAGACCACTGCTAGGAGGTCACACCAGGTTGCAGACCACTGCTAGGAGGTCACACCAGGTTGCAGACCACTGCTAGGAGGTCACACCAGGTTGCAGACCACTGCTAGGAGGTCACACAAGGTTGCAGACCACTGCTAGGAGGTCACCCAGGTTGAGACACGCTAGAGTCACACAGGTTGCAGGACCTGCTAGAGGTCACACAGTTGCAGACACACTAGGAGTACGCCAGTTGCAGACCACATAGGAGTCACACGGTTGCAGACACAACTAGAGTCCACAGTTGCAGACACTATGGGAGGTCAACACAGGTTGCAGACCCTACTAGGTCACCCATGTTTGCAGACCTATAGAGGCACACCAGGTTGCGACCTGTAGGGGGTCCACCCAGTGCAGACAATGTAGAGTCACACAGGTTGCAAGACCCTATAGGAGTCACACCAGGTTGCAGACCACTGCTAGGAGGTCACACCAGGTTGCGGACCACTGCTAGGAGTCAACACCAGGTTGCGGACCACTACTGGGAGGTCACACCAGGTTGCAGACCACTGCTTAAAACATTAAGAATAACTATTTATATAGCGCGACATACTCTGCAGCACTTCAGAATTAAAGCTAGAAGTCACATTAGGTAGTATAACACTGCAAGGGGTCACATCAGGTTGTAAACAGCTGCTGCTAATAACAATAATAATAATTTTATTTATACAACACCCACATATAAACACAGTAGAACACTGCTTCAGCATTCCTTTATATGTGCCACCTTTAACTGTCTCCTTTCCCCATTTACCTCTCCAGTATAATTTGCCCACCAGGTGGCACTGTTCCACTGTGTTCAACTATTTTGCTGGTTCAAATAAAACAGAAAAAGGCCATATATATATAACTGTGAGTACAAGAGAAAAAATAAAGTACTGTGAATACATCGCAATAGCCAGTAGTAGATGATAAACCGTTCACAGCACTATTACATTTAGCCCAGCCCCATACTTTGCTGGGGTCAGGGCAGTGTCTTACGGGTATCGGGCACATCCCATCCCCCCACCTGCACCGCTGCTCATAGTCAGTGTATCCAGTGCTCAGATCACATTTAAGCTCATCATCAGCAGTTGTGTAACTCGGGTCTGCTCCAAATTCCTTGTGGAATTCCAAAGTTTTAATGAACACTTAAAATATTTATACTTGCTCTAAAAAAAGATTATTTTTGTTACTCTTTTAAAAATGTTGCTCGCTTCCATGTGTAGGGAGGGGAAGTAGGGGGGGGGCGGGGGACGACATCTCCAGCTTTGCCTATGACAGACAAATGGAGTCTTTGTGTCACTCGAGGTGACCTGCCTTGAGTTTCTGCGGAGAATTGTGAATGGCCAGTATTATGAATGTGGGGAACGCTGCATGGACAGGAAAGAAAAGAGAGGGGTGGTGGTGGGGGGGTGCGGGGGGAGAGGATACAAAGTAATTATGTACTGTTGACAAGTCAACTTCGACAATTCGTGGGAAGCAAAATAGAGGCCCTGTAATGTGTTAGGTGGTCTTATGTCTTAGATTCAATGTGTAAATGCAGAATGAAAGAGAAGTCATTACTGAAATCTATCTGGTCATAGAAAATTCCTATGGCAAAATACAGGTCAAATAATGTAAATACGCCACGACAAGGGAGGCAAGCAATCAATATCCGATGTAATGCCATAAAGCCGAGCCATGAATGAAAGTCTTTGGTTGCCATGAGTTGTAGGATACTTATGGAAGTTGTGCAATGGTAGAAAATAGACAATACAGCAGTACTGTATCCAGGATTAAATTGTAGCATTGCTGATTTCACTAATGCAAGAAATATACAAGCTAAAAGATATATTGTGAGCATATATTATATACAATATTTTCCAACTTCTTTATGATATCCATGTATATAGCAGCATCGTCTTTAGTAATTCAATGTTTTTCTGCATCCATTGGTGAGCATACTATAGAGGAAAACCAATGGAGCTTCTAGGAGGTTCCAGCCATGGTCGGTGTGCGCGACCTCCCTCTGAAAAGAAACTCTATTGATAGCAGGTAAGAAGGTGGAATGTTGGCCCAAAAGGTCATGGAAACGACACACCAGCGATCCTGACAGTGATACGACCTGGTAGAGATCGCTGGTGCGTCGCTGTCAGGATCACTGGTGAGATGTCAAACAGTCAGATCTCACCAGTGGACGGAATGATATGGAGGTCGTTGGGACCCTGTTTCTCAGACCTGTAGTATTGAGGTCGTTGGTCGTTGTCCCTGTCAAACACACTGATGCATGCTGCCTTGCGGAACCCCAACGATCAAAAAATGGTCCAGGCGACTCTGACACGACCAGCGATCTCACAGCAAGGGCTGGTTGCTGCCAAGTGTCAAACATAGTGAGATCGCTGGCGAGGTCGCTGTTGCGTCACCAAACTTGTGACTCAGCAGCGATCTCGCTTAGTGTGATGGGGGCTTAAGGGTCCAATCCTCCCATAAACATAGTTGATATGTCTGTGGAAGAAGGGTTGGAAAGGTTAGGTTTCAACATGCCCAATTCTTTTGTTACGCCTTTCTCCATTGGGAGCACATGCACCCTTGGCCAAATAAAGAGCATTTTTTGTAGCGTTGTTGGAGGAATCAGGATGAACTGATGTCAAACGAGAGATATAACTATGACCACCTTAAAGGGGCTGTCCACTACTAGGTCAACGTCTTCTTAATCTACTTGTTTCCCTCTCGTTAAAAAAAACAGATACTGTACTCACCTCCCGTGTTGCCGCCGTTCCGGTGCCATCTGTAACCACGACTCAGAGCTCATGTGATGTCACGCGAGCCTCGCATCCAATCACCCCGGCTTCCTTCTCCCCACCTTCAGACCATACGAGCTATGAACAGGAAGTGAATGGCATCTGAAATACTCAATTCCTGTTGATAGCTCGTTTGGTGGGAAGGTGGGGACAAGGAAGCCGGCGGTGATTGGATGCAGGGCTCGCGTGACGTCACATAAGCCCCAATTACCAACAGTGCTTGGAACGATGGCAGCACGGAAGGTGAGTACAGCGTTCATCATTTTAATGGGAGGCGGGGGAACAAGTGAATTCAGAAGGGCTTGTTCTAGATGTGGACAGCCCCCTTTAAGGTCCTGCTGTGCAGGGTGATAAAGCTGGAGTATACAACAGCTGCAGACTTATGCTATAGGCCCATCTCAAGCAGACAGCAGATGTTGTGTTAAAAGTTATAGTTTGCTGATATCGGTGTAGATCCCTTAGCCTCTCAGTTCAATTTTTGTCTGCCCTTCCCTGTAATTCTCCATATTGTGATGATGTAGATAACGTTTGCAAGTTCCAAGTTGAACAGTTTATTCTCCCATAATGTTTGAATGCTGATGACTATGCTGAAAGCTCAATTGCAGTATGCAAAATCCAACATAATGATAGAGGCCTGTTTTGATAACACTATGAGTTCCCTTCATCTACGGCTAGATTTGTATCATTTCGAAGTAATGTCTCTAGCGCTGGACCTTGGTGGGAGGTGGACGCCTTAAAATTAGAGGTCTTAAAATCATGATGGCAAATCTGCAAACTCGTTACAAGTCACAAATACCAAAATGTTTAGTTTGCATTTTTTTTTCCAGACACATCTCTAAGCTTTCTTTCGTCACCATGATGAAGGGAGGGATCGCTAATTAAAAGGTATCACCTTGTGCTAGGTCACTGGCATATTATTAATGAAAGACAGTAGTCAATTTAAGGAGGAGAGGCATATTTCTGTGACACACATATCATTATCATCATCATCATACTGCACTGCCCTTCCTAATCTCCTCTCACTACCGGCGGAAACCACAATTCTTTAATACACACGCTTACATGAAAGTCTTGAAAACTAAATAAAATACCCAAAACAGTTACAAATTTAGGGGCTTTTCCAAAATTTTATATGAAACATTTACAATGGTTGGTAAAAGCCAATGATAAGATACAAATAGGAAGAGCGTATGTGCTTGTCTGGATCAATGTTTCTCTTGTGCGTAATCTGATGGGAGATGTATTGTTTTATGAATACAGTTGTCATTTTTCATTTATATAGTGTAAAAAGGGACATTCAGTTGGGGATTTGGATTAGTGAGGGGTGTGTTAGGGCCCATCGCGGTTCCCAACAATGAATTCCCCTTTGAAGCATCCTTGTAGAGTGGATTATAAAAAACCGACCAATTCATACCTAATTCTTAATAACAGTCTTATAGAGCCAGGTTTGTACAGCCAAATGCTTATATAAAGACCAGATGAGTTTAGATTTTTACTATAGACCCTAGTGGAAATCAGAGCAAATCACAGAACACAAACTCCAGAACTTTGTCCTGGTTGGTACCAAATGTTACAAACCTCCAGGAATTCAGTTTCTAGTTGTCCACTACCAGCATCTAGATTAGAGGTCCCTAACCTGTCTGACCTTGAGAACCACAACCACCTCAGAGAGAGGAGCGCCAGCCACATTCACCTCAGAGAGAGGAGCGCCAGCCACATCCACCTCAGAGAGAGGAGCGCCAGCCACATCCACCTCAGAGAGAGGAGCGCCAGCCACATCCACCTCAGAGAGAGGAGCGCCAGCCACATCCACCTCAGAGAGAGGAGCGCCAGCCACATCCACCTCAGAGAGAGGAGCGCCAGCCACATCCACCTCAGAGAGAGGAGCGCCAGCCACATCCAGCTTGCACTGCCCTCACAGTAGTGACACCAGGGCCACCATTACCGGTATAAGGACAGCCAAAGCTTTCACAGAAATCACACAATGAGGCAGTAGACCAAGATCCAGGGGTTCTTATCGTACCCACATTCAGATCTGCTCTTCTTTGTGGGCTACTCACAAAAGTTACCATCTTGAGAGCTGCTCTTCATAGATGTTTACTAGACCTGGTGCTTATGAACCAAGCTGCAAGAGTCGCGCGTCACAGATCACAAGCCTGCGAGCCACAGACTGAGGACCCCTGATCTAGATTATTGTGATTACTCCAGGGAGCACTAGGTAAGCCCTAAAAGTGCAACTAGCAATTGAATAGAATGACCCCCATTATATAGACATCAGTCCTTGCAAACAACTCTACACAAATGCACAATGTTCTGTTTTGTCACTTAATTGTCTGTAGTGGACTAAACACATTTTTTATTTACTGTAGTTTTTTTTTCAGTTATGTGAAATTCAGAAGTGCCATCTGTTAATCAGATGCTACAAATCCCATAGGGAATCATTTGCATAGCAATAAACGTGGGAACTGGAGATGAAGGTAGCAGATTAGGAACTTGGGAAAGTGTCATCAAGAGGGAAAAATATAGAAGATCTCATTTAAGTACCGTATATACTCGTGTATAAGCCGACCCGTGTATAAGCCGACCCCCCTACTTTTGTCCCCAAAACCTGGGAAAATCTATTGACTCGCGTATAAGCCGAGGGTGGACCCCAGCACAGGTATACAGCCCCCAGCAGTGGTATACAGGCCCCAGCAGTATGATATACAGCAGGCCCCAGTGGTATATACAGCAGCCCCAGTGGTATTGCAGCCCCTATATACAGCAGCCCCAGTGGTATTGCAGCCCCAGTGGTGTATACAGCAGCCCCTATATACAGCAGCCCCAGTGGTATTGCAGCCCCAGTGGTATTGCAGCCCCTATATACAGCAGCCCCAGTGGTATTGCAGCCCCAGTGGTATTGCAGCCCCTATATACAGCAGCCCCAGTAATGCAGGGCCCCTATATACAGCAACCCCAGTGGTATTGCAGCCCCAGTGGTATTGCAGCCCCTATATACAGCAGCCCCAGTGGTATTGCAGCCCCAGTAATGCAGGGCCCCTATATACAGCAGCCCGAGTGGTATTGCAGCCCCAGTGGTATTGCAGCCCCTATATACAGCAGCCCCAGTGGTATTGCAGCCCCAGTAATGCAGGGCCCCTATATACAGCAGCCCCAGTGGTATTGCAGCCCCAGTGGTATTGCAGCCCCTATATAAAGCAGCCCCAGTGGTATTGCAGCCCCAGTAATGCAGGGCCCCTATATACAGCAGCCCCAGTGGTATTGCAGCCCCAGTAATGCAGGGCCCCTATATACAGCAGCCCCAGTGGTAGTATACAGGCAGCCTCAGTAATGCAGGGCCCCCCCCTCATGCTCCGGTCTCCTGTAAAGCAAATTATACTTATCAGTGCCCGCTGCCGTCCACGCCCGCATCTGCCGACATCCCGATCCTCCGTCTTCATGCATCTTCTTCCTGTTTCCTGTGCGCGTCGCCGGTAATGACGTCATTGCCTGCGACGCGCACAGAAGCAGGAAGAAGATGAATGAAGATGGAGGATCGCATGTCAGCAGCGGCGGGCGCGGACGGCAGCGGGCACTGATAAGTATAACTTGCTTTACAGGTGACCGGAGCATGGGGGGGGGGGGGGGCCTGCATTACTGGGGATGCGGGGGCTGCTGTATACCGCTGTATACAGCAGCCCCCGCACTGACTCGCGTATAAGCCGAGGGGGGTACTTTTCAGCCCAATTTTTGGGCTGAAAAACTCGGCTTATACGCGAGTATATACGGTATCTTGTAGTAGTTTAGTGGAGACTAAAAATGTGCAAGTTCACATCAGACAACATACACGTACAAAGCCGATGTCACTAATAGGTAAAAGTGGACAGATGCCAAGACGTAACGTGAAAGAGGGAAGGAAAGAATGAGAGATTGACCGAGAGAACCACCGAGAGATTGACCGAGAGAACCACCGAGAGATTGACCGAGAGAACCACCGAGAGATTGACCGAGAGAACCACCGAGAGATTGACCGAGAGAACCACCGAGAGAACCACCGATAGAACCACCGAGAGAACAAATGAAGAAGACTGAAATAAATGAAAGGGAGAAAAAAAAAAAAAGAATGAAAGAGAAAGATAAATAAAGAGAACAAAAAGGAGAGAAAGACAAAAAGAAACAGAATGAGCAGTTAGGATCTGAATATAAAATCATAGTAATCCATAAAAAGGGGCATAGTGGCCCTTGATTGATCAGTATTTGCAAAACTTCCAGTGACCAATCAGGTCACATCTCTCATTTCTATCAGGTTGCACAATGAAAGTAATGCTTTCATTGGTTGAGACTGACAATGCCTCTACTTTATGCAGCGTCTTATGCATTTTCTTGAGCCTTTGCCCAGTGCTTGATCAATTCAAGTGGGAATTACATTGAACTTTAGCTGTTCTGAGATAAAAGACCGATACTCGGAGCTGCCTGCAGGAAGGACAGCAAAAAATCAACAGAAACAGTGACATTGGGAGATGGGGAAACACATCTTTTTTTGTTATTCTGCAGACAGGGGCACTTGGCAGTCTCAAGAGGCTGAAAAGTCAAAACATGACATTTTCTTTTAGAACGCAATGTACTTGGCCTTAGAATTTCACCCACCTCACATACAATTCTGACTTTAGCACGGTACCAAATTTAAGTCAAAGCAATTATATAAAAGCATTAAATCCACACCTCCCTCCCCCCAATACACTATTTTAGCAATAGTCTGACACTTACAATGGAGAAGTCAGAAATCACTTGCCATATTCTTATATACGGTACATATTAACAGAGACATAGACTTCGTCTTCATATACAATGTACAGCAGCTCTTAAAAGCGTATTTTTAGCTTGCCTATAGCACCCTGTTCAACACACCCAGGACTTGCTGTAGTATTTTTATGACTAATAGGGAGGAAATACTGTACTAAGTGAATGAGCAAGGGGTTATTTAGACTATTTGAATCTAATGGACGTGAAGGTAGAAAACAATGACACAATAGACTCCGATGATGCATGCATCCTCTTGCAAACTTGTTTTTTTGCTGTCAAAGTTATGTGACCTATTTGCACGCAGTTAATGTTGCAGGCATACCATAGTGATATACAGGTGAGCCACGAGGAAGAAAAGTGGGAAAGGAAGAGGGGCAAGGAGACGAGTCCAAAACCCTGGTGTAACAGCTAAGGTTGGCTGTATCAGTTGATCAACAAGGCATAAAACTGAAAAACAAATTTTATATATTACCCATGTACTGTCTCCACAGGTTTCCTCTTTTTTTAGTGGTAGGGGGTTTGAAGGACTCCACTGCAATTGTTTCAAGTGATAGTGAGACCCACCATAGGTCTCTTGTATGGCATAGGACCAGTTCCTTTGTACTCTTGTTCTCCGTGGCAGGGGCAATGTAGGACCCCATTACTGTTCCATGTAGTGGGGTTATGTAGGACCCTATTACTGTTCTATGTAGTGGGACTATGTAGGACCCCATTACTGTTCTTTTATTTGGCAGAGGATATGTAGAACTCCATTACTGTTCTATGTAGTGGGGCTATGTAGGACCCCATTACTGTTCTCTTATGTGGCAGGTGATATGCAGAACTCCATTACTGTTCTATGTAGTGGGACTATGTAGGACCCCATTACTGTTCTTTTATTTGGCAGAGGATATGTAGAACTCCATTACTGTTCTATGTAGTGGGGCTATGTAGGACCCCATTACTGTTCTCTTATGTGGCAGAGAATATGTAGAACTGCATTACTGTTCTATGTAGAACTTGATTACTGCTCCCTTATGTGGAAGGGGCTATACAGGACCCCATTACTGTTCTCTCATGTGGCAGGGGCTATGTAGAACTCCATCACTGTTCTATGTTTTAGGGGTGTTGTAGGGCTCCATTGGCTCTTTCACTATTCTCTTATGTGGCAGGGGCTATGTAGAACCCAATTAGTGTTCTCTTACGTGGAAGGGGATATGTAGAATGCTATTACTGTTCTTTTATGTAGCAGGGGATAGGACTCCATAACGTTTCTCCCATGTAGGACCCCATTACTCTTCTCTTATGTGACAAAGGCTATGTAGGTACCTAGAGCAGTCATTTTTTTTTGTTTAATTACAAAACGTCTGTGACACCTTTGATAAAACAAAAATGTTGACCTAGCAATACATTCCTTCTTGTAATAATTTTTAAATACTTCCATATGCAAAATTGATAGCCTTCTTAGTGTCTTTGGGTATCAACATTATCTTGTTTTTTGTCAGATTATAAACAGGAAACATCTTCATCCTTTCATCTCTACAGCGGAAAATCCAACAGCGTTGTGCCAACCACTGCTTATTTCATTGAGCCAGTTCAGTGTTTTGTGTAGCCCTTGTTTGAATCCTACCAGGCTACTGCTATCTGCAAGGAGATTGTATGTTCTTCCCAAGTTTAAATAGGTTTCCTTGAGTGGTTAAAGTGATAGCTTATGTATAAAAACTCTGTTGTGTGACGGTAGTAGAAGGAAATTTGATCGTAAGCTCCTCTGTGACATGAATAGGGATCTGATTGTGAAGGACTGAGGAATACTACTGAGATAATAGGACTATTGTATAACTCTGGAGCCATCAGTCAAGTCCAGGAGCCATCCTCTTAACTTAACAGAAATAACTCCTACATGTGCTGAGTATTTCTCAGGTGCATTAACCAATTTGCACAGTTGAAAATAAATCTTGTAAGGGTATGGGCTATAGGAGAAACTAAGAGTTCAATGACATGTGCAAAATTATATCCCATACTAATACTGGTCACAAGAATGAAAATGTCATAGAACACCAAAAGCAAATCAGAAAGCAATGGGTTGGTAATGTATTGCAATATTGACCGGTCACTGTCCGCACATTGTTCAGGTCCTACTGTTGAAGATGTGGTCCTGTAACTCATATCTCAATGGGACAAAAGTGCTAAATAGCGTAAGAGATGCAGATGTTTACAAAAGTTGATCAAACTCTAGTATTAGTGTTTAGGTAATGAACATAATAGGCCTAAAACCCTTTAATAGTCTTCCTGACCTACTTACGGCAAGTTAATTACTACTGCACTTTCAAAACTATTTCCCGGAATCTTTAAGTTTCTTCTCTTGCCATAAATGTATTCAAATTTATCAGACGCCTTAACATTCACCATCAAATTGCTTTACTCATTCCTTATAAATATGATGCAACATACAGGACCATTAGTCAATGGACAAATCAAAGAAACTAAAGAAGACAATGCACCCAAGGCCGAGGTTCACCAAACCTGGTGAAATAGGCAACTGGCATTTATTAAGCAACTACTTGCCCATATCTCAGGTCACTATTATACTATCGGGACTTCCAAGCCAGTCCAAGATTTTTCTCTTTGGCATGAATAATTACAATAAGTTCCAACAATTTCCTTGAAGATTTAATTGCAACAGCCTACTATGGTCACGGTGGATCCTCGATTCACCATGAGCTACTTCACAAGCAAATGGTTTTACTCATGCCTTATAAACATGATGCAACATACAAGACCATTAGTCAATGGACATATCGAAGAAACCCAAGAAGACCTTGAATATTTAACCGAAACAACCTCCTACAGTCACAGACTGGTGTCACGGTGGATCCTCGGTTCACAATGAGCTACTTCACCAGCAAAATGTTTTACTCATGCCTTATAAATATGATGCAACATACAAGACCTATAGTCAATGGATATATCGAAGAAACCCAAGAAGACCTTGCACCCAAGGCTGAGGTTGACCAAACATGGTGAAATAGGTAACTGGCAACTATTAAGCAACTACTTATCCATTTCTCAGGTCACTATTATACCATCGGGGTTTCCAAGCCATTCCAAGATTTTTCTCTTTGACGTGAATAATTACAATAAGATCCAACAATTTCCTTAAAGATTTAACTGCAACAACCTCCTACAGTCACAGACTGGGGTCACGGTGGATCCTCGGTTCACCATGAGCTACCGTACTTCACAAGCAAAATGTTTTACTTATGCCTTATAAATATGATGCAACACACAAGACCATAAGTCAATGGATATATCGAAGAAACCCAAGACCTTGCACCCAAGGCTGAGGTTGACCAAACATGGTGAAATGGGTAATTGGCAACTGTTAAGCCACTACTTGCCCATTTCTCAGGCCACCATTATACCATCGGGGTTTTTAAAGCAATTTTTATTTCTTCAGCATGAATAATTACAATAAAGTTCTAACAATTTCCGTAAAGATTTAACTACAACAACCTCCTTCAGTCACAGACTGGGGTCACCGTGGATCCTCGGTTCACCATGAGCTGCTTCACAAGCAAAATTGTTTTACTTATGCCTTATAAATATGATGCAACACACGACCATTAGTCAATGGCCAAATCGAAGAAACCCAAGAAGACATTGCACCCAAGGCTGAGGTTGACCAAACATGGTGAAATAGGTAACTGGCATTTACTTGCCTATTCTCAGGCCATCATTATACCATTGGGATTTCCAAGCAATTCTCCTCTTTGACATGAATAATTACAATACGTTGCAACAAGATTTAACTACAACAACCTCCTACAGTCACATACTGGGGTGACGGTGGGTCCTCGGGTCACCAATTCACTATGATCTACTGCTCCACGACTCAATGACAGTGACATGCTCGACAGTGTTTTCAAACCTTATCGATAAGCCATCAGATACTACAAAGCTCCTCAGCACGTTGCAATGCTATTTACTGAATGAAGAAATCTGCAACGACAACATGGCTAAATAGGCGCCAATATAATCCAAGATTACAACACACATTTACAATCTTCACCACCAGCAAAGATAAGGATCAGTGAGTCACCATTATGGTTCACCTATGTTCTAGTCACATCATGCGATCCACGCTCTACTATCAATGGTCTGAGCTGTCACTTACCTTCACGGTAAAGGAAAAGTCTCAGGACTAACGGGACCTACAAGCCCCAGGTCCACAGCAGGCGACAGTGGTAACATTGGTCTACCAGTACCGGGACACAGAGTTTGAGAGCACTTCAAGGAGGCGGGTGCAATGCTGACTGCAAGGGGTTAAAGCCATTAGAGCAGGCTCTTAACATAAGGGGAATGGGTAGATAGTATCAGTGTGTATAGACTGAGCTCAGAGTCCATGTTGTATGTTTGCAATGCTGATTACTTTAGAATATGTCCTGAAATAAACAAGGCTGGAGCCTGTAAAATAAAAAAAAAGCGCACCCTCACCTTTCTTCACCCCTGACAGTTGCCTGGCAACCGTTCCTGTCATACCTGTGTGGCAGGTGCGCCTTCAGCCAGTGACACACCTCCTTAAAGCGACACTTCCACACATCAATCTACTTAAGATTTGGAATCCATTAAACCAAGATCTCTACAGATAATACGTGAAGTTATACCATGGCCTTTATACATAAGAGGGGCATGTATTGTTACCTGTGTATTACACACAGGCTGAGGTTACGCTCACTGTTGGTTTTAAACCAGAGAATCTTTATAGTAGTGATATCCAGAAATGTAGGATCCATCGGAAATAGTCCAGATGCTGGATTATCAGGCAGACCCTGGAGCGTCTGATGCGGGCGAAGATCAACATATTCCATCAATGGCCCTTTTAAAGAAAATAAAATAGAAAAACAAAAAACCACCATGGGGCACTGTGGCTAATCCAAGATTATTGGGATTATCCTTAGCCTGTATCTTGGAGTTAGAATTTATATGATACATATATCACCAATACAGTATGCGTGCTGGGAGGTGTATTTCACCAAGCGCAGTGCATACATGACCATATGTCTGTCGTCCTGAACCTATATAGATATTATTAATATATAGATTATATCAAAGAAGTTATGGTTCCCACTAGACACACATGTTGGATAGAGACATCCACCAATAATCAGATCATCCAATGATGTTCATATACGATCCTGAACCGTCATCAGCGTATTATTAGATTTAATCTACAAATAGGCAGATGGAGACACTGTACCTGCAGCCTGGGTATCTCTACAGTTACATCTCATTCCGGGATACACGTAGTGTCCATAGCCTGGGCTGAGCCCTGTGATGTGCCTGCTCCATAGCCTGGAGTGAGCCCTGTGATGTGCCTGCTCCATAGCCTGGAGTGAGCCCTGTGATGTGCCTGCTCCATAGCCTGGAGTGAGCCCTGTGATGTGCCTGCTCCATAGCCTGGAGTGAGCCCTGTGATGTGCCTGCTCCATAGCCTGGAGTGAGCCCTGTGATGTGCCTGCTCCATAGCCTGGACTGAGCCCTGTGATGTGCCTGCCTGCAGTGCCGCCTCCTCCGGGCTCAGGTACCTGTGCTGGGGCCGCTCGGGGGGATGATCCGGGGGCTCCTGTGCTTTCCGGGTGTAGAATCCTGCTCATCCCCGCGGTGTCCGCGGTGCCTGCACTCACTGCACTGTGTAATGCGAGCTACAGGGAGGACGCTTTATATCAATGGGCAGGGCTGTGACGTCACATGTGGACACCCACAACTACACTGGCTTAAAAGGGCAACAGCCAGAGCGGGGAGGGGGGACCCCACCAGAGGACAGGCACTGAGCGCTGCTGTTATGTCATATTATAGGGCTGTGCAGCCCCTGTGGGGCCACCTGGGAGGAGACACTACATACTACAAGGTCACAAGCCCGGCTTTATCTTTCTTTCTTTCTTTCTTTCTTTCTTTCTTTCTTTTCTTTCTTTTTTCTTTCTTTTCTTTCCTTTCTTTCTTTCTTTCTTCTTTCTTTCTTTCTTTTTCTTTCTTTCTTTCTTTCTTTTTCACTTAATCTTTCTTTCTTTCTTTTCTTTCTTCTTTTTTCTTTCTTTCTTCTTTCTTTCTTTCTTTCTTTCTTTCTTTTTCTTTTTTATTATTTCTCTTTCTTTCTATTTCTTCTTTCTTTCTTTCTTTCTTTCTTTCTTTCTTCTTTCTTTCTTTCTTTCTCTTTGTTTTCTCTTCTTTTCTTTCTTTCTTTTTTCTTTCTTCTTTTCTTTCTTTCTTTTTCTCTTTCTTACTTATTTCATTTCTTCTTTCTTTCTTTTTTTTCTTTTTTCTTTCTTTTTTCTTTCTTCTTCTTCTTTCTTTTCTCTTCTTACTTAATTATTTCTCTCTTTCTTTTTCTAATTCTTTTCTTTTCTCTTTTCTTTCTTTCTTTCTTTCTTTCTTTCTTTCTTTTCTTTCTTTCTTTCTTTCTCTTTTCTCTCTTTCTTTCTCTTTTTCTTCTTAATTTCTTCTCCTTTCTCCTTCTTCCTTCTATTCTATTTTTCATTTCTTCAATTTCACATCTTTTCTCACCTCACCATCTTTTCTTTCTAATTCTTATTTCACATTTTTTCCTAGTTCTCCACTGCGTCAGGTTCATGTATCCAAGCATTGAGGTGAGATTTAAAGCGAATCCTGCAGGCAGGCGAGTCCTTACCCTAAGCATGCGAGCGCCATTCAGTCAGAAGCCTCTTAATCCCATAATTCATGAACATTGTATATAAGTCTTCAGGTCGATCTGTATAATGAAAAAAACAGCCTTTCTTATGCTCACCTTAGGGAGGTCCGGTCCAGTGGATGTTCTGGTCTTGATCTGGCGCCTCCTCTCTTCTTTTAATCACATCCTTCTCTGCTTCATGTGGATGATGTGTCCTACGTCATCTAGGTCTTCTTCATTGTGCTCCTGCGCAACGCGTCTTTTTTTCCGTCCTGATGAGGGCAAAGCAAAGTGCTGTAATGACAGGCGCAGAGAAGGTCAAAGAACACCCGTGTGTGTGCAATACGTGGACGTTCTTTGATCTTTCTCCACACCTGCACATTACAGCACTTTGCCCTGTTAAGAGCAAAGAAAAGTGCGCCTGCACAGGAGGGTAATGACCGCCTGTGGATGATGTAGGATGCATCATCCTAAAGTAGGAGGACGGCGATCACAAGAACAGAGGAGGCACTGGAGCGAGACCTGCAACACCTGACACACCCCTCCAGGGCGTTAGGATACTAGGAACTGGGTTTTGAGGCTTCATGGGAGTCACGGGGGTCGAGACCGGCTCCATGACCCTGGCGGTGTCATTAAGAGTTTGGGGAGAGTTACTCTCTTCTTTAGGGAAGGTCATGAGGACAGGGAGTTTGTTAGGGAGACGATGACCAGACCTGGGGATAACTGTTTTAGTGACGCCACCCGCAGGTTACGGCTATAAATGGCCGCTGATGCACGACAGTTCCTCTGGGGCTGATGATAATGATGCAGCAGTGTTGTAAAGTTCTCTACAGGTAGGGCTGACCCCCAGGGTAGCAGATGTTACTGAGTGAGTTGATAGTTATGTTTTAGCACAAGGCTTACGACACGTCAAGAAAGGTCACGGACACCGTGGGTTGCAGTCTTTAGATGTTTACTCACAGTCACTGTGCAACAGCCTGCTGAGTGCTGGGTTCTCGAAGGCAGGGATCTAGCTACTCCCTGGTAGTGGATGACACTCAACCGGTACCCCTTTTCTCTGTCCTTTCTCAGTTGTCTCACACTGCGCTTGCTTCGCCCTCCTGCCTTGCGCCTCACTCACACAGAGCCCCGAGCCAGTGACGTGGTCCCTCTGATGTTACTTGAAGTCTGTCCCCGGACCCTATATGGCCACGTTTTCAACGGATGTGCGCGGTATCAACTGTGGACCTTGGAAATACCACAGCCTCCAGATTGCTACCTGAGCCTACTCTTCTCCACTAGTCTTGAGGTTCTGGTGCCCCTGTTCTGCGGCCTGGTCCCTCCACTGCCTGCAAATGGCAATGGTTGCAAGCCCCACGGGTGGATTGCTCTCTACCCGTGCATTTGAAACCCCTTCTTCCTCCTGGAGCACCCTGATTCTCTACTTCTGCTCCTCAGTCAGGACTTAGGACGAGCTCCCACTGGCTCCAGTCCTCTGGACACTTCTCTCAAGTTCTTACTCCTCTCTGACAGGCTTCCTTCCACTAGCTTCCTCCAACTCGACTGACTTCTAGATCTTTCCTTTTTCTATTTATGCCCTCTGTCACTTGTGCCATGTTGTCTCCGTGTGTTCTTCCTGACTTCAGTGCTTCCCAGGTGCTCTCCTTACTACTTCCTCTCCACCCATCCCCGCTACCCTGGTTCTTCCTTCCGGACATGATCAGGGACTGTGCTCTCCCGTAGGAGCAACCTCACCCTAATCCTGACCTGGACCTAGTCATGGCCTGGGTGTCCCTATGCCGCTCTGTGCCCCCCTTACCAGAGAGTGGGGTGCAGTACCACTGTAGTGACTGGATCCGCAGGGGCGCCACGCTCCCTCCTCTTAAACTCAGCACATCCTTGGGCTGGAATAAAACAGAAGCAAGTGGTATCAAGACATGCAAAATATTTGAAATTCTCAAAAACAGGTAACAATAAAACTTTTCATCTCTTAACGGGAGGCACTTTTACTTGAACTTGACAAACTATAAAAATATAAAAAGGGATAAATAACTTTGTACAGTGCTCCCCAAGTTCAGTGCAATCCCTATCTGGGCATTCATCACACTGTCCTAGGTGTAAAGTTGGTGAGTGACCGGGTGTCTCTTTTGTCTTCAGAGGAACCCACCACGAAAAACCCCCAACATAGGCCTTGGGCGTGGCGACAGGGCTAGATGGACCATCTTTTCAGCCACACTAGGTGGGTTTCTCTTCGTGGTCTCGGTGTCATGTCGGCTATAAAACCAACAGGAAGCACACCATGGTGCTAACTATTTACATGAAAGTTGGGACTACACGTGGTCCATAGCCACAGTCTTTGTTTCACATAATTATCATACACACATCCTATTCTACACTAAGACAAAATGTACATATATGCCCTAACCGGGTCAACAATAATGAACTATTTACATGGCTGCATTAACTGTACTACCGCATATTGGATTGTGGCTTCTTCCGCAGCCAGGGCAGCACTTCTTTGCCTGCACTGTTCTCAGTCTTCTAGAGTTCCTGGATACTGCTCGTGCTAAACCACGCAGCCGGGTCTTCTGCTGCGGTTGTTGACGGTCACAAGGGCTCAGTCTGAGTAGCTACCTCCCTGATGCTAACCACTACCAGTGCGGATCCTCTCAGTACAGTCTGCGTGGCTTTATCGCTGTTTCTGGGGCTTGGTTCCCTCATGGGTGCGGACCTCTGCTGTGGCTGTTGGGGCTGTACAGGCACGGCTGCCAGCTGCGACACCTGGGGTTCTGCTGGACAAGCGAGCGGCATATCCCTCACAAGGTATACATCTAGGGCGTACCACCGCGCGTACCACCGCTGCTCCCCCAAGTACCGGGTAAAGGTGACATTATCACTGGGATTCAGATTGTGGCCAGGATGCTCCTCCGGCAGGTGGGATTCGACGTCTCGCTGGGTCAGAAAGAGTTGTCTTTTTCTCACCCACTCTCTGACGAGTTCCCAGCCCTTATCCAGATGAAACCGGACCACAATGCCGGCACAGATCAGCCTGCTTTCTGCTGCCTTGAATCAGTGGACCCGCTACTTGGTCTGCAGGTTCCGATCCTCCATGGCGAGCCACTTAGCCTACCTCTCCTTCTCCTGAGCCTCCCGTTGGGCCTCCTACTGGCGGCAAGAGTCTGCCCAGCTCAAAGTCTCCACCATGGGGTCTCCCTCCCTGATCTCTCCTGAGAAGCCCATTAATGAGTCCCCCTGTTCGACCCATTTGATGACCTCCCACTCCACATAGATCCCCCGGGGCCGACTCAGGTGCAAGTGGGGCTGCCAACCTGTGTTTGGCTACAGATCGGTCCCACTGTAGATCTCTGCAATCCCGGCCGGATGCAAGGGTCGATGGGGCATCTAGGGGTCCTACCAGGGTGTCGTCGGCATCTAGGGTAGTGTCGGCACCTACGTCTTTTATGGTGCCTACCTCAGCTTCCTCCTCCAGGGCTGGCGACGGTGGTCTCGACGACATTCACCTCCGGGTTATCCTGGTCAGCGCGGTCTCCTTCCACGCCTCCACTTGGGCCCTTCTCAGCTGCTGACCAAGGCTCTCCACTTTGCTCTGCAGGAAGCCTGGGTCCAGGAGCGACAGCTTCCCAAGGCCTTTCTCCATCTCTCCGGGAAAGTCCTCGGCCTCCACGATGACGTCCGTATACTTCGCTGCCATCTTGCGCCTACATCTGTGACACTTCCGGTCTCCTGCTCCCTTCTCTGGGCGGTTCTCTCCTTGGGCATTATCGGCCACACCTCGGGGTGGGTCTCTCTGGCTGACTGGCAAATCCTGCTGCACAAGAGTACCTTTGGTGGGCAGGTGCAGCTTTTCGCACCTCTCTGCCACCTGGCCCACGTAAGGAGGCCACACCACTCCCTCCTTGATAGTCATGGCACTTGTTCTTTTAGCCGGACACAGTTCAAAGTTCTCAAACACAGTCATTAAGTCGCACAAAGCCCGTTTTACCAGGCAGGTGAATCCTGCTCATGACGCTAAGTTGACACGCCCCTCCAGGGCCTTAGGGCTGGGAATCTGGTGAGGAGGGAGCAGCATGCCTGCGCCTCCTTCCTTTCCTCTCTCTTGCCCTCTCTCCTTCCCTACCTCCCTCCATCGCTTCTTCCGTACTTTACATCATCCTTCCTGTCTCCTTATTTTCTTTTCTCGCTCACACCTTCCTTTCCTCTCTACTCTCCTCCTTTCTTCCCCCTTCTTTCCTAGCTCCTCCTTTATTTCTCACTTCTCTCCTTCCTTCCTTCCTTCCTTCCTTCTTTCCTTTCTTCTTTCCTTCCTTCCTCCCTCCATCCCTTCCTTCCCTCCCTCCTCTCTATTTTTTGACATGGCATATTCACTATTTACTGTGCCTGATAACCTAAGTACAGAAATCTTGCCTTACAATCTTATCAAGATTACCAGTTTAACTAATTCAGCACATGGACATTTTTGAGGCACTTGAAGTGTAGACTTGTTGAAAGCTTTAGGAGTTTGTGAAGTCATTTTTCTAATCCTGAAGCATTTTAGAAGATTTTTTTCCTAAAATGTTTTTTTTGCAGCAATCTGATCGGACAGTTCCTATTTTGGAGTGGATCTCACCAGGAGCCCCTTCCAAGCAATGACATCCACTTTCTTTTTCTCACTAGGCATTTTTCAAAACCGGAAGAGCTAAAAAAAAGAAATGCTCTGAACCCAAAACACATAAACACCAGAGTGGTTTTACAATAGAAACACACTCCAAAAAAAACTGAAAAAACCTCTGTGTGCACATACCCTAACGGAACATTAGTCTATTTGTCCAGCTTCTCTACTCACTAGTATTTGCAAATGAATGGTCGTCAATGTAACGCAGAAGTGATGGCACCTTGTATTTCATCCTACTTTGAGCGATCCAGAGAAAATCCGGAAGGAACTGAAACTTCTGTCAGGCCTAAAGAAGGCGTGATTGCTTTGGCTGCAAGGGCGAGGGTACTCAACCATCCAGGGTCTGTCGTGATGCCATCTGAGGTGTCTGATCAATTGGACCAGCGCTGCTTGTAGTGGCCCCAGGGGATTAGTTGTATGGCAGCTGTGATGGAGCACTCTCCTCAGATGGAGCAGGCCCCTGGGGTCTGGCTAAAGTGGTGATGTAAATAATGGTGGTTGTAGTTGTTGGTGCAAGAAGACGCAGGAAGGAGTGGACAAACATCATGGTTGCAGTTGTTACCATTTACCTTTACTTGCAATTCAAGTCCCTAGACAGCCCAGCCAGAGTACTATGTCCCTTTAGGTTGTAGCTTGGCCAGCTCCCAAGTAGCCCAGATCCACGGAGTATAAAGCCTTTCCTTGCTGCCCTTTCCTGGCACTTTTCTACTCCTTCCTTCCCTGTGTCCTCGTGCGACAAGTTCCAAAGCAGGCGGCTGTGGGCCTTTCTGAGCAACTGCCTTGCAAGTCCTCTCGACCCTCTGTAGTCACTTCGCTTGAGAGAGTCCACGGTGGTGGCCACTGCATGTGCCCTTCAGTGGCCTCCAGATTCTCAGTTGGTCTTGCAGATCCAAACCAATTTGGGGCCAGCACCCCTGTGTAGTTCGTTCCTCTACCCTGCTGTCTAGCCAGCTGTAGATTCGGGTTCCCAGGCCTGGAGATCAGCAGCCGACCCTTCTGGATGGATCTGGCTCTCACCCCAGCTGCCTGAGTTCCCTGGAATTCACTCCTCTCCCACCATGCTGTTGCTCCTTCTCTCCATGTAACTACTCTTTAACCAACTCCTCCCACCCCGTAGACCTACTCCTTCCTCAGCCAGCAGATGGTACAGCTCTATCAGCAAGCCTCCACCCAGCATCCCCTGGCCTGGAGTTTGGATGGGTGGTGGGTGTGTGTAGGTCTTAGCAAATTGTCTCCTCTTCCTGACAACATGATACTACACCTATTGGATAGGAGCAGAACCACTGTACCGACCAAACCGTAGGGGCGCCACATTAACAATGTCGTTACCAGGAAAGGTGGGGTCTCAGAGCCTGTCCCTCATTTTTAAGTTGTACCTCTGCTCTGTGGATTAGTTGCTCTGTTAGGCTGACCAAACTCTTTTGGTGGGTAAAGAGGGGTTGTTGCGATCCACATGTACCAGGAGAGTGGCACACGTCTTGATTTTTTAATTGGTTCCTTGGTTTATACCCCTGGATAAATCTTATATACTTGAACAATATTGTTAAAGGAAATCTGCCAGCAGGTTTTTGCTACCTCATGAAGTAGGCAAAGAGACCCTGAATCCAACAATGTATCAGTTATATTACTGGGCGCAGCAGTTCTGACACAATCAACGTTTTTAGATTTACCACTGCAGCAGAGCTGAAAGCTGCCCCCGCCCACATCCGACTCTGTATACAAAGTCTATAGATAGAGAGCTGCCAATCACAGCAGGGGGTGTGTCAGACTATTTTACCTAGTCTGGCAATGATAATCTTCATAAACTAAAACAAACATTGCAGGTAAACAACAGTGAAAGGAGATGTGTTAACCCCCACAGCAGGCTGTCTTCAGATTACATAGCAAAAAGCTGCTGACAGATTCCCTTTAATGCCCTATGAAAAGATGCCAAACTGTGCCTATCACTGTGGACAGAGCTTTGTTATTTCAATTTTTCATGGAGATCGTCATCCATCTACAACCTGGTTTCCAGCACTGGCATCATTGCTGTACGGGAATTGTTGACTCCTAAGTGTTTTACAAGGGAACCCTTTATAGGTTATATCAGGTGAAGCTTAGCATGTCTGCTTTATATCATCTACAGTCAGGCTGAGCCGTTGGCATCATTAAGACGCTTCCTTAGTAAAAATACAACATAAGGCTCCTCTGAAGGTTTAATGGGGTCAGTACAGGAGTGTTTGTGTACTGTACGGCTATCGCACAAAAGGATGGATACAAAAGAGCACAAGTCACTGTACACAGGGCGACAAGTCATCGAGGAGGTTATGAGAGGTTGAGGCAAATGCATGTTGTACACAGAAGAGATAGCGGTCACAGTAGTGCTTAGATCAGATGTCACTACTTACATGGATGTACCTATAGGGGGCAGCAGAGGTAAGAGTAGTGCCCAGACCCTGCTGAACAAGGGGTCCAAAGGGTGCTCCGTTTAATACGAAACCAGTATTATAAATGTTACATGATAAGTGATGGACCGGTTACAGATTATTATTTGGATCAATAACTATCAGTTTAGTTATATAAGTATATATAAGCCAAGCGAAGGAATAAATATGTCCCTTTTGGCTGAATGATCTGGTCAGCAGTGAATGTCGAGTTCTCTTCCTTCCCTAGATCATATAGTCGGTAGATTATAATCCAATGTATGAGAGCCTTAATGGGGTCATCTCAAGATCCTACCTTCAGAAGATGACTGTTCGGATTGAGGGCATGACTAGTTAATCTAGCTCATTTCTGTTTTAATAAGGTTTGTCCTGTAGTTTTTTATTGATGGCCTTTCGATTGGGGACCTCGCCGGCAGCAGCCAGATGTAAACTAAGCTAAGCTGCAGTACCTGTCAGTGACCACAAAACAGAGGGTGGCGCTGCAATGTTGCGCTCAATACACGGTTTACATTTTACTGCTGTCACAGGTCATAATAGGTGATCGGTGGGGGAGCCAGGTGTCAATCTGATATTGATGAGCTATGGGATTGGTGTAACAGTACTGAAAGACGACTGTAAAATCTGTCTGTAGCTCACATGTATCCTTGTCTATAATATTTATCTAAAAAAGGAAGTAGACTACTTTCACACTATTGTTTTTTTGAATTCGGGGGAATGTGGGTAAAGCCTGTATCCCCCTTCCCCCCGGATTCTCCATTGAGCACATTCTAACTTAACCCATAGTGTCCCGGATCCGGGTGCTTCCGGGTTTTGTCATGGAGACCAACATCACTCCAAAATGTATTTTGTCTCAATGAAAAAAATGCTGACATCCGGATCAGGGGGAACCGCCAAGAACTTGATGCACCTGTAAGTCCCTACGGCCCCATTGAAAGTCAGTGAAGCCGAAAACTATTGCGGGGACATCCAGTGTCAACTGGATTCACACGTATTCCCAAAATCGGTAAGGGGAAACCAGCCATAGATCTGCACCAATGCAAAACAATTGATGTTGGGTATAAGCCTCAAGACCACCATTCACATTGGGCCAAAGTCTACCGAATCCATCATTATCAATGGGATCGTCTGAGAGTCCAAATGAGTCGACAGACGATGGGGTCAAACCGTTTGAGTTTTACCGCTCAATCTTTTTGCTATTCAGGAATGGACACTTCCATTGTGTTCTTATGTATGCTGTAAAAAGTTTATACTGTACTTTTCTGTAAACTTTTGTAAACTTTTCAGTAAAAATTTTTTTTGGTCACTCGAGGGTTAATGCTGAGCTTAACCATTTTAAGGCCACATAAGCATTGTCAGTGCTGTTGTTATGCCAGTCTCTGGGGCTTGCTTCATCCCAGCACAAATGTTGTTTGGCACCGGTGGCAGAATGGGACGTCACGTACGGCACTAACTAGTACATGTGATTCCAAATGTGGGCTGTTTTCATAAACTTAATCAACTGCAGCATTGCATTCCTTTCCAAAAATGTGCACAATTCCTCACGTCTCCCCACGTCCTTCCTGCTTCCCTAGGAGCAATCCCAGCCAGGAGAGCTTAGCACATGAGCCTGTCACCTACACATGGCACGGCTAGTCCATATTGCCGTTTATAGGGTTGGTAGCCAGAGATAGTAAAAAAAAAAAAATCACAAAAAAATAAATGACTTTATTGCAAGAGTTCTTCAAGCGAAAGGGATCTGTAGTGTATCGATATGGATTGTGCCCCCTAGTGGAGTATGGGGTGAAAGGTTGGCAGAACTGGACGTCAGTTTTATGGGTTAAATGATCATAATTCAAAGTCTGCAGGAAACTGATCATCCATGATTCACTGGTGATTGCCACAGAAAATGGTTAAAGAGTTTTCCCAGGAATAGAAAATAAGAAAATAGTTAAATAAAATATTATTTTACATAAATTCCTAAATACCTTTAATTAGAATATCACATATGCTTTGTTTACGGACGTAATCACTATAGTACATCTAAATGGTTGAAAATGTGGTACAATGACAGAAATCTGTCCTAGAATTGGTATGAGACAGGTGGCTGTGACCATGTGCAGCAAGAAGCTCCACTGCTATCAACTGGAGATAACCTATACCACGTATTGTCAAGCTGTAAGGTCACAACAGCTGTTTAGCATTTAAAAAGGCAGGGTGGACAGCAGTGTGAGCAGCCTCTTCTTACCTCAGCACCTTTAGTATCTCCATTATTAAATTAGATAGACAGGGTGGACAGCTGGGTGAGCAGCTTCTTTTTACCTCAACACTCCTGGTATCTCCAGTAATAGATTAGATAGACAGGGTGAACATCAATGTGAGCAGCCTCTTCTTACCTCAGCACCTTTAGTATCTCCATTATTAAATAGATAGACAGGTGGACAGCTGGTGAGCAGCTTCTTTTTACCTCAACATCTGGTATTCCAGTAAAGATTAGATAGACAGGGTGAACATCAATGTGAGCAGCCTCTTCTTACCTCAAGCCTTGGTATCTTCATATTAGATCAGATATACAGGTGGACAGCTGTGTGAACAGCTTCTTCTACCTCAGAACAACCGGTATTTCCAGTATAAGATAAGATAGACATGGTGGACAGCAGTGAGAGCAGCCTTAGAATACCTGTTATCTCCAGCATATGAATAGATAGACAGCTTGGAGAGCAGTGTGAGCAGCCACTAATTACCTCAAAACACCTGGTATCTCCATTATAAGATAACTAGACATGGTGGACACTAGTGCGAGCAGCCGCTTCTATCTTCAGAACACATGGAATCTCCAGTATTAGATCAGATAGACAGAGTGGAGAGCAATGTGAACAGCCTCTTTTTACCTCAGAACAATTGGTGTCTTTAGTATAAGATAAGATAGACAGGGTGAAGACAGTGTGAACAACCTTTTTTTAACCTCAGTACACTTGGTGTCTCCTGTATAAGATAGGATTGACAGGGTGGAGAGCAGTGAGCGCAGCTTCTTCTTACCTGAGAACACCTGGTATCTCCAGTATAAATAGACAGGATGGAGGAAGCAGTGAGAATAGTTCTCTTCTCTTACCTGAGAATACCTGGTATCTCCAGCATAAATAAGATAAGATAGACAGGGTGGAGAGCAGTGAGAGCAGCCTCGTCTTACCTGAGTACACCTGGTTTCTCATAAGATAAGATAGACCTGGTGACAGTAGTGTGAGCTTTTCTTACTTTAGAACACCTGTATAAGATAATATAGACATGGTGGACAGTAGTGTGAGCAGCCTCTTCTTACCTTAGAACACCTGGTATCTCCAGTGTAATATAAGATAGAACAGGTTGGAGAGCATGAGACACCTCTTCTTACCTGAGAATACTGGTTTCTCACATATAAGATAAAATAGTCAGGGTGGACAGCAGTGTGTAGAGCTCTTTTTACTTCAGAACACTGGTTCTTCCAGTATAAGATAACATAGACAGGGTGGAAGCAGTGAGTGCAGCCTCTTCTTATTTAGAACACCTGGTATCTTCAGTATTAATCACATAGATAGGGTGGAGATCATGAGAACAACCTCTTCTTAGCGAGAACACCTGGTTTCTCCAGTATAAGATAAGATAGACAGGTTGAAGAGCAGTGAGAGCAGCCTCTTCTTACCTGAGAAACCAGGTGTCTCCAAGATAAGATAAATAGACATGGTGGATAGTAGTGTGTAGAGCCTCTTTTACTTCATAACACTTGGTCCCTTCAGTATAAGATAACATAGACAGGGTGGAGAGCAGTGAGGCAGCCTCTTCTTTAGAAGACCTGGTATCGCCAGTATTAGATCACATAGACAGGGTGGAGATCAGTGAGAACAACCTCTTCTTACCTGAGAACACCTGGTTTCTCCAGTATAAGATAAGATAGACATGGTGGACAGTAGTGTGAGCAGCTTCTTTTTACTTTAGAACACCTGGTTTCTCCAGTATACGATAAGATAGACAGGGTGGAGAGCAGTGAGAACAGCCTCTTCTTACCTGAAAATGACTGATAACTTGCATATAGTCTCCATCTAGGAGACTAGAAAGGCGTGCTCTGGGCTCCATTCTCCCCTCTTGGCCGGCATTCAGCATGCCCCGCTGGGCATCCTCGCTCCTTGTTCTCTGGCGCCTTATTTCTGAAGTTCCCGCCTCCCTTGTGATGTAAAACGCTGGGCTGGAACATCATATCTGGCCCGGTGTATTGTGGGGCTAATCACGTGATCGGCCCAGCTTCAATATGCGGATTGCGAATGCGCTGGAGCCGGGCCAATCACGTGATTAGCCCCACAATGCACCGGGCTGGATATGATGCTCCGGCCCGGTGTGTTATATCACAAGGGAGGCGGGAATTTCAAAAATAAGGCAGCACAGCACAAGGAGCGAGGACGCCCAGCGGGGCGTGCTGAATGCCGGCGAGGAGGGGAGAATGGAGCCCGGAGCACACCTTTCCAGTCTCCTAGATGGAGACTATATTTAAGTTATAAGTCCTGTTTCTTAAACATTATAGGGCCCCTTTAGGTCAGTAAGAAATGGTTAGGGATAAGGCTAACAAGGTGCAGGGACAGGTAGTGGTAGCATAGGGGGGTAGAACAAGCTGACAGGTTCCCTTTAACATTATTTTGTCACAAAAAAAGATTTTGTCAATATTTTGTATCACACTAAAATCACAGTTATATCATACATTTTAAATTAAAATATGTAAAGTCGATACATTTTTTATGCACATCCTTTTCATGTTTGCAAAAATGCTTGTCAGTGCTGAACACTGAGATCAATATTTCTATGAGCAACTAAAATAATTACAAACGCCTGAATTATGATGTATGGGCAATTTTTCATTTTGAGTAGAAATCATCCTTAATGGTATCTTTACACGCCACTACCGAAGGTAGCAACAGGTAGGCACCGCACGTGCACGCGTGCGTTTTCAATGGTTCCTAACGGTACCTGATACCGCAAATACACACCGCTACAAGGTGCTCCACACAAGGTATTTTCGTTCCCCGGAAGTGCCGACGGGTGCCGCAGGTTACCTTCTGTGGAGCACCTTCCCTGATTTACACGCCGCCACCACAAGGGAATCTGGGCGTACATATTGTGCGCCGTAACTACATAGGCTTGACAGAGTGATGTATTACGCGGCGCTCGTGCGGTGATTGGACAATGCAATAACATCATGATTGGCCATCCAGCGCAGGGAGGCTGCCTAATACATGACGCTATAGCAAATTTGTAGTGACTGGTCATCTTGTTAAATATGCCGTCCTGTACAGGGACAGCCTATGGGTACACAGTAGTCCCCACCAATGATAGCTGATGGGGCGTGGTATACATGACGCCCCAGGTAACTCAAATACCGTACCTGTGTCCCGATTACACGCCGCTACCATAGGGTTTATACCTGCTTGTTTTTCAGCACGGCTAAAAGACAGGTATCCAAAGAGACAGGAAGGTGCGACCTTGTGTTTTGAAGGTAAAAGGTACAATTGTCTCCGACACCTGCCGGTTTCTACCTTTCGGTAGCGGCGTGTAAAGGTACCATAAGGGTTATTCCCAATATCTCATGGTGGAGTTATAATTAGGATCACATATATATATATATATATATATATATATATATATATATATATATATAAATATTTGACAATATGACTCAATTGTAAACCTACCCTGTTTTGCGCTTATCATCCCCTATGGATGCCCATCTAGGCTCTACTTATCCTGCAGTTGCCATTGGGTCCATCTACTGTAGTTCTACTGCTTCTGGTCGATATTGCGCAGTACTGCCTTTCTATGATTTCACGCACTAAACTGTCAACTCAGCCGCCTTCCAGCACAGCTCTGCTAGGCATCCACAAGATAAATTATGTCTAGAATGCACTGTGTACTTTAGTGCAATGTATACAAATGTACACAACTCTGCCAGACTAATTTAGGGTATGTGCACATCGGACGTTTTGTGGGCTGTTTTTTAGTGTTTTCCGTCGGCGGTTTCCGCTGAGTTTTATGTTAATTTATGTTAATCCTAGCCACCGGTTGGATTAACATGCTAGTCAATGGAGTTTAGAAAACGCTGTGTACATTAGAACGTTTTTTTTTGTCTCCTTTCCAGTTTCTTCACCGGTTTTCCACCGGTTTTCAAAGATAGAGCAAGTGACTTCTTTTGAGCGTTTTTCCAGCGGATCTAGCTTACAAGTGCACCAAAAACCAGTCTGGAAAACGCTAAGAAAAACGCCGGGGAAATCACCAAGATCACGCTGTACAAACGCTAATAAACCGATCGCAAATCGTTAGCAAAACGAGGGACACTGCTGAGCTCAGAAAACTCAGTTTCTGCTATTCTACACTGGTTTTAGGACGGTCTGCAAAGATGCAGAACCGTCCGATGTGCACATACCCTTAATCTTCTGCCATAGGAACCAATATAGCTCCATGTCATGTTTTTTTTTTTATACATCAATGATTTGTTAGCCAGCTTCAAGCTCAGCTCAACTGTTTTTCACTCTGCTCTGCTGTGCTGAAGTTGAAGCTTGAAAAATTAATTGTAGAAACACAGCAGAGAAAACCACATCGCAGCAAAGCTGTACTAAAAGCAGGTTAACAAATTCAGCATGTAAAACTGCAAATGCCTCCATATTATCTTTGGCCATATGCATCATACGGCAGAAGATCGAATGGTGGCGTTAGCCATATTCGTCATATGCATACACCCTTTTGATCTTCTGCCATATGCATCAATAGAGCAGCATTTGAAGTTTTACTACATAGATCAACCAGCAGAAGCCATTAAGCGCAGCTCAGCGGTGTGGTGCTCAGCTCTGCTGTGATTCAACAATGGTTATTTCAAGCTCTGTTACAGCAGAGCAAAGTGTAGAACAGCTGAGCCAAGCAGATCATTAATATAAAAACTTTCATTTAGCTACCATATATTGTTTTAAATGGCAAAAGACAACATTGTTATGAAGAGAATAGTGGTCAGGACTCAGTGTACAGAAGCAAAATATATTTTAAACACAGATTAATTTAATGATATGCCAAATATCTGTGACAAAGGTACAGAAGAGCCAAGCATACCAGAGCAGAGCTGTGCTGGAAGCCGGAGCTAGTTTACATATTGACCTATCAACTGGTTTCCAGCACAGCTCTGAGTCATTAACATAAAGTAGTAGGGTTACGCCGGGGACCTATTTGCAAGAGACTCAAGCGAGTCTGGCATTGCATCACCCAGCAAGGCTGCCTGCTCTACAGACAGGAGTGTGTCATCTGTATGTATTTCTATGTGACTGCATGCTCATGTCCAGAGAGTGAATGGCTGTGTCGGGTGATGCGATGCGAGACTTGTGCGAGTCTCTCGGATATCTCTCGCAAATGGGACCCCGGCCTTAGTCGGGAGAACTGAGAAGAAAAGAGGAAGGGACATACAGCATTAAGAGAAGCAGTGTGTTGCTAGGAAATGTAGGCATAAGGACAGGAGATGTAGGCCTCTGGACAAGGGCAGTCATAGTGCATTGTGACAAGGGTTGTTATAAGGCCTATGAGTGGGTGGTGGCACAAAGTATTCAGACAGGGAATGTCACAGGACACATGAACAGGTGATGTCACAGGATAAATGGATAGAGTTTGTCATATGGTAATATGGATTGGGATGAACTATTATTGAGAATTTGGACAGTGGATTGCAAATGCTATAAATGGTGGTAAACATGGGGGATATGAACAGGGGTAGCCACAGGATACATGGACAGGGGGTAAGCACAGGATACTATGGCCAGGAGTAGTCACAGGATATATGACAGGGGTTGTCATTGGGCAGTTGGACAGGTTGTTTTAAGATAAAAAGGGTTGCCAGATGGCATTTGATGAGGTAGACATGGGGCATATAAATTCAGGTACTCACAGAATATATGGACACGGTAAGCACATGATATATGGACAGGGGTGGTTATGGGATATGTGGACAGGGGTTGTAAGTGGGCAGTTGGACAGATTGTTTTAAGATGTATAGAAAAGGGTTGCCAGAGTGCTTTTGCATGGGGGTAGACATACGGCTAATGAATTGGGGTACCCACCGAATATATGGACAGGGGTAAGCACAAGATAAATGGACAGGGGTAGTCACGGGATATATAGACAATGGTTCAAATTGGGCAATTGGATTGGTTGTTTTAAGATGAAAAGGGTTGTCAGAGGGCATTTGGATGGGGTTAGACATGGGGCATATAATTGGGGTCTCACAGAATATATGAACAGGGGTAAGCATAGGATATATGGATAGGGGTTATCATTGGGCAGTTGGACAGGTTGTTTTAAGACGTATAGAAAAGGGTAGCCAGAGGGCATTTGGATGAGGGTAGACATGGAGACTTATGAATTGGGGTAGTCACAGGATATATGGTCAGGGGTTAGTTTACAGATTAAGAATTGGACAGGGGTAGTTACAAGGATATATGGACAGGGGTAGTTATGGGATATATGGACAGGGGTAGTCACAGGATATATGGTCAGGGGTAGTTATGGGATATATGGACAGGGGTAGTCACAGGATATATGTTCAGGGGTAGTTATGGGATATATGGACAGGGTAGTCACAGGATATATGGTCAGGGGTAGTTATGGGGTATATGGACAGGGGTTGTCATTGGACAGTTGGACAGGAGTTGTTATAAAGCATATGAACAAGGGTTGTTTTAAGGTGTATGGAAAAGGGTTGTCAGAGGGCATACGGACAGGGCTCATCCATGGCATATTCATAGGTCTTGTTGCAGGGTACATGGACAGACATCATCACAGTCCATGAAGATAACCTTTGATTACCAAGTGCATATAAACAGTGATTACCTTCATTAGACAACTCCTTAAGAATAAGACATTCGTGTTAAAATCACCCGTTACATTCTCCTTTAAACCTTTGATATCAAGTCCATTAGGACAATTAGCGCACATTTCCTTCGGAATGCAGTTTCTCTCTCTCAATTAAAAAGAAAAAAAAAAATAGAAGAAAAACATTGTGCGAGTTATTCCTTCCTAATCATGTGATCTGCTCGCTAATGCTTGCAATGGCTCGCAGATTGTCGACAGGTCATGTTACTCATTAACTGTACCTGCTGTTTACCAAAACTATTTGTATCCCCGAAGTTATGAACATCTGCTTCAAAATAAAGCTGCACTGTTCCAATATGGAGGGGACAATTTACCGGTAATTGGGCAACTGTTAACCCTTGGGTGTCTGCACTGTCTGATATTTTTGGGTTAAACATCGAATACCTTCATACTTATTTATTTATTTTTTTTCAATTTATTTTTAATCAATTAAAAAATTCCTGCGCCCCTCACATTATAAAATGGAATCTAGGGGGGTTTGTAAAAAATAATTAGGAATGTGAGCGGGAGGAGGCTGACGATTTAACAGGAAATTCCAAACCCAGCTCAGCTATTCACACTTTCTGGAGTCACCCACTTGGTCTAGGTTAATAATATTTATTTTTGCCCACTCTGAGGACAGGGGAGTGCTATACCCAGCTCTGTGGAGCTGATAAAGGCTGCTGTTTGCTTATACACTGGTTAATCTCTAGTTAAACACAGAGCTAGACCAACATGGAGGTTACATCCATTAACCCAGTGTTTCCCAACTCCAGTCCTCAAGGCACACCAACAGGTCATGTTTTCAGGATTTCCTTAGGATTGCACAGGTGTTAGTTTAATCACTTGCACAGGGGATAATTCCATCATCTGTCTAATGATAAGGAAATCCTGAAAACATGACCTGTTGGTGTGCCTTGAGGACTGGAGTTGGGAAACACTGCATTAACCTGTTCACGCCCCAATTACAACCATGTTTATATTCAAGTAACATTTTTCCATAACATATGTTTTATCTATACCTCTCATGATTTTAAGGGATTTTCCATTTTTTACCACTGTATTATTTTTAGGTCCCAACATTAGGTATTAAATACTTAAATACATAAGTATTGAACACGTCACCAATTTTGTAAGCAAATATATTTCTAAAGGTGCCGTTGACGTGAATTTCTCATCAGATGTCGTTAACAACCCATCCAATCCACGCAGGCAAAGAAATCAGACCTTAGATGTCCATAAATTTAGTCATGTGTAATCGCGAGAAGTGACACAGCAAAAAAGTATGGAACGCATGCAGAAACAGAGGTGCAAAAAGCCATGACATATGGATTGTACCTATCAGTAATTAGAAAGCAATCCGCCACTTAGTGAAAAATAATATCAGCTGGGGCCATAAAAAGATGTTCATTATCAAGGTGCCACACAAGAAACATCTCATGATAGGTGAAAACCAATGAGCTTTCTTAAGAGCTTCACAACCTTAATTGAAGAAAAACATACTGATGGCATTAGTTACAAGAACATTTCTAAACTACTGGAGGTTCTTGCGGGCAGTGTTGGGACCATAATTTGGAAGTGGAAAGAAGATCATTTCAGCATAAACTGACCATGACCAGGTGCTCCCCGCAGGATTTCAGACAGAGGAGGGAAAATAATTATCAGAAGAGTTGTCCAAGAGCCAAGAACCACCTGTGAAGAGACGCAAAAAGGCCTGGAATCAACAGGTGCAATTGTTTCACAGAAAACAACAAGTAATGCACTCAACCTCCGTGGCCTGTATGCACGCTCCTGTATGCACGCTCACCCCGCAAGATGCCATTGTTAACCAAAAAGCATGTTCAACTGCATTTAAGGTTTGCTCAAGTCTGTGAAATACTGGGAGAATATACTCTGGTCAGATGAGACCAAAATTGAACTGTTTGGATGTCCATAATACACATAAAAAAGGCAGCACTGCATATCACCCCAAAACACCACACCAACAATGAAGTTTGATGTGGGAACATCATAGTTTAGGCTGTTTTTTTTAGCATACAGCACTGGAAAACTTCATATATGGAAGGATCAACGGACAAATGGACTGAGACATTCTTGATAAGATCTGCTGCTATCTACCAGGGGATGATGAAGATAAAACGAGGATGGACATATCAGCAAGACAATGATCCCAAACACACAACCAAGGAAACTCTCAACTGGTTTCAGAGAAAGAAAATAAATCTGCTACAATTCCGGAGCTAAAATCCAATAGAAAATTTATGGAAGGAACTAAAGCTCAGAGTTATAGAAGGAGCCATGGGACCTTCAGGATGTGAAGAGTGTTTGTGTGGAAGAATGGTCCAAAATCCACCAAGGCTATGGAGTGACTAGTTTCTTCATACAGAAAGGGTCTGGAGCTTCATCACCAACAAAGGCTTTTGTACAAAGTATGAAATAGATTTCAGTAAGTGTGTTCAATACTTTTCCCTGATTCATTTCTCATTATTACACATCACTAATTTTATGGTTTGGCTGTGTTGATTGGATGAGTTGTTACTGACAACTGGTGAGGAATCCATGTCGATATCACCTTTACAAATATACTGTATTCACCTAGAAAATTGTTGATGTGTTCAAAACTTATTTCCCCTGCTCTATTATTATAGCAGTTCAAGTTCTGTTTATACGATCCACTGCTCCAAATCTCCTGCATAGGTATATGGTTGAATAATGTATAAAGTTCAACTCTGTCAATCTGCTGTGGCTACTAGATGGAGCTGAGAAGATTACTTGCATACTGTTCTATGATTGAGTTTAAAGGTGTTCTCTGGTTTTGGAAAATTCCCCAAAACTTTAGCCACCCTCCCAGGTCCTGCACTGAGTCTCCGATGCTACTGATGGTGTCTGTTATCGACTGCAGCGTTGACATCACGTTGATAGCGCTGCAGCCAATACCTGAGCTCTGTAGCTTTGAGCAGCCCATGTCGTCAGTTCGGGCAGAACTGCTAAGCTCAGGTATTGGCTGCAATAAACCGTGTACTCACCTTCCGTGCTGCCGCCGTTCTAGCTCTGTCTGCAACTGTGGCTCAGGCCTCACGTGAGATTGTGACATCACATGAGCCCTGCATCCAATTACCACCGGCTTTTCTCTCCCCACGCCTTCGGACATAGGAGTCCAGGGCCGCACCATCCATTGGACAACCTGAGCCTTCAGGCTCAGGCGTCAAGGAGGCAGGAGGAGTGGCTGTGCTGAAGGGCGGGTGCCAGCACTACACGGCAGCTTCCAGACTCATGGCCACCGGCTGCAGTGCAGTAAGGTATTATCCACCCATCCACGGCCACCAGTGACAGCTCCCCCCTCCCCGCTCCTCAACCGCGGCTGCCAATGACAGCAGCATTCCCACCCATCCCTCATCTGGCTCAGGCGGCAGGGAGTCTTGATGTACCCCTGATAGGAGCCATCAAATGGAAGTGTGCGCTGCGCTTCTAGTTGATAACAACTATGACCGAAGGTGGGGAGAAAGAAGCCACAGTGACTGAGCCCTGATCCGTGATCACCAACAGCACTGGAGTGCTACGCTCTCAATCGACCCTAGACAGTTTCTTTCCCCTGTGTGTGATCACGTGACTAAGCCCAGCCTGACCCTGGGCTAGCCCTAGCTAGTGAGTAGGGCAACAAGACGCTAGTCATATTAAGTAAATAAGACAACGCACCGAAAGACAAACTAGAAGGACAAAACATGAACAAAGGAACTCCACAGCTTCTCCAGAAAGGAGTTTCACAGCTTCTACTGAAAGAACTTCACAGCTTCAACTGGAACAACTTAACCAGATAGGTCAGCATAGAAGATCCATAACTAGCATAGGAGAGAGCTAGGAGTGAGTTTACATAGAGGAAGGGAGTGGTCAAAAGGTTCAGCTGATATTTAAAGCTACAAGCATTCTCAGCAGGAATACAAAGGAACTCTTAACCTCTTGCACCACATAGCCTTCTATATACTTTGTGAACCCCCACATAGCCTCCTATATACTTTATGAGCCCAGCACAGCCTCCTATATACCTTGAGCCCCACATAGCCTCCTATATACTTTGAGCCCTCATATACCTTCCTATGTACAGTATATATTACTAGCTGTAGAGCCCGGTGTTGCTCAGATGTAATACCCATATATGGTTTGTAATGTTCATACACACATGGTCAAAATTGTTGGTACCCCTCATTTAATGAAAGTAAAACCCACAATGGTCACAGAAATAACTTGAATCTGACAAAAGTAATAATAAATAACAAATCTATGAAAATGAACAAATGAGAATCAGACATTGCTTTTCAGCCCTGCTGCCACAGAAATTTAAAGAAAATTAAACTCATGTAATCAGCCTGGACAGAAATGATGGTTCCGTAACTTAATATTTGTTGCACAACTTTTTGAGGCAATCACTGCAATCACACGATTCCTGTAACTGTCAATGAGACTTCTGCTCCTCTCCACAGGATTTTGGCGACTTCTCAAGAGCAAACTGCTCCAGTTGTCTGGTGATTGAAGGTCGCCTTTTCCAGACTACATGTTTCAGCTCATTCCAAGGATGCTCAGTAGGATTTAGGTCAGGGCTCATAGACGTCCACTTCAGAATAGTCCAATGTTTTCCTCTTAGCCATTCTTGGGTGTTTTTAGCAGTGTGTTTTGGGTTATTATCTTGTTGCAGGACCTATGACTGAGACCAGGCTTTCTGACACTGGGCAGCACATTTCTCTCTAGAATCCCTTGATAGTCTTGATATGTCATTGTACCCTGCACAGATTCATGACACCCTGTGCCAGATGCAGCAAAGCAGCCACAGAACATAACAGAGCTTCCTCCATGTTTCACAGTGTGGACAGTGTTCTTTTCTTTATATGCTTCCTTTTTCCGTCTGTGAACATAGAACTGATGTGCCTTGCCAAAAAGTTCCATATTTGTCTCATCTGTCCATAGGACATTCTCCCAGAAGCTTTGTGGCTTTTCAACATGTAGTTTGGCAAATTCCAGTCTGGCTTTTTTATGTTTTTTTTTCAACAATGGTGTCCTCCTTGATCTTTTCCCATGAAACCCACTTTGTCTCAAACAACGACATATGGTGCGATCTAACACTGATGTTCCCTTAGCTTGGAATTCACCTTTAATCTTTATAAGTTTTCCTGGGCTCTTTTGTTACCAATCGTATTATCTGTCTCTTTGATTTGTCATCAATTTCCCTCTTGCCGTCATGTCCAGGGAGGTTGGCTACAGTCCCATGGATCTTAAATTTCTGAATAATATGTGCAACTGTAGTCTCAGGAATATCAAACTTCTTGGAGATGGTCTTATAACCTTTACCTTTAACATACTTGTCTATAATTTCCGTTCTAATCTCCTGAGACAACTCTTTCCTTCGCTTCCTCAGGTCCATGTTGAGTGTGGTACACACCATGTCACCAAACAGCACAGTGAGTATCTGTAGCCCTATATACAGGCCCACTGACTGATTATAATATTGTAGACACCTGTGATGCTAATTAGTGGACTCACCTTGATTTAACGTGTCCCTTTTGTCATATTATTTTCATCATTTCTGTCCGGACCGATATCATGAGTTAATTAAAAAAAAAGAATTCTGTGGCAGCAGGGCTGAGAAGCAATGTCTGACTTTCATTTGTTCATTTTCATAGATTTTTATTTATTATTACTTTTGTCAGATTCAAGTTATTCCTGTGACCATTGAGGGTTTTTTTTTCATTAAACGAGGGGTGCCAACAATTTTGTCCCTCCTCCACGCCTGCTATAACCTCCGCTAACCTTACAAATATGTTTTTGGTTTTTAAGTCCAATTCTATTTGCAGAACACAACATTTTTATTGTATGACTGTAATGTTATTTTCTGTGGTTGATTGAAAGTTTGCAGAAACACATGCAGGACCTCAGGTGGTGACCTCACCATATAGTAAATGAAGGCAGCTGTTACCCAGCACACTTTGTGCCGGTCTGGGCCACGACCTCACTGACCTTCCTGCTCATCGAAACCTTATTTCTTAAACTAATGATCCACAGCTGAACTAAAATTGCATTGACTGACATGTTAAAAGTGTTTTATTCTTCTATAGACTATACATTATACTGTGTTAATTGTGCATATAATGACCCCAGCGCTGCCTTTGTCCGCACACTGGGGGATGAGCACTCAATATCTTCTACATAAAAAACACATGCATTTATCGAGTTAATGAAAAAATTTTCCTGGGTTCATTCAACGAGCGCTAATTACCCAGTGCCACACATGGACACAAGCAGACTCATAGCGAAGTGTTACCGTAACCCTATTATGGTGGGTAGGTTGTGCCACCAATGACAGAAGGTTTTTTGTTTGTTTTCCCTTCATTGCCCTTAGGTATGTGCACACATTTAGGATTTGGTGAAAAAAATCTGCACCATCTCCTCATCTCTTGGCAGCAAAACCTCACATTTTGCAGCATTTACATTGCATTTTTGCCTAGTTTTCGGTGCAGATTTTCCCATTCTTTAGTATGGGTGAAACCTGCAGGAAAAACACTGCAAGAATTGACACCTGTAGATTTATTGCTGCACCAAATCTGCAAGGAGAAGATACTCAATGTGTGCATCAAACTTCAGGATTCTCATTGACTTTGGTGCATCAGAATTCCCTTAATGGGAACCTGACATAGCCACCAGCCTCTTAAGACCTGTCCCTGCACCATCCTTATACATTTCTAGCCATCCCTTTGTGCTGAAAATGTGTATTTAGAAAGTTCATAAAAGTGACTTTATTACCTTCAGCACTGCGGCTTCTCAGATTTTGAGAAGCCACAAAAGGCGTTGCCTGGCTGTAATGTCTGTATACCCATATATTCTGTGATCCCTGGCTGTAATGTCTGTATACCCTTATATTCTGTGATCCCCGGCTGTAATGTCTGTATACTCTTATATTATGTGATCCCTGCCTGTAATGTCTGTATACTCCTACATTCTGTGATCCCCGGCTGTAATGTCTGTATACTCTTATATTCTGTGATCCCCAGCTGTAATGTCTGTATACTCTTATATTCTGTGATCTCCTGGCTGTAATGTCTGTATACCCTTATATTCTGTGATCCCCGCCAGTAAAGTCTGTATACTCCTATATTCTGAGATCCCCGGCTGTAATGTCTGTATACTCTTATATTTTGAGATCCCCGGCTGTAATATCTGTATTATCTTATATTCTGTGGTCCCCAGCTGTAATGTCTGTATACTCTAATATTCTGTGATCTATTCTTATATTCTGTGATCACCGGCTGTAATGTCTGTATACTCTTATATTCTGTGATCCCTGGCTGTAATGTCTGTATACTCTTATATTCTGTGATCCCTGGCTGTAATGTCTGTATACTCTTATATTCTGTGATCCCCGGCTGTGATGTCTGTATACTCTTATTTATATAGGGGTGAATTAAGCCTCTCTGCTGCCTTAGGTGTAGAGCGGGGGGGAGGGGTGCTATCAGTGGCGGCGTCGGTAGTAAGGAGCGGGAGGGAGGGGTTTGCTATCAATGTCGGCGTTGGGAGTAAAGAGCAGGGGGGTGGGGCAAGGAGCAGGGAGGTGTTGTGTGCATATATCTGGAGTTGTGGAGGCAGGCAACGGAAAGCAGCGGCCAGGAAGCCGCTATGAGCAGGGTGCTGCTCCCCTGCCTTCTTGCCTTGAGCAACAGGCTCAATTTGGCTAATGGTTGCTGCAGCCCTGCTCTTATATTCTAATGATCTACTCTTATATTCTGTGATCCCCAGCTGTAATGTCTGTATACGCTTATATTCTGTGATCCCTAGCTGTAATGTCTGTATACTCTTATATTCTGTGATCCCCAGCTGTAATGTCTGTTATACCTCTTATATTCTGTGATCCCAGCTATAATGTCTGTGTACTCTTATATTCTGTGATGCCCAGCTGTAATGTCTGTATACTCTTATATTCTGTGATCCCCAGCTGTATTGTCTGTGTACTCTTATATTTGTGATCCCCAGCTGTAATGTCTGTATACTCTTATATTATGTGATCTCTGGCTGTAATGTCTGTATATTCTTATATTCTGTGATCCTGGCTGTAATGTCTGATACTCTTATTTTCTGTGATCCCCAGCTGTAATGTCTGTATACTCTTATTTCTGTGATCCCCAGCTGTATTGTCTGTTACTCTTATATTCTGTGATCCCTGGTATGTAATGTCTGTATACTCTTATATTCTGTCATCCCGGCTGTAATGTCTGTATACTCATATATTCTGTGATCCCCAACTGTAATATCTGTATACTCTTATATTCTGTTATCCCAGGCTGTAATGTCTGTATACTCTTATATTCTGTGATCCGGCTGTAATAATTCTGTATACTCTTATATTCTGTGATCCCAGGCTGTAATGTCTGTATACTCTAATATTCTGTGATCTATTCTTATATTCTGTGATCCCCCGGCTGTAATGTCTGTATACTCATATATTCTGTGATCCCCAACTATAATATCTGTATACTCTTTTATTCTGTGATCCCGGCTGTATATGTCTGTATACTCTTATATTCTGTGATCCCCAGCTGTAATGTCTGTATACTCACATATTCTGTGATCCCCAACTGTAATATCTGTATACTCTTATATTCTGTGATACCTGGCTGTATGTCTGTTACTCTTATATTCTGTGATCCCCAGCTGTAATGTCTGTATACTCTTATATTATGTGATCTCTTGCTGTAATGTCTGTATATTCTTATATTCTGTGATCCTGGCTGTAATATCTGTATACTCTTATATTCTGTGATCCCCGGCTGTAATGTCTGTATACTCATATATTCTGTGATCCCCAACTATAATATCTGTATGCTCTTCTATTCTGTGATCCCCGGCTGTAATGTCTGTATACTCTTATATTCTGTGATCCCCAGCTGTAATGTCTGTATACTCTTATATTCTGTGATCCCGGCTGTAATGTCTGTATACTCTGATATATTCTGTGATCCCGGCTGTAATGTCTGTATACTCTTATATTCTGTGATCCCCAGCTGTGTTGTCTGTATACTCTTATGTTCTGTGATCCCCAGCTGTAATGTCTGTATACTCTTATATTCTGTGATCCCTGGCTATAATGTCTGTATACTCTTATATTCTGTGATCCCTGGCTGTAATGTCTGTATACTGTTATATTCTGTGATCCCTGGCTGTAATCTCTGTATACTCTTATATTCTGTGATCCCTGGCTGTAATGTCTGTATACTGTTATATTCTGTGATCCCTGGCTGTAATGTCTGTATACTCTTATATTCTGTGATCCCCAGCTGTAATGTCTGTATACTCTTATATTCTGTGATCCCCAGCTGTAATGTCTGTATACTCTTATATTCTGTGATCCTGGCTGTAATGTCTGTATACTCTTATATTCTGTGATCCCCGGCTGTAATGTCTGTATACTCTTATATTCTGTGATCCACGGCTGTAATGTCAGTGTACTCTGATATTCTGTGTATTCTTTAATTCTATATTCACGAAAGCATAGAAAATCACATCCAAAGTGTTAATGGGTCTTTATTAACCATGCACCTGGAGATTGCAAATGGGTGCAAATCTTAATTTATTTTTTAGCATAGATTTATACTATTTTGTATATATTAATTCAAAAAAAGTCCTAACATGAGACAATATAGATATAAGTAATATAAGGTATGTAGTCTAGCCAAATAATTAATTTTAAGTTTTATTTATTTACTAATTAATATGTATCCATTAATAAGAATACTTGATATAAATAACAATTGTATAACATTTGTCATGTAAGTTCTCTAGTCTCGATTTTAGCCTCTCCCTGATATTTTCATTATTGTCCTCTGCCTACACAACGCTATGATTGAAGGTGATGTAGAAAACATACGTTTGTTCTATAGCAGAGGGGATTTCTAAATGATTTTGATAGTAAAATAAAACGTGTGGGAACATTAGTGGGAAGCTGGATCCTAATCTCCGTCCTCGGAGAGGTGATCGGGTTTGTATGTTGGGACATGCTTCTTACATGGAGGACAATGTATCTATTGTATATCGGTAGGTTTCTAAAGGTAAATGATTTACATAGTAAATATATATAGGGTTCTAAAATCTTGACATTATGGTAAAAATGAAGTCTAATGCTTTAATTACTCACTATACATACAGAGGCAAAGGAAGAACCATTCCTAAAGCTTCTTTATTAAGTCTGTACTAATTAAACAAATTATACAATTATGAGAACTTTCTTGGCTTCAATGTCTCAATAGTGTGCGCAAGAATCTTAAGAATTTAATTAGCACAGATTTGTTTCTATTTTTTTAGATTTCTTTTTGTTTCGTGGCTATTCTTTATTATTTGGACACACTGTATACACATAGTTGGTGACTTCCGTCCTAACCCCAGAGGAGACCTTCCGGAGACGGCAGCGTTACGCAGGCGGCATGCAGATCATTCCTCTACATCAACACCAGGGCAGGCATTTCTTTCATTGCTGCCATCCAGTTTCCCCTCTACAAGCCAGTAACTGAGTGCTTCTATGTGTCAGATTATACACATTGGAGCGGGAGATTCTGGCACTCTTCCATGCTTTGATTAGATAGCAACCAGCCGATGTTACGCAGGCCCATTATAGCTGCATGGTCAACCTCAAGTTAAACTTAGCTGTCATTTCTAAGTTACTATATACTATAAGTACTCATTTACTAAACAGAGAACAAATACCAGTCAATGGTACTGATCAGGGGCGTAACTAATATAGGTGTAGTGGTTGCAATGGCACCCGGGCCCTGGAGCCCTAGGGGACGTGAAAGTCTCTTTGGCCTATATGAAAAGACCAATGCTTTTAAAGATTTGCAATATTTGGGGTCCCCTGTTGGAGCTTTTGCTTCGGGGCCCATGAGCATTAAGTAATGCCTCTGGTCCTGGTAACTCCCATTCTCTTGCTACTTGGTAGTGAGAATGGTGCAGGGTGCAATGTTAACAAGAATGGAGGGGGACGATTGATCTAAGAGCCAAAAATAGGGCATAAGGGGCAACAAACACAGTCCAGGAGAAGAACCAGCACTATGGGATGTCTTTTCATTTTGTTATGCCGACCTCTCTATTCTTTATGTACCACTGTATATAAAGAATATTTACTGAAAGAGACAGAAGCAGATCCAACACGAGTCAGTTCACCTAATGATAATCTGTCTACCTCTAAAGGGTGCTAGGAAAGCATACAGGTACTCCAGGAGGTGTTTATAAACCTCATGTATAGAGGGTTGCATATTAGTTACCTTTGTAACGGAAAGCTGTGCCTGGCAATCCCACCCCTACGCCGTTTCGCTATGGAGCTTCTTCCGGGGCTAGGTCCTGACAGTACACCTAGGACCTTGCAGTCTGGCCAACTAGGTGGCCGCTAGCGATCACGTGTTTTTGACGTGGCACATCTGATTGGCCAGATCGCTACGGCCATCTGATTGGCTGGTAGTCACAGGTCCTTCTCCAGTGAATCGGATGTCTTCTGGGACGGTCCCGGTGTGCAGGCATCGGACAGGTGAGTATGTAATTTATTATTTTTAACAACTTTTAATCACTTTTAGGCTACTTTCGCAGTGTATCTATAGATACACTGTCAAAGAATTCGTACTCACTATACTCGCAGCAAGAACCGAGTGCCGGTACCTACTGTTGCGAGTATAGCAAGTACGATTATTACGGTACTTGCTCATCCCTAGTTGGGAGCGAACAATTGTCAGAGGCGTAAATATATTAAGTGTCACACATTGGCGCTGGAGAAAGAGGGACAGAGAGGTCCCTTTGATCCATATGAGAAGACCAATTCTATTAAAAACCCTTAATAATTTGGAGCTCTGTTGGAGACTTTGCCTTAGGCTAGTTTCGCATTAGCATTTTTTTAAATTCAGAGTGATGCGATCAAAGCCTGCATCCCGCGAATTCAGCTGGAGTCCCCTGCAATGATGCAACTCTCTGAACCTGCACTGATATTATCACCTATCCGGGCTCACGGATCAGTGATATCACCAGTGCGGGAGCAGAGAGTTTCTTCTGGTTGATTACCTGTTTCTGCAGGATCCAGGGACAAATGACACACCCCCTAGGGGGTCGTATCATTTGGAACTGCATTCCGGGCATGCACAATTCCAAAACCCAGATCCAGAGGTTCAGATCCAGTGGGATCCGGAGTCCCCGGCTCCGGGTTACATAGAGCCTGATTTTAATTGTCCCGATCCGAGAGGTCATGGTTTTTGACATGTAGACCAAAAATGCACCAAGTTGCGTTTTTAGTGTAGTAAAAAAACATGACCACCTGGATCAGGGGAACAAATGCTAAACTGGATGCACCTGCAAGTGCCTGCAACCCCATTGAAAGTCAATGGGGCCGAAAATGGATGTGAATGCATTCAGTTTCAGACAGATTTACACAGATGGCAAAAAACGCCAGTGTGAAACCAGCCTTACAGCCCACGCGCATCAAGTTACGGCACCGACTACTCACCCCTATACAGTTCGCCTCAACTGGGCACAGATTGACTTGTTCTATAGTAGAACGTTCTCGTTCGGGCAGGAAATTGGCTTCTGTAAATATATTTTACTGTACATACTTTATTCCAGGAATTAATTAACATATAATAAAGTCAGGTATACAGAGGATACTGTACATGTTGGCCAAGTCATTCAGTTAGCTCATTTTCCTTCCTGACATCATGTTGTCTTTAATAATTTTTTTGTCTTTTTAATATGTGACCTTGAGTCATAGAGAATTATCAGATGTTACCTCTATACATTTTCCCCTTATGAAAGATTAAATACGGTATAATCATTAGTCATTTTCAACCTCTTTAAACATGCCATGTAAGAGCTGTCTGCCTCATTGTTTACATTGGCACCGGACGCACCTCTATATCTTGGCTTTAACCTGGGCTGATGCAACATTTTCAATTCCCTCTGACAAGACTTTCATAATCAGTCCCTGACATCAGCCCTAGCTGCCAGGGCGGATATCGTAGCACTGTGTGCTGAATACAAGAGAAAAACTGGTGGATAATACAGTAAGATCTCCCTGTAAATTGGGATTAGCAGGGCAGTCACATAGGCAGGCAATGGCAGAGGCTCATATCACTGGTGCAAACACAGAGGCCCAAGCGGTAAAGGGGCCACTAACACCTCCAAAGCAGGTGGAGTTGTGCCTTATAATGAGCCCTCTTATGTATGTGTCCGCCAGTGGAGATATGACATGGGGGTGTTGAGTTACTTATCATCCAGGTTATGGAAACATCTGCGTACAGTCTTAAAATGTGCATAGTGACTTACTGATAACCTTACTGATCATTTGGGGCACTAGCGGACACAGACAGAACAGTATATGGGCTGTACACTAGCTCATCATAATGCATAATTCTACCTGCTTTGGAAGTAGAAACTGGCCCCCTTACATCATGGGGCCCTGTGCGGCTCCATAGTTTGCATTAATAATATGCCGCCCCCTGATTTGGGGTTCAACTGCAGTGATAGCCAAGCAATCCTGTGAACAAGGCTCTGAAGCCCCATATGAATGGAGTAGTACTTGCCCATGCACCCACCCATTCACTATTTCTTATAATCCCATAGAAAGTTCTGATGCTTCTCTTCTCTGCATTAAGGGGAACATCTCATGTCCCTTACGCCCTCCAACCCACCAGTGTCACATTTGCACGTCAAAATTCTCTTCCTCTCCAGCCCTGAATAGCATCATTCTCTAAAATCAATGTGTGAAAAAAGCATTTATCACCTCTGTTTTTCCTTTTAGGGCTTTTCTAGTCGAGTGGGTGTTGTTTCCCCAGACTAGTTGGCCTCTTGCCATGTTGTCACTCGTCTGGTGGGCGTGATAACATGATTGATTTTACCTGGCGGCTCCTGTAAATGTTGCGTATGGACGCGGCTCATTTTAGCAGCATTAGTGCGTATAATCAGAGGAACAGAGCTGTTTTTCCAATCATGTGCAGTGCGCCTCCCTGCAGACGGGGCGCGAACCTCTGACTTTAGAGCCTCACTGACGCTGACAAAATGAACCGCGCATGCGCAACATTTCCAGGAGCTGCAATGATGCCGGCTCATGGAAAACATTTTATCACAGTCACAGGTGCACGATAACATGGAAAGAGGCCAACTAGTCTAGGGAAACAACGCCCAATCGACTAGTCAAAGCCCTAATTAGCAAACAAAAAATGGGGGAAATTAATACTTTTTTTACACATTGATTTTAGAGAATGATGTTATACAGGGCTGGATAGGAGGGGTATTTCGATGTGCAAATGTGATTGCTGCTGTCTTGGACAGCATAGGGGACATTACAGGTTACCCTTAAGGATACCTTTACACACCGCAACTTTTCTAGGAATTTCACTGGCATCTTATTGGTTGCAGTGAAATCATGGACACATTGTTCTATCTTGTTGCTCTGTATAAATGGAACAATGTGTCCATGATTTCACTGCAACCAGTAAGTTGCCAGTGAAATTCCTAGAAAAGTTGCCGCGTGTAAAGGTAACTTAAGATCTTTCTGGTGACTACACATGTAGTAGATGTAGTATCTGTGGTCACCAGTAATGGTTGGTGGAGTACTGTACTCCTGTTTAGTTCTATGAGCTTAAAACTGACCTTTCAGCTGTAAAGATACCTTTACACACTGCAACTATCACCGGCGATCGGTAGCAACCGAACGTGCGCGTGCACGTTTTTGACGGTTGATACCAATCGCCGATGCAGCATGTACACGCCGCAATTGCGTCGTCAACCTAAAGGAACGTGTTTCCCCGGAAGTTGAAAGTGATCCTGCGGGAAACATTCGGTTGAATCCCGTCGCCGCTGTACACGCCGCAACCACAAAGGGAATGTGGGCGTACCTGTGCAGTGGCTTGAACACATAGGCGTGCTAAACTCCGCTACGCCGCGCCCAAACTACAATCATTGGCCAACGCAATAGCGTCCTGATTGGCCAGCCTGCGCAGGAAGGCTGGCTAATACATGACGCCATTGCAATTGTGTAGTGTGAATGGACAGCTCTTCAAATATGGCGCCCTGTGAAGGGACAGCCAATGGAAACACAGTAGCCCCCACCAATCATCACTGATGGCGTGCGGTATCCAGCACGCTGTGGCACGCCTCTGGGAAATCACTAGGCGACGCAGATTCCATTCCTATCACCCGTTCACACGCCAAAAGCAGGGCAATTCCCCTTCAGGGTTGCCTCTGGTTTTAGAACAATGCTCTGAAACCGCAACCGGGAGCAACTTCGAAAATCACCATCACTTTCCCCAATTACACACCGCAACTTCGTAGCAATTTCAAGGCAACCGTGACAAAAAACCTGATTGCCTCTCAGTTGCTACACCTCAGTTGCAGCGTGTAAAGGTACCTTTAGGGTGGCCATTCATATGAGATGGCTGTTGGACAAATGTTGGCTAAACTGACAACTCCCATCCCTCCAAACATAGTAGGGGAATTCTCAATTCTCAGGAAGAAGAATGAGGAAGGGGCTGAGATACTTCTCAATGTGGAGAGTGCCATGTTAGTATTAGAAGACTTATTGGCCAAGCAATGCTCCTCTGGGAAATTAAATGTACGAAAAGCTTCTTAAGAGAAGAAGACTGGATTCTATATTGCCACCTATAAGAATTGTAATCCTAATAGTTAATATCGACCCTTTCATGAGACTTCAGATAAGAAGCCAAGCCAGACACTCTATTTGCAGACACGTGTTTTGGGGTGTTTGCTCCTCATCAGCGAAAAGCAGGATGTCTGATTTGGCTCTATCTCTCTCTATTTAAAGCTCCCAGCTTTCTAAACACAGTATGAAGCTATCAAGTCTTAGGAGGAATAAGAAAGTGTCTCATTTTAGACTACTGTGGTGGTGACTCATAAATTGAAATCCAGCCTTATCCTTATTTCTCCCAACATCTGCCACTGAGGAAAAGTTGAGTAGGTCTCCATACACATTAGGCAGTTGGCCATGGCCATCAGAAATGAGCAGGTTTTGGGGACAAACATTTAGTATGTATAGGGGCTAAGCAATAACTTATAGGTGCCTCCCAGATCCCAGGGGCCCCCTATAATACTAGTGCCTTATTATTTGGCAGAGTTTTTGTTGCCTCCAGGGCTCAAAGTCTATGAGAAGGCTTCATTACGTTTTCTTGTCATGACCATGAGACCTCACAACCCTTTTCCCATTCTCCGATCTGAGAATTTCTCAGCACTGTAATATTTTGTGTCAGTTCCTCCATGATGTCTTGAAGGAAGAAATAATTTATGACCAGTAATCTCCAACACAGACGTCTAATCATAACGTCACATTCTACTAATATTTTTCCAAGATAAAGACCGGTGACCTAATATTTTTCTATTTTCTTTCCTCCAGATCTTGTGAAGAATGTGCTCCAATAATGGGAGAACTACAGTAACCCCTGACACATATTGATAAGAAGACACCAGGCACAGACTTCAAAAGCATATTGATCCCCCCATGTCATAATACACAGAGGTAGTACAGAAGATGTGTGACGACTCGGAGAATATCAGCATATAAGGACGAAGTGTCGTACGATCCGCGCTGCTACCAAAAGAAGACCAGGACAATGGATCGTCTGGTTAAAGTGGTTCTTTAATCTGACGCGTTTCAGGGACGTCCCTGAGAAAGGAGCTGGGAGATAGCCCCGAAACGTGTCGGATTAAAGAACCACTTCAACCAGACGATCCATTGTCCTGGTCTTCCTTTGGTAGCAGCGCGGATCGTACGACACTTCGTCCTTATATGCTGATTTCTGACCGCGGTGACCCGTGGATGTGTGGATCCAGCAGCAGCTAATGACTAAGCGTTCATAAAGTTATGGGTTACACAACCAGATCAGGTGAGCAGGCCCTTGTCGCCATACATATACCTCTATATAATAGATATAAGACTCTATTGCGCATTTGTCTCATTTCTATAGACTCGTAGAATATGGACTTCAGTCATTAGGAACATACAGCTCTTCTGTTATGTTACTACTAGCCCTGACCAGAGGAAATGATTGTGAGGGTCCCATCTCCTAACTAAACAGACCATGTGTCATTATGCATTGTGGACACAGAACGTCTCATTTATAAGGTCTAATAGGGATTTTGTAGATTGGTGTGGATTGTGGAAAAAGAAAACCCAACAAGAAGGCAAGTTCACACACTTGCAGTCTTCATTTATTGGGTTGACATCTTTGGACAATCCATCTTTCATTAGAACGGCCCTTAGATAATATGGTGATTACAGGGCGTCCTGTTACTGGGACCCTCAGCGATCATATGTAGTCCAGTATCAAGGGTTATGTTTCCCTGCAGCGCCGCTACAGGTGAAATGGAGCATTGCGCTTACAGTTGGTTGTGTCTCCAGAAAAGGAGTCGCTCATTGTAACCATTCTCTGCTCAGTAATCATAGGAGGGTCTTGCATGGAGTAAGGTGGTCTCTAATCCAGGCAACCCTTTTGAAGCCCTTTTGATAGTATGGTTTGTGTATTTAGGGTGTGTGAGTTATTCTAAGATACAAAAATGAGTGTAGAAGAAAGAGCAATCAGGAAATAGGAACACAAAAACAAAATGTGAAAGGAGGAATATTTACTTTATAGGCAGTCCAAGTGAGTAGGGAACCTGTATTACCTATCTATCTATCTATCTATCTATCTACAGAAAAAACTGCACAGCACTCAAAGACATAGTGTGAACTGGTGCCAGCAGGGACGCTGGATCAAACAACCAGAAACATTTTTTCTCTGCAGCACTCAACTACTACCAATAATGCACACATGCTAACAAGCAATATATGAGGAAAACATTAAAAACTTATGTTTTTTTCAAAAAACTCAATATACTTATTTTTTTATTTTCTGGGGTTCTTGGTACATACATTGGCCAATATCTGTTTGCTCATCAACCACGACACTGTGTCCTCAGGTCTGTTGAGTCCTATGCTGACATCCCTGTCCTCCTTGTCCTCCCTGTCCCACTTCTAAGTGGGTGGACACCATCTCAACCTCAGACCACCTGTGGGCGATGAGGGTGCTAAGTGCAGACATGAAGCCAGCAACTCCACATATTAGACAGAAAAACAGAAAAACAGAAAAAACTGCACAGCACTCAAAGACATAGTGTGAACTGGTGCCAGCAGAGACGCTGGATCAAACAACCAGAAACATTTTTTTCTGGGTGTGTGTGTGTCCGTGAGGGTGTTTGTTGTACAAACTGTCTATCTTCCTGTCTGGCTGCAGTTCTCTATGTAGCCACCCTTGTTGCAGGGGCGCCACACATAAGGGTGCCGCCCAGCTTAGGGGACCGGGATACCCGGCGCAGGGTCCCTTTCCTTGGGGGAGTCACTGGTGGCTGGACCCAGGCCGTGGCCCCAGGCTGGCACACTCCTAAAAGGGGGTATTTACAGGGGATTTAGAAGTTTATATAATTTATAAAGTTTGTAGATGTTATTGTCGTGACGCCACCCAGAATAATGTGGCTATATATGGCCACCGCTGCCTTGTACTGGCCAGGGGATGATGGTGAGAGGCAGCTGAGATGGTATAGCCCTTTTCCGGGTAGGGCTGTATGGTCCCCTGGACAGGTGATGTTAAAGTTAATGATGGATGAAGATGGAAGTATGGTGAGGAGATGTTAAGGACACAGACACTTACTTGATTCACAGCAAATTCTCTCAGCGGTGATGGTCCCAATCCTGGATAGATGGTAGCTGTTAAATCAGAGGCTGAGGCACAGATGAGGTTTAACTGGTTTACTTTCAACCAAACTATAATACAACAAGTCCCGTCTCCGGAGTCTGCAATAGGGGTTCAGTTGCTCAGGCCCCACCGGGTCCTTTACCTCCTGCTTGCGCTGTCTATGTGGCCCTGCTGCCGTGTGTGAACTCGCTGCTGGCCCAAATCTGTCCTCTCTGGGTCCCACTCAACAGGCAACTTGAGTCCTTTGTCTCTCTCTGCTTACCCCCTCCGGGAGTACTGCTGAACTCTTAGTATGTTGCTGTGTCTGGCCCTGTGAAGCTTGTTGTTACCTCACGTTTTCCGGTTGCTGTATTGTATATAACTAATGCAGCCACGGATCCGGTATCCGTATCTGCGCTTTTTATCTAGGGTAGATAATGATGCTACCCGATTCTGAAAGTGTTCCTCTTATCAGTTTTCTCCTCCTCAGACCGATGGCTTGGCCCTGGAAATTGTCAGCCAGTCCTCAGGAACTCAATGCAGCTCCTGTCACTCTGAGCTCGTGGCTCCAACTGTCTGAAAATTTACCTCAGACCAGTGTTTTATCTCTAGGGAAGTCTCTGGTGTCTCTGGAGCTCCCCCTACTGGCCAAAGGTGGTAGTGCAGTGGCATGGCTTTCTAAGTGAGTGCAACTATTATGATCTTATACTGTGGCTAATACCCGCAGGGGCGCCACATTCCCCCTTAGTTAAGAACAGTACTCCGGGACTGTGGGACAATAAACATAAGATATAACAGATAATATCTACAGAGTCTTAAAAAAAAATAAAAAGTTACAAAAACCACTCAAGTTTAAAAAATAGAGTCTTGTAAAAAGTCACTTCAAATAGCGTCCATTAATACAGCTCTGTCCTTGAGGGCTATTTATTTGTTAGGAAAGGCACTGCAATTAGCGTCCATTTTTCCAACAAAGTTTATGAATAATTTAAGAATGTTCAAAAAACAGTCTTTCCGGAGCTTTAATTTACCTCCTCCGGGCTGATAAATGAAGAAAAGAGTTCAAGAATATGCAAGTAGTTCATACAGAATAGTCTCTGTAGGTACTGAGCTTTTTAACGTTACATCTAATAACTACTGATTAACAACTAAACAAGTTCCTTTCAGATATTTCTGGTTGAAATATCTATTTACATTTGGTAGTCTGCATATCTTGCTGGTAATTGACCCTGAGTACTACGCTGTGATCTGCGTAACGCTTGTGTACTGGGTGTACTCAATGTGATGGTGTGAGTGGACGTATACCTAGTAAGTACTTCTGGTTCTGCTAGGGATAATTCCACATTTGTGGGGTTGGCAATTCCACCGTGTCCAGGACTATTATTACTAGGAATTTGTTCTTCCTGTCTTGGGACTTCTGGTATTACAGGCTCTGGTGTTTGATAGAAGGCCATCATGGGAACTACTACTGCACCATTGTAGGTTGGCCAGGTTTTAGGAAAGTCTCCTAGATAGGTGTGATATACTCCATCTTCTTCTTTTTCGTTAACAGGTTGAACCGTACTGGTTGAATAACTTCTGGTTCAGGTTGAATGACTTCTTTTTCTTTCAATGTCTCTGGACATAGTTTTAGATTGTCTCTTGACACTAGTACTGATGTTAATCCACCATCTTTACTTATAAGACACATTTTAGGATTGTTCACTCTCATTGGTAAAACTGTATATGGGACGGATTCCCACTGATTGTCCAGTTTATTAGTGCGACGGTTTCTCTTGAGCACTTGATCACCAGGTTTTAATGGGGTTGCTAGAGCATTCTGGTTGAAGTATTGCTCTTGTCTTTCTCTAGTTTTCTGGAGATTCCTTTCTACGCATTCTTGCACTTGGCGATATTGTTGTTGGCGTAGGGAGTCCCAGTTGGAATCCTGCACTTCTGCGTCAGGTTTTACGATGCCCATTTCTAGATCTATTGGTAGCTTGCCAGGTCTTGCACGCATAAGGTAAGCTGGGGTACAGTTTGTGGAGCTTACCGGGACATTGTTATAGAGGTCTACCAAGTCAGGCAATTTCTCTGGCCATAGGTTTCTCTCCGTCTCTGGTAAAGTCTTTAAGAGATCGATTACAATATGGTTCATTTTTTCGCATAAGCCATTTGTTTGCGGATGATAGGCTGTTGTACGGATCTTCTTGCAGCCATACATATTGCAAAATTCTCTGAAGATCTCTGATTCAAATGCTGTGCCTTGGTCTGCGAGTACTTGTTCCGGATATCCATGGGGTCTGCAAAAGTATGTCTGGAACGCCTTAGCTGCTGTCTTTGCAGTGAGATCTTTCACGGGCACTACTACCAAGAAACGTGAGTAATGGTCCACTATGGTTAAAGCATAGACATAGCCGGACCGGCTTGGTGTCAATTTCACGTGATCTATTGCTACGAGCTCAAGTGGTTGCTTGGTAACTATAGGCTGGAGTGGTGCTCTTTGGTTTTTTAGATCTTTTCTTCTGAGGTTGCACGGACCACAGTTTCTGCACCATTCTTCAATTGATCTTCTCATTCCAACCCAGTAGAATCTTTCTCTTAAAAGTACTTCTAGCTTTTTCCACCCGAAGTGACCAGCACCATTGTGATAAGCTTCTAGGACCATTTTTACATCTTGTTTAGGCACAATGATCTGCCATACTAGCTCATGCGTCTTTGGATTGGTATATCTTCTGCACAGCTTTCCTTGGTACAGGAACATTTTGCCTCTCTCTTTCCAGAGTTGATGTGTCTCCTTCGGTGCATTTTCATTGGGATACGCACTTTGCTCAGTCAGCAGTTCTTTCACCAACTTCACAGCTGGATTGCTGTCTTGAGTGTCAGCCCATCTGTGGTGTGCTAATGGGTTGAGATTCACCTGTTGATGTTTCTGGTAGGCACTGGATTGATACTGTCCTACCTTGGGACGATGGAAGGCGGGTAGTTCAATTTCTTCAAGTTCTACCGGTTCTTCTTCCACGTCTCTCAAGTGCGGCATCCGGGATAAGGCGTCTGCATTTCCATTCTTTCGGCCTGCTCTATACTTGATCACGAAGTTGTAATTAGACAGCCGGGCTATCCATCGCTGTTCCAGCGCACCTAGCTTGGCTGTATCCAGGTGGGTCAATGGGTTGTTATCAGTATAGACGGTGAATTCTGCAGCTGCTAAGTAGTGTTTGAAACGCTCAGTCACAGCCCAGACTACTGCCAGTAGTTCTAACTTGAAGGAGCTGTAATTTTCAGGATTTCTTTCAGTAGGCCGGAGCTTTCTACTTGCAAAGGCGATGACTTTCTCCTTGCCTCCTTGCTTCTGAGATAGTACTGCTCCCAGTCCCACATTACTGGCATCTGTGTAAAGGATGAAAGGTTGATGGTAATCGGGGTATGCCAGAACTTCTTCTCCGGTCAATGCCTTCTTCAACTTTTCAAAAGAATCTTCCCTCTCATCACTCCACTGGAAAGGAGGATTGCGATTTGAAGGCTTCTTCGACTGCCCTACCAGGATGTCTTGTAGAGGTGCTGCTAGCTTGGTGAACCCTTGGATAAATCTACGATAGTAGCCCACCAGTCCCAGGAATTGCCTCACCTGTTTCACGCTGGTAGGTCTTGGCCAATCCCTTATTGCGGTTACTTTCTCGGGATCCGGTGCTACTCCTTCTGAACTTACAACGTGTCCCAGGTATTGTACCTTTGGCTTTAAAAGGTGACATTTTGATGGCTTGATCTTCATACCATACCGGGATAAGGCTTCGAACACTTCTGCCAGATCTTGTAGATGTTGTTCGTAAGTCTTTGAGTAGACTATTACATCATCTAGGTACAGAAGGACGGCTTCAAAGTTCTTGTGTCCGAGACAGCATTCCATCAATCGCTGAAAGGTACCGGGTGCGTTGCAGAGTCCGAACGGCATACAATTAAATTCACAGAGACCCATTGGTGTGGTAAATGCTGTCTTCTCTTTATCTTCCTCAGCCACAGGGACTTGCCAATACCCACTTGTTAAGTCTAAGGTGGAAAAATAATTAGCAGATCTTAAAGCAGCTAATGACTCTTCAATTCTAGGTAAGGGGTAGGCGTCTTTATGGGTAATGTGATTAATCTGCCGGTAGTCTACGCACATTCTCATGGTTCCGTCTTTCTTTTTAACTATTACCAGAGGGGCTGCCCAGGGGCTACAACTGTCTCTTATTACCCCGGCCTGTTTCATCTCCCTCAGCATGTCTTTAGCACATTGATAATGAGCGGGCGGTATGGGTCTATATCTCTCTTTTATTGGTGGGTGGTTACCGGTAGGAATTGTATGTTCTACCCCTTTAATCTGTCCGAAGTCTAATGGGTGTTTACTGAAGACCCGTTCATATTCTTCTACTAGTCGGTACACCCCTTGTTTTTGGTGGGTAGGTGTTGAATCTGAACCTATATGCAGCTGCTGACACCAATCTTCTAATTCTCCACTTGAACCATTGTCGTCCGCCTGACATGACGGATTCAAGGGCCCAATGGCTATGATGGCATTGTTGTCAACAGTGTATAGCTTGGCCATTGTAGCGTACCTTGGTAAAGTGACCTCTTCCTCTCCACAATTCAAAAGACGTATGGGCACTCTTCCCCTGTGTACCTCAACTATTCCTCTAGCCGTTAATATCGTGGGTCTACTATCAGTGTACACAGGCTCTACCAAGGCTTGGTAATCTCGTCCTTTAATACCAATGGCTGCTCTACACCATACCAGCATTTCAGTTTTTGGAGGTATTACTATAGGAGTTGGGTCACTTACCCTCACACTGCCGATTTCTCCACCTGCAACCTCTACTTGTTGCTTCAGCACCAATGCTTTTATCTCTCTCCGGAGAATTCTCTGCTGGCAGGATTGGGCAGTTTCCGCAAATTGCTGTAAAATAGTAATAACCTCGGAAAAACAATTTTCTAAAACATTCATACCTACCAATACAAAAGGTTCCCGTCGGTTAACATCAACAATTATGATACCCTGATTTTTTAATTCTGCTCTACCAATCTTAATGGTCATCTCTCTAAATCCTACTTGCGGTACCAATTTTCCATTACTAGCATATATACTTAGCTCAACATTAGATGGTCTTTTATCAATGTCTGAATCTGCCCAGTACCTCTTATAAAGGATATGTGGTATAGATGAAATCTGGGAACCAGTGTCCAACAAGGCATTGAGGGGAATACCGTCCAGCACGATGGGGATAATGGGACGTCCTCCGACGTACTTGTCGTGCCAGGATGTTGGGCCTTGAAAGTTCACTCCTGCGAAGCGGCCCGCATTCCCAGGGGATCCTTGTTTAAATCACAATTGCGGGCGATGTGGCCTGGCTTCCGGCAACGGCGGCAAATAGGCTGTCCATCTGGCTGGTAACGGTCGTTGGGTCGTCCTCTCCACGCTGGGTATCTCTGGGGTCTCATCCAGGGAATATCCTCTCTGCGGTTCGCCAACTCCATCTTGGGTGTAGTCTGTGATTCTCTCATTTCCTGCATGGTTTTAGCCATTGAGGTGACAATGTCTGTTAGAGAGTCAAGCTTTTGCTGAAAAGCATCATTAGCACTGGCCTCCAGGGGCTTAACTGATGTCACTGGCACTCTCTGTTGTTGAGGGGTTTCTGTAATGGATTGCTCAGGATCCTGATCCCAAAGTGCCTCTGCCTGCTGGAGACGAATAGCGCTCTCCTTTAACTGGGCAAATGTCACTTCAGGGTCCTTGAAAGTCAGCATACTCGCATGCCCTCGATGAGAAGGGGTTAATAGTCCCTCAATGAATTGATCTTTTAACAATTTATCAGCGCCAGTGTTAAACATTGGTTCAGCCAGTGTAAGCGCTTTAAGGGCCTCTTGTAAATTCAGGGCAAAGTCTCTCACACTCTCATTGGCCTTTTGTTTGCAATTGAAGAATTTGGTCTTTGCTTTGCTACCAGCAGTAGTTTCAAATACTGCCTTTAATCCAGCTAGAATATGCTCAGCAGTGTCTTTTAGATCAGCGGACCATGCTGTGACTTCTCGCTTGGCATTACCACTTAACTGTGCCATCAGCAAACCGACACGCTGAGCTTCTGCCATTGGAAACATGTTTAAATAGGCCAGCAGTTTTTCTTTAAAATCATCAAAAGTATTAGGCTTACCTTCATACACTGGAAGCCATGGAGCACCTGGGGTATATGGCATCAACATCGGCATAATGGGCGCTGCACCTTGCGCCGCTATGCTGCCGAGCGCGCTGTTTTGTGCTTCAGCTGCATTTGTGTCGCCGGGTGTTTCGGCGTCTCCGTGCTGCGACATGTTGCGCCCCCTACTGCTTCTGCTCGCCGCGAGCTCTGTAATGGCGGAATCTGAAATTTTTCAGTCTGATCAGAGCTCAGGGCTATGACACAGTTCAAATAGCAGTCTCGTGCTGTGGCAGTTATGAGGTAATTAGTGATGATGCAATTTTACCTCAGAGGCTGGCGGCCATTTTGTTTCAATGTTAGTCAATGGGGAAAAGTCTATTTCAATGGTTTCCAATGGGAAAATCACTTTTTGATAAAAAAGTCAATTTTTCTCGGATTTTCTCACAATTTTCGGCATTAATCACGGCACACAGTACCCGATTTAACCAGGCACGGTAAATCCTGTTCGTGACGCCAAAGAGAGATGTGCCGCCCAGCTTAGGGGACCGGGATACCCGGCGCAGGGTCCCTTTCCTTGGGGGAGTCACTGGTGGCTGGACCCAGGCCGTGGCCCCAGGCTGGCACACTCCTAAAAGGGGGTATTTACAGGGGATTTAGAAGTTTATATAATTTATAAAGTTTGTAGATGTTATTGTCGTGACGCCACCCAGAATAATGTGGCTATATATGGCCACCGCTGCCTTGTACTGGCCAGGGGATGATGGTGAGAGGCAGCTGAGATGGTATAGCCCTTTTCCGGGTAGGGCTGTAGGGTCCCCTGGACAGGTGATGTTAAAGTTAATGATGGATGAAGATGGAAGTATGGTGAGGAGATGTTAAGGACACAGACACTTACTTGATTCACAGCAAATTCTCTCAGCGGTGATGGTCCCAATCCTGGATAGATGGTAGCTGTTAAATCAGAGGCTGAGGCACAGATGAGGTTTAACTGGTTTACTTTCAACCAAACTATAATACAACAAGTCCCGTCTCCGGAGTCTGCAATAGGGGTTCAGTTGCTCAGGCCCCACCGGGTCCTTTACCTCCTGCTTGCGCTGTCTATGTGGCCCTGCTGCCGTGTGTGAACTCGCTGCTGACCCAAATCTGTCCTCTCTGGGTCCCACTCAACAGGCAACTTGAGTCCTTTGTCTCTCTCTGCTTACCCCCTCCGGGAGTACTGCTGAACTCTTAGTATGTTGCTGTGTCTGGCCCTGTGAAGCTTGTTGTTACCTCACGTTTTCCGGTTGCTGTATTGTATATAACTAATGCAGCCACGGATCCGGTATCCGTATCTGCGCTTTTTATCTAGGGTAGATAATGATGCTACCCGATTCTGAAAGTGTTCCTCTTATCAGTTTTCTCCTCCTCAGACCGATGGCTTGGCCCTGGAAATTGTCAGCCAGTCCTCAGGAACTCAATGCAGCTCCTGTCACTCTGAGCTCGTGGCTCCAACTGTCTGAAAATTTACCTCAGACCAGTGTTTTATCTCTAGGGAAGTCTCTGGTGTCTCTGGAGCTCCCCCTACTGGCCAAAGGTGGTAGTGCAGTGGCATGGCTTTCTAAGTGAGTGCAACTATTATGATCTTATACTGTGGCTAATACCCGCAGGGGCGCCACACTGTCTATCTTCCTGTCTGGCTGCAGTTCTCTATGTAGCCACCCTTGTTGCAGGGGCGCCACACATAAGGGTGCAAACTCTTCCATTAGGCTGAAAGCACACTGTGCGAGGTACTCGCGCGAGTGCAATGCGAGGGAAACGTGCATTCCACTTGGACCAATGTTGCCCTATCAGGCAGGGCACACTGGTACGAATCCCCCGCACTCAACTCGCATTGTGAGTCAGAAGCGAGTGCACCATGCTGCGACTGCATGAGACTCTGACGTGCGTGAGGGCAATGCAAGTCTATGGGGGCGAGAAAATCTTGTTCCCATACAGCACACAGTGCGATATTCGCACGAGTGTGCTGGCAAAATCGCTTTAAACTTGCCATCTGTCAAAGCTGGTGAGTTTAAAATTACCGCTTTCCCGGTACAGTAGCCAATCATCTTGCACTGCTGTGTCAGCAGTGCAAGATGATTATTAAACACCCAGCTGCTGGGCACCTCTTTCTAATTTTTGGGGTTAAACTGCATATGCAGCATCTGTGTGGCATATCAGCACCGATGCTGCATATGCGGCTATTAACCCCATGAATGAAGGGTTAACATATGTTGGGTACATGTCTCCAGGAGTGTCCACACTCCTAGAGACATGCTGCCTTACTTCATTGGCAGTTCAGGGTTAATCCTATATTTCTGCCAGACGCTATTTGTCGGCATTTCAAAATCATTCATAAAAGCCGGCGGCTCCTGTCAGTGAGCAGCGCGCGTATGGTACACAATTAGCGTAAGTACATTGTTGGGCGTCCTGAATAAGGAGCTGTTCCAGGTACTTACGCTAATTGCGTACTGTACCCGCCGCTCTCCATGGTGCTGAAGACTTAAGCATCAGCTCCATGGCCAATGCTCTGGAGTTTCAATATGCGCTGGCCATGGGGCAGATGATTAAGTCTTCAGCACCATGGAGAGCTGAAGAAGCGGTAGTGAAACTGCTGTAGGGGAGGAGGAACCACAGACACTGAACATTCAGGTATGAACCCTGTCCGCAGGGGAATTATTAGTCCATATGTTCCATGTTATTAATCTCAGAAGAGGATTAAAGAGGTGCTGTTAGGGTTCTCAGCTATAGTAATTGGAGATTGGTGGTAAGAACTATTAACCCTATAAAGAACAGGTGCTTTATAGATCTAGATGAAGGATCTGTATAAAGTAATACTAGATGCCAAGTATAAGTAATTATTGAGAGCCATAACATAGTCTCCTTGAGGATTGATGATGGGGGAGTGGGACATAATAATAATAAAAGATTTGTTTAGTCCTTTCTGGGTTGAATATAATTAGACTCCCAGGATAATTTGGGTAAAAAAAGGCTAATTGGTGAAGCTTGTATCACCTGTGTATATACGGATAAACCCCTGTTAGTGTTAGTTTGTACACTTACATATATGTTAATGCTTGCAAGTATTGAGCACTTAATATATGAAGGTCAATGGATGTAATACTATGAAATAAGTATGTATTTGGTCAGCTTCTGATGTGTTTCCCCGGAGGGAATGCTCTAAATGTTTTTATTGAGATTTAAGAAAGGATAATGGAATTAATTATCTTGATTAAGAACCTTTCCTGAGATAGGCAAAACAGTACCCGATCTTGTTTTATGTGATCTGTAAGGGTGCCTTCACACTGCGGCGTGATCCGGTCCGGGGCTGTCCGGGATGGCCCTGACAGCCGCGGACTGGATCAGCACACAGGACTGGAGGGCTAATATGCCCTCCGGTCCGGTGTGCAGCGCATGTAGCTGCAACCGCTGACAGGTCAGGACCACGGCGCCCGGCGCCGCATACTGTGGGGCCGAAATCCGGTCTGGGGCTGTCAGGATCACCCTGGACAGCCCGGATCAGATTTCACCGTGGTGCGAACCGGCCTGAGCGACATAACGTCTGTCAGGGAGTGTATATTGATTAATTAAGCATACAGTGCCCAATCAAATTTAATGTACATAATAACACTTGAATCATGAGGTAGTTTACATCAATATTTGATGAACACGATATGTGACACCATAAGACAGAATGTCTATCTATGTCTGTCTGTCTGTCTGTCTGTCTGTCTGTCTATCTATCTATCTATCTATCTATCTATCTATGTCTATCTATCTATCTATCAAATCTATCTATCTATCTATGTCTGTCTGTCTATCTATCTATCTATGATTATTATGTCTCTCACACCTTATTATGTACCGTCTCATCTCTTATGACTGGGGATATAACTTTTATGAAGTTGCGAGTCTTGGAATGCAATCTATCCGCTTGTGCTTCTAGTTCCATAAGGGAACCGTACCTCCGCCGCCAAAACCAAATAGTAAATATTACAAGGAAAACATGGATTGTTCTTGGAGCTGAATAAGGAAACTGTATCCGGCTGCTGCCGAGCTGAGCATATAAAATGCGGTTTCTTCCATCTCTTTAGTATTTAATGTGTTTTTCTGTCCAATTTGGAATTTATAAAGTGTGATTATATTAATGCAACTAAAAACAAGCCTGTTTTTCCCCTGACTGCAGCATATTAACACGGCATCTGTTGTGGCGCTTACTAATGTGATTAACATAGAAAACTGACAAGTCTCTTTTATTTAACTCTTCACATCCAGACCCTTTTTCCAGCTTTTATGGGTTAATTGTTCCTCCCTCTTCGAAAATCTGAAAGTCATCCAGAAAAATGATCGAGTTCCCCATTGACTTCCATTATACTCGGTACTTGAGTTGCGCCCATCCGAGCGTCTGTCTGCTTGTTGGTACAAGAACCAATCACCCGAGCATGGTAAAGCGTTCATCACTAGTACAATGATTAGAGAGGTATGAAAGTCATATTTTTTAAAATATTTTAGCAATAAAATACTATTGAATTTTTTAAGATAAAAATCTGAGAGCCGTAACTTTTTCATTTCTTAGCAGACTTGTTGAGTGTTCGGTAATCCATAAATATCTGACATTTACTTACTGAATTTTTTTTGGGAAAATGCAGCAACTGAATAACGGCAAATCTGACTTTTCGATTCTTTTTGCCTTTTAAATTTTGGTTTAAAAAATTTAACATTTGGATAAATTTGACTTTTATGAACACAACGATACCAAATTTGCTTTATGTGTCTCGTTGTCTTAACTAATAAACACATTTATTAATATATGTTTGTGAAGGAAATATTTATTTGTAGTGATACAGAGGGTGAAATGTGTCCCATATCTGCCAGCTTTAAAGGACTGACCAAATGGTCATTGGTGGCAAGGCCTGATGTCTTCTATTTCTGTTTACTATGCTTGCAAAGCAGGGCATTTAAAATGCAGTATACTCATTTTTAAATTAGCCATGGTCCAGTCACAGACCTGAGATTAGAATATTAAAGTTAAAGGCTGTCCTGGAAACCTGAGCAAAAGGCCAAACCTATCAAAGGCTGACACACAAAGAAAGCTGTTCGCATGTGGGGGTTATTCGATACTGATGTGATCCATATTTCATCTCTCTTTCCCCCCTGGATACACAAGATTAACTTTAGATTGCAAGTTAGGTACTTTTGTATTCCTCCCATTTTATAATTGTTTTGCATATCTGTATGTCATTTTTATTTTTATCTAACACGTTTTATTGTAAAAAGTGTAATTTTTATATTAATGTTTAAAACTTTAATAGGTTTGATCCTTGTATCTCTAAAGAATTCATAGCCTTACAGAGTGTGTGTGACTCTGTTGATTGTCAGATAGTAGTACATTTCAAGAACTCATCACCTGGTATGTTTGATGAGTGGTGGCAGCGTGTTGTGTAGCTGGAGTGTGTGAACTTTGTCAGGTGTGATTTATGCTCAATTTATAGCCTAGAACAGAGGTTGAGTAATGGATTGCGTGAGAGGGGATAAATTAACCCTTGCAGGGGGACCTCATATCACTTGAATTTTATTTTCCGCTGGGGATTTGAACCTGCAATTATTTGATTGTTTAATATTATGTAATGCAATAACACAGTATACAGTGAAACGTTTGCCTTCCCGTGAAGCTCAGCCACAGGCTTGGCTTCACAAGAGTACCATCATGGTAGTGATGCCCAGGCTCCGTGGTAATTAATTGGCACTCTGTGATTGCAGAGTGAAGGTTGGGAGTCAGTGCACAAGCATATTGGCTATAGTGCTATGTAATTGTCATTGTCAGTGATAGTGTTGAACAGTAATAATTGGAGCTAGTTCCTGGAACTGCTCTTACAGGTAGATATGAGCTGTATAACACATTCAATATTTGGCCATTATAGTGCAGGTTCCCAGCGTCATAAAGCCTATAGCAAAATTGAAATCCCTCAAGGCTCCCACCACACCCAAGTACTGTTCATCATCTTACAGAAAAACATCTCCATTTTTAGATGTTTGTCAATATAAGTTTATATTGTACTCTGTAGCAGATGGGCAACCAGTGCAATGACTGGCACAGGAGAGAGGCATCGGTGAAGTGGTTGGAGAGGAATATGATCTTGGCTGCTAAATTCAGGATGGATTGGAGAGGAGTGGGATTAGTAAAATGGAGACCAATTAGCAGAAATTGCAATAATTCAGATGAGAATGTATAAGAGTAACAGTAAATGTTTTTGCAGAGTCATCAGTAAGAAAAGGTTGAATTCTAGAGTTATTCTTGATGTGTAGGTGACACGAGCGAGTGATCGGATGTGGGGGTGTGAAGGAGAGATTTGAATACATTGCGTTATCTCACAGTTTGGATAGGTTGCAGGTCCTGGCAGGGCCGCACCGTCCATTGGACAGTGTGAGCCCCTTCACTCAGGCGGCAACAGGCAGGGGGAGCGGCTGTGCAGAAGGGGGCGGCGCCATATGCACACATGCACACAACGTCCCCCTGACATGGCGCCGGCGGCTCAGGGCAGGTAAGACCCGCCGAGCGGCCCTGCTGCGGTGCTGAGCGGCTCTGATACCCCCCCCCGGTCATCAGCCTGCGGCTCAGGCGGCAAAGGGGCTTGGTGCACCCCTGGGTCCTGGTGATGGTGGAGTCTGGTCTTAGAGGAAGCAGCATTGGCATACAATAGTGGCACAGGTGGACTGATAGAGACGGGTGAGTGCAGTGGCGCACCCAGAAATTTCCCAAGGTGGGGGTCCAAGAAACACACACCGGCCCTGAAAGGGGGGTGTCAACCCCCAGCGGGGTTCCGAGGGGCAAAGCCCCCGGTGGGTTGGTTTGGGGGAGCGAAGCCCCCCTAAAAGCAGCCTCTTTTGTGGGCCCTTGGGTGCTATGTAATTGTTCCTGTCTCCTGACATAGGGGCCCAGCTCCTTGTGTACTGCACCACTTCTCAGGGCCGTCCAAAGGGGGGGGGGTCCAGACACGTAGGTCCCCCCCCTTGGGTGCGCCTATGGGTGAGTGTGTCATAAGCTAGGACTTCTGCCAGTCCTGAGACATACATCAGTAATTTCTTCTAACTGGTTTCTTAGTGAAGTCTGATCCCATCCATCACATAATCCATCACATAATGCGCTGTTGTAAACTGTTCCAATGAATCTGCCGAGTTATGAAGATAAAGTAAAAAAATGACACAATATATTTAGATGTCTTTGTTCCATAGCACATTGTATGGTAAAAAATATATGATATTGTGTCCTGGACAGTGTTCCTTCACTGTAAATGATAAGAATGTTACATGGGAGGATGAGTAGATTTATAATGGTCACTGAGGGGCTCCTTCTATACGTTTGTGTGTACATCAATGCTGTGGGGCCTGAGATGAATGGACCTGAGTAGATATGATGCTGTGTATGATCTGGGGCAGGGTCCTCTCCCCTCTGTACCAGTCTGTCATTGTTAATTTGTTCATTGTAACCTATATCTGTATTTTATATGTAACCCCTTCTCATGTACAGCACCATGGAATTAATGGTGCTATATAAATAAATAAATAATAATAATAATAATAATTGTCTGCATGATCATGTTCTGCATCATTTCTGGTATCTATTATCATGTTCTGCAGCAGTTGAAGTTTATGTTATGATGTTCTGCAGCAGCTGAGCTATATTATGTGATTCTGTAGCAGCTGAAATATGTATTATGACGTTCTGCAGCAGCTGAGATGTGTATTATGATGTTCTGCAGCAGCTGAGGTGCATTATGATGTTCTTCAGCAGCTGAGGTGTGTATTTAGCTGAAGTGTTTTATGATGTTGTGTAGCAGGTGAGGTGTTCTATGATGTTATGCAGCAGCTGAAGCGTGTAATGTGGGGCTCTGCAGCAGTGGAGAAATATGGTATGATATTCTGGAGCAGCGTAGGAGTGTTATGATGTTCTGCAAAAGCTGAGATGTATTTAGCTGAGATGTATTATGATATTCTGCAGCAGCTGAGGTATTCTATGATGTTATGCAGCAGCCGATGCATGTAATGTGAGGCTCTGCAGCAGTTCAGTAGTATGGTATGATATTCTGCAGCATCTTAGAGTATTATGATGTTCTGCATCAGGTGAGGTGCTTATTCAGCTTAGATGAATTATGATGTTTTGCAGCAGCTGAGGTGTATTATGATGTTCTACAGCAGCTGAGGTGTATTATGAGGTTCTGCAGCAGTTGAACAGTATGATATGATGTTCTGCAGCAGCTGTGTTGTATTAGGAGGTTATACAGCAGCTGAGGTGTATTAGGATTTTCTGCAGCAGCTGAGGTGTATTATAATGTTCTGTAGCATCTGAAGTGTATTATGAGGTTCTGCAGCAGCTGATGTGTATATTTTGATGTTCTGTAAAAAAAACGGGTATTTTTGCAAACTGCCTAAGGAAATAAGTGTCTCCCTGGTGTGGTTTCCCGTCTCTGTATAATCATTAGGTGCGGCAATACTTTTAATATCACTGGACATTGTCTATCTTGATGCAGTTTTTTTTGGTGTGGATACAAGTCCCCCTGAGTGATTAAGTGTAACAGGGGCTCCTCAGATATACTTCCCTATTGTGCCCTGATAATTTGGGTATTTCCTACATTGGTTAGCCCTGGTGTATTGCACAAGTACCATGTCCCCATAGAAGGACGCATTACCCTGGCTTGGCCCGGGCCGCTGCGGGGCTGCAGCAATGGTGAGTATGGTTACAGAATAAGGACATGTCACAGTGATTGTGCTGATTCTCTCCACCGTTAACATCAGCGTCTGCAGAAACCATTTACAGTATTTTTCACACAGTTTTGAGTTAATTCCAGCTTGTACAATATACTATGTAACGCACTTGTTCTGCAATGACAATCTCAGAAACTTGAGCCAGAGTCTTAAGCTGGATCCAAACATTCCCAGACGAGAGGCAGCGAGACGAGGACTTCCTCTCATCTGTGTGAGAGTGGACAGAGGTTAAAGCATGAGGACGCACCGTGCGGGCAGCGGTGACTTCATCAGGATGCTGTCATCCTCTTATGTCAGGCTTCTCATCATCATCCTGCACTCTTATTGTCATACATTCCATTTTAAACCTTGCTAAATGAAGTGACATCCTCAGTTGTGAACAGAGAGTATAAAGAGTGTCCAACACTTATTTACTGTTTAAAGGGAACCTGTCACCAGGTCTTTGCTTTCTCCAGTGGGACCTGCATGGTATAGGAAAAGAGACCCTGATTCCAATGATGTATCACTTAGTTTACTGGGTGCAGCAGTTGTAACACAATCAGAGTTTTTAGATGAAGCATGTAGCAGAGCTGAGAAGGCTAAGCCCGCCCACACCACTGATTAGCATTTTTTGTGTACATTGTATATTGATAGTAAGCTGATAATCAGTTCTGGGGGCGGGGCTAGACCAGGAGGCATGAGGGCAGTTAGTCCTGTATTGATAATCTCCTACTAATAAAACACTCATTATAATGAAACAACAGCACACAGCCTCATAAGTGACACATCCCTGAAATCAGGGTTTCAGCCCCTACCTGATGTTGCTCTCAGATTACATAAAATAACCTACTGATAGATTCCCTGTAAGATATTTTTGATAGGGGAATTTCCACCAAAACGTTTAAAAATCTATTATTATAGTCTTCATTTGTTTGCCAATGTACCTGCTTCAGTAACAGTAGGGCAGGAGTCCCCAACTTCAGGCCTCTGGGCCCCAACAGTGCATGTTTTCAGGATCTCATTAGTATTGCACAGGGCTTCTTGAATCATTACACTGTGAGAATGGTGCCGGCGGGGGGGACAGGATAGGTGGCCGGGGGGGGGGGGCAGGATGGTGCCGGCAGGGGGGGGCAGGTTGGTGCACCTCCGTCTTGTAGCTCCCTTGACAGACCTGTCAAAAGCCCGGGAAACCGATTAGCTGACAGGTCCTCAAGCCCTTTAGGACCTAGAAGACGGACGTGGAGCGAGTCCAGGGACGGGTGAGTATCCTCACTGAGGATTTTTTTTATTTTTATTATCAACGTGGAGGAGTGGGGGGGGGGTGAGCGTGGGGGCATGAGTAACAGGGGGAACAGGAGGAGCGGGAGGGGCCGCGGGGATCCGGGGGGGCATGAGGAATGGGGGGAACAGGAGGAGCGGGGGGGGGCCGTGAGGAGCGAGGGGGCATGAGGAACGGGGGGAACAGGAGGAGCGGGGGGGCTGCGGGGAGCAGGGGGGCAGACAGACACACTCAAAAAACCCTTAGACAATTATATAATAGATGTTTGGGTGGAGTGGAAGCCTGGATGGAGATGAAGCTGGGGTGAGGCCTGGGTGGAGGCAGAGCTGGGCTGGAACCTGGGTGGAGGCAGAGCTGGGCTGGAGGCTGGGTGGAGCCAGAGCTGTGGTGGAGGCTGGGGGAGTCTCAGGAGGGCCCCAAAATTTTGTTAGTGAGGGACCCTGAAATTTTTAGTGGTGGCTCTGGCTATAGGCCTCCAGATCAGTGATAGTCACAGACATTCAGAACAGTTTAAGTCTCAAACCTCCAGAACAGGGATTGCACAGTCCTCTAGAACAGTGATAGTCACAGACTTCCAGAACTGTGATTGTCACAGACCTCCAAAACAGTGATAGCCAAAAGACCTTCAGAACAGTGATAGTCACAGACCTTCAGGACAGTGATAGTCACAGACCTCCAGACAGTGATAGTCACAGACCTCCAGAACAGTGATAGTCACAGACCTCCAGATTAGTGATAGTCACAGACCTCCAGAACATGTGATTAGTCAATGATCTTTCAGTTAAGTGAAGGATGGTGATCAAACTAGTTAGTGATTGTCTAACAGGACCTCCAGTGATATAGTGATATCACAGACAACTTTACCAGATTAGTGATAGTCACAGACCTCCTCCAGAACAGTGATAGTCACAGACCTCCAGATTAGTGATAGTCACAGACCTCCAGATTAGTGATAGTCACAGACCTCCAGATTAGTGATAGTCACAGACCTCCTCCAGAACAGTGATAGTCACAGACCTCCAGATTAGTGATAGTCACAGACCTCCAGATTAGTGATAGTCACAGACCTCCTCCAGAACAGTGATAGTCACAGACCTCCAGATTAGTGATAGTCACAGACCTCCTCCAGAACAGTGATAGTCACAGACCTCCAGAACATCTGTGCTTTATGCTGCTGATTGGAGTCTTATCTTGTGTGGAAGAAGTGAAGGATTGGTGATATTGGAATAGGGTTTAGTAGAAGGGTTGTCTATGACTGGACGGCCGGGTGAAGTCCAGTGAGTCTGAATATCTAGATCTGAAACATTACCCAGCTATAGGATATAAACTGGGTTCTACCAGTTGGTCTATGTGCACATAACCCTTATTAATATCCAAAAAACAGTGCAGATTGGTAAACCTTAAATAAAGAAGCTATGAAATGGGCAAGAGGTAAATGGAAAGCTTGAGGAGGGTTTGGAGTCACTAACCAGAAGCCATCTTAAGAATGTAAGTTTATGGTGGGACCAAGGGGGATACCTAATGATTGAACGACCGGATACTGGATTAAGGATAATTGATTCACTCAATAGAACTTTTAATAGCTGCTTCATTTTAAGAACAGGACAGATAATAGCCGCTTACTCACTGGGTGTTTGTACTGATAATAATTACTATTTGCTGATATTACCAAGCCTGTGCCCATTCAATTACAGTAATCAGGATTACATCTCTATATCTCCATAGATTGATACAGTTACATGCATCATCTCAGGTTTTGTGGGTTACGGCTCTTCTGCGTTATTTTTAGCACCAGGTTTTAGTCCCTTTGTAAAATCTATAATGTGGCCAGATTGTTGTCTGGAACCCTCCAGCTCCAGGGTATGCACCTGACTGCGCTTACCTCTACAAAGCCTATGGCTTAGCATTGAATGTGGTTTATCTGGACATTAGGCTACTTTACTAATAATACAAAAAGACTCACAGGAATGGGAATAGTACACTGCACAAAAATAGAAACACTCCACTTTGTACTTCTGTTTTTCCTCCCATTTTTCATGAGCTGAACTTAAAGATCTAAGGATTCGTTTACCTTATGTGGCACACAAAATGCGCATTTTTTTTACTGAAGATATTGTTTCACATTTGTGCGTTAGTCTGTGACGCACTTCTTCTCCTGTGGCCAGATGTTGCATTCAGCTCCACCTCACAGCGTGACCAGCATTATCAAGATGCGTGATTAGACACGCAGAATATTGCACCAGAAAATCTTCACCTTCCCAGATGTCTCGGACTCACCCGGCCACTGTGGACCACGCTGCTGCGGAAGAACTGGTCGACAAAACCAACATGAATTTCTGCCAACATCTCTGTCCAGATCAAACACGTCATCAGGTTTCTGCATGCCGAGCTTACGCGGAGCGGGATCTCCGCCTGATCTCGCCAACGTTATTCTGCCTCCATTGATGGTCCCACCTGACCTGCGGACCATCAATCATGCTTCACTCGGGTTCTGCACCCGCTGAGTGCCAGCTCATGTCACTCATTTTTCTCGTTGGTCACACCAGACTGTAGCTCTCTCTTCCGACTCATCAGGGTCTTCAAACTATGACACATGATTATTGCAGAGCATCTTCACTCAATCGTCTACATCGGAGTGCTCCATCCAAGACTGCAATGTCTCCATTCGGTTCCTTTTATCGGGCTCTCCACCTGACTGCAAGCTTATCATCCTCATTTGGGGTCTCCACCTGACTGCAGCTCATCATCTTCATCGGGTCTTTCCACCTGACTGCAGCTTATCGTCCTCATCGGGGTCTCCACCTGACTGCAGCTCATCATCCTCATCGGGGTCTCCACCTGACTGCAGCTCATCGTCCACATCAGGGTATCCACCTGACTGCAGCTCATCATCCTCATCAGGGTCTCCACCTGACTGCAGCTCATCGGGGTCTCAACGTGACTGCAACTCATCGTCCTCATTCGGGTCTACACCTGACTGCAACTTATCATCCTCATTGGGGTCTCCACCTGACTGCAGCTCATCATTCTCATTGGGGTCTCCAAATGACTGCAGCTCATTGTCCTCATCGGGGTCTTCCCCTTGACTGCAGCTCATCATCCTCATTGGGGTCTCCACTTGACTGTAGTTCGTCATCATAACCAACTTGAGCTGGCAGATGAAGAGTGGACCAACATTCTACAGGCCACAATCAACAACCTGATCAACTATATACAAATGAGATGTGCTGCACTGCATGAGGCAAATGTTGGTCACCCCAGATACTGACTGGTTTTCTGGCCCCCTGGACCCTTTATACTGTAAACTGCACATTTTAGAGTGATGTTCTACTTTGGCAGCCAAAGGTGCACCTGTGCAATAATCATGCGTCTTCTCAGCGTCTTGATATGTCACACCTGTGAGGTTGATGGATTATCTTAACAGGAGGAGATTTAGACAAATTTGTGAACAATGTCTGAGACAAAAATGTCTTCTGTGTACAAAGAAAAAGTCTCAAATGTCTGCATTCATTCAGCTCATGAAAAATGGGAGCAAAAGTTGACAAGCCTGCCACCAGGGCTGTGGGGTACTTGGAAACGGGCCAAACAGTTCTTTTTGGGGATGTCATGGTGGCATGACCCGGCTCCATGACCCTGGCCGTGTCATAAACATGGGGGAAAGTTTATATGGGGAATTAAGTCATGACGCCACCCATTGTATTTGGCAATTGGATGGCCGATGCTGTGGTTCAGATCCACTGGGGCGGTTAGTGACGCAGCAGAGATGTTACAGATCTCCACGGGTAGAGCGGGGTCCCAGGGCAGTTAAGTCTATTTGATGATGGTTACTGCACAGGGCAGGTGATGCAGTAATTAAATCTGAGGACACAGCAGGGTGCACTCTTCACATTTTACTCAGTTCTCACAGTTCTCTGGGTTCCAACAGCCAGCTGGGTGCTGTGTCCTCCAAGTCGGTGATCCAGCCAACTCTAGGGTAACTTGGGTGCACTTTACCGGGACCCCCTTCTGATGTACCTTTCAGGTAATCTCACTGCGGTGGCTCTCATTCTCCTGCCTTGCGCCTCACACACAGTGTCCAAGCCAGCAGCCTCGGGTCCTGTCGGGCGACATCTTCCTGGTCTCGTTGACCTTATGCGGCTGCCTATTTAGTGATTGTGTGCGAATGTGGTTGTTGCACTTACAGATACCACAGCCTCCGATTTGCTAGTTGAGTCTTACAGTCTCTCTGCTAGTCTGGGGCCGGTCCCAACTGCAACCTGGTTCCTCCACCCGAATACGGTCAGCGTGGATTCGGGCGCCATGGGTGGATCCCTCACTTCTCCTGCCCTAGGACCCCTTCTCTGTCTCTGGAGCAACTCACCGGCTTCTACGTCTCTCCTCTTGCTTCCCTTGTACTGGGATGAGCTCCTCTCTGCTCCGGTCCCCAGGACTTCTCTCTCACCAACTGACTACTCACTCACTAATGAATTGATGTTTTTCCTAACGTTCTCTTCACTTCCTCTACTTCCTGGTGTCCTACCCTTATCTACTTCCTCCACCCACACCCTCTACTTAGTTCCCCATCCAGCGTGAGATGGGGCTCTCCTTAAATAGGGTCCACCCAGGTCCCCTGGCCTGGAGTGGTGTGAGGTTTGATGCTGGTGTCTGGGTATCGGGTAATACCCCCTTCTTACCCAAAAGTAGGGTACCACTCCTCTGGCTGAGGTGCAGTAACTCTGTGGCAACTGGACCCACAGGGGCACCACATAAGCAAAAAAGTTGTGTTTATATTTTTGTTCAGTTTATATGCAAGATGGGAGGTGAAAGGTGTACGGCCCCAGTGTATTGTGTGTGTTATATACCAGTAAGTAATTGGATAATCAATCACTCTAGTTGCAACATCCACAGCAATATATGTCTCAGAATATTTGAAGGGGTTATCTCATAAACAGCATTTATGAGCTATTTACAGGATATAATGGAGCTTTAACTTCTGAGACCACCTCCCCGATCACAAACACCCCCCCGTATGGATGAAGAGGTGCTTATGGAAGAGTGGTCACACATGTGCATAACATAGTCGAATAGAAGCAAATATATCAGTGCTCATCCTGGCATGCCCCCCCAGTGGTATACAGGCCTCCCCAGTGGTAGTATACAGCGGCCCCAGTGGTAGTATACAGCAGCCCCAGCAGCCCTAGTGGTAGTATATAGCATCCCCAGCAGCCCCAGTGGTAGTATATAGCAGCCCCAGTGGTAGTATATAGCATCCCCAGCAGCCCCAGTGGTAGTATATAGCAGCCCCAGTGGTAGTATATAGCAGCCCCAGCAGTCCCAGTGGTAGTATATTGTGGCACCCCATGGGTTAATGTGCCACAATAACATCACATGGGTTCTCTCCCCCAATACACACTGACAAACACTACCACCTCTGGGCAATAGAGGGAGCACCTCCTGCTCCCTTATATACTCTTGTCCATGAGGGAGAGTGGAGTTCAGCTCGCAGCAGGGCTGAGGAAAGGTCACAGAGCAGAGTTAGCTCAGTGCAGACCTAGAAAGGGTCAGAGGAACAAGGAGAACGAAAGACAGAGGAACACATCTGGGAGCTGGAGTGACACCATCACTTGCCCCAGAAGTAAGCACAGAGAGACGGACACCGGATCCGGTACTGTGTCTGGCACCCACAGCACAGCGAATCCAGGAACAGTGGGATCTCTAGATACCCCCTAGTACCAGAGTGAAGCAACACGGAGGGGTCAGTGCAGCATAGAGGACCCAAGTTGCCTAGCCAAGTGGTACCAGCAGCAAACAGAGAGAGAGACGTGAGGAATCCCAGCAGCTTAGCTTGAAGCAGCCGCTCAGGACACACACACAGTGCAGCACAAGGAAGCCAACGACCCGGGACATGGTGTGGGAAGAGAGCCCAGCTCCATTACAGACTCCGTGGACTATAATCTGCAATAATATCAGCAGTAAAGCCTTGGAAAACAACTTTGGAGTCTGTGTAGTGATTGTGACCTTTGCTCCAGATTCAGCACAGAGACAAGACCTCAACCTGCAGAGTCACAGCCTGTCAGCACCAACGCTGAGGAGAGATCCCTGCAGCTTGTGAAGTAAGTGTGTCCTCCAACCCTTCTCCACCATCTATAACCCCAATAGACTTTAAACCTTTACTGCCCCGGGGGATACAGTTCCCCCCACTGGAACTATACCACCTCCGCTGCCCTCACATCACCCCCGGAGGTTCTGCAGCAGCGGCGGCCCCCATTACTGGCCGCATCAAGTGGGTGGCGTCACCCGTGACAATATCCCTTGTAAATATTCCCCTTTTATTGTGAGGGCCCAGGGACACGGTCCGGACCAGGCCACCAGTGACATCCCCAGCAGCAGACCGGTCCGGTACCGAGTACCCCACGTCCCTTGGGGCTCCACAATATAGCAGCCCCAGTGGTAGTATATAGCAGCCCCAGCGGTAGTATAAAGCAGCCCCAGCAGTCCCAGTGGTAGTATATAGCAGCCCCAGCAGCCCCAGTGGTAGTATATAGCAGCCCCAGCAGTCCCAGTGGTAGTATATAGCAGCCCCAGTGGTAGTATATAGCAGCCCCAGCGGTAGTATATAGCAGCCCCAGTGGTAGTATATAGCAGCCCCAGTGGTAGTATATAGCAGCCCCAGTGGTAGTATATAGCAGCCCCAGCGGTAGTATATAGCAGCCCCAGTGGTAGTATATAGCAGCCCCAGTGGTAGTATATAGCAGCCCCAGCAGTAGTATACAGCAGCCCCAGTGGTATACAGGCCCCAGCAATATATACAGCAGCCCTGGGGGTATACAGCAGCCCCCAGGGGTAATACAGCAGCCCCCAGGGGGTATCCAGCATCCCCCAGGGGGTATCCAGCAGCCCCCTGGGGGTACCCAGCAGCCCCCAGGGGGTACCCAGCAGCCCCCTGGGGGTACCCAGCAACCCCTAGGGGGTACCCAGCAGCCCCCAAGGGGTACCCAGCTGCCCCCAAATGCTGGCACTCACCCCCCTTCAGCTTATCTTACCATCCCGGTCTTCTGATCAGCGCCGCTCCTCGGTGCTCCGTTCTTCATGCTCCGTCCTCCGTCGTCGCTGCATCCGGGATCTCCGGCCGTCGCACGATGACGTCATATGCCTGCGACGGCCGGGGATCCCGGATGTAGCTGGACGGACGGAGCACCGAGGAGCGGCGCTGATCAGAAGACCGGGATGGTAATATAACCAGCGGGGGGGGGCCCTTACAAGGGGGGAGAGTGCCAGCATTTGGGGGCATATATGAACTGCTTCCCCCTGCCGCTGATTGACAGGGGGAAGCAGTGCATATATAATGAGCGGCCCCACGTGACGGGGCCGCTCATACAACAGCCTCCCCCCGCCTCCTCCAGCCTCCACAGCCCCCACCCGTATTGACTCGTGTATAAGCCGAGGGGGAGACTTTTCAGCCCAAATTTTGGGCTGAAAAACTCGGCTTATACACGAGTATATACGGTATAAAGAATTGTGGTTCATTCATGGTGAAGGGGTTCTTTTCTTCAGAAACATCTGAAAGTGAACACTCAACTGTTTCCAGCTCTCCTGCTGAGACTTTTGGCCCCTCTTGACAATAGTGGAGGTAATGTCATGAGTATGTCTCACCCTGGTGAGAACCCCCAAGTCTGGAACAAGAAGGTCACAACGCCTTATTGACTACATGACTTCAACTAGTTTAAAAATGTATTTACTTTTTTTTGGTGCATATGGGGTAGATTTTTCTTGTAGTCTTAATGCTCAGGTGTAGCATGTTGTGGCCACTCCCCTCCACTATGAATAGTCACGTGTCTTATTGTCTGGCCCACAAGGGTCAGGGTACTCGGATCTCGGGCGTACTAGTACAGGGATTTCACGGGTGGTCGGTGCCCAAGTCCGTGCCCTTGGAGAGACAATAAAAAGGGGGATGAAAATAATAATATTGTCAGTCATGACGCCACCTGTAGGTCCGATGATGGCACTGGCGCTGCTGGAATCTCCGGGGTGATGGGCGGCATCCAGGTGTTGTAACTCTGTACAGGAAGAGCGGTGGCCCCGGGGCTGTAAGGTAATATGGTGGAGTAGGGCAGCGTAGTCATTGCGGTGTGAGGCTGGAATGGGGTAGCGCAGTCTCTGTGGTGCGATGCGGGTAAATCACAGTTCATCAGTAAGGAACACAGACACGTTGCTCACTCTGCATGGGTACTTGAACTCCGGTAATCTGCAGTCTTACAGGGTATGCAGTTGTTTCAGCTAGGGTAGTGGACCGGGTGGTCCTGGCAGTGAGTAATGTCCCTCTGAAGCTCCAGTGATGTTCCTTCTCTATACTTGCACTGTACTACCTCTGCGCTCTCCTTCTTCCTCGAGCTGCCCTGCACGAATCCCACTTGTTGGACCAGGCCTGTCTGGTAAGATCGGACACCTCTCTCTCTCCAGAGGAGCCCAACCCTTTGCTTTGGTGCTTCTGGTGGGGACCATGCGTAGGTTGGGCTGTTGGATCGTGCTCCTATGAAGACATCGACAACACCGGTAATATGCGGTTCAGGGATGGACCTCTGATCCACGTCGGAGCCGGTATCCCACTTAGGACTGGCCAGGGTGTTTGGTCACCCTCTTCTTTGTCCCTCTCTGTCTGGGTCACCAGGTTGAGGTGCCCTCCCGTTACCTCTCCTCTTCTACACTCGCTTTCACTTCCACTCCTCTCCTCACCGTTCCTTTTCTACTTCTGTTCTGTTTATTATTTCTGTCTTATTTTTGTTCTTGTCTGTTTCTACTTCTGACTCTTCTGTCTTTCCCCACTCACTATATAACCTAGTGTGGTGCCCCACTGGTCGGAGCGCCACTAAGGGGTACTGCACCCAGACCAGCGTGTGTGGTATCCCTGTGGTAAGTGAATGGGGAGGTTAATATGTGGCTTATTCCTCGCATCCCACACAACCCTTAGCTCAGGGGACTAAAGTGTTAAATCCTTGACTTGGAGACCCAGCCCCAGTGGGAGAAGTGCAGGGCAAGCAGTGTGAGGACGGGAGGAAGTTAGAGGCAGAGAACGTCTGAGGGAGAGACAGGAAAGGAGCTTTCCAGGAGAGCAGCAGTTTTGGGAACAGAGGAGCCAGTGATGGGTTCTCCCAGACGGCTTACCGGGCATCGGAGCCCGCAGACTGCTGGAGAGCTACAAGCACAGCAGAGAATCCGGATTTCCATGGAGTCTTCAAGTCTCCCGGACACCAGCGCAGTCAACATTAAGGATGCCAGGCACCGCAGGACGAGAGATAGCGGCAAACCATTAGAGGGTTACCCGACAGCAAAGGTGAGAGAGCACAGGAGGCCAGGCTGGATTTCAGATGAGCCAGGCTTCACACCAACCTGGAAGAGCAGTAAAGGAGGGACATCTAACAAAGCCATGTGGAAACACCCCGTTCACTTGCCACTACCTAGGCCAGCTGCCTATGCTTACAGACTGTGTTGTACTGTGAACTGTTTTTTTTTCTTGAACTGTTCCAGTAAAGTACCCGGGAGAGTGACTTTGCCTCCGTGTCTTTGTGCTGCAGAATTCAACCTGTTTGCTTACAGGAACGCTGCCCCGGAGGACCAGCTCCACCTATAGGGAGCTTGACCATCCTTTCCGCAATACCATCGCCCTCTGGAGGACTGTGGTGGCGCTGGTGATCCCTCACCAGGTACTACAGGTGCCGTCACTTAACAATAACTCTTATCCCCTGTACATAACCCCCCTATTGAAGTGTCACCCAGGCCACGGGCTCAGGCGCTGTCACCCATGACATCCCCGTGAAACACCCACCGAGAACGATACCCGAGTGCCCCAGGGCCTGTGGCTCGACACTAGGTTCTCCTTCAACCGGCACTGGTTACCCTGGTAACGGTTTGTCTGATTGGTCACCTATCACTAGGTGTGTGTGTGGTGATGGAGCTTCAGGCTTCTACTACCCCCTACCAGGACAAAGTATACTGCACCTTCTCTTAGGGGTGCAGTACCCTTTTGTAGCGCGTTGACTAGCGGGGCGCTACATTATCAGTTGACGCCAGTGATAGAATCCATTTCTATATTGACCACTTTGGAAGGAGTCTGTGTGGCGCCCCACCAGGCAGGCCGCTACCAGAGGTACTGCACTCCTCCATTAGAGGGAGGGTTGTGCCTCTGCTCTCCAGGTACTGGGATGGCGCAGTTGAGCTTCCCACACACACAACACGTAGGACCCTGGGACGGTGGGAGGACTCAAGCATAGCCGGGAGGAAAAAAGAAAAGTGCAGGAGAAGTCAGAATCAGAGGAGAGAAGTGCAGAACAGAGTAGAAGAAGTAAGAAGGAGCAGGTGTTATCTCCCACAGGCTGGAGCACGGCCATGCTCGCCCCGGGAGGGAACGACCGATGGGTGTGAAAGAAGAACAGAGCCCTTTGGGTATGGAATAAGACGTTCATCCCCGTACGCCTGCATCTGGCAAGAGTAAAGAGGGGCTGGTGGAAGACACAGGGAACCGGCCCTGAATACGGCACGGATGCTGTAGGCTTGAACCGTTTAAACTGGAGGCCCCAAGTTCCTAGTGGGAGCTGTGGCCGAACACCCGACACAACTTGGAGAAGGCGGCCGAACTAGGAAGCAGTATCAGGAAGTGGTACAACTGAGCATCCGTGGCTGTCGGTACCTGAGCTCAGTGTGCGGAGGCACTGAGAGGAGTGGAGAGCGCAGAGGAAGAGACACCCAGTAAGAGAGAGAGGAACACCAAAAGAGTCTTGACTGCACTGTCCTGATTCTGGAGACAATGCTGAACCGGAGCTTGGCAAAGAGAAGCACGCGGCGGCCTTGCTGAAACAACTAAGTAAAGGTAACAGAACTCCAGCAGTGGTGTGTGAGACTTTCTTAGCGGCGACCCCCGGCCGCATTAAACACTGGTTGCTGATGACCTAATGAACATCTGCCAAGGTACGAACTGAACCCTCTTTCCCACTGCCCTGGGCTCCGCGCTCCACCTGCAGGAAGCGAAACCACCTAAGCTGCCGGACACCATCCTCAGAGGTTCTGAACCAGTGGCGGACGCCCATGGCCGCGCACCGCAGGTGGTGTCATGAATACCCTTTTCCCTTCATCCCCCCTTTGTCATCTGAACTTTTAAATGACACTGCCAGGGTCACGGAGTCGGGTGGCCACCTTGACATCCCCTGAAAAGAACCGTAAGAACTGGCCCAGTAACGAGTACCCCCGACCCTGGAGTGGGCGTGTCATCTGTCTCTAGAAGAAGCTGTGGAGTCATGTTTAATGCACCTCTGGAGTTTACCTGCACTGGGGGAGTTGGAGTGCTTTACAGTGTGTGTTTATTCCCTTCTTCACCCTTCCCCACTGTTACATTATTTGTACTGGTGAATCTAGCATACTCACCGGCTTTCTCACTAGCCAGGCTAAGTTCAGGGCCAGTGAGGGCTTAGGCATGTGACAGCAGTGGGAAGGAATAGTATATCCCGTATAGGGATATAGGGAGTGCAAGGCACAGACTCGGGTGAGTACTAGGATAGCGATAGTGCACCAAACCTCTCTGACATTATCCTCATGGGGTTCACTATCGTTGGCATCACACAGACATAATGTCCTGTCTGACACCTCCATTTGGCTTGCTTTCCCCTTACAGCAGTTATCTACCCTTTCTACTTTTATTTGACATTTCTTTCAATATTTTCTAAATATTGTGTGCTACTTTGTATCTTTCTTTGTGACTTATAGCCTTAAATTTATATAATCAGACAGGATTGTTTATATCTTGCTGTAGGTTATGACACTTTAATCTGCTCTAGACACAGCTAAATCCAACCAAGGCGGGGAGCGAGGAAGACCTGCTTCATATCTTATGACAGCAAAAATAAACAACTCAGGCAGATTGTATGAATTAATTGAAAATATGAGAAAATGAATATAGTAATAGTTCGGAAAGATCCACTGTGGAACCACTTCAAAGAGAATATTCAAGACTTGTTGACATGATAATCCCTTAACCCCTTAGTGACGGAGCCAATTTCCACCTTAATGACCAGACCGTTTTTTGTAATTCTTACCATTGTCCCTTTATGAGGTTATATCTCTGGAACTCTTCAACGGATCCTAGCGATTCTGAGATTGTTTTTTCGTGACATATTGGGCTTCATGTTAGTGGTAAATTTAGGTTAATAATTTTTGCGTTTATTTGTGAAAAAATAAAAAATTTGGCGAAAATTTTGAAAATTTAGCAATTTTCAAATTTTGAATTTTTATTCTGGTAAACCAGAGAGTTATATGACACAAAATAGTTAATAAATAACATTTCCCACATGTCTACTTTACATTAGCACAATTTTGGAAAAAAAAAAAAAATTTGTTAGGAAGTTATAAGGGTTCAAAGTTCATCAGCAATTTTTCATTTTTCAAGCAAAATTTACAAAACCATTTTTTTTGTGACCACATCACATTTGAAGTCACTTTGAGGGGTGTACATGACAGAAAACACCCAAAAGTGACACCATTCCAAAAACTGCACCCCTCAAGCTACTCAAAACTACATTCAAGAAGATTATTAACCCTTCAGGTGCTTCACAGCAGCTAAAGCAAAGTGGAAATAAAAAATGGACATTTTAATTTTTCCAACAAAAATGTCCCTTTAGCCTAAATTTTTTCATTTTCACATGGGCAACAGGATAAAATGGATTCTAAAATTTGTTGGGCAATTTCTCCTGAGTACACCGATACATCATATGTGGTCATAAACCACTGTTTGGGCGCACGGCAGGGCTCAGAAGGGAGGGAGCGCAGTTTAACTTTTGGAGCTAATTTACCATTCAAAAAGTCAAATGGCGCTCCTTCCCTTCTGAGCCCTGCCGTGCGCCCAAACAGTGGTTTATGACTGCATATGAGGTATCGGTGTACTCAGGAGAAATTGCCCAACAAATTTTAGGATGAAATTTATCCTGTTGCTCATGTGAAAATGAAAAAATTGAGGACAAAAGAAAATTTTTGTGGAATAGAAAGTACTTTTTAAATTTTACGGATCAATTTGTAAAGCACCAGAAGGTTCAACGTGCTCACTATGCATCTAGATACGTTCCTTGGGGGGTCTAGTTTCCAAAATGGGGTCACTTGTGGGGGAGCTCCAAAGTTTGGGCACACAGGGGCTCTCAAAACGCGACATGGTGTCCGCTAACAATTTGAATGGAAAATTAGCTCCAATTGTTAGCGGACACCAAGTCACGTATGGAGAGCCCTGTGTGCCTAAACATTGGAGCTTCCCACAAGTGACCCCATTTTGGAGACTAGACCCCCCAAGGAACTTATCTAGATGGGTGGTGAGCACTTTGAACCCCAAGGTGCTTCACAAATGAATCCGTAAAAATGAAAAAAGAACATTTTTGTGGAATAGAAAGTACTTTTTAAATTTTATGGATCAATTTGTAAAGCACCAGAAGGTTCAACGTGCTCACTATGCATCTAGATACGTTCCTTGGGGGGTCTAGTTTCCAAAATGGGGTCACTTGTGGGGGAGCTCCAATGTTTAGGCACACAGGGGCTCTCCAAACGCGACATGGTGTCCGCTAACAATTTGAATGGAAAATTAGCTCCAATTGTTAGCGGACACCAAGTCACGTATGGAGAGCCCCTGCGTGCCTAAACATTGGAGCTCCCCCACAAGTGACCCCATTTTGGAAACTAGACCCCCCAAGGAACTTATCTAGATGGGTGGTGAGCACTTTGAACCCCAAGGTGCTTCACAAATGAATCCGTAAAAATGAAAAAAGAACATTTTTGTAGAATAGAAAGTACTTTTTAAATTTTACGGATCAATTTGTAAAGCACCAGAGGGATCAACGTGCTCACTATGCATCTAGATACGTTCCTTGGGGGGTCTAATTTCCAAAATGGGGTCACTTGTGGGGGAGCTCCAATGGTTAGGCACACATGGGCTCTCCATAAGCGACATGGTGTCCACTAACAATTTGAATGGAAAATTAGCTCCAATTGTTAGCGGACACCAAGTCACATATGGAGAGCCCCTGCGTGCCTAAACATTGGATCTCCCCACAAGTGACCCATTTTGGAAACTAGACCCCCAAGGAACATATCTAGATGCACAGTGAGCACTTTCAACCCCCTGGTGCTTCACAAATTAGTCCGTAAAAAGGAAAAAAAGATTTTTGTGAAAAAAAAAAAGTACTTTTTCATTTTTACGGATCAATTTGTGAAGCACCTGGGGTTTCAAAGCGCTCACTATGCATCTAAATAAGTTCCTTGGGGGGTCTAGTTTCCAAAATGGGGTCACTTGTGCGGGAGCTCCAATGTTTAGGCACACAGGGGCTCTCCATACATGACATGGTATGCGCTTACAATTCCAATTGTTAGTTGACACCATGTCACGTATGAAGAGACTCTATGTGCCTAAACATTGGGGCTCCCCCACAAGTGACCCCATTTTGTAAACTAGACGCCCAAGGAACTTATCTAGATGCATAGTGAGCATTTTGAACCCCCAGGTGCTTCACAAACTGATCCGTAAAAATGAAAAAGTACTTTTTTCCACAAAATCTTCTTTTTTTCCTTTTTACGGACTAATTTGTGAAGCACCTGGGGGTTGAAAGTGCTCATTATGCATCTAGATATGTTCCTTGGTGGGTCTAGTTTCCAAAATGGGGTCACTTGTGGGGGAGCTCCAATGTTTAGGCACACAGGGGCTCTCCATATGCGGCATGGTGTCTGCTAACAATTTGTATGGAAAATTAGCTCCAATAGTTAACGGACACCATGTCGCATATGGGGGGCTCCTATGTGCCTAAACATTGGAGCTTCCGCACAAGTCACCCCATTTTGGAAACTAGACGCCTCAAGGATTATATCTAGGAGTATAGTGAGCATTTTGAACTTACAGCTACTTCACAAAATTTGATAAAGTCATATTGAACATTTTCTTTTTTTCACACAATTTCTCACTTTTAGAGCATGTGCACAAGATACGGAGACACCGTGTCCTGGTCGTCTCCTCTCCTGCTTTTTTTTTAGTATTTCTTTATTAAATTTAAAAAAAAAAACGACGTGGGGCTTCGCCATATTTTTGGTCCAGCCAGGTACAGCAGGCAGCTACGGGCTGCCACCAACCCCTTCTGCCTAGTTTTACCTGGCTGGAAACCAAAAATATAGGGAAGCCCTATTGTTTTTTTAATTATTTCTTGAAATAATAAAAAAAAAAATGGCGTGGGCTTCGCCACATTTTTGGGCCAGCCAGGTACAACTAGGCAGCTGGGGGCTGGAATCCTCAGCGTAGGGAGGCCCAAGCTTTCTGGGCCCCCCCCGCTGCGAATTGCAGTCCGCAGCCGCCCCAGAAAATGGCGCATTCATAGAAGCGCCATTTTCTGGCGCTGTATCCAGCTCTTCCAGCTGCCGTGTAGCGGTGGCAGACTGGGTAATAAGGGGTTAATGCCAGCTTTTTTTGCAGCTGGTACTAAGCCCGAGATTCTTAATGTCTGGCCAATATTAGACCGGGCCATTAAGAATCCCTAGTAAATTGTAAAGAAGACACAAGACAGAAAAAAATATTTTTATTAGAAAAAACACACAGACACTATTTAGACCCCATCTTTATTATTCTTTGGCATCCGACGTAGTCCAGTAGGAAGGTCCGACGTAGTCCAGCAGGAAGGTCCGACGTAGTCCAGTGGGAGGTCCCTCGATGATTTTCAGTCTTTTACAGCATATGGGGGCGTCCCCCATATGCTATAAAATCTGGCATTCTTCCAGGAGAATGACAGGTCATGACCTCAGTAGGATGATATCAGGTCAGGATCCTTGGTTCACAAAGCGTCAATTGTAATCCCATCATGGGATCACAATTGACCCTTTGTGAACCAAGGATCCTGACCTAACATGACCTCACTGAGATCATGAGCTGTCAGTCTATGCAGAGACTGCTCTGTCTGCTAACAGACTGACAGTTCATGACCTCAGTGAGGTCATGGCAGGTCAGGATCTTTGGTTCACACAGGGGTCAATTGTGATCCCATCATGGGATCACAATTGACCCTTTGTGAAATAAGGATTCTGACCTGACATGACCTCACTGCGATCATGAGCTGTCAGTCTAATCACAGACAGTGCAGTCTCTGCATAGACTGACAGCTCATGATCGCAGTGAGGTCATGTCAGGTCAGGATCCTTTGTTCACAAAGGGTCAATTGTGATTTCATGATGGGATCACAATTGACCCTTTGTGAACAAAGGATCCTGACCTGACATGACCTCACTGCGATCATGAGCTGTCAGTCTAATCACAGACAGTGCAGTCTCTGCATAGACTGACAGCTCATGATCGCAGTGAGGTCATGTCAGGTCAGGATCCTTTGTTCACAAAGGGTCAATTGTGATCCCATCATGAAATCACAATTGACCCTTTGTGAACAAAGGATCCTGACCTGACATGACCTCACTGCGATCATGAGCTGTCAGTCTATGCAGAGACTGCACTGTCTGTCATTAGACTGACAGCTCATGATCACAGTGAGGTCATGTCAGGTCAGGATCCTTTGTTCACAAAGGGTCAATTGTGATCCCATCATGGGATCAAAATTGACCCTTTGTGAACAAAGGATCCTGACCTAACATGACCTCATTGAGATCATGAGCTGTCAGTCTATGCAGAGACTGCACTGTCTGTCATTAGACTGACAGCTCATGATCACAGTGAGGTCATGTCAGGTCAGGATCCTTTGTTCACAAAGGGTCAATTGTGATCCCATGATGGGATCACAATTGACCCTTTGTGAACAAAGGATCCTGACCAGCCATGACCTCACTGAGGTCATGAACTGTCTATTAGCAGACAGAGCATTATCTGCTCTGTCTGCGCATGAAGCCGGCAGACAGCACAGGGAGCCAGGAGAAGAAGGAGCCGCTCCAGGGAGATGAAGACAGGTGAGATCGGGGGATGACCGGGGGGGGGGGAGGGGGCTGTTAGAAACAGGGGGCAGGGGGCCAGGGTGCATTAGATCTCTCCCCGATGTGACATGTGTGACATGTCACATCGGGGAGGATTGTGCAGGAGGGGGCAGCCGGCGGTTCCTGAGCGCTGCGGCGCTGTTTTAGAGAGGGGGAGGAGGAGGAGGGAGGACGAAGGAGCGAGCTGGGCAGGAGGAACGTGGGGGGAACCGGAGGGGGCTGATGGGCATTGGACACAGAATGAGGCTGATGGGCACAGGAGGAGGCTGTCGGGCACCAGCACTGACATTTCCATGCGATCTGACATGTATGACATGTCAGATCGCATGGAGATGCAGCAGCGGTGGCGGGTTTTAGCGCCCGCCGCCGCCATTTTGAGACAGATCGGGGGAGGGGGGGGGTGGGAGGAAGATCCCCGGTACCGGGGGTCTTAGGACACTTAGGGGTTAATGCTTCACTGTCATCCGACGTGTGTTTTCACGTCGGATGAAAGTGAAAGCATTTTTTACCGGCAGTCTCATTTTTTGTAATGTGATGACCGGTAAACGGTGCTTACCGGTCATCACATTACCGGTGATGTTAAAAAAGCCCCCGATTCATAATCTTGGGGGTCTCAGCTACCCCGGTAGCTGAAACCCCAGAGATTTTTGACCACTGGGGGGCGCTAGAGCACTTTCCCTGGCTGACGTCTACAGACGTCAGCCAGGCATAAGTACCCATTTTTTCCGACGTCTCTGGGCGTTAGGCCGTCGTTATGGGGTTAATAAAGCAATAATAATGAAAACAGGCAGGCAAGTTATTTCCCTAATTAGCTATCATCTGTAGGGGGAGTGGGGACCAGAAGCAAGCGTTCTTGTTTCCTCTAGCGCCACCACAAGGGAAGTGAAGCATTACACAGCTCCAAGTTAAATTAATGGACTAGCTGTATACTGCATGGACGTGTCTGGTCCTCCACAGTGAGGAAGACATCACTGCTCTCTTCTCTAATACATGAGCGTGTTGTGAGCCATGGATCTCCCTATATTAAATTGAAAATGACTTAATAAAGGAAAAAAATCAGTTTCAAGCTTTCATTAATTGATTATCAGAGATCATTTTTTGCATTCTGGGTCAAGAGATGCAAACCTGAACAGCTGACCCTGTGGCGCCCCGCATATGCAGGCGTCACAGAGGAGTATTACACCCGTAAAAGAGGTGTAAATGCTCCAGCTGCAGGTGGACCCTAGGATGGCGGGTGGGACCCATTCCCAGCACTCCCACATTAGTTTAGGGTGGGAGGTTACCCGGGAGGGAATAAATTCACCTCTATGGGGAACAAGGAGGTCTTTGGTCTTTGCTCCGAGGTCTTGTGGGCCTTAGGTCTCTCGGCTGTGGGGACCAGGAGGAGATGGAGGAAGAGGAAAGGTTTTAGAAAAGAAAGATCAGCTAAGTGGAACGAGGCAGAAGGTCACACCGGAGCTGTTTCAAGCCGCACCGGAGGAGAGAAGAAGGGACCTTGAGGAGGTCCTGAAAGAGGGCGGCCGACAAGAGAAGTACAGGCCTTAGAGAAAAAGGAAGATCCTCAGTGTGGAGCGTCCATACTCCAGGGGATACTCCAGTCCACCCAGGGGAACGCCGGGCACTAGGAACCTGCCAAAGTCCAGCTTTACAGTTGGCAACCGGCTGCTGTGGCTTGTTCATCAGCCACAGCACCCTGCCATCGGAGAGGTCTGCCTGCTTCCTCACCAACAAGGGAGGGGACTCCTGGTACTACCTATACAGAGCTACTGGGTATAGATCGATCCAAAGCAGGAAAGAACGGACACAGGTTAGTTAACGAAGGTACACCAAGGTTTCCACCATACCACCTGGGATCCACTTGCAGCCACCCGTTAAGCTACCTGTTCTTGTAACATCCAAAGTGCTGAGCTGTGAACTGTAACTGATTCTGCTACAAGATTCCAGTAAAATACCCGGGAGAAAGTGACTTTGCCTCTGCCTGTATTTCCTTTGTGCATGAACTTGATCCCTTTTAAGGAACGCTGCCCCGGAGGTCCAGCCCTACCTGTAGAGGACTTTGCCAACTAGCCGCATTACCATCTACCTCCAGCGGACTGTGGTGGCGCTGGTGACCCATCACCAGAAACTACAGGTGGCATCACGAGAACTGTGTATGTAGAACTCCCTTGTAAATATAACCCTTTTTTGATGTGTAACCCAGGACACGGGATCAGGCGCAGCCACCACTCCCAGTGACACAGGAGCGTTAACCCCTTGAAGCCTGATGCCTGAGTACCCCAAAGCCTGGGGCTCGACAACCCCCTCCCCCTACTTTGTGAAATCTCACAGTTTCCTTGTTGGGTAAATCAAACTGAACTTTGTAAACTAATCAATTAGTTTCCACTATAATGGATTAATGGATCTGTCTGAAGGATTCATTCTCCTGTAAACCACAAGCTTGGACAAGTTCTCGTTTGTGGCTCACCTCTTTGTCTCCCTAAATGTTATACTAAATTTAGCAAGGTGTCAGTTGTACTATGTACTAATCACTTCCTGGGTGATCGAAAGGTGGTCGGCGGTGTCTTTGGCAATGCAGCACAAGCCCGTGTATATTTTGTAGAACATGTCAACATAATTTAATGCTTTAGTGAAGTTAATGAAAACTCCCTTGAAGACATAACTATAGATCCACGTGGACTCATTACTTACTCTTTGTTTACCAATTACAGTACACTCTATGCATTACTCAATGGGAGGTGGAACTTTACGGCTTATTGTATGGCTTCCACAGAGATCTGCGTGCACATCTATTTTGTCATCATATCCTTTTGTAACCATATAGTGGCTATGTAAGCGTATATGACCCGCCCCAGGGCCGTGGGGTACCCGGTCCCGGGTGTTTAGTTCACGGGAGATGTCACTGGGGCCTATTGCCCGGTCCCGTGGCCCTGGTGGTCGCTTAAAAAAGGGGAAAAACAGTCAATAAAAATAAAATAAAACTGTTTTGTGACGCCACCTATGGTTTCGGTAATGTTACTGGCGCGGCGGGACAGTCCTCCGGGGTGATGGTGGAGCAGCAAGATGGTTACGCTCCTCGTAGGTGGAGCAGGATTCCTGGGGCAGTTGTGAATAGTTTAGCTACAGGACAGTCTATGATGGGAGCAGGATCAGTGGCCCCAATAACAGTCACACACAGGGTCATTGTTTCCGTACCTTTACTGATGTTGATGTGCAAGGTTAAGTCCAGGGTACCGTCCGGGTGGTCTGGAAGCAGTTCAGGATCTCCACACCCGATGAGTTATAAGGCCTCCCTGTTGTGTTGTGGTTGCTACAGTCCTAGGCTGCCTGTAGCTAGACCCTGACCCTCTCCTGCTGTCTTCACCTGTATGGCAGGCGGTGTGAACCCTGCTGACCGGTACCGCTGTGTCAGCTGTTGCCCCCGGGCTGTACATGCAGCTGTGCCTCCAGGTACTGCTGTGGCTGAGATACTTGCGCCCTCCCTTGCCCTCTGGTCTTTACTGCTGGGCTGCTAGATCCCTCACAGTCTAGGACTCCAGTGTCCGGGTTGTCAACGCTGCTCCTCTGAGGCGAACCGGTATGGTTCCACTCCCCTGGCTAACTCGCTTTGCCTCTGACCCTCACTCTTGGGTCCCTCACACTGGTCAGTCTCTCTCAAAGACACAGGCCTAGCGTGGCCCCGTTTGCCAGGATGTCTTCCTCAGTACTGCTCCATACTGAACTGCCTAACTCTGCCCCCAGGCCCGAATGTATTGGGGACCTTGCCTGAATTTAGCAAGTAGAGCTCCCCCTTCAGGTGTGGAGTGGAAGGTGTTGTGGGTGAGCTTACCTGATGTGGAAATCCCTCCCTCCTCCAGGTGTTCCTGTGGCAACCGAACCGTGGGGTGCCACATATTTAGGAGCTGCTAGTTTGAGTATCCAGATGACAATAACCCTGTGAAGTTGTATATATAGGGAAGAGGGGCTCAATACCAAACATCAAAATGAGATCTTAATTCTGGTGCTGGCCCATATACAGTATCTACCTAATCTCAGGACTGAAAGGTCTGAAGTCTTGTCTGCATAATTTGTTTGGACAGTCCTGAGGTCACCTTAAGGGCAGGTCTCCCCTCATTTAGTGCCTCTGGGTAAATAATATATTGACTAATTTTAGGAAGTGGAAGTTTCAATTCTGACTTGGGTTCGCCATATTCATGAGCACCAAAACAACTTTAGATATAAAGAATTAATACTAGACCCATATATAGCATTGTAGTAAATGTAACCCCAGTTGAGTAATATCAACCTTCTGGGGTATACACTTTGTTCCAAATTATTATGCAAATGTTCTTTTTCTCTGATTTTTCTAAATGGTTGTTGCAAATGACAGTCAGTGTAATAAAAGTCATACATACAGTTAGAGTATACATCAAATTTTATTGAAGAAATCTCCCTATGATAACAGTCTAATTTTCAAAATTAAAAAAACTCTAAAAGCACTGTTCTAAATTATTAGGCACAGTAGAGTTTGTAAACATTTGATATGTTTGAAAAAACTGAAAATGCTCATTTGTTGAATTTGCAGCATTAACAGGTCACATTCACTGAAATAAAAAGCTATTTAACTCCAAAACATCCTAACAGGCCAAGTTACATGTTAACATAGGAACCTTACTTTGATATCACCTTTACAATTCTAGCATTCATTGAACTTGTGAGTTTCTGGAGAGTTTCTGCTTGTATTTCTTTGGATGATGTCAGAATAGCCTCCCAGAGCTGCTGTTTTGATGTGAACTGCCTCCCACCCTCATAGATCTTTTGCTTGATTATACTCCTAAGGTTGGTTCTCTATAGGGTTGAGGTCAGGGGAAGATGGTGGCCACACCATGAGTTTATCTCCTTTTATGCCCATAGCAGCCAATGGCACAGAGGTATTCTTTGTAGCATGAGATGGTGCATTGACATGCATGAGGATGATTTTGCTCCTAAAGGCACGTTTTTGCTTTTTGTACCATGGAAGAAAGTTTTCAGTTGGAAACTCTATATACGTTGCAGAGGTCATTTTCACACCTTCAGGAACCTTAAAGGGGCCTATCAGCTGTTTCCTAATGATTCCAGCCCAAAACATGACTCCTCAACCTCCTTGCTGACGTCGCAGCCTTGTTGGGACATGGTGGCATCCACCAACCATCCACTACTCTATTCATCTGGACCATCCAGGGTTGCTCGGCACTCATCAGTAAACAAGACTGTTTGAAAATTAGTCTTCATGTATATCTGGACCCACTGCTACTGTTTCTGCTTGTGAGCACTGTTTATGGGTGGCTGAATAGTAGGTTTATGCACCACAGCAAGCCTTTGAAGGATCCTACACCTTGAGGTTCGAGGGACTCCAGAGGCACCAGCAGCTTCAAATATCTGTTTGTTGGTTTGTAATGCCTTTTTAGCAGCTGCTATCTTAATCTGATGAATTTGCCTGGCAGAAACCTTCCTCATTCTGCCTTTATCTGCACGAACACATCTGTGCTCAGAATCAGCCACAAATCTCTTCACAATACGATGATCACGCTTAAGTTTTCGTGCAATATCTAATGTTTTCATCCCTTGTCTAAGGCAGTGCACTATTTGTTGCTTTTCGGTAGTAGAGAGATCCTTTTTCTTTCCCATGTTACTAAGAAAACTGTGGCCTGCGTAATATTGTGGAACACCCAGTTTTCCTTTTATTGGGCTCACCTGCCAAACTAATTATCACAGATATCTGAGAATGATTTCAATGATCCAAAGAACCCTGAGACACAATACCATCAATGGGTTTCATTGAAAAAAAAAAAAAAAAAAAATCCCTATGACACTTAAAACCAATTTGCATAATAATTTGGAACACAGTGTATTGCATACTCATAAGCTGAATTTAAAATTGGAGGACACTCAGAGTACTTATGCATAGTATATTTTAAGACAAAGACAGTGATTGACAGAAGGAAAAAACAGGGGGCACCCTTACATTATTCATCCATATTAATACTGCACAGCCATAGTTACATAAAACTGACAAATATCCACAAAAGTAGGAAATAAAGTACAATTCACATAGTGCAGATATCTCTGTTGATTATATCATAAGACCCATGTAGACACAATGCCCACCATATTGTTCCAATTAGGAATGGGGGATTATATTATATCTCACCATCTCACCCACAACCAGCATGGGCATAGATCCCATTCACTTAAAGCCCCAAGCTACCTGCATATACAGAGTTTAAAACCCCATTTCCCACTGTGTACAAGAGATGACAGTATACATAATACAATCTTATTGTGCCCAAGCACCATTAGGGGAAATCCCCTGGAGGGAAAAACCAAGGTCCTTACATGATTCCCCAACACGTGTTTTGCACGTTGCTTCTTCTTTGGAGGGACAGAAGATACAGTAATGTGTAGGAGGGCAGTCCGCAATGGTCCCCACTCATGGCGCTATCTCTTATGCGCAATATCGGCAGTGACGCCAGCCCGGGTTTCCGGGGGATTGACGTCACACGCGAGCGCCGCGCCACGTCATCAACACACTGCCGGCCAATCAGGTCACGACTTCACCGTGCATGCTCCCGGCCCGGGACGCGTCACCATGATGACTGGGCATTCACGGCGGTACGCGGCCAGGCAGCACGGCAGGGGAGGCGGGCCAAAGCGCTCGTCTAGCAGCCACATAACCAGAAGAACATACATAGTCAATTTACATCCCAACTTCCAAAGTTCAAAATCTGTTTCCTCATGTTCATGTATTAGAACACTTTGATAGGATCTAAATCTTTGCTTTCAGGGTGCATAATAGAAAATGTTCTCCAGCTGGCAAAAAGTCCTCAGGCATCGCGAAAGTGCAGCGGATCAGGTGATGGAACATATACAGTTCAACCCAAAATCCTCAAAGTCCTACACAACAAATTGTAAGAGCCCAAAAGAAAAAGAAGAAATAAAAAAGAAAAACAAAGTTAAAAGCATTATGGGGACAGATGGGACATAAAATCGCCTTACAGAAAGGGTGCATAGGAAAACCCCTCATTCAGACCCTGTGGAACGAGTGTATCCGGGACAACAATCCATTTAGCCTTCCTCTGGGCTAGGACCTTTCTGAGGTCTCCTCCCCTGGAGCCACCACGCACCACATTGATCCCCTGACCCTCAGTGAACCCTGGGCTGCAAAAGTGGTATTTCTTAAAATGTCTAGGTAAAGTTGTTTAGTTCTTTTTCATCCTCAATCCTCCTGCAGCAACTATATCTTCGAACGTGCTCCCTCACTCTCACCCTCAGTTCACGCGACGTTAGATCCACATAAATTTTGGAGCAGGCACTGAGCCAAAGTAAACCACGTAAGTAGTACTACACGTAATTGTGTGCCTGATTTTAAAACTGCAGGCCCCATTTGAGGAATGGAAGTGGGAGAGCGCTCGATGTTCGCGCAGGAGAGGCAGTGGCACAAGGAAAAAACCCGAGATGGTCCCCGAGTGCAAAAGGGGACACTATGTGCGGTACTATTGGCTATCCCAGGTTCTCTGTCCCTTCTGGTGTCATCAATGGTCTGTCCGGAATACATCCGTGTAATTACAGGGTCCGTCTGGAGTACGGACCAGTGCCTTGAGAAAATGGAGCGCATAGTGCCCCATTCCTGGCTTGTCTGTGCCCACTAATCTCTCATGGGGCTCGTATCCATTCTTTTCGGACTTTTCCCAGCAGATGGGTCCTAGAGTAGCCGTGCCCTCAGGTACCCACTACTTAATCACCCTGTTGGAATATCCTCTCTCGCTGAAAACTCTGCTTCAAAGCCCTCCGCCTGACCGTCAAATCCCTCATCGTGGAGCAGATCCGCCTCATTCTTAGGAACTGGCCTATAGGAATGGTGCGGATAGTGGCCATATTGTGACCTGAGGTTGCGTCACTGTCTTTATCTTTATGTGTAATCAAAATATACTTTAGATATAAAGAGTAGATGAAGGAGATGTACAGAAGGCCTCGTAGTACCTCGTAAGAATTAAATATCAACGCATATCTTTTCCTTCAACCTTAAAAGGGTCGTATTTCTTAAAATAATCCTTTTTTGATAGAAGATAAGAAGTTCAGTTGAACTCTTTGTGTCTTCTGCCTCAATGATCAACTGTAATCTTTGGAAGAAGCTTGCATTTAAGGCCCCCATAGACATTAGCTTAGGATGGCTGAACTCGCCAATATTGATGGGTTCAGATGACAGTCTAATATGTACGATAGTGTCGGCCGACTTTATGGTCAAAATAAATGTGGATTGCACATGCTAGATTTTGGGACTGCTGATCAAATTTTTCTCCTGAGATAAGACACCGGCCAATGTGTCCGTCAATGGCTTTCTCATGGATGATACAGGAAAACTCGGTAGAATGAACTCACCTGTGTATGGGAGAGTCAATTTAACTAACTGTTGGTCAAAGCATTGACCAAAGCATCGCTCAGCCGACAGTCATCTAAGCTGTAGGGCCATGTTCCTATGTGTGCTTCCAGCTAGGAGGCCGAACAGAGCGGAGTGTGGTGGAGACCTTTCCATTCATGTGCCCTGTAATCCTTGGGTTCATTGAATCATCCCCAGAACCCTACATTTGGGTCTGAGGGCTCAACCAACAGTTGCCCCTTTATACAAACATTACAAGTACTGAACACTAACCCCAAAGAGCAAGTAACTATGTAGATATTGGAGTATTACCACACTTAGGGCTGTGTTTCATCAAGAACTTACATGAAGACATACTGTACATAAGGACTTGACTCCTGAACTGTGACCTTGACTGTTCCAGGGTAGATCTGTTTTGATCATCACGGTACGCGCCTGCCATGTTAAGTCAAAATAATTGGGCAGGGACTTCTTTATTTGAACATTATCTCACTGTGCTGTTTCCTGACTCATACACTACACACCCTAGGTGTATTGTAGTAGCCAAATAAAGCACTCCCTTTTGTGCTCTAATTCAATGTCTTGAATGTCATGCTGCTGTGCTTTTTGGAAGAGGTAGACAGGAAGACTCATAATCCGTAGACACAGGTAAAAGGTTCTTTTGTCCATGAAACGGGCCAGAACACTTTGTTTTATTGTGATTTCACCAACTGCGGTTACTTTAATTGGAGATGTCATTCACTCGGAAGATCCTCTACGTTGTGTTTAAGTAACTGTTATGTAGATTCACTTCACTTCACTTATCCACCGGGGTTCTGCTGGTGGTAGAGGAACAAAAGCTTCACCAATACTAACAACAGGGAGACCTACTGATCTTTTATCTAAAGTTACATCACTGGCGACTACCATCTATCCCAAAGACAGAAGCAGGTGCTCTATGGAAGGGTATCTAACAATAATTGGGTTATACCAAGAAACAGATAAAGGGCAGAATAAAAGCCCTAATCAGTAACGGACGTGCTCCAATTTTTGGTCTATGTAAACAGGCTGGAAATCATCCAATGAATAAGTTAAAAGCTCAGGTCCCTTATACCCTCCAACCCAGCAGCAGTCACATATGTCAAAATCCCCTTACTATCCAGCTCTGTATAACATCATTCTCTAAAATTAATATGTAAATAAAGCATTTATTACCTTTATTTTTGCTGCTAATTAGTCATTTATTAGCGTAGGGGCGTTGTTTTCCCAGACTATTTGGCCTCTTTCTGTGTATCACGCCCCTGTGGGTGTGATAACATGATTTCCATCATTTCCATCATTGCGGCTCCAGACCTTTTGCGCATGTGCGCGGCTCATTTCAGCAGCATCAGTGCTGATCCTACACATATCGTAGAAGATATGTCAAAGTCTCTAAAGTGTTGAGATTATCAGGAACACGATCAGTGTCTGCCATATGGGTGGATGAAGTAAACCAAGGAACATTAGTAAGGATGTGTCTCAAGAATAAACATTCAGAGCAATCGTGTAACTAGAAGCTCATGGGCCCTGATGCAGAAATCTCCAACGGGGCCCCCAATTATTGCAAATATTTAATAGCACTAGTGTTTTTAAATAGGTCAAAGGGACCTATTGGACCCTCTAGGCTCCAGGGCCCAGGTGCAATAGCAACCCCTGTACCTGTTGTAGTTTTGCCCCTGATTCAAAGGCTTCAGAGTAGACCAAAAATATCTTAGGTCTTATACATAATAGTTCTATAGAGCCATAACTCAACATTCATAAAAAACTATCAGGTCATAATGTGCTGTCAGGTAACTCTGTTTTCCCTTAACCAAGAACAGTATGAAATTGCTACTTATGTCTTTCCTTAATTCACGGTTACTCAAAAATTTCCATACATAATGTATAGGACATGTACATGATGTATTGCTAGAATGGGGACTTGGGGAGCATGTGATCTAGGTTCTTATCACTTGTGATGAATAGGTGGTGGGCAAAACTCCAGTCTGTCCTGGCCATGGTGTTAAGATATAATTCTTGAGCTCCTCTGGGTGATGGAAGGATAACCTTTGACTAAGTCTCCAATCTCTCCACAGATTCCATGGCTATTACTGCAGTTGGCTGCTTGACCTATTATGTTTTGCAGCTGTGAGGATGATGACGCTAATTCCTGGGTCATTGACTCGGAAGGTTGGTGTTCATCATTAGCATGTACCTTACTTGGTATGCTATCAGCTGTCTTTAATATGGAAGCAGCTGTGAGATATGTGTTGCATTTACTTATCAGGAATTGACTCAACAGACCCGTGGCATCCTAGTTATTCATTGATTAGTAATGTCCTACAGTACCCTGACTTCGTAACTGGTTGTAAACACCAAGCAGATGTCTCAATGTCAATTACCCAGGTTGTCTAGCTTCAAATCACCATAGTAAACTTGTGTTAGAGATTGTGAGTTTAATCGAGGGTCCCATGTCCATGGAGGAACCATGAAGAGCAACTCTCTCTGGAGGACCCATCATCTCTATGGCCTATATGAACAATCAATTCATTTTAATATAAACTGTGTAATTCCTCATTTCACCTATGGTGGCGCTGCAGGGACATTTAAACTTTGCTAATTAGATTCTGCCCAGATGATTGATTTTGCTGGTGTCACAGAATCAGGGCACGCTGAGGAACAATCTCACCTTTGGGGACGTCTTTTATCTCTATTTCAAATGCATACAGTATTTAAGGGATTAATTCATTCTTGCAATCGGATTTAATTAACAATGTTGCACCCTTTGTCTGTTACAGGCTTTTTATTTCCCTGCACATTTATCTTTGATTTGGTCTGTGGTCATTAATCAGCTGAGAGGAGATATAAAGAATTACAAACCCTGGGGTCAGACCATCAGAACGAGATCCAGGTCAGGTTCTCAGTTCATTCATTCTGCAGTCGGCAATATAATGTGCAACTCGGAGTATAGAAAGCAAAGGATGCAAAAGTTGTAATGAAACCCAATGTCTAAAACAATATTTTAGCCCCAAATACACTCAATTAGGTAAAGTAAGGCCTAAAAGGTGGACAGTCTCTTTGAAATATGTTTATGCAGTTAGTTTAGGTGTATATACTGGATTTATGTATATATAATGCCAGTATGATAGTTTGGTTTTAACATCTCAAACAATATCAAAGGAGATCGAGTCTTATACCATAAATGATCAAAATCTCTCCATATGTGGCGAAGCTTTAATGCCATATCATCACAGTAACGGATCTAGAGTATATTCCTCAGACTGGAAAGAACAAATCTCATTACGCACCCGGGCATGGAGTTGGATTAACTAATAGGCTTCATAGCCAGATGTTACTACTGAGTCTGCTTTATTTTCCTGGAAATTGGGATTACACATTTTTGATCCATTCATGGGAAGATGCTTCCCTGTAAAGGAGCTTGAGATGAGTAAATAAAGAGATGATCTCTCAGTTGACAATTGATAGTAAACATCCCCATTAGCAAAGCACAGTGAGATGAGATGGTGAAGTCATATTTATTCTATGTATCTCACCATTGTGCCGGACTGTGCGCCTCCTTCCCCCTGCACGGTCGCTCATGTGCACGTCTGCCGTCCCCTGCTCTAGAGCCTGAGTGCGCCTCACAAGCTCCCCGGGGGTTTTCTTAGGGTTCATGGCCATGCTCCTTCCCTGCTCTTAAAGGGTTAGTGCACTATTACCTGGAAATGCCCCTCAGTCTAAGGGTAAGAGGTACTGGATATTTAAGGCATCCTCCCACTAGGAGATGTGCCTGAGCAATGTGTTTACTTAGTCAGTTTACTGTCTGCTGCTTAGCTAGTTGTCAGGTCCTGATCCTCTATATCCATTTCCTGTTCCTGCCTTCCCATATTTGCTATATCTGTCCTCTCCACCTGCCTTAAATCGCCATCATGTCTGCCATAGCCATCCTGACTGCATCTACCATCCCTAGAGGCTGTGCCTGTGTCTATCCCTGTGTCACCTGCCTACAACAGTGACTGTACCTGAGTCCGTCCCTGAGTCCCCTGCCCTGGGGGTCAGCTGCCACAGTTCCCCTGTGGTCCAGTGGGTCGACTTCTGCTTGTCTCTGCCCAAACGAGCGTAACATTCTATTGTAGAATCTGTGTCTCCAGGAATAGTCTGATGGTATCTACGGCCATAACATAAAAAGGAATTAAACTTAGCAACATCCACCACCGCCTCATTGCCAACTTGTGCTTCCATGCCAATTGCAAATAATATAAATCACTCACCTCCTGTAGAGAAGATGCCTGTGATTCTCATCCCCTAGTATGATAATATTGAATACTACACAGGTTTTACACATGTGGACAAGGATAGTATAACCTCATTTGGGGCAACTCTGTTCATATGCTCCCTAGCTGGGCCCTTTTTTTTATCCAGCATTATTTTTTGGGACTGGTTAGATCAGCTTTGTAAGAAATAGGGCAGACAAATCTTTAAAGGGGTTATCCGGTATGTCAATATTTATGGCCTAGCCGTAGGATACGCCATCGATGCCAGGTTAACATCCAATAGTATTTTTGGACTAAGTAAACATTAACTGTAGCTACTCTATTGGACCTGCTTATCATTTTCCCACTATTGCTGGTCATGAAGTGGTTACAGTTATCAAACATTTTACAAAGAACTTTGTGATCCTACAGGAAAAGAATGAATCACCTGCCTGTATCTTTAACAAGAGGCAGGTGATATATCTTAAAACCTTTTTCTTTTAAGCCAATGCTAAGCATTACATGAACTATTTATATACTTGAGACCTCACGCCTTGATGTGCTTCACTAACAATGCCTACGTCTTACATAACCTGAGCCGGTTACGTGGAAATCACCAGATCCACACTTATACCAAGAGAAGGAAATGAGCCATAAATTTGTAATATTTTTTGTGATTTACACAAACCAGTTTAAACATGCACGTGTGTTTCTATGGGTCGATTAATAATTCTAAGAACTATTGTCTTGGGATTGAGCCATGGGTGTACAGCAATGTTATTCTGATAAGCGTCTGTTGTGTCTATGACAGGTTCAGGTTTGAGATGAAGGTTGAGAGGGAGACTTCATTTGCACAATTTTCAATGAGTCTTTATAATCAGATATGATAAGTCTTCAAAGTATGGTTGACTGAGATGTCAACCATGTTTCAAGAACATTTGTAAGAAATACGTCTTCTAAAATCTAATGATAGAAGATCAGAATGACCATGAATGGTCTGACTGTTCAATCTAATCTTATAATCAGTTCACATAGGTATCACATCAACCCAAGAACTCAAGACTGGGTTTTCATTGGGTTACTAGAGCTATAAGTTTATGAAAAGTCAGAGCATGGGTAGTTGTGGAGCCCACTGGGACAGGGTACTCGGTGCCAGACCAGGGTATCACGGGGGTTATCACGGCGGTCTTGGTCCGGACCGTGTCCCGAGCCCACAAGTAAAGAGGTTATTTACAAGGATAGTTGTGACGCCACCCACGGGTTGTGGTCAATAGCGACCACCGCTGCTGCTTGCTTCTGCCAGGAGGATGGATGGTGCTGCAGCCGATAGATGGGCCCGTCGTGGGTCGAGCTAATCCTGGCAGAGTATAAGACAGTCTAACATGCAAGGAAGCAAACACTGGAGACTCTGGCAGGGTCACTTGGTTTTACTTGGATTCTTCCCAACTTTCTCAGTACAGTTCACAGTTCACACACAGTTTACTCTTTGCCGGTACCCCTCCTGCAGTCAAGCCTTCCTTCCAGTCATATCCCCTCTTTCTGACTCCTTTCAGGCCTTCTTTCTCTAGTTCCTGCGTGCCGTATGACAGGCAGCACAGGTTCTTTCACTGTGACCCTATCACTGGGTGTAGTGTTCTTGAGTCCTTGAACGCTGCTGTGTCTCATAGCACTGAGTTAGGAAATCAGACATGGAATCTGCATCTCCCCGCTGGGATGTCTGTGATCTGGGCTTGAAACTCCACTCACCTCAGAGCACACTCTGGTATTGGCCTAGCCTCCAGTGTCCCTGCTGTACTAGGCAACCACCAGGCTCTGTCCTTCCCATGTGACTTCTGCACCAAAAGGTATTCTCCTCCTCAAAGTCTTCCCTTGGCCATGCTGCCATTTTCCTCTCTGTCCCAACTGTACTGGCCGAGTCCTGGTCTTCACTGCTCGGCACCCTCTGGCCTACTACCTACTACTTTCTGTTTTTTCCCTTTTATCCCAGTGCTGTCACCTAGACTATGTCCCACCCACTTCCCTCTAAACCCTACCACCCCTTGCCCGCCTAGAGTCCCAGGCTCCGGTTGGGTGTTGCATTCTGTGGGTGTGCTCTGGGGTGCTTTTGTGTATAAGCTGACTACCCTCTGCTTGACTGCAATTCCCTCTTGTGGCAACCCTGTACGCAGGGGCCCACATAGTCGTGTCATAGATAGTGGTAAACCTTCTAATATGTATGGCGTCCTCTACTGTTTAAACTGTTGAGACAGTGAATTTCCATGCAGGTTTATTCTGGTTTTCTAGAACAAGATCCTTATAGCTTAGCTGTAGCTTATAAGATACCTACAGCTAATAAATGACATAATACAGAAACATTATGTGGACTGATCACGTTTATGTGGACCCAAAAGCAATTCGGAAAGTATCACCAGACTTTGAAGAGATCTAACATAATGCAAAGGTATGATGCCCAGTCTAGATCTATAGGCCTTTAGTTTTTTTCTCACATCTTATAGAAATCTTTTTATTTGAATTTTATAATGCATGTCTTGAATATTCAGAGATAAAAGATAGAAAAGGAGGAACAGTTACAATAAATCACTAAAGCACATTATTTTAGGGGGACACAGAAGTATGTCCTGGATCTCCTCACTAAATTTTGAGTGTAGGTTGAATTGTCAAAAAGATGTTCTAAAGCTAGTAGTAAGGAAAGTGTCATGCCTCAGTTTCAGGAATTGATACAATGACCTCTTGCTGCATGCACGGATTTACCTCTACTAAGCCGCATCTTGTTTTGATCCCTTTCCAGCTGCTGATAGTTCTTTTGATATTTCCTTCCTTACTTGGGAATGCTTCTATTTTAGCTGCCTCCACTTCCTTATTTGGTTGTGTCCTATCACATCTTGGGAGGGGCTATCTATACTCACCTTGCACCTACCTTCTTTCTTTTCTTCCTTGGCTATATCTCCAGGTGGATAGGTGGTTGAAGTTCCAGCTCTTCAGCTAGGGGTTAATGCTGCATGTTAAATTAAGCTGTTTTCCCTGAAGAAAATCTGTGAGTGATACCCCTTCCTTTTCTCTTAATTTGGGAGTCTAGTAGATTTCTCATATTCCTTTTGATTGGGGGCGTCATTGTATATTTTTAAGGTGTCAACCTGTACAGTCAGGCAAGCACAAATCAGGGTAGATTAGGGACTATCCTAGTCTGATCAGAGATTATTTGGGCACAGGTGTTGCGTTTCCCCTGTTCTCTTTATAACCCATCTGAGTGTGTGGCATTGTTGTAACATTATAACCAACCCATTAGTGTGTGCTAGAGTGTTATAATGGATCCCATGGACACTTTGGCCACACAACTTCATACTTTGTCCTTGGAAGTTGCAGACATTAAGCGTCATCTTGCTAGTCCTAATGGTGCAGTGGAATATTTTCTGCCTCATGCAAATTGTACTTTCACATCAGTCCTATTTCTTCTACGTCTGAGAGTCAACAAGTGGGCATTGCTTTGCCCTTGCTCTTTGGGGATTCCCAGGCTTGGGCATTTTATAAGCCCAATGATTCCCCAGCATTTTACTCTATTGAGACCTTTTTCTCGTCTCTTGGTTTCATCTACGATGACCCTGACAAAGTTACTGCTCTAAATCCAAGATCCATTAGTTGGTTAGGAGAGGACGTAGAGTTGAGGACTAGTGCTCATAGTTTAGATGTTGGTCAGTAGAAATCTCCTGAATTGTCTCTGCTGTTTGGAGTCAGATCTGTCATTGACGTGTTGGTCAGATTAGGGATTCCCGGCCATGGTCAATGCAGAAAACTGTGACACTGGCTCTTTGTTTGGATAGATGCCCAAGAGACAAAGACACATTTAAAGGTGTTTCAGTGGCATCTTCTTTGCTACATTACACTATAAGCTATGCAATTGGGGTTTACAGAGACACCAAAGTGTCTTGTTTTGTTTTATTGTGATGGCTCTAGTCATGTTGCAGTTCACTGTTTCAAATATATTAAAACATTTCAAAGGAAAGAAAAGAAGATTCTTTTTGCAGAGATGCAGGTTCCCAAAGTATGACATAGTCTTAATGGATATCTTGTAAAAAAAAAAATGGATGCCTGTACCAGAGACAAGTCTGGCTAATTGATCATGACTTCACTGGAGATTGTGTTTATGATTTGTTCTCTCTCAACCCACCCATTCAAGTTTCTGCTGTTGATAGATTTTCCCCTTTTATTACGTAGGTCGATAATGTATGTATGAAGGTAGGAGTGTTACACACGGAATTTATTTCATTTATGGTTCCACCTCTCTAACAGCAAAGTTAGTACTAGGTGTGCCATCGTTATTTAAATGAAATCTAGCTGTCAATTGGGTGATCCAAGAAGTTAAGTCTTGGGGTGACATCTGCTTTTCTGGAAGTCTGTGCGGATCCTCGGTTCCCGAAACCTGTCTCCTTGGATCTAAGAATCTTAAGACTGATGTTGTTGTGATTTGTCCTAGAAGTGAGTATCAAAGAACCAGTAAGGGTTTTTGGTGAAGGGGTCGAAGGGGTAGTGGTGGGTGCTCTGAGGGCAGATCTCAGACAGCACATTCAGAGTGTTCAGGGCAGTGATCGGAAGAGTTACCCATAAACAAACTTTATGTACCGCTCTCTTTACAAGTTCTGCTTCTTTAAGAAATGCATAGTTTTGTTTTAGTGGGATGTCTAGATTTTCTGCCATGTGGAGGTCTATAGCTAAACTTTTTGGTGGCAGAATGCTTGTAAGGATATTGAGTATATCTGTAATTACACAGCCTGTGCAAGGGTTAAGACCCATCTTTAGGTCCCAGTGGGTTTCCTCAACAACCCTGTGCTCACTTGACCATGGACTTTATCACTGAGCTTAGAGGAGGAGACGCTTACTTCCCTATTAATTAAAGCCATGAAGGAGGTAAAAGGGAGTGTTTGGTAACCTGTGACCAGGCCAAAAAAGGTGCTAACCACAGATGTACGAAGGTCCCTGTCTTTAGGGTGGGTTGTTCGTGTGGTTGTCCTAAAAAAATCTATGTCTTAAAGTGGCATTTATGAGGTTTCCCCCAAATTTGTAGGTCCTTATAGGATTATTAAAGTTTTGAGTCCTATGGTGATTAAATGTCAGCTCCCTCTGGCTTGGAAGATCAAAAACTCCTTTCATTCTTCCCTTTTAAAAAGATTTGAGGGGACACCTGGTTCTCTAGAGATAATGAGGTGGCTTGAAAGTATGTGGTAGAGCGAGTTCTGAGTTCCAGGTGGGTCAGGCAACGTTTTATAGCAAGTCATCAAATTAAAGGGTTTTGGTTGTCAAAATAACTCCTGGATTGATTAGGGGAATCTGCATGGGGATCGCCTGGTGAAAGAGTTCTATCAGTGACAACAGATGGTGGAGAACCTGAGGCTCTAGTGGCTCCTTGTAGAAGGGAGGGGGGGGGTACTGTCATGACTCAGTTTCAGGAATTGATCTGGTGACCTCTTGCTGCACGGTTGGTTTACTTCTCTGCCTGAAACAGCCTATTTTCATCGTACTGTCCAACTACTGATTGCTCTTTTGTCTTTTCTTACCTTTCTTGGGTATGCTTCTATATCAGGCGTCTCCACTTCTCCATTTGTTTCTATCCTATTGCATCTTGGGAGGGGCTATTTATACTCACCATACATCGGCCTTCTTTGGTGGCTATATTTCCAGGTGGAGAAGTGGTTGTAGTTCCAACTCCTCAGCTAGAGTTTTATCCTCCATGTTAAATACAAGTGTTCCCTGCAGAGAATCTGTAAATTTGTAACTAATAACTCCTCTTATTTCACTACAAGCAAGATTACTACAGCAGTACAGTCCACGAAAGCAATCTCTTCTGTGTCTTATCTGTCTCCTAGAGGACTGATTTGCCAATATGGCCGAACTCAGCTTCAAGCTCGCTGACACTTAGGGAACTCCTGCCGGGGCAATCACTTCATCTCACATTCTCATTCAACCTGGCCCATCATCTTTTCTAAGTTATTAACTCTGGGCCATTCTGCTAGGTGCCCTATCTTTAGACCCGTTTCCACTTGGTCACTTAGTAATTTGGTCAATCCTCTGACCCAGCTCCAAAAGATCACTTTGTATTTTGGTCACACTCTTTCTCTTTCCAGAAAATCCCTTCCATTTGTCTTGGTTTCCTCTACTCAGAACCTTGCACTATCTGTCTCTCTCTCTATTGACACCCACGTCATGTGGCTTGCTACTAGCCAGACCTTAAGTCTGTTTCTGTTTCAGGCTGAGCCCTCTCTCATCTTCATTCAGGGAGCTGCCACTGTCACTGCTCTCAAGTGCTTCTCACACTGGGATACTCCCAAACATTAAAGCACCACTACTGCATTTTCGTTATTGCACCGCTGTAGCGGTGTTTACATGTAAGCCGTCTGAGCTCTGTTATGTACTCACCTGCTGCTGCCTTCAAACTTTTCCAGTGGTGCTCCAGTCAGTCTGCAGTGAGCAGCTGCAGTGTTTTATGGAACGTGTTGAAGGTCTCTTTTCAGTACATCTCTATGGGTGCCTCATTCTGACTCTCATAGAGATGCATTGAGTGCATGTGATGTAACTTCTGACTTCTTGCCCGGCAGAAGCTTCAGGCACAAGATAGCACCATGGGACCGAAGTGAACTCAGTAAAGTATGAAAAACGCCGTAAGGTAAGTATACCGGGTTAGGGGGCTTACATTTAAAGCACCACTATAGTGGTCAAAAATAAAACCCATTGTGGTTTAACCACTTCTTGCCCTACTGTCAGTATAACACAATTCCACATCACTAACATATGACATTATATATTACACAACAGTAACATTGGTGTCTTCAAGGAGGAACATGGACAATATCTTCATCTTCTTAGAATTTTATTAAGTTTCTTCCAACAGCTCCAGAACATAAAGTGCTTCTCATCTGGGGAAATGCTACCTTTATGTCCAATATGGTTTAACTGGTCAAATGCACTGCAAATAATTATAACGTACGCCAGTGTTAGTAATCTGTTACTTCCAAAACCTTGTCATTATAATGGGGAGATCCTTGATGAAGATGCTCCTTTTTAAGGTCACATCAGTAGGTGTTCCTGAACATCCTGTATTATCTTAGTTAATGAAATGACCAAACCCACGGTATTGACCTGAAATATGTCATTTACATAATTATGTCCGGTTATTAGCATTATGTAATTAGAGTTCTTTATCATCACTATTATTTACTTACAACCTACTTTGGCTTTGGAGACCCATGCAGCAGCTTTATTATAGCACTAATAGGGTACCTTTACACGCCGCTACTGGCGGGTGGATACAACCAGCTACTTCACGTGCACGAGCACGCACAAACGGTTACAAACGGTAAACGCACCATCTTTACACGCCGCCACAAGCTATGCTACGCTACGTGACATCTATCCCCGGATACACCGCTGGGTGCCACAAGTAGCCATCTGTAGCTTAGCGTACCATCTTCAGACGCCGCCACCACAGGGTACTCTGGGCGGAACAAAGGCAGCAGAGAAAACAAATAGGCGTGCCACAGTCCATCACGCCGCGCCCAAACCACAACCATTGGCTAACACAACAGAGTTCTGATTGGGCACGACGCAAAGGGCGGATGGCGGACACCTGACGTAGTAGTGATCGGACTGTGGCACGGAATAAGCGCTTGTGACATGGCGGAGTGTGCAGGAAGAGCCAATCGGTACGCAGTATCTTCCACCAATGATCGCTGATGGGGCGCGGTAACCCGGAGCCTGTGTCACGCCCCAGCTACATACCAGGTACATTGCCTGGTGTCGACACATCCCTTCTGTTGCTTCTTTACACGCCGATACAGCTCACTACAATCGCCTGTGTAGCCACCTGTTTCAGGGCAGTGCTCGGAAACAGATGTATCTGTTGCCGGCTGCCTCCTACCGTCTTTACACGCCGCTACTACGGGGTATTTTGCCGCTACAAGCTACATTTGTAGCCTGTAGCTGGTTGTATCCACCCGCCAGTAGCGGCGTGTAAATGTACCCATAGGGTTACTATAGAAGTATCTCCCGTACATCTCCAAGATAATCATTTTCTAGAAACATTGCTCCAAAAGAAGTCTTCTCCATACAGACCGAGTTCAGCAAAGCCATATGGCAGTGTACGGAGGTGTTGTGGATTCTGAGTATGTACATGTATAGTCATGGAGTAAAATGTTGGCACCATTGATATTACGCCAGAAAATGAAGTACTTCTCCCAGAAAATTATTACAATTGCACATGTTTATTTCTTTATGTGTATTGGAACAGCCTAAAAATAGAGAAAAAAAGGCAAGGTTTTCATAATCTCACACAAAACCTCAAAATGTTCTGGACAAAAATTGTTGGCACTATTCCAGTATTGTGGGTACTAACTCTGTTTCAAGCATCTGATGCTTGTTCATACTCACCTGTGGCAAGTAAGAAGTGTGGGCAATATGAAAAATCACACTTGAAACCAGATAAGAAGGGGAGATGTTGACTTAATCTTTGCATTGTGACTGTGTGAGCCACACTAAGCATGAAGAACAGAGAAGAGGACTGTCTGAGGACTTGTAACCTTGAGATCGTTTGTGTTTTTCAACAATTTTGGTTCTGAAATCCATCTCCAGAGATCTTGATGATCCTTTTTCCATCTGTCTTTACTCATGAGCAATATAATCAATACAGAAAAACTGCAGTTCAACAAAATTTACATAAGCCAAAATCTATCTGGGAAAGTGTCTTGTAGACAGATGAGACCAAGATAGAGCTTTTTGGTGAAGCGCATCATCTTACTGTTAACCAAAAATGGAATGAATCATAAAGGAAAAGAACACAGGACCTATAGTCAGATATGGTGGAGGTCAGTGATGTCTTGGGGTTCTTTTGCTGCCCCTAAAGCCCCGTCACACATAGCGAGATCGCTGTTGCATCAGAGGTTTTGTGATGTAACAGTGACCTCGCCAGCGATTTCGCTATGTTTGACACATAGCAGCGACCGGGTCCCCGCTGTGACATCACCAATCGTGTCGGAATGGCCTGAAACATATTTTGATCGTCTGGTTCCCGCTGGGCAGCATGCGTCGATGTGTTTGACGCCTTAACAACGACCCCATTGGCGACTCAGAACTCAGCCACGTAGGTCTGAGTCGTCAGACTAGATGCTGTGTGACAGGGTCCCAACGACCGCTGAGGTCATTATACAGGTCGCCGTATCGTTGCAGCGTTGTTGAGTAGATCTGACTGTCTGACATCTCACCAGCAATCAAGTAGCGACGTTCCAGCGATCCTTACCAGGTCGTATTGTTGGGATTGCTGGAATGTCGCCAAGTGTGACAGGAACCTTATACTTGGTGCCTTGACTGCGTGCAAGACATTATGAAATCTGAAGATTACCAAAATAGTTTGGGTGGCAATGTAGTGCCCAGTGTCAGAAAGCTTGGTGTACGTCCTAGGTCATGGGTCTTCCAGAAGGACAATGACCCCAAACATCAAGAAGACCCAGAAATGGATGGAAACAGAGCCTTGAAGAGTCCTGAAGTGGCAGCAATAAGTCCGGATCTAAATCCCATTGATCACCTGTGGAGAGATCTGAATATTGCTGTTTGGAGAGGACGCCTTCAAATATAAGAAACCTGGAGCAGACTATAAAGAAGAATCCAAAACTCCAGGTGAGAAGAAGCTTGTGGAGGTTATAGGAAGCGACTGATTGCAGTTATGTATTCCAAAGGTTGTGCAGACAATTACTATGTTGGAGGTACCAACAATTTGTCCGGCCCACGCTTGGGGTTTTGTGTGAAATTATGTCCAATTTTCCTTTTTTTTCTCTTTTTTTGTGTTGTTTCAATACACAAAGGATTCATGTCTATGACATAAAATCAGTAATTGTCATACTTTTCTGGGAGAAATACTTCATTTTCTGGCACAATTTTAAGGGTGTTAACACTTATTGCCATCACTGTATAACCTGTAGTACCTAGGCTATAGGGGTTCCATGGACAAGGAAAAACAGATGATATTCTCCTTTAAATGTTCTCTGTATTTTCAGCCAATTTCATTTCTTTTGATACATAATGTAAAGCAGACAATCTGCAAATCACTTAGTATAACATTTTTGTAGTTTTACCCCAGAGAAGCACTACAAGGTTCTGGATACTAGTTCTATCCATTCTGTCTCTTTTTTTGTTTGCTGCCTGTTCCCAAGTGCAATCAGTCTCTAGCAGCAATAAAGCCAAGTGGAGTCAGGGCTGTGACTCTCCTGCTCCCCTTGCTGACAAACTGCATACAGAGAGAGGTAGGCTTTTAGTTTGGGGCAGGCATGATATTAGGTAATGGTAAGAAGTGAAGGAAAGGAAGTTTCAGCACCTATAGTGCTGGCAGCATGCTGATAAAGACTGGTCAACTTTGATATTGAGTTATTTCCACAGGTACACTTTAAACCTCCTTTCCTGTATAATATTATATCAAAACACAGCCACGCCAATATTTTCAGATGCTTGTGGTTACTATAGCAGCTGATTAATACAAACAGATTGTAAATTTGCTCCAGAGCGCCGTGTGTTTACTTACTGCAGCAAAAGCCTCTGGTGGTTCTGCTTTTAATGTTGTGCAGATTGGGAACAGGTGTCTGAGAAATAGCATGGAAATAGTCCTGCCACTACAGACAGTTTGCTTCAACCTAGACAGAACTCCACAATGCAGAATAATAAGTTGGGAGAACCCAAGACCTGTAGACCAGCAATACTATTGGCTTTTTTAGATAGATCCATATTTTATCTTGTAAGCCCTATTACAACTGAAAAGATAAAATGCATCCACATCTTATATGGTAAAATGGAACCGTTTTTTTCAGCAGTTTTTGAGACTTTTTTCTTTGCATATAAGCTGCGGCCACAACCAGTAAAATCTAATATATCTCATTCTGGAATACTGTATATAAGCCCCAGGCTGATCTATATAGTGCAAAAAAAACAGCTTTTATTATATTTACCTGAGGTCGGTCCAGTTCAATAGGTGTCGCAGGTTTTGGTCTAGCACCTCCTTTCTCCTTGCGATTGCCATCCTCCTCCCCTGCTTCATATGGTTGACGTGTCCTATGTCACCCGCACACACAGTCTCCTCCATTGCGCTCTACCCTGTTTAGGGCAGAGCAAAGTATTGTAATATGCAGGCGCCAAGAAGGGTCAAAGAATGCTCGCATATGAGCATTATGCTGGCGTTCTTTGACCTTTTCCTGCACCTGTGCATTACAGTGCTTTGCTCTGCTCTTAGTTGCGGCGATGTTGCCGGCGATGCACGGGAGCGCGCATCCCTGGCAACATCCCGGGGAGATGTCAGACAGAGCAACTTACCGGCGATGTCACCGGCTAGTTGCCGCGGCTATCGCTCGCTGGGTTGCCCAGCAACCCAGCGAGCGGTAACACGCAATGTTGGAGATAGGCGGTGTCGCCCGCAACATTGCAGGTCGCCGCGTTACACAGGGCGATCAGGCATGATCGCCTCAGCAACATCGCCAGGTTTCCCAACATTGTTGGGAAACCTGGCGATGTTGCTCAGGCGATTCATCGCCTGATTATCGTCCTGTCACACGCAGCAATTCGCCGGTGATGTCGCCACAATTAGGCCACGCCCCTGTGTTCGCGGCGACATCGCCGGCGATAACTCCCCGTGTGACGGTACCCTTACGGGGTAGAGACAAGTGTGCTTGCGCAGGAGAGCAATGGAGGAGACTGTGTGTGCGGGTGACATAGGACACGTCAACCATATGAAGCTGGGGGGGAAGATGGCAATCGCAAGAAGAAAGGAGGTGCTAGACCAAAACCTCTGACACCCATTGGACTGGACCGCTCCCCAGGTAAGTATAATAAAAGCTGGGTTTTTTTTGCATTATACAGACCTATATACAGTGTTCCAGAATGAGAAATATAAGACCTTACTGGTGGTGGCCGCAGCTTATATGCAAAAAAAAGCAGCTGACAGATTCACTTTAAAGAGTTTTCCTCTTACTTTATGTAATTATCAATAAGCGTAAAGTGGGGAAGTATTAAAATATTTTGTATACACTCATCAGAGGCACTCTGGGGCTGAAAGGGGAAGTGCAAGGTCAAGCCAGAGGTCACCTTGCCGTGGTTGATAGGCAAATATCTATTGGCCAATAGATGCACCAAGCATCTTCCTTTACAAGATAAGTATAAAAAATAATTTCTCAAATATCAGTGTTGGATTCTAATCTATTTGTTTATCCATGCCCATGTTTTTTGGGATTAACAGTGTGCGGCTGTGAATTTATCTTTATATATTATCCAGTATTATGGCTCTGCACCTGCTCACAGTTTACCTTATGCAGAAAGGGCCGGTTGGCTTTTTCTTTTTTCTTAGGCAAGTAAAGATGAAATAAAGCAAGAGAGCACAACTTATACATGCAGTTGAGTGCAGAACCCTACAAAAAGCCGTGTCCAAAAACTCCCAAAACATTGTAGAAAAGTGGACTTTTACTTATCCACGTGAAAACGTTTCGTTATACTTGATAAAGGTGACTGTGTCATTGAAACGTTGCCACATGGATAAGTAAAAGTCCACTTTTCTACAATCTTTTTGAGATAGATAGATAGATAGATAGATAGATAGATAGATAGATAGATAGATGTAGAGATAGATAGATAGATAGATAGATAGATAGATAGATAGATAGATAGACAGACAGATAGATAGATAGACCTACAAGCACAGAATCTACTGGAACTGTCTCAATTATATCTCATGATATCATTGGATAGCGATCAACATCTATGGAAACCAGTTTAAATTAAAGTGTTAAATGTGAGATGCACTTTACATCTGCGATGAGAATCTTTTGTGCATGCTCAGGGGAAAGGAACTGCTAAAGAATGGTCCCTTTAGTTTTGCTTCTGAACGTTCTAGCTCATTGGTAATCTTTGAACCTTGTGTGGGTGGCGAAAGCTCCCCACGGAGAAGACTAAATGAATAAAAAAGGGTATGATTATGCAAAAATCATTGAAATGAATAGAGAAGAAAACTTTACATTGAAAAAAAAACATTATGGATAGATTCTAGAGTCGCTCTGAGGAACGGCCTGTTGCTCAAAACCACACGTTTAGTCTAATGGAAGAATCGTTTCCATGCCGGAAAGAATGAATCAAGCCTGCCTTAAGAAATGACCTAAACAAAACTTCTTTTAAGACCAGGGTGGGGAGATCTTTTAGATATGAGACCACGGAAACGTTTGTCAGACAGTCAGTATAGTGAGGTAATTGGGAGGTAATTAGGAGGCATCCAGTGACACCCGTCATGTTTATTTGTAGAAGATTTTGCCAGAACTTTTTCTAAAATAATCTGGAGACTATACAATATGTCAACCTGGTGCAGCCTAGTTGGAGCTAAATGTTGACAATTACCAAATAATATGTTAGTTGTCGTAAAGCGTTATCAAATCCAGCAGATGCAATCAGCTTATAAACATAGGGTTGTTTATTGTTGGATTTTGGGAGACCTTAATGGTGTCAGAGCATTGATCCAATGAAAAATCCTTTGGAAATGTGGTGAAGAAGTCTTGGATGGTTGGCAATCCCATAATTTAGTAGCCCCTATCTTCTTAATAAGATGGCAACCTTCATTCAATCTTTATATGAAGCTACCTAGAAAATCTTGGCCAACATTTTACAGGTTGATGTGGAAATAGACAGTAGGACGGGGGGGAGGGGGAAAAAGGTTGCATCAGCTCCGTTAGTGGTGAAGGGGCAGCGGGGTCACTGCAGGCTGTAGGCTTTCTTGAGGAGATTGGTGTTCAATTCTGTCTAAAGGACAGCTTTGCTTGTCCCCATGGTCTCTGATGTAGAAGAGCCAAGACTGTTCAGCACAGACATGAGGGTCGAGGGTTTGATAAAGATGCAGTCCCTAAATGTACTTGTTTTTTTGCTTTTTTTTAATGAACTATTAAAATAAATCGACGTGGCTTTCGCAATATTTTTGTATGCCAGCCAGGTACAGCAGGCGGGTACAGGCTGCCCCCAACCCCCAGCTTCCTATTTGTACTTGCCTGGAAACAAAAATATAGGGAAGCCAGTTTTTTAAATTATTACATGAATTTCATGAAATAATGAAAAAAAATATGTGGGTCTTCGCCCTATTTTTGTGTCCAGTCAGGTACAACTAGGCAGCTTGGGGCTAGAATCTGCAGTGCAGGGTGGCCCAAGCTTTCAGGGCCCCTCATTGCGAATTGCTGTACCTGACTCATCCAGGGCCCTGGTGCAGGTGGCTCGCTGGGTAATAATGGGGTTAGGGCAAGCTTTGTATTATCAGCTGGCCCTAAGCCCAAAATTCATGGGGTCACGTCAATATTAGACATGACCACCATGAATTTCTAGTGAGTAAAGTGTTAAAAAAAACACAACACAGAGAAAAAATATTGTATTACAAAAAAAACAAACAAAAAAAACATTTAGAGACCCATCTTTATTAAAAAAATCTTAATGTTCAGTCCGACGTAGTCCAAAAGAGAGCGATGTCAGCTCTGCTACAAACATCTATGCAGAGTGAGAGCAGGCTGAGACTGTCAGTGACAGTCAGAGTTCACCCAAGGTCATAGCTCATGGCACCGCACGAACACTGCCGATGCCGGCAGAATTTGCCAAGCACTGACAGTGCAGTGAATAACCCAGAAGTTAATGACTCATTCATTTCCGGCGGTATTCACTGCACTGTCAGCGCTTGGCAATTTCCGCCAGCGTCGGCAGTGTTTCACACGGTGCCGTCAGGGTTCACCCGCGGTCATAGCCCTAGCTATGACCTTGGGTGAACTCTGTCACTGACAGTCTTAGCCTGTTCTCGCTCTGCATAGACGTTTGTCTATGCAGAGCGATGTAGCAGAGCTGACATCGCTCTCTTTTGAACTACGTCAGACTGAAGATTGTTTTTTTAATAAAGATGGAGTCTCTAAATTTTTTTTTGCTTTATTTCTAATAAAATATTTTTTCTCTGTGTTGTGTTTTTTTTAACACTTTACTAGAAATTCATGGTGGTCATGTCTAATATTGGCGTGACCCCATGAATTTTGGGCTTAGGGACAGCTGATAATACAAAGCTGACCCTAACCCCATTATTACCCAGTGAGCCAATCTCACCAGGGCCGCTGGAAGAGCTGGATACAGTGCCTGAAGATGACGCTTCTATGAACGCGCCATTTTCTGGGGCGACCACAGACTGCAATTCGCAGTAGCTTTGCATTATCAGCTGGCCCAAAGCCCGAAATTCATAGGGTCACGCCAATATTAGATATGACCACCATGCATTTATAGTAATCAGATAAAAAAACACAACATAGAGAAAATATTTTTATTAGCAATAAAAAACAAACACAATCAGTGACTCCACCTTTATTAAAGAACCCCCCTCCCCTCCGACGTAGTCCAGGGCAGAGTTGAGGGTTACTGCGAGACAGAGTATTTCCAGTATGGGCGAGAGTGTAATGACATTTACCATGATGGATCCTTCAGCTAGGGGAGATAAATAAGATGGAAGAAAGATAATGAGTTCAGATGTGAGCTTTAGGAAGTGAGAGGAAAAGGAAAATATGGCTGACAGACACTCTAGGATTTTGGACAGCAGGAAGGTGACGTCTCGGCCATAGAGGTTGACCTGAGTGTCATCAGCATATAGATGGTACTAGAAGCCATGGACTTTATGAGTTGTCCCAGGCTGAAGGTATAGATAGAGAAGAAAATGTGTTACTAGGACGGAGCCTTGCAGAACTGCACCAGAAAGAGGGTGGGAAGAGGAGATAGTGTGGGATTGGGAGACGCTAAATATGTGGTCGGAAAGGTATATGGAGATCCAGGAGAGGGCAAGGTCAGGCAAGGTCTTTGACGCCAATGGTAGAGAGGATCTGTAGTAGGACTGAGTAGGGGAAGGACAATATGTTGCATAATCATTCACACTCTCTAAAGGGGGTGTCCACTAATGGATGACTTCTGCTTAATTAATTCAGGTTCCATTGCAAAATAAAAATAAAGTATACTCAGCTTCTGCAGTGGAGCTGACCCATCGATGCTAGCGCTGCTATTTTCTTGACATTGTTGTGTCACATCACCGCTACAGTTCAATCGACAGCTGCTGATCTGCTGCAACTCATCAATATTCCATCAGCGAGATAACAAAGCAAAGACTGCCGATGGTTAGCAGTGCTGACATCGCTGGAAAGCTAATGTTGCAAGAGGTGAGGTGGTATACGTTGTGTTTATTTTTAGAGGTTTACATGTTTGGCTAACTCCAGTTTATTAAAGGGGCTTTCCTCTAGCAATGAGCTGATCAATCAATGAGGCAAACCATGAGGAGGAAAAATGGCTGGCTACTAACACTCAGTTTGGACTTCCAATCAGCACGTTGTCCACAGCTGGGTATCACCGGCGGTGCACGCTTACAGCGGTACATATTCATTATAAAGTGAAGAAAAAGCCGCAGTCACCGGTCTTCAAATTAGTGTCAGAGATTTATTTCAATCTGAGGTACATGGTGCAGGGAGGGAGGGGGTGCAGGAAGAACTAACTGCACCCCCTCCCTCCCTGCGCCATGTACCCCAGATTGAAATAAATCTCTGACACGAATTTGAAGACCGGTGACTGCGGCTTTTTCTTCACTTTATGATCAATCAATGATCTACTTCTGAGATCCATAACAATTTGTTGTAATGTGAAGTGAAATCTGGAAACCAAGTGTTCAAAAGTCCAGTGGCAAATAAAAAGAAAACATTGCGCAGTGCCAGTTGGAAACAATGTAATGTACTGCCATGTATTTCAGGGTGAGAGATACTCTTTGTAACTGTAGCTCTCCAGCTAGAGAGACCAGGTTGCAGGGAGATCGGGTCCCATCTGGCCGCCGGCATCCTACTGTGCATTCATACTTACCTGGTCCACGCTCCTGCGATGTCCCCTCTGCCTGCGACGGCTTTCCAGTCTCTCTCCTCTGCCTCCTCGCTTCTGGATTGCAGGGGCACATGCATAGGGCACGCGTGCTGCTGATAAAAGATTTAAAGGGCCAGTACACCCTTTTCTGTAATTACCTCTTAGCCAATCACAGAGGCCTGTGTATACTTAAGGCCCTCACTTCCCCTGGAAAGTGCCTAAGCAACTTTGTTCATTGCTTAGTAGCCAGTTTCAGGTTCCTGACCAGCGCTAGCATACTTGTTTGTCTTGTCAGATTTCTAACGCTCCATGTCTTTTGCTTTCAGTGCTGGACTCCAGTCTGCCTGTCATCTACCCGCAGGTCCTGATGGCACTCTCTGACCAACTGGGCTGATTCTTGGATTCCTCCAGCAGCTTCGGTTCCTCCACTGGTCTTCCTTCCCCGGTTGGCTGGACCCCTCGCTCCCTTCCCCTTGGTATCTCTGGTCCCCTTGGGTCGGACCCTCTGGTCATTTGCTGGTCTGCTTGAACCTCTGCGACTGTTCCTGGACAATCCCTGTTTAGGGGTCCACTATTTGGTGCTCCCTTGGGAGAGTTCGATGTCTTGGCCCAGAGGACGTTCCTTGGGGGTTTTTCCTGTCTCTTATTCTAATAAAAACTTCTCATCTATCTGACGTCCTTGTCCAATTAGTTTCTGGTTTCAGCTTCCACAGTATCATCTGTGGTCATGAGGGTTCACTAACCTCGCTCCGCTTGCCCTGGCGGGACAGTAACTTTTCTCTACTTTCACAAATTGATAAGGTTCCGGAATGGTGATACCCCAATATTAAGTCAGAATTCCCTATTAGAGTATTTAAAAGATGGTCTCCTATACCTGGGAACCCTTTCATTTTAAACTTCAAACCTTTTCAGTGAAGCATAATGACATGGTCATCTGTTTTCAATATTCTGGAAAAGTCACCCACAACTTTCAGTTGTCATTTTTTGGGATTTAAAAAACTTCTTTCAGTGAAAGGATATTTTCCCTTTCAAGACAAAAAGGATGGTGATTTTATTTGTAGGTTTGTAACCATAAAGGAAATGTGTTGTTCTAAGAAGTGAAGTTCTAAGTCATTGACATTCCAATTAACTCTTTAGCTTGAGTCAGTTGATGAGCACCACAATGACTTCCTCTCGGCCATGAATAAAGCCTACAACATTTGAGCAAAGAGCGTTCGGTAATGTACCGAGACAAGAATAGGATGTAGCCCTTGTTTTTCAACTAGACAGTGTATAAGAAGCATGGATCACTGGTAATTCTCCCATAAGCCTGTCTTATTATACTCTACACAGGTAAATTACTTTAAGGTCGCTCTTGCTCATTATCTACCTGCCCTTTTAGTGCGCCTATTTCTATTACAGGTAGGAAATACTTCTACAGAGCTCTTCCTTCATCCTTGTTTATTGTGGAAATACTTCTACAGAGCTCTTCCTCCATCCTTGTTTATTGTCTAAACATTACTTGCCCTATATGTTCCTTCAGGGAAACCTCTGTTCATAGTCTCCAAATGAAAGTAGCCGTATAATTAACTGGGAGATTTTGGCAAGATACCGACATCATGGCTTTGAACCAAAATCCATTTCCGGAGAACATTGACATCAGTCACATGAAGTCTCACCATCTTCACATCTCTTACATCCGGATGGTTGTATTTGAGGTCTATGTTGCTTACTTTTTTGTTCTATATAAGTTGAGGTGTGTTGTCCCTTTTAAGCGCCATTCATGGTGTCTTTCAGGAGCAACAGCCCTGGAGCCCGAATGAACAGTAGGAGGCAAAGCCATTCCTTGTCTGTTTTTTGACTCGAGTGATATCTCAACACAACCCGAAGGAATCTGTCTCAAATGGATCACGGAAAATTTGGCTATGTGATTGTGTACAATGTATGCAGCTGTTGACATTGCTCACTTCACCAAACATTTTCCCACACTTCTAGACTCACAAACCGGTCCAATCTCTGCACCCGACAAAATCAAGCAGATGGCAGGACATCCGCTATAAATTTATGTCCCATATAGTGTCTCTACACAGGATGATGTCGCATTCTATGGAGCTGAGAAAATTCTTTCATATGTTCAGCGTTTTGGGAAGTGACACTTGAATACTTATGGCCACTTTACACGTCCCGATATCGGCGTCCAACTCCGATAAAAAGTCACGTGGTTCGTGCGTTGGCCCCGATATCGGTCTTGCGTTGTATGGTGTAAATGTGCAATGCAACACAAGAACGATGCCAAACCGATATCGGGGAAAAAAATGAGTGGGCTCTCCAACCGCCTGATATTGGATAGCCAATCTGGGCGGATTGTACTGTGTGAAAGCCCAATCCCGACTTGGAGACCAACTTCCCCTATTCTCTCCCATGTTAAATGGTCGTTCTTGGGTCGGCCGCACAAGGGGGCGTTCACATCGCAGTTGCGTTGCCTGCCGATATCGCCCTGTGTGACAGCTCCTATGCGATGTGGGATTTCTGCCAAAAAAATGCACGCTCCCGCGCCGTTGTATCCAACATCGGAACGATGGCCATAACAGTAGTGGAGATACCTCTATATAAACTCAGATGTATTACTCCTTTTAAATCAGCAAGTCTCTTCCAGGACCTTATCCCAAGACTTGGTGTATGTAAGGCAGAAATACTAACAGTGTTGTTTATGTTGGGATTTTTTCTACCTAAAAACCTTAATTGCTATCTATATGTAAGTATAAGTGGAAGCAAAGAAAAAATATTTTTTATTTGTAAATTTACTAATAAAAATATAATATTGGCATAAAAACATTGTAATCAGTACATCTCTCATAAAACATTTTGTTAAATATAAGAAAACAGTAATATAGACATATGAAGGACATTCATTAAAGATTTCCCCTGATCCACTTTTATTTATTGCAGGACGCTGACACTGCACATGTGTAATGATATAAAGGTCCTGTCACACGCGTCAATGTCGTCAGCGATCTGATCGCTGACGACATTGACGGCTGATCGCTGGTGAGCTGTCACACAGACAGACTCACCAGCGATCAATTGACCAGTGACATCATGGAAACGATTTAAATATCGTTTCCACGATGTCCTGCTCCCGCTGCCAGCCTGCTGGAAGCGGGAGCAGCCTGGTCTCCAAGGTACACTGCGGGTAACTAGGCAGCGCGCGCTGCCTAGATACCCGACGTGTACCTTAGTTACCAGCCTCCTCCGCTCACCGGGTGAGCGGAGGAGGCTGGTAACTAAGGTACACGTCGGGTATCTAGGCAGCGCGCGCTGCCTAGTTACCCGCAGTGTACCTTGGATACCAGCTCCCAGCGCTTGTGACAGGCGCTGGGAGCTGGAATATCGCTCGCTCCCGGTGTCACACGCAGCGATGCTGCGTGTCCACCGGGCGACAATCGCCAGGTTTTAGGACTGATTCTAAAACCTGGCGATCATCAACCAGCGATTTATCGCTGGTTGATGCAGTATGTCACACGCGTCAATATCGCTGCAACGTCACGTGCAGCCGATATCGTGCAGGCGACATTGACGCGTGTGACAGGACCTTAAGTCTCTATAGGTTGTGTGCTAATTTGCAACTTTGAACTGATAACGGTTTTCCTTTTCCAGGTGTTGAAGTGGTGTGAGGTGTGATAATGGACCCAGTGGAATACAAGAGCAGTCATCAAGTTCCTTTACTTGGAAGGTGTGTTCATGGATAGCGGAATAGGATTGCCCTGCAATTGGAGCTGTTTCTACCAAAGTTTAAAAACATTGGAAACGATGAAGCCAATTCCTGACTACATCATACGATGGGGAATCGTCTACATAAACCTCTTTCATCTCATCGAACGTCTCCCTTGGTGTGCCATCTTTCAATAAAGGAACTTGATGACTGTTCTGTACTCCACTGGATCCATTATCATACCTCACACCACTTCAACACCTGGAAAAGAAACACCGTTCATAGCTGTAAATTGGGAGGTAACCTATAGAGACGTATATCATTACACATGGGGTATTTCAGTGTTTTTCGATAAATAGAAGTGGGTCAGGGGAAATCTTACTTACGTGCATGAGAAAAGGGCACCTACTGGAACTACTGCAAGTCTTTCAAAAGCAAGACCTCATACTGGTACTTGTACATAAGAATTAAAAAGTTATGACTATTTTTGTAGAAAGATGATAACCAAAAGTAAAGTATTCTAGAATGCAGAACTAGTACGACATCCATATATTTGTCCCTATAAGAGCTAAATTACAAATTGTATGGCACACAGCTGCCTCTTTCTTAGGGTCATGTTTTCAAAGGAATGCTTACATGAGGAATTCTTTTTTTGGCACCTTTTGGTAAAACGTAGAGGAAAATACTTGCTGCAAAAACACTGACAAGCCCATCACTGGTGACATTATTATGTTATACTGGGTGGATGAAAGAAATTGAAGTACTGGGGGCCCCTATGGAAAGATGAAAGATCCCTGATACTCACCTGTCCCTGCTTCAGTGCCAGTCTTGCTCCCTTCTCCTGTGGCCACAACCAGATGTCCATGCCGGGTTTCTTAGGGAACCCATCCAACTCCTCTCAAATCATCACACTGGGCTTTTTAAGGCCAGCTTATGCCGAAGCAAGGTGCTTGGGTACTAAGTAGTATTGTCCAGAGTTGCCTCATATTTGTCATAACTTGCTGCCACTTCACTTGACTCACTTGATTCCGCTCCAGCCAGGTGTCTATCATCTTTTCTAATTCAGACTTCCATGCTGCAACCAGAGTTATTTCCAAACTCTCAGAAACTCCTCTCAGAAAGTGACTTACCAAATTTTAACAACTGTTCTTGGTGTGGCTCACACCTGACCTCTGCAATCAAGGTAACGTATTTCTTCAAGAGAGTCTCTAATTTGTCCGTCCTAGAGTTAGTTATTTATTTCCTATTAGTCCTAGTTTATATACATCACCAAAATTAACCATTTTCCTGCTTTTGTAGAATGCAGTTAATTCTCTGTTATACCTGGGATTAACCATTGTCCTGCTGGAAGATATCAGACTTTGTTCCTATCATTACCTGCATTCTTGCTAGAAGATATCAGTTTCCTATACAATTACTAATCCCATATACAGGGTGAGCCATTTATATGGATACACCAAAATTAAAATGGGAATGATTGGTGATATCAACTTCCTGTTTGTGTCACATTAGTAGATGGAAGGGGGAAAACTTTTCCAGGTGACCATGGTGGCCATTTTGAAGTTGGCCATTTTGGATCAAACTATATTTTTTTTAATGGGAAGAGGGTCATGTGACACATCAAACTTATTGAGAATTTCATAAGAAAAACAATGGTGTGCTTGTTTTTAACATAACTCTATTCTTTCATGAGTTATTTTCAAGTTTCTCTTTGTTGACAGCCATTGACATGTCGCAGAATTTAACACGTGAGGAATGGATAGAAATTGTGTTGATGTCTGGTGAACGCAGTACCCGGGTCATTGCAGCAGATTTCAATGCAAGACACCCTATGAGACCACCCATCCCCCATGCTACAGACAGCAAACTGCTTGCCAAATTTCGTGAAACAGGTTCAGTGTTGGATTTGCCAAAATGTGGACGCAAGAAAACTGTCACTAATGAAGAAACATCAGTGGCTGTCCTAGCTTCATTCAGCAAGAGCCACAGCGTAGCACTCGCCGCATGTCACTGGAGAGTGGCATCAGTCGGACATCCCTTCAGTGGATATTAGCTACTCACAAATGGCACCTTACAAAATCCAGCTGCTGCAGCATCTCAACCAGGATGACCCAGATCTGCGCAATGCATGTGCAGAATGGACAGAACAAAAATTGGAGCAGGACCCTCAGTTTACACAGAACATTATGTTCAGTGATGAGGCAAACGTTTTTGTGAATGGTGAAGTTAACAAACAAAACCAGCGCTATTGGTCTGACACTAACCCACAGTGGATAGATCCCTCCAAGACTGCTGGAACACAAACATTGATGGTATGGTGTGGTATATGGGGTACAAAGATAGTGGGGCCATTCTTCATCAATGGAAACCTCAATGCCACTGGATATCTGAAATTGCTGCATGATGATGTGTTGCCCTCTTTATGCACTGAATATGGCACGTTCCCCGAGTTTTCCAACAAGATGGTGCACCACCACATTATGGGTGACAGGTTCGAGCATTCCTACATGATAGATTTCCTGGAAAGTGGATTGGTCATCATGGCCCAGTTGAATGGCCACCAAGGTCTCCCGATCTGATCCCCCTAGACTTTTATCTTTGGGGTCATCTGAAGGCAATTGTCTATGCGGTGAAGATACGAGATGTGCAGCATCTGAAACAACGGATACTGGAAGCCTGTGCTGCATTTCTTCTGCGGTGTTGCTATCAGTGTGTCAAGAGTGGGAGAAGAGGGTTGCATTGACAATCCAACACAATGGGCAGCACTTTGAACACATTTTATAAGTGGTCATAAATTTGTACATAACTCATGAAAGAATAAAGTTATGTTAAAACCAAGCACACCATTGTTTTTCTTATGAAATTCTCAATACGTTTGATGTGTCACATGACCCTCTTCCCATTGAAAAAAATAAAATTAGATCCATAATTGCCAACTTCAAAATGGCCGCCATGGTCACCACCCATATGGAAAAGTTTTCCCCTTCCCATATACTAATGTGACACAAACATAAGGTTGATATCATCAACCATTCCCATATATATATATATATATATATATATATATATATATATACACACATATGCATATTTATATATTTATCCTCACACCTGCTTTGCTTCCTCCATTCTACCTCATCTACTTCAAACCCACTGGATGCATAGTATAATTACAAATTAGGCTGGTTCATCTGCAGACAGGCTTCTCACTGTTTTCTGGTAGTGACCATTAGCTACTCCTAGGTGTGACTACTTTGTGATCACTCCCATCTCCTTCATATGGTCACATGTTCCAGCATTCCTTGCTGATAATTGAACTCCATTCCTGGCCCAACAACCTTAATTGAAGTCAATATTTGAAAGGCAGAAATGCGGGGCACTGAACATTAAGATCCAAAGTAGCGGTATCGGAAGTGTCAACTGCAGCAGGGCTGGGGTGCACAGTCTTATACCAGTCTGAGAGGTAAATCACATTGAAGAAAGAGGCACTCACCCGGTGATAGTTGTTGCTGATTAAATTCGTCCATTCAGGAACAACTATCACCGGGTGAGTGCCTCTTTCTTCAATGTGATTAACCTTAATTGAAGGAGCTACTCTGAAAAAGCTGACCGTTGCCAAGCCCTCTGCGGCCTAGGAGTGTGGCAGCAGGTGTGAAGTTGTTTTGTTGTTTCCCTGTCCGTCTTTCCTTCCCCTCTTGTTTATTTTAGTGCAGTACTTGGGACTAGTGCTCTTGCCAGCCATCTCCCTATTTAGGGTTAACATCAGGCCAGCAAGGGACTAGGTATCCTGCTCAGCGACAGCATGAAAGAACCCATATAGTAGAAATGGTAGGGAGATCAGGGCACAGCCGCAGGTAAGTGTAGGAGGTCACCTTTCTCCCGTTCCCTACAAGCAGGGCCTTCCGTTGTATTTGTGCCCTCTGTGTTTCGCCTGTTTGTTTTGTGTAGTGCACTGCACACTGTTGGTCTGTGCGCCACTGTCACACACTGTATCCAGACACACCCCAGTCCATGGCGTGACAGAAATACACTAAGCGGAGTTTCCAGAAAACATGTTTCCCAACATGTGTGTTGAGTGTTTGATCTCGCTTCATCTGGGGGTACACTCCCTCTGAGGGTTTGCTACATACAAATGATGGGTATATGCACTACTTTATTTATAGGTAATGGAGGTATTGTCTACAATTTGAATCTTTACACTATTTATATCCATTGTATTTATACTACAATGTTATATGTACTGATTTGTTGCCTGTTTTGGGTTTTGTTGTCTTTTATACTTTATGATTTACCAAATTTTTCAAACAGTAAATATAATAAAAAGTACATTTCATACCCAAGAAAAACTCCTTGTTGCTGTTTTTTTTTTTTATTCTAATTATTTGTCTATTTACTGTCCTGGTTCTCACTGTCCCATGTGCTGCACAGATTTACCATGGCTTTCAGTCTGTGCTGCCCACCCAGACATATGGCTTAGGGAATCCACCTCATCAGATGAGTCCCTTGTATCTGTTGATAAATAAATAGGCATTTGGGTAGGGTTCAAAATTGCTGGCTTAATTTAAATGCAAGAAAATATAAAATCCCAGAACAACCTGTTTAATTTGTTGTAGAAAAATGAAAGCTGCACAGTGGACGGTTGCAGTGGGCACCATTGAGTGGCGTAACATCAGGCCCAGGGGCCCTAAATTATTGCCAATCTTTAAAAGTATTAGTTTTTTTCTATACGCCAAAGATACTATGGGGCCCCCCTAGGCTGCAGGGCCCGGGCGCGATCGCAACCCCTGCACCCATTGTAGTTACGCCCCTGGCACCATCGTCATTTTAAAAAGGTCAATATTTTCCTAATTTATATAATTATGTAAATGACCATGAATATATACTCTTGTTCAATATCCTCCAGAATTGATGTTTAGGTACAGTGGGCCCCGATGTGAAAGCTCCAACGGGGCCCCCAATTATTGCAAATCTTTAGTTATAGTAGTCTTTTTCTAAAGGCCAAAGGGACTTTTGGGGCCCCCCTAGGCTGCAGGGCCCGGGTGCGATTGCAACCCCTGCACCTATTGTAGTTACACCCCCAGTCTACATATGATCCAGCGATGAAGGACAGGGCAATCATTTATGTATTGGAAAAGTCCAATATTTTCTGACAAGTTGGCTGTCTGGAGTGATATCAGAACTTACTTTACCAGTTTAGTCCATGAGCCATGTATTTTATGAATACACAGTAAATTGGTCACAGGATGCACTGGGCCTGTTGAACCGGAAATTCTTGGAGCTCCACTAATGATCATAATGAAAGGGTGGTGGTGTTCGTCCTCGCCTTTTGTTGTCATACCATATAAACATCTTTAAAATATGCAAATGCAATTCAGGTCCTCAGACAGACGGGCTATAAATGAATTGCCTTAAAGCAATCTGGGGATAGAAAGCTTCACATTTGTGCTTTATTTATTTACCGTATATACTCGTGTATAAGCCGAGTTTTTCAGCCCAAAATTTGGGCTGAAAAGTCTCCCCCTCGGCTTATACACGGGTCTATATGGTAGGCTGCGTGGTGGGGGCTGTGGAGGCTGGAGGAGGCGGGGGGAGGCTGCTGTATGAGCGGCCCCGTCACTTGGGGCCGCTCATTATATATGCACTGCTTCCCTCTGTCAATCAGCGGCAGGGGGAAGCAGTGTATATATGCCAACCAAATGCTGGCACTCTCCCCCCTTGTAAGGGCCCCCCCCCCGCTGCTTATATTACCATCCCGGTCTTCTGCTCAGCGCTGCTCCTCGGTGCTCCGTCCTCGCTGCTCCCGTCCTGCTACATCCGGGATCTCCGGCCGTCGCAGGCATATGACGTCATCGCGCGACGGCCGGGGATCCCGGATGTAGCAGGACGGGAGCAGCGAGGACGGAGCACTGAGGCTGCTGGATACCCCCTGGGGGCTGCTTGATGCCCCCAGGGGGCTGCTGGGTACCCCCTGGGAGCTGCTGGATACCCCCAGGGGGCTGCTGGATGCCCCCAGGGGGCTGCTGGGTACCCCCTGGGAGCTGCTGGATACCCCCAGGGGGCTGCTGGATACCCCCAGGGGGCTGCTGGGTACCCCCTGGGGGCTGCTGGGTACCCCCTGGGGGCTGCTGGATACCCCCAGGGGGCTGCTGGATACCCCCAGGGGGCTGCTGGGTACCCCCAGGGGGCTGCTGGATACCCCCTGGGGGCTGCTGGGTACCCCCTGGGGGCTGCTGGGTACCCCAGGGGGCTGCTGGGTACCCCCAGGGGGCTGCTGGGTACCCCCTGGGGGCTGCTGGATACCCCTGGGGGCCTGCTGTATGCACCCCCGGGGGCCTGCTGTATATACCCCCGGGGGCCTGCTGTATATACCCCCGGGGGCCTGCTGTATGTATCCCCGGGGGCCTGCTGTATGTACCCCCGGGGGCCTGCTGTATGTACCCCCGGGGGCCTGCTGTATGTACCTCCGGGGGCCTGCTGTATGTACCCCCGGGGGCCTGCTGTATAAACCCCCGGGGGCCTGCTGTATGTACCCCCGGGGGCCTGCTGTATGTACCTCCGGGGGCCTGCTGTATGTACCCCCGGGAGCCTGCTGTATAAACCCTCGGGGGCCTGCTGTATAAACCCCCGGGAGCCTGCTGTATATACCCCTGAGGGCCTGCTGTATATACCCCTGGGGGCCTGCTGTATATACCCCTGGGGGCCTGCTGTATATACCCCTGGGGGCCTGCTGAATACCCCTGGGGGCCTGCTGTATACCCCTGGGGGCCTGCTGTATACCACTGGGGGCCTGCTGTATACGATACTACTGGGGCCTGTATACCACTGGGAGGGCCTGTATACCACACTGCTGGGGGCTGTATACCTCACTGCTGGGGGTTGTATACCTGTGCTGGAGTCCACCCTCGGCTTATACGCAAGTCAATAAGTTTTCCCAGTTTTTGGGGGCAAAAGTAGGGGGGTCGGCTTATACACGGGTCGGTTTATACACGAGTATATACGGTATATGCAAAATTTCTAAAAGGGTTTTGTTATTTACAAAAAATATCTTTTAAATTGTATTATAAAAAGTGAACTTTTGTTTTTCATATATTATGTGTTTATTACTTAAACTTTTTCAAGATCTCTACTGGTATCAGAGAATGGAAACATTCTAGGACGGCATGATGGCTCAGTAATTATTCATTTTACTTGCTTATATATGGAAGTGAAACATGGATGATAAAGAAAGACAGAGGAAGAATCAACGCCTTCGAAATGTGGAGATGGAGAAGGATGGTATCAATATCATGGATGGCAAGAAGAACAAACAAATCAAGCCAGACATGTCACTTGAAGCAAAGATCACTAAGCTACAAATTGTCTACACATCATATGAAGAGAAAAATGACTAGAGAAGGACATTATGGTCAGAAGAATAGAAGATACAAGGCAAAGAGGAAGACTAGTAACCTGATGGCTTGATAATGCCAAAATAACAGTGAAGAAGATCCTGGTGGACCCATCTAGGCTGGAAAAAATATCCTGGTGGACCTATCTAGGCTTGGAGAATATTCTGATAGACTTATCTAGGCAGAGAAGACCCTGGTGGACCTATCTAGGCTTGGAGAATATCCTGGTGGACCTATCTAGGCTTGGAAAAGACCCTGGTGGACCTATCTAGGCTTGGAAAATATCCTGGTGGACCTATATAGTCTTGGAGAATATCCTGGTGGACCTATATAGGCTTGGAAAATATCCTGACGGACCTATATAGGCTTGGAGAATATCCTGGTGGACCTATCTAGGCTTGGAAAATATCCTGACGGACCTATATAGGCTTGGGAAATATCCTGTTGAACCTATCTAGGCTTGGAAAATATCCTGGTGGAACTATATAGGCTCTGAGAATATCCTATTGGGCCTATCTAGGCTTGGAGAATATACTGGTGGACCTATGTAGGCTGTGCAACATAAATCTTCTTACAGATCGAGCTGAAGGTCAATGAGTAAATAAAAATAATATATATAGACCAATAATTTCCACAGCAATTTACAGACATCATCATTAGAGCAAGCACTACCATGCTTGTGTGCTCGGTACTCGAAACAAGCACGTTGGACGTTCGAACATGCGCAACTCAAGTATCGAGTATATTGGAAAATCTTTCGGAAAGATTGTCAAGTTTCCCATTGGCTATGATACTTTGTACTCAAATCGTGCCCATCTGTGTTTCCAATCTGCTCATTTCGAGTACAGAGTACCTGAGCATGGTAGTGTTCACTCCTCACCAATCATCACTGTCGCCATTGGGGCTCTCAATGTATGTATTTGGAGTGTGGAAAGAAACCAGAGAAACTTCAGGATACTATCACAAACATAGGGAGAACATACAAGCTCCTGGTAGATGTTGTCCTTGATGGTATCTGGTCGGACATCTTAAGAAGTTTTCAGGAAGTTTTTGAGCTATTATGACACACTGTGATTATTTGACTATGACATACTGTAATTATATCTATGGAGTTGTAGTAGAAAAAGCTTTGGAAAGTGAGTCCCGTAGTGGGAATTCTGCTCTGGGAAATTGAGGCCAAAAGTACAATGGAGAGATATGTATGGAACATAAATGTGCTGTAAATTGTAGCGGCTGGTGTTGTAAAATGTTAATAATGTTTGTTTATCGTGCGTGACAGCTCTTTTGCTGTAGTTATACTTAAATAGTTTTCCCCCTGGTTCTGTAAAAGGCCATAAAAATGTTAAAAAAACAAAAAGAAAATCCTTAAATATTCACTTCCCCAGCTCAGAGCAAAATAAGGGACATCACATTTGAGGTTAATAAAATCTCTGAGAATCAAACTTCCGTGAAAATGTCCACAAGCACACGAATTAGAAGGTGGCCTGATCCGCTCATCTCTTGTCAGAATTATTCCTATACAGGACTATCATTTCCAGTTCAAATACAACAATCCCCATGTAGTAGGTGGGAGACATTTATCTTTTCGTTATGAGCCTAAAATGAGCGTAATATGCAAAGTTTCCTTGTAATCCCTGTGTAAAGCTTATCACCATTTAACACACCATTTTTTCTAATGCTTGCATCAAAACTTTAAAATGATTAGAAAACCTGTGGGGAACCTCTTACCATGAAATACAATATATTTTTGACCCTTATACAAAAATCACGAAAAGCGTCGAACAAAGTCTGCTTAAGGCTACGTTCACACATTTGCGTATTTTGCTGCGCTTTTTTGCGCGCGCTTTTTGCCGCGTTTTTCGGCCGCGCAAAAAAGCGCAGCAAAATACGCAGGGGCTTTCACACACTGCGCTTTCTTTCCCCCAGAAAGCGCAGTGATGTCACAGAGGGGAGGAAGAATCCTGCTTCCTCCTTCCCTCTGTGACAGCTGTGGCCGCCCATTAGATTTCACAGTGTATTAATACACACTGTGAAATCTAAATTAAACAAAAGCAAGTGTGTGAAAAATAAAAAAGAATCAATACTTACCTTCCGACACCTTCTGCCGCTGTGCGATCTCCGATTCCAAGTGAGCTCTCTTCTGACAGGACCTGTGATGACGTCAGAGGGGGGCATTCCCGGGGCGGTCCCATCGCTGATTGGCTGCTCACGATCATGTGATATCACATGACCGCGAGTGCCCGGGAACGCCCCTCTGACGTCACCACAGGTCTTGTCAGAAGAGACCTGACTTAGAACCAGGGATCGCACAGCGGCAGAAGGCGTCGGACAGGTGAAGTATTCATTCTTTTTTATTTTTCACACACTTGCTTTTGTTTAATTTAGATTTCACAGTGTAGATTAATACACTGTGAAGTCTAATGGGCGGCCACAGCTGCCCCAGAGGGGAGGAGGAAGCAGGATTCTTCCTCCCCTCTGGAAGAATACGCAGAAGTAGCTGCGTAAACAATTGACATATCAATTGTTTACGCAGCTGCGTTTTCTCCCGGAAAACGCACTGCGTATTTTTACGCAATGTCTGCCTGCAAAGTGAATTTCCCATTCACTTTGCAGGCAGACAAAAGGCACATTGCGTATTTTGAAAAGCGCGCGTAAAAAAACGCGGCAAAATACGCAATGTGTGAACGCAGCCTAAATGAGCGATATGTGATATGTTGGTTTTCCGCTTTTATCTAACACTGGAAAATGTACTATACATGCTTAAAGGGGTTGTCTACTACTTGGATAACCCATTTTTATTCCTTATGTTTTGGGGAACAGCTATTCTCCTTGTGGAGAGTACCCGGCAGCAGGCAGTGAGGAGATTTAAGGTACCGTCACACGCGGCGATATCGCTGGCCATTTCGTTGGCAATTGCAGAATTCAGCGATGTGGAAACCACATCGCCTGTGCGTAGTGACGTGAGACAGGGCGATTTTACGGTGAGAAATCACTGGTGGAGCGCCACCTGATCGCCCTGCTCTGCAGTGAAATCAGGTGATATCCATCATGCGATTTCTGCGCATCATGGCGTGTGACAGGGCAACAGCGATGTATAAAGCGAGCTCAGACTATCTGGAAGCAATTCCAGAGGTGTGCTTGAGCGTTCTGTTTCGTGCGTCCCATGTGCCGCAATTGGTGGCAGCTCCTGCGTTCCCATTGGCTGACCAATGGTAACGCAGTTGTGGTGGCCAATCGGAGTGATAGGGGCGCAGTGAGAAACACTCTGGCACGCCTGTCTCCTCGGTGTACTTACACTCTCCGGCCACATCGCTGATGAGGTGGTGGCATGTGACGCAGCGATGTGGAAAAGAGAACTTGCTTCCGGTCTGCGCCAGGCGATTTCTGGAACGTAGGATCGCCGGAGATGACACACAAAATTGCTACGTGTGACAGATCCACAGCGTGTGAAAAAAGTGTCCGCAACGTGCGCGCTCACGTCAAATCGCCAGCGATATGGAAGCCATATCGCTGCGTGTGATGGTACCTTTAAAGCCGCAATGCTCCTCTGGGAAATTGGATATGCAAATTTTCACATCAGTGAGGAAGAAGACAATTTCCCAGAGGAGCATTGCGGCTTTAATCTCCTCACTGCCTGCTGACAGAGTACTCTCCACAGGGAGAATAGCTGTTCCCCCAGACATCATCTTAGCCTTTCATACAGCCAAATCAGAATTCCCACACACTGCACTGATGAGGGGAAGTCACCCCAAAATGCAGTGTCTGCACTTTGGGGTTCTGATTTGGCATAAATCCTAAGTCATATTAAAAGGCTTGTTAAAGAGTCAAATATGACTTTTAGGATTGTTACCTTTATTAGGTCGCCTTAGAGTTAGTCTACTTTCTCACTGAAGTGACAATTTGCATATTCCTTATGTGGGACCCCATAAAAATAAAAAAGCCCATGCTTTCCTCTGTTGCCAGTGTGATTCTTGTGATATCAGAATTCTCGTTCCCAGGGCCCATGTGACTTTGTTATGACATGTGAACCCCAATAGCAATCAGTGTCGGCTTACTTCTTCGGACACAGGAGTACTCAACAGGAAGTGAGTGGCAGCCGCGGCGCTCACTTACTGGTAATTGCTTAACCGTCTGAAGTCAGAGAGAAGGTACACGTGTCATAACAATGTCACTTGGCCCTGGGATCACAAGTTCTGACATCGCTAGAACTGCAACGGAACCAGAGTTGAGTATAACCTTTTTTATTTTTATGGGGTCCCACATGGGGAATGAGGGGTTGTCTAAGTAGTGGAAGTAGTTGAAACCCCTTTTAAGGGTTATTCTCATCTTTACAGATGAGTGCTGTTAGATATTTCTTGTAAAATAAGTAATTTACAATTTTTAGCTTTGTTCTGAGATATTAACATTATCTTTTTTTGTATACAGTTCGTGGAAAATTATGCAATTTTTCATAAATGTGAGCCTGTATTTCCTGCATAGGATTACATCAGTTCTCCTGGTTCTCTGTATTCTTCCCTCTTTTCAGAAACCTAGAGGCAGGTGCCTTGTAGTTTTCTACGCAATTGATCCTCCTTGTGTGTACATGAGATTGGGAAATGAGATTGTGAGCCCCATTAGGGACAGGAATTTATGACTAAAGACAACCATTGTATAATGCTGCAGGATATGTTGGTGCTATATAAGCAATAGGAATAATTCATACTTCTAGTTCACGTTTAGTAGCTGAAAAACTGCCCTGATCACATCACACTTAGGCTGGTTTCACACTATGATTTTGTAAAATCCGATGCTGTTCGATAGAAATCGGACAGCATCAGATCCGAATTTGGCCCTATGTCACCCTATGGGGATCGGACCGAATCGGATGTGCACTAATTGCCATCCGATTCGCGTCCGATCCGATTTTGTCCGATTTCTTTCCATGGGCTGCAATATAAAAACGGGATTGCCGAAATGACAATCTGGTCACCATATCCGGTTTTGCAGCCTGAGGTAAAAATCATGCAGGGGGCAGCGTCTATCGCAGCGGTTGCAAAACCGGATCCGGTTTTGTTAACATGGATGCCTATGGGATCTGATCCGGTACCACAAGGTACATAATCTGGAAGGATCCAGTTTTGAAATTGCAAAAATCCTCATTCCAAAACCGGATGCTACAATGCATCCAGATCCGGAAAGAGGATTGCATTTTTACAACATTTAAGAAGTCTGAAGGCACAGTCCAAAACCGCATCCGGAAATGGAGGCGGTTACGGATTGTTCCTTCTAAGTGTGACTCTAACCTACCATCTACAGGCTGATTGCACTATAATGCAAATGGGGGCACTCTGAATGGGGTAGTAAAGTCTGGTATTTTTTATGTGAAATAAAATATTTGAGTATTAGTAAGATCTTCTTGGTACAAATACATTTTCTGCTATGTGTGCTTGCAACTCTCAGGATGGTACATTGTCAATGGAGCACTTAATGCTGTCTAAGGCTGTGGTCACAGTTTTTTAGTGCCTTTTAAAAAGCATGCTTTTTTACATGCGTTTTTCATGTCAGCATGAGTTTTTAGGTCTCTGATGCTGCCCTCCGTTTTTGGCTGCGTTTTTGAATCTGCACATAAAAATAGTGCTTGTAGTATTTTTTTGGGCTTTTTTATAACATGGGTTCCTATGGAAACCATGCAAAAACGCAGTACAATTAGTACCTTTTAGTGCCATTCAAAACGCATGCGTTTCCCATAGGAGCCCATGTTAAAAAAACGCATGCGTTTCCGGAAACGCATGCGTTTTTTAACATGGGCTCCTATGGGAAACGCATGCGTTTTTGATGGCACTAATTGTACATGCGTTTTTGCATGCGTTTTCCATAAGGACCCTTATTAAAAACGCATGCGTTTTTGATATGCTCCAAAAATGCTGGGACAGTCACACATGCTTTTTGCTATTAGGCATGCGTTTTTTTAACATGGGGGCCTATGGGTGCGTTTTTACATGCGTTTTTGAAAACGCAGGTCTCCAAAAATGCATGTGAAAAATGGTACTGTGACCACAGCCTAAGAAGCCTGAGAGTTGGCTGACCTTGTGAGACATAGTAAGTATCTAAGATATCTAACTGTTATGTCTTGGGGTTTGATCCTGCGACCCTGTGCTATGTAATCAGCTTCCTTCTCTGCTGAGCCACAGCAGGTTCAGGTTTTGTCAGCGTGCTGATTATCTTTTACCTTTGTTTCATTCTTTTCGGCCAGCAGGTATTTTCAGTTATCATTTAGTCTGTCCTATCACATTGCTGGTGGGGCTATTTATACCTTCCCCTTCCCGGTCTTCTCTGTTGGCTATATTCCAATCTGGATCCTGCTTGGAAATCCAGCAGTACTGTCAAGGATTTATACCAGTCAGATGGAGTTAAGCTTAAGTTTATCTTTGCTGTCTTGTCTGTCTATCCTTCTCCTTTCTCCTGTCAAAAGTTAGGTAATAGTAGCCTTCCTTTCTTGCATTGGTAATTTACTTTTTCCACATTGTAGCCATGTTTTATGTTTTTTCCCTTAGGATCTCTTCTGTCTTTGCACACTATTCCTTATTCAACGTTATATTTCTGTGAAACTTCCATTAGTTCCTAAGGAGGTACTAGGAATGCTCGACGGCCTATTAAGCAGCCAGGTCCAAGTTGTCATCTTCTAGTTTTGCTGTTGGGCTTATTCCAGTGCCACCATGGACTGAGCAGCTAGAAACTTTAGTCTGTACAGGAAAAGGTTGGGTCAGGTGCAGACGTTTTGAGGTAGGTCCTATTAAACCATGAGATTTATCATGTGTGCATAACACTAAACTTTGCTTTTTTATTTTTATAATTGTGTCCAGCATGGAAAGTTATTACAACTTTGCAAATCACTTTATTAGGGAATTATCTTCATTCCTGTAAAATATTACACATAATTGGCTTCTAATTCCCTGTTCGTCCTCAGTCTATTTGTATACCTTCAGCTGAATTGGAGTACAGAAGATGACAGTGAATGGGTCAACACCTATGTACACCTCTGAGGCTCGGCTTATCAGAACCATTTCCTGCTGCAACATTCTCCCAAAGCTAGTGAGATACAGGTGTTAACTTATCACTGCCATCATCTGTGCTCCGAATGAGTAGGTTCTGATATGAAAGCTGCTGGAAGATGTAAATAGACTGGGGAATAGCTGGGGTTTAGAAGCCACTTACATGCATTTTTCTTACATGATTAAAGATAATTCCCCTAATAAAGTGATTTGCGTAGCTTTATAATTTTCTATGTTAGAGTAAGATGTGCTGAGTCTACCCATCACTGCCATCATCTGTACTCCAAATGAGTATGTTCTGATATCAAAACAGAGACAGTAAATAGACTGGGGAAAAGCTGGGGTTAAGAAGCCGCTTAAAGGCATGTTGTCACGCTAGGTGTAGGGAGACACCCATCGCGGGACGACGACAGGGGAAGGCAAAGGAGTCCCTGATGCTAAGGGCAAAAAGGGGGGATGGTGACCACTAGAACAACGAGCGCTGACACCTGGCTCCCCTAACGTCCCTATACAGTTATTGCAACTGTCACAGCCAGGATACCTATTCGCTAACTGTCCCTGGACTACCACTACACAGGGATCAGAGCAGGTGGTCACTAGTCAGCCCGACTAGCAACTATAGAAACACACAAGGGAAACAAACAAAGAGGGAAGAGATACACTTAGCTTGAGCAGAATCAAGCAGGAAACCAGCAGACTCCAGTAAACACTGCTTTGAGCTAAGATGCAATCAGGAACACCTCAGGCTATCACCAGCAGTGCATCCTGGGAGTCAAGGGAAATACATAGGCAGCTCAAGGTAAGGAATCAGCTGGGTCCTAGTGACCTCCTGCTTTAAAAGGGGAATGCCTCTTAAAGCGACATAGACATTTTCTTAGGATTTTTACTTTTTGGCCAAACGCTGGGACCTTCTACGAGTGGCCTCTACAGTCTCATCCGTGCCTCCTGACACACCCGTGAATGGAGACAATTCCTCTAATGAAGTGATTTGCAAAGCTTCATAATTATCCTGTTGGGAGACACAGGTTCTGAGCCAACCCATCATTGCTATTGTCAGTACTCCAACTTAGGGCCCTTTCACATCAGCGTTTTTTTAAATTTGCGGCAGATGCGGTGAAAAAAACCGATCTGCCGCAACTGCCGCATAACGGTTCCACTTACGCGCAACTGGTTGCGGTTTTTTCCATACGAAGTATAGGGGGACTTGCGGCAGATGCGGCAAAGTGCGGTAATTTGCACTTGCGGCAGGTCGGCAGAGAAAGAAAAAACAGCGGCTCTGCGTTTTTTCTCTGCCGCACCTGCCGCAAGTGCAATACCGCACTTGCCGTCATAGCGCAATCCCCTATACTTCTTATGAAAAACCGCAAACCGTGCCGCAAGTGGACCGTTATGCGACAGTTGCGGCAGATGCGGTTTTTTTCACCGATCTGCCGCAAATTTAACAAAACTGCTGATGTGAAAGCCCTTACATGGATTGATTTTACAGAGATGAAGACAAGTCTCCTAATAAAGTGATTTCATACTCTTCTATGTTGAACAAAATAAATAAATAAGTGAAAGTTTCGTTACTCTTTATAACCGGTAAATTACATACATCCCCTGGATTAAATTTTTAAAACTTTATCAATATTTCCCCCTCTAAATTTTTTTAAACAAATATTATAAAAATCAAGTTTTTGAAAGCATGTGAGGAAGGGAAAATCATAAAAAATCTTTTTGGTCTTTAAGAAGCTACAAGAAAATGTCATACGAGCTCATTTTCTTGCTTTGCGGGTGATCTTTTGCCCAGTTCACCCTTCGCTCTCCTTTACCGGACGGGCATTGTTGGGTGCCATTGACTCTGCATTGTAATTTGCAAAATATGAATATGATTATAGGAAAAGACGACTCACATAGAGGAGGCAGGAACAGGTTAACCAGAGGTAGCCTGATGGCGAAATGTTTCTAAACGTGGCTTCCATTACAGGATCCGGTTTTTTCCAGTTAAACCTGAGTACATTAGTCTGCTGTAAAGATTGTAACATACGATGTGACCCTTAAAGAGGAAATATCATCAAGCTATTGTTTTATTATTTGTGTACCGTTAAATAAAAAGAAACCTTGCTCCATCCTATTAGGACAAAGTTCCCGATCTATGTGATAAAAATGTTACATCCGTTACAGTAATGCAATTTTTAAATAAAAAGTGCAAATGTTTTTTTAATTTATTATTTTTTCTAATTGTATAGAAGAAATAAAACGTTTGTCTTACCCCTAATGTACTAATGTAATGTAAATGAACATTTGGCGGTTTTTGTGTAAGGGGTGCACCATGCTACTAGAACAGGGTTTTCCAAAATAACCAAAGTTTATCAACGTAAATCCTTTATTTTACCTAAAACGGGATGATCATAATTAGAGAACAGCAATGACTGTAGACAGAGAAAGATTAAACCTAAATGTTGTGAAGGTTACAACAGTCACCAATCAGTAGGATGAGTACAGGCCTTTGCTGTGTACAGGTCTTTTCTTTGAATGACTTCAGCACATCTGCAGCCACAGGACATCACTAGTCTCTCACACTGCTCTGGGGGGGTTTTGCCCCACTCTTCTTTCAGTCTCCATAGTTCTGTGACTGTTGTGGGTTTCTAGGCCAAAACTTGTCACCAAGGATTTTCCAGAGGTTTTCTATTGGGTTTAGATCAGGACTCTGGACGGCCATTTTATTGTTTCAGTATTTTCTGTTTCGAAGAACTGCTTTACTTGTTTTGCTGTGTAACAAGGGGCCTTGTCCTGTATGGAAATTGCCGGCTGATTGAGTACTGAACACAAGAATGGAACCACGTGTTGTTGAAGAAGGTTCTGATACACACTTGCTTTCACTCTGCCATGTAGCTGTATGAAAGGTCCAACCCCTGCAGCAGAAAACATTCCCCACACCATGACACTTCCTCCACCACCTTTCATTGCGTTCTTTACACACTTTGGGTTCAGTCTTTACCCAGTTTGTCAATGAACATAATGTTTCCCATCAGGCTCAAGTACATTAAACGTGCTTTAATCACTAAAGTGAACTGTGGACCACTTCTCCTCTGTCCACACAACATGATCCTCACCAAAGGTGAGTCTAGCCTTTTGATTCATTCTGCTAATGAGTGGTTTGGTCTAGAGATGGGCGAGTCCGAAAAGACTCGGAATCGCAAGACCCCAACGAGTCCGAGTCAAGGACTCGGGACTCGTTGCGAGTCCAGCGAGTCCAATGTTAATGAATAGGGACCCGAGTAATAGCGAATAATGACATTTACAACTCGCTGATGTGTCTCTGAAAGTGTGCGAGTCCAAACTCGCTGGTTTTTTCTCTTATTTTGAGGCTTGTAGCCGATGATGCGAGGGAAGGGATTCTCCAGCACACACCATGGTTTAAGGAAACAGGAAGCGAGTCGCGCTGACAGGCGCACACACAGAGCGATCCATTCATCAGTGCAATCATGGCAGCAGGACGTGGCATGGTGAACACGCTGCGTCTTATTGCACTTGTGGAGGCTCGTCCATTTCTATGGCTCCCTACAGATCCTGAGTATGGGGATACGACCCTAATTAATACAGCCTGGAGAGAGATCGCCCAAGAGATGTTCCCTGCGTTCCATCGGAGTGACCATGAGGAACAGAGCAATCTAAGTAAGTTAAATGAGTTCACACGTTATATATTGCATTTACTGTATATATACTCGTGTATAAGCCGACCCGTGTATAAGCCGACCCCCCTATTTTTGCCCCGAAAAACTATGAAAACATATTCACCGCCATCCTGGTATACAGCGGCTATCACTGGTAGACAGCCCCCCAGCAGAGTATACACCTCCCCCTGCAGAGTATACAGGCCCCCAGCTGGGTATACATGCCCCCATATTGTCGTATACAGGCAGGGGCGGACTGGCCCAGGTGCCACGGGTCATGCGGCTGCAGGAGCATGAATAATCCGCATGTCCCTGAAGCAGCAGGCGGAAACGGAAGCTCCTGGCCGCGCGATGACGTCATCAGCACGCGGCTGCGTCCGGGAGTGAGCGTCTGTGAGTGGCGTGCGGCTGCGACTGTTAGCGAGCGGCTGTGAGGAGCGCGAGGCTGCGGCTGGGAGCGAGCCATAGGATAATGCGGGAGCTGCGGTGACTGTGAGGCGGCCGCCAGTCATCACCCCCCCCCACCCCCCGTCCTCACCTGTGTCGGGCCAGTGAGGGAGGGTTGCGACCCAAACTGTAGGGTGCCAGTCAGTCCCTGTATACAGGGCCCTCAGTGTGTGTACAGGCCCCCCCAGCAGTGGGTATACAGGGCCCCCAGCAGTGGGTAGACAGTGGCCCAGTGGGTTTACAGGGCCCCCAGCAGTGGGAATACAGGGCCCCCATAGCAGGGTATACAGGACCCTGAATGTGTTATCATGCTCCACCGCATAGTTGCCTATATTTGGATGGGCTCACAACAGTACAATGAGTTTAATGTCTGATCCTCCTGGCTCTTTCGGCCAAGGGGTTGGGTGTATATAAATACCACTAATGACCAGAGTCTGGTGCCCGCACTATTACATTCTCTATGCGTTGACATGTGTCCTGCCTCATTTGTGATTGTGGCCACGTGAGCTCAATGTCCGTAATGCTGTTGATGATGTTCCACACTGTCGTGTCACTGTGCCTTGTATACACATTACACACACAAAATGAATAAAATGTTATTGTTGATTTGTACACATACTTTTGTTGTTTCAAATATTACACATCTCTAAACCCGGTTTCAAATCATTTCACAGTTGACCATCTTAAAAAACGGTGGAGGAGCTGCCGGGACCAGCATAAGAAGCAGTACCGGCAGTACTCAGAGAGACAACCGGGAGCCGCTCCATTGCTCAACCACTACCACTTTTATGACCGGCTGTCCTTCCTTCACCCGGTGGCCCTATGCCAAGGTATGTGTCTGCAGCACTGTTGTGTACATTTAGTATTATTTATAAATAATACATTAGTTTCCATTTTGGCTTGTGGTAGCAGAGTATACAGGCGGTGTCTGTGGTAGCAGAGTATACAGGCGGGTCTGTGGGTAGTCAGAGTATACAGGCGGGTCTGAGGTACAGAGTATAAGACGGTCTGTGGGTAGCAGATATACAGGTCTGTGGTAGCGTTGGGGTAGCAGAGTATACAGGCGGGTCTAGTATGGGGGTTAGAAAGTAACAGGGTCTGGTACAGAGTAACAGGCGGGTCTGTGGGTAGCAGAGCGAGTATACAGGCGGGTCTGGGTAGCAGAGTATACGGGCGGGAGGTGCTTGGGGTAGCAGAGTATACAGGCGGGTCTGGGTAGCAGAGTATACAGGCGGGTCTGTGGTAGCAGAGTATACAGGCGGGTCTGGTGAGGTAGGCGTCTGTTAATAGTATACAGGCGGGTCTGTGGTAGCAGAGTATACAGGCGGGTCTGGGTAGCAGAGTATACAGGCGGGTCTGATGGGTAGCAGAGTATACAGGCGGGTCTGTGGGTAGCAGAGTATACAGGCGGGTCTGGGTAGCAGAGTATACAGGCGGGTCTGGGTAGCAGAGTATACAGGCGGGTCTGGGGTAGCAGAGTATACAGGCGGGTCTGGGTAGCAGAGTATACAGGCGGGTCTGGGTAGCAGAGTATACAGGCGGGTCTGAGGTAGCAGAGTATACAGGCGGGTCTGGTGAGGTAGCAGAGTATACAGGCGGGTCTGTGGGTAGCAGAGTATACAGGCGGGTTCAGGGGTAGCAGAGTATACAGGCGGGTCTGTGAGAGTATAGGGGTGGGTTAGCAGAGTATACAGGGGGTCTGTGGGTAGCAGAGTATACAGGCGGCTCATGGTAGAGGGTGAGAAGATGGTGCATACAGGGGGGTCTGAGGTAGCAGAGATCGATTATGCATAGACCTTATTAAAGATAGCGGCCGCAGCTAAATGACATCATGGCAAAGGTAAACATGGGGTGGTGGTGCTGGTTAGGCGAGGTTAGTGAGAGGTGTGGGTTGTTTGGCAGAGGGCGTGGTGTGGGCGTGGTGAGCGCGGCTCCAGCGTCAGATACGCTGCGAGCGCGGAACCGCGGCACATCTCCAGGAGCAGAGGACGTGTCCGGTACGTCCGTAGCCCCCGGCCTCCCCGTTGTCCGCACACACAGCCCCGCTGTGACCTCTGCAGTGTCACAGGCCCCGGCGGGCGTCTGTCATCTCCTCCTGACACTGACCTCCTCCTGATTTGATTGTCTGTGTTGTCCCCCCCCGCTGTCAGCATCAGTGATCTGCTAAGACCTGTGGGTGCACAGACGGGGGAAGTACAAATGCCAGCATGCCGGGGCGGATTGGGCGCTGTGAGGGGCGCAGGTCTTGCTGTGAGCGGAGGGCGCGAGGCCGCTAGAGAAAACGCTATAGCGGCTGTGTGAGTTAAGCGTCTGCGGCTCGCGAAGGCGCATACGCGTCTCCGCTCGCAGTGACGCTAAGGAGTTTGGGATTAGGCTACAGTGCCGGAATTTCAAACTCCCGATTATATAAATAGATTATATATATATATATTGTATACCTTTCAACCCCTTCCCTGCTTTATATAGATGATATAAGCTAAAAGTTTTGTGAATTAAGTATGTCAAGTAAAAAGTGAAGTCAGGGGGACTTTTTTTTTTTCATGTGAACCATTGGTGTTATTGATCGTCTAGATTAGATGGGATGGGGGGGGGGTGGGTGTTAATCAGGGGGTGAAAAATTATGTATTAGTATGGAATTAGCAAAGAAAGTCACGTATTCCTTTATGTTATGTACAGTTGGTTATTCTTTCATAATAATAACAAATATCTGATTAATAATACACAGATACACAGAGTCTAAAAAGCGTGCAACTTAATGTTTGACCTATGTTTTTGTTTCCAAATGCAATGCATTCACCAAATTTTTTTTTACTTTACCCACAGAGAAGCTTACTACAGAGGGCGGCGTGCTGTGAACCCTCCACCGCCAAACAGAAGGCGGCGTGGAGAAAACCCACCACCACCACCACGGCCGGCGCCACCACCACCGCCGCCGCCACCAGCACCAACACCACCACCACCGCCGCCACCAGCACCAGCCACCACCACCGCCGCCACCAGCAGCAGCAACACCACCACCGCCGCCACCAGAACCAACACCACCACCGCCGCCACCAGCACCAAACCACCACACCGCCGCCACCAGCACCAACCCCAGCTTTGGGGCATGTCCGGCCGCAAGAGGAGGAACCTGGATGCCCACCTCACACCAGCCATGGTCTGATCCCGGGGTCACCTAATAGACGGCGTGCACAAAGTAATGCTGACTTTGCCCACAGTCTGATACCATTCCTGGACGAAATTCCATTTCACAGGCTACTGCGGGCAAGGTCAGCATTACAGATTGTGCTTGACGCCAGTCGCCCACCAAACCACCCAGGTGAGGTTTTCAATTATTTGGAGGGGTGGCAACTCAGACACTACAACCTACAAGACAGGCCCACACCCCGGGACAGCCATGTGCCAACCCCAGAGGCCTGTACCTACCTTTCCACAATGGCCACCTAACAGGGACCTACCATTTTTCCCCACACCGGCCCAGAGGATCCACCCTCAAGGGTTGCCGGAGGCCATTCATGGGGCCCTTGACCTCTTGCAGGACCAGGGTGACGGTGTCACTTTACTGGCAAGGCCGGAGGATGCGGCAACCTACCAGCAGCTGTAGACCCTTTTTTTTTTTTTTTTTTTTTTGTGTTCATGTGCATTGCACAATTTCTTTGTTATTATTTCTTATATTTTCCTGTTTACAAAGTTGTACCAAAAAAAAAAAAAAAAAAAAAAAAATTCTGACATTTTTACCATTATGGCGGAATAATACCCAGTTTACAAAAACTGCTTTGTGTCTGTCTTTTTTCAGGGAAAGGATGTGTAGGTTGTTTTGTGGGTGGGCTTAAAGTCATCATCATTATAATTATTATTTATTTATATAGCACCGATAGGTTCCATGGCGCTTTACATGAGGATAAGGTACACAAGGAGAAGTACAATAAAACATAGACAATAAGGTCATAGAGGTACAACAGGAGAGGACCCTGTACGCGTGGGCTCACATTCAACGAGGGGTGGGTGGGGATTAGTGATGGGCGAATCCTAAATTACTCGGAATCGCTTGACTCTAGCGAGTCCGAGCCCAGGACTCGCTACTCGTTGCGAGTCTAGCGAGTCCAATGTTAATGAATGGGGAAGCGAGTAATAGCGAGTAGTGTGAGATTTACAACTCGCAGATGTGTCTCGGAAGCTTCAGCCTGAAGCAATCCTAGTTTTGTCATTTATTTGCATTGCTCGTTTACTTTGTAAGTAATCGCTGACTCGCACAGATAAGAGTCCTGTCTCCTCTGTGCTGGCTGCCAGCTCCAGGGTCCTAGAGCCTGCCTGCTGACTGATGTAGCAGTGCTGAGATTGTTCTCAGTCTGCTCAATCCCTGTGTACAGACATGAATGTCTGTGCACAGAGATGATGTAGCAGAGCTGAGATTGTTCTCAGTCTGCTCATTCCCTGTGCATAGAGATCTATATCTATACACAGGGGATGTAGCAGAGAGGACATCGCGTTTTGGACTGCGTCGGACGGAAGAGGATTTTTTTAATTAAAGATGGAGTCCCTAATGGCTTTTTTTTTTATTTCTAATAAAAAATTTTCTTTGTGTTGTGTTTTTTTTAAAACAATTTAATAGAAAATTCATGGCGGTCATGTCTAATATTGGCGTGACCGCCATAAATTTCGGGCTTAGGGCCAGCTGATAATACAAAGCTGGTATTAACCCCTTTATTACTCAGCGTGCTACCGCCACCAGGGCCGCTGGAAGAGCGGGGTTCAGCGCCAGAGGATGGCGCTTCAATGAACGCGCCATCTTCTGGGGCGGCTGCGGGCTGCAATTTGCAGCGGGGGGTGCCCAGAAAGCTTGGGCATCCCTGCGCTGCGGATTCCAGCCCCCAGCTGCTTAGCTGTACCTGGCTAGACATAGAATTGCGCTATGGAAAGCAAGAATCTTTTTTATTTATACAGTTGATTTCATAATGAACAATTCTGATTAATTACAGATCAATGATCTGCTGAACTTGTTTGAAATAGTTTTTGTTTCAAATAAATGCTTCACCAATTTTTTTCTTTACCACGTAAAGCTAACACTGAGGGCCTGGAATCCCGAAAACGAGGGCGGCGTGGAGACCCACACACTTCACGGGGCACACACCCCGCGACAGAACAACAACGCCGCCCGCACAGCCACCCACGCGAAGAGCAGCACGCGCACTAGAAAGCGCCACACCCTGCGCCGCCGACAACCCCGCTTTCAGCGGCCCTAGGGAGGCTGGTGCCCACCTCACACGCTGGTAATAAAGGGGTTAATGACGCGTGAGTTGTGTTTCACAGCTGGTTTTACATTCCGGGAGAAATTAATTTCCAGGCACTTGCGGCAAGCTAAGCATTACAATTTGCTTAATCAACCAAACACAGAGGAGATTTTTTATTTGATAATCAAAAAACTACAAGAAGGCCCACAGGGACAGCCATGTGCACCAGATTACATACCTTTCACATCCCTACAGGTAATTTTCCCAAACGCCAGATGTCCCCTCTCAGGGTTGCCAGGAGGATCATGAGGCCCTTGACATCTCAGGCCAGGGTGACTCATTGTACTGGCAGCCAGGGCGGCACTAGGAGACCCTGTTAGGTCATGGCATCCAATTGAATTTCAATTTGACAAAGTTGTCAAAAGAAAAGAAAAAAAAAAAATTCTGACATGTTTCCTTATCAATATACCCAGTTACAAATGCTGTGTCTGGTCTTTTCAGAAAGATGTGCTATTAGTTTTGTCGGTGGTTTCATATCAAAATTATGTATTTATTTCATGACACGTAGAGTTCCATGGGCACATGAGGATAAGTACACAGGAGAAGTACAATAACTCAGACATAAGGTATAGAGTACAACAGGAGAGGACTTCGGGGGCCACATCCAGTGGGGGGATACAATAGGGTGGGGAAGGTGTCGGTCGTGGGGCGTGTAGCGGGGTGTCATGGCAGGTTGTAGGCCTGTCGGAAGAGGTGAGTCTTTAGGTGTTTCTTGAAGGTTCCCAGGGTAGGCGAGTGAGTGATGAGGTGGGGCAGCGAGTTACAGAGCATGGTTGATGCCCGGGAGAAATCCTGTATGCGGTTGTGGGAAGAGGAGATGAGGGGGGAGTGTCGGAGAAGTTCTTTGGATGAACGCAGGTAGCGTGAGGGATGGTATCGGGAGATCATGTCGGAGATGTATGGTGGGGATAGGTTGTGTAAGGCTTTGAATGTCATGATCATGTGTTTTAAAGTGAGCTCTCTGTGGGGCGGGGACCCAGTGAAGGGCTTGGCAGAGGGTGTAGACAGGTGAGTAGCGTGAGGACAGATGGATTAGTCGGGCAGCAGAGTTTAGTATAGATTGGAGAGGTGCAAGAGAGTTGGCAGGGAGGCCTGTGCGAAGGAGGTTCCAGTAGTCAAGGCGGGAGATGATGAGGGCATTAATGAGTGTTTTAGCTGTGTCAGGGTTGAGTAACGAGCAAATTCTTGAAATATTTTTGAGTTGGAGTGACAGGGACTTGGTTAGGAACTAGAGGTGGGGCTTGAAGGAGAGGGATGAGTCAAGGATTACCCCGAGACATTTGGCGTGGAGGACAGGGGAGAGAGAGCATCATTAGCAAGTACTTTACGGACCGCATGGAGCATGAAGTCACCTTGGTTACTAAGTGTAAAATCATGACTCCACAGACAAATGTTGCTGACAAATAAACAGTGCCTGTGTTTGGGGGGTTACTTAATGCCTCGCTATGGCAACAAGACTAGGAACACACATGTGAGAGGCTGGGACATCTACTTGCTACACATCGCGTCTACGCGTTTTCTACAGAGCGTACAGTGGGACCTTTCTCCAGGCTCCAGCAGGATGATAGTCCAAGCAATGCCCACGATGCAAGCATAGGCTTGTTGCCTAAAAAAATTAGCTGAAGGGGCTTCATATACATTTTTTTCAGAAAGCAGGGTGCTTGGCCCATACAATAGAATTGCTTGTACTAGGAGCATAGTACATGCAATGCCCACGATGGAGGCATAGGCTTGGTGCCTGGAAAAATTAGCCCAAGGGGCTGTTTTGCATTTTGGGTATAAATGCAGGCCTAAGGGCCATGTTCAGCTTGTTAGGCTGGGTGTTTCCAAAAATTAGCCCAAGGGGCTGTTTGGCATTTTTAGTGTAAATGCAGGCCTAAGGGCCATGATAAGCCTCTTAGGCTGGGTGTTTCCAAAAATTAGCCCAAGGGGCTGTTTTGCATTTTGGGTATAAATGCAGGCCTAAGGGCCATGTTCAGCTTGTTAGGCTGGGTGTTTCCAAAAATTAGCCCAAGGGGCTGTTTGCATTTTTGTGTAAATGCAGGCCTAAGGGCCATTGATCAGCTTGTTAGGATGCGGGGTGTTGTTTTTTCCAAAAATTAGCCCAAGGGGCTGTTTGCATTTTTAGTGTAAATGCAGGCCTAAGGGCCATGATAAGCTTTAGGCTGGGTGTTTCCAAAAATTAGCCCAAGGGGCTGTTTTGCATTTTGGTTAAATGCAGGCCTAAGGGCCATGTTCAGCTTTAGGCTGGGTGTTTCCAAAAATTAGCCCAAGGGGCTGTTTTGCATTTTGGGTATAAATGCAGGCCTAAGGGCCATGTTCAGCTTGTTAGGCTGGGTGTTTCCAAAAATTAGCCCAAGGGGCTGTTTGCCATTTTTCGTGTAAATGCAGGCCTAGGGCCATAAAAAGCTTGTTAGCCAGGGTGTCTCCCAAAGCATGATAAGCTTGTTAGCCTGGGTGGCTCAAAAAATTAGCCCAAGGGGCTGTATCCCATTTTTGGTATAAATGTAGGCCTAAGGGCCATAAAAAGCTTGTTAGCCAGGGTGTCTCCCAAAGCATGATAAGCTTGTTAGCCTGGGTGGCTCCAAAAATTAGCCCAAAGGGCTTAATAAAGTCTATTTATAAATAAAGCAGGGCGCTTGGCCCATTGCATATTATTGCTTGGACTAGGAGCATAGAAGAAGCAAGGCCAACTATGCAGTCCTAGGCTTGGTGCCTCAAAAAATTAGCCCAAAGGGCTTAATAAAGTATTTTTTTACATAAAGCAGGGCGCTTTGCCCATAGCATATTATTGCTTGGACTGGGTGCCGAATCAAATCAACAGAGCTACGGGACTTGTCATTAATTCCTGTCAAAAATGGGCATATTGTTAACAGCGCAATATCCCAATCATATAAATTATGATTAGGTTAATCTAGGATTGTGTACTGTCGTCAGGAGGGCTTAGGAACTGTGATGATATCCAATCCTTGTTGAATTTAATTAGAGTGAGCCTGTCGGCATTTTCTGTGGTGAGGCGGGACCTTCTATCAGTGACTATACCCCCAGCGGCACTGAAAACACGCTCTGATGTCACACTAGCAGCTGGGCATGCCAGCACCTCCAAGGCATACAATGACAGCTCAGTCCAAGTGTGCAGCTTGGAAACCCAGTAATTAAAGGGTACAGAAGGGTCGGTTAGGAAGCTGGTACTGTCACTGAGATACTGCTGCACCATGTTGGACAATTGTTGTCTCCTACTCAAGGTCACCGTAGTCAAATTACGTTCTTGATTGGAAGGTCTGTTGAACATCGCCCAGTTGGCGGACATCTTACCCCCACCTCTTCTTGTCATTGATGGCGTTTGTGTCCCAACCAAAGGCTGCTGTTGGAAAGAGCTGGTTCTTCGATGTATAGCGGATTCAGACGGTGATATTGCCAGCAAAATATCAAGAAGAACCCTCTTTACATGATCCATCGTTAAGCCCCTGGATGAGTGCGACAGCAGCGACTGAAATTTGTCTTTGTACCGTGGGTCCAAAAACGTTGACAACCAGTAGAGGTCGCTGTCATAGATGTGTATGACGCGTGGATCTTTGGAGACACATTGACACATTACTTCAGCCATGTGTGCTAAGCTGCAAAGACTCATCTCCTCGGTTACAACAGAATGAAGATCACTACGCGTCGTGGCCTCTAAATCGGTGTCCGCCTCCTCCTCTTCAGCCCACCCATGCTGTACCGACATAAACGTAGGGTTGGGAGTCCCATCAGGGTTCACATCAGTACCAGAGAAAAATAAATCTTCTTCATCATCACCCTCATCAACATCTTCCTGAACCAATGTAGCCTGCTGATATTGGCTAGGGTGGCTAGGATCAGCGATGTTCAATTCTGGCTCCATAGCCATCCGCTGTGCTCTCAAAGCATCTGTTTTGAGATTCAATAGGGATTCTTGGAGCAGGCAGAGCATGGGGATGGTGAGACTTATAATCGACTGATCCCCACTGACGAGTTTGGTACAGTATTCGAAGTTATCCAGCAACTCGCAAAGGTCAGCGATCCAGACCCACTCGAAAGTACCGATGTGTGTGGTATGACTTCCAGGTTGACGGGCATGTTGCAGCTGAAATTCCGCTATTGCCTTCTGCTGCTCATTAAACCTTGCCAGCATATGGAAGGTGGAGTTCCATCGCGTAGGCATGTCGCAAATTAGCCTGTGTTTCGGCAAGTTAAATTGGATTTGAAGGGCAGAAAGACTTGCAGCTGCTGTGGACGAATGTCTAAAGTGGGCGCAAATTCGCCTCACCTTATCCAGTAGCTCAGATAACTCTGGGTATATTTTGAGGAATTTCTGAACTACCAGGTTCAGGACATGCGCCATGCAAGGCACATGTACAAGTTTACCGTGCTTTATTGCCGCCACAAGGTTTGCACCATTATCGCTCACAACTAGACCTGGTTGTAGTTCCAGTGGGGCCAGCCACTCATCGGTCTGTTGCTTGAGACCTTTCCACAACTCTGTTGCAGTGTGACGTGTGTCACCTAGGCAGATAAGCTTCAGAAGAGCCTGTTGTCGCCTTGCAGAAGCAGTACTGCAAAGCTCCCAACTCGGACGTGATGGTGCTTGAGGCTCAGCAGTGGACAAGGAAGTGGCAGAAGCAGATTGGGCACTGGACATATATGAGGAGGCAGACACTCGGAATGATGTTGGGCCCGCTATTCGTGGAGTTGGAAGTATGTCAGATGGTACAGTTTTAGAAGTTGGGACACTCTCCACCAGGTTGATCCAGTGAGCCGTTAGTGAAATGTATCTGCCCTGTCCACAACTACTTGTCCACGTGTCCGTAGTTAGGTGGACTTTGGCGGTGACAGCATTTGTTAAAGCACGTTTTAAGTTGTTAACCACGTGCTGGTGTAAGGCGGGAACGGCACTACGTGAGAAAAAGTACCGGCTGGGTACAGAGTATCGTGGTGCTGCCTCAGCCATCAACTCCCGAAAAGACTCTGTACCCACAAGCCTAAACGGCAGCATTTCCACAGCTAACAACTTGGCTATTTTCGCTGTCACTTTTTGGGAATATGGGTGTGTCGGTTGGAACTTCCGCTGTCTTTCATACAGCTGTGGCACAGACAACTGCACGTTTGGACCAGACTGACAAGAGGATTGACTACTGTCATGTCTGTCTTGTAAAGCACCTTGGGAGGAGTACGCTTGAGCAGGAGCTGAAGCCTGAACACTTGCTGGTGAAGGATGTATCTGAGGTGGCCTGGAAGTGTTTGGATCAGAAGGCACTGATTTTGAACCCTGATAGGGTGCCCACTGAATTGGGTGCTTAAGAGACATATGCTTGCGCATACTGCTGGTGCTCTGGTTTCCTTTTACCGTGCCTCTGCTAAGCCTTGCCTGGCACATCTTACAGATAACCATATTTGGTAATGTTGGGCTATCCTTAAAAAATTTCCACACACTGGCTGTTCGTCCTTTATTTTTAATTGGAGGAAGAGGAGGATGACTCTGTTCAACACCAACTGTGGACACATTTTGGGCAACTGTGTTTGCAGTTTGTGCAACAGTTGGCACAGTTTGTGCCACAGTTGACGCTATTTGGGCAACTGTTCTCACAGTTTGTGTTCTGGAGACAGTACGCCTTTGTGATTTTGCCAGTGGTACATAGCCACTTTCGTCCTCCTGGCTGCTCTCTTGGCTATGCAATTCAGCAATCCAGGTAGGATCTGTGGTGTCATCATCCACCCCTTCCAGTTCAAAGGATTCTGGATAAACTGACTGAGCAGGCTGGCCAGATGAGATGTGTGTCTCATCATCCTCATCATCATCCACCTCCTGAGATACTGTTTGCATTTCGTGAAAGTGTCTTTCCTCAGGACGCGCTACTTCCAAACTTTGGCCATGAGTAGACATTTCGTCTACTTCAAGTATCTCGTCAGGCAGTGACAAAGAAACCCCTTGATAAGAACCGAATAAGTCATCCGAGTGACCAAGGTCCATATTCAAATTTTCCTCTGGCTGCCGATGGGTTGAGGCAATATGACGACTTTGAGGATTGGATGGCGCTGCATTGTCTGTAGCGACACTAGAATGTCTTGCCACGGATGATTGCGTACTGCAAGAACCAGTGGTCGAGGGCGTCTGAGCCATCCAAGATGTTATCTTGTCATGCTCATCCGGCCTCAACACACGTTTTCTTTGAGTACTGGGATTTCTAGGTAGAAAAAAGGACGTTCTATCAATCCTAGGCTGTGTACTTGTACCAGTGCCTTCTTGGGCAAGACTGCTGCGGCCACGAGCTCGTCCCTGTCCCTTTGCAACATCCTTTTTGGTAATTGTTTTTTTTTGAGACATTGTAGATGAATGCACAGTCACCAAGTTGGAGTTAGGTGTTGCTGTATGCGTCACTTGCTGGCGGGGTAAGTGTGCGCGCGCACACTTGGCAGTGAAGCCGCACACTACACTCCCTAAAAAAATTGGTTTGAAGTGCGCACAGCCACCGAATGTGGTTAGGTTAGCTGAATGCGTCACTTGCTGGCGGGGTAAGTGTGCGCTCTCACACTTGGCAGTGAAGCCGCACACTACACTCCCTAAAAAAATTAGTTTAAGTGCGCACAGCCACCGAGATGTGGTTAGGTTAGCTGAATGCGTCACTTGCTGGCAGGGTAAGTGTGCGCTGTCACACTTGGCAGTGAAGCCGCACACTACACTCCCTAAAAAAATTAGTTTCAAGTGCGCACAGCCACCGAGATGTGGTTAGGTTAGCTGAATGCGTCACTTGCTGGCGGGGTAAGTGTGCGCTGTCACACTTGGCAGTGAAACCGCACACTACACTCCCTAAAAAAATTAGTTTCAAGTGCGCACAGCCACCGAGATGTGGTTAGGTTAGCTGAATGCGTCACTTGCTGGCGGGGTAAGTGTGCGCTCTCACACTTGGCAGTGAAACCGCACACTACACTCCCTAAAAAAATTGGTTTGAAGTGCGCACAGCCACCGAGATGTGGTTAGGTTAGCTGAATGCGTCACTTGCTGGCGGGGTAAGTGTGCGCTGTCACACTTGGCAGTGAAGCCGCACACTACACTCCCTAAAAAAATTAGTTTCAAGTGCGCACAGCCACCGAGATGTGGTTAGGTTAGCTGAATGCGTCACTTGCTGGCGGGGTAAGTGTGCGCTGTCACACTTGGCAGTGAAGCCGCACACTACACTCCCTAAAAAAATTAGTTTCAAGTGCGCACAGCCACCGAGATGTGGTTAGGTTAGCTGAATGCGTCACTTGCTGGCGGGGTAAGTGTGCGCTGTCACACTTGGCAGTGAAACCGCACACTACACTCCCTAAAAAAATTGGTTTGAAGTGCGCACAGCCACCGAGATGTGGTTAGGTTAGCTGAATGCGTCACTTGCTGGCGGGGTAAGTGTGCGCTGTCACACTTGGCAGTGAAGCCGCACACTGCACTCCCTAAAAAAATTAGTTTCAAGTGCGCACAGCCACCGAGATGTGGTTAGGTTAGCTGAATGCGTCACTTGCTGGCAGGGTAAGTGTGCGCTGTCACACTTGGCAGTGAAGCCGCACACTACACTCCCTAAAAAAATTAGTTTCAAGTGCGCACAGCCACCGAGATGTGGTTAGGTTAGCTGAATGCGTCACTTGCTGGCGGGGTAAGTGTGCGCTCTCACACTTGGCAGTGAAACCGCACACTACACTCCCTAAAAAAATTGGTTTGAAGTGCGCACAGCCACCGAGATGTGGTTAGGTTAGCTGAATGCGTCACTTGTTGGCGGGGTAAGTGTGCGCTGTCACACTTGGCAGTGAAGCCGCACACTACACTCCCTAAAAAAATTAGTTTCAAGTGCGCACAGCCACCGAGATGTGGTTAGGTTAGCTGAATGCGTCACTTGCTGGCGGGGTAAGTGTGCGCTCTCACACTTGGCAGTGAAACCGCACACTACACTCCCTAAAAAAATTGGTTTGAAGTGCGCACAGCCACCGAGATGTGGTTAGGTTAGCTGAATGCGTCACTTGCTGGCGGGGTAAGTGTGCGCTGTCACACTTGGCAGTGAAGCCGCACACTACACTCCCTAAAAAAATTAGTTTCAAGTGCGCACAGCCACCGAGATGTGGTTAGGTTAGCTGAATGCGTCACTTGCTGGCGGGGTAAGTGTGCGCTGTCACACTTGGCAGTGAAGCCGCACACTACACTCCCTAAAAAAATTAGTTTCAAGTGCGCACAGCCACCGAGATGTGGTTAGGTTAGCTGAATGCGTCACTTGCTGGCGGGGTAAGTGTGCGCTCTCACACTTGGCAGTGAAACCGCACACTACACTCCCTAAAAAAATTGGTTTGAAGTGCGCACAGCCACCGAGATGTGGTTAGGTTAGCTGAATGCGTCACTTGCTGGCGGGGTAAGTGTGCGCTGTCACACTTGGCAGTGAAGCCGCACACTACACTCCCTAAAAAAATTAGTTTCAAGTGCGCACAGCCACCGAGATGTGGTTAGGTTAGCTGAATGCGTCACTTGCTGGCGGGGTAAGTGTGCGCTCTCACACTTGGCAGTGAAACCGCACACTACACTCCCTAAAAAAATTGGTTTGAAGTGCGCACAGCCACCGAGATGTGGTTAGGTTAGCTGAATGCGTCACTTGCTGGCGGGGTAAGTGTGCGCTGTCACACTTGGCAGTGAAGCCGCACACTACACTCCCTAAAAAAATTAGTTTCAAGTGCGCACAGCCACCGAGATGTGGTTAGGTTAGCTGAATGCGTCACTTGCTGGCGGGGTAAGTGTGCGCTGTCACACTTGGCAGTGAAGCCGCACACTACACTCCCTAAAAAAATTAGTTTCAAGTGCGCACAGCCACCGAGATGTGGTTAGGTTAGCTGAATGCGTCACTTGCTGGCGGGGTAAGTGTGCGCTGTCACACTTGGCAGTGAAACCGCACACTACACTCCCTAAAAAAATTGGTTTGAAGTGCGCACAGCCACCGAGATGTGGTTAGGTTAGCTGAATGCGTCACTTGCTGGCGGGGTAAGTGTGCGCTGTCACACTTGGCAGTGAAGCCGCACACTACACTCCCTAAAAAAATTAGTTTCAAGTGCGCACAGCCACCGAGATGTGGTTAGGTTAGCTGAATGCGTCACTTGCTGGCGGGGTAAGTGTGCGCTGTCACACTTGGCAGTGAAGCCGCACACTACACTCCCTAAAAAAATTAGTTTCAAGTGCGCACAGCCACCGAGATGTGGTTAGGTTAGCTGAATGCGTCACTTGCTGGCGGGGTAAGTGTGCGCACTCACACTTGGCAGTGAAGCCGCACACTACACTCCCTAAGGTGGAGTACGTGCTAGCAGCAACGCACTGGTCTGCCACAGAAAAAATAACGCTCTATGGCTTATTAGGAACAAAAATCGATCTGGTGCAAAAACAAAAATGAAACAGCACCTCAGCTAAGCCTCTGACTGCAGCTGTTAGCAAAGCTGAGTGAGTAAGCTAAGCTATGAGGTCCGTCCTGTGTGCACTAAGGCTTCTCCTTCCTTCCCTCCCTGCCTGCCTGCCTACACAGCACTACTCCGTCCTCCTCCTAGCTCTCAGAAGAGCTTTTTGGGTTAATATAAGGAATCTTCCCTACACTGACAATCCCTGATCTGCTCCAGCATATATCTCTCTCTCCCTATACTAGGTCAGATCGTCTCAGGAATGTGCCCAAAATGGCGGGGACAAGCCTTATATACTGCCTTGCCTGTCATAGATGACATAGGCATGACGATGGACAGCAGCCAATCATAGTCCTGACACAACCAACTTTGCTATGCCATTACTGACTATGATTGGCTATCTTCACAAGTTTTCTGACCTAACACGCACGCTGTGCTGACTCGCAACATAACAGATTCTGTATTCCACAGTCCGAATCCCGAATACAGTATACAGGACTCGGATTCGTAGACTCGTAGGACTCGGAATCGTAGACTCGCTCAGACTCGCTGCTGACAGCGGGTATCTGTGACGAGTCAAGCTTATTGCCATTGAATTCCATTGGACTCGTCACTGTGCGAGTCCAAGCTGGGAGATTCGCCGAGTAACGAGTCCTGCGAGTACCTTCAGAATCGCCGAGTCCCGAGTCCTAGCGAGTAGACTCGCCCATCCCTAGTTTGGTCACTGCAGAGTGGGCTTCAGTCCAAATGCTGTTAAACGTCATGACACTGTAAGATGATATAGATCCTTACCCTGTTCAGTGCTGAACTGGAAAGCTATTCCAGCTGCTGTGTTGAAATTCTTATCAAATGGGATTTATTCCTAAAGTAGGAGCCAGTATCTCTCTGAAATGCATTGAAAAATTAAATGACTATCCACTATATTCCAGCCTTTGTTGCTTGTCTCCTCCTGGCAATGTGGCATTAGCACCTTTTCCTTTGGCATTTTTTTCTACAATACATCCTTAATATACAGGCAGAAAGACATAAAGAGATACAGGGATGTACAGTGGGTATGGAAATTATTCAGACCCCTTTAAATTTTTCACTCTTTGTTTCTTTGCAGCCATTTGGTAAATTCAAATAAGTTAATTTTTTCTCATTAATGTACACTCTGAACCCCATCTTGACTGAAAAAACAGAAATGTAGACATTTTTGCAAATTTATTAAAAAAGAAAAACTGAAATATCACATGGTCTTAAGTATTCAGACCCTTTGCTCAGTATTGAGTATTTGCACCTTTTGAGCTAGTACAGCCTTGAGTCTTTTGGGAATGATGCAGTTTTCCCCCCTGGATTTGGGGATCCTCTGCCATTCCTCCTTGCAGATCCTCTTCAGTTCCGTCAGGTTGGATGGTGAACGTTGGTGGACAGCCATTTTCAGGTCTCTCCAGAGATGCTCAATTGGGTTTAGGTCAGGGCTCTGGCTGGGCCAGTCAAGAATGGTCACAGAGTTGTTATGAAGCCGCTCCTTTGTTATTTTAGCTGTGTGCTTACGCTCATTGTCTTGTTGGAAGGTGAACCTTCGGCCAACTCTGAGGTCCAGAGCATTCTGGAACAGGTTTTCCTCCAGGATATCTCTGTACTTGGCTGCATTCATGTTTCCTTCTATTGTAGCCAGTCATCCTGTCCCTGCAGCTGAAAAACACCCCCATAGCATGATGCTGCCACCACCATGTTTCACTGTTGGGATTGTGTTGGGCAGGTGATGAGCAGTGTCTGGTTTTCTCCACACATGCCGAAAAGTTCTATCTTCATCTCATCAGACCACAGAATGTTATTCCTCATAGTCTGGGAGTCCTTCATGTGTGTTTTTTTTTGCAAACTCTATGCAGGCTTTCATTTGTCTAGTACTGAGGAGGGACTTCCATTGGGCCACTCTGCCATAAAGGCCCGACTGGTGGAGGGCTGTAGTGATAGTTGACTTTGTGGAACTTTCTTCCAACTCCTTACTGCATCTCTGGAGCTCAGCCACAGTGAACTTGGAGTCCTTCTTTACCTCTCTCACCAAGGCTCTTCTCCCACGATTGCTCAGTTTTGCTGGACGGCCAGATCTAGGAAGGCTTCTTGTGGTCTCAAACTTCTTCCATTTAAGGATTATGGAGGTCACTGTGTTCATAGGAACCTTGAGTAATGCAGAAATTATTTTGTAACCCTGGCCAGATCTGTGCCTTGCACAATTCTGTATCTGAGCTCCTTGGGCAGTTCCTTTGAACTCATGATTCTCATTTAGTCTGACAGGTCTTATATAGACAGGTGTGTGCCTTTCCAAATCAAGTCCTATCAGTTTAATTAAACACAGCTGGACTCCAATGAAGGAGTAGAACCATCTCAAGGAGGATCACAAGGAAATGGACAGCATGTGACTTAACTATGAGTGTCTGAGCAAAGGGTCTGAATACTTATGACCATGTGACATTTCAGTTTTTCTTTTTTAATAAATTTGCACAAATGTCTACATTTCTGTTTCTTCAGTCTAGTTGGGGTGCAGAGTGTACATTAATGAGAAAAAAATGAACTTTTTTGAATTTACCAAATGACTGCAATGAAACAAAGAGTGAAAAATTAAAGGGGTCTGAATACTTTCCATACCCACTGTACAGTTATAAAGAGATGTGTGTCTGTCTGCCAATACAAAATGCCTGCGAAGAAGAAGAAAAAGAAGATGATGATGATGATGATGATGATGATGATGATGATGATGATGATGAAAAAGAATACAATTGAAATCTTTAGGCATTGACAATCCTCAGCAGTGCAGCCTGTGGGGTTCACTTCTTAGATTTCTGCCTGTGAGTTTGAATCCTGAGAAAGCCCACACCTCAAGGAGATAAAAGAGTTAATTACCGTATATATATAGAAAGGCATCTACACAGATCTCCTAATTCAGAGGAGGACATCTACATTGGAGAAAACACATATAATATGATGAGCCCCCTCCTCCATAGGCCCCCATACACATGAACTGGCTGCACATGTGGTGTGTTTCTTCCTGGGATGCCCTAATATAGAGGCTATTAAAATGAGATTTCTAAACAAGGCAAGCCCTATAAAATACATAATATAATGTGCAGTAAAATGTGATTTATGGTACAAGGGAAGACTCTTGTGTCCACGCGCATCATAGACATCTGTATGGGCATTCACTTAGAAATGTAAAGTCACCTTGTTAAACGCTTTTACTCTGACAAAGGTTAAGACTTGATATTGTTCATTGTGCTCAGCACGGCCGGGGGCACTCACTTCCTTTAAACTCTGTTTTTCCCGAGGACATGGAAGTAGTGGGTGCAAAGGATAATTATTCCCTTAGGCATTTGGAAACATCATTTAGCATTTTAACCGCTGAAGACCATAAAAGACAACATCAATGAGTGTTTCCTCTTAGTAGTAGTAAAATATCTAAGGACCTACCAGCAATGAGTAAAGTTATAAACTTACCATAGTATCTATCTATCTATCTATCTATCTATCTATCTATCTATCTATCTATCTGTTTTGTATGTTATGTGCTCTCATGCTGCAATTTCACCCTTTTTGACACAGTGATCTAGGTCGAGATGATCGCCACTAAAAAGTGGGGTGGACAAGAGGACTTGGGTCACTAGACTCATCAACTGAGTCACTTTGTGAGTTGATGAGCAACTACATGAATATATTGTATTGTCCTCAATTTACCAACTCCTACCATTAATAGCTGAGCATTTGAACATAACGACAGCTATTATAACTATATTATCTATTATATATATCATTTTCTATCTATCTATCTATCTTTATCTATCTATCTATCTATCTATCTATCTATCTATCTATACTTCTATCCAGCATTCCCTAAAAATAAAGAAAATATTGGTTATGGCACAATAAAACCCATCCTTCCACCCGATCTTTGGAGTGCTTCTTCTTTTAGACATTCATATTTCGCGATCCAGTGGACTGAGATCCACATTGCTGTTTGAGTGATTCTGCTTTATCTTCTTTCTTCTCTTTCTTTCTTCTTTCTTTCTTTTCTTCATTTCCTTTCTTTCTTCTTTCTTTCTTTTTCTTTCTCTTTCTTTTCTTTTCTTTCTTTCTTTCTTTCTTTCTTTCTTTCTTTTCTTTCTTTCTTTCTTTCTTCTTTCTTTCTCTCTTTCTTTCTTCTTTCTCTCTTTCTTTCTCTCTCTTTCTTTCTTTCTTTCTCTTCTTTTCTCTTTCTTTCTTTCTTCTTTCTTTTCTTTCTTTCTTTCTTTCTTTTCTTCTTTCTTTCTTTCTTTCTTTCTTTCTTTCTTTCTTTCTTTCTTCCTCTTTCTTTCTTCCTCTTTCTTCTCTTTTCCTCCTCTTTCTTTCTTTCTCCTTCTTTCTTTCTTTCTTTCTTTCTCTTTCTCTCCTCTTTGTGGCAAAAATTCCCGTGCTTGCACCATATTGCATTTATTGTGCTTTTCAGCAGCTTTAGCACTACCTTTTCGCCACTGCCCCTAATCTTTGTCGTTTGCATCGATGACCTTGCAGCATAGCATGTGACTGCTGCAGCCAATCACTGAACTCAGTGGTCAGGTTGATATAGACGGCATGAGAACACTGAGGTCTATGATTGCCTGCAGTGGTCACATGCTACAGTCGTTAGGTCACCGCTGCAATTTCGAGACATAGCCCAGAGCCGCAGTCTTATTCCTGGGAAACCGTTGATTTTGCAGGTGCAGAAAAGTTTTAAAACATGCAAATATTAACAAGCAGCTGAAGGCTGCCCAAATCTGTGTCAATACCGTGTGTCATTGCCTTTATAGTAAAAACCTACTAGTGTCACCAGACTCATTTCATCTAATGAATCTGTGATTACAGGACGGAGCCGTCTCATCAAATCTCGGACCAATGAAAGTGAATTGGTTGCAGCGAGCGGTCAGACGTAGGGTGTGCGTGCGTATCCAGCGCTTCTGGAGCGAGGCACAGACTATACACAGCACAAGAATGTGGTTTTGTCACCAGACTTTTTATTCTTCTAAACCTTGTCTAAAATGTCTCGTGTATATGAATGATTTCTGAGTCTTCTTAGTGCAGCAGGTTTGTCTACATTTTGAGAAAACTCCTACCGCTCAGGGCTGTAAAACAAGAGCCTTGTGCCAATATTCAGCTCTGCAGACAGCGCACGGACTTCATGCACACATCACTTTTCTTGTCATTTGGTTTGTTTATGAACGTCAAAGATTTACTATATATACAGTGTGTATATAGACGTGCAGTGCACACACACACACACATGTATACACACTGCATACAGTTACTAGTCTATATAGTCATACACAATCTAGTCTTGGTAACATATGGATGTGAAACCTGGACGATAAAGGAACAAACAAAAAGAATCAATTACTTTAAATGTGGGCGCTGGAGAAGGATGTTATCAATACCATGGATGGCAAGAAGAACAAACACATCAATCTGAACAATCAGTCACGTAAGCAAAGATCACCAAGCTACGACTTCAATGAAGAGAGAAACCACTGAAGAAGGACATCATGGTAAGAAGAAAAGAAGGAACAAGGAGAAGAAGAAGACCAGCAACCTGAAGGCGTGATACTATCAAGAATACTGTAGAAGGGGGACCTATAGGCTTGGAGACTCGGACATATCTGCATGAAAACTTGGACAATCAGCTTGGGGAAGACCGGAGCATATCTAGCATGAAGACATGTGGACATATCTCCTTGGAAGACTGAGGACATATTAGGTATGAAAAAGACCTTGGTGGCCAATATCTAGGCTTGTGTAAGACCATGGTGGACCTATCAAGGCTTGGAGGAGACCATGGTGGACCTATCAGCTTGAGGAGACTGTGACCTTCAAGGCTGGAGACATGTGGACCTATCAAGCTTGGACCATGTGACCTATCAAGGCGTTAAGATGATCTCCTACAAGTTTCATCCACAAGTCACCACGACTCGAGATCAAGCTGGAGGCCAATAAATAATGATACAGAATTACTCAAACATTTTAGGCAGGTATGGAAAAATGTTATAAATTTAGAATTCTTTCAAAGTTAGAAATGTTACTTTGCCTCCAAAATAGCATCAACGCATCAATCCTTAGAGGCACACCTATGAAAGATCTGAAGGATCTCAGTGGGTGCTTGTTCCAAACATCTTGGAGAACTAACCCCAGATTTCTGTGTATGAATCTTCTGCAAATCCCTCTTTCTCTTCATTTATCCCAGATAGACTGGATGATGCTAAGATCAGGGCTCTGTGGGTCCCAAATCATTACTCCGAGGACTCCTTGTTCCTAGTATCTGTTCCAATGCTCTTGGAGCATCTACACAATCTGAATGGGCTTCAGGTACTTCTTGCTACCAGTAGTAATGAGGACGACACTAAAGCTCAAAACTATAGACGAAGCTACTGCCAATAATAAGAAAATGATCATTGTCTGTGTCCACTAATTGCATAACCATGAGAATAATAATGACATTTTAGACATCCAGCTTGCCACGCTTGGCTCTTCAGTGAAATGTTAAGTATAGTGGTGTCTTTTTTGAGGGTCAAGGCAAACAATGAGTCAATAAAACTTGAAAACAGTTCTTTACTTGCACAGTTCCATAAAACATGGGTACATAGCTTAAATATTACTTTTCTGGAACTACATTGGCGCAATTAGCTGCAGACAGCTCCCCTAGTCCCAGTACTTCCAGACTGTCATCCCTCGACAACATTGTAGTTCTATATTACCAGTAGTAAAAAGGACATCAGCAAAACTCAAAATTACAGATGAAGTGGCCTGCGGCCACCACTTGCAGTACCATTCCTGAGTATCGCTACAAGAAAAGTGTCAAAACGCAATGAAAACTGTCCCCTGATAGGGAACTGTCACTGACCCCTCACTGTAGCCCTTCCCACTCTGGGATAATGCCAAACATTAACTCTTTTTTTCCCTACTGTCAAGCAAAAAACAATCTATTAGAGATGGGCGAGTATACTCGCTACTATTCGGCACTCACCGAATAGTAGCGGTATCGTGTACTCGCTACTCGCTGAGTAAATTAGGATTACTCAGGAGTAGCAAGTACCAAATACTTTTGCAGTGTATCAGTAAATACACTGCAAAAGTCCTGTAAAAGAGAGAAAATGTGGTTAAAAAATAAAAAAATCGGATACTCACCTTAACCGACGGCTGTGCCGGGACCGGCCGATGCACATCCATTCATGTTAAAGGACCTTTCCCTCTCTCAGCCAATCAGATGGCTGGGAGAGATCTGGCCAATCAGACGCCACCACGTCACAATCACGTGATCGCTAGCGGCCACCTGATTGGCCAGATGGAAAGGTCCTCTCAGGTACACCGAGGACCTTTCCATCTGGCCAATCATGTGGCCGCTAGCGATTACCTCATTGTGACGTAGCGGCCTCTGATTGGCCAGATCTCTCCCAGCCATCTGATTGGCTGAGAGAGGGAAAGGTCCTTTTCCATGAATAGATGTGCATCGGACGGTCCCGGTACAGCCGTCGGTTAAGGTGAGTATACGATTTTTTTATTTTTTAACCACTTTTCCTTTATTTTACAGGACTTTTGCAGTGTATCTACTGTATTTTTCTTGAGCAGTATATTTAACAATGATGAAAGTTTTTACAATTATTCACTATATAGTTAGTGTTAAAGTTGATGCTCCAGCCTTTGGCAGAAAGACTCCTTTTGAGTGTTCTTATCTTTTGGAACATCTAATCTTTGACTAAACCTTTTTCATTGAACTCAGTAACAGCCGGCTGTAACCTGATGAATCCATAAAAAAGGAGATTTACAAAAAAAATCTGGCGACCTTAAAAAGAGAGATGACAGTGATATGAGAAAATATGTCTTCTCTTGAGCGAGAGCAAACACATGACTATATGTAGAAAGTAATAGCCAAAAAGAATGCTTTGTATAGTATGTGTGAAGCCTTGTACAGAGCTGTGCTGAATAAACCTGGGTATTGATGTCCTGTCTGGGGATGGGTAAACTATTTGGGTTCGTGGCCGGGGTTGCTCCATTAAAGTAGAAAAATCCAGCACTCATAAACTTGCAATTATGAGGATTTTTTCAAATTTGAACTTAGTCCAAGGCTAAGACATTACTGTGTCGAAACGCGTCGGTGTTAGCACATCTCCTACACTGTCAAAGAAAACCCTTTAGAGTGCCTCAAATGCCCCTTAGACTGCTCATTAGAGTGCCTGCCCTTTAGAGTTCCCCTTAGAGTGCCTCAGATTCCCCTTAGTGTGCCCCTTATAATTCCTCAGATGCTCCTTAGAATGTGTGCCCCCTACAGTGCCTGCGTACATGTACACGTGTACCCCCTACAGTGCCCCAGATGCTCCTTAGAGTGTGTGCCCTTTACACAGTGTTTGTGTGGCGCCCCACTGGTCGGTGCACCACTAAGGGGTACCTCACCCACACCAGCGTGTGTAGTATCCCTGTGGCCAGTGAAAGGGGAGGTTGATATGTGGCTTTCACCCTGCATCCACACACACTTAGCTTCAGGGTATCAATTGGTTCAACCTGTTTCCTAGGTAATCGGTCCCAGAGGGAGGTTATAAGAGCGGTAGTGGAAGACGGGAAGAAGAGGAGTAGGAGTAGATGAAGTTGAGAGAACAGGTGAGGAGGACCCTTCAGGGGGATGCAAATGAAGGGCACCCAAAGGAGTTGTGTCCCAGGAGAAAAGGGGAGCCTGAGGGTGTAGGAACACACCCGGCATCAGACTGTACACATACCGGTCTGGAAGGATTCCAATCCTAAGAGCGGAGAACCGGCTCCGGGAGCGGTACGGGCAAGTTCAACTGCGAGCTGCCAACACCGGTCGGACCCAGTTGAGTCTAGCCTTGGGTCGCCTGCAAAACAATAACGCTAACAGCCAGGATCCGCGTTAAGCCACGGAGGTAGCAGCAATCCAGAGAGGGTTCTTACCCACGTTAAACACAGCAGGACAGAAACACAGAGACCTGGCCAGGTTTCAAGCCAGCCAGTGCTTCAAATATGTAAAGGACAGAGAAGGAGAAGCTTAGAGGGACATGCTCAAAAGCCACATAAAGACACCTCATTCATTGGTCACTACCCAGGCCAGCTAGCTGTGACTGTGTGACTGTTGACTTGTTGTTGAACTGCATTTGCCATGTGACCAGTAAATACCTGTGCAGAGCAAAGAAAGCCTCTCATGTCTTTTTATGGTTAAACAACAGAGCTGCTACCACAACAACCAGCACAGCAGCAACTCTGCCCTGGGGAACCTGCTCCACCTGCAGGGAGCAAGACCAACTGGCTGCAATACCATCATCTCCAGAGGTCTGATGTCATCAGATGTTATCATCAGAAACTGCAGGTGGCGTCACGAACAATTCAATCCATTTTATTATTTTATTTCAACACTTTTCCAGTGACCACCAGGGCCACAGACTCAGGCACCGACCACCAGTGACAGCACCCCGATTCCTTGTCCAAGATCTGAGTACCCCTGCCTGGGTGAGTTAACTTCGTACATGTACATGTGTACACCCCTACAGTGCCCCAGATGCTCCTTAGAGTGTGTGCCCCTTATAATGCCTCAGCTGCCCCTTAGAGTGTGTACCCCTTACAGTGCCTCAAATGCTCCTTATAGTGTGTTCCCCCTACAGTGCCGCAGATGCTCCTAAGAGCGTGTGTCCCTTACAGTGCCTCAGATGCCCCTTAGAGTGTGTGCCCCTTACAGTGCCTCAGATGCTCCTTATAGTGTGTTCCCCTACAGTGCCGCAGATGCTCCTAAGAGCGTGTGTCCCTTACAGTGCCTCAGATACCCCTTACAGTATGTTCCCCTTACAGTGCCTCAAATGCCCCTTAGAATGTGCGCCCTTTACAGTGCCTCAGATACCCCTTAGAGTGTGCCCCTTACAGTGCTTCAGACGCTCCTTACAGTGTGTGCCCCTTACAGTGCCTCAGATGCTCCTTAGAGTGTGTGCCCCTTACAGTGCTTCAGATGCTCCTTAGAGTGTGTGCCCCTTACAGTACTTCAGATGCTCCTTAGAGTGTGTGCCCCTTACAGTGCCTCAGATGCTCCTTAGAGTGTGTGCCCCTTACAGTGCTTCAGATGCTCCTTAGAGTGTGTGCCCCTTACAGTACTTCAGATGCTCCTTAGAGTGTGTGCCCCTTACAGTACTTCAGATGCTCCTTAGAGTGTGTGCCCCTTACAGTGCCTCAGATGCTCCTTAGAGTGTGTCCCTTACAGTGCTTCAGATGCTCCTTAGAGTGTGTGCCCCTTACAGTGCCTCAGATGCTCCTTAGAGTGTGTGCCCCTTACAGTGCTTCAGATGCTCCTTAGAGTGTGTGCCCCTTACAGTACTTCAGATGCTCCTTAGAGTGTGAGCCCCTTACAGTGCCTCAGATGCTCCTTAGAGTTTGTGTAACTTACAGTGCCTCAGATACCCCTTAGACTTAGAGTGTGCCCCTTAGGGTACCTTTACACGCGGCAACATTTCTAGGGTGTCAACAGGTAACTTACTGGCTGCAGTGAAATCATGGAGACAAGGTTCTATCTTGTTGCTGTGTACAAATGGAATCATGTCTCCATGATTTCACTGCAGCCAGTAAGTTACCTGTTGACACCCTAGAAATGTTGCCGCGTGTAAAGGTACCATTACAGTGCCTCAGATGCTCCTTAGAGTGTGTGCCCCTTACATTTCCTCAGATACCCCTTAGACTTAGAGTGTGCCCCTTACAGTGCCTCAGATGCCCCTTAGAGTGTGTGCCCCTTACAGATGTCCCTTAGAGTGCCCCAGATGCTCCTTAGAGTGCCCCTTACGGTACCTGTCATAGATATACTACAGATCCAGCTTACCTGCCTCAGTATTTACACCTTTTGCCTTATGAGTAAAGCGTCCTTGCCCAAAAAATAGATTATACAGTGGGATTTACTGTCCAGTGTGATTTTAACTGAAAAGTACAGAAACCTGTAAAGTTGTGTCAGTTCTTTCTAAAGTTGCATCATGTGATGATTTAACACTTCTGGGCAAGGCCTGAAATGGCACAGTTAGTCATCCGGCCCGCCCTACTCCACCACTTGGTAGTGATTACATTTCTAATTTCACACTTGGCCCAATTAGTGGATATGTGATGTAATACTACATTATAGATACAGAACCTTCCGCAAATAAAAGGTAACCTGTCGTGTTGTAGGCACGATCCTATCTGTGGGTACCACAATATAGGGCACGAGCTGGGCAGACTTTGTCAGTATGTGGGAAAAGAATTAGTATATTTGAGCTTCCTTTACTCAGGAGTCCAGTGGGTGGTCTTAATCAGTGATTGACAGCCTTCCCTGTAACTGTCACTGAATAGGACCACCCACTGGATAGCTAAGCAGAGAAAGGGTTAATTTTACAATAAATGAAATAGTAGTTATATTACACATTTCTCCACAAAGCTATACTTTATATTGGTCTGATCTGCAGTATATCATGCAGTAGATGTTCAATGGGATGGATTCCCTTTATAGGAGTCGTCCAGGACTGTAACACTGATTGTCATCAATGTTTAAGTATGGGACCCCTGACAATCAGGACACTAAGTTAGCCAAAAATGAGTCCAATAATATTGTCTTGTGGAACCTTTTTAATAATAAGCCATTTAGTTTTTCATTAAAGCATATGTATACCTTTAAACATATATTAGACTATCTCTACCTTTAGAACAAAGGGTAACACAACGCTCTAATGAGAGTGTGCATGACAACATCTCCTAGATTATTATTGAGATTTGTGAGCTAAGACTCCAATAGATTATAGATGAGGATAAAACAGCCACTTAGTATATAGGACTAATGATGGCAGCAGATGAGCATATCTACTATGGTGCGAGGCAGTGACCGATTGATTTATGTTATGGTCATTACTACAGGGTTGGTCATGAAGGGGATAAAGGTAAATGCCCCCATAGCTACTCTCCAATTCTGGATACGTAGCAGGGGTGAGTGTGCTGATTTAGTGATGAGCAGTGACCTGTTAACTCATATTATCTTCATGTCTATTGAGTTAAGAGCAATATGGGTCACAGCATGAAATGAGTAAGGATAGTCCATAAGCAGTAATGCCATGAAAATGAACACAACAGCAGATGGCAAGTGTGGTGATTTTGTGGTAAGCAGTGACCTCTTCATTCTTGAGGACAGAGCTGGGTTGGGTCATGATGTAAGTAAGGATATGCAACTTATAGAACAAATGAACAATGACATGAACACTATAGCAGATGATGAGTGTAATGATATTCTAGGAGGCAGTAGTGCCCCTTATGTGAGAAATAGAAATAATATTTATATAAAGAAATTATAGCTAACTAAACATGTCTATGTGGCGCCCCTGTGGCCAGGCTGCCACAAATGGTACTACATGTATTCATATGTGTGATATCATGCCTGGAAGTCAGAGGAGGATACTTTGCTTAGATCCCCCAAATACACCCAACACATCTGAACTCAGGCCAGGGAAGTGCTGGGCGGAAAAGACCCACCTTTAGGTCAGTCCTCACCTCCTGGCTGGAGGAAGGATAAGGTTAGGGATGGGTGGCAAGAAGGAGGAGAGTTCTAGTTGAGTCTAGGCAGCTTGAGAGACAGCATGGAGTGAAGTACTAGGCTGAGGGTTTGGAGAGACGAATTTGCTGCCAGCTGTTGAAGCTGGGCAGAGAAACTAGCTGCAAAAAGGGTACCAGCCCCAAATCGATTAGGAATACGGCAGGATCAGTCAAGAAACTGGAGGTCACTGGGCTTCAAGTACAGTGACTCATCTTGTGGACCTTCCCACAAGAGGCTATATAGGGTCAGGACATAGGACTGTAGCTCACAGGCAGAGCGTAGCTAGCTGGGGCAGGGGCGATCGACCGGGCCCCGGCTTGAGGGGCCCATTGGCCGCCCCGGGGGCCCCGCACTCCCTGGGGGCCCGCACTCCTGGGGTGCCTCGTGCTGCAGCCGGCAGCCGCGCGGCCGGAGAGGAGGGAGACGGACTTCCTGATGTGCAGATCTGCCGCCCCTCCCCCCCTCCTACAGAGACCACGAGGCGCCGCCGCGTGAGTGCTGGTCCCCCGGTCGGCCTCCTCACACCTCTCCACCATCACACCCCCCCTCCCGGACCACAGAGGGGTGAGAATGCTAGTGTCTGGTCGAAGCGCAAGACAGTGTGTGAGGCTGTAAGGGTCTTATACTGTAACGTTCCCTGAAGATCAACGTAGTCTGTGCTGTGCAGAACCCTTATTAAACATCCTACATATAACACTGCTTACCTTATCATACATACTACATATCACTACATTATCAACCCCCGTCTCACATGGGGGGCGGGTGGTGATTCGCCCGGGCCGAAGTGGCAGCTACGCCATGCTCACAGGACATGCAGCTCCTGCCGGCAGGGAATGCACCGTGGACACTTAGGAGAGGACAAGGGTAGCAAGTGTGAGAACGGGAGAGGCAGCTGGAAGGCCATATACCCTTTGTCTTAGCAAGTGGACTCCAAATAGCTTGGGCTGGCCAGGCTGTAATCCTTGTGAACACCGTACCCGACTGGGATGTAACTTGAACTACAAGTAAAGGGTAAGAACCACAAAGACTATGTGTTGTCTGATCCTTCCTGCGCCCTCCTGCACCTGCACCACAACCCTCATCCTCCTCCTCTGCACCATCCCATCCATCTCTCTATACCTTCCAAAAGATCCCTGCCTTAACTGGAAATGGCTTACCACCTGGCTGCTCAACCATCTCCACTTGGAAGCCCTTACAGCAGTCCCAGGCCACCTCTGGTCAGAACTCTAGTTGGCGTCACAGACTACAACTCCTCTATGCATACCCCCCTTATCATGTCCATCCAGGGCCACGACCTCTGGGATCGCCACTGTGACCCCTGAACTGCTTGTCCGGATGGTTGAGTGCCCGGCCCTTACGGTCGCAACATCTGTCCTTTAATGAAAGAAAAATCCCCAAATTTCCTTCGCCTGGTCCGTTTGAGGAATTATCTTATGTTTGATGATAAGCTGTTTGACTTGGCTGCCAACTTATTATTTTGTGTAGATTTTTTTTTTGGCAAGCGAAGTTATGATAGGTTCTGCGAATGTGTTTGAATTAACAGGTCAATAATTACATTCCTTTGTCAACTCCTGAGGAATGCAGACTTTTGATATGCAGTTAAAGATTTATGTGGAAACTTCTAAGAATTGTCCAGACAGCTGATTTTATAAATATTTGCTTTCTTTAAGACTCCTCAATGCACAGTCTTCAATCAGAGCTTTTAAAGGGCCAGGACAAACTTGATAATGGAATGGAGATTTTACATTTCAAGCCAAGTCCTTAGCAAATAATAAAATAAAGGAATGTAATAGTTGTTGTTTAAATAATGGAGACAAATAGGTTCTTATGTCTATTAGTTCAACCACCTATAAGATTTCCATATATAAAAAATCCTACCTTCTCACCCCTATGGGGCAGTTATTTGTCCTTCCTCCTTCTCGGGTCATCTACCAGAAGCATGCTGGGAGTTTGAGGGTCCTGCACAGGATCTTAGTTGTTCCCAGTCACTGCGCTGTTCTGGACAGAGTGTGCAGATGTTGCAGCCATTTTTCCATCTTAGGGGTCACTGCTCCACGTCCTCTATCACCACTGGAGTCACTGTGGCCTTCACCTTCCACATCTTCTCCAGTTGTTCTTTGAAGCCCCGGTATTTCTCCAGCTTCTTCTCATATTCCTTCTTTCTGCCACATCTATAGCAGCAAAGCGGTGCATGGATAGCAGCAAAACAAACCTGCAGTGAAATTGGGACTTGGAAGGAAAAAATCCAGCATCCGCCTGGGTCTGATGGAACGGTTTTATTCAATAAGTCCTAGTCCCATTTATATGGCCCTTAATTCATACTATGCTGGTCTGGCATTGCGAGGGTTAGTTCTGATATTGTCCAGGAGTGTATTAACAATGTAAGGTCCAGAGTAAACATGTTAATGCTTTTTAACTTCATTAAACCGCCATATATAGCACCTCCAATACCGCACATACGATAAACTGGAGAAAGACTTGGAGTTTTGTGCAAAAGTGTCAAACAAACGTTTCCCCTCTCTGATGAAGCATTATGTCAACACTATTTAAGAGCGAAACGTGTATCGGAGGCCCTCTGTCCGTCTGCATTTGTCCTTGAGTCTGTCACCACCTGGAGATTTTCAGGCAAATGCTATTCTTATTATTTATTTATATAGCGCCATACAGTGGCGGACCCCTTGAGCCTGGAAGGCCCTGGTGCAGCAGCTGCTGGTGAGGAGCGGGGAAGGGGGGGTGCTGCTAGGTGGACGTCGGCGAGGAGCGGGGGGGGGTGTTTAGTGGACATCGGCGATGAGCGGGGGCGGGGGGTTTGGTGCTAGTGGACGTCGGCGAGGAGCGGGAAGGGGGGTGCTGTAGGTGATGCGGCTCCTACCTCCTGCGCCGAGCTGCGCATTGCAGTCCTGGGAGCCGGGGCAGCAGAGGAGAGGAGGGGCGGGATCAGCCAAGGAAGCAGGAAGCTTCCCTCAGTTAACCTCCTCTCCTCTGACACAGGGTCACGGGGGCAGGCTGGAGGCCCCCGTGCAGGTTTGAGGGGCCCCCTAGCCGTTGGGGCCCTGGTGCAGGTGAACCAGCTGCACCACGGTATGTCCGCCCCTGGCGCCATAATATTCCATGGCGTTTTACATGTTAAGAGGGCAGACTAGGACAAGTAGCATAGTAACAATACAAGTAACAATGGCTGTGGACAATTCTAACGTACAGATACAATAGGGGAGAAGATCCTGTCTGCGAGGGCTCACAGTCTACGAGGTAGAGCTATGGGTATGAATTGTGACAAAACCTACTTGTTAAGGGTGTTTACCCAAGGTCTATGTAATTATTTCCCCCATTTGGACCAGTAGATTGTTGTCCTCTTCTCCCTATGAGATAGTTTACATCTATCCAATGGCATTATTGTGATACATGTATATTTTATATAGCACAATGCCCTGTGGTGACAGACTCATGGACAAACACAAACAGACATGGGGCCTCCATTGCACGTTTCGCTCTCAAATGGTGTTGACATAATGCTTCATCAGGGGGGAAACATTTGTTTGATACTTTTGCACAAATCTCCAAGTCTTTCTCCAGTTTATCGATGGTCCAGGAGTGTGTAGCATTGCTGCATATGCTCGGGCCTGACCTGTCTTTATTTGCAGTTGCCTGTCTAGTGACATGAGAGGGTTCTCAGATGTTCCAGGTATATATATGCTGCTTTAATGGTTCTTATTTTATTGTATATTGAAGGCAGTATGGCACAACGTACATAGGATATATAGAGTAGGCCCGCCCTATTAAAATGTGCCTTGAGGTGGCAGGGTGGCTCAGAAAATTGATGAATTATTTGCCAAAAATCTCATTTTACATTATAGTACAGTTTGGAATAAATATGTGCACCACACTTTTTATATTGCATTCTATGCCAAATTGGCATTAGAAAAAAAATGATTGGCACTGCCCCATAGTATAACATTGGTCCTAGGGCTATCTGACAAAACATTGAATAGTCCCAATACATATTATATGCTTGTAAGAGGGTGAAGGGATTAACTTTCTTCCATTCTTTAAATAACAATGGGGAAAATGTATCATGTGTTCTAACGTAGGTTTAATGTGTTGAATTATGTAAGTGTGGCCCTTTAGTGGTCAAGGTCAAGGATGTCATCCTGTCCCCACTAGGAAGAGTTTATCCTATTCCTTGGGGTGTGACGTAGCCTATAAAAGGACATGTTATGTAACTTGAATTAGGAGTCTCAAAAAAAGAAGTCTGGTAGAGGTCAGAAGATAAACTCTCCCCTTAATTCGTTTGGACTCCTTGGGCCACCTGGGATCAGTGCCCAGGACCCGTGCCATGGGCAGAACCAAGTAATGTGCCCCTTTGGTGTGGTGTCCCATCTGCCTGCTGTTGACAGATGCCCAGTAAGCGGCTGTCCCATCCGGTGTCTATCTGGCGGCTGTCTGACAGAGACTCGGATGAACGAGTCACCAATGTGTATCGATAATGTCAGAGATCTGGAGTCAGGAGGTGTTGGGGCCAGGGGACAGCCTGCTATTAATTACGTAAGAGCAAATATCCCTACCATTGCACATTCAAGCCTTCTATCTGTGTTTCATGAGATTGTTCTAGTAAACTTGGTTTAAAGACTTTTATTGATTCTGTAAATAATTTGACCCTCTATGAGGTCATTTCAGAACTCAATTGTTGCACTAGAAAGCCAGCTGGGGTGGGCTCAGGAAGGCCGGGCTGTCCTAGGAAGCTGGCTGGTGTAGGTTCAGCCAGGCTGGGGCTGCGCTGTGGCCTCTGCCCTGCCTCGCCATTGACTTCCAAGGGCCCCTTGTGCCTGCAATTTAACATGCTCATGTGAGTAAGCCCTTAAGGCCCCGTCACACTTGGCGACGGGGCTGGGGATGTCGGCGGCAATTGGCGGGTGCGCGCACGTTTTTGGTGCCCCGCCAGCGTTGCTGTCCCCCATTTACATGGGGCGACATCTCCAGCCTCGCAACGGCGAGATGACAGGCGGCATCGCCGCCTGGGTGTCTGAAAACCCCAGCGGCGATGCAGGACAATGGGAGCCTATGGCTATGGGAGCCATCGGCTGGTTACATGGGGCGATGTGTGCACATCGCCCCAGATCAGTCGCCTTGTTTCAGAGCACTGCTCAGAAACCAGACGACCTCCGGCGGCGCCCCTTTACATGAGGCGACGTAGGGCGATGTCGCTGCCGATAGGCCATGCCCCTACGTCACCTATGTAATCGGCGGCGATGTCGCCCCGTGTGACAGGCCCTTTAGAGTTATATGTCAGCTGTGTAACACAGCCTGCACCCACCCCGTATAGTTAAGGCTCAGCTGCTCGGGGGCCAGATGAAACATAATTGGTGCCGCACAGCTTTAGCCCAGTCTATGTGTCTTCAATCTCTCTTCCCATATTATCTTGGAATAAAAAAGCACAAAATAACGCACCAGGAATACATGCCACTCAGTGTTCTTCTCTCGTATATGTATGACAATCGTATGGCTGCACATTTGAGCACCACCATGTCTGGCATTCTCTTTCCACCAGCATTGCATACTCCAATGGTTTATACTTGCCACAGTGCCGGTCTGATGATCTTTTCAAATGGATTCCACTGTGTATAGTGCAGGCTCAGCTGCTGAGCCTGTTAAAGAAATGCATGCGGCGGATGTTGGGTGGAGTTTAAAGGCGTTGTACCAATCAGGGCTGACCTGTGCTTTTAAATAAGTTATTTAAGAAACGTTTGCCAAACATATGGCAACAGTGTCCCTCCTATCTATGAGCTGCTTCTGGTATTGTAGCCCAGCTTCATTGAAATGAATGGGGATGAGCTGCCATACCAGACATCCGGTTGACAGGTGTGGTGCGGTTTTTGGAAATAATCAGCCATGCTTTTTCTGAACCTTTACAAAGCCTTCTGTGTGGAAGTCTCCTCCATATCCTGTTTTGGATGTGTAAAGTAAACAGCACAATAAAGCCGTCTCTCAACATATTTTCTGCACAAAACATGGATTTTCTATATTTGCCAAGTTGGCTGGTACCCCACTACAATGAACTGTTCCCAGAAGTAGGAGGCATTCACCAGGAGCCACTGCCCAGATTATCATTCATCATCCAGAAATGTATCTGCAGCCTAATGATCTTCTGAATCAGCCTCCACCGGGGATTTCTATTTCCTTGTGAAAGTGAATCACTCCAAAACTACACACTATGGAGCTGTGACATGAACCTTCATGCATGATCACCTTGAACTGTACGTTCATTGGACAACGAATTAACTTACTGCACCAGGATGAACAAACAGAGCCCCGACCTTGTATTCTGCACCTCGCTCAACATACGACCGGACAACAGAACACCGAGACCTTGGGTAGCAGTGGCAAATATATAGAATTTTGGGATTTTAGATGTTGTTACTGTGTCCTGTTTAATTTTCCTTGCTATAAGAAAGAATTTATGGCTGTTCTTTACCTGTATAAGAAGACATATAAATCTGATTATTCACTACGGAAGATCCTGGCACCTTGTTTTATTTAAAAGGAACCTGTTATGAGGATTTTATACCTCAAACTATTGGCTTTCATGTTGATTAAATCCTTACATTGAATGAAATAATCTTTTGTATAGACTCCAGTGTTGAAGTCATATGCAAATAAACTGCAAGTTCATCAGAGTGGGGCAGTGCACTTGCAGCTCTATTGCTCTTCCTCTCTATTCCACACCCGCCATATGCTTCCTGTGTCTGATTTAGGATTGAGTGCCACAGATTGTTTTCTATCAGGGTGCAGAGGTGCAATGCCGAACAAGTTAAATTGTAAGAGAAAAAACAACGGCCCTTTGCTAAGACATATCATAGAAAATGTTCAATGTTATAGAACTCAATTCAATGTTATATTTCATAGAGCAATGTTCAGCTAAGATAGAAGGGTGCAAAATTGAAACATTTAGCTTTATATGTATTGCCATATCAATAAACCGCCCAGTAGCCATGTCGAGGAGTATCTCTATACTCGGTCCCTAAAACTCTGTCACAGACTCTACTTGAAAACCTCCTATTTTATGGGTGAGCAGAAACCAGCTACGAGAGAAGAATAGCATCAGGGGCCAATAGAGGCAGGGAAAGGTGCACTACATAGGGTGTGATCCCATCATCTAAATTAGAAAAAATCTGCAGCACTCAATCCTATCAGTGTGCACTGGTGCAATGCTGAACACAATACATTGTATGAGAAAAAATAACGTCACTCTGCTAAGACATAATGGAAAAATAGAGTAATGTTCAGCTAAGAAAAAGGTGCAAAATTGAGAAACTTATCTTTATGAATATGGGCATATCGATAAACCGCCCAGTAGCCACATTGAGGTGTGTCTCTCATACTGGGTCCCTAACACTCAGTCACACCCTCTATCTGGGTTAAAAACCTATTATTTTATAGGTGAGCAGAAAACTGCTACCAGAGAACAATAGCATCATGGGCCAATAAGGAAAGATGCACCATATAGGATGTGATCCCATATTCTAAATTAGAAAAAATCTGTGGCACTCAATCCTATCAGTGTGCACTGGTGCAATGGCCAACATGATAAATTGTAAGAGAAAAAACAGTGGCACTCTGCTAAGACATACAGTCTAATAGAAAAATAGAGCAATATTCAGAAAAACAGGATGTGGCTACTGGGCGGTTATCAATATGGCCATATTTATAATGCTAAGTGTCTCAATTTTTCTTTTTTTTTTCTCAGCTGAATATTGCTCTATTTTTCTATTATTATATGTCTTAGCAGAGTGCTGTGCGTTTTTTCGCTTACAATGTATTGTGTTCGGCATTGCACCAGTGCACACTGATAGGATTGAGTGCCACAGATTTTTCTAATTTGGATTATGGGATCACACCCTATGTAGTGAACCTTTCCCCGCCACTATTGACCTGTGATGCTATTGTTCTCCGGTAGCATTCTTCTTACCCATAAAATAAGAAGTTTTTAACTCAGATAGAGGCTGTGACTGAGCATTAGGGACCCAGTATAAGAGACGCGCCTTGACATGGCTACTGGGTGGTTTATTGATATGGCCATAAATATAAAGCTAAGTGTTTCACTTTTGCACTAGTGATGGGCGAATCCTAAATTACTCGGAATCGCTTGACTCTAGCGAGTCCGAGCCCAGGACTCGCTACTCGTTGCGAGTCTAGCGAGTCCAATGTTAATGAATGGGAAAGCGAGTAATAGCGAGTAGTGTGAGATTTACAAATCGCAGATGTGTGTCGGAAGCTTCAGCCTGAAGCAATCCTAGTTTTGTCATTTATTTGCATTGGACTCGTGTACTTTGGCTGGGAAACTCGCACAGATAAGAGAAGAGTCCTGTCTGCTCTGTGCAGCTCCAGGGTCCTAGAGCCCGCCTGCTGCCTGATGTAGTAGTGCTGAGATTGTTCTCAGTCTGCTCATTCCCTGTGCATAGACATCTATATCTATACACAGGGGATGTAGCAGAGAGGACATCGCGTTTTGGACTGCGTCGGACGGAAGAGGATTTTTTTAATTAAAGATGGAGTCCCTAATGGCTTTTTTTTTTATTTCTAATAAAAAAATTTCTCTGTGTTGTGTTTTTTTTAAAACAATTTAATAGAAATTCATGGCGGTCATGTCTAATATTGGCGTGACCGCCATAAATTTCAGGCTTAGGGCCAGCTGATAATACAAAGCTGGCCCTAACCTCTATTACCCAGCGTGCCACCGCCACCAGGACCGCTGGAAGAGCGGGGTTCAGCGCCAGAGGATGGCGCTTCAATGAACGCGCCATCTTCTGGGGCGGCTGCGGGCTGCAATTTGCAGCGGGGGGTGCCCAGAAAGCTTGGGCATCCCTGCGCTGCGGATTCCAGCCCCCAGCTGCTTAGCTGTACCTGGCTAGACCTAGAAATTGCGCGGAGCCCCACGCATTTTTTTGACTCCGACTCCGAGACGACTCCGACTCCGAGACGACTCCGAGACGACTCCGACTCCGAGACGACTCCAACTCCGAGACGACTCCGACTCCGACTCCGAGACGACTCCGACTCCGAGATGACTCCGACTCCGAGACGACTCCGACTCCGAGACGACTCCGACTCCGAGACGACTCCGAGACGACTCCGACTCCGAGACGACTCCGACACGACTCCGACTCCGAGACGACTCCGACTCCGAGACGACTCCAACTCCGACTCCGAGACGACTCCGACTCCGACTCCGACTCGACTCCGAGACGACTCCGAGACGACTCCGACTCCGACTCCGAGACGACTCCGACTCCGAGACGACTCCGACTCCGAGACGACTCCGACTCCGAGACGACTCCGACTCGACTCCGAGACGACTCCGACTCCGAGACGACTCCGACTCCGAGACGACTCCGACTCCGACTCCGAGACGACTCCGACTCTGAGACGACTCCGACTCCGAGACGACTCCGACTCCGAGACGACTCCGACTCCGAGGCGACTCCGACTCTGAGGCGACTCCGACTCTGAGGCGACTCCGACTCTGAGACTCCGACTCTGAGACTCCGACTCTGAGGAGACTCCGACTCCGAGACTCTGACTCTGAGCCTCTGACTCTGAAATTCATTAAATAATAAAAAAAAAATGCGTGGGGCTCCGCGCAAATTCTATGTCTAGCCAGGTACAGCTAAGCAGCTGGGGGCTGGAATCCGCAGCGCAGGGATGCCCAAGCTTTCTGGGCACCCCCCGCTGCAAATTGCAGCCCGCAGCCGCCCCAGAAGATGGCGCGTTCATTGAAGCGCCATCCTCTGGTGCTGAACCCCGCTCTTCCAGCGGCCCTGGTGGCGGTGGCACGCTGGGTAATAAAGGGGTTAATACCAGCTTTGTTATACAAGCTGGTATTAAGCCCGAGATTCTTAATGTCAGGCCACGTTTGACCCAGCCACTAAGAATCTCCAATAAAGGGTTAAAAAAACACAACATAGAGAAAATTTTTTATTTGAAATAAAAAAAAAAGCCATTAGGGACTCAATCTTTAATTAAAAAAATCCTCTTCCGTCCGACGCAGTCCAAAACGCGATGTCCTCTCTGCTACATCCCCTGTGCATAAATATAGATGTCTATGCACAGGGAATGAGCAGACTGAGAACAATCTCAGCACTGCTACATCAGGCAGCAGGCGGGCTCTAGGACCCTGGAGCTGCACAGAGAAGACGGCTCGCAAAGAAACAGCAGTTACTTTGCGAGTTTCCCTGCTATCACTGGCACAGTAGCCGAGTCTAATGCAAACAATGGCAATCCTAGTTTTGTCAGCGTTTCTGACAAAACTAGGATTGATGTTGATTTGCATTGGACTCGTGCGAGTAATCACTGGGAAACTCGCAGAGTACCGAGTCCTGCGAGTCCCTTACTACTCGCCGAGTAACGAGTCCTAGCGAGTAGATTCGCCCATCCCTATTTTGCACCCTTCTATCTTAGCTGAACATTGCTCTATTTTTCCATTATGTTAGGGACCAAGTATAAGAGACTTGACGTGGCTACTGACCGGTTTATTGATAAGGCTATATTTCTAAAGCAAAGTGTCTCAATTTTTCACCTTTTTGTCTTAGCTGAATATTGCTCTATTTTTCTATTATATTTCTTAGCAGAGTGACAACATTTTTTCTGCATGATTCCTGTGTTTGACTGAGGGGTCATTCTTGTTTCAGTTTATAGAGTAAATCTTGGCACTCAAATAAGATGGAATATTAGAGTTTTATTCTTTAAGGTAATCCAAACAATATCAGTACAAATGTTCGTCCACATTGGACCTTTATCAGTGTGCACAGGCTAAGGTTCGGATAAGCCCCATGGAGAGCGAGTGTAAATAGCAGCAGACGTTGTCCAGCGATGGATGCCGTGACTTGCTGTCTGTGCTCGCTCTATAAGGGCCTTATCCTGTGCACACTGATAAAGGTCCAATGTGGATGAACATTTGTACTAAAATTGTTTTGATTACCTTGAAGAATTAAACTCTAATATTGCATCTTATTTGAGTGCCAAGATTTACCATATATTCTGCATGGGATTGGATCCTACCTGAACACCATTCTGTATCAGAAGTGCTGTGCACATCTACTCTTGTTTCAGTGACCTGGTTTATCTCCTGAGATCTCTTGCAGGTCGTTGGTGCCTTGGGTGGTGCATGCACAGCAGATTCCTCATGATGTTGCAAGACCCAGTGAATCGATCTGCACATGTGCTGCTCCAGACATTGATGGGGCTTGCAAAATATTTCAATAAGGAAAGTAAGTCAATGAAATGAGGGACTTGTCATCAGACACAAAAGGCAGACAGTGGGCGGGAAATATAGGGGAAAAGCAGAGGTGCAAGTGTTTTGCCCATTCCAAAGCACTTGCAGCTCATTTGAATAAGATTTCATAGGTGGATTCCGCAAAAACGGCAAAAAATATTTCTACAATCAAGGTTTGTGTAATGCCCACAGGGCGTGATGATGTATAGTGGACTCACTAGACCAGTGACGGTGCAGTGGTAGCTGAATACCCGATACTCAAGAGACAGGAGAGTGACTTTCATAAAAACAAGGATATTTATTGTGGAAGTATTAACAAAAGGGGAAAGGTGCTTGAGGGGAGGACCCTCTGAATCGCAACAATGTACACTCATAGTAGAACATCGGCAGAGGCAACCCCTGTATAGGGATACACCCGTTACAACACCAGGAGGCGTAAATGCTGCGAATCTCAGACCAGAGAGGTGACCAGACCAGACAGTAGATATAAAGGAGAGAATATGGAACACTGACTGTCAGTGCAGAGGATCCTGGGGGCTGTTTGTATTTCCGGAAAGGCTGATTCAGCTGGTAGAGGTTTCCGGAGTGTCCACAAGGATCCAGGATAAGGAACTTCCAGCAGAGGATTCTGTGGAGACAGAGGTATTAGCAAAAAGCAAGGCAACAGTCTTCCTATTGCAATTCACTGCAGAGTACAACCTGGGGAGAGGCAACAATCCAAATGAGTGAACATATTGCCAAGGCACCTCCCATAGGTGGAGGATGTATTTTATACATAGAGTAATTTAGCACTCAGAGTCCTAATACAGTCCCTGACAGGAGTTATGTCGCTTATCCATGTTATGTAAATAAAAGCTTATAACCTGATGTTAAATTCATCATTGGTTGTATAAATTACTCTTTTGAAAGCTGAAACCCTCCGAAATGTGGTTTAGGTTAAGAAAATAAATTGCATCAATGCTGAAATATTGATCATTTAATGAACACAAAATGGTCAGATTTTGGCAAGACAAAAGTTTTGTCGCCCACAGAAAGTAATGTGATATTCAAACAAATAATTAACTTAAAATACAAATATATGTTGCATAACATTGTTGAATGAAGTTGTGGTGCTATTAGTCATATTTAATATTTTGTGTGACTTCCATGAGCTTGAAGGACTGCATCCGTGCGGTTCAACAATGATTCATGCAATTTATTAATGAAGTCATCAGGAATAGCAAAGAATGCAGTCTTACATGCCTCCCAGAGTTCATCTAGATTCTTTGGTTTTGTCTTCCAAGCGTCGTCTTTCATCCTACCCCAAACATACTCAATTATGTTCATTAAACAAAGAAATTCCATATGGCTATATGAGAAAACTGTACCAGTGTTTCCACTGGTGTCCAGTTCAGCGGCTCCACACAAATACATAGTATCAAAAGAGAAAAAGTGGAGCCATAAATTGCTTGAACACATATAAATATTTTATTGAGGGACAACAAAGTTTGTGGATGGTGATTTATAAAAGGCACAGCACAATATACTGGTACAGAAAATCTGTAGGTGCTCACAAAGCTCAGCAATATATATAACAATAGGTACAAAAGAATAAAGTAATCACAGTGTGGGATACATGGCTGGTAATAACAGATTAAACAATAACACCCATATGGTCATCTATTTCTGCCCATATAAACTATCAACCTTTTATAAATCACCATCCACAAACTTTGTTGTCCCTCAATAAAAATATTTATATGTGTTAAGCAATTTATGGCTCCACTTTTTCTCTTTTGATACTATCAATGATGTTCATGTCTGGTGACTGGGCTGGCCAGTCCTTGAGCACCTTGATCTTTTTGCCTGTAGCAACTTGTTGTAGAGATAATGTATGAGATGGAGCACCATCCTGCTGCAGAATTTGACCCCTGTTTTGATTTGGAATGTAAGAGGTAGCTAATGGCTTGATATTTTAGGCTATTGATATTGCCTTCCACCTTGCAAATGTTTTGCAGACCCCATACTGAATGTAACTGCAGACCATGATCTTTCCACCAAATTTGGATCCATACGGGCTCCAGTAGGTTCCTGCAGTATTTGCTGTGGCTGTGGTGTAATTCTACTGAAGATTCATCAGAGAAATCTACCTTCTACCACTTTTCCAGCATCCATTTGTTTAGCAGGCTGTGGGACTTTACAAATGCCACATGGTTTGTTATTTGCCTTTTGTTTAGTGCTGGCATCTGGGCACTGATTCGACCATGGAGGCCATTTCGAGACAGAATCCTACAAACTGTTCTAGTTGTCACAGGGACTTGAGGTGACCAGGCCTGTTAAAGCTCTGCTGCAGTGGAAGAGAGGCTTGCTTTGGATTTTCTAACCAACAAATGTTCCTCCTGAGCAGTTGTCTTGTGGGGTCTGCCAGACCTGGGCTTGTCAAACACATCTCCAGTCTCTTCAAATCTTTTTTTAATTCTTTGTACTTGACACTGAGACACATTAAAGGTGCCAGCCACCTCTGCAGTGGATCTGGTCTTCAGCCTCTTGATAATCAAAGCTTATCTGTGATGAGCTGCCGTAAGTAACCTCGCGAATGCGCAATGCGCATCGCGGGGTGTACATAGGTGTACGAAGTCATGAGAGCCCAATATGATGCCAATCGCATCATAACGGCTATTCTGCGCCCATGGAGGGGGGATGATGATCAATAAGGATTATCACGCCCATCGGGGCGTGAATAATTACTGTATAGGTGTTGGAGAGAAGCCACATGAACGCCCTGTGCGACTTCTCAAAATCTCAGAAGCCCCAGATCCAGAGGTTATATAAGCACTTTTCTAAACTTCACAAATACACTATTTTTACAGAAAAGGATCGCTAGATTAGCATACTCAGGGTGCAGGGACAGGTGTTAATAGGCTGGGGGGTCATTTTTAGGGGTCAGGTTCCCTTTAAGTATTAAAGGAGCATTTCTAGTCAGAAAGTCTATAGTAGACAACAATTTTCTCTGGGTAATTTAAAATATCTAATTGTTGAATGAGATCAGATCTTTGTTCTGCACTTGATCCTTTGGTATAAAACAAAATGTAATATTCCAGATACATCCATACAATAAGGAGGGTCTAAACCTTCTCAGATTGGAAGACTATGCAAAAAAGCATGATCCTCATGGGCGTAACTATAAAGAGAGCAGCAACAGAAACTAAACAGGATCCCAGGAGCGAAAAGAGGAATCTGTAGTTGCAGTAGCATTATTTTTTGTAGTGGTAAAACACAGTGGTGAACCTATATATCAAGGAGCAGTTACTTGTTAAAGGGAATCTGTCAGCAGAGTTTTGCTACCTCATCTGTAAGCAGCATGTTGTAGGCAAAGAGATTCTGAATCCAAGCATGTTTTACTTAAATGTAGACACAATCAAAACTTTTAGATTTAGCAATACAGCAGAGCTGGGAGAGCTGCCCCTGCCCACACCAGGCTTTTAATAGAGATTGTGCATATACAGGGGGCATGTCGGACTGCCCTGCGTGTGACAAAGTAGCCCTGTAATGGTAATCACCAGGAGATAAATCGTTTAGTTTATGTAAACAATAGCACACAGACCGATAAGAGAAGCACAGTTGATTTTTGTTTTTTTAACCCTTAATGCATGCTGTCCTCAGCTTACATAGCAAAAACCTGCTAACAGATTCCCTTTAACACCCTACCTGGTACACAGCACCCAGTCATGCCCCTTTATGGGCTTTTTGGATTCTAGGTAAAGCCTTTAGGATCATCCTAGAACACAAACATGAGGCATCTTTCTTAATAATTCCATAAAGCCATATATTAATAAATAAATTGCACGAGTCATAAGACAAAGTGCCAAACATTAGCATGTGAGACCTAGTCAAGTATGAAATTGTGGTTGCACAACTGTTGTAGTCCACCATAGCCAAAACACATATTCTGAAAGAAGGGATGAATTGACCAGGAGATTCATTCCTTATGTCCCTGTAGGTCGGGGGACAGCTGCTGTTAGCGATTGATTAAGCATCAAAGCTCCTACATCCTCGATTGCAAATGCATGACAAGCTTGGCTGCATGGCGCTTCTTCAATGCCGAGCACTTAGTCAGGAATGACTCACTATTTACACAATGCAAAGAAAATGGAGAAGATGAATTACTGCTAGTTCAGTCAAGGATAGGAATGTGCAAAATCCATTATTATTATTATACCATTATTGCTAAGCTGGTACCATATAAATCGCCCAAAACAAAGCTTCTAGCAAGTGTGGACGGAGCAACCCATTTAAAGAGATTTACCAGTTTTACATAAAATGTAATTATTATATAAATGAAAGGTCTCCAACTTTTTATTAAGCTTTGGGGGGACATTTATTGTATTTGTAAAAAAAATTGGCGCAAATCGCAACATTTCATTGTAAAGCCTAAAACAAATATATTTATATGTATATATATATATACACATATGTGGCACCCCAGGGGTTAATGTGTCACACAGTAACATCACCAAGGGTTAAATCCCCACACAACCCACCACACTACACTAGCGCCTCCAGGCCAGAAGGGGGAGCTAAAGCTGCTTCCCTATATATTGTGGTGTGGAGAGGAAGTGGGCAGTTAGTCAGTTGGAGTTAGGTCAGTGCGGAGCACAGGACCTGGGTGTAAAAGGGCTGCGTTAGGCCCAACCCACGGTCCACTGTTCTCTTCCAGGCCAGTCAAGGTCTGAGGAAAGGAGTAAGAGAAGCAGAGGAACATACACGGAGTTACCCTAAACTCGCCCTGGAGGAGCGCAAAGACCGGATACCGGTTCCAAAATTGTGCCTGACACAATCAGCACAGTAAACACCGGACTAGTGGAGGTTATATATCTTCACTGTGCCACAGCAAAACAACACAACGGGGTACGGAACATGAGACTCAAGCTGCTTAGCAAGTTGGTACCCGTGAGAGGAGACAGGGCCAGCACCTTAGCTAAAGCGGCAGCAGGGCCACACACACAGCGCAGGAGTGGGAAGCCAAGGACCCGGTCAGGGTGGGAGCAACCCGGCCCCGGTACAGACTCCGTGGACAGTACTCTGCTGAACAACATCTTCAGTAAAGACTTGGAAAACTACAAAACCGTGAGTCTGTGTGATCCTTGTGCTCATGCCCTGCTTTCCCTCACAAACTGCTATCATTTCTATCACTACCCCTACTCTGCATCATCCATAGACTATTACCACAACTACCCCGGGGAACCAGGCTCTGCCCGCGGAGAGCCGTTACAACACCAGCTGCCAAACATCATCCCCGGAGCTTCTGCAGCAGCGGTGGTCACCCTGACCACACACCACGGGTGGTGTCACGACTTTCTCCCCTGAAAATACCCCCAATTACTTGTGGGCTCGGGACATGGTCTGGACCAAGACTACTGTGATACCCCCTGCGATACCCCGGTTCGGTACCAAGTACCCCGTCCCAGTGGGCTCCACACACACACACACACATATATATATATATATATATATATATATACTGTATATATATAATGCACCCCAGGGCCATGGGGTACTCTGGGGAGTCACAGGGGTCGAGTCCCGGCTTCTGTGACTCTGGGTTCAGTGTAAAGGGTGTTCTTGGCTAGTATAGGGAAGGTTATTCATAACGCTACCTGTGATTTGTGGCTATGAGTCACCACCGCTGCTGCAGAACCTCTGGGGACTGAAGATGGGCAGCTGGGATGTAGTGGCTCCCAACAAGTGGAGTGGATCCCCAGGGCAGTGGATGTGGAAGGGGGGTGTAGGGTGCAGGATGGTGGGCGCAAAGTAACTGACAGACTCACGATTTGTGGGTTCCTCAAGTCCTTTACTGGTGATACTGGCATAAGGACAGGTGATATTGCTGGAATCCAGCAACTTGGGAGCAACTCGGGTTTCTCTTCACCTGGCAAGTTCTGAGGCCTCCCTGCGATGCTTTCTTAGTAGGTCCCTGCGACTGCTTAAGCTTAGCTGTGGCCCTCTCTCTCTTGCTGTCTGGTATATGACAGGCAGCTGGCAGCTCGAGTCCTTCTTCAGCCCCACTTCACGGGCGACTGCTCCTGGGCTCTCAATGCTGCTATGCCTCCGGACACTTTGGTGTGGATGGAGGGCTTGGAATCCCCCACTCTTCAGTATTGGCTGCCGGGACGTTAGGCCCTGCACAGCCTTGGACTCCGGTGTCCGTTTCTTGGTGCTTACTCCTCTGGGGTGAGCTTGACACCGCTCTACTCCCCAGGCTCTGCTCTCCTTCCTCAGACCCTTGCCTGCGGGTCACTCAAGCTAAGTCTAGCTTTTCTGGGACGAGCTTAGCACTGCTCCCGTCCACAGGATGTCTTCCTCAGTACTCCTCCGTGCTGAACTGACTAACTCCGCCCCAAACCAGAATTTATAGGGGAGCTCACCCTCAACCCGGGTTTAGGTCTCCCCCTTCATGCCTGGAGGCAGAAATGTGTTGTAAGCTTTGGGTGTTGCCTGGAGTGAAGTCCCTCTGTTGCTCTCAGGTATGACACTACCTCCTGGGGGAGATAATGTAATGAGATAGTGGCAACCGGACTCTCTGGGGTGCCATAGATATATATATATACACACTGTAAATATATATATATATATATATATATATATATATATATATATAAATTGAAAATTGTATATTATAACAATAATAATATAATAATAATATATAACAATAATATAATTGTATATATACACAATAAATTGTATATATAACAAATACATTATGTTACAATTGTTTTGAAAATGTCAGAGTTTGTGCAAAGTTGTACATTAAGGTTGCCTGACATGTCAAACTCCCGCTCTGTTCTAACACTGGGAACTGCATCGGTTAACATGTATATAGATTAGCAATTTAAAAAAATAAATTGCACTGACATAAATAACATTTGACACATTGGTTTTAGACTTATATCTAACAGTGGAAGTTTTATCAAGCTAAAAAAGTTTTGCTGGCATTATTTTCATAATAATGTGTCATTATAGGGAGTTTTTCAGCACAAAATAACAGATCAAACCAAGCACAGAGGCTCGGCGCCCCTTTGCTTTGCCAATACAGTACATCTTTCCACCTACTTGTCTTTCACTTCTTATCTCTTCCTTGATTAACAGTTTCTGCTTATAGAAGCCAAAGAAGTGTGGAGATACAGCAGAAGTGTTTGGCTACACCCAAGGTGCCCTGGGTACCAGTGCTTAGTTTGAACAGTCACATTGTGCTGTCAGAGTCCATTAACAGTACAACATTTGATAAATCAGGGCCTTTGCTTTTGTTCAGATTACTCAATTATATTGTTCCATCATATTCTGCAGTGATTTGCAGTAATTGCAATCACTGTCCCCATGAAAATACATGGGGAAGGAGATTTAATGGGGACAGTGTAAAGTACAAACATCACATGTAGATCTGATCTCAGGGCACTATGATCTCCGCAGTACTCTCCTCCTTCCACACTGACTACAGTGAGATGAAAGTGTGGAGCCCACTGGGACGGGGTACTCGGTACCAGACCGGGTTGCTACTGGGGATGTCACGGAGGGCCTGGTCCGGACCGTTTCCCGGGTTCTGCAAGTAAAAGAGGGTATTTACAAGGGATAAATGTTTGTCGTGATGCCACCCACGGTGTGTGGTCAGTAATGGGACCACCGCTGCTGCAGAACCTCCAGGGATGATGTAAGGCAGCTTAGATGGAACAGCTCTCCATAGGTAGAGGCTGGTTGCCCGGGGCAGCAGTGATTAGAGTCTATGGTGGATGTGATGGATGTGGTATTAAAGGGATTGATAGTGGAGGCGGGTTCAAGGATCACACACTCACGTTTCTGTAGTTTTCCAAAGCTTTACTGCAGATGTTGTAGCAGATTATTGTCCACGGAGTCTGTGCTGGGGCCGGGTTGCTCCCACCCTGTCCGGGTCCTCAGCTTCTTCCTGCTGCGCTGTGTGTGGCCATGCTGCTACTTCTAGCTGAGCTGCTGGTCCTGTCTCTCTCTCCTCACAGGTTCCCCTTGGCTAGGCAACTTGAGTTTTCCGTGTGCTGCTGACCCCGCCGTGTTGCTTTGCTCTGGTATAGTGTCGATCTAGAAGCTCCACTATTCCTGGATTTACTGTGCTGTGTGTGTCAGTCATAGTCTTGGATCCGGTGTCCGTTCTGTGCGCTCCTCCGGGGTGAGTGGTGATGGCACTCAGTCTCCCAGATGTGTTCCTTTGTCTTTTGTTCTCCTTCCCTCAGACCCTGGCTAGGCCTGGAATCAGTGAGCAGACTGTAGAGAAGCCTGACGCAGCTCCTTTACACTACAGTCTCCCAGGAACTGGACTCTTCACAGTACTACCTCGTACTGAACTAACTCCTACTAACTTCAAGACTCCAAACTGAACTCTAACTAACTACTTCCTCCTGACCCGGAGTATATAAGGGAGCTGGTTTAGTTTCCCCTAATGGCCTAGAGGTGCTAGTGTCAGTGTGTTGTGGGGAGGGAATCCGTGTGATGTTACTGTGGCACATTAATCCCTGGGGTGCCACAAAAGCTACAAGTGGTGTTTGTAATGATACATAGCTCGGACATACTCTACAACAGTGGTACCCAACCTTTTAGATGTCACTTAAGGTCAGATAGAGTGACTGCAGCTCTCTGACATGAAGTGAACTTTCCCGCTTTACAGCGAGACCCTAAACTAGTGTGTTTCAGGTCCTGTTGAGAAACGGGAAAGTTCACATGAGGTCAGAGGGCCACATCGCTCTATCTGACCTCAGGTGACATAGACCATGACGTCACCCCATTCACTGTGTGAGGCAATACTTATTCAGTTTTGTGACGTGGCAGGATTGGATGTTGCAGAGGATCATGGATGTGTATGTTTGAGTAGTAAAGATGGAGTCGAAATATGTGTTTGTGTTTTTGTTCTAATAAAAATATTTTTCTCTGTGTTGTGTATTCTTTACTATTTGCTAGAGATTCCTAATTGCCGAGTCTAACATTGACTCGACATTAAGAACCTCGGGTTAGTGCCTGCTGGCAATATTCAGCTGGCATTAACCCCTTATTACCCAGTCTGCCACGACCATAGGGAAGCTGGAAGAGCTGGGTACAGCTCACAAAATGGCACTACAATAAATGCACCATTTTCTCAGTCGGCTGCGGGCTGCAATTCGCTGCAGGATGGGGAAGGGTGGGGGCAGAAAGCTTAGGCCTCCCTGCACTGAGGATTCCAGCACCCAGCTGCCAAGTTGTACCTGTCTGGAAACTAAAAATACAGTTAAGTCTCAAGTAATTTTTTTAAATTATTTCATGACATAATTTAAAAATCGGGCTTCCCTATATTTTTGGTTTCCAACCAAATAAATATAGGCAGGTGGGGTAGGCCCATACAAGCCTGCAGTAACTGGCTGACATCCAAAAATTTGGCGAAGCGCCACGTCATTTTTTTTTTCCATGTAATAAAGAAATAATAAAAAAATGTATTTTTGATTACCAGCCAGGTAAAACTAGGCAGCTGGGGATGGCAAGTGGTATTAAAACCTAGGTAAGGTTATATCCTGTGATGTGTACATGGCAAGGAATGTGTAGACCTGGGTCCCAGCAGAGAGCATCAGCAATGGGAAGCTACACACATTAAAAAACAAGGGTCACCTTGTCGCAGTGGGATGGCTTACGCATTTTTTGATCAAATAATTTCACCAAGTACCTTATTTATTATTTTTATACTATATAGCATTTTACTTTTATATATTTTATTTTTCCTTGTTGTTTTTGCCACTACTTTCTAGTTGGCACATAGCCTAAGTCTGAACTTGTCCTTTACTACCCTACCCAGTAATCTAATTAGTTTGATAACTACAGCTCCGGGCATGATCCATTTACTTTATTTACATAAAACTGCAAAACCCTTTTAAGATTGTTTAGAAAAAACAGAATGATCTATAATAATTCTGGAAAATGTTCAACTGCTTGTTCTATAAAAGTAAATTTATATATCAGATTGATATTTCAGTCTGCAGCAATTGTAGAAGATTTTCAAACGATGTCCATCTCTAAGTAATATATGACATTATGTTAGTTCCATTGAGACCAAGGACTATAGTTGCACATAGGGATCACATCCCTCATTTTTTAAATGAACTTAGATTGATGTACACTCACTTTACATATCATTCAGGTCTTTGTCTCCCAATCATACTTAATGCAATAGTGCCACGAATAATTGTACATTTGAATTACTAGATCTCATAATAATAATAAGTTCCACAATTAGATGTGATAAAAAAATGTTCCTGTCTCAACATATTCTTATAAATGTTTCCCTGTGTAATGTATGTGTCCAACCATGCAGGAACAAGTGGGATATACCACATCTCCTGGGCCGGGGAGCATGTAAGAGAGTATACAGACATTACTGCCGGGGATCACAGACTATAAGAGTATACAGACATTACAGCCGGGGATCACAGAATATAAGAGTATACAGACATTACAGCCAGTGATCACAGAATATAAGAGTATACAGACATTACAGCCGGGGATCACAGAATATAAGAGTATACAGACATTACAGCTGGGGATCACAGAATATAAGAGTATACAGACATTACAGCTGGGATCACAGAATATAAGAGTATACAGACATTACAGCCAGTGATCACAAGTATACAGAGATTACATCCGTGGATCACAGTATATAAGAATATACGGACATTACAGCTGGGGATCACAGAATATAAGAGTATATGTGGCGCCCCTATGGCAAGGCGCCACAGGGAGGTACTGTACCTCATTTAAAGGTGTGGTGCCTCCGTAACCATGGACATGGGGAATCTTCAGAGTCTGCACCCCAACACCTATACATAGGCCACTTTAATACAGGGGACTGATGTTCAGTAGGTCCCAGGGGGTGGAGCCTAGAGAGCGGGAGACGAGGAGTGACAGCACAGTCAGACAGTTGGTGTGAGGAGAGCAAGGAAGGAAACGCAGGGGACCCTGCAGCTGCATCAGGAGGGCGCCACTTGGGAGAGGGGCGACCCAGACTTGGAAGGGGTTTACGTAGGACTGGTTGGAGCCAGCTGGGGACCCAGGTCGACACCGGCATACGGGAGCCGAGGTAGATAGACACAACTTTCAACCCTAACTACAGACCGGCAAGCTGAGGGCCCGACACACAAGGGAGCCGAAGCACCCCTAAAGAAGCCCAACATCAGTCTCGCCGCAGGGTTCACGACACTGACAAGTCTGTTTAGGTAACAGACCCCGAGGACTAGAGACTGGGCTCAAGAGGGGCAATAGAGACAGAGCAAGAGAAAGTAACAAGACCAAGGGCACCATATTGAGAGCATCACTGTCAGACTCTGAGGAAACCTCTATGATCCGCGGTTACCATACCCGTTAACCCAGAATGTACTGTGTACCTGTTTCCAGCTGGTGCAAGTAAAGAACCGTTTGAGCTGAAGTGGTGTCTGTTCTCCTTTCAGTCGACGCCCGGAGGGCTACAGCATCGTCACCGGAGGTGAGGACTACTACTCCACTCATCTGCCCCGCTGCCCTGAGGTATAGCTCCACCTGTGGGGAGCTGTACTACTAAAGTTGCCTTCCCATCACCTCAAGCGCTGTTAACTCTATTACTAGGTACCACAGGTGGCGTCAAGTTACCATCCCCCACATCATCATCACCCCCTCCCGCCACTGAGGGTCCAGAGCACGAAACCGGGAACCGACCAGCTGTGATCCCCCACCGAAGTAACCACTAAAACTGTACTTTTTTTCTATCCTCACGTTCATGTGTGGGGGCTTTTCATCCATGGAGGGCCCTCACTCACAATTTTACTTAAGAAGACTGCCATGAAAAATGAATGGAACCTATAGATTCTCCAAGAGCAACTTCTCCCAACGATCCAGTAGCCATTTGGTGATGAACAATGCTTTTACTGCATCATGGAAACCTTATCACAAGGCAAAATTGATAACTAATAGTGATGAGCGAGTAGTAAGATAATTAGATTTGGAGAGCTCTAACCAAATAGTTTAAACTGTTTCCGTATTCATCACGAGAAATCAATTGAATGCAACTCAATGGAGAACTCATTCAGATGCGAATACTGAAACGGTTCAAAGTATTCAGTGGGAGCTATCCGAACCCGAATATCTTACTACTCACCCATCACTAAGAGCTAAGTGACTTGGTTAACAAAATATTGAAATTTTGGCTCCACTGACAAATTGTAGAAGTTTTGAAAAATAAAGGTCAACACTAAATGTTGAGCCTTTATATAAACTTGATGTATGTGAAAAGCAAAATTTGTGTCAATCTCAAAACTTTTGGCCTCGACTGTAGAGTTAAGAGAGGACCATATTTCAGTAATCGAAAAGAGCAGGAACAAAATAAATGCCATGTCAGATTCATGAGAACATCCCATTTACAACAGGTAAAAAATACATATTTATGGAAAGTAACTGGGTTCCCTTAAAGGGGTGGCCACTACTAGGACATCCCCTTCTCGATTGAATTGTTTATCCCATGTAAAATAATAAAACCTATACTCACTTCCTGTGCTGCCACCATTCCAGTGCTGTCGGTAACCGCAGCTTGGGGCTTTCCTGACATTGTTGTGACATGCGACCCCCACGTCCTCCACCGGCTTCCTTCTTCCCGCCTTCGTACCAAGCTACAGGAATTGAGTGCTGGAATGATGACAGAATGGGGGGAGGTGAGTAAAGGGTTTTTTATTTTACATGGGGGAAACAAGCCGATTGAGAAGAAGTTCTCCTAGTAGTGGACAACACCTTTAACCTGCAGTCTCACCATCTTGCTGGAATAGAGAAACCTGTTATTTTACCATGGGTTAATAAGATTTATTACACTGTTTGTATACTTGTGTTGTCTGACTTCTGTGATTAATGGCACCATTGATTTCACATTAGCCACATATTACGCTATCTCCAACTCCCCCAACATAGAATATGATGTCACTGTATTGACTGGAGCACGGTACAAAGACTGAGAAATATCTAACAACACATGACAATGTTATCAGCCAGGGACGTACCTTGAAGCTCATGGGCCCTGATGCAAAGACTACAGTGGGGTCCCCAAGTATTGCAAATCTTTAATAGCATTAGTCTTTTTCTATAGGCCGGAGAGGCTTTTTGGCCACCTAGGCTCCAAGGCCTGAGTGCGATTGCAAGCCTTGCACCTGCTGCAGTTATGCCACTGTTATCAGCCCATAATGACATCTATGTATCTACACTGTGTCCCCTGCTCTTCCGCACGTCTTGTTTAATTACCTAAAATCTGTTATAGAAAAATTATATTTGTTATATATCGTTATCTGCCATGTCTGTGCTCATCATTAGTGTATTCTGGTAGTTACCATGCAATTTTGGTGACCATTATGGGATTGTAGGCCCCACTCCTAATATTATAAGCTAAACAACGCTATAAGAATAACACCAGGCATTGGTTGGCATGAAATGGCTGAGAGGCTTTTAATAGGGTTACCTTTAATAAATAATCCAGGAACTGGAACTGGACCCGTTGAAGCGCAAATCCCGCAAAATGACAGCTGTTGTCCGCCCTCCCCACTCCCTCTCCCCGCTGAACACATCTATATTGATGAACAACAAATAAAGGATTATAGAAAACCAGTGAGTGTCACCCTTCTCTTTTTTCTATTGCATTGACTGTGGTATTGACTATAACAGGGCATGCAACACCCGCCACCGAGGGCTTCCAACTATTGCTGCAGGTATTGATTGTCTGAGCTACCCTAGCCACACAGAAGGTGCCCGGGTTTTCTGCATAAATAATAATATTATTAGTTATTTATAGAGCACCATTGATTCCATATATGTCATACAATGTTATATGTGACAGAGTCATAGCTAACGGAGGGAACTGATAAGGGGATATGTTATATTCCAGAGGCCTAGTAGCAAATCACTTTGTTTTGGCTTTCAAATACCCAAACCTTAAATTAAGCTTTGATTACACCTCATTTTTGTAACTTTTGAAAGCTACAGGAATTTATATTGTAAAAAAAACAAAACAAAACCTTGATCCATTGTAAAACTGCTGCATTTTAATGCAAGTATATCAATTTTTTTTTGTAACAAATGCTTTGCAGCCGCTTAAATCTCTTCTTTTTTTAAAGGAAGAATTTTAAGGAAATCAAGGACTTGTTTTCGGAAAAAAAAAATGTATAAAAATGTTTGAAAAAAAAAAAATTGACGTAAATGTGGCGCCCCTGCGGACCGGTCGCCACTAAGTGACACAGCAGCTGGGACTGGGAAGTTTGTCACCCAGCACAAACACCCGACACATCCCCCTATCCTTAGTCCTAGTTACTTCATGTCAGGCAAGAGATAGTGGGAGGGACCAAGTGGAGGGTGGAGAGCTGGGAAGGAACCCGGTAAGGGGTGGAGGAACAAGAACAAAACCAAAAAACACCAAGTTAAGGGTTGGTTAGTGGAGTGGAGGAGAGAACACCTAGTGGGAGACACCCGGCAGCCTGGCTAACTGAGACACCAGGCGGGAAGAACCAAGACTTGGCCTGTGCCACCCTATGGCTAGCCCGAAATACTGACAACCTTCTTTTTCCCCATCCACACCACATATATGGAAGCCCTGGGGCTTCCCGTAGAGGGTGCATCATCCTGGCTGCAAACCCCATCATCCCCAGAGGTCCCGACTGCAGCAGTGGCTACAACTGGCCACAAACCATGGGTGGCGTCACAATCTCATACTTAAAGGGAACCAACCACCTCAGATCACCCTAATACACAGTTAGTACGTGTCCCTGCACCCTAAGGATACCTTTCCAGCACTGTTTTTGTGTAAAATCTTGCATTAGTATAACTCATATAAAGAGTTTATAAACTTACTAGCCTGGTGAATTCTGGGCGTATCCCTCCTTCTGTTATACTTCAGGGCTGTGCATTCATTGCATGGCTGTGCTCCGCCTCCCTCTGTGCAGAGGAGATAACGATCACACCCATCAGGGCAGGGCAGCAGGTACGGAGGGAGGGGGAGCACAGCCATGCAATGCACAGCCCTGAAGTATAACAGAAGGAGGGATACGCCCAGATGTCTCCAGGCTAGTAAGTTTATAAACTCTTTATATGAGTTATACTAATGCAAGATTTTACACAAAAACAGTGCTGGAAAGGTATCCTTAGGGTGCAGGGACATGTACTAACTGTGTATTAGGGTGATCTGAGGTGGTTGGTTCCCTTTAAAACTTTTTATTTTTTTCTACCTATTATAATCTCGCCCGGGACCACGGAGCCGGGTCATGTCACCATGACACCCCGCAGCCCCGTAGATAACGACGAGAGGGCCCGAGTCCAAGTACTCCATTGTTCCGGTGGGCGACTCATAAACGAATCACAATTAATTTGATTATGCATAGAGTGCTATGTCGTTCTAAAAACAGATCAGTTTTTCTAAGCCTTTCACATATATGGTGCAAGTTGGGTGCAGATGCATCGGGAGGGTTCATGGGGCGAACCTGCCCAATACCCAGCAGATAATGCCGATGACACACAGATAAAGATCTGCCTATAACAAAATATCTGTTAAATGCTGCTGTCAATCCCTGACAGCAGCATTTACTGTTAGCTGACATGGGGGAGTGGCATTCGATGCACCCATAGACTGACCGTGAGTTGCAATGACAGCCAAGGATCTGTTGAAAGCCTCCATGCTTGTCATCACAAAACTCTGTTGAAACCCAACCTGTGGCTGGCTTTCAATGGATACCGTGATATTTGTTATATACAGTAAGCAGACAGGTTCAAGACCCTAAGGGGACTAACAAATAATGTAAAAAGTTTAAAAATAAGAAAATAAAAGCTCAAACTATCCCTTTTTTCCCCCATTAAAAATAAAGATATAAAAAAAAAATAAACCAGCTCACAAATGTGGTCTCACCCCAGCCATACAGGTCCGATCTATCAAAATATAAAATTAATTAACCCGATCAGTAAACACCATCAACAGGAAAAAAATGAAAATGCCCAAATGGTGTTTTATTTTGGTCCCTGCAACACCAGAAAAAGAAAAAAAGTAGTGATCAAAATGTAATGTATCTATGCACAAATGATATAAATTAAAATATTGTCTTTTCCAGCAAAAAAATAGCCCTCACACAATTCCATGGACTGAAAAGTAAAAAAAAATGCAAGGGTCTCGGAAAATGCTGACACTTCATAGAATTTTAGAATCATAGAATTGTTTTTACATATTTCCATTTTTTTTCACCCCCTAAAATGTTGAAAAATCTGGGTAATTTTGGTATCTCTGTAATCGTACTTAGGAGTAGAATCAAGTAGTATATGCATATCTCTAATCCCTGCCTAACAGTCTGAGCATGTACTACTGTAGTATACATATACTGATCTTTAGAAAAAGAATTTCAAAAGATTGTTTAATAGATGCTAATTAGGGCTTTGACTAGTCAAGAGGGTGTTAGTTCCCTTGACTAGTTGACACACTTAGTATGGTATCACCTCCTGGGGGCATGATAACATGCTTGTCATAGCAGCGTCATCCATATCGCCTTCTTCATAATTCCTCAGCATTGATCGTCTCTGATGCCGGGTGCATGTGTCAGAACGCTGGGTATTCTGATTACCTTTTGGACATTCTCACCCCTTTCCAAAATGGCGTCATGTGTTTCATTCTCCTCCGTATGTTTTTTGTCTACCTGACATTATAAACTCCAGTCCAGCTTCCAGTCCTCTGCTTGTGTATTCTGCCTGGATCCTTGTTCCTTGATGCTTCTCCAGTTGTTCCTCCTCCTTCTGCAATCCCATGCTCTTCTGTGTCTGCATACCGGAGATCCAGCTTTCCACACCTGCTGCCAGCTCCACTTATTTACCAGATTCTCTATGCTGTTTTTCCTGCTTCAGTTTACGCCTGCAGCCTAATGACACGTATGCTTGTTGCATTGCAAACTCTTGACGCTTCCTCGTTGATTATTGTAGCAGTGCTTGGGACTGTGCTGGACTTTTAAGTATGACTGTTCTGCACCTGGTTCTGGAGTTGTTTCTCAGAGACTTCCATTTCCAGGCCTTCATGGGTGTGAACTGTGTTCTAGACTGAGATGCTGAAGCAACAGAGTTAACTCTGCTCATAGACATTTCTGCTTCTTCTAGTGTGAACTGTGTTCAAAGACTGTCCTGCTATTTGCATCCTCATACATCATGATTTTATAGACTGTTCCATTTGGCTTCTTCTAAAGATTGTTTATAGCGTGTTTTATGTACTTTGGTTTCTGCTGCACTTGTTTTATTTCACTGTAACATGTGTATTAATACGGATTTATTTACCTTTAAATTTTGTCTCAGTTGTGTCATTGCCCCACGCTAAGAGGCTCCTTAGTTATCTGCAACAGTTATTACAGCATACACCCATGGCTTAAGAGAAACTCGCTGCGTATTATGGGAAGTCGTCCACAACTCTGGTCATGTGCACTATGCCTCTCTGAAGCCGGGAGGCATACACCCAGCTTCAGAGAAGCTCAATACTGAGGGATAAAAAGCCGTGTGCAGGCGCGGGTTTGTATGGTGATGCAGATGAAGCAGCTACCCAATGTTCCGAATTATAATGCAAATGTTCTTTTTTTCTGATTTTCCTAAATGATCAGTGCAAATGACAGTCAGTGTAATAAAAGTCATCACCCATTAGAGTATACATCAAATTTTATTGAAGAAACCTCACAATGATAACAGTATAATCTTCAAAATGAATGAAAACTCTAAATGCAGTGTTCCAAATTTTTAGGCACAGTAGAATTTCTAAACATTTCATATGTTTGAGAGAACTGAAAATGCTCATTTGTTGATTTTGCAGCATTAAGAGGTCACATTCACTGATATAAAAAGCTATTTAACTCCAAAACATCCTAACAGGCCAAGTTACATGTTAACATAGGAACCCTTCTTTGATATCACCTTCACAATTCTTGCATCCATTGAATTTGTGAGTTTCTGGAGAGTTTCTGCTTGTATTTCTTTGGATGATGTCAGAATAGCCTCCCAGAGCTGCTTTTTTGATGTGAACTGCCTCCCACCCTCATAGATCTTTTGCTTGATTATACTCCTAAAGGGCCTGTCACACGTGTCAATGTCGCCCGCGATATCGCTCATGCGTCACAAATTATTAATCGCCTGAGCGATGTGGAATTATCGCAGGTAAGATGTCACACGCGTCAATATGACCCAGCGATGCGGTGATGTCGCCTTCTTGCGAGCGATTTTATTTAGTCGCTTGTACGTTGTCAAAATAGAAAATACGTCGCTGAGTTTAGTGTCACACGCAGCGATGCACAAGGTCTACTGAGCGATGAGCGACAGGTTTTACATCTGGCAGTGAAACCTGCGATCGGTGATCAGCGACATATCGCTGGTTGCATCGCTTGGTCACACGCTTCAATGTCGCTCCTGCGTCACTTTTACGTCGCTCGAGCGACTGAAAATCCGTGACGTATGAGCGACATTGACAGCGATATCGACGCGTGTGACATCCCCTTAAGGTTCTCTATAGGGTTGAGGTCAGGGGAAGATGGTGGCCACACCATGAGTTTATCTCCTTTTATGCCCACAGCAGCCAATGACACAGAGTTATTCTTTGCAGCATGAGATGGGGCATTGTCATGCATGAAGATGATTTTGCTCCTGAAGGCATGTTTTTGCTTTTTGTGCCATGATAGAAAGTTCTCAGTCAGAAACTCTATATACTTTGCAGAGGTCATTTTCACACCTTCAGGAACCTTAAAGGGGTCTACCAGCTGTTTCCTATTGATTCCGGCCCAAAACATGACTCCTCCACCTCCTTGCTGACGTCACAGCCTTGTTGGGACATGGTGGCCATGCACCAACCATCCACTACTCCATCCATCTGGACCTTCCAGGGTTGCTTGGCACTCATCGGTAAACAAGATTGTTTGATAATTAGTCTTCATGTATGTTTGGGTCCACTGCTTGTGAACACTGTTAAGGGGTGGCCGAATAGTAGGTTTATGCACCACAGCAAGCCTTTGAAGGATCCTACACCTTGAGGTTCGAGGGACTCCAGAGGCACCAGCAGCTTCAAATATCTGTTTGCTGGTTTGTAAGGCCTTTTTAGCAGCTGCTCTCTTAATCCGATGAATTTGCCTGGCAGAAACCTTCTTCATTCTGCTTTTATCTGCACGAACACATCTGTGCTCAGAATCAGCCACAAATCTCTTCACAGTACAATGATCACGCTTATGTTTTCGTGCAATATCTAATGTTTTCATTCTATGTCCAAGGCATTGCACTATTTGTTGCTTTTCGGCAGCAGAGAGGTCCTTTTTCTTTCCCATGTTATTTAAAAACTGTGACCTGCGTAATATTGTGGAACACCCAGTTTTCCTTTTATTGGGCTCACCTGCCAAACTAATTATCACAGGTATCTGAGATTGATTTCAGTGATCCAAAGAACCCTGAGGGCCACTTTACACACACCAACTTATCTGTCCAACTTCTGAACAACTTACTGGTTGCAGTGAAATCATGGACACATTGCTCCATTTTGTGGCTGTGTACAATGGAGCAATGTGTCCATGATTTCACTGCAACCAGCAAGTTGGTCAGAAGTTGGACAGATAACTTGGTGTGTGTAAAGTGGCCATGAGACACAATACCATCAATGGGTTTCATTGACTTAAAACCAATTTGCATAATTATTTGGAACATGATGTATGTAAAAGCATGTTATAACACAGAAAGGGGCTTGACAACATGCCAAGGTGGCCGACTTGTCGAGGAACTAATGCCTTGGAGTCAAAGCCATTGTTAGCATGTAATACATGATCTGTATAAATACCTTCTCTAAAGATCTGTTTATGGATGGTACTATATGCTGAAACTGTTAGGGTGGAATCACACTGTCCGTGTGATATACGACTAAGTCGGACGTGTCACAGTTGAGTAACTTGGAATGGCTCTCCTCCTCTCTGGACGGGAGCGTCAGCTGCTTCTGTTTCTAAGCAACTCCACACTCCAGTCCAGAGAGGGAGAGGCCGTTCAGGGTCACTGATCCGAGTCTCATCTGAGAGATTCTGTCAGTAGGATAGTGTGTTTCCACCCTTAGGCAGGGATTATAGATAAGCACCCTGAACTGCTCGTGGTATTGGGTGCCCAGGGGACCTGACAGGTTCCCTTTAATAGATGTGTGGCTATTAGTAAATGTTGCCCAACTTTCATCAGTAGGCTTTTGCTCAAGACTAGCATATAAAGTACCACTCTTTATACATTTTCACTATAATTTGGGCCACAAATGAAGGAAAATCAATGTTCTTGGAGCATTCTCTTGATCATGTATTATAAATGTTTATTATGTATTGTAGAATATGTAGCCATAGCCATAGGCTTCTCCCAACAATGATAGCTAAATATTGGGGGTCATCAGCCCAAAAAAAATGACAGATCATGTAACTTACAGTAAATCAATTCCTATAATCGTCTTCGTCATACTGATGTATGTGCAAATAAGGATGAGTCACAAAACACTGGTGAATAATAAAACCTTTATAATTACCTTAATTTGAATGAAAATTGACATATGAATGCTTTGATTTTCCATAAAATAATGCGATGAGTCATTTTATGTAGAAATGTGATACAGATGCAGCAAATTCAGGATTTTTATTTCTTTTCTCAGCAGTGACGCCTGAACATAAAATACAAGGGACACAGGCCGGAACTGGCAATCTGGAATTTTTACTCGAGGTTATTAGTGGGAAAGTTTCGTCTTACTAACTGAACTCATTCTAAGATTATTTTTTACCTTCCTATACCTGAGAGTCTTGGCCATTCTTTACTGCAACGCTTGGGGCAGTAAGAAAACATAGTAATCAACTGAGTCAGCAAAACACACAAATGGTCTTGCTTGCCCGTTAAGCTAATTTTTAGTATCGAAATATATAGTCTATAATCTAACAGTAATAAACATTCATTACCCATTTTATATTCTAAATCTTTTGTGATAACCTAGAACACTGCAAAAAATGATAACCCAATACCAAAAAGTGAGGCTGTAGGAAGACAAAATGGGGCAACTCCCACAGGGACTCCACATTCAGGGCTTTAAAGATCCTATACTTGAGATGAGGGAATAAATTCTAATTGAGTCACATGTTTAGGATTTCTATAAATCCTTTACATCAAACAATGGGCGATATGCTTCGTTTGAATTGGTTAAATTGGCCGCCTCAATTTTAAAAAATGCACAACAGGTAGAGAAAAATCACATTATTCGTACGTGCAACCTGGGCATGCTCCCTATACCTTGCAGCTAACTCATCACATGGTGTACCATAGCCAATCAGGAGAGAGTATCATAGACTATATAAAAGCAGAAGCAAGAAATGCAGCAGCCTTTTTGGTTAATCCCAATAGTGAGAGGACATCACAACTCATAGCTTAGCCATAGAAAAATGGAGAGAAAACCAATCACTTGACGTGCAGTCAGGCATGTTTTCCCACAATGCTTTGCAGCAATCACATCACATGGTATAGCATAGCCAATCATGAGGAACTATCTAAGCTTGTATAAAAACAGAAGCAGGAAATGCAGCAGCCATTTTTGGCGAATCTGGATAGTGAGAGGACGTCACAGCCATAGAGATAGGGAGCAAAAGCCAAAAAAACACTTAGGAAGCTGTTTAGACAGTGTGTGAGGAATGAGGACAGCAGAATGCAGATTTCATTGATAGGGAGAGCCAGGGTGTCATAGACGCCTTTTCAGGGCAATTGAAGGCTCTTGATTAGTAGTTTATTGATTTGCTCCTAATTAACTTTCACAGACAAATTTGGCAAATCTGACAAATTACAAAAGTTTGGCTTATCCTATACCCATTATTTATAACTCACAAACCCTTACCTACAATACAAATATATATTCTGAAATCCACATTTGGCTCTTGTATGTATTGTGAGTATTGTTTGACTTTTCTTTATTTTAATTTGTCCAAGAACTGGAAGAAAACCCCAAAATGTCCATTTGCTCAGAATCCTCCATTGTCTTTGAAGAGTTTCTATACTATGTATGTGCTTATACTGTATAATTCAGGGGTGAGGAACTCCAGTCCTCAATTGCTGCTAACAGTGCAAGTTTTCAGGATTTCCTTAGCAGCGCACAGGAGTTGGAATCATCACTAGTGCAGGTGATTATATTATCATATGTGCAATACTAAGGGCCCCTTTACACACTAAGACTTTCCAGCGATCCCACCAGCGATCCGAGCTGGCAGGGATTGCTGGAAAGTCTCTCTGCAGTCTCTGGTGAGCTGTCAAACAGGCAGACTCGCCAGCGACCAGTCAGCAGCGAGATCGCTGGTAACCAAGGTAAACCCTGGGTAACTAAGCAGCGCACGCTGCTTAGTTACCCGGTGTTTACCTTGGTTACTAGCGTCCTCCCGCTTACAGGCTGGGCTAAGCGGGAGGACGCTGGTAACCAGGGTAAACACTGGGTAACTAAGCAGAGCGCGCTGCTTAGTTACCCGGCTTTTACCCTAGTTACCAGTGCCCAACTTCTAATGTGTTTAAAAGAAAAAACAGATATTGCGCCACACTGCAACTGGAGGAACTTAATACACGGTTTTACTATGTTTGTACTAACCTTTACTGGTTGTGCAACACCCCGCACAACCAGACTGATGGCTTAATGTGGATCACTGTAGTGACAAGGGCCAATAATCCCTCCTCCTCAGATACTCCGGGCCTGGTGGTCGGCTCCTTAGTTCCTCTGGAGATGGAGGTGGGCTCCTTCACTCCTCCACCCGAAGAGGCAGACTCGCTGCACTGGCTTCCGTCCCAGCTCCACACTGTGTATCAGTTGATCATTCAAGGGTGGGTCTTTATGATGTACTGCCAGGTACTGTGGATCTTAGAGTAGCTCACACACCGCACTCCCAACAAGGGAGAAGGGGATTAGCAAATAGAAAAACAAGCGGTGTCAGAGGATTGGAGCGCTAAAGAAACCACGGGTTGGTGATTAGATTACCGATAATTTATTGCACGAACAGCAGGGGTCCAGTATGCCACAACGCGTTTCGACGCACAGATGCGTCTTTCTCAAGTGGAAGTGATCCACTTGAGAAAGACGCATCTGTGCGTCGAAACGCGTTGTGGCATACTGGACCCCTGCTGTTCGTGCAATAAATTATCGGTAATCTAATCACCAACCCGTGGTTTCTTTAGCGCTCCAATCCTCTGACACCGCTTGTTTTTCTATTTGCTAATCAACTTCTAATGTGTGGCGCTGGGCACTGGCTGTGAGGTTGCTGGTCGTCGGTCTCTCGCTGTCACACGCAGCGATGCGTGCTGACCAGCGGGAGACCAAGGACCAAAAAATGATCCTGAACGATTTGTAGCGGATCAGTGACCTCACAGCAGGGGCCAGGTCGCTGATGCGTGTCACACACTGCAACATCGCTGGAGAGGTCGCTGTTAGGTCACAAAACCTGTGACGTTTTAGCGACATCACTGGCGATGTTGTAGTGTGTGAAGTACCCCTGAGGATATCCTGAAAACTGGCACTGTTTGCAGCCCTGGAGGACAGGAATTCTGCACCACTAATCTAATTAGTGTAATTAGAGACAAATCTTGAATATTTTACATTTTGGCAATCGCTTGGCACTCCCATTGTTCTGCATCATTTATGCTGTTTATCCTTCAGAAAGTAAAATTTATAAGATCATACTTCAAGCGATTTCCATAGGCAAATAATACATGACTAGATATCTCATGGGTGATTGTTAGACTCCTGTCCATGACTGATGCTGAAACAGATAAGGAAAAAATATTGGGTAGCAGCAGGTAGCCTTCTATAATCGTGCTTGGAACAAATATGTATTGCTACAGAAAAAGCAGTAATAATAATAATAATAATAATAATAATGCCCACTGAAAAGCTGACCATAAGTAAAGTATCTGTCCAACGTTTTTTATTTCATTTCACTACCGGAGTGTTAACGCTAATGTCACTAATGTAAGTTCCCTGTCTCATGAATGTACTCTCCAGCCCAGAATAAAACAAATGCAAGTGTGTAATCAGGCACCGGAACTAATAAAAATTCCAATGTATATTAAACTACATTAAAATATGTATATTAAAAAATGAACAGTTGAGGACATGTAGTGTGTTATGCGTTTGGACAGAATATCCTTCCTCATAGGCCTGTGAGTAAGGACATTCTGTGCGAAACGCATAGGGTGCTACATGTCCTGAGCTCTTCATTTTTTAATGAACGTTTGTTAATAAACATTGGAATTGTTACTAATTCCAGTGCCGGGTTACACGCCTCCATTTTTTCTTCTATTTACTCGTCTTGCATCAGACAAGCTCTGAATCCATGGATATCTTTTGATATATTTTATATGGCTTTTTTAATCTTTTATCCTATATTCGGTTAATATACTTACCAGCGCTGATTTCTTCTGCTAGATGTGATAACTCCAGTATTTGCTGGGAGAGCTGGAGGTATGTACTCAGTGTATGTTGTTGGCAGAATGAGGCCAGAACAAGGCACTCATAGACCTTCATTCAGAGAAGAGCTGAAGATGGCGACTGCTAAGTATAAGAATATTACTAGGGGCAGTAAACATGCATTAGTCACACCACTCCAGCAGTGGGATGAAAAAACCCAAAACATTGGAGTGAAGGTTTAAGGTTAAATCTAGCCCAACAATATTTGTGGTATAAGCCATATGGAGTCTCTTGAATGTGCCATGATGGTAGCTATCATTGGAAAAAAGATGGTTGGGGAGATATGTGGCGCCCCGCTACGAGTGCGTCACAGGAGTGTATTGCATCCCAGACTGCAGATGTAATATTCTCTGACTAAGTAATGACATGGTTAAAACTCAGGGCTCCACACCCTACATGCACATCAGCATAGAGGGCCAATAAGGTCCTGGTGGGCGGAGTGTAGGAGTAGTGTGTTAGAGGAGAATGTAGGAGAAGTAAGAAGGAGCGAGGTGGTCAGGAGGCCCGTAGGAGAGGGGGCTCTGCACAGTTCCGTGCAGCCCCTAGGCCACCACCGGTTGGGCGCCATTACCCGGTGCCTCAACAACCGGACCCTGGGCAAGCACCTGCGGGTCACAATACACCTGTGCCCATCTACAACTGGATCACTGGTTCCGAAGGTAGCAAGTGGTTCAGCACTGCTATGCAAACCAGGAGTGGAGGGACCGCTCTACAGGAGTACCCCACTGCCGCCGCAAACAGAGCCGTCTTGCTAGCGGAGTACCCACCAAAAGGACCCAGACTACCCCTCACACCGGAACGTACACACCGGCAGGGAAATTTAAGTAGTACCTTGTACCCGACCTTGGCACCCAAAGGCGACATCGGCAACTCACCTAGAATAAGTTAGAACGGAGGAACACCGCGGAGCTCTGAGACAACACCGGTCGTTACCAAGTCCACCCGGTCCGTTACCCGTTATCTGTATACCATGTATCACCTGCTGGTTACAGTAAACTAGCCGTTGCAGAGACTAATGGTGTCCGTGTTTCTTATGAACTGTTCTACTCCGCATACAGAAGGTAACTAAGCTGCCTCACAACATCTTGTGCAGCTCCTGGCTCCGGGGACTCCCGCTCGTCCTGTGGGGAGCGTTCCATCTTGCTGCATTCCAACCCCCGGAGGCCCAAGCAGCGCCGGCGGACATCACCGGAACTCTCACAGGTGGCGTCACGACAAGATTTAACCCCTTATCTATTCGGCCAACTTTATTGATCTGGACCTCCGGGCCCCCACAGCCGCAGGCGCAGCTCCGTGACAAGGAGAAGAAAACGCCTGCGACGTGCAGAACCCGGCTAGGTGAGTCAGATAGCTTAACACTCTTTCATAAAAATCACAAGATGTAATTATTTTTTTGTTGTCAAGTAATGATTTCCGAAATTTCAATTCGCATAATCAATATCTGTTGTTGACCCAAAGACGTTTCTAAGTGCATAAAAGCCAAAGTCATTATTGACCAGTAATGGACCATCAAGACAAAGGAGAACTTCTCCCGGGACAAGTGCTAAGCACTAATGGTTATATGGACTATAGGGTCAGATTCTGAAATACTGAAGGTTTCAGGAAAGATGATTGTAATATAAGGTAACACATCAGTGAGTCAGCTCTGCTTTCTTTTAGTGAGTAATGAGTCTATATCTTGGTTTCTATATGTCTTGTAACCAATGTGCTGCAGGCAGTACTGATATAGGTGATAAAGCTATTAGTGTATGTGCGGAGTGTGGAGGAGCAAGTGTAGGCTTACATCCTTCCTCCTCTCCACTGACTCATCACAATCTTCTTTCATCTTTATTTTCCTTTCCATCTGAAATAGAAAACCTCCGGTTGGATAACATAGCTTGGGGTGCCTGGATCTCCTTCAGTTCTTTCTCAAGCTGTCAAACATCTTCTGGGATTGTTACAAGAACAATGTAAAGTTGGTGTTTGTCTTGACATCGTTTGCCCCTGACTCACCAATTATTGGGAATCTGTTGAAGTCATCATCAGCATTGTGTATGTGCCTGACGGAAGAGGACGAGACCATTGCATCATGTGTGCGAAATCTATGATTCCTTCTGAGAGGTGGTAAATCTAACCAAAGATAGGGAGGGGGGTGGGTTAGTAATAGGTGAATGACTCCACTAATAGGAATATTATTAACTTCAAAACCAGGACCCTGTAACCATGATCACTTATTTTAAGTGAATGCCTGGGCCATTTTCTAAGTAACGTTGGTTTTTCTATTTGAACATAAATTGATTTTTTTTTCAATTCTACTGATATTTAAATGGTTCCAGTACTTTCAGCAAGATGATTTGATAAATAATGTGGTAAATAGACAACAGGCATATCACTTTCTAAAAAAAAATGCTCTTATTCCTGAAAACTCACTCCAAGGTGCCGATGAACTAGGTGTCTCTCTTCTGTCTATCATACAGTTCCTGTCTGTTGTCAAGACTAATCCATCTCAATCTGCAGAGCTGCCGAGACTAAACAAAGTGAGGATGGGTCTTTGTCTCTTCTTTTTTGTTTGTCAAACGGCATACAGGCTAACCAGATTGGTGGCCTTTTTGTTCAAAGCAAGCAAACCACTGGTGGATTTACAGGGGCAATACATGCTGGAAAGTGAGGAAAACAAGTTCTTGCACCTTTGGTGCTGATAGAATGCTTATTAAAATGCCCTCATCATCTCCTGTATTGACTACTGCAAACTCCTGCTGTCTGGCCTCCCCTCCAGCACTCTTGCATCCCTTCAATCTATCCTAAACCAAGCTGCCTGACTAATCCACCTGTCTCCCTGCTACTCCCAGGTTTCTCCTTTCTGTCAAGTCCTTCACTGGCTTCCTATTTCTCAGACGTCCCAGTTCAAAACCCAAACTATGACATACAAAGCCATCCACAATCTGTATCTTCCAATAATCTGTGACATGGTCTTCTGATACTTACCTTCACCAACCTGGATCCTCTCAAGATATCCTTCACTACTCCCCTCTTATCTCTTCTTCCTATAATTTCATACAAGATTTCTCCCATGCTTCCCCAATACTCTGAAACTTTCTGCCCCAACACATCAGACTCTGCCTACCCTGGAAGCCTTCAAAAGGAACATGAAGACCCATTTCTTCTGACAAGCCTACAATCTGCAGTGAGCCTCAGTCCACCAAACCGCTGCATGACCAGCTCAACCCTTTCCTACTGTATCCTCACCCATCCTTTGTAGACTGTGAGCCCTCGTGTGCAGGGTCCTGTCCTCATCTACTGTATCCTCACCCATCCCTTGTAGACTGTGAGCCCTCGTGTGCAGGGTCCTGTCCTCATCTACTGTATCCTCACTCTTCTTTTGTAGACTGTGAGCCCTCACGGGCAGGGTCCTCTCTCTTCACCTACTGTATCCTCACCCATCCCTTGTAGACTGTGAACCCTGGAAGGCAGAGTCCTCTCTCCTCTACTGTATCCTCAACCCATCCTTTGTAGACTGTGAGCCCTCGATGGCAGGGTCCTCTTTTCTCACCAACTGTATCATCACCCATCCCTTGTAGACTGTGAGTCCTCATAGGCAAGGTCCTCTCTCCTCACCTACTGTATTCTCACCCATCCCTTGAATACTGTGAGCCCTCACGGACAGTTTCCTCTCTCCTTATTTACTGTATCATCATCCATCCCTTGGAGACTGTGAGCCCTCATGGTCAAGGTGCTTTCTCCTCAACTACTGTATCCTCACCCATCTCTTGTAGCCTGTGAGCCCTCATGGACAGGGTCCTCTCTCACCTACTGATTCCTCATCCATCCTTGTTGACTGTGAGCCCTCACAGGCAGAGTCCTTTCTCCTACTGTATCCTCACCCATCCCTTGTAGACTGTGAGCCCTCACTGGCAGGATCTTCTCTCCTCTCCTACTGTATCCTTACCCATGCATTGTATACTGTGAGCTCTCACAGGCAGGGCCCTCTCTCCTCACCTAGTGTATCCTCACCCATCCCTTGTAGACTGTGAGCCCTCACAGGCAGGGTCCTCTCTCCTCCCCTACTGTATCCTCACCTATCCCTTGTAGACTGTGAGCCCTCGTGGGCAGGGTCCTCTCTCCTCCTGGACCTGTGTGTGCCTTGTATTGCTCACAATTATTGTACATGTCTATGTATGCCCTTTTCACATGTAAAGTGCCATGGCAATGTTATAATAATAATAATAATAGTAATAATAATAATGATAATAATAATAATAATAATAATAATAATAATAATAATAATAATAAAAAAAGGAAAAGTTTTCACACTGCAGTGTTTTCCCTGATCAGCTTCAATCAGGTTTGTGTGTCAAAACCAGGAGTGTCTTTAAAACTCAGAACAGGTGTCAATCTTTCAATTATAGTTTTTCCTGCAAGTTCCTCTCCTGGTTCCTCTCCGGGTTTTGGCACACAAACACTGATCGAACCTGATCAGGGAAAAAACTGCTGTGTGAAAGCAGCCTTAAAAAGATGGCAAATTGCAAAGCATGAGAATCAGGGAAGTTCCAAAGCATATTAGATAGACTACTAAGTTCACTAAAAGTGGTTTCAGCTCGATGAGGGGTATGAACCAGGCCATGCATTTTTACTGGTTTTGTGTTAAAGGACAGTCATCAAGAAACTGTGAGAAGTTTGGGATCTTGGGCTGTGATGGTGATGTCACCACATCGACTCAATGATGTCACTTACATCCAATCTTTATTAATAATATCAATGTTTTTCAGTGATAACTCAAAGATGACCATTAACAGTGATAAATAGTTGTAGGAAAATGGTCTTCTAAAAAAAAGAGCACACATAGGATCTAAAGAATGTGATCTAGAGCAGAGGTTCCCAACTCCAGTCCTCAAGGCACACCAACAGTGCAGGTTTTCAGGATTTCCTTAGAAATTGGAATCATCCCCAGTGCAGATGATTCAATTATCACCTGTGCAATACTAAGGAAACCCTGAAAACCTGCACTGTTGGTGTGCCTTGAGGACTGGAGTTGGGAACCTCTGATCTAGAGGGTGACCTACCTTAAGGTACCGTCACACGCGGCAATTTTGCAAGCAATTTCACTGGCAATTTGCTGGTTGCAGTGAAATCATGGATACATGGTTCCATTTCTACACGGCAACAAAACAGAACCATGTATCCATGATTTCACTGCAACCAGCAAATTGCCAGTGAAATTGCTTGCAAAATTGCCGTGTGTGACGGTACCTTTAAGGTATTTTTTCTTTTGAAAGGTTAAGCTTTAACTTTCTATTAGACATGTTTGTAAAAAGAAGATCAATCAAGACCCGGATAACCATTTGGAGCTAGCGTAGGATTGGTAAGGTTCAAAAAGCCATATCAAAAACAATATCTCAAGATTGCTTGACCATAAAGGTCGCCCATTTTTTCACTATAATTTCTAAGGGTGCTTTCACATCAGCGTTTTTCGTAATTCGCGGCAGATGCGGTGAAAAAACCGCATCTGCCGCGTTTGCCGCATAACGGTTCCACTTGCGGCACGGTTGCGGTTTTTTCCATAGGAAGTATAGGGGGACTTGCGGCAGATGCGGCAAGTGCGGTATTGCACTTGCGGCAGGTGCGGCAGAGAAAAAAACCGCGGCTTACTGCGGTTTTTTTCGCTGCCGCACCTGCCGCAAGTGCAATACCGCACTTGCCGCATCTGCCGCAAGTCCCCCTATACTTCCTATGGAAAAAACCGCAACCGTGCCGCAAGTGGAACCGTTATGCGGCAAACGCGGCAGATGCGGTTTTTTCACCGCATCTGCCGCGAATTACGAAAAACGCTGATGTGAAAGGGCCCTAAATCTGACAAAAGTTTGTTTATTTTTATTTCTAAAAAAAATTACAAAAATGTCCCTCGTTCAATAAAACTCTCTGTAACTATTTCTAAATGTACAGTACCTATGTCATTTATAAATGGTAAGTACATTCAATGAAAGGTTAAATACTTGTGCCTACAAAGTGTACTGGATTGTGAAACAGGATTGACAATGGATACAGAATGCAATGATTATACACACAAAGGCATTGACACATCCAACAGAGCGAATGGGGATAAATAGATAATGAGATTGGGTGTCCTCAGGTAACCTGCTGCTTCAGACATTCCAGCAGATTCAAGGAAATGACCAGTCATAATGTAAAATGGACAAAATTCACTGCAGTCCCCTTTCTGGTATAATGAACCTGTCAGCAGATTGTGCTCCACAATCTGAGAGCAGCATGATGTAGGAAAAGAGATCCTGATTCCAGCAATGGGTCACTTGTTAGTCTACATGCTGACATTTTCATACAATTGTTGTTTTCTCTGCTGTAGATCTACCAGTTCTCTAAATGCCAATATCACATCCCTGCTTGAGCTTGACTTGCTCCTGCGACATCTGCTTCTGTCATCAGCCATGTTCACTCTGTAGGTGGTGCTGGTGATAGAGGAGAGGTCAGAACCACAAACTCTGATCTGACCAGCTCTGCCCATGCACTAAGATATTTTGGCTGGGCCCGGCAGTAGTTTCCAGTCTTACAGAGACGTGTGTGTGTACTGTCCAGCTATAGTCATCATCTGTGGGCTTCAGCCCATTAGAAGGCACTACAATCTACTAAAGCTGGAAGCTGCCAGATATAGCTTGTAGCTTCCTTTGCTAGTCTTCTGCTCCACATCAGGGCCGCACCGTCCATTGGACAGTGTGAGCCCTGTCATTCAGGCGGCAAGAGGCAGGGGGAGCAGCAGTGCAGAAGGGGGCGGCGCCTCATGCACACAGCCACCCCCTGTCATGGAGCCGGCCGCTCACCCCGCTCACCGCAGGTAAGCGGCGACCCGCCGGTGGAGCAATGCAGAAGGGGCGGCAGCGCTGGGCTCCACCAGCACCCCCACCCCCCCGGTAATCATAGCCGCGGCTTAGGCTGTAGTGGGGCGGCAGCGCTGGGCTCCACCAGCACCCCCCCGGTAATCAATGCTGCGGCTCAGGCGGTGGGGGCTTGGTGCACCCCTGCTCCACATTACTGTTTTCTGGATTTACCTCAGTCTGTTTTTTGGACGCTTCTCCTGTCTGACAATTTTGTACCTTGCTGCCATCTCGGTTTTGACCTGGCTCCCCGGCTACTCTTATGGATCCTGATTTTCTGATCTCCCGGCTTTGACCTTGCTTAGCTATTATTCCTATCTCTGGACTGCAGCTCATCCATAGGCAACAATTTCCTGTACCCTGTTGTAAATCTAGATCCCTGTATAGGGGTTAAAGTGTGTCAGGGTCTCGCGGGATTATGCTAAATGGAGCAGCTTGTGTCATGTCTCCCCGAGAAAGCCTTTTGAGCCTGTAGCTTCAGACAGACTTCACAGCTGAGCTGTGTATAACTTTGCCCACACCACTGATTGACAGATTTCTGTATAGACTGTAAATTGGCAGACAGCTGCTAATCAGAGGTGGGGGCATAGTTACACACTGCAGGAGGGAAGGACTATATAGCACAAGACACCTAGTCCTGTAGAGACAATCTCTTGCTGATAAAACATTGATTTTTATTAAAACTGCAGCATGCAGCCTAGTAAGTGACACAGTGCTTGAATCAGGGTCTCTGACCTTACATCATGCTGCGCTAAGATTGCATAGCAAAAACCTTCTGACAAATTCACTTTAAAGATATCTGTGCCTTTCATTATCATATCTGCATTATTTTATGAAGGTGTGAAAGATAAGCAGCTGCCAGACAGTTTTGATGTTGCTTTTCTAAGAATGTATAGAAGTGGGCTGTGTGACCTACTTTAACCTTCAATGGTAAAAACTGAAAGTTTGACAGCCACCACATATATTAGTATCTGTCAAATGCACCAGAAGGTTTTTCCATGTTAGATGTGATGACCTATCACTAGAACGTCCCCTACTTGTTGTAACTGTGGTCTGGCACTCAGTGAAAAATTATTTATACTAATTATAATTATTTTATACTATAATAATACTAAAAAGTCACAAAATGCTGCGGACCTTACTGTACGAGTGAAATCAGTACTCATGCAGTGTAGTCACAACAGCACTTTTGAGAGGCCTAGGTGGCAGCAAATTATACCAGCCCACCCAGCTAGCTCCAGTGTACATCCCACAACAACTTCCAGGAGACTTTCTCTCTGATTGGAGTCATTGTCCTTTCTTTTGTTCTCCATCTGGTCCAGACCCTCATGAACTTTTTCACTTATGTTTTCCACTCAGACATCTTCAGCCCTTCACTTTTCTAACAGATCCTCCCCTTATATATATAAAAAAACAACATTTTCATAGTGCCATTCACTGTGCTCCCTTAAAAGTAATACTGCTATATTCTGTGCCTCCTGAAAATAATAGCTCCACACATAATGCTGACAATATACAGTGGGGAAAAAAGTATTTAGTCAGCCACCTATTATGCAAGATCTCCCACATAAAAAGATGAGAGAGGCCTGCAATTGACATCATAGGTGACCTCCACTGTGAGAGACAAAATGAGAGAACAAATCCTGAAAATCCACATTGTCTGATTTGGAAAGATTGGAAAGAATTTTTTTTTCAAATTTTGGTGGAAATAAGTATTTGGTCATCTACAAACAAGTAAGATTTCTGGCTCTCACAGACCTGTAACCTCTTCTTTAAGAGGCTCCTCTGTCCTCCACTCATTACCTGTAGTACTGGCACCTGTTTGAACTTATTAGTATAAAAGACTCCTGTCCACAACCTCAAACAGTCACACTCCAAACTCCACTATGGTGAAGACCAAAGAGCTGGCGAAGAACACCAGAAACAAAATTGTAACCCTGCACCAGGCTGGGAAGACTGAATCTGCAATAGGCAAACAGCTTGGTGTGAAGACTCAAGTGTGGGAACAATAATTAGAAAATGGAAGACATTCAAGACCACTGATAATCTCCCTCTATCTGGGGCTCCATACAAGATCTCATCCCGTCTGATCAAAATGATCTCAAGAACGGTGAGCAAAAATCCCAGAAGCACACGGGGGACCTAGTGAATGACCTGCAGAGAGCTGGGACCAACATAACACAAGCTACCATCAGTAATACATTACGCCGCCAGGGACTCAAATCCTGCAGTGCCAGATGTGTCCCCCTGCTTAAGCCAATGAATGTCTGGGCCCGTCTGAAGTTTGCTAGAGAGCATTTGGATGATCTAAACAAGTATTGGGAGAAAGTCATATGGTCAGATGAAACCAAAGTAGGACTGTTTGGTAGAAACACAACTCTTCATGTTTGGAGGAGAAACCCTGGTTTCACACATAAGCCCTGTATTCGTTATTTGCATCAGTTTTTCAACTTAAGAATTCTAAGTCCAAAACCTGATGCTGTTAATGGATCCTGGACTCAAGTGTGACTGTTCTGCTACGTGTTTTTTACAATACCCAAAAAAATGCTGCAATCAGCATTTTATGGGTGCAGTAGAAAAACTGATGTTTTTTTAACATGGGGCCCTATGGGAGACGGATCCGTTAACAGATGGCACATATAGGCACCATCCGTTCACAGATCCATTTTTGCTAGGATTTTTTGTCAAAAAATGGCAAAGTCCAAAAACGCTTAGCTGCACAGGAGGCTCAAAAACCAGCCTTAAAATAACGGATCTGTTATTGAAATCAGTGGAAAAAAACTGATTGGCTTGTGTGAAACTAGCCAAAGAATGCTGAGTTGCATCCAAAGAATACCATATCTACTGTGAAGCATGGGGGCAGCAATATCATGCTTTGGGGCTGTTTCTCTACGAAGGGACCAGGACAACTGATTTGTGTACATGAAAGTATGAATGGGTCATGTATCGTGAGATTTTGAGTCCAAACTAGGGATGGGCGAATTCCTCGCTACTATTCGGGACTCGCCCGAATAGTAGCGGACTCGGGGGACTCGCTACTCGCCGAGTTTCCTTAGGAATTACTCGGGGGTAGCGAGTCCCTGTACTTTTGCAGTGTATCTATACAGATACACTACAAAAGTACCCTAAAAGTTAATGTAAGGGGTTAAAAACAATAAACATTAATACTCACCTCCTGTACTCCTGGACCGGGACCGGGACCGAAGACCTCCGGCTGTTACAGGACCTCCGAGACCACCGGGAGAAGATAGGGAAAAGGACCTTGCAGTTCAGCCAATCAGCATTCGGCTAGCGGTCACATGGGTTTGTCATGTGACCGCAGTGCAGCCGCGTCACAACCCGTGTGATCGCTAGCCGAATGCTGATTGGCTGAACTGCAAGGTCCTTTTCCCCATCTTCTCCCGGTCATCTCGGAGGTCTTGTAACAGCCAGAGGTCTTCGGTACCGGTCCCGGTACATAAGGTACAGGAGTACAGGAGGTGAGTATTAATGTTTATTGTTTTTAAACCCTTACATTAACTTTTAGGGTACTTTTGTAGTGTATCTGTATAGATACACTGCAAAAGTACAGGTTACTACTCGGACTCGCTGGACTCGCAACGAGTACCGAGTCTCGGACCTGGACTCGTTAGAGTCCAGCGATTCTGAGTATTTCAGGATTCGCCCATCCCTAGTCCAAACCTCCTTCCATCAGCAAGGGCATTGAAGGTGAAACATGGCTGATGTCATTGTCATCTTTCAGCATGACAATGATCTCAAGCATACCATTGGGTCAACTCCCTTCTTTTGTAGGCTGTTCTCTATCTCAAAAAAGCCAAGACAGAACAATTCTGTTTTTTTTTCATTTTTTAAATCACCTACAACTTTGACCATAGTTCATGTTTGTTGAGCCCAATATTGTTTAAAGTCACCACCTCTCTTCCATATTTATTGACTCCCAAGACTCGAAAGTACCAAGGTGGAGAAAACAAAAAAGACACATTGTGATACAAAAGGTTAAAATTAAAAAAGCTTTAATTGCTAAAGATTTATTCCTTACTAATGATGACATAGAAGTGAGAGGTAACTTCAATCTTTTGTCGTACCAATGTCCAGGCCATTAAACAACCATGAATCTGCTACTTGCAAACCAATTAGTGGTCAATTACTGGTAACTTAGGCGGCTGCTGAATATTCTTTGTACACAAAACAGTCGTTAATTTAGTTATTTGGTGCTCATAGAACATCATGTTATCAGCATGACATCTCCGGCTCACGTAAAGTGATTGCTTCTTGCTTGTACGTCGGGTAATTTCTGGTCTATTTTATTAGCCCGATAGGAAGTACAGTACCTACAAAACGCTTATGAGAAGTAGAAGAGTCAGCTAAGGTTAGTGTCACACTTGTGTTGAGTCCTACATGTATCTGCATCCTCTGATCATGTACCAACTCATGCCACCGCAGTGTTTCGGATCAGGCACAGGATCAGGCAAACAACGCTGCATTTATATCCGTTTTGCATGGGTTTTTGTTCTGATCCGACCTTGTGTTTTCTCACACAAATGACAATTTGTGCAGGAATTTGTAAATGGGTACAGGGAGAAAGAGAGAGAGAGATAGAGAGAATCTCCAGGCAGTACTCTGGCCATTCTCAGTATCAACTACTCAGTGGCGGACCGTGCCACCGGGGGGCTCTGGTGCAGACGATGAGGACACTGAGGACCGGGGGGGGGGGTGCTATCTATCGATCGCGGCCGTGGGCGAGGACCGGGGGGGGGAGGCCAGCATCTTTTTCTGTGTTCGGAATTCTTGCAATTACCGGCGGGGCACCAGCAGCGACCAACCTATACGGCTTTACCAGGTCATTGTGACTTGCACAACCGAAACAGTAAGTCACACCAATTGGGGGGACCGAGACTACTGTGACCGATGAAACCCTATGTGCACTCTCCCATTCTCTTTTCATGTGTCGTCTTGACGCATGCTGCTACATCGGTCTGCATTAGGATTTTTACTGCAACGCAAGCTGGGGGTTGGTCAAAACGACGCACTCATCTGCATCCATCAAAAACCTGATGCCACCTGATGTCCCTGTGGCCCCATGTTAAGTATAGGGACACATGCCTGATCAGGATGTATCAAAAATTCAACCGATACCAACGCAACACAGAATTACGCTAGTGTGAAACCACCCTAATCAAGGCATATGTGCATGGATCCTGTGCAGCATCAGGGGATTGAAGGAAGAAGGGAGGAGAAGACTTCCCTACACTGGCAGAAGAGATCACTCCTGAGGATGTGCCATAAATGTCAGAAATAGGAACACTCCTTTTAGATGACTTGTCATGGTTTCTTCCTGCACAATGGGGTGCTTGTCCACCTGCCCACTCTGAAGGTTGCTCTCCCACTCATAGCGGTATGACATATTCTGGTGTTCTAAAATGAGATTATCTCCATAAAATGACTAATGTCTATGAATTCTCTACAAATCTGTTTTACTGCAAGTACTGATGGAACTTTGCTAAAACATTGAGCAGACTTTGTAGAAACACTACTGCATCTATGATTCATTCATGTATCTCGCTCAAACATGTCTTCCCTCCCAGGATAGACTAATTAAAGTACTTTAGTCTTTCCTGTTATGTTGATGATAGTGTCTCCTGTGATCTATTAATATCCTGGAGATATGGAGTGCAGACCTCAGCATACAGACATCTGTGCTGCCTTGTGTTGCAACCTATTATTTGCTATTTATATATCTTTTGACCTTCCATAGAAAACTGTAAAGGTATTTTGCCAGAAAATAGGAGAATAGTTTTACATATTTAAAGAAGTTATCTGGGTATTTTTTTAATTTATGGCCTGGGCTTTGTATAGGCCAATTATTATTAGATTGCGGGAGACTGACCTTTGGCTCCTCTGCCGCTCAACTCTTTGAAGGGGCAAAAGCCCTGCAGCCTCTTTATTGTTACATTTTGTAGCTTCAATGCTTGGAATTTCAGCTTTGAAGAATTCAAATAATTGGGGAAAAGGTTGCAATATCAACCACTTCATGAGGTGTGTGATTGTCTGTAGTGGCTATGTAATTATTGTAGCAAAGTAAATATCGACCGGCAGGAAGTGGCGCTTGTAGAACAGCAGAGTTCTGTAATAGAATTGTAACTAATCAAATTCAATATGAATCTCCTGAAAATGTCAGATTTGTCAAATTCAACATTTTTGGGCAATCCAATATGTTGCTATTTTCTTGATTCTTTGGAGACTTTAATACGGGTGAAAAAATAACTAAGAGTTTATACATCTGTTCTACCATAGGTAGGACCCTTTCTTGTCCTGCCACCACAGCCGGGTCTTTAGATCTTCCAACGATGCTTAAGTACCGTATCTCGTAGTAATGTTGGGTACAACACGTCATTGACATCAATGACACAATTTGCACCCTACATGAACCAATGGATTATGCACGTTGTTGGCATCATGGTGACCGTCTAAAGGCCCAACCTCACACTACAATATCGTTAATGATATCATTAGTACGTCACCGGTTTTCAGTCGTTCTAACGACGTCGTAACGACGTCATTCAGTGTGACATGTACATCCGATCAACGATAATTGGGCAGATCGTTGATGGGAGGTTTGTGACCCGGACCTTAAACCAAACGATGAGCGTTCTTTCAACCTGCAGCATGGGTGTGTGTGACACCTCGATAACGATGTCATTAACGACCTTGCCGATTGAGGAGTGAAGGACGAAGGCGAGCTAACGACCGCAAGTATCGTTTGCTTGTCGCGGAATCATTGCTGTGTCATTAACGAGATCTATACATGTGACATTTCACTAGCGATTATTGAACGTCGTTGCAGCGATCTTGGTCAAGTCGGATCGTTGGGCGGTTCGTCCACACATTGAAGCGTGAGACGGGGCCTTTAGTCCTACCAACAGAATATTGGAAGACCGGAGAGTGCTGAGGTGACAGACATGATGGGAGGTGGGTATAGAACAGGTTAGAAAAAGTCTAATAATTTTTAATTTCTTATGTCCCCTCCGTTTACTATGCATTGGGTTCTGGAGAGACCTCAAAGCACAATAAATGAGTTTTTAAGGCACTTTCAAGTTGATTCAAAATAATTTTGGGAGATTCACTCATTTGTACTGTCCTGTGCATTGTGACAGCCGTATCATTTTTATTTTTACATCAATAGAGCTGTATGTGGCTTGCTTTTCGTGTGGTGAGCTGATATGTTTATTGATATAATTTTGGCATACATATATTGTTTTAAAAACCTTTTATTGCATTTTTTAGGAAGGTGCAATTACCAAAAAAAAAAAAAACAATTCTGGTGTTGTTTTTCTTTTCTTTACGGCATTTACCATATGGTTTCTTTAATTTTATATTTTGAAAGATGAAACTTTTGCAAACTTGAAAGTATCAAATTTCTTTTTATTTTAAATAAAAAACAGCTTTATTATTAAAGGGGGGAAAAGGAAGTGATTTAAATTTTTATATATTTATTTTTTACTTTGTGTTAGTCATTATTTTAGTGTCTGGGGACCTGAACCTGTGATAGTTTGATCACTTCTATAGCTTGCAAATTGCAATACTATTGTATTGCAATATGTATTGTAGTTGAAATGACAAAAACGTGTTTGTTTATATGTGTGTGTATGTGTGTGCGTGTCTGTGTATGTATTTTTGTGTGTGTGTGTGTGTGTGTGTATCTGTATGTTTGTGTGTATACATGCTCATGTGTATGTGTGTGTGTATTCATGTGTGTGTGTGTGTGTGTGTGTGTTTGTGTGTGTGTGTGTGTATGTGTATTTTTGTGTGTATACATGTGTGTGTTCATGTGTATGTATGTGTGTGTGTGTGTGTGTGTGTGTGTGTGTGTGCATGAGTGTGTGCATGTATGTGTATGTACAAGTGAGTGTGTGTTTGTGTGTGTGTTTAGAGGGTTAATTTGAAGATGTAGGCTTTTTTCCATTCCTTAATATTTTTAAAACTCTTGTTTTGTACGTTTTTTTTAGTCCTCAGAGGGAACTTGTACTTGTGATCAATTGATCACTTCTACTATATATTGCAATACTTCAAATTTAAAGCTGTAAATGTTCCAAAGACGAATAAATGATGGACTTATCTTAGAATAGCCAGAACAATATGACATTCAATGATTGGCATTCCTGATAATGACAGATAATCTACACTGTTCTAGGGCATAGATAGTAAAACCTGAACACACAAAGATGTCATATGATATTATTTGATATTGGGTAAAGAATACACCTACAAGATCACTGTGAGTGGCATGGTGGTTCAGTGGTTAGCACTGTAGCCTTGCACGCTGAGGTCCTGGATTCAATTCTCACCAATGACAACATCTACAAGGTGTTTGTATGTTCTCCCTGTGTTTGTGTGGGTTTCCTCCAGGCACTCTGGTTCCCTTCTGCATTTCAAAAACATACTGATAGGATATTTAGATTGAGAGCCTCAATGGGGACAGCATTAATGATGTATTAAAGTGCTATGGATTTAATAGCGCCATATAAATGAATGAATATCATATTATTATATTTTAAAAAAAATGACTAATGGAATTGAATTTTTCCCATAAAATTGCTACAAATTACCAGAAGTGTTTAAGGCAGGACAACAACCCCAAATATACAGCAATGTCATTAAGAACTATGAGATTGTACACTTGTGAGCTGGAACCTCACTCCTTTTGTTATCTCTGGAATTGTGTGACTGTAATGTCTGATATTGTCTATATACAGTTGAAACCAGAGGTTTACATACACCATATAAAAAGACACAAATGCATGTGTCGCGCCCCGGGGCAGGGGATCTCTCTTCAGTCTGTGGTGGCGCCACACATGTTTTTCTCCCTATCTGACATGAAATCAGAATAAACCTTTCCCATTTTAAGTCAATTAGGATTACCATAAATATTCATATTTGACAAATGCCAGAATAATAAGAGAGAATGTTTTAAGACATTTATATTACTTTTTGCAAAGTCATAAGTTTACACACATTTCATTAGTATTTGGTACCATTGCCCTAAACTGTATGGCTTGAGTCAAACATTTTGGATATCCCTCCACAAGCTTTCACAATAGTTGGTAGTAATTTGGGTCCATTCCTCCTGACAGAACTGTTGTAACTGAGCCATGTTTGTAGGTTGCCTTGCTTGCACCTGCCTTTTCAGCCTTGCCCATACATTTTGGAGTAATGGCTTCTTCCTGGCAGAGTGTAGACACAGTACTCTTTCATTGTGGATAAAGACACAATGTTGTCAGCTTCCGCCATCATCTTCACAAGGTATTTTGCTTTTGTTCTTGGGTTGATGTGCACATGTCAGACCAAAGCACTTTCATCTCTAGGACACAGAACCCATCTCTTTCTTGAGCAGTATGATGGCTGGACATTCCCATCTTGTTTGTAGTTGCATATAATTGTTTGTACAGATGAATGAGGCACTTTGTGGTATCTGGAAATTGCACCAAAGTCTACAATTCTCTTTCTGATATCTTGGCTGATTTCTTCAGACTTCACTATGATGCTACACAAAGAAGCAGTTTATTTCAGATGTGCATTAAAATACATCCACAGGTGTGTCTCTAATTAACTCAGACATTGCCAATAAACCTATTAGAAGCTATCAAACATATGACATCATCATATGGGCTGTCCCAAATTGTTTATAGATATAGTATAATCTTAGTGTATGTAAACATGTGACTTTGCAGAAAGTACCGTATATACTCGCGTATAAGCCGAGTTTTTCAGCCCAAAAATTGGGCTGAAAAGTCTCCCCTCGGCTTATACGCGAGTATATACGGTAGTATATAAAAAAAAAAAAAAATCTCAAGGGGTAGTACACAGCAGCCCCAGGCCCCCCTCACTTTTTGGCGCCCCCACCTCAGGATGCCCCCCCCCGCACGCAGCGCTGCGCTCATACATTACCAGCCTGTCAGCTGTCATCCTCCGGTGGCAGATCGCGGCTCCCGGCTCCGGCTTCCATCTTCTTCTGTGTCTTCCTGCATGTCACATGACCGGCCGGCGTCGCGATGACGTCATCGCTATGAGCCCCGGTCACAATGCAGGAAGACACAGAAGAAGATGGAAGCCGGAGCCGGGAGCCGCGATCTGCCACCGGAGGATGACAGCTGACAGGCTGGTAATGTATGAGCGCAGCGCTGCGTGCGGGGGGGGGGCATCCTGAGGTGGGGGCGCCAAAAAGTGAGGGGGGCCTGGAGCTGCTGTGTACTACCCCTGGGGCTGCTGTAAATACCCCTGTAACTGCTGTGTACTACCCCTGGGGCTGCTGTATACACCCCTGGGGCTGCTGTGTACTACCCCTGGGGCTGCTGTGTACTACCCCTGGGGCTGCTGTGTACTACCCCTGGGGCTGCTGTGTATTACCCCTGGGGCTGCTGTGTATTACCCCTGGGGCTGCTGTGTACTACCCCTGGGGCTGCTGTGTATTACCCCTGGGGCTGCTGTGTATTACCCCTGGGGCTGCTGTGTATTACCCCTGGGGCTGCTGTGTATTACCCCTGGGGCTGCTGTATATACCCCTGGGGCTGCTGTATATACCCCTGGGGCTGCTGTGTACTACCCCTGGGGCTGCTGTGTACTACCCCTGGGGCTGCTGTGTACTACCCCTGGGGCTGCTGTGTATTACCCCTGGGGCTGCTGTGTATTACCCCTGGGGCTGCTGTGTACTACCCCTGGGGCTGCTGTGTATTACCCCTGGGGCTGCTGTGTATTACCCCTGGGGCTGCTGTGTACTACCCCTGGGGCTGCTGAGTATTACCCCTGGGGCTGCTGTATATACCCCTGGGGCTGCTGTATATACCCCTGGGGCTGCTGTGTACTACCCCTGGGGCTGCTGTGTACTACCCCTGGGGCTGCTGTGTACTACGTACCCCTGGGGCTGCTGTGTACTACCCCTGGGCTGCTGTGTATACCCTGGGGCTGCTGTGTATTACCCCTGGGGCTGCTGTGTATTACCCCTGGGGCTGCTGTGTACTACCCCTGGGGCTGCTGTGTACTACCCCTGGGGCTGCTGTGTACTACCCTGCCCGGCTGCTGTGTATTACCCCTGGGTGGCTGCTGTGTACTACCCCTGGGGCTGCTGTGTACTACCCCTGGGGCTGCTGTGTATTACCCCTGGGGCTGTTGTTATTACCCCTGGGGCTGCTGTGTACTACCCCTGGGGCTGCTGTGTATTACCCCTGGGGCTGCTGTATATACCCCTGGGGCTGCTGTGTACTACCCCTGGGGCTGCTGTGTACTACCCCTGGGGCTGCTGTGTACTACCCCTGGGGCTGCTGTGTACTACCCCTGGGGCTGCTGTGTACTACCCCTGGGGCTGCTGTGTATTACCCCTGGGGCTGCTGTGTACTACCCCTGGGGCTGCTGTGTACTACCCCTGGGGCTGCTGTGTATACCCCTGGGCTGCTGTGTACTACCCCTGGGGCTGCTGTGTACTACCCCTGGGGCTGCTGTGTACTACCCCTGGGGCTGCTGTGTATACCCCTGGGGCTGCTGTGTACACCCCTGGGGCTGCTGTGTACACCCCTGGGGCTGCTGTGTACACCCCTGGGGCTGCTGTGTACACCCCTGGGGCTGCTGTGTACACCCCTGGGGCTGCTGTGTATACCTGGCTGCTGTGTACACCCGGGCTGATGTGTACACCCTGGGGCTGCTGTGTATACCCCTGGGGCTGCTGTATATACCTCTGGGGCTGCTGTGTACTACCTAAGGGCTGCTGTATACCACTGGGGCTGCTGTATATACTGCTGGGGCCTGCATACCACTGGGAGGCTGCTGTATACTACCACTGGGGAGGCCTGTATACCACATTGCTGGGGGCTGTATACCTGTGCTGGGGTCCACCCTCGGCTTATACACGAGTCAATAGGTTTTCCCAGGTTTGGGGGCAAAAGTAGGGGGGTCGGCTTATACACGGGTCGGCTTATACACGAGTATATACGGTAATAAAAATGTCTTAAAACATTCTCTCTTTCTCATTATTCTGGAATTTGGCAAATATAAATAATTATGGTAATCCTAACTGACCTAAAACTGGAAAGGTTTGTTCTGATTTCATGTCAGATACTGAAAAAAATATGCATATGTGTCTTTTTATAAAGTGTATTTAAACTTCTGGTTTCAACTGTATCTCTTAGCTAATCTCCCGATATATTCCAACTCGTAATCTTCAATCCTCCCGAGACCTTCTTCTCTATTCCACACTTGTATGTTTCTCATCCAGTCGCCTGCAAGACTTCTCCCGATCATCTCCCATCCTCTGGAATTCTGTGCAGTCTCCTACATTTGGAACTTTCAAATGAAACTTGAAAACCCATCTCTTCAAAACAGCTTTCAGCCTGCAATGACCCCACTGCCACCAACCCCAGAGCAGGCGCTTTACCCCCACTGGAGCTGGCATTTAACCACCACCACTGGAGCTGGTGTTTTACCATCATCACCACCAGAGTTGGAGCTTTACCACCACCGGAGCTGGTGCTTTACCACCAAGACCACTGGAGCTAGCGCTTTACTACCAACACCATCGGAGTTGGTGCTTTACCACCACCACCATCAGACTTGGCGCTTTGCCACTACTACAATTGGAGCTGGCAACTTACCACCACCATCGTAGCTGGAGTTTTATTACCACCACCGGAGCTGGCGCTTTCCAACCACCACCATCGGAGATGGCGCTTTAACATCACAACCAGTGGAGCTGGTGCTTTACTACCACTGGAGTTGCAAAAAAAGCAAACCCCAACCTACTGTGTTCCTCCCCATTATCCTGTAGACGTAAGCCGCAAGGATAGCGTACTCTCCCCTCTGTACCAGTCTGCCACTGTTAGTTTGGTCATTGTATTTTCACTTGTTTTGTATCTAACCCCTTCTCATATACGGCACCATGTAATCAATGGTGCTCTATAAATAAATAATAATAAGATTGTAAGCTTGCAAGCTGGGCCCTCAATCCTCTTTGTATCTGTTGAATTGTGTGACTCTGTGATGTCTGATATTGTCTATATATGTCCTCTCTGAATTATAAAGTGCTCCTAAATATGTTGGCCCTATAGAAATAAAAGTTATTATTATTATTATTATTATTATTAAGGTAAAGAAGAACAAGGAGTCCTGGAAGTGATGGTCCAGTCCCACAGAGCCCTGACCTCACATCATCCAGTCTGTCTGGGATCACATGAAGAGACAGAAGGATTTGTACAATCTTCATACACAGAAGATCTGTGGTTAGTTCTCCAAGATGTTTGGAACAAGTGCCCTACTGAGGTCCTTCCACAACTGTGAACAAGTTGTACGAGGAAGAATTGACATTGTTTTAAAGACAAGGGGCCGTCACACCCTATATCGATCTGTTAGATTTCTCTTCTGTTCATTTCCTTTGCATTTTCCTAATTGATAAAAAACTAAACTATTAACATTCCTAATTTTTAATGCATTCTTACTTTTGAAGGATTTTTCCAAACTTGCCTAAAAGTTTGTTTAGTATTATTCATACATTATTGATTCATTTGAAAACTTAAAAAGTTAACCAAGTAATGTGGCCAGAACAGGCGGTTCCTGGTTCTGCTCTTGTAGTTCCAGTAACTTGCAAACTCTTTACAAGTTCATGTTGATAACATGAAATATCATTGTAGGTTACATGTGTTAACTCCAGAAAGAGATAGCAAATATTGTTTAGACTTGACCTATCACTCTGACATGTCAGTCATAAATGAGTCACTCAGCGGAGATTACGACAAAACCATATGGGCAAATAAAGGTAAGTGAAACTATAACCAGTGACACATCATCACCTGTGTAAAATTAGTCCTATTACCTGTAGTGAATCTAACATTTGGCTTAGTGACCTATGCCTTGCAAAGACCGAATATACATAATTGTCAAATTCACACCTTATAAGTTGTGTTTCACATGCAGGAATCTGTCATATTGGAGATACAGTCTGAGCGGCAGGTAGCATGTGATAGAGCCAGATTTGCTAAGAAGATTAATATATAGTTTTGAGGAAAAAAGTTGAGACGAATATGCAAATTGCTTCTTCAGACAGGAAGAGGACTTGAACTCTAACGCCACCTATTGGAAGAAACAATCCTAAAAGTAAAAACTGCCTCTTTGGAGAAGACTTGAATTCTAGCACCACCTATTGGAAGTTGCAATCCCAAAAATCAATATCAACCCTTTAAAGAGGACCTATCACCCCCCTCCCAAAAATTTGGGGTCCCCCATGTGCTTGTGATGTTTTTATCCCTAAATACAGCCTTATGAAAATGTGTAGCAAAATGTCAGGAGGGCATTACCAACTCCAGGAGTCAGCTCCTTGCCGGAGGCTATTCCCGCCCCCTGCATCTCTCTTCCTCCCTCCTCCTTCTCCTCGCCGCCTCCTTGATGCCTTGTCAGCTTTCCTCACTCAGCTCCTATGCTACTTCACGCAGGCGCAGGACGAGGTGTTGCTATTGTCGTCTCTTTGCTCCTGTCCCGCCTCCCGCCCTGACATCAGCACTTGTTCCTGTCCTGCTCCATGTATAACTCTGAGCAGGGCGGGAACAAGTGCTGACCTCAGGGTGGGAGGCGGGACAGGAGCACGGGGCGTCAGCACTTGTTCCCCCCCTGCCCTTGGGAAGGAGCTGACTCCTGGAGCTGGTAATGCCCTCCTGACATTTTGCTACACATTTTCATAAGGTGGTATTTAGGGATAAAAACATCACAAGCACATGGATGACCCCTTGCCTGAATGCAGCATACATGCTGCATTCAGTGCTGCCTTTATATTGAAATCTTTGGAGGGGAGGGGGTGATTGGTCCTTTTTAATGAGCCGTATCATTACTTAGGATGAAAGCCAAACCAGAATCTTAATTTTCAGGCAGTGTTTCAGGGTATTGCCCCTCATCAGTTCAAAGTATGAGATCTGATTTGGTTAGGAGTGAGGCCAAAACTGGGAACTAAAGGGTAAGGTTTCTCCTTGTGGAGAGTGATATGCCAGTGTGAGGAGACTTAAATGCGTTTAATGGTCCTCTGGGAAATTAAATACTTGGAAGTAGCAATCTTTAATCAATTTAATTACCGTATATACTCGCGTATAAGCCGAGTTTTTCAGCCCAAAAATTGGGCTGAAAAGTCTCCCCTCGGCTTATACGCGAGTATATACGGTATATATATAAAAAAAAAAATCTCAAGGGGTAGTACACAGCAGCCCCAGGTCCCCCTCACTGTTTGGCGCCCCCACCGCTGCGCTCATACATTACCGGTCTAGCAGCTGTCATCCTCCGGTGGCAGATCGCGGCTCCCGGCTCCGGCTTCCATCTTCTTCTGTGTCTTCCTGTATGTCACATGACCGGCCGGCGTCGCGATGACGTCATCGCGATGCGCCCCGGTCACAACGCAGGAAGACACAGAAGAAGATGGAAGCCGGAGCCGGGAGCCGCGATCTGCCACCGGAGGATGACAGCTGCTAGACCGGTAATGTATGAGCGCAGCGGTGGGGGCGCCAAACAGTGAGGGGGACCTGGGGCTGCTGTGTACTACCCCTGGGGCTGCTGTGTACTACCCCTGGGGCTGCTGTGTATTACCCCTGGGGCTGCTGTGTACTACCCCTGGGGCTGCTGTATACACCCCTGGGGCTGCTGTGTATTACCCCTGGGGCTGCTGTGTATTACCCCTGGGGCTGCTGTGTATTACCCCTGGGGCTGCTGTGTATTACCCCTGGGGCTGCTGTGTATTATCCCTGGGGCTGCTGTGTACTACCCCTGGGGCTGCTGTGTACTACCCCTGGGGCTGCTGTGTACTACCCCTGGGGCTGCTGTGTACTACCCCTGGGGCTGCTGTGTACTACCCCTGGGGCTGCTGTGTACTACCCCTGGGGCTGCTGTGTATTACCCCTGGGGCTGCTGTGTATTACCCCTGGGGCTGCTGTGTATTACCCCTGGGGCTGCTGTGTACTACCCCTGGGGCTGCTGTGTATTACCCCTGGGGCTGCTGTGTATTACCCCTGGGGCTGCTGTGTACTACCCCTGGGGCTGCTGTGTACTACCCCTGGGGCTGCTGTGTACTACCCCTGGGGCTGCTGTGTACTACCCCTGGGGCTGCTGTGTACTACCCCTGGGGCTGCTGTAAATACCCCTGGGACTGCTGTGTACTACCCCTGGGGCTGCTGTATACACCCCTGGGGCTGCTGTATACACCCCTGGGGCTGCTGTGTACGACCCCTGGGGCTGCTGTAAATACCCCTGGGACTGCTGTGTACTACCCCTGGGGCTGCTGTATACACCCCTGGGGCTGCTGTATACACCCCTGGGGCTGCTGTGTACTACCCCTGGGGCTGCTGTGTACACCCCTGGGGCTGCTGTGCACACCCCTGGGGCTGCTGTATATACCTCTGGGGCTGCTGTGTACTACCTAAGGGCTGCTGTATACCACTGGGGCTGCTGTATATACTGCTGGGGCCTGCATACCACTGGGGAGGCTGCTGTATACTACCACTGGGGAGGCTGCTGTATACCACTGGGGCGGACTGTATACCTGTGCTGGGGTCCACCCTCGGCTTATACACGAGTCAATAGGTTTTCCCAGGTTTTGGGGGCAAAAGTAGGGGGGTCGGCTTATACACGGGTCGGCTTATACACGAGTATATACGGTAACTTAATTTTTTATATATTTAATATGATCTGTCTTGAAGAAGAAGCCTGTTGGCTTTGAAGCACATTGACAATAAATCATTTTTTTCATATCATCTAGAGTCCTTTATCTTTCTACGGCAATGAAGAGAAATTATCCTTTTGTTCATTCTATTGTTTGATACTTCCATGTGGGTCAGCTGCAGCCGTTTGATGCTATTTCCAGTGATTGTCATTTTCACAACCACCAGATATTTCTGGCGTTCCTTTATTTGGGTAAGACCCTATTTGCACTTAGGGCTGCTTCACACTGCGGCGTGATCCAGGATGCCCCTGACAGCTGCGGACCGGATCAGCACACAGGACTGGGGGACTAATATGCCCTCTGGTCCGGTGTGCAGCGCACGCAGTTCCTGCTGCTGATAAGTCAGGACCGCGGGCGCCACGGTCCTGACCTGTCAGCGGCTGCAGCTGCGTGTGCTGCACACCAGACCGGAGGGCATATTAGCCCCCCAGTCCTGTGTGCTGATCCGGTCCGCCGCTGTCTGGGGCATCCCGGACAGCCACGGACCGGATCGTGCCGCAGTGTGAAGCGGCCCTTACTTGTCTTTCCAGCATTTCTTTATTGATTATATATTGAATAATATTTTTTGTAATCATTATTGCTGCACTTCCATGATATGATGAAAATAACTAATGTACCCTCATAAGGGGAACATGCTCTCCTGTCCTAATACTATAAAGCCAGGGTGGGAGTGAGCAGTAGAAGACTAATTTGAGAGATACCCACAAACTAGTGCACTTGGATTTCCCGCCGCAGGATCCATAACCATCAGATTACTGTCTCCTGACTTGATTACATAGAACAACACTTCAATTGGAGCTTTGAGCAAACCAATAATTTTTGCACAACATGATCCAGTTCATAAGGAACAGTTATTTACAGCATCCAATCACGAACACAATAAAAATACATCATTCTGTGTTGGCAAAAAGTCCTTCCCTCTAATTAAGGTGGCACATTATAGCCTGGCACACGCCATTCTTCACATTTTATATTCATCACCCTGTCGTTAGCTGGCCAACAATGATGCATGGTGAGATAAACCTCATGTAGTGAAGCTTACTCATTCCTTTACACACATTACTCATTACTTTGTGGGCTCCATGCGAATAACAGGATTATTTTTACACTGACTACATTGGTGGTCAGGATGTTTATGAGGATAAAACCTTTGCCTTTGTTTCAGACTCGAAATGGATTGTTACAGAGGAGGAGTGTGAAGGCACCTAGAGGAGCATGAACATTTACTGTACACAGGTCTCCTCTGCTTCATATTTATACCAGATTTATATATGTGTTTGGTATTCTGTTCTATGATCATTTCTTAGTCTTCTTCTGGACCTGAGAACACACAAGGTGGAAGTGTTGCACTGCTCCTTTCACCACCATGTACTTTCCAGGTTATCCCCACAGTACCCTCACTTAGGTTTCCCCTCTTTACGGGTCCACGCTAGAGATGAGCCACCACCCTAGTGTTCGAATTCAATTCGGTTCGTCAAATGGGTGGTGTGTTTGTTGAATGTTCGTCGAACACCCTCGAACACACTAAAACACTAGGGTGGTGGTCAATTTCAGTTCCGCAATGTATATACATACATTGCGGAACTGAAATGAAGTAAAATCAAGGTTTAAAAATAAATAAAATTGATACTCACCTCTCTAATCCATTCAGCGACGCTTCCAGCCCTGCCTACCTGTCGGAGATGTGATCCCGGTAGCGTTTCCCGGTGAAATGACGAGTTCTTGCGATAACTCGTCATGTGACCGGAAACCGCTGCCGAGATTATGACATCACCGCAGGTCCTACAGGCTCTCACTAGTAGTGAATAGTAGTGAGGATCTGTAGGACCTGCGGTGACGTCATAATCCCGGCAGCAGTTTCTGGTCACATGACGAGTTATCGCGAGAACTCGTCATGTGACCGGAAACCGCTGCCGAGATTATGACATCACCGCAGGTCCTACAGGCTCTCACTAGTAGTGAATAGTAGTGAGGATCTGTAGGACCTGCGGTGATGTCATAATCCCGGCAGCAGTTTCTGGTCACATGACGAGTTATCGCGAGAACTCGCTTCTCTCTGTACACTGTCCCTATTGGACAAAACCATCAGTAGATTCAGTTTGCAGTATCATCTCTATGTTAATAACACCCAATCATACACATCTTCGGCTGAAATCACCCCTGCACTACAACAGAATAGCCGTGATTGTCTGTCTGCTGTTTCTAACATCAGGTCCTCTGTCTATGTGACACTGAATTTCTCCAAAACCAAACTGCTCATGTTTCCTCCTTATAGGAACCTTCATACAATTTCCTTGGGAGGTTTGGCCATAACTCTCCAGCAGCACGCTCGCTATCTTGGGTCATATTTGACACAGAACTTTCCATTAAACTCTATACTCGATCACTGATAATTATTATACAGAAGAGGAATTATACTAACTACTACAGACCAATAATAGATATGTGTGGAAAGGGAATTTTAAGCCGTACACCATTATGTAGAACAGTGAAACTTGGTGGTAGGTTCCTCATAACTAACACATTTACAGAGGATTTGGAGTCCTGCATCAGAACACATGGATTTAAAGAGTTAATAGCTAAAATTTGTGAAAAACTGTGAAGATCCACTCTAAGTACAAAACATATTAGGCAATCACTATCACTATAGCTTGTCCTCTCTTGGGATTATAATATTGAGATAGCAATAAACACATCAAATTAAGCCTCTTCTGTAAATTGTGCTATAACCCATTGCCCTGTCTTATCAACTCATTTGACCTGGAATAACGTTCACTATGACTCATTTTATTTGCTTGTATAAATTGCAAAATCATCTTAATAAATTATAGAAATATCAGAGAGTTGTACAATCATCAAAAATATATTAAAGGGGTAGATTCACAACATATTAATGACCTGTCCACTAGTTAAAGGGGTTTTCCCCCAAACAAAGTTCATTTTAAAGTTGATTTTAATCAATAGATCTTTTAATAATAATAATTTTCACAATTGGATGTGATAAGCTAATACATGTGTCCCTACTATGTACTGTGTAATGGATGTGTCTGACCGTACAGGGGCCTGGTCTGATCATATCACATCTCCTGTGCTGAGATAATCTTATATATGAGTCTCTGCTATGTACTGTGTAATGGACGTGTCTGTACAGTCAGACACATCCATTACACAGTAGCTAGCAGGGACACATATATTAGATTATCTCAGCAAAGGAATATATTTTTAAACACATCCAATTGTGGAAATTATTATTATTCCAAAAACTATTGATTAAATAGAACTTTGTGGGAAAACCCTTGTAAATCAATATCAGATTTATGGGAGTATGGCCCCTGCTATCCCCACTGAGCAGCCGTTATTTGCTCCAATGGCCACAGGATTTAAACACTTTGAATGGAGGTACAAAGCGCATCACTATTTGATGTGTACCAGCTGCTGTCGAGTTCTGCAGATCAGTTCCTAGTGTTTTATTGGTGCTATCTTGCAGTATTGGACAGAGGTGGCTATTCGCTTTACATCTGGTGGCCACTGTAGCAAATAACACCAATCAGTGGGGGGTTGGGTGTGGGACCCCCACCAATCTGACTTAAGCCCCCGTCACACCTAGCGAGATCGCTGTTTTGTCACAAGTTTTTGACCAGGCCTCCGCTGTGACATCGCCGATCATGTCGAAATGGCCTGGACCATTTTTTGATCGTCGGGCTCCCGCTGGGCAGCATGCATCGGTGTGTTTGACACCTTAACAACGACCTTGTTGGCGACTCAGAACTCAGCCGCGTAGGTCTGAGTCATCAGACTAGATGCTGTGTGACAGGGTCCCAACAACGCCGAGGTCGTTATATGGGTCACCGTATCATTGCTGCGTCATTCAGTAGATCTGACTGTTTGACATCTCACCAGCGACTACGTAGAGACGTCCCAGAGATCCTTACCAGGTCGTATCGTTGTCGGGATCTCTGGAACGTCGCCAAGTGTGACGGGACCCTTACCTTTGAATGTTCATACGTATGTTGTGAATGGAAAATCCCTTATTCCTTTCAATTAGTAATTGAATGCAATTTCAAATTTTTAAATGTATATATATATATTTACCGTATATACTCGTGTATAAGCCGACCCGTGTATAAGCCGACCCCCCTACTTTTGCCCCCAAAATCTGGGAAAACCTATTGACTCGTGTATAAGCCGAGGTTGGACCCAGCACTGGTATACAGCCCCCAGCAGTGTGGTATACAGGCCCCCGCAGTGGTATACAGGCCTCCCCAGTGGTAGTATACAGCCCCCAGCAGTGTGGTATACAGCAGCCTCCCCAGTGGTACATACAGGCCCCAGCAGTGTTACAGCAGCCTCCCCAGTGGTATATACAGCAGCAGCCCCAGTGGTAGTATACAGCAGCCCCAGTAGTAGTATACAGCAGCCTCAGTGGTATATACAGCAGCAGCCCCAGTAGTAGTATACAGAAGCCCCAGTGGTAGTATACAGCAGCCCCAGTAGTAGTATACAGAAGCCCCAGTAGTAGTATACAGAAGCCCCAGTGGTAGTATACAGCAGCCCCAGTGGTATATACAGCAGCAGCCCCAGGGGTATATACAGCAGCAGCCCCAGGGGGTATATACAGCAGCAGTCCCAGGGGGTATATACAGCAGCAGCCCCAGGGGGTATATACAGCAGCAGCCCCAAGGGGTATATACAGCAGCAGCCCCAGGGGGTATATACAGCAGCAGCCCCAGGGGGTATATACAGCAGCAGCCCCAGGGGTATATACAGCAGCAGCCCCAGGGGTATATACAGCAGCACCCCCAGGGGGTATATACAGCAGCAGCCCCAGAGGTATACAGACCTCCCCCCCCCCATCAGTAGTATACAGGGGCCCCAGCTGTATACAGCAGCCCCAGCTGTATACAGCCCCCCCGTGGTATCCAGGGCCCCCCTTGCTGCACACCTGTAAAGTAAGATGTCAGTATACTTATCGCTGCCGCCGCCGCTCCGCTGCTCGGTCACCGCGCTGCTCCGGGTCTTCATGCTTCCTTCTCCGGCGCTCGAACAATGACGTCATTTCCTGTGCGCCGGAGAAGGAAGCATGAAGACCCGGAGCAGTGCGGTGACCGAGCAGCGGAGCGGCGGCGGCGGCAGCGATAAGTATACTGACATCTTACTTTACAGGTGTGCAGCAAGGGGGGCCCTGGATACTACGGGGGGGGGGGCTGTATACAGCTGGGGCTACCGTATATACTCATGTATAAGCCGAGGGGGGACTTTTCAGCACATTTTTTGTGCTGAAAAACTCGGCTTATATACGAGTATATACAGTAATTTTTTTTTAATAAACTTGGTATGATTATATTTTTCTTTTTTATGCCTAGAGCAGAGCCTGAGTGGGGAACATAAAACAGATTTAATCAGCAAGAAAACATATAGTGCAGAAGGCTTGGGACTGCAGGGAAAGAGTTAAGAGTGGGGAGGCAGAGAATTTTGAAGAATGCAGGTGACTTTGATGGACTCTGCTACAGTGGCGCCCCTGCAGACGGGTGGCCACAACAGGGCATAGCAGCTGGGATTGGTAAATTGGTCACTTCAAAACAACACCCCACACACACCTACGATCCTAAGCCAAAGTTACTTCATGTCAGGGAAGGGATCGTGGCAGGAACTAAGTGTAGGGTGGAAAGTAGAACAGAAACTGGGAAAGGGGTGGCGGAACTGGAGTAAAACCCAGGAGCACTAAGGTAGGACATGAGAAAGAAAGTAGTGAGAGGAAGAAGAGGAGGAGAGAGAACCGGACTCCTAAGCAGAAACACCCATCAGCTAACCAGTGACAGAGACCAAACTGGGAATAGCAGAGCCCGGTGGCCGATGCCACCGATGGCTAGTCCGGGACCCAGGCTGAGACCGAGGAAAGACTGAAGGAGCCAGGTACACCAGACTGCCCGGGACACTGGTGGCTGTGCTAGGACCAGAGTGCCGGCTCTGTAGATGTGGCCGGGGTAGCTTTAGGCCCCAACTACAGGAACTCCGGCGGGGTGCGGGTCTTTATGTCACAAGACCCAACCTCCGGTGCGGTGAAGGGAAAACCGTCGAACTAGAGCTAGTGATCCAGATGGGTAGAACACTGAGAGCCCGTGACAGCCAGACCGTAACTCGCACGTGGAATGGAGGACAAGAGGGCCCGAGAGGAACACAGAAAGGGAGTGCCGGAGACAAGCCATCCCAGTTGCTTAGAAAGCCCGGGTCTGTTGTGAACTGTAGAGAGCTACTGTGAACTGGACGACTGGAAGTTGAGAGCAAAAGCCAAGTAAAGCCCAGTATTGTGTGGACTCTGTTTATTTGCCTGTGGGAAGGTAATTGTTACAGTGGATGCTGCCTGAAGGTACTGGGACTTTGTAATTATTCTTCAATCATGGTTGCCTTGGGGACCAGCCCTTCCCGTAGAGGGCTCATCATCTTGCTGCACCCATCATCATCCACAGTGGTCCCAATTGCAGCGGTGGCCCCATATAGCCACACACTACAGGTGACATCACGATTTATCTTTTAAAAACCATTAATCCCCTTTTATTGACCGCCCAGGACCACAGAGTCGGGTCACGTCACCCAGCAGGCAAGAAAGAGACTGAGGGCCTGGTTCCGAGTACCCCATGGCCCCAGTGGGCGACTCACTACATGTAGTGTAGGTTTGCAATTACTTGGTGTATTATATTTACTCTTTTTTAAGGAACAACCCAGGAGATTCAGCTCCTCTTTGTGAACTAGAACAAACTAAGTAGATAATAGACTTATATAAACTAACGGTATTCATTTCTACTTTGTTTTTCACCTTTTTTTTTCCTGTTTCCTTACTTTATTTGCTTTTCAAAGTTTGATATTTTATTCCTGCATAAAAGACCTTGGATATATTTTTGGAGTCCTGGTATAATTAGTTTGATCTACCTCTAATGCAACAACTAAATCGTACTATAAAAACAGGTTCTAAATACATTTTGCAAGACCCTAAGGGATGTTTTTCATAAAATAGTGTTGACATGCTAGAAATGTTTTTCTGCTCTATGTTACTTCTGTGATGAATAAAGCAGATTGTTGATGTTAGGTTGCAGAATAAGAAACTAACAAGAACAGTTATATTACTACTATTAATTATATAAAAAATAACAGGAATAAAAAATAATAATTATTAAATTGTCAACAGCGGGTGTATTATTACTATACTACTACTATTACTACAACTACTCCATCATTATTATTATTATTATTATTATTATTATTAACAACTATAATTGTTTTACTACTATTACTAAAAAAACAGAATACTACAACTACTAATATTATTAGTATCCAGAATACTACTACAATAAATAATAATTAGAACACTATTAATAGAAATAATAAAATAGCTATTGATTACTGTACAGTTATAGCAACATCACCAACAGGGATAGTACTTCAATTACTAATTATAGTAATAAAAGGAATAATAATACTACTTAAACTATTAATAATAATACAATTACTATTAATTAAATTAATTACAGAAACAAGAATACTACAACTACTATCACTACTACTACTGATAATAATCTAATAATAGGAATAATAGTACTGTGATTAAATGTAATAGGGATAACAAAAATGTTATTCATTGACAGAAATAGTGCTGCTGCTACTACTGATATACTAATAATAAGTATTAATATTTATAATATGGATAAAATCATTACTATTATCATCAATAACACAAATTGGATTACTGATAGTTGTAATAATGACTATTATAAATGATACATAATATTTATATTTTGATACCTGTGATATTATTTGGGTTTTGTGGTAGTACAATTTACTATTGTTTGGCAGTATTATTCAGTCCTTAGTGGTATCATTTGAGTGCTATGTACCGTATCAGTATTTTATGACTATTCTGGGGAGGTATTTAAAGTGTAACTTTGGTCTCAGGAGAACTTGCAGCAGAATGTCTGTGTGTCGCTTCCAGATCCCCCTCTCCATAAACTTATTTGAGCAGCATCTGTCAATTCACTGGTAAAACAGAATACCGTATACCATGAATTAAGAGTGAAACAGTTCAGGAGGAACATGTTTCTTAAAGAAGCACTCCCGTCAAACGTTTATCTTTTTAATATATTGCAGTCATCATATTATGTAGCACTGTGTACTTACAATTGCTCATTTTGCCTTTCTACCCAGTAATTTCCTCTGTTTTCCACTAGGTCTATGACATCACATGATTAAATGGAAAAACGTAGAGAAGATTATTGTTTATAGGAGTGGGAGCACAGTCTGAGGTCCACTTTCTACTCTATGTTTTTTCCTCGAATTACTACACGTGGGAAGACTGCAGCACACCGGATACTTTTAATATCTTAGATATCATATGCTTTAATAGTGGTTGTGATATCTCACAACCAACACAGGTGAGCCTGTATATAGTATTTTCAGTCATTATTATTTCTTAGGTAATACACTATTGTATGCCTTTTCCTTTCAGCTTTTTATTCCTGATCACATGATTAAAAACAGACCTGCTGAATCCTTCTAAGCTCTATGTAGATACAGGGATTCTATTTTCCTTACATGAGTCTTCACTGCAAAAGTCAAAATCAATGGCAGGGGAAGGAGGAAAGCAGCTGGGTCAGGATTTGAAGAGGAGGATGATACATGTAGGGACAATAGACTTCCTGTTTCTATATAGAGCATAGAAAAGAGAAGAATTAACTGAGTAGAAGGTCAAAATGAGCAATTGTAAGTACACAATGTTATTAAATATGATGATTGCAATATATTAGGAAGATTAAATCTTTGATGGGAGCACTTCTTTACTTGCATTATTGATTTATGACAACAATCTATGAAGGTCACAGTTATATTTTAAGCACTGTTTAACTATGTGTTTAAAAAATAATACACCATTACCTGATGCAAGCAACAAACATTTGTGTTTGGAAAATTGGTTGACAAACCTTTATACATAAGACATTTATGCCAGTCACATTTTCTTTACTTTGAATACTGTCAGGTATTCCCCCCACCCCAAACCACCCCCACTACCATACTGTCCTGTACTTTCTAAAGCTGTGGTTATTAGCCAGATTAGAATCTTTATTTTGGTACTTAATAAGTTTAAAGATGGCTTGCACCATATGCAAATCACCTGCTAGCAGTCAAGGAGGTGGAAAGAATATGTGGCACCCCTGCGGGGATTGCCACAGAACCCACCGGTGCAAGGAGGGATGTACACCTTGGGACACACAGCACCCAACACTTCCCACCCCAGGCCTAGAGGGGGAGCTCCACTGGCTGCCCTTAAGCCAGATCCCCTATAAAGGACAAGGTCTGAGGGAGGAGTGAGTTCAGTCAGTCAGAAAAACTCTAAATTGGACGAAGTGCCGCTCGACCTGCGCTGCTGCTAAAGACCACCAGAAAGTCGGGATATCTGGGATAAGATATAGCTTTAATTCCAACGCGTTTTGGAGCTGCTACCTGGCTTCTTCCTCAAGGTCACTTTCTGGTGGTCTTTGACAGCAGCGCAGGTCGAGCGGCACTTTGTTCAATTTAGAGTTTATCCTCACTGCGGTTATCCATGGAGCTGTGGACCGGGCAGCAGCTGTCTTTTTGAGCTATCATACTTGGTTGTGGGTTGCACAACCACATCAGGTGAGCAGATTTCATTAAGCTTTATTTCACGTCTTGTCCGAGAGATAAGACCCTATTGCGCATTATCTCACATTTCAGACAGTCAGTCAGAAAGTCAGTCAGTAAGCTAGGACTGAAGAGCCTAGAGGATCTGATTGCTGAGATTAGGCCCAGAACCAGAGAGGACCGACCCAGCTGTGCAGAGCCCTAGAGAGATGGACGGAGACCAGTGGGAGCACAGGAAGAAGAAGAAAGGAACATAGTAGTTACCCTTATAGTTCACTCGGATGCTGGAGTCCGTGCCTGCCATTAACCCCTTGTGGCAGAGAAACAAGGAGGATCTAGTTCCCCATGAAGCTCAGGAAGCACAGTGCCCAAAACGCGACCAGCTTAGGACCAGGGACCCCAAGGAAAGGATAGGCATCCCAAGAGGAGGTCCTCACCGGCAATTGTGGAAGGAGCATCCTGAGGAGAAGAGAGCGGCAGATCTAGATTCAGGCAGATCAACCAAACCATCGCATACACAGACAAAGGAGGCCTCACAACTCTCCAAGGTGGACATCCCAAACTGCACTGGCCACCTGGTTACCCTCTTGGACCATACTTGCACAGTGACACCAGTAAAAGGTACTGAAACAGAGACTGTGGTGTGTGTGAGCCTGATTCCCCGCCGTCGCCTGCAGTGATAATAGCAGGACCGCAACTATAACTCCCCTCATCCACCACGCCGCGCTGAAGAAAAGCTCCACCTGTGGGGAGCTGCACTACATCTGCGCCACACCATCACCTCAGCACCCGTCTGCAGCGCTGGTAACCACTTACTAGACACCACAGGTGGCGTCATGTATAATCCCCCAATCATCATTCCCATCAGCCATTGAGTGCCCAGGGCATGGAACCATGACCCAACCAGCCGTGATCCTTATCGAAGCCACCGTCCCGGTATCCGAGTAACCCCTTCCTTGCCGGCCCGACTCAAATACAAGACACTCCAATTTTACCTTGTCTAGCTTGATTGAGGATAGGGCTTGCAATGAGATGCTGTGTCCTTAGGGATGTTAATGAACCTCTGTGTACAGTGTGAGTAGGGTTTTAATTTTTTCTCTTTTTGATAAAAATTAGGCATCTGCTTGAGCTTATAAGCAAAGCTTTAACATTTAAAAGAGCAGAAAGTTAATAGTGGTAGCAGTTTGGAGGGCAAAAGGTGCCCGAACTACACATGGGCATCGTCACTGCACAAACTATAATGCAGAAGGTACAGTATATCTGAACCCAACTTTAGGAGCCGGACTGGCAACGATCAGCTGATCCTACCTAAAAGAGGTTGACCAGAGAATCCAGATAGACCCTTTACCATGTTACCAGAAAAGGACACTTTATTGACTATTTTGAGGTCATTTTCATATTTTTGAGCAAAAATATTTTGTTCTGTAAACACATTGATAGTCAATCAGATCGAAACCAAACTCTCAGGGGGTTTATACTATTTATTTCATCATCTTTGCTTCCTGTACTATGTTTAGTGGACGGCATTGCTCTAACACCTCCTACATACTGTATCCCAAAAAAACATTTGCCAGAATCCATGTGATCGTTAATGCTTATATCATGAACAAACCTAATTAGGCAACAGATTGTAAATGTAACTGCAATACTCATCATCCATAGGAAAGAGTAATTTCAAAAACAGACGTACATTTTATATAATGTTTTAAATGTTTGGCAAGGCACAATGAAAGTAAAATCTTAAAAGCAATCTTATGTACAATGTTACATTTTTTTACTTATTTCTCCAAAAGCTAGCATTGTATAGGACATGCACTTTTTAAATGTCTTCTGTGTTTGGAGCGTGCCCCAAAATAAGCCCAAGTGGTCATGTATGATCTGTGAAGAAACATGGCTGGAAGTCTATTATTTCAGATTGCCGTAATGATGCATGAGAGCATTGGTTATCTACACAACTGCTTTAATTGCAGTACAGGCGTTGAGTAGTGATGGGCGAATCCTAAATTACTCGGAATCGCTTGACTCTAGAGAGTCCGAGCACAGGACTCACTACTCGTTGCGAGTCTAGCGAGTCCAATGTTAATGAATGGGGAAGCGAGTAATAGCGAGTAGTGTGAGATTTACAAATCACAGATGTGTCTCGGAAGCTTCAGCCTGAAGCAATCCTAGTTTTGTCATTTATTTGCATTGGACTCGTTTACTTTGCAACTGTAATCGCTGGGAAACTCGCACAGATAAGAGTCCTGTCTGCTCAGTGTGCTGGCTGCCACAGCTCCTGGGTCCTAGAGTCTGCCTGCTGCCTGATGTAGCAGAGCTGAGATTGTTCTCAGTCTGCTCATTCCCTGTGCATAGACATCTATATCTATGCACAGGGATGAGCAGAGAGGACATCGCGTTTTGGACTGCGTCGGACGGAAGAGGATTTTTTTAAATTAAAGATGGAGTCCCTAATGGCTTTTTTTTTATTTCTAATAAAAAATTTTCTCTGTGTTGTGTTTTTTTTAAAACAATTTAATAGAAATTCATGGCGGTCATGTCTAATATTGGCGTGACTGCCATAAATTTCGGGCTTAGGGCCAGCTGATAATACAAAGCTGGCCCTAACCTCTTTATTACCCAGCGTGCCACCGCCACCAGGGCCGCTGGAAGAGCGGGGTTCAGCGCCAGAGGATGGCGCTTCAATGAACGCGCCATCTTCTGGGGCGGCTGCTGGCTGCAATTTGCAACGGGGGGTGCCCAGAAAGCTTGGGCATCCCTGCGCTGTGGATTCCAGCCCCCAGCTGCTTAGCCGTACCTGGCTAGACATAGAAATTGCGCGGCGCCCCACACATTTTTTTAAAATTATTTCATGAAATTCTGGGACCCTGACTCTGAGACTCTGACTCTGAGACTCTGACTCTGACTCTGAGACTCTGACTCTGAGACTCTGACTCTGACTCTGAGACTCTGACTCTGACTCTGAGACTCTGACTCTGAGACTCTGACTCTGAGACTCTGACTCTGAAATTCATGAAATAATAAAAAAAAAATGCGTTGGGCTCCGCGCAATTTCTATGTCTAGCCAGGTACAGCTAAGCAGCTGGGGGCTGGAATACGCAGCGCAGGGATGCCCAAGCTTTCTGGGCACCCCCCGCTGCAAATTGCAGCCCGCAGCCGCCCCAGAAGATGGCGCGTTCATTGAAGCGCCATCCTCTGGTGCTGAACCCCGCTCTTCCAGCGGCCCTGGTGGCGGTGGCACGCTGGGTAATAAAGGGGTTAATACCAGCTTTGTTATACAAGCTGGTATTAAGCCCGAGATTCTTAATGTCAGGCCACGTTTGACCCAGCCACTAAGAATCTCCAATAAAGGGTTAAAAAAACACAGAGAAAAATTTTTATTTGAAATAAAAAAAAAAGCCATTAGGGACTCCATCTTTAATTAAAAAAATCCTCTTCCATCCGACGTAGTCCAAAACGCGATGTCCTCTCTGCTACATCCCCTGTGCATAGATATAGATGTCTATGCACAGGGAATGAGCAGACTGAGAACAATCTCAGCACTGCTACATCATGTCTGTGAGCAGGCGGGCTCTAGGACCCTGGAGCTGCACAGAGAAGACAGCTGGACTCAGCTCGCAATGTAACAGCAGTTACTTTGCGAGTTTCCCTGCTATCACTGGCACAGTAGCCGAGTCTAATGCAAGACAATGGCAATCCTAGTTTTGTCAGCGTTTGCAATTGATTTGCATTGGACTCGTGCGAGTAAACGCTAGGAAACTCTCAGAGTACCGAGTTCTGCGAGTCCCTTACTACTCGCCGAGTAACGAGTCCTAGCGAGTAGATTCGCCCATCCCTAGCGTTGAGAACTTAAAGAGGTTTTCCCATACCTGGACAACCCCCTTTTAAATGAAGTAGTCCTTCTTAGAAAATAAAATATATATATATATACTCACCTCCCATACCAGTGCTGTTCCAGCCATGTTGCAGTCAAGTTTTCCAGTATTTATGTAACCTTGTTATACCATGCAATTCCTATTGGGTTGTGTGCTCTAGGGTCCATTAGATGAATGTTGGACAATCATAAGAAGTAAGAGTGAAGCAGCCTAATAGCCACTGCTGATTGGCTGCAGCTCTCACGGGGCTTATCAATATCACACAAACCCGGTGCCAATATCACTAGAACAGTACCAATACAGGAGGTGAGTACCGTATATGTCATTTTTATTTCACAAGGGGACTACATTTAAAAAGGAGTGGTCCAAGTAGTAGTCACCCCTTTTAAACAATTACAAGAATGAAGAGGTCCTCAATACCCATTGGGTATTTATGTTCCAGAGTCCTTTGTGCCTTTATAGGGTTGGTGTAGAGTCTTAGAAACAATTCATTCCCACATGTAACCTCCAAAAGTCTTTCCGGCTAGGATACCAGAGTAGGGGACCCCAAAAATATCTCCTTTACAAGTAACAGTGAATGAGTAAGCAATAGTGCAAATCAAGAGACAAAAGTTGTTGACAATTATGGTCAATCATGAACTTTCTTCAACCAGGTTCTATCTCATTGGTGTCATTTCTTTTTTTATTTTGACCACTTTCCTCCATATCCTTTTTGGCAATATGATGAGATCTCCTGTTTGAATTTTAATTGCTTTTATGTTAATCATGTAAGTAATAAATATATATGTTATTAAATGAATATACGGTCATCGTCATCATTATTATAGGTTTGGATTTATTGTATTTATGACTACAACCTAATAAACTTGTTTTCAATCTATGGCTCCGTGGCTTTGTGCCAGTTGACAAGAAAAGATATTCTAAAACACCGTTAAAGTTCAAAGGTTACGGCTCAGGCACCAAGATGAGGTGGAATATCATGTATTTGTCTTTAGACCTTTTGCGTCATTGAGTATTGGCTTTTTTTCAACACTTTCTTGCACTGAGTTTCTAGGAGATTGATGTAACTGAACAGAGCCACCATACATCTATTTATTCCTACCTGAACACTCCAGATGGAAATTTCAAGAAGCTTTGCTCCATCAGTAGTTGTCCAATATTTACATACATATCCATAGCTTGGATCTTATGGGACGGGGTAGAAAAAAGTTTCCTGACACATCCTACCTGATGCAGCCATATGTGATGATGTCAACCTGTAAACCAAACTAATTGGGTCAGGACCATTTATTGTTCATAACTTATTTTGCACCTTTTAGTTAGGACAGGGCTATTAAATTTGACCCATAAAGATTACTTCTACTACAGGAATTTTCCCACACTAAAAGTACGTACTCAATGTAGACCTTTTACTAATTATTCACAGACTCATTGATCTCCATTCTCTTCATGTAATCTGGTGTCACCATCAAGTTGGAAGATGTTTTATTGTAAAATATTGATTGAAGGGTAATAAAATTCTTTTAAACCACATGACTGGGCATTGTTTAACGCCAGATAGGAAATATAATTGGGGTAAGCAAGCAGCCAAAGGCATAAGCCTACAGGTAGTGTGTCCATCAAAGTGCTAAAGGTGCCGTCACACCTGCCGACGACGCTAACGACATCGCCGAAAAAGTGACGCATCAGCGATGTCGCTAGCAACGTCGCACTGTGTAAACGAGCGGCGCGACCGCGTTTTATCGCTGGTCGCAGGTTGAAAGGTTTACGGGAAGAACCGTAAACCTGTCAACCGGCGACCTGCGATAAGGCTGGATCGCGCCGTGTGACATCGCCAGAGCGATGTCGGCGGCGATCCAGCCTATACCGCAGCGTTGCTGCGGATCGCTCGCTGGGCTGAGCCCAGCCCAGCGAGCAATGTCACCGCCCGCATCGCTGCGGTGTCGCCGGCCGCAGCGATGCTGTGTGACAGCTGGCCAGCGATGTCGGAACCGAGAGGGCACCCGCGCATCGCTTCCGACATCGCTGGCCAGATCTTGCTGTGTGACGGCACCATAAGATTTACTACCTCCAAGAACCAATTATATATTCCACAAAGAGTGTTTAGAAGAGGAGAGTTGGGAAAAGTTGACACAATTGATTTTAAGAGAGGGTATTTGGTATAACCAGTGGTGTAGCTTGAAGCTCATGGACCCCAGTGCAAAAGCTCCAATAAGGCCACCAATTATTGCAAATCTTCAATAGCATTAGTCTTTTTCTATAGGTCAAAGGGACTTCTGGGGCCTATTAGGCTCAAGAGTTCAGGTGCGATTGCAAACCCTACATTATCCCCCATTACAATATACAATACACTTGATAGAACTCATACTTCTATGCCATTGCCACACAAATTACCTTATGGCAAGACCTCTACTGCTCCTCCTTTGCCTTTTATAACCCATTATATTATGATCCATAGCCTTAAACCATGCCATTTGTATCACAATATGGTATGACCCATACTGATCCTCCATTGCCATCTATACTCTCTTATGGCGTGACCCTTACTGCTCCTCCATTACCTTTTATAGCACCATATGGTATGCTCTATACTGCTAATCTATTGCAATATATAATATTTTAAGGAATGACCCCTACTGCTCCTCCATTGCTTTTTATAACCCCTTTGGCCCATACTCCTAATCTATTCCCATACGTATGACTTACACTGTTCTTGCATTGCCTTTTATAACACCGTATGGTATGACCTATACTCTTAATTCATTGCCATATGTAACACCTTATGGTATGACCTATACTACTCTTCCTTTGCCTTTCCTCCTTTTATAACACCATATGGTATGACCCATACTCCAAATAAATTACCTTATGTATTATCTTAAGGTACCTTTACACGCGCAAACTTTTCTAGGAATTTCACTGGCAACTTACTGGTTGCAGTGAAATCATGGAGACATTGTTCCATTTGTACACAGCAACAAGATAGAACAATGTGTCCATGATTTCACTGCAACCAGTAAGTTGCCAGTGAAATTCCTAGAAAAGTAGCCGCGTGTAAAGGTACCCTTATGGTATGACCCATACTGCACCTCTATTACCTCCTTTTATAACACCATATGGTATGACCCATACTCCTAATAAATTACTTTATCTATTATCTTATGGTATGACCCATACTGCACCTCTATTACCTCCTTTTATAACACCTTATGATTAACACGTACTGCTAATCTTGTCATCCATGACATCTTAGGCCCTTAGGGTATGCTTCATTCTGCTCCTTCATTGAATAACCCATTGTAGTTTGACCAAATACTATTGCATGTGCAACCCTTTATGGAATGATTTATAGCCATATTTCTCTTGTCTTTAGTGGTAGGTTTAAACAGAGCCTCATTGCTAGTAATCTTTTTTAAACCCAATTTTAAGTGTAGTTCCTTTAGCCCAATTTTATATTGCTAAATCTCTTTGTCTTTCATTGAGTTTTAGATATCTCTATCCTACGTTTTGTAATATCCCTTGGTGAGTATCTAAAGGTGGAATTCTTATCCTTCCTACTTTCTGGGAGAGTCAAGTACCCGATTAATTACTCTCTTCAAAAGCTACAAGAAGGTGTGGAGTGTTTCCCTTGGGTGGCGGCAAATCTCCTATGCACTTTTGAAGGGTGTAAGGTTGAAATTCCTTGATGAATTAAATAACAACTTCTTCACGAAGACAGTGACAAAGATGGATTTTCTTTTGATATCTCCAATGTATAATTTAGCACAGACTGGAATTTACCAGTACTGGTACAATTGTTTTACTGTTCAACCTAGATGAAAAACACTAAAAATTCACTTTATAACTTGATTGAATTCCTTGTCTTCTACAGATCCCAAGCTGTGGTATGTATTACTCTAGAGCATATACATTAGGTGAACTGAAAATGTAGAGATTTCGTATGTATTCAGACAGTGGCGTAACTTGAAGCTTATGGGCCCCGATGCGAAAGCTCCAATGGGGCCCCCAATTATTGCAAATCTTTAATAGCATTAGTCTTTTTCTATAATTCTTCTTTTGGGGCCCCCCTAGGCTCCAGGGCCCGGGTGTGATTGCAACCCCTGCACCTATTATAGTTATGCCTCTGTATTCAGTTATAAATTCAGATATATAAACTCGTATAAGAAAGGTCAGGGATGAGATGTGACTCTGGAGTATCGACACCAATAGTAAAACTGTAGATATGGTAATACCCCGGAGCTAGCTGTGGGGGTATCCAGTGAGTGATTGCTATCACTGTTGGGTACCTTATGACTTGCTGCTGAAGGTCTTTGGGAACGTCTGTGTGTATAATTTCTCAGGTAGGAAATATAATGTAAATAGACTAATGTATAGATCCAGCGCACACTCTGAAAATCACCTTGGTATCATTTAACCACACCTTAATTGTATTAGAAAGGCTATGGTGTTTGGTTAAACTCAATATTTTATACGTGATTGATGTAAATTTATAGTCTTAGATTATGGTATTTCTAAATATGTATAAAACAAAGAATATTAAACAATGCTACGTGGTTTAAAAACACTAGTTTATTTAAAACGTTGCTTATATAAAACCAATTAAAATCATTTATCAAGGTTTGACACTAATGCTTGATGTAGTTTCTGTATCCTAGGTTTATTGATTGGTCTGTTGGGAGGATGGTTTCTCTTTTCTAGTGAAAAAAGAATAATACCCTATTAGTATACCTTAGTTTGGTTTGTTTCCTCATACAATTTTTTTGTCTACCTGGTGCTATGGCTTGTCTCACCTCTTTCCAAGCGGGGGGAAGGGGAAAGTTCACCTTTTCTGTCTTCTTTAACTTTTAGTAGTTTGTGGGTAAACCTACTTTTGACAAAACAGCTTGTCGGGAATCTTTGTAAATATCGTGTCTGTATGTGTAGGTTTTTTATGTTGGTTCCGGTACACACCTCTAAAATTCTGGTGTTTTATAGTGTCTGTGTTTCTTTCATTTCTGCTGGTTTGGTAGTGTATGGTGCCAGTCCTACTATGACACAGATCCACAACCAACTCTGCTTTAGGAACAGAACACATATTGTAGACCTGTGCCAACACAAGGAATAACAACTATAATACTAACATCTGCTACTGTTACTTACTAGACAAGTAAGCGACAGTATAACAGTGGAACTGGTCCAGACTTTACCAACCACTGGACACCATTAAAGGTACATACTAAAGAGTAAAAACATATACCTGTGCCAACACAAGGAATAACAATTTAATTATTAATCTTTATTACTGCTCCATATTAGACGACAGTACAACAATAAAACTGATCCAGGTTGTGCCAACCACTGGACACTGCATAAGGTGCATACTAAAGAGTAGAATGATACTCACTTATCCCAAGTAGATAATAATTGAGATTATTGTTGTTGTTCTGGATAGACAAAAGTGCAGAACAAAGAAGGGGACCCTGATCCAGGAGCTACCCACCAGACTCAAATCCACCCTAGAAGGTACTCAACTTTACTATTGTTTGGTAAAGAAATAAATGTATACCTTACAACATGTATCCTAACGAGTAAGGCTGGCTTCACACTTGCAGATGCATCTGCAGCGTTTTGCAGATGCATCTGCAAGTATCAGCATGCAGACCGCGGCCCCTATGTTTATAATAGGGCGCACCGCGGTCTGAAAGCACTCATTCATTCCTATATGTGAACCGTCCGCAGGCGGATGCCTGCTTACAGATCACACACTCCCGCCCGCACCATGGACGCGAGATGTCGCGTCCATGGTGCGGGCGGGAGTGTGTGATCTGTAAGCAGGCATCCGCCTGCGGACGGTTCACATATAGGAATGAATGAGTGCTTTCAGACCGCGGTGCGCCCTATTATAAACATAGGGGCCGCGGTCTGCATGCTGATACTTGCAGATGCATCTGCAAAACGCTGCAGATGCATCTGCAAGTGTGAAGGCAGCCTAATACAATTTTAAATGAAGCAGATTAAAAGCCACACCTGATAGTAGGACTGGCACCATACACTACCAAACCAGCAGAAATTAAAGAAACATGGACACTATAAACACCAGAATTTTAGAGGTGTGTACAGGAACCAAAATAAAAAACCTGCACATACAAACACAGTATTTACAAAGATTCCTGACAAGCAGTTTTGTCAAAAATAGCTTCACCCACAAACTGCTAGAAGTTAAACGTGGACAGAAAAGGTGACCCCACCGCTTGGAAAGAGGTGAGACAAGCCATACTAAACTATACTAATAGGGTATTACTCTTTTTTCCCTAGAAAAGAAAAACCATCCTCCCAACAGACCAATCAATAAACCTAGGATACAGAAACTACATCAAGTATTAGTGTCAAACCTTGATAAATGATTTTATTTGGTTTTATGTAATCAACTTTTTAAATAAACTACAGTTTTTAAAGCACATAGCACTGTGAAAGAGTGAGGTCTTGTGAAGTTTCATTCTTTTTACTTATCTAGTGCTGCCGCATACTTTATTCAGCTCTTACTAAATGGTAACCAATGTAATGATGTTAGCATTCAGTAACATCTCAATAAAGTACAAGACAGTACTGGGTGAATGGTAAGAGCAAGATCTCACGAGACCCCACTCTTTAAAGAAGATCAACCAGCAGGTTTTAGGGCTATAAATTGAAGCTAGTGCCTTACAGGCTCTGGGATAATGAGTGCAATCATACCTTTATTTCAATCATTACATGTATGATTACTGAGATAAATGTAATAGAAGTCCTTAGAAAGTGTGCAGCAAGGGAGGGAGTGTGCAGCAATTAGCATAAGAGGAGCTGGGTTTCTTTGTATTACTGAACCTGTTTTCAATAAGCAATACCCTCCCTCCTCCCTCCCTCCATTTCCCTGCTTGACTGTGATCTCACAAGCAGTAGAAGCCTCCACCCCTTCCATTCTCTACATGTCCTGATTTGTCTCCTCTTGCAGATCTGGACAGATCCCTGCTATTGTCAGCACAGATCACAGATGACAGATCATAGATGGGGATATATCTATGGAGCATGCTGGGGGTTGTAGTGTCTCTGTAACTGCAGACTGTGTGATGGAGCATGCTGGGAGTTGTAGTGCCTCTGTATATGCAGACTGTGTGATGGAGCATGCTGGGGGTTGTAGTGTATCTGTATGTGCAGACTGTGATGCAGCATGCTGGGGGTTGTAGGGCTCTGTATCTTCAGACTGTGTGATAGAGCATGCTGGGGGTTGTAGTGTATCTGTATCTGAAGACTGTGTGATGGTACATGCTGACAGTTATTATTATTAATAATAATTTATAGAGCACCATTGATTCCATGGTGCTGTAAATGAGAAAGGGATACATACAAACAAGTTAAAAATACAATGAACAAACTAACAGTGACAGACTGGTACAGAGGAAAGAAAGGACGCTGCCCTTGCGGGCTTACATTCTACAGGGCAATGGGGAGGGAGAAAGTAAGTTGGGTCTGCTCTGGTGGTGGTGGAGCGCCGGGTCCAGTGGTGGTGAGGTGGCACTGTGGTCATTGCAGGCTATAGGCTGTTCTGAAGAGATGGATTTTCAGGTTCCGCTTGAAGATTCTGAGTGTAGGGGATAGTTGGACGTTTTGAGGTCCAGAATTCCAGAGAATGGGGGATGCTTGGGTGAAGTCTTGCAAACGGTTAGATGAGGAACGTACATGTGTGGAGGAAAGGAGGAGATTAGGGATGGGCGAATCTACTCGTTACTACTCGGTACTCGCCGAGTAGTAAGGGATTCGCCAGAATCGTTACTCTGCGAGTAATCGCAGGGATTACTCGCACAGTAACGAGTCCGCCCCCCTCAACCTCCCTTCCCCCCCCGGTCCTAAGTTAGGACTGGGCTGGGGGGAGCGAGCAGGGAGCGAAGGAAGGGAGGGGGGAGAAATGCTCCTTACCTCTCTTCCTCTCTTCCAGCTGTGTGCTCTGTGCTGGGCTCCGGGTCCTGCGGGCTGCAGCAGCTCCAGGGTCCTAGAGCCCGCCTGCTCTCCCTGTGTACAGACATACATGTCTGTGCACAGAGATGTAGCAGTGCTGAGATTGTTCTCAAGCCTGCTATCCCTGTGTACAGACATGTATATCTATGCACAGGGATGTAGCAGAGTGGACATCGCATTTTGGACTACGTCGGACGGAAGAGGATTTTTTTAATTGAAGATGGAGTCCCTAATGGCTTTTCTTTTATTTCTAATAAAAAAAATTTTCTCTGTGTTGTGTTTTTTTTAAAACAATTTAATAGAAATTCATGGCGGTCATGTCTAATATTGGCGTGACAGCCATAAATTTCGGTCTTAGGGCCAGCTGATATTAAAAAGCTGGCCCTAACCCCTTTATTACCCAGTGAGCCACCGCACCAGGGCCACTGGAAGAGCGGGATTCAGCGCCAGAGGATGGCGCTTCAGTGAACGCGCCATTTTCTGGGGCGGCTGCAGGCTGCAATTCGCAGCGGGGGGTGCCCAGAAAGCTTGGGCCTCCCTGCGCTGTGGATTCCAGCCCCCAGCTGCTTAGCTGTACCTGGCTAGACATAGAAATTGCGCGGAGCCCCACGCATTTTTTTTTATTATTTCATGAAATTCATGAAATAGTAAAAAAAAGGGCTCCCCTATATTCTTGTGTCCAGCCAGGTACAAATAGGCACCTGGGGGTTGGGGGCAGCCCATCGCTGCCTGCTGGATCCGGCTGGTTACAAAAATACTGCGAAGCCCACGTCAAATTTTTCTGAAAAATCCATAAAACAATATAAATAAAAGGGACTGCATCTTTATTAACCCCTCCAAAATGGTCGAGGGGTTAGTAAAGATGCAATCCTTTTTTAGGATTGTTTTATTGATTTTTTAAAAAAACAAAAACGACGTGAGCTTTGCCGTATTTTTGTAACCAGTCGGATCCAGCAGGCAGCGACGGGCTGCCCCCAACCCCCAGGTGCCTATTTGTACCTGGCCAGACACAAGAATACAGGTGAGCCCCCTTTTTTTTAATTATTTCATGAATTTCATGAAATAATAAAAAAAAATGCGTGGGGCGCTGCGCAATTTCTATGTCTAGCCAGGTACAGCTAAGCAGCTGGGGGCTGGAATCCACAACGCAGGGAGGCCCAAGCTTTCTGGGCACCCCCCTTTGCGAATTGCAGCCCGCAGCCGTCCCAGAAGATGGCGCGTTCATTGAAGCGCCATCCTCTGGCGCTGAACCCCGCTCTAACCATAGGTTAGTGATAGATTGAAGATGTGGGTTAGGGCTGGGATAAGCATGGTGGTAAGCTTGGGGAAGAAGTGCAAAGAGATGGGGTCCGATACACAAGTGGTGAGGTGCGATTTGGAGAGGAGGTGCGCAAGTTCTCCTTCAGTGATGGAGGGGAGGAGGGTTAGTGGGGGAGGGGAACGGTCTGGTATACATAGGGGTTGCGATGATTGGGTAGCAAAGACTTGTCTTAGCTGATCAATCTTATTGGTGAAGTGTGTTGCAAAGTTTTCTGCAAAGATACGAGATTGGGGGTAGTGGGGAGCAGAGGAGGGAGTTAAATGTGTTGAACAACTGCCTGGGGTTGTGGGACAAAGAGGATATGAGGGTAATTAAGTAATTCTGTTTAGTGGTGGTGAATGCTGACTTGAATGTGAGAAGTGCTTGCTTGAATGCTGTGTAGTTTTCATGCGAGTGTGTTTTCTTCCAGCACCGCTCTGCAACCCTAGACTCTTGCTGTGGCTTTTTAGTGGTGTCTGTGTGCCAGGGTTGTCTGTTGATTTGTTGTGTTCTGCCGTGAACGAGAGGGTCAACAGCATCAATCGCTGCTGTGAGTGTAGTATTGTAGAAAACTGTGGTATTATGTGTTGTGTAGTTCTGAGCCAGTTACACTACAACTCCCTGCATGCTTGATCACACCGTCTGCACATCAACAGACACTACAACTCCCAGCATGCTCCAAAGATAGATCCCCATCTGTGATCTGACATCTGTGATCTGTGATGACAATAGCAGGGATCTGTCCAGATCTGTGAGAAGAGACAGATCAGGACACAGAGACTGGAGGGGGCGGGGGTTTCTACTATTTGTGAGATCACAAGCAGGGAGATGGAGGGAGAGGGGATTTGGCTTAGGGTGCATCCTCATGATCAGGAGACGCAGCGTTTTGGATGCAGCGTCTTTGTGCTGCGTCCAAAACGCTGCGTCATACAGTACTAGCATAGTGGATGGGATTTCAAGAAATCCCATCCTCACTATGCGTAACCTGCCCGCATCGTGTTTAGAGCTGCGGTGCGGGTTGCTGGGAGTCCGCGCCTCCACAGCATGTTCATTTCATGCTGCGGAGTTGGAAGCAGCTCCCATCGGGAGACTGCAGGGAGAAGCCGCCCTGCACCCACCGAACACGCTGAGTACAGGGTGGCTGCGGTCTACCTGCGGCCACCCGCGGCTTCCCTCAGGTCCAGAGGAGCTGCCTCCAACACGCAGCTCCTTCGGACCATGTGCATGCACCCTTAGAGGAAATAGGGCAGTAATTCATAGAAACCCAGCCCCTATTATAGTAATTGCTGCACGCTCCGTTCCCCTGCTGCACACTTTCTAAGGACTTCTGTAACATTTATCTCAACAGTCATACATGGAATCACTGCAGTAAAGGTATGCACTAAGGATCCTGTAAGGTAATGCCTTCACTTTATAACCCTAAAGCCTGCTGGTTGGTCCTCTTTAAAAAAGCAAGAGTGGCCATGGACATTTGTAGAATACATGTCAGTATTCTATAACCAAGAGGCAGTAGGGGCCTTTGTGTTTAAATGAATTCACAAAAGACTTTTTAACATTGCTGTGCATATATGCATTATGTTTAGGGTTTTGTTTAGTGCTTCTTCAGGTTGTGTTCCAGGCGGAAAAAACCTTGTATGCATATAGCCTTAATGTGCATTAGTGGTGGTGAGCACATAAGCAGTTAATGTCCATTTTCTTCACATTCCCAGTAATAGCACCTAATCAGCACCTCCTGTTCCTGGGTAGATGGAGATGATGTGCTGTTTGTGGTTTCATTTATTACTCCATCCGCACATTCAACTATGCATCATATATAAAAAATTACACACAGTACCACAACTCCCCAAAATCCAATAATCTGCCACTATTTCACAGGTGGATGTCTTACCATTCGGCTAAAATATAAAGTATTGTCCAGAGAGGGACGATGAACTTGTTTTATAAGGTGTTGGTGTTACAGAGAAATCTCTCAAAGCAAAATTATATACCATACATTTCTAGTATTACTTCTACAGCTACAGGCATGACTACTGCTACATTACTATTACTGCAAATTTTACTTAACGTGGTACTACTGTTGTCATAGATCTCAACAATTTCAGATTCAGCAGGTCTGTCTTGATTTGATGAATCAATCCCACTATCCTGGCAGTGAGGGATTTTGTCCCAAACTCCTCCCACTATTCCTTACCAACTTCAAAGGTCCTACTCCTCAGGAGGAGCCACCATCTCATTTTGCTTTCCTCTGATCTTCTCAAGACTTAAGGTTACAACCTTCATGTCTATCAATGAGCCACAGTTTGAACTGAGAAAAATAAGAGAATTTGGTAATCTTGACTTGTAGTGCAGGGAACCCAGAAGCAGACTTATACAGGTACATAGATATACGTCTGACAATACAATGTATCTCTATATCTCTGCATTCTACAGGTGAAGAAAAAGTTTTTTTTTTTTTTGCTATAAAACTGCTAAAAGTAATGCAAAACAATTACAAAAAGGTCATTTTTTTAGGCCATGTTCACATTGCATGTAAATGCTGCATTTTTCTCCTGCTGCTTATTTTTGTTCAGAAATAATGTCATATTTAACTGTCCAGGAAAAGTGGATGTGATTTCATGAAAACTTCACCCACTGTGAGTCTAAAGACGTGGCTGAACTGTGTGGTTTTGGTACTTTTTATATCTCCAGAGCCTAAAAAACATGTAAAAAACGTACTTTTTTTAAGGGCAGAATCAAAAATGTTCTGTACTATAAAAACCACATTATAAACTGCACCCAAATGCAGCAAATAAGGCATAAAAAGCATAAAAGAATTAAGCAAAATGTAATACCTGGTGATTAAAGGGAACCTGTCAGCTCGTTCTAGCCCCTAACCTATCACTACCTGCCCCTACACCTTGGTAGCTGATCCCTAACCATCCCCGTCTGAGCTAAACATGCCCTATAAAGTTTAAGAAAATGATTTATAACTTACATGTAGTCTCCATCCGGAGACTGGAAAGGCGGGCTCCAGGTCTACATTTTCCCATCCTTGCTGGCTTATAGCACGCCCCCGCTGAGCTTCCTCATTACTTGTACTGTGCCACCTCATTTTGAAATTCCCGCCTCCTATGTAACTATGATGTGCAACCACCTAGCAAAAAGGGGAGTTACAAATGGGGCGTCCTTCATATATGTCGTCTATAAACCTTAATATTAGTACAATCTTTTTCAGGCTGGTACAGTCCTGTTAAACTACATTGGTGTCAATAACGATGAAGTACATAATGTGGAATATCAACTGAAACAGTTTTTTTGCATAGAGCAATCATGTTAAATACAATAGAGCAAATGATAATTTAAAACAAAAAACAATGGGAGGGAAAAATAGCAAAACCTAAAGCTTGATGTGACACTGATATTGGCCACTTTACATTAAATTAGTATGGAAACACATTTTGACTTACCTGTGGTAAATCACAAATGAGAATCACCTGTGATAAATTGTCAGTGCCAATGTGACATGAATTATCCAATGAATGACTTGAGTGTTTTAAAAAGCCACATGTTAGATCCTGTATCTTTGTCACAATGGTAAAGACAAAGGAACTGTCTGAGGACATCAGAACTGCTATTATTAGCAAACACAGGACTTCAAATATGAATAAGGCCATCTCCAAGAACCTTGGCATCTCAGTTTCAACAGTTCACAATGTTATTATAAAGTTTGCCAAGCATGGGACTTTAAAGAATCTCCCTGAATGTGGGGAAAAGAGGAAAATTGGCAAGAGATGTCTTCAAAGGTTGGTGCGAATGGTGGAAAAAACATCACGTCAAACATCCAAAGTCCTAAAGGCCAACCTAGAACAGTATGGGGTCAAGGTTTTAACAAGTACCATATATTGCGTACTAAACCAAGCAGAGCTTTATGGGCAAAGGCAAAGGAAGAAACTATTGCAGAAGAAAAGACATAAAAATCAACAATTGATCTTTGCCAAACCACAATCCTTCTGGGAAAATGTTCTGAGGACAGATGAAAAAAATAGACTTTTTGGCAATTTAACGCAACAATTTGTTTACAGATAGCACAATGAAGCTTATAAGGAAAATATCACTCTTCCAGCAATTAAGCATGGTGGAGGATCCATAATGCTTTGGGGTTGCTTTGCTGTGCCTGGTACTGGAGACTTTGACTGTATCACAAGAAATCATGAAATCAAAGACTTATCAAGAGATCTTAGAGTGAAATGTCCTAACCAGTGTAATAAAACTTGGTTTGAGTTGAAGATCACGTGTCCTCCAGCAGACAATGACCCAAAGCACAAATCCAAAAGCACACAGGAAAGGTTGTAAAAGAAAAAATGGTCTGTTTTAAAATGTCGGCAATGAAGCCTGATGTTAATCCCATTGAAAATCTTTGGGGTGATCTGAAATCTGCCATTGGGAAAAAGAACCTGCAAACATTCAAGAGCCTGAACAAACTGCAAAGGAAGAGAAAATACCAGCGCAGAAGTGCAAGAAGATTATAGATGCTACAAGAAACGTGGAGGCTTCATCAATGCCAAAGGGGGGAAATCAAGTATTAATTAGGGGCCTTTATTGCTGTTTATTGTTTTTTCTTTGAAATTGCAACATGTAAGGTGACAAACAATTATTATGGTATTAGTTTGGATCATTAATTAAAAAATACTGAAGATATAGCTTTGGTACATTTCCATTTGTTTCTGAAGATATTGTACAGTCTATCAACAAAATGAAGGGGTGGCAATAATAGTGAGCAGCACTGTACTCACTGTAATGTAAAAACAATTTGCTGTGCATATGTTCATTCTCCATTGAACTTTGTTTTAATAACTTCGGATTTCCAATGACGTCAATTATTTAAAAGAAGTGACTAGTTCATTCTTTAGGTGGATAATTCGTTCACTAGTTAAAAAAAAAAAAGTTAGCGGTCAAAGATGTTGCAAATGCAAGATAAAAGTAGAGGGGTGCACCTTGAAAAGGACCCGGTGGTCTAGTGGGGGAACTTTTAAAAGGTGGGGGGTTGCCTCTCACCTACTCTGGTTGTTCACCCGTGCACAACACCGGTGATCGCGCAGCGGTGGAGGACCATGGGCTGCTGCAGGACCGCTCAGAGGCTTCCTTCATCCTGGTGCGGTCACATATGAGAACCCGGTCACCTGATGTCTGTTATTGAAACGCGTAGTGGAATATTATAGTAATAATAAACACGTCTGTAAGAAAATTTCCTTTTGAGAGTCTCTTGGCTACCTAGCGCTCCTCATACGACCACTGAGTTTTTGTATCTATAAAGATGTTTAAAGCCATCCAGAAAAATGTGTGTCCTGATGCGTCCTCCTCATGAAATACTTGCCTAAAAGACGTCATGTGCACGTACCCTAATGCAGAAGATCCTTGGATAAGTTGAAGTGCAATGACTCCAAAATCAATCAGATTTGCTTCTGTTGCAAAATTAAAGACCCAAATTCGAAGCTAATATCGTAAACTTTCCTTTTCTCCCAGATATTAATAGATAAAATGCGATAACGTAGACTATTTAGTGGGCACTTTTCTATTCTTTACAGTTATGAAGCATCAGAAATGTCCTTTTTCTGGCAACAGGTTTACTTTAAATGTGAATTATCCATTACCGTAAAGGGACACCATTGTGTTTAATGAGTCACTGTCTTCCTGTCGCCCTGTCACATATTTTCATTCCCATTTGACTGGATTAATTACAGTGACAAACAGGTTCTTCTCCTGTCACACCTTTCCCCTTGTCCACCCATGTTAAAGGCTTTATTTAATACATACATTTACAATATCTAACCAGGACAGCTCAGTCCCAGATGAAATAAAACCCGTTTGGAGGATTACTCAGTTTATTTACCGAATTTCGACTTCCTTTGTAGAAGACATGACCTGATCGTAGCTACTTCATCCATTGACGTGATCTTTGATGGTAACTGAGGAAACAAAGCCCAAGCAAAAACTATGATTGACGCTGGGCTCCTTGTTTAACTTCTTGACCTCTAAATGATGGGTAAAGTGAAACTTTACCTTTAATTACTGGCTATATAGTCAGCAAATGTACGACATTGCTCTTTATTTTCATTAAGATAAAAACACAATCATTAGCACCAAATAAAATTCAGGGGTAAATGGAAACCATCGAAAGGCAGGCTGGCTGCTGACCGATCTTATCAAGAATGACCTTTTTTATTGCATTTATGGTTTTTGTGAATACTTTTTTTTGGGTGCTGACTAGAAGCAGTAAATGGGGTAAGCGGAGCTTAGGGGGCTACAAAATTTTCATTGGGTAAAATTGATATAAAAATGACTGTCTTACAAATCTATAAGACGTCTCATAATTATAGCTAAGGATTTAGAAACTAATTATGACAAGAGGGAGGGAGAGCTGACACTTGCAATTTCTTTGAAGCAGGACCTACTAGTGTGGATAGGCAATTGCTACCCAGTGATGTACCAGTGCAGACAAAAAGTATGGGGTTTGTATATTGAGAGCATTAGAAGAGACTGATGTATCACCTCTAAGACCAGAACTGCTGAATTTTAAAGTATATTTGGGCACTGGTAGTCAGTGATAGATCCTACAGTTATGGGGTACACATTGTCAGCATAGGGACAGAGTGATGAACATAATGCACATTTTTTCACAAATGTAAGAACTACCTACGAGCTCCAAAAAAATATCAGGCAGATAGATAACAATATCTATGTCATGTTTCCTATCTATTAACAGAAAAAATCATGATAGGAAAGAAGATGGTAATATCTTCAACCTAGGACCTCTGGGGGCGAAGATATTGAAAAATTGGGAATCTCATAAAATTCTGAAGGTCCAAGCACATTCCACAAACAGACCCCACATGAGATCACCAGGGGAGGTATGTGGGAGTGACTGGTCATTAATAAATACAGAAGGCTGAATTGGCCCATTGTTCGATACTGGAAGATGCACTTTGATGTAGGATTGATCCATATATTTTTTATAAGGAGAACATCTCTCCTCTAAGCTGAAACATCAAGTTTAGTAATTTTTTTAATTATTTATTTTTATTTTAAGTAATTCTGTATTTTTTTTATTTTTAACATCTTTTGTATATTTTTTATAAACACTGCCTATCTTTCGGATTAAATATGTAATGTTTACCCTGTTTCCTTGAAAATAAGACACTCTCTTATATTACTTTTTGCTGGAAAAAATGCACAATGTCTTATTTTCAGGGGATGTCTTATTTTGCCATCATCCCCTTGCAAGCCCCAATATTCTCATGCAGCCCCCAATTTCCCATTCATCCTCTTGCAACCCCCAATATTCCCATGCAATATGCCCTCATCCATCTTATTTTAGGGGAAACTGGGTACTAGCTTTGTTCTCCTTGCTCTATAAACTGCATACTCCAAAGCTTGACGCTACCTATAACAGGTGTCCAATCTACCTGTATAAACGATTGGGGATGACACCCCCATCTGTCTCTTTGACAACTGGTGCCAGTGGTGGGATAGCTGTATGACCCCTTCTCGGCTATCTCCTTGACAAAAGGAAGAAGATTGTCAGGACACCAAGGTTGACTACCTGTTATTTATTGTTTCATGCTTGTAATAGTGCAATGTCGGATGTGGCTAGGTTTAATTCCAGCTTCACCAGTAGAGAAATTCCACGGTCTAACCATAGAATTGCAACCAATAGTAAGTGTCCACATTCTTAGATTGTGTAACTGTTGTAAGAACAATAAATAAAGCATAAACCACAATTATTTCTCATACATTCTTATCAGACCTTCCAACGGGTCAATGTTTAATGCCAAATATTCCAAGGAGTAACAAGGGTAGTCAAATATCTATTTTTTTTTATAGAAATATTGTGTCTGTTTATGGGCTGTGTCTGGTTGGTGGTGAATTGTGTATACTGTAAGACCAGGCACAACCCCTTTTATATAGGATCGCTCCATTTCCCAACCTATGATTTAGCCATGGCTAGTAAGTAGCTTCAACATGCCAAACCTTCTGCGCCAATGACATGAATCACTGTCCAAGTAATGTATAGGATACTCTTCATTGTGGCTCATATGTTCAGTCAAGAGATCCTGCTCCATGATGTCCATTCGACCCAGTGGAGTATCAAAGATTATCTTCAATTTCTTTAAAAACTACTTAAAGGGAGCCTGTCATGTTTCATATGACATCTGATCTGCAGGGAGAAGGTTATACAGCAGGGAGACCGGATCAGACTGATATACATTTTTGCGAGAAAAGTTTCAGTAAAACTTGCATTGTATTTATTTTGCATTGCTTACATAGTGCCATGATGTTCAGCAGTGAGTTACAGACATAATCATCACTGTCCAGGGAGAACATACAAACTAATTGCACATGTTGTCCTTGGTGGGATTTGAACCCAGGACCCCAGTGTGGCAAAGCAGCAATGCTAACTACTGAGCCACTGTACAGTACTAACCACTGAGCCATCATACAGATCTAATCACTGGGCCACCGTATAGTACTAACCACTGAGCCATCATACAGTGCTAACCACTGAGCTACTGTACAAGGCTATCCAATGAGCCACCATAAACTGAGCCATCATACAGTGCTAACCACTGAACTACTGTACAGGGCTATCCACTGAGCTACCATAAACTGAGCCATCATACAGTGCTAACCACTGAGCTACTATAAAGGAAAAACAACAACAGCTTATAGTGCGCCTGTACACATGGGGTTGTTAGCAGACGGTTCTTTTGCGTTTAAACTCACCTGGTCTGGTTATAAACCACAGCCCGTAGATAAGCTTATTAAATCAAGCAACGGAATCCTCCGGTATCGTCCTCGTGCTTCCTACGAGGTCTTTCTCCGGGGAAACACTAGTGCCGGGCGGCGTCACGTGTCTAGTAAAGGGGCCTTGAGAAAGACGTGTGTGCACGTCGAAATGCATCGTGGGTTTTGAGAGCCTTAAGCTTGAATAATTATAACTGCAATTATTTTAATAAAGTCCGGAAAAGAAGCCAGCATCAGAGATCTTCCTTACCTCAGCGCCCAAACATACACCACGCTTCCATCCTTTCGAACCACTGAGCTACTGTACAGTGCTAACCACTGAGCTACTGTAAAGGGCTATCCACTGAGCTATCATACATTGCTAACTACTGACTTATTAAAATCCCTGGGGTATGTAAATGAGTCCAGTGGGCAGTCCTATTTAGTTATTGACAGTCTTGCCTGCATGACTGTGCATGCAGAAATAGCTGTCAGTCACTAATAGGATTATATTTATACAAACATCAGGGATTTAAAAGAACATATGTTATACTAAATTCTTTCCAACTAGCCTATATACAGCTGTGCTCAAAAGTTTACATACCCCGCCACATTTTTTACTTTCTTGGCCTTTTTTCAGAGGACCAGAATGAAAACACAAACACTTTTTTTTCCACTAATGGTTAGTGGTTGGGTGAAGGCATTTATTGTCAAACTACTGTGTTTTCTCTTCTTAAATCATAATGACAACCAAAAACATCCAAATGACCCTGATCAAAAGTTCACATACCCCAGTTCTTAATACCGTGTATTGTCCCCTCTAATATAAATGACAGCTTGAAGCTTTTGGTAGTTGTGGATGAGGCTCTTTATTTTCTCAGATGGTAAAGCTGCCCATTCTTCTTGACAAAAAGCCTCCAGTTCCTGTAAATTCCTGGGTTTTCTTACATGAACTGCACGCTTGAGTTCTCCCCAGAGTGTCTCAATGATATTGAGCGAAAATGGAAGTGATATAAATTCAGCGCTCAGGCAAGGAACATGGCTCTGTTACAGCATAAATTACCTTTAGGTTTTATTAAATCGGTGTGAGAATCCAGTATCCACAACGCGTTTCGACGCAACAAGCGTCTTTATCAAGTGATTCGCTTGTTGCGTCGAAACGCGTTGTGGATACTGGATTCTCACACCGATTTAATAAAACCTAAAGGTAATTTATGCTGTAACAGAGCCATGTTCCTTGCCTGAGCGCTGAATTTATATCACTTCCATTTTCGGTCACTTACTTCTTCCCTGCTGGGAAGCGTGATTAACTGCAGCTCGGCAACAGGAAACTACAGACCCGATACCAACTCCCTCCCTCAGTGGTCATGCGCACCGGACACCAGCGATTCACATGAACCACATTGAATTCTGAGCCGTCGGAAGCACCAGCAGCCCCGTCGCAGCTCTTCAACCTGTTGTGCGGTCGGCACAACAGGACCAGGTGAGCAGGGGAACATATCACCCACCCTCCTCACTACTACATACAGTGTGGCGCAACCTTTTGTTTCTTTATCAATGATATTGAGGTCAGGAGACTGAGATGGCCACTCCAGATCCTTCACTTTGTTCTGCTGTAGCCAAAGACAGGTCAACTTAGCCTTGTGTTTTGGATTGTTGTCATGTTGGAATGTACAAGTAGATCCCATGCGCAGCTTGCGGGCTGATGAGGGCAGATATCTCCAGTATTTGTTGATAATGTGCTGCATTCATCTTTCCTTCAACTTTGACCAAGTTTCCTGTGCATTTGTAGCTCACACATCCCCACGTCATCAGTGATCCACCTCCATGCTTTTCAGTAGGAATGGTGTTCCTTTCATCATAGGCCTTGTTGTCACCTCTTCAAATGTAACATTTATGGTTGTGGCCAAAAAGATTAATTATGGTCTCATCACTCCAAAGTACCTTGTTCCAGAAGTTTGAAGGCTTGTCTCTGTGCTGTTTGGTGTATTGTAGGTGAAATACTTTGTAGCATTTGCACAGTAATGGCTCTCTTCTGGCAACTCAACCATGTAGCCCATGTTTCTTCAATTGCCTTCTTATTGTGCATCTTGAAACAGTCACATCGCTAGTTTTCAGTGAGTTGTGGCCGAAGTTTTGTTTGTCTACCTAATCGTGGTTTGGTTTTCGGCTTTTACAGAGACCCTTTGCCCTTTTACAGTTCCCCTGATTTTCCCTTTGTTAATCAAAGTTTGAACACTGGTGACTGGCATTATCAATTCCTTGGATATCTTTTGTATCCCTTTCCTGTTTTAAACAGTTCAACAATTTTTCCCGTAGATCAGTTGACAATTTTTTTTGCTTTCCCCATGACTCACAATTCAGAAACGTCACTGGCTGGATGAAAGATGCAAGTGTCTCTCTGGATCCCAGAAACTCACTCAGCTTTTATGCACACATAATGATTATAAGCAAACAGGTCACAGGTGAGGATGTTACCTATTTTAGCCATTCAAACCCATGTCTTTTGATCAGGTTAATTTGTATGTTTTTGGGTGTCATTATGATTTATAAAGAGAAAGCACAGTAGTTTGACCATAAATGGCTTCACCCAACCACTAACCATGAGTTGAAAAAAAGTTTTTGTGTTATTATTCATATTCTCTGAAAAAAGGCCAAGAAAGTAAAAAATCTGCTGGGGTATGTAAACTTTTGAGCACAACTGTAGTTGTCTACAGCTCGGACCACATGTACAATGTGTCAGGTTAATTTTAAAGCGGATATCCATATCCAATTTATTTTTCAAGATCATGCATTTATAGTTTATTACATAGATTTATAGCAATAAAATACAATATTATGAACTTTCAAAACTCTTGTTACCATCTCATACTTCCTCTTCCAGGTGGATGGTATTTGACCTCCACAGCCAATCACTGGCAGCATCGGTGGCCAATGTGTAACAAGACAACAAGACAAGCCTATGCATATAGATACATTTTGGGCTCTTCAGAACTAGGGATAGATGAACAATAGATTGCATTTAATCTTGCCATAAATACTAGCAAGTTTTAGGTTCTATGCTTTAAGAAGTGCACTTGTGTCCTCCTTCAGAACCGATAAACTCCTTGCGTTACGTATGGAGGTTTTTGACTCTATAGGTTTAATAAAGATGGGTGTGATTGGATCCTGTTTATTGTGTGGTTGCCTAACTACCAGAAAGAGAATGCCTTCACCGTACTTCATAAAAAGCTTTTGGGAGTGTAAATGTCCTTTTGATGAATGTTAATTCGACTTATCTCCTGAATACAAATAACTGTGTCATGATATGACAAAGCAGTCTTCTACCCTGATTGATGCCTCAGTCCTAGGAGATAGCCCTTACCCAAAAATAATTCTTCAATGTGAGGAGCCAGGTCTGCGTCGCCTGTCTGCTATGTTAAAGTGACAGCAGCAATTACATGGACAAATCCTTCAAGTGTCACTTTAGAGTTCTTTATCGTGTGCACGTTGCGTGTGTGACTGAGCAGTCCGGGAATTAGGGATGTCATTGACCCCAACCACTTGTACTGTGTTCTACTATCACCCACTGGATGCTGTAATTATCACGTACTTGCTTCATGTAGTTTTGGCTTATAGGAGACCTTTATATTTCTTGCCCAATAGACGAAGTGGAAAAAGCAATAACAAAGAGTTGTGTAGGTGTATGTTCCAATGTTTCGTTCACCTCCTAACTTCCTCTAGTGTTAAGGAAAGGCATCTCACAAGAAAGAATGAGTTTTGATGAGCGAGTAGCAATGAATTTATAATTGCTATAATCATAACGAGTACTTTGTAATACTCGTGTGCTCGTCCGAATAGCGATTCCATTGTTAGTCAATTGGTGATAGGCTTTGGCCACACACATCTGTCCATAAAACGACCATTTCCGGGAGAGGGCAGGAGGGTGGGCTTTTTTTAGTTTTTACTGCATGAAACACCTTGCTGTGCCTCCCAGAGAGAGCCTAACATCTAATCTGAGAAAGGGGTGAGAATGAGCAAAATAGGGTATTATCCTTAGGAGACAGGTTTTGAAATGGTGTAACTTAGGAACTGCTCACCTGATAGGGTTGTGTAGCACACAACCAGCGTGATCGCTCAGAACAATACAGCTGCTGCCAGGACCGTACCTCCACAGGTCACTGTGGTCACGATAAGCTTCTAATAGGACAAAGTACCTCGTGGTCCGAGCTGCTGTGTTCGTATGATGTAAAAACCAGATACAGCGGTATGTCTGGGTATAGTAGTAGCTGTTTATTTTCTGATGCGTTTCAGAGTCATATCCCAAACTCCTTCCCTGAGGAAGGAGTTTGGGATATGACTCCGAAACGCGTCTGAAAATAAACAGCTACTACTATACCCAGACATACCGCTGTATCTGGTTTTTACATCATACGAACACAGCAGCTCGGACCACAAGGTACTTTGTCCTATTAGAAGCTTAACATCTAATCTGCTCTCACTGGGGTACTGACTCCCTTTGTGCACTGAAGGGAGCTGTCAATTTGTGTCAGATTGCTCAAGATCAATACATCACTCACAAGCACCAGCGTTACTCGCAGAGTATTTAGTATTGCGGATACCGTACTATCCATGCAAGTAACAAATAGTAACAATTACACTCGCTCAACACTAGGAATGAGGTCAAGGTTATCAAAGGCTTAAGGGGAGCCTCCATGGTGTTAGACCGTATATAAAATGTGTAGATAATCTAGTGGTGGACCATGGATACTGCAGACAAAAATCAGAAGTATTCAAGAAAGGGACTATACATGACTCTATTAGTTTGGGCATATTGCCCAAATTCTTGGTGGTCTAGAGCAGGGGTCCCCAAATCCAGGCCTCGAGGGCCCCCAACAGTGCATGTTTTCAGGATCTCCTTAGTATTGCACAGGGGTTGGAATCATTACCTGTGCATTTGATCACATTAACACCTGTGCAATACTAAGGAAATCCTGTACTGTTGGCGGCCCTCGAGGCCTGGAGTTGGGGACCTTTGGTCTAGAGTCTAGAAGACATCAATGCTTAAATCGTTAATGGTGTAGGGCAGTGATAGGGTTTACGGTAACATCCCTTTAGTGATGTAGGGGTTCATGTCTGATTTTCTAGTGGCCTAAAAAAGTAAAATAGTTGATGTGAGTGTGCCTTTTGTCTAGGGTTGTGATTTGGAAGAACGGAGGGATGTCAATGTCTCTGTTTACTTAAGATAATAGTAAATAGGTTTCATTTAATAATTCCTGGTAGACTAAAGGTGGCTTCACACCTGGCGACGTCGCTAGCGACATCGCCGAAAAAGTGACGCATCAGCAATGTCGCTAGCGACGTCGCGCTGAGTAAATGAGCGGCGCGACCGCGTTTTATCGCTGGTCGCAGGTTGACAGGTTTACGGGAAGAACCGTAAACCTGTCAACCGGCGACCTGCGATAAGGCTGGATCGCGCCGTGTGACATCGCCAGAGCGATGTCGGCGGCGGTCCAGCCTATACCGCAGCGTTGCTGCGGATTGCTCGCTGGGCTGAGGCCAGCCCAGCGAGCGATGTCACTGCCCGCATCGCTGCGGTGTCGCCGGCCGCAGAGATGCTGTGTGACAGCTGGCCAGCAATGTCGGAACCGAGCGGGCACCAGCGCATCGCTTCCGACATCGCTGGCCAGATCGTGCTGTGTGACAGCACCTTAAGGCTGTGAGTGAGGATATATCTCTGGAAGTCAAAGTCAGTGAAGGTGTTCCTATCTCTGTCCTTGTTGAACTAGGTCAGTGATGGCGCTCATAATAGGGTTTGTGGTTGTCTAGACTAGTGAAGGTGTTCATATCAATTTTCTTTGTGATTTAGACAAGTAAAATGGTTCATATCAGTGTCCCTGGTGGTTTAGGTACTGTATATACTCGCGTATAAGCCGAGTTTTTCAGCCCAAAATTTGGGCTGAAAAGTCCCCCTCGGCTTATACGCGAGTATACAGTATATATACATATATATACATCATATATGTATATATACAGCCGCAGCCCCGGAGGTATACAGGCCCCCCCATCAAGCTCCAGGGCCCCCCCCCTTGCGCGGCAGCCTGTAAAGTAAAATCATACTTGCCAGTGTCCTGTCGCGCCGTCCGCAGCTGCCGACATGACGATCCCGGGCTTCATTCCGCGTCTTCCGCATTCCTTTAGTCGCGGGCAATGACGTCATTGCCCGCGACTACAGGAAGTCGGAAGCCGGAAGACGCTGAATGAAGCCCGGGATCGTCATGTCGGCAGCTGCGGACGGCGCGACAGGACACTGGCAAGTATGATTTTACTTTACAGGCTGCCGCGCAAGGGGGGGGCCCTGGAGCTTGATGGGGGGGCCTGTATACCTCCGGGGCTGCGGCTGTATACAGCCCTGGGGCTGCGGCTGTATACAGCCCTGGGGCTGCGGCTGTATACAGCCCTGGGGCTGCGGCTGTATACAGCCCTGGGGCTGCGGCTGTATACAGCCCTGGGGCTGCTGCTGTATACAGCCCTGGGGCTGCTGCTGTATACAGCCCTGGGGCTGCTGTATACTACCTAAGGGCTGCTGTATACACCACTAGGGCTGCTGTATATACCTCTGGGGCTGCATATACCTCTGGGGCTGCATATGGGGCTGCATATACCCCTGGGGCTGCATATACATCTGGGGCTGCATATACCTCTGGGGCTGCATATACCTCTGGGGCTGCATATGGGGCTGCATATACCTCTGGGGCTGCATATACCCCTGGGGCTGCATATGGGGCTGCATATACCCTGAGGCTGCATATACATCTGGGGCTGCATATACCTCTGGGGCTGCATATGGGGCTGCATATACCTCTGGGGCTGCATATGGGGCTGCATATACCTCTGGGGCTGCATATACCTCTGGGGCTGCATATACCCCTGGGGCTGCATATACCTCTGGGGCTGCATATACCTCTGGGGCTACATATGGGGCTGCATATACCTCTGGGGCTGCATATACCTCTGGGGCTGCATATGGGGCTGCATATACCTCTGGGGCTGCATATACCCCTGGGGCTGCATATGGGGCTGCATATACCCCTGGGGCTGCATATACATCTGGGACTGCATATACCTCTGGGGCTGCATATGGGGCTGCATATACCTCTGGGGCTGCATATGGGGCTGCATATACCTCTGGGGCTGCATATACCTCTGGGGCTGCATATACCCCTGGGGCTGCATATACCTCTGGGGCTGCATATACCTCTGGGGCTGCATATGGGGCTGCATATACCTCTGGGGCTGCATATACCTCTGGGGCTGCTGTATACTACCACTGGGGCTGCTGCTGTATACTACCAATGGGGAGGCTGCTGTATACCTCACTGCTGGGGGTTGTATACCTGTGCTGGAGTCCACCCTCGGCTTATACGCGAGTCAATAAGTTTTCCCAGTTTTTGGGGGAAAAAGTAGGGGGGTCGGCTTATACACGGGTCGGCTTAAACACGAGTATATACGGTAAGTGAACAAGTTTATGGCAGCATTCCTGATGGTCAAGGCAATTGAAGATGCTCATATCAGTAGTCATGATAATCTAGACTATTGAAGGTGTTCATATCAATGTTCCTGGTGTCTAGGCCAGTGAAGAGGTTTATATAACTGTCCTTAATGGTTTAGACAAAGGAATTTGTTCATATCAGCGTTTCTCATGGTTTAAGGAAGCAGAAGTGTTCATATCAGTGTCCCTGTTGCTTTAGGTAAGTGAAGGTTTTCATATGGGTGTCCTTGGTGATGTAAGAAAATTAACAAGGTTGTCCACTACTTGGATAACCCCTTCCGATGCCCCAAGTGTGCCCCCCCCCCAAAAAAAAAAACAAGAAAAAGCTTATACTCATCCTGGTGAGATTCCAGTGATGTCAGATGTTGCTTGTGTTCCTGGGGCCCACTTGACATTGTTTTGACATACAAGTCCTGCAACCAATTCATGCCGATTTCCTTCTTCCCACATTCGGACGGTGAACTAATTAACCGGGAGTGAGCACTGCGTCTGTCACTCACTTCCTGTTGATAACTCCCATGTCCAAAGGTTGGGAGAGGGAACTCAGCAGTAATTAATATCGGGGCTCGCATAGAAAAAAAAATGTCACGTGGGCCCAGGAGCACAAGTACTGACATCGCTGTCCTGCACCGGTGGTGAGTATAATGTTTTTTATTTTTTGGGAGGGTGAACATGGGAGTGAGAAGGGGCTGTCCAAGTAGTAGACAACTACTGATGGTCTAGGGCAGTGATGGTTTTAATATGAGTCGCCCTGGGGATGTAGTCAAGTTAAGGTGTTTATGCAAGTCAATGAATCTAATGTCAACACCCTTGCTGGTTTAGGGAAGTTAGACCTATTGAAACATTGATAGCAGATGGTCTGTGCAGCTTTGCTTGTGAACCCGCAGAGTTATGGTTATTTATTGGTTTGGCACCATCATGTTCTGCACCCTTCCATAAGCACTCTGCCCGGTCACTAGGGGGAGCTCTTGGGTCTGCATCTGAACAGATTCTCTCTGAACCCTGTTGTGTTGGGGAGCTGGTCCTTCCTTCATAATCTGCATCATACAAGCCCTATGTAAATCTACAGAGAAGCTGTAATTGTCACACTTGAACAACGTCAACAAAACGTTTCTTGTTACTATAGAAACCCACAAGGAATAAGCTTTATAATTTCTTATTGATCAAATCTGAATCGTCCTTACATATGAAACACTGACACCAATGTGAGGAGGCGTCATGGATATATCAGCGTAAATAGCCACTTCCGTTACTTCCATTTATAATTATTATGCATATTGAATTTATGATGACAACACTCCTACGCCGGCTAATTAGAGTGGGCGGACTGCAATCATCCGAATGCAGAATTACATCCTGTTTGGCAGCAAAGGTGCATTTATAGCATTTAATTAAAGACGAACAGGTCGTGGCAGAAATAAGCACCTACCGAGCGGTAACCACATCACACATATTATTAGCAGTATTTCTTATAACACCTCTTAAAATTACACCTTCAAATGACCATAGAGATTTAGTCAGCAAAACAAAATTTAACATATCGCCAGTATGACTTTTACAAAGTTCCTTTTGTACACTGAAACTTTCGTAAAAAAAGGCAACATGGAAAGGATCATCAAACTGCTAATGACAGATCTGCTATTCTTATTACCTAGGCTCAGTCTACAGATGGCATAATCCAAAATGTATACATTATTCAATAGATTTATCGGCCCTCACGAGGCATGTGTACTTACATATATAATCCTTTGTGAAAAAAAGAAACTCAATCTCCTCAGTGTCCCTCCTCCCTGCTGCAGCTGAGATTTTACACTGCTCAGTACAAGCTGCAGCTGTTAGTCCGACTGGGCGAGTGGGTGAAGATTGAGCACACTTGGACTTATGAGCTCTTTAACTCTTTAGTTGGATTTTCACCCCTAGACAAGCAGCTTACTTTGTTGGGGAAGCCAAAGTCAGACATATTCTCTGCAGCATCTATGTAATACATAGGTGTCTCTACTATGGCTTTGACATGGCTCAAAAGGGGGTTATGAGCTGGAGAAGCCCCTCTATGACTTCTATATGCTAAACATTTTAAAGGGAACCTGTCACATGGAAAAATGCTGTTCATCTGCAGATATGGGGTTAATCTGCAGGAGAAGGACAATAGCATTCTGAACCTGCCCGCTGCCTACGCATTAAACTCCTCTGTCAGGAGGAAATAAACTTTAATCCTCCCACCAGCACTCCAGTTTCAGTCATGGGGGAGGCGCAAGCATGTCTGTATGGAGAGCAGTGGCTGTATCCGCCCCCCACACTGACTGATAGCCGCTCTGTATAAGAGGAAGTTGTCAGTCAGTACAGGATGCGTGTCTACAGTCGCTGTTCTCCATATATAGAGCGGTGACTGAACCCATGCTGGCGCCACCCCCATGACTGAAACTTCAACCGCTGCTGGGAGGATTAAAGTTTCTTGTAAAACAGCAGGCCATATGAAACATTGTCCATTTCTTATCATATTGTTATATGCGTTTCTTGTTTTTTTACATTTTCATTTAGTGACTACTGTGCAACATTACGTTACCGTGCCCAGTGAGACACCTCATCATTAAAAAAAGTTACAGATGACCATGTTGGAATTGATGGGATTGCCATTCAATGGCCATGGGGACCTGTGATTTTACAGCAGCAGTCATGGAGTCATAGAGTCCCAGACAAATCTGTCCACACACTGCCCCAAGACTTGGGTTTCGTTAGACATTGGGTACAGATGATCAAGGCTCTTGAAATTTATTTCAGGCTAATTTGCTCAATCAGGTTAAATTTACTCCATATGAAACCTGAAAAGACACTTATTATGCTCTGAGGTCACTCCAAACAAAAGGATAAAATTCTGCTGCACACTAACACAACAAGAACAATTAGTGAAAAAGCATACTGGCTAATGAATGCTAAGAGCAAAGTGTGAACGGGGCATACGGCATAGTAGAAAACTACTTCAGGGTACATAGAGAACAATGAGAACTTAGCTGATGCAACGGCCATAGCATGTTGTCACTCCAGACCCCCAAGCCTAATAAGCGGAGGGGAAGATTGTGGTTTAAAGTACACATTATTTACTCACCTGTCCTAATGCTGACTCAGCTAACTGCCCTCCACAGCACCCCTCCGGTTAATCCGGTGATTGACCTTATACGGCCGCTGTCCCACTTGTGGAGACATGCCAGACACAAGCAAGAGACATGCAAGAGATTCGCATGAGTCTCGCATTGCAATATTTGGTACGGCTGCCAGCTCTTTTGACAGGAGTGTGTAAGCTATATATATTTCTATGAGGTTGATGTGGCGCCCCTGCGACCAAGTGGCCACAGGGTGAACTGCAGCTGGGATAGGCAGGACGGTATCTCCGCACAAACACCCACACACACACAGTCCAACTCTGAGCCTAAGTCACTTCATGTCAGGCGAGGGGTGGCGGGAGTAGCTAAGTGTAGGTGGAAAGTAGAATAAACTGGGGAAAGGGTGGAGGAACTGGAGTAAAATCCAGAAATACTAAGTTGGAGGAGCTCTCTTTGAGAGAAAAGGTTCCCTGGATGGTGGTAAAGTAGGAAGCATCCCCAAGCCGAGACACCCTTCAGTCAAGTGTGGGAGACACAGAAAGAACAACGGGGCACGGCGGCCTTATCCACTAATGGCTGGCCGGGAACTCAGGCTGAACTCGTGGAGAGAGAGAAGGAGCCAGGTGAGCCCAGCTAACCAGGGTCACTGGTGACTGGGCCAGAGAACCAGAGTGCTGGCTCTGAAATGTGGACAGGAACACTTGAAGCATCCGGCGTGGTGCGGGAACTCTATGTCCCGAAACCCAACAACCGGTGTGGTGTAGGACAAAGCCATCGTGCTAGGGCTAGTGACACAGAGTGTTGGATAAATCACTATAGAGCCTGTTATGGCCGGACTGAACCCGTACGCGAGGGAGTGGAGAAAGAAACAGAAGGCCCAAAAAGTACACTGAGAGGGAGTGACGCAGAGGAACTATCCTGGCTGCAGTGAGAGCCTAAGCCCGTAGCTGCTGTATGAGTCCAGTCTGTTACAAGTGTTGTAAAAGATCTGTAACGTACTGTAGCAGAAACTGTGTTGTCATGTGAGCAGCGGAGTAAAGTACCCGGTGAACTCAAGATTTGTATCTGAGACTTATTGGTACTGAGACTGTGGAGGCTCGCCTGAAGAGCTGCACACTTGTTTCCTGTCGCAGCAGAAACTGTCTAAAGGGGCTGAACGCTGCAATTAAGTATTTCACAATTACCTCTGCCCTGGGGCACCAAGCCCTACCTGTGGAGGGTTCACCATCCTGGCTGTTTTTATCACCATCGTCCCCAGAGGTCTGAATAGCAGCGGTAGTCAATATTGGCCACAAACCATGGGTGGCGTCACAAACTATCCCTATAAACTTTAAAAAATCCCCTTTTAATTTGCCACACCTGGGACCACGAGACCGGGTCACGCCACCGTGAAAACCTCCGCAGCCCTAGAGGGTGATAGGGCATGGTCTCAAGTACCCCGTTCGGGGTGCGACATTGACACGTTCCTCTCCAAAGAGTGGGCGACCGATCTGGGTGAAGAGATGAGAGTCTCTTTCATGTCTCCCGCCCTCATGTCTCTTGCCAAAGCAATTCCGACTTACCAATGAGTATTTAATGTTTTTAAAAAAATGTGATCCTCAAAATAAAAATCCATCTGCCCTCTATTTTGCTGGGCTCTTGAAAATCGAATCTCCCAAATTTTTGATTCGCCGGAATCAGAAAATTTTTGAAAAATTGAAATGAATTTGATTTGTTACGAATCAGTTGTCTTACCGCTAGCTCTTAGTGGCTTACCTCCTCCTCTCCCCTTGACACAGTGCATTGGTATTTCATGACATCAGTCCAGCTGTGTGCTATTATTACATAGGCAGATTACGGTGTAATACACACTACGTTGACAATATGCGGTATTACGCATGACTTGCCTGCGTCTGTCCTGCAATATAAGCCTTGAGAAACGTCAGAGCTTCCTAGGTTTTATATAGGCATTTTCATAGAACAGATTACAAGCAGCGTAATCTAGACCTGGTTTATGATTCCCCTACATCAACTGTAAATCTTTATTGGTCCTCCATGGGATAAAGAGAATTCTATGTTTTCCAGATGTTTCTCTGAACTTCTGTACAACTGTAAACTTTTCCATAAAATCTATTTATTTATGAAACAGAACTTAAAGGGAATCTGTGACAAGGGTTTTTCTACCCCATCTGAGAGCAGCATGATGTCGAGGCAGTGACCCTGATTCCATCAATATGTCACTTACTGGGTGGCAAAAACCTGCTGATAGACCTCCTCTAAAGAGTGACTGCCATTTAATGTTCATTCCATAAATCAATAGCACACTTTGTAACATATTTTAGCAGATAAATCTGCTTCTATATCCTCCTAAACTGATATTTCATTCTCAATTCATGGCGAAAAATTTGTATTTACTAAAAACAGATTTTAACATTACTGAGATACAAGATGACGTTTGGTGCTTTTGAAGATTCATGGATAGGGGAGGGGCTAGAGAAAGACACATATTCTGCTGCAAGTTTTCTTGAACGATAGTATTCTTCATAGAACTTTCTGAGAACCAACTGTCATCTAAATTTAATTAGTATGGGTATTAAAGGTAAGCAATGGCCAAGCTGGTGATTGAAGGTTAAACCAAAGGCCATGTAAAAAACCCTGTTTGTCAGGGATCTCAAACTCCAGGCCTCGTGGGCCGCACACAGTGCGCGTTTTCAGGATTTCCTTGGCATTTGACAATTGATAATTTAATCTCCTGCACAGGTAGTGATTCCAACTGTTCCAAATGCTAAGGAAATCCTGAAAACATGAACCGTGTGCAGCCCTCAAGGCCTGGAGTTTGAGACCCCATGCTTTTCTATTCTAGAATGCTAAATATAAGGTCTTACTATGGGTAGCTGTACATTATATGGGAAATACCTGGTGACAGGTTCACTTTAAAATATTCCACAGAATCTTTTTAATTTATTTCACAATCAATAGAACGGCATACAGACAGACACTAAGAGATAAGGTAGGAAAACCTGTGCATACTCATGGTATTGTGCCCATTGGGAGATATAGCACTCAAAATTACTGTGCCACATTTAAAGGGAACCTGTCACCTGATTTTAAGCCCCTACACTATCTCTAGCTGTCCCTACAGCTTCCTAGCAGCTCCCTATCTATCCCTTTGTTATCTAAAGTGTCATTAGTAAACATTTGTAAAATAAGTATAAACTTACTGCAGTCCCCGAGGTTAGGGGACTGGGTAGGAGTGGCCACGCTGCCATCAGCACACCTTTGTGGTGTAATGCACGCCCCGCTGGGCGGCATTATTCTGAGTCCTCTCTGCCCTCTTATTTGGAGTCTCCCGCCCTCTTTGCAGTTGTAAGCACCGGCCAGATGTCACATCCGGCGCGGTGCATTATGGGCTTGATCACGTGATCAGCCCGGCTTCAATAAGCCGGGCCGATCAATAACGTGGTCAAGCCCATAATGCAGTCACCCCTAACCACGGGGACTGCAGTAAGTTTATACTTATTTTACACATGTTTACTATTGACACTTTAGATAAGAAAGGGATAGATAGGGAGCTGCTAGGAAGTTGTAGGGACAGCTAGAGATAGTGTAGGAGCCAGTGGCGTAACTTCAGGCCCAGGGCCCCCGATGCGAAAGCTCCAATGGGGCCCCCAATTATTGCAAATCTTTAATAATATTAGTCTTTTTCTATGGGCCAAAGGGATCTTTGGGGCCCCCCTAGGCTGCAGGGCCCGGGTGCGATCGCAACCCCTGCACCTATAATCAGGTGACAGGTTCCCTTTAAGGGGGAAAAAGGATTTCTCCTACAAACATTACTGTCTGTATTAACTAAAGGGGATGAGTCAGGAAGAAAACCAGCTATTACCATTAGAGCCAACCGTCGGTCAGTGCTGGGGTGTGATTATAGACGCCGTTCCACATACACGGAATGGTGACTGTAGCTTTGTTGGTGCCACCCCTATAACTGAAAGCAGAACACTGGGGGGGGAATAAAGTTCATTACCTCCCGGCAGCGGGGCTCTCAGTGTGGGCATCGTGCATCTTCAGAACGATATTAAACTGTAGATTAACCCTCTTCCGTCTTCCATACGTTCATTGCAGTGTGCAGACTGTCATACGGCATAAACCTTCTCTGTCTTCCTAATAATCAGACTGTATTCTGTAGTCCAACTTGTTTATTGGTCAACAGGTAATTTAAGAGGTAAAGCTAGAAGAATACAAATAGTACTAATGAGTATTGGGCAATCATATAACACAGCTATGACAACATACAGTACAGATAAATGACAGGACAAGATGGAGACTTTACATGTGGATACATGCGCTTCTAACAGTGACAAACTCAGTTAGAAATCATTGCTACGTAACCTAAAAAATTTTCTGAACATTATGAAAAATGTCGTTCTTTTACCAGATATACTTTGACAATGATGATGGAGTTGTAAGAGCAATGCAGGAGGATAAGACAAACACCTCTGCTCTAGATGAATCCTGAACATTATGAAAAATGTAGTTCTTTAACCAGATATACTTTGACAATGATGATGGAGTTGTAAGAGCAATGCAGGAGGATAAGAGAAACACCTCTGCTCTAGATAAATCCTGAACATTATGAAAAATGTCGTTCTTTTACCAGATATATTTTGACAAGGATGATGGAGTTGAAAGAGCAATGCAGGAGGATAAGACAAACACCTCTGCTCTAGATGAATCCTATCTCAAAATTGTTGCTATTACCCAGAATGCCTATGGTTCACCCACATTGCACTAGGATCTTATAGGAGAAAACACTGAGTAATGCATGTGATGATGCTAGATGGTGCGAACCCCATTAATTATCACAACAAAGATTACATGTTACATTACAAAGGTTGGTACATATGGCAAAATTAGCCTACTTTCTTTAACAAAATCTAAATGGGCAGAACAAACCCCTTATCTGAACGTTAATAATGTTTATTCTTACCTGACCAGTTCCCTTTAATTACAAATGCAAATTGTCCTAACCATGGACATCCCTTTTAAATGAACATACATGTGATTTACCAGACATATTGTAGTATGTAGTAGGGTGTAAAAGTTTTCACAAAAATCCCTTTGATGGCCCCAGACACCACAACTATCAGGAAGTTCACGCCTTCGATACATCTGCTCTCAATGTACGGTAATAACTGTGAATAGAGAGTATTGATTTTAGCTGAGTGGATGACTGGAGTAATGTATATAGGGTGGAGCTATTCTTTAAGGAATTGACATGGTTTGGCCAAGAGAATACTACGCATTCCTTTGATAAGTAATAAGAGTCATCTATGGAAACATTAATACATAACTACAGGAGACATTACAGTCTCCTTACATTAATATCACAGTCTGTACTGCTCCTACTATGTAACACTACAGTCAGTAGCACTAAAGCTGAACAGAGACCGTCTCTGCGCCTCATTACTGCTACTCTGTGTGCTGCCATATGGTGCCGGCCTCCCATGTGACAGTGATATTCTTTTCCAGAACGCAGTGTTTTCTTTTACAGTGCATTTACACTGTCTGATAATCAGGAATAAGTGTTCATAAGAGCGTTCTTTACCTGGTAATTCCAAAAGGACTTCCAAGAACCAACGAACAATACACTCAGGTGAAATGATCTCTTGGTTTTCTTAAGAGATTATTGTTCTCGGCAGCACATCATCCAGTGTACAATAGGATATGCACTGCTAATAAGAACTGCAGGTTATGCTGCTGAGAAGAACTGCAGCCTTTGCAGCCGAGAACAAATGCAGCCTACACTACCGAGAACAACTGCAGCCTATACAGCCGAGAACAACTGCAGCCTACGCTGCCAAGAACAACTGCAGCCTATACAGCCGAGAACAACTGCAGCCTACGCTGCCAAGAACAACTGCAGCCTATGCAGCCGAGAACAACTGCAGCCCATGTTGTCGAGAACAACTGCAGCCTACACTGCCAAGAACTACAGCCTGTGCTGCCAAGAACTGTAGCCTATGCTGCCGTGAACAACTGCCGCCTATGCTGCCGACAAGAACTACAGCCTATGCTGCCGAGAAGACCTGCAGGCTATGTTGCCCAGAACAACTGCTGTCTATGTTTCCGAGAACAACTGCAGTCTATGCTGCTGAGAAAAGCTGTAGCCTACGCTTCCGAGAAGAACTAGAGCCTATGCTGCCGAGAAGAACTGCAGGCTATGTTTCCGAGAACAACTGCAGTCTATGCTGCCAAGAACAACTGTAGCCTACATTGCCAAGAAGAACTACAGCTAATACTGCCGAGAAGAATTGCAACCTTTGCCTAAGTATCTGATCATTGCTTACTCTTAATCTAAGGTCAGCATCACTCATCTCATAGCCTTGTAGGCTGACTGCTGAGGTCAGGTCATGGGACCCACATTTAGTCTGGAAGTCATGTTCTGTACATTGACCATGAAGCTTCAAAAAGTGCATCTGACTTATAGTGTATACAAAGTACAGGACTCCTGGGAGTTCATCATCAAAATCGAATTAAAAATCTGATTACTCTAGTAGTACGACTGTCATACTGACCCCGGCTGCTTCCCTCATGTCAGGGACGCCATCATACTCACTGCCCTGCCTCTTGCTCCATGCACTTTTCTGTTTTGTCTCTCCCCACCAGTTCCCGAGGTCCACGCATACATGGTAGGCATCTCAAGAGCGTGCTTAGGGCACTGCTGCACCATTCTGCCCAGACTTAAAGAGGACCTATCACCTTCCCCCGTGGATTTCAATCTAAGTCCAGCACTGAATGCAGCATGTATCCTGCATTCAAGCAAGGGGTCCCCCATGTGTCTGTGCGCTTAGTACCCCGAGATATAGCATTTATAAAACTCACAGTTAGAAGCCATGAAGGCAGTCCATGGTGCATGGAGCCACCTCTATTCATGGATGCATTTCACGCCCTCTGCATCTCTGTGCCGCCTTCTTTCCTTTTCCTCGCCGCCTCCCTCTTGTCTATCATGTCTATCCATCCTCGCCTGCGCCTGCTTGTGCTTGCTTGATGCAGGCAGAGAGCGAGGTGTTGCTTTTTGTGGTCTCGGGCACCTGTCCCACCTCCTGCTCTGATGTTGCCTCATTTGCCTGCCCTGCTCCTTGTTATCTAATAGCGTGGGCGTGACCAATAGCCTGCAGTCTGACACTACGCATCATATATACCAGTGTGACTGACCCCCAATGATAACCTGGTATCTACATATACCACCAATCACCTCCCTGTTAGCATGGCGGGATGCAGGTGCTACAACCGCCCCCATCGCTTAGGTTGCAGGAGATAGAGCACCGGTGTTCAGACACTTGTGTTGCCTCTCAGTGGGGCTGGCAGCCTCCTGCTAGGTGCAATGGATATTTGGCATGGATGATTTTTGGTGATTTTGTTCTGAATTTTATGTCCTATTCGGTGATTTTCTGCTTGAAACTAGCTAACGGAGCAGTGTTGTCAAAACACATTGGCAGCTATACTGAAGTAGATGCATACAGGCCACAGGAGCATAGAATCTATTCTACTTGTAAAATACTCTCCATGTAAGTACTGGAGGCAGAGTTGAGTGATGCTGGAAGGAAGCCTGAACTGAAACTAGAACAGGGCAGATCCATTAAAATTATAGAATGGTGGAGTTGGAAGGGACCTTCTGGGTCATCTGCTCTATCCCCCTGCTCAAAACAGGAGTCACTAACACATCCCAGACATGTCTGTCCAGCCGCTGTGTGAAGACTTCCATTGAAGGAGAACTCACCACCTCTTGTGGCCGCCTGTTCCATTCATTAATCACCCTCACTGTCAAAAACTTTTTGTAATATCTAATTTGTGTCTCCTCCCATTCAGCTTCATACCATTGTTTCTAGTGTTTTCTTGTGCAAATGAGAATAAAGCTGATCCCTCTACAGTGTGACAGCCCTTGAGATATTTGTAGACCGTTATTAAATCTCCTATCGGTCTTCTCTTTTGCAAGCTAAACATTCCCAAATCCTGTAACCGTTCCTCATAGAACATGGTTTGCAGACCGGTCACCATTCTGGTCACACTTCTCTGAACTTGCTCCAGTTTGTTGATATCTTTTTTAAAACGTGGAGCCGAGAACTGTACACAGTATCCAGATGAAGTCTGACAAAGAGGAGTAGAGGGTGATAATGACTTCACATGATCTAGACCAGAGGTCCCCAACTCCAGGCCTCAAGGGCCGCCAACAGTGCAGGTTTTCAGGATTTCCTTAGTATTGCACAGGTCTTGGAATCATGATCACATTAGCACCTGTGCAATACTAAGGAAATCCTGAAAACCTGTACTGTTGGCGGCCCTTGAGGCCTGGAGTTAGGGACCTTTGATCTAGATTGTATGCTTCTGTTTATACATCTCAGAATTGGGTTTCCCTTTTTTTGCTGCTGCATAACACTGTTGACTCCTGTTCTGTCTGTGATCTATTAGTATGCACAAATCTTTTTCACACCTGCTGTTGTTCAGCCCTATTCCTCCCATTCTGTATATGCTTTTTTCATTTTTCTTTCCCAGATGTAGGGTTTTGCATTTTTCCCTATTAAAAAAAAACATCCTGTTCGTTACTGCAGACGGTTCTAGTTTGTTTAGATCTTTTTGAATTGGCAACAGAATTGTAATGGGAGACTGCAGTGGTATTGATTGATGTGGGGGGATCTGTGCAAAATGGGGTAGATTTAAAATTTAGTTATATGGACTAGGGATGGGCGAGCCTACTCGCTAGGACTCATTACTCGGCGAGTAGTAAGGGACTCGCAGGACTCGGTACTCTGCGAGTTTCCCAGCAATTACTCGCACAGCAACGAGTCCAATGCAAATCAATATCAATCCTAGTTTTGTCAGAGACTCTGACAAAACTAGGATTGCCATTGACTTGCATTGGTCTGATTACTGTGCAAGTAATCGCAGGGAAACTCGCAAAGTAACTGCTGTTACTTTGCGAGCCAGCCGAGTCCGGCTTTCTGCTCTGTGCAGGCTGCCGCAGCTCCAGGGTCCTGGAGCCCGCCTGCTTACAGAGATGATGTAGCAGAGCTGAGATTGTTCTCAGTCTGCTCATTGCCTGTGCATAGACATCTATATCTATGCACAGGGATGTAGCAGAGAGGACATCGCGTTTTGGACTACGTCGGACGGAAGAGGATTTTTTTAATTAAAGATGGAGTCCCTAATGGCTTTTTTTTTTATTTCTAATAAAAAAATTTTTCTGTGTTGTGTAATATGGACACAACGAAAAAGTATATGTGCACATTGTTTGGGAATAGCTCTTTAAAGAGGATGCAGGAAAATTTAAAACTTTTCGCAAAAAACTGCTGCAAATGCAATTTTCCATTAAAGTTGCACTTGGCATTGTATCTACAGGTGACAATAAACAGCTTGTTTTGTTTTTGAGGAAAGGTTCATATGCCGAAAAAATGTGCGAAAGAAAAGGTCACCGTGAGGTGACAGAAGGACTTGATGAGAGAAAGGTTCGAAAAGGTTTTGCTTTCTTGGTACGAGAATAAACACAAAATAATTTGTGACAAGTTAAACAAGTACACCCAGAATCACTCAACCCTGCAAGGCACATAGCAAGATGGATGATAGCTCCTTGTCAGCTTTTCACCTATTTCCTGTTATTGGCTGACTACAGATTAAAATTTAAAGGCACAGTAGCAACATGAAGGTGTCAGACACAATATGCTTAGGTAGTACAGAAGTTAGGCTGCTTTCACTGTGTTTCTCTGCATTTTCATCAGATCCGGCAGTTTGGCGCACCTGCCAGTAGCCGGAACACTTGCGGCAAGACTGCGTTCGACCTAATGCATTCCCTATGGGCGGCACTTGCAGTTTTCGCACTTGTGGCACGTGCAGCGAGTCAAAGAAAAAGTTTTTGTCCGTTACCACAAGTGATTGGCTGGATGGCGGCAAAACCATAAGTGCTGCACATATACGCATTAAGCCGAATGCAAGTCTTGCCGCAAGTGTTCCGGCATTCGTCAGGTCAGGAAAAACTGCCGCAAATGCCAAGAAACGCTTATATGAAAGTAGCCTTACATGGCTGCTCAAAGAGGTTGTATAAGTTTTGAAGGAACACTTAAGGCAAAATTGATACACTGTGTCCTGCACTAAGAATAGTGTGATTTTATAGTTTTACCCACTGTATTGATGTATTGTTCGCTTTCCATCCTATTCATATATATTAACTAATACAGAAGAGTTCTAATCTATGTAGTTTTAATTTAAACACCTGCTCATTCGGTTCCACCTGTTGTCAACTAAACGAGTGTTCATGTGTATGGGGGATTTGGAAGAAACAGGTGTAAGCTTCACAAACGATCAGCTGACAATCTGATTTACATGGGCACATTAACATGTTTTCTAGGAATAGAAACAAAATACAACTATAGTAAATGTCAATGTAAGTAAATTCTTAAATACCTTTAAAGGGAACCAGTCATGTTTTTTTTTGTTTTTAAACTGCCCCAATGTTATTTAGATCATGAATTGTGCATCACTAATGGTGGTTTACACGTCCCGATATCGTGGCGATATCGTAGGCAACGGCGCGGAGGCGATTTTGAGCGCTTTTCCCGATATCGCATCGCGGTTTACACGCTGCGATATCGGGAAACACGTCCGTACGATGTGTACGCCACCAACCAGTAACGACCATTTAACATGGGAGTTAATGGGTGAGGTCCGAGTACAAATCGTAGTTGGGCTGTTACACGGTCGATGCTGCTACAACGGCCATGCGATACGGGCGTTGAATAGCACGCTCATCACCCCGATATCGTTTTGGCATCGTTCCAGCATCGCGTGTACTTCAACCGTACAACGCGCGAACGATATCAGGTCAACTCCGAACCACGTGACTTGGTCGAGTGGGTCGGAGTTGGACGCCGATACGCGACGTGTATACCCACATAAGATATACTCTGTTAAAACGGCCAAATTTATATGAGCCCAATTACTCTGTCATGGTGAATCTCATAATTGGGTCCTACTGCAATGAAATGCCTCTCTTATGGCCGCTTTACACACACCAACTTCTGTGACCAACTTCTGAACAACTTACTGGTTGCAGTGAAATCATGGACACATTGCTCCATTTGTACACAGCCACAAAATGGAACAATGTGTCCATGATTTCATTGCAACCAGAGATCTGTTCAGAGTTGGACAGATAAGTTGGTGTGTGTAAGGTGGCCCTTAGTGTCAAAAATTGATTTCCTATATATGGGTCCGAGACAGATCTGCTAAACAGATAATTAAAACCAAAGTGAGAGGAGCGCAGACAAAGAGCATGACCTCCATATTATAGAAATATATAGATTGTCAGCACTTCCTAATCTGATATTCTGAATCGGTGCAATAGTATAAATATAAAAACTAAGACAGTTGCACTCAAATGATGAGATACACCACCATGTAGTAATTGGGCTCATATAAATTTGGCTATTTTATTTGTTGAGTATCTCACATTTTTTAAAACATTTATACCAAGTTTTTTTCATGTTTTCTTTGGCAGTATTGCATATATCTGTGTTCGCTGTTCACATTCATCAGTCTTTTTTTCTGCTTTCTTTGTTTGAATGCAACTGTGTTTTTTTTTATATATTTTTACTATGTTCATGTAGCACCTGTTGTGGAAGCTATGTATAGAGCACACACATTCTCCTCTACAGATAGTGAGTCTTTTTCTGCACTGCAGAGAACTACAATTCCCAAAGTGCCTTGCTCATCTCAGCAATCTGGGGAGGGGGAACAGCAGCAGAGAACAGAACATTATACTGGTGTATCCCTGATGAAGAGATCGGGAAGACCTTAAAACGCGTAGGATTGGAATAAAGAGCACCGTGTTAAGTACCAATGGGAGTCTGTGATCTTATTGCAGCAGCACAGATCGTATTGGTCTTCTGTCATTGGATATTAGCAGCCATCCTTGGGGTGGTGGATCCTGCAGCAGCTGTTCGATGTGCATATACTAGTTGCGGGTTTCACAACTAGCCAATGTGAGCAGTCAATGCACTGCATACATTCAGTACATTAAAGAGACAAGACCCATTGCTCCTTGTTTATCCTGTTATAGAGAACAGCATATTGGCTGAGTCTGCTGGAGAAGAAGGAAGGAGTGAATTGTACTGAAGTGTGTGAGGGGATTCAGCTCTCTTTGAGGACTGATAAGCCTGTGCTGATAACTGCAGCTGCAGATCTGTGTGAGGAGAAACTGATTCCTAAAGCCACAGGACAAACTGTTGATAGAAGCTGGCCCTTCTCTAGGTTTCCCGCTTAAAAGAATGATTTTGCCTGCTGTTCCTATCCTTTCCAAACAACTGGACCCTGAAGCTCCAGTCTGGAACTCTGGGAGAACAAAGATCTGTAGCAAAAAGTAGTGAGTAGCTACTGCTGGAACTGTAGTTTTTTTTACTGAAGAAGTATGCTGAAGTTAGCTATAAGAGAATTGCAGAGACCTGTAGCTTTACTGCTGGAGAAGTATGCTGGAGTTAGCTATAAGGGAGCATTGTTAGGACCTGTAGTCCTTCTGCTGGAGACATATGCTGTAGTTAGCTTGCTTAAGGAGCATTGCTGGGGCCAGTAGTTCTACTGCTGGAGAAGTATACTGAAGTTATCTATAAGGGAGCATGGCTGTGACTTGTACTTCTACCCTTTGGGAAGTATGCCAAAGCTAATTCCAAGGTCGTGCTGAAGGGACTTTTGATTGCACTAACTAGGAGTTTTTATATAAGACCAGCCCTAGAGGGAATATTGCTTTCATGACCTTAAGTGTAGCAACGTACAAGCATGCCAACATCCACGGCAACTGGTGCCCCAATTTGGGACTGTGCTATTTGCAAGGCTGCAGCCATTTGTAGGGTAATTGTAATTAGTTAAGGAAGGGGAAGCATCATCTCTAATGGTGGGGTTACACGTAGCGATATCGTCCCGATATCGCATACAACGCCGCGGGAGCGCGCATTTTGGGAGCACTTTTCCCGATATCGCATCGCCGGTTTACACGCTGCGATATCGGGAAACAACGTCCCTCCGATGTGTACGCCCACCAACCCAGTAACGACCATTTAACATGGGAGTTAATGGGTGAGGTGCGAGTACACATCGGAGTTGGGCTGTCACACGCAGCGATGCTGGTACAACGGCCATGCGATATCGGGCGGTTGAATAGCTCTGCTATTCAACTCCGATATCGTTTTGGCATCGTTCCAGCATCGCGTTGTACGCTCAAACAGTACAACGCGCACACGATATCGGCTCCAACTCGCGACCTACGTAACTTTTTGTCAGAGTTGGGTCGGAGTTTGGACGCCGATATCGCGGCGTGTAAACCCACCATAACACTCAGGTCTATTGCAAAGTGCCTCTTGTACTTCTGTAGAACACTGCATAATGTTACTTATATACTGTTACTTGCTATTACCAGATTTCATAAGGAAAACTGCATACAGGAGTCTTAGACCTGATGAGGATGGTGTACTTACTTTGAAAATCCATGTCAGAATGGTTGTATAATTCTAATAGTATAATGAACATTTTCTGAGCTCCGATAAAATACTTATCACTGAGCAGGGAGTCGTTCAAAAAGAATTATAGTGTCACGCATTTTCAAAGTAAGTACACCAACCCCATCAGGTCTTTGATCTCTATTTAAGAACATATTAATTTTGTATTGTGAAACTTGGTGATGTATTTGCTTTAACTGTCTAAGAACAAACAACAGAAATCCCAGCCTCCGAATTTGGACATTTTTACAGAAGCCATACAATATCTGGAAAGAAGGAACGTGAAGATTAACACCTTGTGTGTTTTAGGGTATCGCATAATAATAAGGAATTATATGTACAAGAACTTTTCTACAATTAAAGCCTATTAACGACCCAGGAGAGGATGCAATTTCCTGCCATTTTATAGATTGCTTTAAAGGCTTTAAACGATTTTAATCCCAAAAACATGCTTTTGGCAAAAATCTTTCACAAAAATCTCCATGATCATAAAGAATTCTTGCCTTCGATATTGTAAAGTTCTGTGGGTTTCCTGATGAAAAACATTGTGTAAAAGCAAGACATTGTGTGGGATGTAGTGTGCAGATGTGAAAGCGGCTAAAGCCAACACTGAAATAGGATTTAAATGGAAAGTAGTACTTATATATATGAACAAAACCCCCTGTACGTACACGCCTTGGCCGCTATTACTATTACTATTACTGTAAAAAGAGCCGCCAGCAGAGGATCTTGATGATTTGTCTAAAGGCATTCAGTGCAGCAGATAGCCATCTGCTGCACTGAATGCCTTTGGACAAATCATCAATATCCTCTGCTGGCGGCTTTTTTTTGAAGTTGCCGACCAATGAAGCCCAAGATTTGCTCAATAGATCAGTCTGGGTTCGCTGCAGGCCACATTTAGGCCAAATGGGCTGCTCACAGCACCACGCGGACCATGTGGCCCAGCATTGTAACATTGAAAAAGGGCTCCAGAATGAAATGAGATGTCTTGAAAATTCAATTTCTATTTTTTCTTAATTTGTTTATAATTATCATTCTATCGATCCTATCATTTCCATAATACCATGACTTTTCAATGCATTTTTTTAAAAAAATCAAAGTCTTAATCATTTTTCTTTTTATCAATGAACAAAATGGAAAACGAATGGACAGAGAAAAAAATCTAAATCAAATCCATATTTTGGGTGACCACTCTTTGCCCTTAAAACATCATACATTTTTCTAGGTATACTTCTACTCAGTTTTTGAAGAAAATTGACAGGTAATGAGTAACAGTGATGTGAAAAAGTGTTTCCCCCTTCCTGATTTCTAATTCTTTTGCATATTTTTCACACTTAGATGTTTCAGACCACGAATTTAAAGGGGGTTTACACGTAGCGACGCACCGGCGATCCCGACAACGATCCTGCCTGACCGGGATCGCTGGTGCGTCGCTACGTGGTCGCTGGTGAGATGTCAGATAGGTAGATCTCACCAGCGATTATCTAGCGATGCGCCGACACCCGATGGTCATTGGGAATGTTCGGGCTCTCGGGCGCAGAATGGGGATTGCTGTTAAGTCTGCGCGTCACACACAGTGATGCAGCCTGGCCAACAGGAGATTGTCGATCAAAAAATGGCCCAGGCCATTCAATAAAGATCAGCGATCTCCCAGCGGGAGGCCAATCGCTGCTAAGTGTCACAAGCAGCGAGATTGCCGGCGAGGTCACTGCTACGTCACAAAATCGGTGACGCAGCAGCGATCTCATTAGCGATCTCGCTACGTATAAACCACCCTTAAATGTTAGACAAAGATAACACAAATGTATAAATGAAGGTCTTTATTATTAAAAGGAAAAAGGAGTCCAAATCTAAGGAGCCCCGTGTGAAATTGTGATTGCCCCCACACCCTTAAAACAAATTTACTGTGGTTTACCACATATTTGGGAAGCCGAGTTAAATTTCGTTAGCGACACCCAGGCCTGATTACTGCTACATCTTCTCAATCAAGAAAACACTTAAATAGGACCTGCCTGAGAAAGTGAAGTAAACCAAAAGATTCTCAAAAGCTAGACATCATACTGTGATCCAAAGAAATTCAGGAACAAATGAGAAACAAAGTAATTGAGATCTATCAGTCTGAAAAAGGTTACAAAGCTATTTCTAAAGCTTTGGGACTCCAGCGAACCACAGTGAGAGCCATTATCCACAAATGGCAAAAACATGAGTAGTGAACCTTCCCAGGTGTGACCAGCTGACCAAATTTACACCAAGAGCGCAGCGACAACTCATCCAAGAGGTCACAAAAAAACTCACAACATCCAAAGATCTGCAGGCTTCACTTGCCTCATTTAAGTTCAGTGTTCATAGCTCCACCATAAGAAAGAGCAGTGGTGTAACGTTCACGATTGCAGGGGTCACGGCTGCGATGGGGCCCGGACCTATAAGGGGCCCGCGTCGCTAGCCGCCCCCTGCGCCCGCCGATCCTAGCGCCAGGCGCCCGCTTCACATGGGTGTGGGTCCCCAAGAACACTCATCCATGTCACTGAGTGGCAGCACACGCCGCAATGGGGCCCGTGTGTCAGGGAGAGGAGGGAAGGAGGGAGCCTCCTACTTCCTGCTGCTCTCGCCCCTCACTTCCTCTTTCATTATGTGTTCCATTGTGTGGAACGCATACAGCAATCTGTGAGAAGTAAAAAAAGTCTTAGAATGCTGCACAATTGAACTCTATAATAGACACATACCAAGTAGCTGGCTGGTGAGTGGATGCAGTGCCTCATGTCACCACTGAGGTCTGGTGCCCAGCCGATACTGTACGTCACTGTAAAGACAGAGGGGCCTGCCCCCCTCATCCCTAGTAATATTGGGGAGTGTCAATCTAGGAGGACATCACTGTGTTGGGCATGTCTGTTCACATCACAGGAGCATGATCTACAGGCCGAATCCTCCTTCCCCCTTGAGAGGGGAGTGACGCTGTAGGCATGCCCCCCAGTATGGGGAGTGAGCACCGGGTGAGTCAGATGAGGGACGTGATGCCGGACATCATACAGGCATGTTGCTACCAATAGAACCCTGCTCACTAATGATAGTAACCAAGGGGAGGGCCACAGAGACGCGTAATGGTGGGAGTGTGTAGGGCAGCAGATGAGTGTATTTAACATCTGGGCTGCACAGAGAGAATAGGTGGAGTCTATATCTGAAGAAAGGTTAGGAAACCTCATAATTATTCCTGGTCATTAGATACACATTGGTAAGAGGGAGGATTAGCTCACTGATTGAAGAAAGGGGAGACGGGCTCACTAAAACTAGTATACGGGGCAAAGTTAGGGTATGTGCACATCATCGTTTGTGGCTGCTTTTGGACGTTTTCCGTCGGCGTTTCTGCTCAGTTTTATTAATTTATGTTAATCCTATCCTCCGTTGGATTACATGCTAGTCAAAGAACGGTTTTCTTCTGGTCGTTTTCAGTCAAAACTGAGTTTCTCAGTCAAAACTGAGTTTTTCCACCGGTTTTCCAAAAATAGGCAAGTGACTTCTTTCCACCGTTTTCCAGCGGTTTCAGCTGATCAAGTGCACAAAAAACTCAGTTTTCAAACGCCGAGAAACGCTGAGAAACGCTGTAACGGGAAACGAGCAAAACGAGGACACTGCTGAGCACAGAAAACTCAGTTTCTGCTAAAAAACCCAGGTTTTGGACAGACGCAGAGATGCACAACGTCAGATGTGCACATAGCCTAAAGGAGAGGTCTAGATTAACTAGTGCAGAAGATTTGCAGTCTGGTGTCAGACCTAGAGTCGGGTAGTGTTCGAGATAAGATAACAATCCAGATAAGGAATAATGAATAAAAAGGGATATCAGGCAATAAAGCTGCAGATAAATATCTATATATGATCAAGGGGGCCAGCTGTGGTCCAAAACCATATTATATACAGTACACAGACCATGGGTTACACAGAGAGAACAGGAGACAATTCATGATGAGGATTCAACACCATGGTTGGAGTGGCCAATGGCCAATGCTCATACAAAGGAGATGTATGTAAGTATTGTTAATTGCTTTAGGGGCATTGCACACACCTTTTTAATTATGGTAGTGGTGCCGTTCTGATTTTTTTCTGCAGAAGTCTGAGACCGAAACGTCGCTTACCTAAGCCTTGAGAAGCATTAAAGGCTGTAATCTTTCCAAAGTTGTGTGCTGCAGCTTATTTGGTATTTATATATATATATAATATATATATATATATGTATGTATATATATATATATATATATATACACACAATGTTGTATATATATATATATAATATATATATATATACAGTATATAAATATATATACACTTATACGATAAAGGGAAGACTTAAATAACACAATGTAATTCCAAGTCAATCACACTTCTGTGATATCAACCCGTCCAGTTATGAAGCAACACTGATTGTGAATCAATTTCTCCTGCTGTTGTACCAGTGTAACAGACAATAGGTAGAAATTATTGGCAAGACTCCCCCACACCGTAAAGGAGCAGTTCTGCAGGTGGTGACCTCAGACCATTTCTCTGTTCTCATCCTTTTTGGCTGTTGTTTTGGTCACTTTTGCATTTTGTCATTTCTCTCACCCCTAGAGGTAGTATGAGGTGGTGTCTACAACCCACAGAAGTTGCTCAAGTAGTGCAGTTTATGGCACATCAATGTGAGCTGTGACAAGAAGGTTAGCTGTGTCTGTCAATGCTGTGTCCAGATCATGGAGAAGATAACAGGAAACAGGTCAGTACATCAGGAGACAGAGAGGGGCCGTAGGAGGTCAACAACCCACCAGCAGAAACGCTACATTCTCCTTTGTGATGAAGTGCAAAAATGCAGCATAACAATTGTGTTAGGACCCCGTCACACTGAGCGACACTCCAGCGATCCTGACAGCGATAACAACCTGGCCGGGATCGCTGGAGTGTTGCTGCGTGGTCGCTGGGGAGCTGTCAAACAGGCAGATCTCCTCAGCGACCAGGGACCAGGGAGCCGACCTCCATATCACTGGAATCGGGAGGATGCTGGTAACTATGATAAACAGCGGGTATCTAGGCAGTGCGCGCTGCCTAGATACCCGCTGTTTATCATGGTTACCAGTCTGTGAGGTCCCTGATTGCTGGTCTCCCGCTGTCACATGCAGCGATGCATGCTGACCAGCGGGAGACCAAGGACCAAAAAATGGTCCTGAATCATGTGCAGCGATCAGCTATCTCCCATCAGGGCCTGATTGCTGCTACATGTCACACATAGCGCATCGCTGGGGAGGTCGCTGTTACGTCACAAAACCCTGTGACATATCAGCGATCTCGCTAGTGATCTCACTATGTGTGACAGGGCTTTAGATTTCTGGTGAATAAAACTAAGTTCATTAACATATACTGTAGACAAATCATACATAACCCACCTAAAATGCATTAAAAACACAGCAAAATCATAGACAAAAGCGCCACATGTCAACATACTGTAGACTAATGTTGCAAAATATTTAGTTATATTTGGCATAAATGTTTTTGGGGTGTGTAGGACTTTGTGCAATTAAATTAGCTAGTACAGTACATTAAATACTGCTAAGCATAACAATCAGGCCATAAGATACTTTGAGGCACCCTTAGCCAGAAAGAGTCAATATACCATATAACAAACAATCAGCTATTTGTAATGCATCGCAATGCACATATGATACCACAGGGCCTCAACATTAGAAGAGGCGCTAGACATGTTGCAGGTAGTAGAAGGTTCACAGCACAGTGCACCAGTCTGCAGCTCGTGGACTATAGACTGGACCGCTGGACCGCTGAAAATAATTTTGCTCAACTCTAATTCATCCCACAGCTTTTGTGTTTCCTTTTAACAATTGGAAATTAGGGTTGGGTTTTGAAGAAGTGATATCAGAAATGTGCTCTGAGGTTTTGTCCTTTCCTTCTCCCACAAATCTATGGAGAAGATGGTTCTTGTCCTTCCCTGAAGATGTAAGATAATCTTCTTAGATAACTTTTGTTAACAGTTTTCTAATATTTCTAGACTGTTCATCATCAGTGAAAGCTACAGTATGGGCAGACAATGAACAAGGAAGAAAATTGTAGATTTCAGCTCTGACACCTTAAGAATTATGAATTCAGCACTGGGTTGTAATACATGCTGTAATAGAGGATTTAACAATAATTAAACCGCGTGTGATCAGGTCCGGGGCTGTCCGATGTAAACCTAACAGCCCCGGACCCGATTTTGACATTATACAGCCCTATGGGGCCGGATGGAACCGGATGGCAGCTATGTGCCATCCGGTTTCCATCTGTCTGGGAGGATCCGGGACAATTTGGATTTTCCTCCCAGATACAAAAACGTTACTTTGTAATGTTTTTGTGTCCGGGGCAAAAATCTGCCCAAATCAGATCCTCCCAGATCCGGGGCGATCCGGCACTCTCTAACATGGAAGACTATGGCACCGGATCGCCCCTGTCAGATTCGGCAACCAGACGCCAGCGGCTGAAGTTTAGCAGCACCACTGTCCCCTGCTGAGCTTTCAGGACCACAGTAGCTCCCCACTAGCCGCGATCTTGAAAAATCATCAGCTGCGGCTGCTATCAGCTGAAGCCGGCTGCAAACCAGATCGGAGGGCATATTTGCCCACCGGCTCTGTTTGAAAATCGGGTCCTGATGACACCGCAGTGTGAAGCCGGCCTAACTTGTACATTACCAGTAATAAGAGCAAAATCTGGAAAAGGGCCCTTACCCATCATGTTCTTTTTCTATTATTTGGGCTTTCACATGCACCAGTTTCTGGTACCTCTGGTACCTCTGCACCCCTACCGCTTACCCCCTTTGTAAACAATTTTGAACAATTTGTTTTATCATTATATATTTGCACAGAATTAAAAGCCAGAAGAAAATAAATCTTATGAATCATGATGGAAAACTTAGTAAGTGGGATATAGCAGGATCCTGACTGTATATGTTTGTCTTTCCATGTATCCATCATCTCCGTCGGCACAAATTTACCATACATATTCACAACAATGACCTCATGGATCTCCACCTATCCCTATTTCATCATCTTTTCCTCTTTACTAAATGCGATAATCTTCCCGTATTTATCCTCCTTCTCTTAAATTCCCACCCTGCTCCATGTCACCATCCACCGCCCACACACGTCATGTTTTTTTCTGCAAGGCTTTTAATTTTTGTTTATTGCAGCAGCCATGTTTCAGGGTAGCTAATAAACTTTAGAGATCCAAATTTGTTGTTACATATTCCCTTATTTCTCCTTGCCCAAAAGGGCTTTTCTTTACATACAGTCATATGAAAAAGTTTGGGCACCGCTCTTAATCTTACTCTTTTTTTTCTTTTAGTTTAAAATTAGTTTTTTGCAACAGCTATTCAGTGTGATAAATGTAATAACTGATGGACACAGTAATAATTTCAGGATTGAAATGAGGTTTATTGCACTAACCAAAAATGTGAAATATGTATTATTTCAAAAATTGACAGGTGCAAAAGTATGGGCACCTCAACAGAAAATACATTAATATTTAATAGATCCACCTTTTGCAAAAATAACAGCCTCTAGTGCTTCCTATAGCTGTTAATGAGTTCCTGGATCCTGGATGAAGGGATTTTTGACCATTCCTCTTTACAAAACAATTCCAGTTCAGTTAAGTTTGTTGGTCGCCGAGCATGGACAGCCCACTTCAAAACATCCCACAGATGTTCAATGATATTCAGGTCTGGGGACTGGGATGGCCATTTCAGAACATTGTAATTGTTCCTCTGCATGAATGCCTGAGCGGTGTTTTGGATCATTGTCTTGCTGAAAGATCCATCCCCGGCGTAACTTCAACTTTGACACTGATTCTTGAACATTATTCTCAAGAATCTGCTGATACTGAGTGGAATCCATGCGACCCTCAACTTTAACAAGATTCCCGTGCCGTCATTGGCCACACAGCCCCAAAGCTTTATGGATCCTCCCCCAAATTTGACAGTGGGTAGCAAGTGTTTTTCTTGGAATGCTGTGTTTTTGTGGCGCCATGCATAACGCCTTGTTGTATGACCAAACAACTCAATTTTTGTTTCATCAGTCCACAGGACCTTCTTCCAAAATGAAACTGGCTTGTCCAAATGTGCTTTTGCATACCTCAGGCGACTCTGTTTGTGGCATGCATGCAGAAACGGCTTCTTTCGCATCACTCTCCCATACAGCTTCTCCTTGTGCAGTGTGCGCTGTATTGTTGACTGATGCACAGTGACACCATCTGCAGCAAGATGATGCTGCAGGTCTTTGGAGGTGGTCTGTGGATTGTTCTTGACTGTTCTCACCATTCTTCTTATCTGCCTTTCTGATATTTTTGTTGGCCTGCCACTTCTGGCCTTTACAAGAACTGTCCCTGTGGTCTTCCATTTCCTTACTATGTTCCTCACAGTGGAAACTGACAGGTTAAATCTCTGAGACAACTTTTTGTATCCTTCCCCTGAACAACTATGTTGAACAATCTTTTTTTTCAGATCATTTGAGAGCTGTTTTGAGGAGCCCTGATGCCACTCCTCAGAGAAGATGCAAATAGGAGAACAACTTGCAAGTGGACACCTGAAATAGCTTTTCTCATGATTGGATACACCGGGCTATGAAGTACAAAGCTCAATGAGGTTACCAAACCAATTTAGTGCTTCAGTAAGTCAGTAAAAAGTAGTTAGGAGTATTCAAATCATGAAAATCAGAAGGGTGCCCATACTTTTGCACCTGTCAATTTTTGAAATAATGCATATTTCACATTTTCGGTTAGTACAATAAACCTCATTTCAATCCTGAAATATTGTTGTGTCCATCAGTTATTACATATATCACACTGAAATAGCTGTTGCAAAAAAAATTTTGAAATGAAAAAAAAGAGTAAGATTAAGAGGGTGCCCAAACTTTTTCATATGACTGTATAAGTTGGGACTCCATAGAGACTTTGGCAGCAAAAAATTGCAGGTAATGAGGGTTTTCCACTTTTGGAAAAGTTATGTGATGATAACAACAATCCAAAACCACATTCCCCAACAAGTGTGTCTGAGCAGGGTTCCCTGACTGTAACATTACCTGTACGGTTGGGTGCCTGAAAAGCAGTGCAGAACCCCGTTGGTTGTCCCGGGTAGCCTGCGGGACGTAATCTGCACCTGAAGCTGAAGCTGTAGTTAAGAAGTTAAATGAAGAAAAAGGTCTGTATTTTGTCTCATCTGTGGTGGAACCATGTTTGGAATATGTTGGATGTAAAGTAAGAGAAGTTTTCAACTTATGTGGACTCTTCCTTTATAACATAAAACCTGGAACCACAAAGTGTGAACGGGCCTACGGACAAAAAGTACTGGGGCAGTCAGACATAGTAAACCTCCTACCACTACCCATGTCTGTAATGTCGAGGACACAGACCCTCTCGCTCACTGCTACCGCCCCTGGCACCATTACACTGGCTTCATCTGTTAGAGGAGCAGCTGGAGGTCTCCACACACATCAAAACATTTGCCAATCCCACCAATATCAAAGGGTAATTCAGGATAATGTGTATGGGAGCCTTAGTTGTGGGTCTATCAAGCCATACAAAGTGTTAAATAGATGGCTGGAGTTGAGAGTTGGTACGAATTCATTTACATGTCCCATTCCAACGACAGTGGTCAAGTTAAAGTAAGTATCGCCTCTTACCTGCTGTCGTCCTTGGCTCTTATTTTGAATGACATCATTGCTGTGGCATGAAGCACATGTGACCCTAGGCTGGCTAATCAAAAAGGAGGGGCGCAGACTCCTCCACATAAGAGAGATGCTCTCTTTCCCTTCTAGCAGCAACGACCACTGTTATGGCCGATGAAATGGACATGCGAAGAAATTCACTCTAGTGGACTCCTATCGAAACTCCAAGGGGAACGCTTTTGTAGACTTTGCATTATGGCCAGGGAGCTTCAAGCTTAGGCTGCTTTCACATCACATTTTTTTTTTCCTGTCTGTGGGATCCTACTTTTTGTAGGACCCCACGGACAGGAAAGGACACCACAGGGGGTGACCTGTTCTCTGTCCAGGTCCGTGATTATCACGGATCGGACACAGCGGGGCACTTTCACTTCCGCAATGTATAATATACATTGCGGAAGTGAAATATAGTAAAAGAAAGAGTTAAAAATGAAAAATCTGTATGCTCAACTGTCCGCGATCCACCACTGCCTCCAGCAAGGTCCGGGTACTTATAGGACTTGCGGTGACATCACAACCCGCGGTAACTGCGGTCATGTGACCCGATCAGCTGATCAGGTTGTGATGTCACCGCAGGACCTATAAGCCCCCGGACCTTGCTATAAGCAGCGGTGGATCGCGGACAGGTGAGCATACAGATTTTTTATTATTAACTCTTTCTTTTACTTAATTTCACTTCTGCAATGTATAATATATGGTTAATAAATATAAGACAAAAGTCAGGATATTCATTTTACAATATTGTCAGACAAGATGTCCAAACTTTTCTAATGCTACATTGTTTTTATCTTTATTTTTTTATTGTTCTTTGAGAGGTGTCATTGAGGTTATATACCCTAGACACTGCATATGATAAAAAATGTGCCTCCGGGCTCAGCACGGTGCTGCTCAAATGTCATATGAACAATTCTATGAAAACAGGCTTGTCTGTATCTCAAGGAACACCTATGGCTGATGACCCACCTTGTCACCTAGGACATTGTTTTTCTGGAAACTACCAGGAAATTATAGATTAGATTCTGATAAAATATATCATTTATTATATTAGGTCTGAATAGAGTTTCCAGCATAGAATAGAGTTTCCAGCATATTACTTGTGTCACTATATGATGCCATTTATCATTATGTGTCAAGAGTTTGATGTCTAATTTAAAGGGGTATTCCACATTCACCAAAAATGTATAGATTCAGGGTATGGAACATACCTTATGCATAACTCCACTAATATAAACATTCCACGTATCTTTGCACGCATGTTCCTAATTATCAGACCATGTAAACATACGTTTATCACATAAGTGATATTAGGGATGCGGTTCTCTTCCATTTGCATATAGAATTCCCCTTTAAATCCAGTTTAAAAACACTTAACTAAATTAATATTTACGCATCAGCGGTATCCTGAATTGTGCTCTTCTTCACTTCTGAGGGTGAGTTTGTCATTGTAGTAAACAATTCATCTTTTTTGGGGGACTTTATCTTGGAAATGGTGAAGGGTTAGTAAGTCAAGGAGAAGTCCAATTCCTCAATCTGTGGCCGGAGGTGAATTGATGGATAAATAAATGAACTTTTTGCTCTGCTTTAGGGTCCCGGTGACCTTTCATTTCCTGTTCCGATGTACAAGGAGAAAGTAAACATTTTACTGAATGTGGCACAACTGCACAATGGTCTTTTATGGAGGAATCAATGCCAGCTCTCTGCTTCCCTTTAATAAATCTTTCAGGCTAAAGACGTTAATGGATGGACAAGAGGGAAAAGAGGGAAATGAATCCTCCAGTTAATGGACTCAATTTTTTTTCTTTTTTTTATGCTTGAGAAATGTTACTGAAGTTTGTGTTCAATTAATAGAAGAATCAGAATTATTTTTTTTTGCAATTCTTTTAGTCTGGGGATAGATAGGGATCAATCATTTATAGTAAAAAGTCTTGGTGATGCCCAGATCTTGCTTACCGTATAGAAACATTGACTCTTTGCCTTTATTATTATTATTATTATTTATTTATATAGCGCCATAATATTCCATGGCGCTTTACATGTTAAGAGGGCAGACTAGGACAAGTAACAAAGTAACAATACAAGTAACAATGGCTGTGGACAATTCTATTGTACAGATACAATACGGGAGAAGATCCTGTTCGCGAGGGCTCACAGTCTATGGGGGGCGGGTGGGGATACAGTGGGAGGTGTTAGTCGTGAGGCGGTGCGGTGAACCGGGTCTTATTGCAGGTGGTAGGCTTAGCGGAACAGGTGGGTCTTCAGGCTTCTTTTGAAGGTTCCCAGGGTAGGGAAATGCCTGATGTAGTGGGGCAGCAAATTTCAGAGTATGGGTGATGCACGGGAGAAGTCCTGTATGCGGTTGTGCGAAGAGGAGATGAGGGGGGAGTAGAGGAGGAGCTATTGGGAGGATCGAAGGTTGCGTGAGGGTAGGTATCTGGAGACCATGTCAGAGATGTATGGAGGGAACAGGTTGTGGATGGCTTTGTATGTCATGGTTAGAGTTTTAAACCGGGATCTCTGGGAAGCAGGAGACAGTGAAGGGCTTGGCAGAGGGGGAGACAGGGGAGTAGCAGGGAGACAGATGGATTAGGCAGGTAGCGGAGTTCAGGATAGATTGGATAGGTGAAACGGAGGTCGCGGGGAGGCCAGTGAGCAGGAGGTTGCAGTAGTCGAGGCGGGAGATGATGAGAGTGTGAATAAGGGTTTTAACGGTGTCGTGGTCAAGGAAAGTGCGGATCCGAGAGATGTTTTTGAGCTGGAGTCGGCAGGAGGTGGCGAGGGCCTGGATGTGGGACTTGAAGGAGAGGGAAGAATCAAGGATAACCCCGAGGCACTTGGCGTGGGGGACTGGGGAGAGAGAGCAGTCGCTGAAGACGATGGATAGGCAAGGTAGCGAGGATGAGTGGCTTGAATTAGGTTTTGTCCATGTTCAGCTGAAGGAAGCGAGCAGAGAAGAAGGAAGAGATGGCAGCCGGAGCGAGGTGACAGCCTCTCTCATGCTATACCTGGAAACCCAGTCCACTGATGATTCAAAAATTATGAAACGCATCAGGACGTACAGGAGGGACAGGTTGAAGGCATAAAGTCTTTGTGGTGCAACTGTGAACTGCCCTTGTACAGGCGGGAGTCTTTCTGGGCATAGGGTCATTTATCTTTTTTATTTTCATGAGGGTTAATGTTAGTCCTGGCGGCTGGACTGGGACCTTGAATACCTGATTGACATCTGACCTGCCTATGCTCCCTTCCTCAAAATGGGTGACATTTATCCATGCCTATAGAATTGATGCATATCTGTGTATAGTGCATTATACCACTGCCACTGTAAGGCTGGTATTTAAGTTGTTTATACACAATTGGTGATAGGTTACACACCTTTGACCACCTTACTAGACACTTATACGTGTGTCAGTGTTTAGTTGGTCTAGTGCTGCAACAAATTCACTCAGAAGAAGAAACAGCTGGGCACCAGAGGCTATTGACATGTAGTAGTGGGTCCGGCACCACACTTGTGGTTCATTAGGTACGCTTGCTCCCAGGTTGCACACTTAATAGTCAATCAAACATGGAAATCTGCTTAGAAATGAATGAAAAAGAGGCACTCAGCGGGAGAAGGTGGAAGTCTTCTTTATTGTGGTTCACGATTACATGCAGAGTGAAGGGAAGAGAGGGGAAGGAGCGAGTGATGGCAAACAGGTTTAGGACCCTTAGAAGCGCCAACTGGCGCAAAGCGGTTCATCATCGTCTGCTCCTTCCCCTCTCTTCCCGTCACTCTGCATGTAATCGTGAACCCCAATAAAGATGACTTCCACCTTCTCCCTTTGTCATTCCTTTCTAAACGGACTTCCTTAGTCTAGTGTTGTCTCTTACACAAATAGCTGTTATAACAGCGTGAATAATGAGGCAGTTAACCTCTTTTTAAGAATATTTAATTAAAAGGCGACTTTATTAGAGCGTTAATTATTTAACCTACAAAACTAATAATTACATATACCTGCTCAAAAGTGTTTACTTCCTTTTAATTTTTCCTCTGAGTAACATAAATATCAATATCCCCTGGATTTAGAGGCTACGGTACTGTAACATGAAGGCTCCATTGGTAGTCACAGTTGCCTTGTAAGACTGGAGTTGTGGGTTTAGTTCACTGAGAAGTTGTTCTCCACAAATGTAATGTTCCCTTAGGGCTCATTCACACATGAAAAAAATGGACAGTGCTCGGACCATTGTTCTTCAATGGCGAACTTCACATTAACTAATTTTTTTACTGACAGAATCTGCATGTGAAAAAAATCACAGCATGCTCGATATTCCTCTGGAAATCGATGGGACTCACCCATTCTTGAGTATAAGAAGAAAAAATTGGATGTCACCATATGGCATCCATTTGTTACGAATACTTTGCAATTCTGTAACTTGGGAATTGTAAATGGACCCATAAATGATTAAAAATCGTCCTACTGTTCTGGATGAAAATCAGACTTTTTTTTTATACTGTTGTGTGACTCTAGCCTAACGGGATAAAAGTTATCTGTTCCGTTGTATGGTGCGGGTCCCAGCAATTAGACCCCCTATCTATCAACAAGTTATCACCTGTCCTGAAAATAGAAGTGTCATTCTGTAGTGAGGAAACTCTCAGCAACAAGAGGGAACACCAATGATAAGGTAAAAAGGAGGTCCTGGTGATAGAGAGAGGAGAGAGATAACACCCCTTAACACTCACCTGAGTCTAAACCCTGCACTCCCTATCATCCCTAGACGGGTCCTTTCCCCCGTGTGTGATTACGTGCCTGGTGATGTATTGATCCACTGTCATGCAGGAGGGAGGGGACACTTGGCATGCGGTGCAATAGAAGGGATACACCAGGGAAGGTGTAAAGAAAGATCCTGGTGATAGGAAGAGGGGAAAGGGGCACCATGTAGCTCACCTGTGGCAGATCTCTGAGCTCCCTAATTTCACCACTAGGGTCCTTCCTCCCTTGTGCGATCACATAGCTAGGCCCTGGCTGACCCTGTCTAATGTGTAGGGCAGTAAGATACGTTGAACTTTGAATTACATCATTATTTTTACAATACAATGTGAGAGAAGACTGTAAAAATTTAACATGTGGTAAGATTGCGGAAAAAATGTTTTCTTGACACGACAATACAAAATCTGTTAATTTTTTATTTCTTTATTTTTGAAGGAGTGAAAGAAGACTGACTTAAATTTTTAAAAACATTTTTTTGTTTTCATTTTTACTTTATTTTTCAGTTCTCTTTGGGTACATGAACCTGTGACCCCATACTATAAATGGCAATAACACAGTATTGCACTATCTAGGGAAATCATGGCTCTTCTATGAAGCCCAGCCTTTGGCTGAGCTTCACAGAAGAACAGACATGGCAGTCATGGGGACTCTCAGCTATCCCTCAGCTACCATGGTATAGCATTGGTTCCTGTGATGGAGCCAATGGGAGCTTGTGCGGTCATGACATCAGTTAAATGCAACTTTCAGACAATGATATCGGCATTTATATGGTTAAACTGTAGCAATCAAAGCAAGTTTCAGTCTTTGCAATTACAAGCTGACGCTATGTTATACAGCTCCTGAGCCTGCTTAATACTTTGCTTAGCGACTTATACTAAAAATGTCCATCAATGGTCATTATCTATTTAAATCAGAGGTTTCTGTAAAATGTATTTTGTATTTTTGTATGCCTTTTTTGAATTTTTTTTTACATTTTTCTTATTACTATCTATATTTAAGCAAACTTACAGACCATAAAAAACTGAATCCTTGTAATTTTTACATTAGCCACTATGTCTAATACTTTGCATTCTGGATGACTTTTCAGCAGTCATTATCATCACAGGCAGGATTGCAATGAAAAGAAAAGCAAAGAGTCTAGCATTCACGACAGGTGACATCACAGCTCATCTCCTCCCTCTACCTTCACAATAACCTTTGGTTTTATGAAAGGATACTCACTTACTTGCTGGTCTTCAAGGTAGTGAAAGCAATCTCCATTTAAAGGTGTCAGTCATTCACAGGACCTCTTTCATAGCCAGCCCAGCACTCTATATACAGGCTGCACTCGCTCCTCTACACATGTCAAACACAAACTCCATCTTAACATCTGAGACACACCCATGGGTGGAGGCATGTGCAAAGGCCAGACACGGCCATCTTTTCTCAGTACACATAATCTGGATCTGAATGCAGATGAATGAATCTTGGGACACTACAGATCCCAGAGAAACCTCCAGATGAACACTATAGAAGAGAACCACCTCTGCAATATATCCCAGCCATTTACAATGCAGCCAGTCGCCTTATTACATTATATGTATACAGTACAGACCAAACGTTTGGACACATCTTCTCATTCAAAGAGTTTTCTTTATTTTCATGACTATGAAAATCGTAGATTCACACTGAAGACATCAAAACTATGAATTAACACATGTGGAATTATATACTTAACAAAAAAGTGTGAAACAACTGAAAATATGTCTTATATTCCAGGTTCTTCAAAGTAGCCATCTTTTGCTGTAATTACTGCATTGCACACTCTTGGCATTCTCTTGATGAGCTTCAAGAGGTAGTCACCGGAAATGGTTTTCACCTCACAGGTGTGCCCTGTCAGGTTTAATAATGGGATTCCTTGCCTTATAAATGGGGTTGGGACCATCAGTTGTGTTGTGCAGAAGTCTGGTGGATACACAGCTGATAGTCCTACTGAATAGACTGTTAGAATTTGTGTTATGGCAAGAAAAAAGCAGCTAAGTTAAGAAAATCAAGTGGCCATCATTACTTTAAGAAATGAAGGTCAGTCAGTCCGAAAAATTGGGAAAACTTTGAAAGTGTCCCCAAGTGCAGTTGCAAAAATCATCAAGTGCAACAAAGAAACTGCTCATATGAGGACCGCCCCAGGAAAGGAAGACCAAGAGTCACCTCTGCTGCAGAGGATAAGTTCATCCAAGTCACCAGCCTCAGAAATCTCAGGTTAACAGCAGCTCAGATTAGAGACCAGGTCAATGCCACACAGAGTTCAAGCAGCAGACACATCTCTACAACAACTGTTAAGAGGAGACTTTGTGCAGCAGGCCTTCATGGTAAATTAGCTGCTAGCAAACCACTGCTAAGGACAGGCAACAAGCGGGAAAGAGACTTGTTTGGGCTAAAGAACACAAGGAATGGACATTAGACCAGTGGAAATCTGTGCTTTGGTCTAATGAGTCCAAATTTGAGATCTTTGGTTCCAACCACCGTGTCTTTGTGCGACGCAGAAAAGGTGAATGGATGGACTCTACATGCCTGGTTCCCACCGTGAAGCATGGAGGAGGAGGTGTGATGGTTAATGGGTGCTATGCCAGATGACCTGGCCTCCACAGTCACCAGACCTGAACCCAATTGAGATGGTTTGGGGTGAGCTGGACCGCAGAGTGAAAGCAAAAGGGCCAACAAGTGCTAAGCATCTCTGGGAACTCCTTGAAGACTGTTGGAAGACCATTTCTGGTGACTACCTCTTGAAGCTCATCAAGAGAATGCCAAGAGTGTGCAAAGCATAATTAAAGCAAAAGATGGATACTTTGAAGAAACCTAGAATATAAGACATATTTTCAGTTGTTTCACATTTTTTTGTTAAGTATATAACTCCACATGTGTTAATTCATAGTTTTGATGCCTTTAGTGTGAATCTACAATTTTCATAGACATGAAAATAAAGAAAACTATTTGAATGAGAAGGTGTGTCCAAACATTTGGTCTGTCTGTATAAATTTAAAAATGCTGAAGATATACATTTCACATAAAATACTAAGTAAATCTACAAATTGTATTGATTAAAAAAAAATACCCTTTTTGGTATATGGCCCAAATACAGACCTGTTGTGATAGACTGCACAAATGGCTTCAGTTGCAGGCTGTCAGGACAACAGTTAGAAGATGAATGGTATAACTGAGTATGTAGCAAATAAGATTTCAATATCGCATTTGCTGACGTCAAACTAAATTTTACACTTCCAAGTTAAAGTGCATTTGCCCTAAAGAAAAAAATAACAATTATGAAATATTTGTGATGATCATATATGACACTATATATGACACGATAACATGATATGAGTTACACTCGTGTTCAGAAGATTGATTGTAGCTGGCAGGCATTACCTGGAACTGATAGAATCGCAGGCTGATGACCTTTAGGCTACATCTATGGCTCTATTGTACGAGTAGACAGTATACACAGTGTGACTTTCAGACTTGTGGGGTTTTCCTTGCTTTTGACTGTTGCATTTCAAGTGATCTGTAACTAAAACGACATCGTGAAACAGTTGTGTACATCAGTGCAGTGGTGTAGCAGGGGTTCCTCATGCCCAGGGCAAAGCAAGTTTTTTTGCTTTCTAACCCAGGGCCCATTTCACTCCCTTCCACCAGCCCATTACCAAACTCCCTATTCTCCCAGCACATTTATTGTATTTTAACCCCTTTACCCCAGGGCGAATTTTCATTTTTTCGTTTTCCTTTTTCCCTCCCCTTTTTTCCGAGAGCCATAACTTTTTTTATTTTCTATCAATATAGACATATGACGGCTTGTTTTTGCGGGACTAGTCGTACTTTCAGAAGAAATCATTTATTTTACCAAATAGTGTACAGGGAAATGGAAATTTATTCCAAATGTGGTGAAATTTCAAAAACAGTGCAATTACATGCTTGTTTTCTGGATTTTGTATTCACCGTGTTCACTATATGATAAAAGTGATGTGAATGGTATGATGCCTCGGGTCAGTACGAGTTTGTAGATACCAAACATGTATACTTTTACTGTACCTAAGTGGTGAAAAAAAATTCAGAAGTTTGAAAAAAAGAAAGAATCACACTTTTTGAGCCATGTTTTGTGACACGTAGCGTCCTCATTTTTCGGGATCTGGGGTTGTGCGACGGCTTATTTTTTGCGTCATGAGCTGATGTTTCTAATGATATAATTTTTGGGTAGATGTCATGTTTTGATCGCCCGTTATTGCATTTTATTGCAACCAAAAAAGCATAATTTTCCTGTTTGCAGGTTTTTTTCATTACGCATTTCTGAACACTGCATTACTAAATTTGTGAATTTTTTTTTTTAGATATTATTTGGACTGGGGCAAAAGGGGGTGATTTGAACTTTTGTTTTTTTTCATATCCTTTAAAAACTTTATTTTTTTATTTTTACTTTATTTTATACTCCCCCATAGGACACCACAGTGCTTCATAGTCCGTTTGCTTGTGCTATATAGAGGTGAGCTGCAACACATCGGGACACAGCAAAAATAATCACTTTCTGTGGATGGCAGCACTTGCCAACCATGCACAGGAAGTGAGCCATGAGAAGAAGTGAGCTTCCGGGGTCACCATAGGACCTTATGCTATCAGGTGACACATTGAGATCCTGCGATGTATCAGTGAATGAAGCAGGATTCAATAGTTAACATCACCGATCGGATCGCAGATTCGACCGGCGGTGGTAGCCACACATCTCAGCTGATGATATCAGCTGAGATGTTGGGGGTATGATGTGTGCTCACCGCAAGGGCTCACATCAAAGGCGGGCACCCAACACATGACACATCCAGTACATCACATGTTGAGAAGAGGTTAAGATAATACTGATGAAACTATAATTCGCTCTTTGAGCCTCAAATTTTTTTTCTATTTCTGAAATCCAACGTATAATTTAAAAAATAAATGTATATATTGTTATAGTTTTTATTAAATGTTTGTGTGTTTTTTTCAAGGTAACCATTGTATTGCCCTAACCCTAAATCTAACTGTTGTTATGACCAATACCACTCACATGAGGATGGACAAACCAGGAGAGATGTGACTCTTGCAAACCACAGATTCAGATTAGAAGAAACCCTAAATCTGACCCTGGTTTGTCCCTGCTTGACCTTGGAGTTGGCACCTAGGACTACACAATGGCCCGTCCACTCAACGTCGGCTGATCCCGATTGTCCCTAACTTCAATTATAAAGTAACTGTAACACAAAATCGCAATAACAAAAATGAAGAACACAGGCAGAGGGCGAGACACAAGGCAATCTATTCCTTATAGATTTAGTCTTGTACTGTCAAGAACTCTAAATATTCATTCATTACAAAGGCAGTCTAGTACTTTAAAAAAAAATAATTTTCAAGTGTCCATGATGGAGAATGGCTATAAAAGCTCTGTTCTCCCTGGAGGATCTGGCGTCTGTTTATTGCCTAAACAGCTCACTATTTTCAATAGTTAAAATATAATGCTTCAGTTCACCTTTAGGGGCACTTAAGTTGAACACTTGTAGCTGTTACATCTCGAGCTGCGGGACCGACCTTTTCTGGGCTGAGTGGTCGGTGCCCAACACGCAGCCCAGGGTGCTCTGTTTGCCTACCGACTGCTACGGGGCCGGTCTCCACTGAGCAGGGAGATCGGTGCCCATCACGCAGTTCCCTGCTGTTTGCTCTTTCCCCTATGGAGCTACTCAGTTCCCTCACTCACCCTGCCGACTGTCTCATGCCTTCCTCCATCTCTTTCTGCTCCAGAATGTGCGTCCTGCCTGTAGAACCCCCAAGGACTATGCTAAGGGGCGCACTCTGCCCACTCCTCAGATTTTAAGGGCCAGTACACCTGATGCTCCTTTTAAGCTAATTGCCCCTTCTGATTAGCTACATCTATATATGGCACCCTCTCTTTAAGGGAGGTGCCTGATCAACACCGCCTGTCCATAGTTTGTATTGCTTGTCCCCATGATCCTATCCCAGCCTTGTATTCACTTTGCTATTCATATTGCTGACATCTCTTATCTCGTCCTAGTGTCTGTGACGTGAGCCTGTGGGTCATCTCTCCAGCACACCACCTGTCTTCCCTTCAGATAGTCAGCCTCGTAGCCACATAACCTGTTACACCTGCACGAGCCAGTCCAGAAGAGACTTCTTGTATTTGTGCCTAATCCTTCGACCGAGTACCACATCTTCACCTCCGGCACCCCGTGACCTCGTTGCCCTGAGTACCGTGCAAGCTCCGCATAGACTGTAGCCTATCTGCGTGCATCATTCTCTCTGTACTGACAAGACCTTCCATTAAAATATTTTGCCTAATCACAACCGGCATCTACAGCCTGTTCCTGTCACGGGTCAACCTCCACTTTGGTGGTCCAGAGGATCACCAGCATCGGCTCCACACCTCGGTGTGATTAAAAACAATGGATTGTCTAAAATAAAGAACACCTGCAAGCTATGTCTTTGTATTCACTTTTGAATATTCAGGATATTTTGCTATGTTATATTGCACACTTAAAGAATAAAGCTGAGCTGAGCCAGGGCCGTTAATCCATCAGTCTTATTTTAGTGACCTATTCTAAGGCCAGGCCTTTAATGTTTCCACAGCCATATCCATTTCATATGACTTTGAGAAGTAGACGTTATTTTGCTCTATGACCATATTGCTCAAAATATTTTTTTGTTGTTTCATGGGAAAATACTTATCACACCTCTCTGAATGCTCTCCACTATCTTTAATCCTCTTCTCCTCGCAGGCTTATTTTCCCAGCACTCTCGATCTTTGTGGGTATCTCACATAGAAATGTCAGCACCTTGTGTTTGCACAGTGTATGAATTTCTCTGCAGATGATTTTTCCTGGCTTGTTAAAAGTTATGTTTAGTTTAGACCTGCATAGCACCATACAACCATGACTAAGCCCCGAACACGAGCTTCGTGTTTTGGTATGTGTAGCATCTTCACGTTTTTTTTTTTATTACACCAAACTCATCTAATATATAATATAATAATAATCTTAATCTAATCTAATCTAATCTAATATATAATCTAATCTAATCTAATCTAATCTAATCTAATATATAATCAGCCTAACTCACTTCCGTCATATTCGGCGCTGTTTCCGTCGTCGTGTCCGTGGCTGCCTCACAAAGCCTCACTCGCAATGCCTTTGCGATTCCGTGCAGAATACGCTAAAGTAACTCGCAAAGCCTCACTCACAATGGCTTTGCGAGTCTTCACAGAATAGGCTCCACTGTGAGTCAAAGCTTCACTTGCAATGGCCAGGACTCCTGACTCGCAAACAGTCTCTCTCTCTCTCCCTTATCCCGCGCACAGTCTGCACCCTCTCCTCACCTCCTGGACTCCACGTACTCATCTATGGCCCCCGCAGCCCCGTGGAAGTGCAGCCTCTCCATGCCTCCTTCAGGTGCCTGCTCAGTGAGAAGGAGGAGGAGGAGGCAGCTCCAGGAAGAAGCCGACAAAGAAGGGAACACAGGAGGGAGGAACGGAGGGAGAGGGGAAAGCAAGCCAGCTCCTGGGGACAACCTCTCCTTACTGAGGTGAACGAACGAGCTGCAGCCAGGTCACAGAGCTGTGTGTGGCACAACAACTCCCAGCATGCCACACCTATCTCTGTGATTAGAGCTCTGCCTCTGCCCTCCAGCCTCCCCTGTCCTCTGCCCTCCAGCCTCCGCTCTTCTCTCCCTGTCCTCTGCCCTCCAGCCTCCCCTCTCCTCTCCCTGTCCTCTGCCCTCCAGCCTCCGCTTTCCTCTCCCCTGTCCTCTGCCCTCCAGCCTCCGCCCTCTGTTCTCCTCTGCTTTCCAGCCTCCGCTCTCCTCTGCCCTCCAGCCTCCGCTCTCCTCTGCCCTCCAGCCTCTGCTCTCTTTTGCCCTCCAGCCTCCGCTCTCCTCTGCCCTCCAGCCTCCGCTCTCCTCTCCCTGACCTCTGCCCTCCAGCCTCCCCTGTCCTCTGCCCTCCAGCCTCCCCTGTCCTTTGCCCTCCAGCCTCCCCTCTCCCTGTCCTCTGCCCTCCAGCCTCCGCTATCCTCTGCCCTCCAGCCTCCGCTCTCCTCTGCCCTCCAGCCTCCGCTCTCCTCTGCCCTCCAGCCTCCGCTCTCCTCTCCCTGTCCTCTGCCCTCCTGCCTCCCCTGTCCTCTGCTCTCCAGCCTCCACTCTCCTCTGCCCTCCAGCCTCCCCTCTCCTCTCCCTGTCCTCTGCCCTCCAGCCTCCGCTCCCCTCTCCCTGTCCTCTGCCCTCCAGCCTCCGCTCTCCTCTCCCTGTCCTCTGCCCACCAGCCTCCGCTCTCCTCTCCCTATCCTCTGCCCTCCAGCCTCCGCTCTCCTCACCCCTCCATATGCAATGTACAGTATGTGTATATATCTGTGTATGTAGGCACTTCCGTCACTTTGTCCGCACTTCCCTCAACTTTCTACACACACATACACACACACACACACTTCGCTATACTTACCACCGGGCCTGCGTCCACTGCCTAGATCCTCAGTCAACATGTCGCCGCCCCCAAACTACTAGATCCAATATAGCGTCCAAGATGTCTCGCCAAACTACCCAGACGACATATTGAATCCAGTCGTCCGAAGGGCGGCGACATGTCAACTCAGGATCCAGGCAGCGGGGAAGAAGTAGAGTCGGTGGTAAGTATAGCGGAGTGTGTGTATGTGTGTCTGTGTGTGTATGTTTGTGCTGACCACCCTGCCCACGCTGCTGCGCTGACCACTCTGCCCACGGCGCTGCACTGACCACTCTGCCCACGGCGCTGCGTTGACCACTCTGCCCACGGCGCTGCGCTGACCACTCTGCCCACGACGCTGCGCTGACCACTCTGCCCACGGCGCTGCGCTGACCTCTCTGCCCACGCCGCTGCGCTGACCACTCTGCCCACGCCGCTGCGCTGACCACTCTGCCCACGCCGCTGCGCTGACCACTCTGCCCACGGCGCTGCACTGACCACTCTGCCCACGGTGCTGCGCTGACCACTCTGCCCACGGCGCTGCGCTGACCACTCTGCCCACGGCGCTGCGCTGACCAATCTCACCGCACTCACTGCTAACAACTGAGCCACCGCACTCACTGCTAACCACTGAGCCACCGCACTCACTGCTAACCACTGAGCCACCACACTCACTGCTAACCACTGAGCCACCGCACTCACTGCTAACCACTGAGCCACCACACTCACTGCTAACCACTGAGCCACCGTATACTGTGCTACCCACAGAGCCGCCTGTATACACACAATTCATTTCACCGCACTCCCCTAACTATTAGTAAATAAACTATATATGGATTCTAGACTACCCGATTCTTTAGAATCGGGCCGCCATCAAGTAAATTAATAAGACATTAAAGGTTATTTATGATCCGAATATTACTTATTATTTCAATGAAATAGTCCAGTTACACTGGAATCCACATAATAGGCCAGTTTGCTGCAGCTCACTTGTCAGCTTTACCATATAGACTGAGACGCGATCTGCGGAATCCCATTATTTTTAGAGTAGCATTAAAGGGCATTTATGATTCGAATATTACCTATTATTTGAATTAAATAGTCCAGTTACACTGGAATCCACATAATTGGCCAGTTTTCTGCAGCTCACTTGTCAGCTTTGCCATATAGACTTGGACACAATCTGCAGAGTCACCTTCCTATTTTTTTTAGAGTGGCATTAAAGGGTATTCATGATCCAAATATTATTTATTATTTCAATAAAATATTCCAGTTACACCAGAATTCAAACAATACCGTAAGCTAGTTTTTTGCAGCTCATTTGTCAGTTTTGCCGTGTAGACTGAGACGCGATCTGCAGAATCCCATTATTTTTAGAGTAGCATTAAAGGGTATTTATGATCCGAATATTACCTATTATTTGAATTAAATAGTCCAGTTACACTGGATTTCACACAATAGGCCAGTTTTCTGCAGCTCACGTCAGCTTTGCCGTATAGACTTGGACACAATCTGCAGTGACTTTATTATTTTTAGAGTGGCGTATTTATTGACAGATATACAGTCGTCACTATTATTCTCAATGTGAATAGAGCTTGTTTTTACCTCATCTGATGCCGTGAGCACTGAATGAGCACATACAAATATAGGAGGTTTAAAGAAAGAGTAGTAGAACACATGCAATATATTTCACCCTGCGAAGTATCCAAAGGTATCCAAGGTGCCACGTCACACACTGACATGTTACAGCTGAAGCAGCTCTTGAGAGTAAAAATCGCAACCTTTGGTTCCACATATCTCCTTAATAGATTTATGTGAGTTGTGACTCGGTAGAAATTGGATATGGGAGTAAGCTGCAGTCACCACTGTTTTTTTCTAGATTTTAAGTGATTAATCAAAGGCATCAAAGGGTGATTACCAATATAATAAGTTATCTACCATCTGTATAACAGGGGTCAACTTTCTAATTGCCGGGCGCCAGACCACTAGGACCCCCCTAAAAATATATCCTGAACAGGGTCCAGGGATCCAGACTCTGCAGAGCTTAGCCTTCGGAGAAAGCAGAACAAAGCACCCTGCTATTTATGTCAGTCCTATAGACAATGAATGTATAGGAGGTTGAGCATGCACATGCATACTTGTCCACAAGATGAAGCTCTGTTTTGATGATCAATCTCAGTCAATGTTGTGGTCAGACCCCTTATCCATTGTCCTATGGATAGGGTATCACTTACTATTTTGGCTGTAACTCTTTAATTTCTCCTTTTGATCATTTCTCAACCCATTAATGCTATGTTCAAAACTCCAAAATTTGGCATATGTAGATACAGGAGACTATGGAGTAATGTCTAATAAATATTGGGGTACAAAACACAGACCATTATTTTATCATATTTCACATCACTGAACCCCGTTAGCGAAACAAGGTTTGTAGTACTGGCTGTGAGTGTTCCTTGTGGGCGGAGCTTAGTCAATAAAAGGGCTTGTAGCATAGAGAGCAGCAGTAGAGTCGCCCAGTTGTAGATGGTATTAGAAACCACAACACCCCTTTAAATTGTTCGGACCCCAAGGGTTACCCCGGCATTTGGGCCAACATTTGGAACGTGGAGGAGAACCTCAGCTGTGTTTCCCCCGGTGTTGGTGCCCAACGTCTGCCCCTGGCGGATGCCTGGACTGAGGCTGTCCCCTCTGGCATCGGTTTGGTGGGTCCTAAGCAGAGATTCGAAGATGTACAGATCTCTATTGTGAACCTTGTCTAGCGGTTCCTTGGTGGTCCTGTGGACGTGTCCCCATGAGCGGGGTAGGAATAGAACCGACAAAAGACTTTTTGAATTCATGGCATATAACGATTACGATGAGGGACGCGAGTCAAGAATGAGGGGAGCAACCTGCAGCCAAGTGTGTCATTGTAGATAACCCATCCCCAACTCTAATGTTCAACTGTTCAAGTAAAGAAAACTTTAAAACTTCTATTGACTCTGTGAATAGTTTATCCCTTGACAATAGTACCAAAGAACGAACCTGTTGCACTGAGGAGCCGGCTGGGGCAGCTCTGCGGCCTCGGCCCTGTTTCATCTTCGACTACTGCGGGCCCCTGCCGCGGCTACTCAACACTAGAATGAGAAAAATGGGTCCTATTGATTGTTATAAAAAACACTGTTTCTTTAAAAGTAATTATAGGACAAGACAGCTTTCTAGAGATACATGCTTGAATGATTTAAAGTCCGCTGTTGAGGAAAAAAAACACAGTTTTCTGGCCCGTGAAACAAGAAATACCGATTAACAAAAACATGACGTATCTATTTATAGATAAAATCTCAAGACTAATGTAAAACAGGGTTATGCTGAGAAAAAAACAAAGTTATTTTCCATTTGCTGTAATAAGAGCAAATGTACTATAAGGCCATCAATGAGCTGAGCCCATCATCATAGGCTTTGTGCCCTCTTGTAAATATCACCTAATAAAGATGTACCAAGAATCAATTTATACATGGACTAGGACCAATTAAAGCAAATCTGTCTGCAGGTTTTGCTTTGCAAGCTGAGGACAGCATGCTGCAGGGGTTAAAAAAAAACAAAAAGTAACTAAGTATTTCTGCTAGCAGGGTCTGTGCTATTGTTTATGACTCGCCAACCCCGGGGCTGTGGGGTACTCGGAACCGGGCTTTGGGTGCATCCGGGGGAGTCACAGGGGTCGAGACCCGGCTTTTGTGACCCCGGGAGAGTCAGCGCTCTCTGGCAGGGTGTACTGGGTTTAGGGAATATTGGTTGGGAATAAAGTTTATAGGGGAAATGTTCAAGACGCCACCTACTGTTTTTGGTCAGTATGGATCAACGCTGTGAGTTGTTGGTGGTACGACAGTCTGATGTCATCACTCCCCATAGGTGGAGCAGGAACCCTGGGGCAGAGGCGATTGTTTGCGATGGCTTTGCAAGGCCGGATTTATGCTGGGCCGCTTGGTCTCATCCACTGTGGCAGTTGGTGGCTCCGCAGGCGGGGAAATAACACAATCTCACACAGCTTTGGAATTTTGTACCCGGTTTACTCACTTCAGTTGCAACTGACCACCGGGCGCTTCTCTCTAACAAGTCCAGTTTGGTCTGTACAGAAGGGATCGGGTTAGTTCACCCAGGACCCTTCGTGTGTCTCTCCGTTCTCTTGTCTCTCACTCCCAGTGCTATGTCTTCACTTCTCCTGTCAGCGCCTCTGCACCCAGTGCCCCGATCAAGCAGCCACGGGTCCTGTCGGATGACTGGTGCCTGTCTCCTGACTCTAGTTTGGCTGCCTTCTCAGTGGGTGCGTCGGGTTGTGGCCACCACTCCTGTAAACTGCGTGGCCTCTGGTTCAGTGGTTCAGGCTTACAGCGTCCATGCCATGCTCAGTGCCAGTTCCTTGGTTCTTGACCAACCCCTCCGTCCGACTAGCTTAGTCCCGGATTTGGGTGCCCAGGTCGTCTCTCTCTCCACCTGTGCCCCTGGGGTTCGGTTCCCCTTCTCACCCCTGTGTACTTGGCTTCCACCTCCTTCATTCACTTACTACCAACTCACTCACTACAAACTAACTAACTTCCCACTCTCTAACTTCCCTTGTCCCCTTTTGACTGGGCCCTCCCCCAGGTTTGTCCGTGGTCCCATGGGTCCTAGGGTGTGTGGGTGTGTTTGTTGGGGGCCTGAGTTCACTATTCCATTTCCTTTCAGACTGAGACACCACACCAGTTCATTGAGTGCAGTACCCCTTTGAGGCAACCAGGTTGGTGGGCTGCCACATTTACTTAAACTAAAGGGTTTATCACCCTGTGAATATCATTACAGGACTACTATGTCACGCACACGGCAGTCCGACACACCCCTGCTGTGATTGACACCTCACTGTCAATTCACATTCTCTATAGGGAGCCTGATGTGGGTGGGGACAGCTCTCCCAGCTCTGCTGTGTTTCTAAACCTAAATGCTTAGCTAAATCCTACAGCCTGTTATTTATATAATACATTGTTGGATTAAAGTTTTCTTTGCCTACATTATGTTGTCAGATGAGGTAGCAAAAACCTGTTTATAGATTACCTGTAAATGGCGCCCAACTGTGATAGCATGTGAAACCTACAAGCAAGAGTGGTACTGTTTTTTGGAGAAAAATGTCAAACGATCATTTTAAGATTCTTTCATGAATTTATATGTAGGTCTTGATTTCAGTTAATCAAAGATAGTATAGTTTTTCTCAAGCTTTCCAGTTCAGACGAGGTCTGACTTTACACACATAGTAGGGACCATAAAAGTTTGGTGCATCTTGACGTGGTTGGATGGATTTTGCACTTTTTGATTAAAAAATGTTGACTAGGTAACCTCCCTTTTCACAGGTATAGTATAATTAGAGCTGATATATATTAATTAATGTATTTTTGTATTTATTAATTGCATCGAGCTGATGCATACTGTATGTATCTGTTCACTTGTGTAGGCATAGATCTGATTATGAATGAATACATGTTTTTCTAATTCCATCATTTTAATTGTAAAGTGTACACCTCCCTAGAGAAAACTAGTGTGATTTCCTAAATGTATCGCAGAATTTGTTTATAATTTACTCTCCATTATCTATTAACTTAAATTTAGTTTTTTGTCAGAGACCTATGAGTGGTGCGATCCTGGTAGTGCATGAATTCAGGTGCTCATCAACCTGCTCCATATTGCAAATGTAGGGCACTGATGTGTTGCTGTGTCGGACGCAAGGACCAGATTATACGTACTACAGCTGGACAACTGAAACATGCAGGTGTATGACTGAGCCCTACCATTCACAAGGGGATGAACAAATTAGGAAAGGTGTTAAACGTCTAATCCACAGGTCCCTGTTCAGACTAAGAGAAGCTCTAAATCTGACCCTGATTTGTCCCTGCCTGACCGCAGAGATTTGAACCCTGAGATTACGCAATGGCGCCTCTGTGGCACCCTGCCACAGAACCACCTATGGCATGGAAGGATTTTCACAGCAGGTACCCATATACACACAACACCTTCCACCCCAGACCCGTAGGGGGAGCTCCACTTGCTGCCTTTAAGCAAGATCTCCTATAAAGACTGGTGCTGGGGGCGGAGTTAGCTAGTTCAATACGGATCAGTACTGAGGAAGAGGTCCTGGTGTGTCGGAGCCACGCTAGGCCCGAGCCAGTAGACCAGCCTAGCCAGTGTGAGGGCCTGAGAGTGAGGTCAAAGGCAAGGCGTGAGAAAGACAGAGTAAAGGGGCAGACTGGGGGCAGAGAAGCCATACCGGTTCACCACAGGAAGCAACCCAGACACCAGAGTCCGAGTCTGCAGGAGAGCATCAAGCCCAGCAGAAACACGGGTTCACCGAGGAGACTCCAGTCTCCCAGACACCTGTAACACAACCAACAGGGCAGCCAGGAACTGCAGGAGAAGTCATAGCAGTAGCCCACACAAAAGGGTCTCGACACTACAACACAAATACAAATTTTGTATTTTATACAAAATAAAACTAACTGTAAAGTAAGCACCAACAGGGAGAGGCTGAAACACAGGCCTAAGGGTGCGATCACACAGTCATAAAGGTAAAATGGAGGAAAATGGAAATAACCCAAAAGACTAACAAAATATGTGGAAAGCCCCAAACGTAATAGAGGATAAAGAATTCCAGGAATTGAAACACATAAACAAATTGCAAGAAAAGAGATAATTCAGTAAGAGAAGTCATAAACTGAAGAGCAGGGACTTCAAACATCCATCTACCTATAAATATAGCCAGTAATGAAGGCAAATACATGGTATATTTAAATAGTCCCTCCCAGTATGTGATAGGGCCAGCAAAACACTTGGATAGAAACAAAAAGGAAAGCAACACAGGAAAGGAAAGACAAGAGAAATATTAGCAATTGGACAAAGCCAAAACAGGGATGTGGTTCAACAGAGAGGTAAAACCGACCACACAACCAGAGAGAGACACTTGATTGAGTCCTGGAGTTAAGGCATGTAACTAACCCCCTCTCTACAAGGGGCCAATGGACCCATAGAACTCCTTATCCTCTTATGATGATGGATTACTCTTATCAGGTGATTCACATTCAAGATTCAAGATTCAAAGAAGCTTTATTGGCAGGACCACATACACCTCAGTTTTGCCAAAGCAATTGTATAAAGGGAATAGGGATAGGAACTGTGGGGATGTTGGGTAGGAGCTGTAGGGAAGGTGGATGGGGTGGATCCTGGATGGGGGGGCTATAGTCCATGGCAATGGGAAGGTGGATGGGGCAAGTCCAGGGTGGGGGCTATAGTCCATGGCTATAGTCCATGGCATAAGAAATTCCACATTGGTCCAGGAGTAATCTTTAGGACAGTAAACTTTGAACTTGACCAGATACTGCAAGAAGCGCCTGACTGGATCCCAAGAGTCACTCTACTTCATATTCCGGATCCTCTTCTAGATGTACCTCAATTCTGTCTCATGGACTGGGCATCCCTCATCCAATGGGAAGTCTGATAGCTGTATGCAGTTTGACAAACCTGAGACCAGGAGTGGAGTGATAAACACCAGCCCCGCTCTGCCACAAATGGCACACTGCACTTGATAAAAAAGCAATAAACAGCAATTGACATAGAAGGGGGAACCTTAGTGGCAGACACTTTTGGAAACCTTTTTTGGGGTAAGATTACATTTTTAATTTGCAAACTGCCCTTTAGCACATTATCAAGTTGTCTGACAATATTATTACAGGGACACCTCAGAAATTTATAGAATATCCAGAAGAGTGGGCATCCCACCTGTCACACCTCCACCGGAACCTGCTCTGCGACATCTGCTTCTGTCACCAGGTAACTCCTTATTCACTCTGTTGACGAAGCTGGTGATAGAGAAATCAGGGCCAGAATCTCTGGAGAGCGCAGGCTCTGCCCATCCACTAAGGTTAGAGTGGCTGAGATCTGCAGGACTTTCCATTCAGACAGAGTGTCTGTGTGTGCTGTCTAGTTGAAGTCATCACCACCTGTCTTCAGTCTATTAGAAGGCATTGCACCCAACTAAATCCTTCAACTAACTGCAGGAAGATGTCAGATATAGCTTGTGTTTCCCTGGTCAGGTCTGGTTGTTCTCCTGCTCTGTATTGGCATTTTCCTCTTTTACCTCAGTCTGATTTGGATGCTTATCCTGCTTGACGATTTTGTACCTTGCTCCAACTCCTCGAACGGATCTGATTTTGTCCCTTTCGTGACCTCCCGGTTTTCACCTTGCTTGGCAGTTATTCCTGTCACTGGTTCACTCCTCTGGATGGCAGCCCATCCATAGGCAACAATCTTCTTGACTCTGTTTTAACTCCAGATCCCTATATAGGGGTTAGAAGGTGTCAGGGTTTCTTGGGATTCTGCCAAACAGAGGACTTGTGCCAAGTGTGTTTGAGCTAGCCATTTTGAGCTTTTGGTCTTAGACAGACATCAAATTACCTATTTTGACATTTTATTTGCTGGATTCTTTGTAGACATTTGAATTAGGGATACTAGAGGTGTCCATACATCCTAAATAGATGATCATTGGTCAGCTACTCTTCTTTGCACTTTCAGCAGAATAGGGTATAAGCTACTCCTGAACTCATTTTGCATTAGCTTATCTCCTACGTTAGGAATAGTTTGGCCATGTCAATACGATTTTTGCCCAACCTTCATTTCCACTAAAATCTGTCATGCTGAGACTTTCCAGCGATTCCACCAGCGATCCGACCTGGCCGGGATCACTGGAAAGTCTCTATGCAGTCGCTGGTGAGCTGTCAAATAGGCAGACTCACCAGCGACCAGCCAGCAGCGACATCACTAGTGACCAGGGTAAATATTGGGTAACTAAGCAGAGCGCACTGCTTAATTACCCGGTGTTTACCCTGGTTACCAGTGACCAGAATCTAATGTGCTGGGCATTGCCTGGGAGGTCGCTGATCGTTGGCCTCTCGCTGTCACACACTTCGATGCGTGCTGACCAGCGGGAGACCAAGGACTAAAAAATGGTCCTGAACGATTTGTAGCGATTAGCGACCTCACAGCAAGGGCCAGGTCGCTGATGCGTGTCACACACTGCAACATCGCTGGAGAGGTCGCTGTTACGTCACAAAACCTGTGACATTTCAGCGATATCGCTAGCGATGTTGCAGTGTGTGAAGTACCCTTTATGCTAGGAATCAATCTTTATTGAAGATGGCACAGTGTGAACTGTTAGTTTGTTGATATGTGTAAGGGTGCCGTTACACACAGCGATGTTGCAGTGATCCCGACAATGACCAGGATCACTGGAACATCGCTGTGTGGTCGCTGGGGAGCTGTAAAACAGGCAGATCTCCTCAGCGACCAGGGACCAGGGAGCCGACCTCCACATTGCTGGGTAAGCGGGAGGACACTGGTAACCATGATAAACAGCGGGTATCTTGGCAGCACGTGCTGCCTAGATACCCGCTGTTTATCATGGTTACCAGCGTCCTCCTGCTTAGTGCAGCCTGTAAGCGGGAGGATGCGTCCTCCCACTTACCGCTGATAACCTTGATAAACACCGGGTATCTAGGCAGCGCGTGCGGCTTAGTTACCTGGTGTTTCTCATGGTTACCAGCCTGTGAGGTTGCTGATCACTGGTCTCTCGCTGTCACACGAAGCGATGCGTGCTGACCAGCGGAAGACCATGGACCAAGAAATGGTCCTGAAGGATGTGCAGCGATCAGCGACCTCACAGCAGGGGCCTGATCGCTGCTACATGTCACACAGAGCGATATCGCTGGCGAGGTCGCTGATTTCAGCGATATCGCTAGCGATATCATTGTGTGTGACGTACCCCTAATAGTTCTCTGCACTGTATGACTTCTCATTAGTGGATGTTTGTCAGTTCTTTTCCTACAACCTTCCATGTTCTGATGTTGAAGATAAGTTGTTGTCTGTCACATATATAACAGTTCATTATCGCCATTGAGCCAATGCTCATGACCCGATGCAAGCTCAACTCTGTAATAGACCGGATAGTAGGATATCTAGCGATCAACTGTAATCTATGTGGACAACGCACCAACGATGTTATGAGCAGGTATCGCTTGCACAACCCAGCTGCTCATTGCTGGGAATGGGCGAATTCGTAAATTACATCATTATCGCGGTGTCACACAGCACAATGCAGCAGGTTGGCTGATCATGGATTGTCTGATTTGAGAACATGTTCTCAAACCTGCGATCAACGATCCAACAACTTATCATAGTCATATCTCGGTGTTACATGTAACGACGTCCTAACGATGTCGCTTGATCGACTCCAAACCCGTGACGTTTCAGCGATTATCGTTAACGATGTTGTGACGTGTAACGGGCCTTATGTCTGATGAAGATGATGATCCAGTACTAAAACAGTATACATCGACTTTGTATCTCTAATTTTATGCCTGTTTATTGCTTATCTAACAATTTAAAATTCCAATTGAATTTACACATCCTGCTAGATACACTTTGAATTCCATCTGGACTTCCCAACCAGGTGCGTCCAAAGTTTATTGATTTTCTCAGGACTACATATCAGTCACGTGTGTGTCAAGGTTGACAGACAATTCTGTGGTGTCCGGCTGTAAAAGGTCACAGTGTTTGATTACACAAACTACTCTCTCAAATTCAATTCTTTCTACTGTGGTGTAAATGGCATCCTATGTATCATCTCTGCTTGGGATTAATCCATTTCCTTTTAGGGTGAGTAGGTCGACAGGGTAGGGGGGTACTCGGATATCGGGATAGGCGGTTGCTTCGATGGGGGAATCACGGCATGGTCGGTTCCCGGTTCCATGCCCTGGACCCTCAGTGGTAGGGGATGGGGGGAATGATGAGGGGGGGGGGAATGGTATTGTGACGCCACCTGTGGTACCTGGTAATAGGCTTACCAGCGCTGCAGACGGCGCTGAGGTGATGGGAAACAGCGTTAGGTAGTACAGCTCCCCACAGGTGGAGCTTTACCTCAGGGCAGCGGGGTGGATGAGGGGATTAGGAGTAGCGGTCCTGCTGTGAACTCTGCAGGCGGTGGTGGGGAAGCAGGCACACACAATAGTCTTTGGTTTCAGTACCTTTTTACTGTTGTCAGGGAACAGGCACGGACGAGGAGGGTAACCTGGTGTTGGTGCAGCTTGGGGCATTCACCTTGGAGAGTTGTTAGACCTCCTCTGTTAGTGTGTGCATCTTTTTGGGGAAAGCTCTGCCTCTCAGGGTGCTGTTCCACAACTGACAATGAGGACCTCTCTGTGGGATTCCTATCCTCGGCTAGGTCCCTGCTCCTTTACTTGGTCAAGTTTGGATTCTTCTGCGGATTACTTCAGCGGGACTGGATCCTCCTGATCTGTATCTTATCAGCAGTTGCGGACTCCGGTGTCCGGGTAACTAAAGCGTTCACAAGTCTGTTCCCTTCTTCTTGCTTCTTCCACTGGCCTCCATCCCTGTCCCTAGGGCTCAGCACAGCTGGATCAGTGTCCCCTGGTTCTGGGCCTGCTTGGTCCCAGCAACCAGCTCCTTACAACTGCTCTCTTCTCTGTCTGCCTGGAACTAAACTGACTCCTCCACTCAGGCCTGGATCTTTTATACGGGATCTGGCTTAAGGACAGCCAGTGGGCTCCCCCTCTAGGTCTGGGGAGGAAGGTGTTGTATGCTGTGTGAGCCAAGGTGTACATCCCTCCCTACAGGAGTGGATCCTGTGGCAATCCCCCGCAGGAGTGCAACATTGGCACTATGGATATTCTCCACTTTAAACTGTTGATCATCATCACTTCCCCTTGTGTCCTTAAAGGGAACCTGTCACCTCCAAAAAGCCACCTAACCTATAAAAACATGTCCCTACATCATCCTATGACCATTCTCATAATCTTTTTGTCTGCTAAATGCTGGCTGTAAAAGTACTAAAAAAAGTTTTTATACTTATTCGTTATCCATTATAACGAGAAGGGACCATATTCGTCAGCCCTCAGGGCGTGTTGCTTTGCTGCCTACCTCGTCAGAAGATCACGCCCTAATGGGCGTGATCTCGTATTCATATTCTAGGCTGGTGCTGCCTGCTTTGCTTGTCGCTTCCTGGGCATGTAATTGACTCACCCCAGGGCAGGGTACTCAGATCTCGGGCTCGGTTGCAGTCTGGGATGTCACGGGTGGTTGCCCGAGGCTGTGGCCCTGGCGGTCAGTGAAAAAGGGGATTATTTACAGGGATTATATGCAAAGTTTGTCGTGACGCCACCTGCAGTGCCTGGTGATGCACACCAGCGCCACCACAGTCCTCACGCCGACATTGCAGAAGTGAAATTAAGTAAAAGCAAGGGGCTAAAAATAAAAAAAACTCTATTCTCATCTTGCAGCGATCCTCCGACGCCTCCAGCAAGCTCCGGATAACTACAGGAACTGGCATTATGTCACAACCCAATCAGCTGATCGGGTCACATGACCGGTTTCCGCAGTAACTGCGGTCATGTGACCCGATGACGCTGCCGGGTTGTGACGTAAAGGTCCTGTGGTCACCCGGAGTTTGCTGAAGGCGTCGGGGGATCGCTGGAAGGTGAGAATAGAGTTTTTATATTTTTAACCCCTTGCTTTTACTTAATTTCACCTCCCCCCCGCACAGCTCTTTCTGTGTCTAGACGTGTGAAAATCATGACCCCGGACACAGTAATAGCACCAGGAGGCTCACCTCCGATGTCGTCCATTCCTGTCTGTTGGGTCCTGCAAAAAGTGAGATCCCACAGACAGGAAATATGACGCGATGTGAAAGCACCCTTAGTGGGGTTGACTAAGTGCCCATCCTATCCATTCCCTACCTAGCACCCAGGTCAGGGTCAGCCAGGCCAGGTATTCTTCTTGTCATTAAGGAACCTTTTTAGGGTGGTTAGGGGACAAGGAGCCAGCGAAAGGTTGGTTAAGGGTCACCCTCTTCTCTTCCCCTTCTCTAGACTAAGGGATTCTGTTCCCTTCCCTGTCGTCGTACATGAGTTACTTCCCTATACCTAGAGTGACAATGTCAATTTAACCTATGCCACATTCATAGGTATTCAGGAAGATGATATATGGACAGTTGTGTAGTGGGGACTACATTTTCAGGTTGAAAAGAGAAATTCAGATATTAACTTGGAATCCTTTCAATTCCAATAAACCTCATCCTTCTATATGTATAGATAAAAAATAGATAGTTATTAGATAGATAGTAGATGAATAGATAGAGTTTATTAGCTTTTGTTTTTTGAGAATCACTTATAAAAATCATTGCTGATGGATGTTCTTGCCCTATGTGTGCATGGACCAGCCTGTGCAGCTGCAAAAGGGTTAAATGGGCCAATCAGTTATGGTTACACTCGAACAATTTGTGTCTGTTTCTGCCATCAATCGTTTCCCACAATCCTCTATTTCTTTTCATGCAATAATCTAATTATGGAGTCCTTGGTATATAATAGATATAAAAGGTGGTGTGAAGGCAGGACGAGGGGAGGGATGGGGGTGCACAAAGGGACTGACTTTCGAGAAGCCACTTGAGAATAGTTTTGGCTTCAGAAGTCTATAGAGTTCTGGGCATCCTGCTGTTATGTCATGACAGGCAATGCATCAATTTAACATGCGGCTACCACACACAAAAACTCTCCTCCGAGGACATTGAGAACCCAGGGAAGTATCACAGACTCGGGGAGAAGTATCGTTTGTTGCATTAGTGCATTGTAAATCTGAGCTATAAATGGCCGTGTCCTGGTATAGAGTTCCACATGTGTAGGTGAACTGTGTATGATGATGAGGATCTAATGTAGCCTTACTCAGCTTGAATAAAATGGAACAAAAATGAGTTTTCCCCAAAAAAATTACATTTGCAAGACACATAGGCGGCTGCGAGGTGCTAAACCGTTTTTTTATAAGGTATCTGGTTCAGGATAATGACCACTATTATATGATCTCTGGGAAGTTTATTAATTCTCAACCAATTCTCACTTCATTTAAAATATCCAATTAAGATTGAATGTCTAAAACTCAGATTAGATTTCTCTTTTCCCTTTTGGATCCAATCCCAATTTTACAAAAACGAGGTATCCAAGAAGCAACAGACCCATTAAAACTGCTGAGCGTGAAGTATGTCTAAGGCCTTATTCATGTTACCATTTATTTCTACAGGAATGTCATAATGTAATATGGCCTAGTGTTTATCCCAGGATTTATACTGCTCAGCAGCTGGATGTGTGTGCGGCTGCTTTGTAGTTGACAGCTCCATTCTGCAATTTACAGATATCATGGAACAGACCTGTATTGGGTCACTATTAAAGACTCCCTTACCCATTAACCTAAAGCTGGCCGAACCTATAGATGTTATCGATGGGATCAGCCAATCATCTAATGTGTGTGGGGTCTGCCTGATTATCTTCCGACAGAACATGTCGGGGAGAGAAGGATCCAGCCTGTTGACTTTCAATGGTTGACCCGTTTGGCACTTAGATAAGTCACCACTATAGAAGTCTGACAGTGGCTCTCATAGAGAATACTGGACAGCCTGGAGAATGGGTAGTCAGGAATAAATCTTGTCGACCAAATGTGGTGCCCTGCATCCACAGGTACCCAGAGGCCTTCCTAGAATACAGATGAATATTCACAGCAGGTACACCAGTACAGCCAACACCTTCCACCCCAGCACAGTAGGGGGAGCTCAACTTGCTGCCCTTAGGTAAGATCCCCTATAAATACTGATGCTGGGGAGGAGTTAGTCAGAGTGTGCAGACGCTAGCTGCGAATATGTCCTGGTGATCGGTGCCGTGTTAGGCCCAAACCGGTGACCCTGAACAGCCTCTGAGCAGTCCTGCCAGGCCCAAGAGTGGGGATATAAGGCAAGGAGAGAAAAGAGGAAGAATAGTGGGAACCGAGGAGCCAGAATAGGTTCACCCAAACAACACACTGGACATCGGGGTCCGCGTCTGCAGGAGAGCTGCACGCCCAGCAGAGAACCCCGGCAAACCGTGGAGACTCCAGTCACCCTGCTACCTGCTTAATCACCGTTCAGGGAGCCAGACACCGTGGAGAGAGAAACGGCGGTAGTCGTCAGAGGTTCCATTGACAGCGCAGGTGAAGAGAGAGAGAGTAGTGGAGGCCAGCCAAGTTCTGCACTGGGCAGGGGCTTCAACACTGGGAAAAGAGGACAAGGAGGCCTTACACCCACTTGTAGTGGAGATTCAACTGTGTTTCCAGGTCACCCGACAGTGTTCCGGACTTTTACCTGCTACACCACCAGTAAAAGGTAAAGAAACATTTAACAGCGTCTGTGTGTGTTCTTCACCCCCTTTCCCCGTTACCCGCAGAGATTATCCCATTAATCCACAACCTAGCCAAACCTCTGCTCCATTCCTCACTATCATCACTGCCCCGGAGGTTTATCTCTACCTGTAGGGAGCTGCTCCACCCTAGCTGCAATACCACCACCTCCGGAGGACTGTGACAGCGCTGGTGTCTAGACACCAGGTACTACAGTTGGCGTCATGAGACAAAGACTTTAATCCCTTGTAAATACTAAAAAAAAACCTTCTTTTAGGCTGTCTCCCGTGGCCACGAATCTGGGCTTTCCACCGGCGACATTCCCTGTTTGGAGAGAAAGAGGCCCAGACATCTGAGTTCCCATACCCTGGGGTGCTACACAAACAAGTGTCGATGACTATCTTATGTGCATGTGCAACCTTAAAGGAATTGTCCACAAACTTTTAAATCAGTGGCCTATTGTTAGGATAGATCATTATTATCAGATCAGTGGGGGTTTGAAAACCGCCACCTCTGCCGTCCAGCTGTTCCCAATGTAGGCGGTGGCCAGATGTGTTCAGTTCTGGAGTAGAATAGCACACCTCTGCCAACTTTAAGATGGCTGCATCAGGTATTGAAAATACACCGCTATTCATTTGAGAGGGGTGGACATGCAGTAAGTGAACTCGGCCACTGTACACTTGATGGATTTGTGTTGTTTAGCTACACACTGATCACATCCAGCTGGCACTGGTATCGGGAACAGCTGATCGGTGGAAGTGCCAATTGTCATACCCCAACAATTGGATATTGATAACATATCCTAAGCATAGGCCATCAATATTAAAGTACTGGACAACCCCTTTAAGCTGGCCATGCTCATGAGTTAGCTATCATCTTGGGATTCATTCAGTTGACATAACTCTCTCCAAATAACCCGATACACCCCATACATCAACAGGGAGAGGAGAAAGCAGTCGTTATCAATCAGCTCTGCCAGCTGCTTTCTCCCCCGAATAGAAAAGCATTGGAGGTTGAAAATCGAACTGCAGACCCTTCTTTCCACTGACACCAGATTCACCATACACATCAGATTGACAACCAGTTCCACCATAATCACTGCGTTCGGCCAACTTTCACCTAATGTATAAGGGGCTCTTAGTGGGGTCTAAGAAGCAGCCTAACAAGAGAGCCCTGAATAAAGTGGCTGTGTATTTTAGAGATAGTTACCCAAGTCTCCAGTTTTGTTTTACAGTTGTGGCCAAAAGTATTGACACCCCTGCAATTCTGTCAGATAATACTCAGTTTCTTCCTGAAAATGATTACAATCACAAATTCTTTGGTATTATTATCTTCATTTAATTTGTCCTCAATGAAAAAACACAAAAAGGATTGTCCTAAAGCCAAATTGGATATAATTCCACACCAAACATAAAAAATATACAGTCTGGTGTGGGCGAGGACAGCTTTCCCAGGTGTCCTACATGGCTACAACTAAATGCTTTGATTGTGTCAGAATTGCTAATGCCAGTGATCAAAGGCTAGGGTCTCACATCCGTTTTTTTTTTTTTTAAAACCTGATCCGGTTTTGAGCTTTTAAAAAGCTCAAAACCTGATCAGGAAACGCTCCTCATAGGAGCCTATTATAAAAACCGGATTGCTTCACAAGCAATCCGGTTTCCGCCTCCGGCTCTGCAGCCTGCATGAAAAATCATGCAGGCTTTAGTTTTGCAGAGCGGTTTTAACATCCACAATGCGGGAACTGGATTGCTCAGGATGTGTAATCCTAAGCAATGCGGTTCAGGCATATACTTTGCTTATCCCGGCTGCCGCCGGGATAAGCAAAGTGTTCTGTGGTTTGTTAAACAGTAAATTTTATTAATAAATGTTTGTATAATGTCTCTAGGGGATGCCCAGTCCCCCTAGAGACCTTCCACCCACTCAGGTGGGCATATAATGGTGGACTCAGTTATGTACAGCAGCTGCCTCCTGACAGCTGCTACACAGTTTTATGAATGAAAGCGCCGGGCTCCTCTGAGAGTAGCGCGCATACTATTGCTGCTGGCTGGCAAATGTCGGCCTGGGGAGCAAGCACACAGCAGTGGCCAATGAGCAGAGAGCTTCAGGGGCAGACTAGCCTCCCAGTCCAACATGACAAATGGCCGAGTGACCCGAAAACTGCTGCTTGACCACTGGCCTGGGGGGGCATCTGCCCCCCTGCTACCTGGACCAGCCAGCCCCTGCCTGTTTTCAAATAGAGTTATCTCCCAGGAAGATGAGGGGGTAGTGATGATAGGTGTAGTGTAGGAAGTAGACAGCAGGAACAGTCTTCTGCATTACCATTTTAATGTATCTCTGTACCAAGTCCAGGGTAGTACATCCATCACCAAGCAGGTGTTCCGGCCAGTCTGATGGCGCTCATGGTCAGTTCTGCTGGGTGAGCATATTGGCCTTCCTGCTGATTTGGCCTGAGGTTTAGGTTTCTTGGTGCCGGTAGCTGTCCAGTACTCCCACTTGGATGCTGTGAGTTACTTCCTGCAAGGCTTAAATCACAAGGTTTTCGGACGAAGTACTTTTATGTCCGCGCTGCTGTCAGAAAGATATACCAACGACACTGGACGTCTGGGTACTGGTGATATAGATTTATTTCCGACGCGTTTCGGAGCCACGTGCCAAGCTCCTTCCTCAGGGAAGGCTGGTAGTGCAGGTCCTGTAGATATCAGCGTCTATAGCAGCATCCTGACCCTCTATGCTACTGAAGTCACAGAGAACTCCTCTAAGTTTCTGGTGAGCTTGAAACTCACACAGCATCCAGTTCTGCTGTCAGGCCCTCCAAGCCTGGGTGACCTAGACACCGGCATCCTGCCTGTGTGGAGCCCACTGGGACGGGGTACTCGGTACCGGACCGGGTCGCTGCTGGGGGATGTCGCAGAGGTCCTGGTCCGGACCGCGTCCCGGGCCCACACAAGTAAAAAGGGATATTTACAAGGGATAAATGTTTGTCGTGATGCCACCCACGGTGTGTGGTCAATGATGGGACCACCGCTGCTGCAGAACCTCCGGGGATGATGTTAGGCAGCTGTAGATGAAATAGCTCTTAGCGGGTAGAGCTGGGTTCCCCGGGGCAGTGATAGTTGAAGTGTATGATGGAGGGTTGTAATAGTTGCAGTTCATTTACTTTCCTGCTGCTACAGCCTTCTTCCAGCCAGTGCCCAGAGCTGACAGGCTGTGGCTCTCCAGGTGGGACCTTCCTGCTGTTCTGCTGGAAGAAGTTAGTCACAGGCAAGGGAGCAATGGTATCATAAAGTTCTGTTTGCAGATAATCATACAAGGGAGTCAGAAGCAGGGTTTACTGGGTTTACTGTGCAGTTCTCTCAGTACAACAGTTCAAGTTACAGTTCAGCTCTTACACGGGTTACAGACTTTCCACTCCGGGTTCCTTTACACTCCCTGCAGCCAGGTTGTTACTCTGTGATCCCTCACTCTCTCTACGGTCCTTTCCAGGCTTTGTTCTCTGTCTCCGTGTGTGTCTCCGGACAGTGTAGCGGTAGCTCGGACCCTTGTGGGTCTTCGTGATCGCCACTGAGCTGTCTGTCCTTTGGGTGGGAACTCCAACCTAGAATTGCAGCTCCCTGTCAGTGAATCTGGGGATACTGGGTAGATCTTCGGTCCCCTTCAGAGCCTGCTCTCTGCCGTCTGCCTAGCCTCCAATAGTCCTCTCCTGCAAAGCACTATCAGGCTCCCTCCTGACCTGTGTGACTCTGGTTTCAATATGGAAGGCTACTCCGCCGGGAGATGGTCAGGGCTGCCGTGTTCCTAGGACCCAGTGCTGCTGGTCCTCTCTTTCCTCACACTCCTGTGGTGCTGGCTATGGCTGTGCTTTCTCTTCGTGGTTTCTCTGGCGCTTCAGATTCTGCATCCCATCAGCCCCACTCCTCCAGAACGTGTGCTTCCTTCTTTCTGCTCGGCACCCTCTAGCCTACTCTGGTCTTTTCAGCTCGGTCTGTGCTTCTCAGCCTACTGCTGGTCTGTGCTGTTCAGCCTACTCTGTGTCTTGGCTGCTCGGCTCACTCCGGCCTACTGACCCCTTCCTCCTCTCCTTCCTCTATTTCTACCTTGTGTCACCTGACCTACATTCTGTCCCACCCACTGTCCTCTAAACCCACCGCCCCTTGCCCGCCTAGAGTTCCGGGCTCCGGGTTGGGTGCTGCCTCCTAGTGGTGTATGGGATGTCTGTGAGGGTGTTTGTGTAAACTGTCTTCCATCCTACCTGGCTGCAGTTCCCTATGTGGCCTCCTGGTCGCAGGGGAGCCACACCTGCAGCTGGTCCCTTAAGAGCAGCTTCTGCTGCCTCCTCAGTAGAACTCTCTTTTGCCTACTCTGCCCTACTACACCCTAACTAACCCCTCCCTCCAACCAGAGGCTGAGTCACATCCAAACACAGGCCTTCAGTGCTCAGCTTCCAGGTTAGAGAGCAGGCAGTGTGTGTGTATATGCTTCAGACATCCAGCAGAGGGGCCACAATCTCACCAGACATGGCATCATCTCAAAGTTATAGCAATACCATTTTGTTGTGGTCAGATGCAGGGGCGCCACAAATATACTATATGACTGGTGACTCAAATCACAAGAAAAAAAACAGAAGTGCGGTAAAAGAATGCTCCAAAAAAATGTAGCAGTTACAGAGGGCCTGTGTGGCCTAAACTACTAATACTTTGATTGCATGCTATGTAATATCCTTTCTTGCCTTGTGATTGTATAAACATTCCTGCATTATGGATCCAAGCCAAACACTGAATTATCAATGGCGGGATTTCATTGTTTTACCATAATGAAAAGTCAGAACTTTAATATATAAAAAGTTATTTGCCTCCAGAGGAAATGTTACTATTTGATTATTTCGGTTTCCTTATTGAAACCATTTAGTGTAAATTGGATATACCCGTATATACTCGTGTATAAGCCGACCCGTGTATAAGCCGACCCCCCTACTTTTGCCCCCAAAACCTGGGAAAATCTATTGACTCGCGTATAAGCCGAGGGTGGACCCCAGCACAGGTATACAGCCCCCAGCAGTGGTATACAGGCCCCAGCAGTATAATATACAGCAGCCCCCAGTGGTATATACAGCAGCCCCAGTGGTATTGCAGCCCCTATATACAGCAGCCCCAGTGGTATTGCAGCCCTAGTGGTGTATACAGCAGCCCGTATATACAGCAGCCCCAGTGGTATTGCAGCCCCAGTGGTATTGCAGCCCCTATATACAGCAGCCCCAGTGGTATTGCAGCCCCAGTGGTATTCCAGCCCCTATATACAGCAGCCCCAGTGGTATTGCAGCCCCAGTGGTGTATACTGCAGCCCCTATATACAGCAGCCCCAGTGGTATTGCAGCCCCAGTGGTATTGCAGCCCCTGTATACAGCAGCCCCAGTGGTATTGCAGCCCCAGTGGTGTATACAGCAGCCCCAGTGGTATTGCAGCCCCAGTGGTATTGCAGCCCCTATATACAGCAGCCCCAGTGGTATTGCAGCCCCTATATACAGCAGCCCCAGTGGTATTGCAGCCCCAGTGGTGTATACAGCAGCCCCTATATACAGCAGCCCCAGTGGTATTGCAGCCCCAGTGGTATTGCAGCCCCTGTATACAGCAGCCCCAGTGGTATTGCAGCCCCAGTGGTGTATACAGCAGCCCCAGTGGTATTGCAGCCCCAGTGGTATTGCAGCCCCTATATACAGCAGCCCCAGTGGTATTGCAGCCCCTATATACAGCAGCCCCAGTGGTATTGCAGCCCCAGTGGTGTATACAGCAGCCCCTATATACAGCAGCCCCAGTGGTATTGCAGCCCCAGTGGTATTGCAGCCCCTGTATACAGCAGCCCCAGTGGTATTGCAGCCCCAGTGGTGTATACAGCAGCCCCTATATACAGCAGCCCCAGTGGTATTGCAGCCCCAGTGGTATTGCAGCCCCTATATACAGCAGCCCCAGTGGTAGTATACAGCCCCTGTATACAGCAGCCCCAGTGGTATTGCAGCCCCAGTGGTACTGCAGCCCCTATATACAGCAGCCCCAGTGGTATTGCAGCCCCAGTGGTAGTATACAGCCCCTATATACAGCAGCCCCAGTGGTATTGCAGCCCCAGTGGTAGTATACAGCCCCTGTATACAGCAGCCCCAGTGGTATTGCAGCCCCAGTGGTACTGCAGCCCCTATATACAGCAGCCCCAGTGGTATTGCAGCCCCAGTGGTAGTATACAGCCCCTGTATACAGCAGCCCCAGTGGTATTGCAGCCCCAGTGGTACTGCAGCCCCTATATACAGCAGCCCCAGTGGTATTGCAGCCCCAGTGTAGTATCCAGCAGCCCCGGTAGTAATAAACAGCCCCCCCTCCTTATCACGTCCCCCCCAGGCTGCGGCAGCTGTTAAAATAACAAACACTGTATACATCACCTTCCGACGCAGCTCTGCGCTCCTCCGGTCCTGTGCCCTCCGCTCGCCGGCTTCTTCTTCCTTGATGTGCCGACTTCTGTGACCGCGCGCAGGAAATGACGTCATCTCCTGCGCCCGGTCACATGACACCGGCACATCAAGGAGGAAGAAGCCGGCGAGCGGAGGGCACAGGACCGGAGGAGCGGAGAGCTGCGTCGGAAGGTGATGTATACAGTGTTTGTTATTTTAACAGCTGCCGCAGCCTGGGGGGGACGTGATAAGGAGGGGGGGCTGTTTATTACTACCGGGGGAGCCATATTAAGGAGGGGGGCTGTGCAGTGCAATATGCACGGCATCCCCCCGCCGCTGATGGACGGGGGGGATGCCGTGCATATTCATTGCACTAATGAGGCGGCCCCACGTGACCGCATGCGGTCACCGCGGCCCCCTCCTGCCTCCTCCAGCCCCCGGTCACAGCCCCCCCCCACACAGCATACCGTATGACCCGTGTATAAGCCGAGGGGGGGACTTTTCAGCCCAATTTTTGGGCTGAAAAACTCGGCTTATACACGAGTATATACGGTATATATACATATATATAGTTTTTATAGCAGAGGCTTTCCGAGAACTAACTACATTTTAGAGCATGATGAGAAAAAAATGAATGTATGATGCTGATTGGGGGATATTAGGGAATTTTATGCTATTTAAGTAGTGTTTTTAAGACATTTAAAATTATGGCTGGGAACCCTCATGTATTACCCAGAGAGACTGCATAAAGGTCCTCTCACTTTGGAGGATAAGTCATAGCCACATTATTTTAAAATATAATATGATCAGTTTATTAAGGGTATAACTACATTTTTACTTTGTCACTTGAACTTCAGAATATCTTGAGATGTGTGTGCATGTACCTCTTTCCTCGACCTATCCCTCTGTCGTAGAGCTATTTGTAGATTTGGGGCATCTGTCACTCCAGCTCTATTTCCTGATCTCCTCCTGCTTGACTGACTGCCTCTATGCTGTGTAAAATCAGGCAAAGGAGCCATCAGTGAAGCAGGAAGAGGCGGAGCTGGGCAGGGAATAGAGCTGGTCTGACCAAGGCTTCAGATCTACACATAGCTGTTCAGAGCACTTCATTTGCATATCAATTGAAACCCGGATTTCTCTGCAGCAGAGGAATGGACTGGTCATGTAAAGGTATTGCTGGACTCGTCTTTGAAAGAGCGACATGCATATATAAATAGTTTAAATTGTAAAATCCTGCTGACAGTTTCCACTAAAAAAATTTGCAAATACCCTCTTCGAAGAGGATTTGAATGCTAGCGCCACCTATTGGAAGATGAAATCCGAAAACTCAATATTGATCCTTTAACGATCCTTTAACCAATTAAGATCCCTTAAGATTTAAAAAAAATAACCAAAGATCCTCCTGCTAGAATCACAAGTAGAGATGAGAGGACCCGAACTTAAGTTCAGTGCTCATACCAAACACAGACTGTACAAAAATATCAATGCTCGAATTCGAAGTTCGGAAGCTATATGTCAGCAAATCACTGGAGCGAGCATCACTGTCCTCGGGTACACTTGGTGAAAGTGTTCAATTTCCCTGTAGTGCCACCACAGGAAAAAGTAAGCATTACACATTGCAATGAATGGTGTGTCTGATATATTATTATTATTTATTTATAGAGCACCATTGATTCCATGGTGTTGTACATGAGAAAGTGTTACATACATATAAGTTATAAATGCAATGAACAAACTAACAGTGACAGACCGTTACAGAGGGGAGAGAGGACCCTGCCCCTGCGGGCTTACATTCTACAGGGCAATGGGGAGAGACAGTAGTTTGGGTCTGCTCTTTTAGTGGTGGAGTGCCGAGTCCAATGGTGATGGGGCACCAGGTCCAGTGGTGGTGGAGCACCAGGTCCTATGGTGGTGAGGCGGCACTGTGGTCATTGCAGGCTGTAGGCTGTTCTGAAGAGATAGGTTTTCAGGTTCCGCTTGAAGGTTCCGAGTGAGGGGACAGTCGGACCATTTGTGGTGCAGAATTCCAGAGAATGGGGGATGCTCGGGTGAAATATTGCAGGCGGTTAGATGAGGAACGTACAAGTGTGGAGGAAAGGAGAAGGTCTTGGGAGGATCGAAGATTACAAGTTGGATGATATCGGGAGATTAGTTCAGAGACATATGGGGGGACAGATTGTGGACGGCTTTGTAAGTCAATGTTAACAGTTTGAATTGGATACACTGGGAATTGGGAGCCAGTGGAGGAATAGTGAGGAGAGAGGTGAATTAGTCCTCCAGTAGGCAAGAACGCAAGATGGACTTTGTTCTTGTTCTTCTACAGCACAAAAATAGGAGGACCCAGAGAAGACATTCCTATAAGAGGAATAAAAATGGTTTGTGTAAGCTGGATACAATAAATCCATTAAAGAGGACAGATACCTTTTAAGAAATATAAAATAACATCTGACCAGATGTTCGGCATCAGCGCTTGAGGTCCTACAGCGGGTGCTTGTGTTAAATTACATCGTCTGTTAAATAAGTACAGGCGATGTCACATACGTGGGAGTCCGGGGACAATAGGGACTGTTTTATTATAATGTCTAGTGAAATAAAAGTCTGATGCCAGATACTGACACTGCATTATACGATCCGAGCAGGAGGCTTTACCTGTATGAGCCTGCGGCTGATGCATTGCGTCTCGCAACTGGATAACGTAACGTAGTAACAGAGCAAACAACTGTACACAGATCCCACAATTCAGCTTTTACTGTCACTCATCTGTCACTGATCGCTGTACATCATTACAATAGCAATTAAACAATTTGTGTCAATCTGAATTTTTCGGGCAATTATCAAATCAGAACTTTTTTTTCATTTACATAGATGTGCAACAAAAAAATAGCAGCAATCCAAGGCTGGAGAGCAAAATATAAAGGGGTTTCATCACCATGATTTTTCAGCTCTTTTAGATGGCAAAATCTTTTCCAAGTGGTTTGAAAGAGGCTCAGCTACTTAAAGAAACCAAAATGTTGCACAAAGCCGGGTGAATAAGTCACTTTATATTTTTCACTACAAGCTTGTAATGCTGTTGTTTTTTTCTTTGCATATCTGTAGAGGGAAATGAAGTCAGTGCCAAAAACTGAGCACCTTACATATTATATACTGATACTTTCTTCTTTCAATAGATGGATAGGTAGATAGATAACATTCATTCACTTATATAGCACCATTAATTCTGCAGCACCTTACATACATCAGCAATACTGTCCCCATTGGGGTTCACAATCTACATTCCCTATCACTATGTCTTTGGGAGGAAACCAAAGAACCCAGAGGATACCCATGCAAACACAGGGAGAACATACAAACTGCTTGCAGATGTTGTCGTTGGTGGATTTGAACCCAGTACCCCAGTGCTGCAAGGCTGCAGTGCTAACCACTGAGCCACCGTACAATGCTAACTACTCAGCCACCATACAATGCTAACCACTGAGCCACCATGCAGTGATAACCACTGAGCCACCATACTGTGCTAACCACTGAGCCACCATACAGTGCTAACCACTGAGCCACCATACAGTGCTAACCACTGAGCCACCATACAGTGCTAACCACTGAGCCACCATACAGTGCTAACCACTGAGCCACCATACAGTGCTAACCACTGAGCCACCATACAATGCTAACCACTGAGCCACCTTACAATGCTAACCACTGAGCCACCATACAGGGCTAACCACTGAGCCACCATGCAGTGATAACCACTGAGCCACCATACAGTGCTAACCACTGAGCCACCATACAGTGCTAACCACTGAGCCACCATACAGTGCTAACCACTGAGCCACCGTACAGTGCTAACCACTGAGACACCATACAATGCTAACCACTGAGCCACCATACAGGGCTAACCACTGAGCCACCATGCAGTGATAACCACCGAGCCACCATACAGTGCTAACCACTGAGCCACCATACAGTGCTAACCACTGAGCCACCGTACAGGGCTAACCACTGAGCCTCCGTACAGTGCTAACCACTGAGCCTCCATACAATGCTACCACTGAGCCACCATACAGTGCTAACCACTGAGCCACCATACAGTGCTAACCACTGAGCCACCACACAGTGCTAACCACTGAGCCACCATACAGTGCTAACCACTGAGCCATCATGCAGTTCTAACCAGTGAGCCACCAAAAAGTGCTATTCGATGAGCCACAATGGATGGATGGAATAAGAATGTGGAGTTGTATCAGTTATGCAAAATGTCAGTGCGGTGCTCCAAATTGACTGACAAATGTCCAACTCTTTCTTTGGCACTCAAGTCAGATGTTCCTGCCTCACCATCTTTAAACTTACTGGTCTAATGACACACAGTGCACAAATGAAACAAGTCACCATAAACGGTTAGCATTCTATTAAGTATTTCCTTTGGGGTGACACCTTCTGCTGTCAAGAATACAATGACAGCTGGTTGCTAAAATCGTATTGACTGACCGTCTGCGTGGGGTTCCATTCTATACACTGTAATAACACAACCGTTCATTGCTAAGGCTTCCTGCCAGTCTGAGCTGTAGAGGAGAGTCTACTGAACAGTCCAGTACATGCCACATTCCAGTGCTGCCATCTGTTGAGGAGTTAAGAAAATGGAGGCATTACTTTCCATTCAACGCTCGTAGTAGTAAAGTGTTATCTAATACTTGTTCATTATAAATACAAATGATTTTTGATTGATGTTATAAAATATATTGAATTTTCTTGAATTATTAAGTTCCCATTTGAGAAATTAATCAGTACAGATTCATCGACCTAATTCAAATACCGTAATTAAAAAAATAATAATATTCTCCAAAGGTGCTCAAGAGTTCGCCTGTGCTCCAAGTTGCTGTCCTTTGAGACCTCAGCAGGAAGACCTTTAACAATATTTCTCCGGCAGTCTACCTTGAAGCTTTTAGTTTCCTGATGCAAATTCTGTAAAAAGAGCAAATCTATTATGTGCCAAAAAACCTTCTGAGTTATCTGGATACCTGTACGACTGTTACCTCTTTACCCCTATAGGTTCACTATATCGTTGGTCCAAGCATAAAAAACAAATTCAATTTGCAATATGTTGAACATTTTTTTGCAAGATAAAAAGAATTGCAGCCATTTTAGTTATTGCAGTGCAAGGTTAAAAGCAAGAACTCCAAACAATGAAAAAATAAAAGTCTTCCCTGATCTGTAGTGGAACAAGTATTAGTTATCTTATATTTTATATCCGTCTCACACAGACAATATGGAAACATCTGGTGTGCAGCGAGCTGGGTAACACCGTCTAGACACGGAGGTAAGTCAGAGCTGGTTTCCCAGGAAGCAGAGCGGATGCAGGTGTGTGCGGAGCAGCTGATAGATGTCACGGGGCAGGGACACCTGCCTCTGCCACTTCCATGCTTCTCAATGGGAAATGTAAACAATTAACTCTGTGAGCGCCATAGCTCAAAGCAGCCCTAAGCATTTAGGAGATGTACGCAGCCCAATATTTGTCAAGGATGACCTTTTATCCGGTGTTGTAAAATGAAGGTTTTTTTCAATGTTAAAAATGTGAATATTAAAAATATAATAATGTTTTTTCGCCTGCAGTGTCTAATTCAATTTTTTAAAAGGAGGCGTGAAACTGACGAATTTGGTTCAGGAGATGCGCGGCCAATCCATGCATCAATATGTGAATCTGCAGTCTTACTCAATTTTGTTCCCTATTTACATTCTGTAGGTCTCCAAACAGGAAGGTACAGGTGTCACCTATATAGCTACAGGTCTGAAGTCTGTAACCATTGAAACACATAAGTATTCACAAGTCCTGTGTACACAAACTATGATAGATTTTTGTTCAAAATTGTGCTTTTTATTTCATATGCACTGCAAAACATTGATTGCAATGGTAGATATACCCTTTTAAAGTGTCTCCAAAACAGAACCTTAAGCTAGGGTCACACTTGGAAGGGTAATTGCGGTTACCGCATCCAGATCCGGATGCGGTAAGCGCAATTGCTTCATACACATTTTTATCACAAAATGTGTCCTGCAAACCACAATGCGGTAACCGGATTGCTCAGGATGGGTAATCGGGAGCAACCCGGTTACCGTATGCTTTGTTCATCCCTGCTGTCGCAGGGATGAACAAAGGGTTAATGTTACTAATAGATGTGGGCAACATGTCTCTAGGGAGTGGCCACCCCCCCCTAGAGACATAGAGACATGCTGTCCACTCAGGTGGGCATGTGAGGGGTTAATCTGAGCATTTATAGTATTGTCGGCTATTGTCGGCATTTTCAATGTTATGAATGAACCCGGCGGCTCCTCGCTGTGTAGCAGATACAGTACGTAATGTACATATAGTATGAGCCGCTATCCATGTTCCTGAAAGCACTAACATTAGGTCTATGGGCAGCGCACCGCCATAGACCTAATGTTAATGCTTTCAGGACCAAGGCTAGCGGCTCATACAGTACGTACATTATGTAATGTATGTCCTACACAGCGAGGAGCCGCCAGGTTCATTCATAACATTGAAAATGCCGACAATAGCAGGCAATACTATAAATGCCCAGATTAACCCCTCACATGGCCACCTGAGTGGACAGCATGTATCTAGGTAGGTTGGGCACCCCCTAGAGACATGTTGCCTACATCTATTATTAACATTCAACCTTTTGTTCATCCCTGCGGCAGCACGGATGAACAAAGCATACGGCTGCCGCAGGCATTCACATGTACCTTGCTGCAGTCGCCTGGGCTTCCATAGGAGCCCATTATAGCAAGCCTGCTGCAGTTTGCAAACCTATGCGAAAACTGCAGCCTGCAGGATTTTTACCGCAGGCTGCAAATCCGCAAGCAGTAACCGGATTGCATGTAGTGTAATCCGGTTTACATAATGGGCTCCTATGGGCTGCGGTTCCTGATCCAGTTTTGAGCTTTTTAACAGCTCAAAACCGGATCAGGATCTGAAATTTTCACCGCAAATGTGACCCTAGCCTTATTATGAATTTTCCAATGATTTTGGTTTATTGATCGTTGCATTTAAAGCATCACTACAGCATTTTATTTTTTTCAAGTGCTGGAGTGATACTTTAAAGGTAAGCCCTCTGCCCGTGGTCATATACTCACCTTCTGATGTCTTCACCTTTTACCATCTCTGCCTGTCCATGTGGTGCCCTCCTATGCCCGTAACTTCGGAGTGGCCCAAAGTTAGAATTTCTGTTACAAAAGTTCAATGCAGGCTTATGAGAGCCAGAACAAGGCACCCATAGATATTTATTGAGTTGTGACCACCATGAAACCCTGGAGCTGCTGGCAAGTCACAAATCCCTGCCGAGCAACCAGATTGCCACTGAAAAAGGTGAGTATAAGGGTGGTTTCACACTTGTGTTTGCAAGCGATGCGGATGCTGTGGATAAAATTTCTCAAAAATGCAAGGGTAATGCGCACCTATATTTAACATGGAGTGTGCATTCGTGTGCAGAGACATTTTTTGGCATGCGTATGGATGCGTATGCGTACAGGCACGTCAAATTTCTGCAGCCGGGAGACGCAACATGTTGCATTTTTTGGGTGTTCAAAAAAGCGCAAGCTTCCCCATGTGTACGGATGCGCATAAACAAAGCATTATTCTCTATGGATACGCAATCGTCCACAAGGCCTTGCGGATGCCTGCGTTTGAGACACATGCATATAAGCCAATGCGCATGCCCAGAAAGAGATTTGAAGTACCTCCCATCGCCCACTCATATCCCAGCCCACCAAACAAGCGGGATCTGTCAAAAAACCTACCAATACAGTGCAGATGCCGTAGAAGAATTACTGAACGCATGCGCTGACAAAAAAGGGTGCGCATGCAAAAACGCAAATAATCGCATGCATACGCATTAGTAATGTTTGTGGATGACAATACGTTAAAAAACGCTGCGTTTGCATGCGTTTTGACATGCATATGCGCATGTGCAACATGCGCTGCGTTCGAAAACGCAAATGTGAAACCAGCCTAAGGCTAGGGTCACACTTGAGGGGTGGATGCGGGTTTCCATGCATTTTTCACACTTGGAATGTGTGAAAACGCATGAAAAAACGCATCCATAGACCCAATACAAAAAACGCATACCCCAATGCCAAAAACGCATGGCTAAAGTGCAGGACCCTGGACAGCAGCCACTACACCACGCAAATGGCGTAAGCACCACAGACAGCTCCTTATTAAGGATGCTGTTCTGTAATGTGCTTACGCACATTACGTAGGATAGTGGTCCTGATGCAGGGGCTGGCGGCTTTAATACAGAAGTATAGCTAAATGGCGGCAATTGCCGGCGAGAGAGTTAACAGCAGAATTAACCCCTCACATGCTGTCCTGTGTGGACAGCATGTCTCTGGGGAGGGTGGGCACCCCCTAGAGACATGTTGCCCACATATGTTATGAATATTTAACCCTTTGTTCATCCCTGCGGCAGCAGGAATGAACAAAGCATACGGCTGCCACAGGCATTCACATGTGCCTTGCGGCAACCGCATGGGCTCCCAAAGGAGCCCATTATAAAAAAAATGGTTACGGCTGGCATACCGCATTGATACACCTTGATAACGATGTTGTTTATGACTTCGCCTATTCAGGACTGAGGAACATAGGCATCCAAATGACTGCTAATATCATTCGCTTGTCACGGAGTCGTTGCTGCGTCATTCATGATATCTGTACGTGTGACACCTCACCAGCGATCAATAAACGATGTCCCAACGATCTCAGCCAGGTCGGATCGTTGGTTGGATCGCTCGGACATTGAAGCGTGTAACGGGCCCTTAAGGATTAGTACATTTAGTTCAGTTCTGTTACGAAATCCTATGTTATTTAGATGCCATCCTTTCATGAATACTATCATTTTATCCCGGTTAATTACATATCAGTTGTATTTTCATTTTTTTCCAGTGTCTGCTTGAGCTGGGTTTTGCATAAACATATACTTTTAATTGTAAAGGTATAATTTCCATGCACAATGCATCCTTGTCCTTTGTAACCAACAATTCATTTACTCAGTAAGATGGAAAGATAATGTAATGTGGTTACAGACTTACTGGTCATAGTGGAAATTCTAAGGTAGGACTAAATGAAAAGACAAGTGAATGGCGTCTGTGTGCGTAACGCAGATATCTCTGCTTCTATGATTATACACATATTATATTACGCTATTGATATATTGCCCATATGTTCTCCGCACATCGTATATAGTATATTCACTCACATCACCATCTGCGCTCATTTGTAAATATGAACAAATATGATTGTATGCATATACATACGGTACATGCAAATGTTTAAAGGCCACGTTACACACACAGATATATTGGTCACATATCTCTGGTTGCAGTGAAATCATGAACACATTGTTACATTTTGTGGCCGTGTACAGGGGCGGAACTACACTGGTGCAGCCTGTGCAGCTGCACCAGGGCCCCGACCGGTTGGGGGCTCCTTCAAGCCTGGAGGGGGGCCCCCAGCCGACCCTCGCAAGCCGCCGCCAGAGGAGAGGAGGGTCAGGCAAAGGAAGCAGAGAACTTCCTGCTTCCCTTGCCTGATCCCGCCCCTCCTCTCCTCTGCTCCTCCGGCTCGTAGAACACTTCAGCGCGGCTCCCAGGTAGGCTCCCTGCGGCTCCCAGCGGCACACCCCCCCCTTTCCGGGCCGCGCCGACGGCCAGCGGCACCCCTCCCCCCCGGGCCGCGCCGACGGCCCGTAGCCCCGCCCCCCTCCGGTCATCTCCTGCACCAGGGCCCCCGGGGGTGACGGTCCACCCCTGGCCGTGTACAAATGTAACAATGTGTCCATGATTTCACTGCAACCAGAGATCTGTTACCAATATCTGAACAGATATCTGTGTGTGTAACGTGGCCTTAAGGTTGTTTTCTCGGGCCAGTTAGATGCCTCCCTGATGGTATTACATGATGAATAAGTCTCTGATGTGGTAGGGGTGGTCCACCTTTTGTAACATCCACTTTGATAAAAATCACCATACCTGTAATTCTCTTTTTTTTTAATTGGATGGTCGTATCTTATAATAAGTTATAACTATAGCTGTTATTACATAGCTCTGCTTCTCTATGTGACATGTATGTACTAGTGCATCTCAATGAATTAGAATATCATGAAAATGTTCATTTATTTCAGGTCTGGGGGACTAGCTATTCTCCTTATGGAGAGGAATCTGCCAGCAGGCATAAGGAGAACTGATAAGGAGGGTTAAGGCCACTTTACACGGCCCGATATCGTTACGATATTGTATACAACAGCACAGGAGCCGCGAACGTTTTTGGCATTGGTCCAAAATCGCATAGGAGAAGTTACGCAGGGAGATATCGGCAGGCAATGCAACTGCGATGTATACGCCCCCTCGTACGTGCGACCCAGGGAACGACCATTTAACATGGGAGTGAATAGGGGAAGTTGGGCTCCAAATCGTAGTTGCGCCGTCACACAGCACGATCTGGTCATATCGGAGAGCCAATATCGGGCAGTTGGAGAGCCTGCACAATTCCCAAACAATATCGTTTTTGCATCGTTCTTGCGTCTCATTGCTCATTTACACCACACAACGCACGAACGATATCAGCGGCAACGCCCGAACCACGACTTTTTATCGTAGTTGGGCAACGATATCGGGCAGTGTAAAGTTGCCTTTATAGCCGCAATGCTCCTCTGGGAAATATGCAAATTGTCACTTCAGTGAGGAAGTGAAAAACTCTAATGCCACCCAATAAGGGTAGCAATGCTAAAAAGGCTTGTTAAAGAGTCGATTATGACTTTAAAAGAAAGAAAATGGAGGGGCGCAATGTGTAACACTGGTGATTAAGGTGACAGATTTATCATATTGTGCCGATTGGCTACTCACCCCTGTAGTTGTGCTGTGTGCACAACAACAAATCGTGCCCGGAAGCCTCAGGATGTCTGGGCAGCACTGCCGAGTGACTATCCAGCTCCCTCCTCGGTCTCCTTGCAGGTCACGTGATCGGGGGCAAGACTGACGTCACCGAAGGTCCTCCAGCAAGATTGTAATTATATCACAGGTCCTGTTCCTCAGGATATGCTGTTTTTCTGGGGCTCCCGGGAATACAATATGAGTTTTTTTTTGGGATATGCAGGACCTAAAGCCGCTCCATCAATGATCCCTGAAGGGGATTCAATCATGCCAGGAAAAAAATTGTTGAAGTTGGTGTTTAATTGAGCGCTAAAGGTCCAATCAAAAAGGAGAGATTTTAGTGTAGATTTACAAACCTTTTCTTTATTTATAAGCTCCTTGTACAGGCACAACGCGTTTCGATAGCAACTACAGACTATCTTCATCAGGTGAATATGTGGCGCCCCACGTAGTCAGGCGTCACAGAGGGTTATTGCACCCGTAAAAGAGGTGTAATTGCCCAAGCTGCAAGTGGGCCCTAGGTTGGTGGGCCCCATTCCAGTACTCCCACATTAGTAGAGAGGTTACCCGGGAGGGAGATATATTTACCTCTAGGGGGAACAAGAGGATCTCTAGTTGGTGAGAGAGCCTCTACAGAGCGGCTAGACAGAGGAGGAGAGTAGTCGGGACAGTTGGAAAAGAGTGTGGAATGAAGCGGAAAGGTTTAATCTGACGGCTCTACGCTAATCCGGAGGGAAAGAGAGAGAGGCTCTTGAGGAGATCCTGAAAGAGGGCACCCGACGCGAGGAGTCCGGGCCCTAGAGAGAAAGGGGTAACCACAGTATGGAGCAACCATACTCCAGGGGATTCTCCAGTCCACCACGGGATCCGGCCAGAGTTTATCTTTACAGTCGGCAACCGGCTGCTGTGGTTTGTTTAACAGCCGCAGCACCCTGCCAGATGGAGCGGTCTGCCTGCTTCCTAACCCCAACGGAAGGGACCCCCAACACTACCTGCATGGAGCGATTGGGTATAGACTTATCCTAGGCGGGGAAGAAAGGACACGGGTTCGTCAACTAAGGTACACCGCGGGTCCCACCATACCACCTGGGATCCACTTGCAGCCACCCGTAAAGCTACCTGTTACTCTAACATCTGATGCTGAACTGTGAACTTTGTATTTTACTGCTGCACGCTTACAGTAAACTACCCGGGAGAAAGTGACTTTGCCTCAGTGTGGTTATCTCCATCAACCTGTTCCCTTTCAGGAACGCTGCCCTGGAGGACCAGCTCTACCTGTAGGGAGCTTTGCCATCTCAGCCGCATTACCATCGACCTCCGGAGGACTGGGTGGCGCTGGGGACCTATCACCAGGTACTACAGGTGGCGTCACATGACAAACTCTAATCCCCTGTACATACACCCCTTTTTGAAGTGTCACCCAGGACAAGGGCTCAGGCGCTGCCACCCGTGACATTCCCCCGTGAGAAAGCATCCACCGAGCCTGATACCCGAGTACCCCAGGGCCTGGGGCTCGACAAATACAAAACTTATTTTGATTATGACTTTAAGGAGTGTTACTCTTATTGGGTGGCATTAGAGTTTTTCACTTCCTCACTGAAGTGACAATTTGGTTAATTTATTTCAGTAATTCAGAACAAAAAGTGAAACGCATATATTATATAGAGTCATTACACACAGAGTGATCTATTTCAAATGTTTATTTCTGTTAATGTTGATGATTATGGCTTACAGCCAATGAAAACACAAAGGACATTATTCGAGAAAATTATAGTAGGGAGGATGAAGGGTTAAAAACCGCGCTGCCGGATTGCACGAGACATCAAAGAGTGAATATAATATTCATTTATTAGTCAAAGTTTTTCAGGGCTCCCAGAAACGCCTGGAAACATGGCAATATGATATTGATTTTTAATGATATTCTAATTCATTGAGATGCAGTAGTAGTAGATCATATAAATATGATAGAATTACATCCAATTGTACATGCACATCTCACTATACATCATGTATGGCTTCTCTATCAATCATTTAGCCATACTTCACTGAGGGTCCAGGGCATGGAACCGGGAATTGACCAGCCGTGATTTCCCCCCCCCACCCCCACCGAAATAACCACCTGTCCCGGTATCCGAGTACCCCCCTACCCTGTCGACCGGATCATATGCAGCAGATAGGCAGCAGTGTTCGCACTATGCGTATGTGTTGCTTATTTTGAGCCAATTTTGCGTTACAATACCCAGGAAGTGACAGTGTTGAAGGGGGGAACAGGATTTGACTTTTTTTTTTTTTGACCAAAGTATCCAATCTTTATTGAAACAGACAAAAAGCATCTTCAAATCTGCATCAAATTTGCACCAAAAACACATACAAAAACCCATACTGACAGGGATGGTTATGGTGGATTTCTTAGCCAGTAGGTGCAGATTTTAGAAGTCCAAAATCTGCACCACAAACTCAGTGAGCGAACACAGCCTATTGGCCTAGTTCACATCTAATGCAAGTTTGCGTTTTGCTTCATTTGCATTTCTATGCGTTTTTACCGCTAAAAACACATCCAACCCGCATGCATTTTTTGCTCCCATTGATTTCAATGGAAACGCATGCAAACACACGTGTATTTTTCAAACGCAAAAACGTATTCGTTTTTGCAAACGCAGCCAAAAATGTTGTCCAATGCGTCTAGGGCTGCATTTGCAAAAACGCATGCGATTTTGCATTTGGAAAATGCACATGCATTTTTGCATGCGTTTTTGCATGTGTTTTGCATGCGTTTCCATTGAAGTGTGAACCAGACAGCTCCTGATCCGATTTTGCTCCTATTGTATCCCTATGGTGCCGGATGGGGCCGGATGGCAGTTATTTGCCTCCTGGTTTGGTGTCTGTCCGGCAGGATCCGCCTGTTTTCGTTTTTTGCCCTGGACACAAAATCGGAACTTGCAGCTTTTTTTGTGTTCAGGGCAAAAATTGAACAAAACCGAATCCTACTGGAACCTCCCAGATCCGGGGCGATCCGGCGCCTATAACATGGGAGTCTATGGGCGCCGGATCGCATCGGATCCAGCAGAAAAACGATCCGGTTCCTGAACGCCGGGTGCTGAAATTGCGGCTGTTAAAAGAAGCCGCCGCTGATTTTCAGTACCTGGAGAGCTCCACGGCTGAAATATCAGCCTCGCGGCTGGCTCCCCTGCAAGCTGTTGTGCTGATATTTCAGCACTGGATAGCGGCACAGACGATTCCGGCACTAAACAGCCCGCCGGTCCTGTTTGCCCGGGGCTGTCAGGTTATGTCCGATGCTTCCTGCAAAACTCCGGACATAACCTGACAGCTGAAAACCGTGGTGTGAAGCCGGCCTAAGAAAATGCATCAAAGACACTGAAAAAAAATTGACATGTACCAGTAGTTTAAAAAAAGAAAAAGTGCACGTAGCAGCACTGCAACATGTGAACAAGCTTTAATTCATATTTTATTATATTGTATTAATATTATTTTTATCAGTGGTAATATTTCCCATTTTATTTCTTCTACTATCACTAAAGCAACCCTTATTTTATCATTTCTTTTCTGCACTTTTCTTATTCTTCTTTATATGATGATCAATGTGGTAGACTAGACTGGCTGAATTATTATTATTAGCGGTATTCTGATTATTCTTCGTATTTCGACATTCCAGGAGAGCTGCCTTGTACAGGTACAGTGTGGTGTCACCTGTGTAAGGACAGCGTGTTTCCACATTATGTAAATACAATGAATGACAGTGATATCTGGAAGTTGTCCAAAATACTTTACCTATAAACCAGTTCCAGCCAGAGAGACAGGATGTTCTGCAGCACAAAGGATCATACGATTAAACAAAATGCACAAACACTGGGTGTATCATTAACAAAACAAGGTTGTGTTTCTGAGAGGTTGGAATTTGCACTGACGCAGGCACTTCACATTTTTCATACAAAATACTAAGTTGCTGATTTTTTTTTACTCACCTGCGACCAACCTGTTTCCCTTGTATTTCTCATGATATTAAAGCTTGAAATTGAAAATTTGCTTGTATTTATATTCTTAGAAAAAGGCACTGAAAGCCTTGCATCATCCCCCTGGAAAAAAATAATATTGCATATGGTGCATTTTGGTTAAGCCTCTTTCACATGTACGTGTCTCCGGTACATGTGCTGTCCATGCAGCCACATGCCAGGGGCACAGCCCTATGGAGACACATAATACTCTATGGCCCCCTTCACACGTTCAATTTTCTACATGGACCATGGACCATGACCAAGAGCAAACGACACTACTCCGTCCTCATCCTTCTCGACCTCTCTGCCGCCTTTGATACTGTCGACCACTCCCTCTTACTCCAAATCCTTGAATCTCTTGGAATTACTGACCTTGCCCTCTCCTGGATCTCCTCCTACCTGACGGGCACCCACTCCCACACCACCTCCTTGCCCCACCCCCTTTCCGTAGGTGTCCCCCAAGGCTCGGTCCTGGGACCACTACTCTTCTCTATTTACACCCTCGGCCTAGGCAACCTCATTGAGTCACATGACCTCCAATACCACCTCTACGCCGACGACACTCAGCTCTACCTGTCCGGCCCCGACATCTCCTCTCCTCTATCCAAAATCCCTCCCTACCTATCCGCCATTGCATCCTTCTTTTCCACCAGCTTCCTCAAACTCAACATGGACAAGACAGAATTCATCGTCTTTCCCCCTCACAACCCTCCCCCCCTTCCTGACCTATCCATCACCGTCAACGACTGCACCCTCTCACCAGTCCCCCATGCCAAATGTCTCGGGTAACCCTCGACTCCTCCCTCTCCTTCAAGCCCCATATCCAAGCCCTCGCCACCGCCTGCCGACTCCAACTAAAAAACATTGCCCGCATCCACTCCTTCCTTGACCACAACACAGCTAAGACACTTGTCCATGCCCTCATTATCTCCCGCCTGGACTACTGCAACCTCCTATTCACTGGCCTCCCTGCCTCCTCCCTTGCACCTCTCCACACCATCCTCAACTCTGCTGCCCGGCTCATCAACCTATCTTCCCGCTACTCCCCCACCTCCACTGGCTCCCCATCCCCCAGCGATCTTGCTTCAAAACCCTAACCTTGACATACAAGGCCATACACAACCTGTCCCCTCCCTACATCTCCAACCTGGTCTCCCGCTACCTCCCTTCGCGCAATCTGCGCTCCTCCCAAGAACTCCTCCTCTCAACCCCCCGCATCTCCACCTCCCACAACCGCACACAAGACTTCTCTCGTGCTTCTGCCAGACTCTGGAACTCCCTCCCCCATCACATCAGACACTCCCCGACCCTGGGAACCTTCAAGAAAAACCTGAAGACCCACCTCTTCCTACAAGCCTATAACACACACTGAGACCCACTGCACCATCTCACCTCCCCCTCCTACTGTCTCCCTCCCCACCCCCTTTAGACTGTGAGCCCTCGCGGACAGGATCCCCGATCCTGCTGTACCTGTATGACTAATTGTGATATGTCATCGTTTGTCATCGTTTGTGGTCGTCCTCGACCACCTATTTCTGTCTACCCTCCAAATTGTAAAGCGCCATGTATCCTAATGGCGCTATATAAATACCTATTAATAATAATAATAATAATAATGTCTCCATGTGTCCATGTGCTCCACACAGAAACATGTCCGTTTTTAGCCAGCAGCATGGATCCACGACCCATTCAGCTCAATGGGTCCGTCCCTTCCATGTGACATCCGTGTGCACAGACACGAGCCATGAGTTTCTAGCTTAAAAATAAAGAATATCATTCTCACCTGTCTCCAGCGCTGCCCGTGTCTCTCAATCTCGGGGCCGCTCATTAGTCTCATGAAATATTCACTTCACTGAGAGCTGCGGCAGCCCCAGAAGAGAGAGGAACAGGCAGCACTGGAGGCAGGTGAATATATGTGGCTCCCCACTACATAGGTGCTACAAAAAGGGTACTACACCCAGAAAAGCGGTGTAGTCACCCCACTGCAATTGGGACTATAGTCGCTAGATGGAACCCTAGAGCTGCACTCACACACTAGAATAGTGGGTGGGGAGGGACCCCGGTAGGGATATAGCGACCTCTAGGGGGAACTAGTGCAGTAGTTAGTGAGTAGTTAGTGAGGAGGAGTTGAAGGAGGAGGTTGGAGTCAGGCAGCCAGCCTGAGAGGGAGCAAGGAGGGTCCCCTCGGCTGAGGGGCCTCCATAAAGAGAAGATGCCAGAAAGAAGAAGGAGAGAGAAACAGGAACTCAGGAGGGAGACGTCCTTATAAGCAGAGAGTTCATCCTAAAAGAGAGAACCGGGTACCGGAGCCCGCAACTGTGAATTCCTCTATGGTTCACAGAGAATCCGAAGAACGGGGATATTATAGATATGGCCCCGTCTCCCAAAGAACCCACAAGAGAGAGGCCAGTCCTGCAGTCGGATCCTGCGAAGGACAAGCAAAAGGTTAACCCGACGGGTACAAGGGAGAGGAGACTAGAAACAGCAGGAGGTCTGATCATCTTTAGGAGACAGACTTCATTGCCACTGGAAGGCAAAAAGGAAGAAAGGAAAAAGAAAGGAACACAAAGAGGAATCCATCTAGTAACCTGAAATCCCAATTGCAGCATCCAGAGCCTTTGCCAATATAACAACAAATGAACTGCTGAACTGTATGACTTTGGCGAAGTATTCAGTAAAGTTACCCGGTGAAGTGAAGTTCTGACTCCGTTGCATCCTTTTTATATAAACTGTTTGTTTTACAGCATCGCTGCCCCGGTGGTCCAGTCCCGCCTGCGGGGACTAATCCATCTAAGCGGCAATACCATCGACCACCGGAGGACTGTGGCGGCACTGGTGGGCATCACCAGACTCAGCAGGTGGCGTCACGAAGACAAACACTTAATCCCCTGTAAATAACCCCCCTTTTATTTAGTTGACCACCGGGGCCACGGCCTCGGGCAGGCCACCCTTGACATCCCAGACCGTAAACAGCCCGAGAGCCGAGTACCTGAGCCCCGGGGCGTGTCATATACAATGACATGCTGTCTGGGTGTTATCCAGATGTCACATGTATAGCACACCCATGACCCACCATGTGTGACACATGGACAGACAGCCCCACAAAAACAGCCTTTCTCACACATGCATGTTTTACACAGATGTGTGAAAGAGGTCTTCAATGAACGTGCTGTCATCAAAAAAAACATAACAAACATAATTTACCTATGACCATAGTGTTAATCTGCAGGTAAAATCAATTATAAATGTCTGCTAATTGGAATTGCGTCAGTTGGGAGAAAATTAGAAGGGCGTCTGCTCAATACTTCCCTGTAGGCCTCTTTCACACATCCGTGTCACCACGAACGTGTGAAACAAGGCCGTTTGGGGGCGGGATGTGCACACATGTGTCACGGACGTGTGACACAATGTGTGCAGTCCGTGTGCTATCTGTGAGGCCGTGGATAGCCTGTCACCCTCATACTTACCTCTCTCCAGTGCCGCTGCTCCTCTCTCTTCGTTCCGCTCTTGGGCTTAGTGAAGTGAATATTCATGAGCCCTAATGAGCGGCACCGGAAGTAAGAGGAGCAGACACCGCTGGAGCGAGGTGAGCATAAAATTCTTTATTTTTAGGCTTTTTGGTTTTGTCCGTGGTCCGTGCACACAGATGTCACAGTGTGAACATCCGTGTGCAGGACGTTTTGACAAAAAGGTGGTCCGTGGCTCTGCAGAAAAACAGACAAGTCGCCGTGTGGAGCACACAGACACGCATGTGCTCTACATGGAGACACAGTCCATGCGGAAACACGGACGTGTGCATGGGTCCATAGGGATCGTGTGTCCCGTATGTCCGTGCCTCCGGCATAGGTCCGCACGGACCCCACAGGTGCCGGAGGCATGTGTGGCGCCCCTGCGGGTATGCGCCACAGAATGGTATTACACTTGAATATAAAATGTGTTTTTCCTTGTAAGTTGCCAGGTTAGGATTTAAATCTTATGGAGTCTATTTTTAGCACTCACTTAGGACCGCACCACTTAGAGTAGGGGGAACTGTAATATAGTAGGTTCCACAGGTGGTGGGCGGAGCTTAGGATAGAGTTAGAGTGACAGTTAAGAATTTACCTCAGACGGCTTGGGAAGGCAGACAGAGTGGTCACGCCTGGCAGCTCAGCTGAGTGGAGGGTACCCCATCTTTATAAAGGGGCCCAGGACAGATGGCAACGGACCAGAACTGGTAGGAGCCAGCTGGTCATGTTGAGGGTACACAGGTGACACGGACGACCGAGGCAGCCAGGAGTTCAGCCCTGACTGCGAAGCCGACGAGCTGCAGGCCCAACAGGACCGGGTTGCTGACAGCACCACAAAGGTACCTCTCCCCTCAGGACTGAAAACCGGTTCAGGACACTAGGAGAAATAAAAAGGGACAGACATTTACGGCGGTGCTGGAAGGGAACTTTGTAGTCTTGGGTTGCCCTGTCCGGACCGGGTAGTGGACAGACCTTATCTCCTAGAAACAGACCGTAGGACTGGGGGGAGCTCTTCAAAGGTGGGAAAGAGAGAAAGATCTAGAAAGAGAATAGAAACCCTGAAAGACAGAGAAAGAACATCTAAAGACTCCTTAAGATAAATCCTGAGTTGGTAACAACACCCTAAACCAAACTGTACCGTGTATTGTTATGCCATCAGCCGGTACCGAGTAAAGCAAAGTTAAAATGGAAACGGTTTCTGTTATTCTTCCTGCCGCAGCTCAAAGGACGTAACATCATCAACATCAACAGCAGAGGGGTAAGAACTGCACCACATTTCCATCACTGTCCTCCCTCACCGTCTCATCTCCATCATAGCTGCCCTGAGGTAAAGCTCCACCTGTGGGGAGCTGTACCACACACCGCTGCCCCCTCCATCACCTCAGCGGCCGGCTGGCAGCGGCGGTACCACCTTACCGGCTCTACAGGTGGCGTCACGTTCCCCTGTAAATAACCCCCTTTTACCCCCACCGTTTACCAACAACACCTGGTATAATTGTTCGCCAGGGCACGGCATCGGGGATACCGACCACCCGTGACATCCCACACAGAAGCCCCGGTGACCGAGTGCACCCTAGCTCTGGTTGAAACAAATTGGCGTCACGAACAGGACGAGCCAGCCTGGTATCTACCAGGTGAAGTGTGCCTTAAGAACTTTATTACTGTTTAACTGTGTGGATTATAAAAACTGAGCCGAGCCGCCATTACACCGCCTCACAAAATTCAAACTGCGTCACTACTGCAGGAAAAAGAGCGGCAAGATAAGCCCCGCCCCCTCCGCTCTGCCGAGGAGTGACGAAGGCAGTGGCGGGCTCCGGAAAAGCCCGAAGGACTTGCCCACAGGAACTTCGTGGTGGGCGGGCTTAAAAGTGCATAAACAACAATGTGCCGGCCTAGGGCGTGCCTCAGCCCCTCAACAAACATGGGCCATTCAAGAGGTGTCAGAAAGTCTCCCCGCCCCCATTGCTCTCAATCAACCAAGGGGGCGGGTTGAGCACCGTAACGGAGGACCCAGCGAGCATGGAGCCCGGAAGAGAGGAGACCGCCGAACCGGGAAGCCTGATCCGGTTCTCAGTAGAGCCCGACCTGACTGGGGAGGAGGACCGAGAGGAAGGAACAGCCGGCGGCGCAGAGGAGGCCGGGCCCCGCGAGCTATGGAGGGTCGCGGTACCAGCAGTAGCGGTTGGAGAGAAGAGAGTCCATCTATCAGCAGTTCCCCAGGGTCACCTGGACCGGGACCTGTACCGTGGGGATGTGATTACTTATGAACGCCACGCAGGTCCCCGCGGGTGCTTTGCAATCCGGGTCAGTAAGTTGAGCAATAAAGAGTTAACCCGGTATTGCACTGTTTAAAGTGTGAGCAGAATTGTTTAAAATGCATATTTTTCTGGAATTGCACTGTTTCTTTTTCCTTTTCAGCACTTGATGGACAGTAACCAAAGAACTTGTTACCTGGTCCCAGTTGGGCCAGTATGGACTAGATTATAGTAAAAGTTTAAAGTAACGTTTAAGTAATGCGCCTCCCTGATAGGGAAGAAAAGAAGCAATCTTATTGTTAATACCTGTTAAATGTTCAATGTTATATGTAAAATGCATTTTTGTATTTCAGGTTTGGTTTGACACCCGCGGACGGGTGTGTTTCACCAAGGGGGTGTGTGGCGCTCCTGCGGGTATGCGCCACAGAATGGTATTACACTTGAATATAAAATGTGTTTTTCCTTGTAAGTTGCCAGGTTAGGATTTAAATCTTATGGAGTCTATTTTTAGCACTCACTTAGGACCGCACCACTTAGAGTAGGGGGAACTGTAATATAGTAGGTTCCACAGGTGGTGGGCGGAGCTTAGGATAGAGTTAGAGTGACAGTTAAGAATTTACCTCAGACGGCTTGGGAAGGCAGACAGAGTGGTCACGCCTGGCAGCTCAGCTGAGTGGAGGGTACCCCATCTTTATGAGGGGACCCAGGACAGATGGCAACGGACCAGAACTGGTAGGAGCCAGCTGGTCATGTTGAGGGTACACAGGTGACACGGACGACCGAGGCAGCCAGGAGTTCAGCCCTGACTGCGAAGCCGACGAGCTGCAGGCCCAACAGGACCGGGTTGCTGACAGCACCACAAAGGTACCTCTCCCCTCAGGACTGAAAACCGGTTCAGGACACTAGGAGAAATAAAAAGGGACAGACATTTACGGCGGTGCTGGAAGGGAACTTTGTAGTCTTGGGTTGCCCTGTCCGGACCGGGTAGTGGACAGACCTTATCTCCTAGAAACAGACCGTAGGACTGACGGGGGAGCTCTTCAAAGGTGGGAAAGAGAGAAAGATCTAGAAAGAGAATAGAAACCCTGAAAGACAGAGAAAGAACATCTAAAGACTCCTTAAGAGAAATCCTGAGTTGGTAACAACACCCTAAACCAAACTGTACCGTGTATTGTTATGCCATCAGCCGGTACCGAGTAAAGCAAAGTTAAAATGGAAACGGTTTCTGTTATTCTTCCTGCCGCAGCTCAAAGGACGTAACATCATCAACATCAACAGCAGAGGGGTAAGAACTGCACCACATTTCCATCACTGTCCTCCCTCACCGTCTCATCTCCATCATAGCTGCCCTGAGGTAAAGCTCCACCTGTGGGGAGCTGTACCACACACCGCTGCCCCCTCCATCACCTCAGCGGCCGGCTGGCAGTGCCGGTACCACCTTACCGGACTCTACAGGTGGCGTCACGTTCCCCTGTAAATAACCCCCTTTTACCCCCACCGTTTACCAACAACACCTGGTATAATTGTTCGCCAGGGCACAGCACTGGGGATACCGACCACCCGTGACATCCCACACAGAAGCCCCGGTGACCGAGTGCACCCTTGCTCTGGTTGAAACACATGGATGTGTGAAAGAGGCCATACATTGATTTTTATCTTGGTCTGTAGGCACGTCTCAAACTAACCCACCTGCATATGTTGAGTATTTAGTGAGTTTTTTACCTCAGAATTTGTGAGGGTATGAGCTCATGATCCAGAGGCGTTGCTTCTTGGACACAGAACCTCCAGACCTGAGGGAACCTGCAGGTGAGTGCTGGAAGACCGCAACCACCCTGTGCCCACGATCTGCGGTGGGTGCATTGCGGCTTTTCCATGCATTTACCGGCAGGAGATTGCCCCTGACTCCACAGCATGAAATTAACATGCTGCGGAACTGCGGGAGAGTGGCAACCCGCACCGCAGCTGAAGTAACACTGCGGCGGGGAGAAGTAAAAGCAGAAATTGTAGGAGTCGGGCCGGCAGGGAAGGGGTTACTCGGATACCAGGATGGTGGCTTCGGTGAGGAATCACAGCTGGTCGGGTCCCAGTTCTGTGCCCTGGGCACTCAATTGGCTGGTGGAAGTGATGGTTGGGGAACTTGGGGATTAGGGAAATGTGACGCCACCTGTGGTACCTGGTAATGTGGTTACCAGTGCTGCAGCCGGCCACTGAGGTGATGGTGAAGCAGCTTTGGTAGTACAGCTCCCCACAGGCGGAGCTTTTACCTTAGGGCAGCGGGGTGGATTAGAGGAGTCATAGTCCTTGTCTCTGTGGTGCTGCAGGAGCCTCCCAGGCGACGAATAATTGATGCAGAGACCAGATTAGCTCAAACAGTTCTTTACTGGTACCAGATGATAAGGGTACAGTCAAATTCACCGGGGGTTGTAGCTGTGGATTTTGGAAGCTTTTCCAGAGTCTGTCAGAGGTGTCTTTTATAATGGCTTTCTTGGTCTCAATTCCCAAAGGCTCTTGGCTCACTGTCATCCCACACTTAAAAGTCTGGCTGCCAGTCCCCAGGTTTGTTACCTTATGTTTCTATTATCTCTTGGCGTCTTGGACCTACTGTAGCTATGGGACTGCGGTTAGGCTCTTGGTGGATGTCGTGGCTCCCTTATGACGGCCCACAACGTGCTGGTCTGCAGTTTGGGATAAACCTATCAAATTGCCTTGGCTCCAAAATACTGGTGATGACCTGGACTCTCCAGCTGGCTCCAACCAGTTCTGGAGTGTCCCCTTCTTTGTCTGGGTCACCTCTCTCTTTAGAGGTGCCCTCCTGTCTCCGTCACCGTCTGACTGACTTTGTGCAAACTGTCACTCAAAGTCTTCCCGCTCTTCTAGGCTCCACCCCCCTGGGACCTACTGAATATCAGTCCACTGTACTAAGGTGTCCTATGAGCGTGTTTTGGGTGCAGACTCTGTATTTTCCTCCTCTTCCACAACTACAGAGATACTACACCTTCTGTTTGGGGTGCAGTACCTCTCTGTGGCGTCCCACCAGAAGGGCGCCACGTGTTCAATGCAGAGTTTTGGACGCAGCAATAATACGCTGCGTTCAAAACGCTGCATAGCCTGATTGTGGGTATGCACTCTAAAACCAGGAGTGGAACAATCAGAGGAAAGGTGTAACAGAAGCACGGGCACCACATCTGTATTTATCACCCAGACATGGTTTTGGCTACAAACACTGAGGTAAAAAACTCACCAAATGTTCACTGTGTGAATGTCGTCTTATATAGGATGATTTTTCTCATAGATTTGCATTAGACTATTTGCACATGTTTAACATTTGGTTAGTTTTTTTTACCTCAGTATCTATAAGAAAAAAACAGGATTTAGCAAAAAATACAGAGGTGGCGACATGTTTGACACGCCCACTCCAGGGACGGGGAAGATTCGGTACCGGGCAGTTACTAGCTGTTCTCATGTCTTCACTTCTCGGTTCTTTTCACGGGGACAGACGGGGGCTTACTCTTTCTCCAGAGCCGGGTCGGTACAGTCTAGCCACGGTTGGTGCCCTTTCTCTCCCTTCTACATGTTACAGTCTCTGGTGGGTCTCTTCTCTCAGCGTTATAAGGGGTAATTTTCATCTAAGGCGAGCGGGTCATCGCTCTGCCCCCCTGGCTCTCAACGTCCTCTGCAGCACAGAGCTCAGGTACCGGTAGCCATGGAGGCTTCTGTGTGTCCCGGACACCATTAGGATCCCTCCCGGGCACTGCTCCCTAGTTCGTCCACCTTCCCCAAGATGTGTCGGGTATTCGGCCACAGCTCCCGTTAGAAGTCTGATGCCTCCGGTTTCAGCTCAGGCTTGAAGCTTCTGCACCGTCTGGAGGACCATTCCCTGTGTCCTCCACCAAGCCCTCTGTCTCGTCAGATTTGGGCATAAGGGGAATCAATGTCTCATCGGCACCCCTAGGGCTCTTCTGTCCGTAGGTCAGGCTTTCCCTCCCGTGAGCGAGCGGGGTGGCATTGCTCCAACCCACGGGAGTCAGCACTACATCACCTCTGCACTCCCGACTACCACTCCTCTGTCAGTTGATGTTACTCCTCCGTCTCCTACTACTGAACTAACCTAACCTAACACTGCTCCGTCCACCTTTTGTGGCCTGGAATGTCCCTCAGGCTCCACCCATTGTCCAAGGGGCCTGTCACCGCGTGTGTGTGTTGTGTTCTGGGCTCAACCATACCATCCGAACAGCTGGAGAACAGGGGCACTACATTTCCTAACCGCAGAATTGCAGAACCTCTGGTGGCGGTTTACCCGGAGGGGTGCTACATTCCCCCTTGGCAGAATAAGTTCGTCCCCAAGCGACCCAGTACCCAGGCACATGAAGAAAAAATTTTATGCATAATAACATTAACATTAAGCAGTACTTTTCTTCCCTTTTGGGAGGCACGGTTTATTAAACGTTACGGAGTATATAGTCTAGTCATATAAATATACAAAAATTCTCAAAAATAAAAAAAGTGCTCATTCAGAAAAACAACGAATCCACAGTCCCATGAGCAGCATTACCCATACCGGGGCTCAAAAACAGTTCTGGTCAATGTCCTTCACCCACCAGGCTTTTTTTTTTTTTTTCTGGGTGTCTCTGCTTAGGAGTCCTGTTCTCTACTCCTCTCCTCCAACCCAGGAACCTGCCCTAACTTAATATTCCTGGGTTTTACTCCAGTTCCTCCATCCATCCGTACACTGTCCATGGTGGATTAACTATCTACTAGTGATGAGCGAGCATGCCCGCTGCTACTCGGTACTCGCACGAGTATCCCGGTACTCAGGATGCTCAGCATCCAAGTACCAGCCGAGATGCTGGGACTCATCACTAATCATTATCGATATGACACAAGTATACAGCTCCCTTCAGTGCACAAAGTAAGCTGGCACCTCACAGAGAGCAGATTGATTGTTAGGGTCCCTCTGGGGGGCACAGCAAGATGTTGTATGCTTTGACGATTGAAAAAGCCCACCCTCTCGCCCTTTCCCAGAAATACTTGTTTTATAGCCAGATGTCTGTGGGCAGAGCCTGTCACTCATTGACTTGCATTGGGCTCGGTGCTTAACAGTTCTTTAAGATGCATGAGACCCGTTCTCACTGGGCCGCAAACATCCTGTTCATGATGTCACTTGTGACAAGGCCGGGTAAGACTCGGTACCGGGCAGTTACTAGCTGTTTTCACATCTTCACTTCTCGGTTCTTTTCACGGAGACAGACTGGGGCCGAGACCCGGTCCGTGTTTTAATAAAGGGGATGATGTTAGGGAAAGTCTGAGGGATAAGGGGGTATTCGTGGTGCTACCTGTGGTATGCGGCCAGGGCGGCCCCGCTGCTGCAGAATCTCTGAGGATGATGACATGCAGCTTAGATAGTCCCGCTCCAGGCCGGCGGAGTGCAGTCCCCAAGGCAGTGGAGTGGTTTCCCTCGGCTCGCGGCTCGGCAGTTTGTCACTCGGTCAGCAGTACCTCCGGTGTCGTAGTCGGGCTCTGTGACCGATGGTTGCCTCAAATAAGACTCTCACACCACAGCTGCAGTTCTGTTACTTTTACTTAGGTGTTAAACATGGCCGCCGTGTACGCACTCTGTCAGTCTACGTCCTTTACTCTTTCTCCAGAGCTGGGTCGGTACAGTCCAGCCCCGGTTGGTGCCCTTACTCTCCCTTCTATGTGTTAGTCTCTGATTAGTCTCTTCTCTCGGCATTATAAGGGGTAACTTTCATCTGAGGCGAGCGGGTCTCGCTCTGCTCCCCCAGACTGTCAACCTCCTCTGCAGCACAGAGCTCAGGTACCGGTAGCCATGGATGCTTCTGTGTGTCCCGGACACCATTAGGATCCCTCCCGGGCACTGCTTCCTGGTTCGACCACAGCTCCCATTAGCAGTGTGACGCCTCCAGTTTCGGCTTAGGCTTGAAGCTTCTGCACTGTCTGCAAGGTCAGTCCCTGTGTCCTCCACCAACCCCTCGGTCTTGTCAAATTCGAGCATACAGGGAATTAATGTCTCATCGGCACCCCTAGGGCTCTTCTCTCCGTCAGTCAGGCTTGCCCTCCTATGGGTGAGCGGGGTGGCATTGCTCCAAACCACGGGATTCGGCACCACACCGCTTCTGCACTCCTGACTACCACTCCTCCATCAGTTGATGTTACTCATCCATCTCCTACTACTGAACTAACCTAAACTAACACTGTTCCTCCTGGGTCCTCCCTCAGGGTTCACCCAATATCCCAGGAGCCTGTCACTGAGTGTGTGTGTTGTGTTCTGGGCTCAACCATACCATCCCGACACCTGGACAACAGTGGCACTACACTTCCTAACCCCAGAAGTGCAGTACCTCTGGTGGTGGTTTACCGGAGGGGCGCCACATGTTTCTATTATGCTTTTCCTCTAATTGGTCCACTCCTGGTTTTCTCTTACAAATACTAAGTACTCAATGTGTGAATGTGACCTGATACAAGTCTATGAGGAAAATCATCCTGTGCACCAAGTGTACACGTTGAGAATTTGGTGAGTTTTTTATCTCAGAATTTGTAGCCAAAACCACAGGGGTGATAAATAAGAAGTGGTGACGTGTTTCTATTATACTTTTCCCTGATTGTTCCAATCCTATTTATTCTCTTACAAATTCGGAGGTAAAAAACTCACCAAAGATTCACGAGCGCATGTCTGTGAGCAATCCATTTCTTTTCTCAGCAGCGATTATTCATTTACAATAATTTACAGTTTAGTATGCAACAGAATGATAATTTATCCATAAAAAAGAATAACTAATGGGATGGTTCAAGAGGCATCCGATTTTTTTCTCGCCCCATAGACTTGAATAGGTGAGTCCCATCCGATTTACGCATTCACTGGCGGCACACTGGGACTTTTTCCTTAAACAGAATACAGGTGAGAAAAAAATCCCATATCAGCGCTTCCTTCATAGAATAGCATAGGTCTGAACGCAATATTATTTATTATCAGATGGCATTCATCCAATTAACACGCACGCAAGCACCAGCGTTGTGTTACCTGACCTGATTTTTTCTGACATTTTTTTATGGCAGTTTAGTCATAAGCTCTTTTTTTTTTTAACCACTCTGCTCAAAAAATAATGGGGACACAAACAACAAAATGTAACTTCAAGTCAATTGTACTTCTGTGAAGTCCGCCTGTCCAGTTATGAAGCCACACTGATTGTAAATTAATTTCTCCTGATGTTCTGCAAATTGAACAGTGAAAAGGTAGAAATGATCGGCAATTAGCAAGACAAACCCTATAAAGGAGCGGTTCTCCAGGTGGTGACCATAGACCATTTCTCTGTTCTCATCCTTTTTGGCTGTTGTTTTGGTCACTTTTTCATTTTGTCATTGCGCTCATCCCAAGAGGTAGCATGAGGTGCTGTCTACAACCCAAAGAAGTTGCTCATGTAGTGCAGCTCATCCAGGAAGGCACATCAATGCCAGCAAGAAGGGAAGCACAGTGTCTAGAGCAGGGGTCCCCAAATCCAGGCCTCGAGGACCGCCAACAATGCATGCTTTCAGGATCTTGTTAGTATTGTACAGGGGTTGGAATCATTACCTGTGCATTTGATCACAATAACACATGTGCAATACTAAGGAAATCCTGAAATCCTGCACTGTTGGCGAGACTCGAGGTCTGGAGTTGGGGACCTCTAGTGTAGAGCATGAGCAGATACCAGGAGACAGGCCAGTACACCATGAGAAGTGGATGGGGCCAATGAAGGGCAAAATCCAAGCAGCAGGACCGCTACCTCCTCCTTTTTACAAGGAGAAACAGGTGGAGCAGTGCCAGAGCCCTGCAAAATGACCTCCAGCAGGCCACTAACATCCATGTGTCTGCTCAAACTGTCAGAAATAGAGTCCATGAGGGTCGCATGAGGACCCGACATCCTACAGACTGTCCAGGGGTTGACTGATGCTTTAACCCAGGTCTGGGAGGAAATGTCCTCGCCACCTCATCAGGAGCATGCCCAGGCCTTTTAGGGAGGTCATACATGCATGTGGAGGCCACACACACTACTGAGCCCCATATGTTTGTCTTGAGGCATTTCCACTGAAGTTGGTTCAGCCTGTAATTTGATTTTCCATTTTGATTTTGAGTATCATTGCAAATACAGACCTCCATGGGATATTCATTTTGATTTACATTGATCATTTTTATGTTTTATTGTTCTCAACACGTTCCGCCATGTAATGGATAAAGATTTGCAACTGGAATATTTTATTCATTTAGAACTAAGGCCGGCTTCACACTGCATGTGTGATCCGATCCGTGGCTGTCCGCCTGAGGCAAACAGCCGCGGACCGATCAGCACACAGGACTGGGAGGCTATTATGCCCTCCGATCCTGTGTGCAGCACAACGCATCTGCAGCCGCTGACAGGTCAGGACCGCAGCACCCGCGGTCCTCACCTATCAGCAGTGGGAACTGCGTGCGGCTGCACATAGGATCGGAGGGCATAATAGCCCCCCAGTCCTGTGTGCTGATCCGGTCCGTGGCTGTTTGCCTCAGGCGGACAGCCACGGATCGGATCACACACGCAGTGTGAAGCCGGCCTAAGATGTGGTATTTTAGTGTTCCCTTTATTTAGTAGAGCAGTGTATAAATTAGTGTGACCTAAGTTCAAACCAGAAGCCACCAGAAGAATGGACAGATTACATATTTTAGTTCCTACATGGCTTTTGAAGCCTCAAGCAGTTAAAGTGGAACTCCACCGAAATTTAAACAAATTCTACTCCCCCTGCCTTTCTAAATGATGAAGCTGAGCTGGGCACTACAGCTCTAGGATCTATAGATTGCTTATAAGTCAATAAAATTATATCTACATGCTGCGGGTGAGATCAGGAGGTGCGTTGGGGGTGTGGACCCTGGGGGCTCCAGGATCATCCTACATTCCAGCCCTCTCACACTTCTGCATGAACACCGGCCCCATGGTCACACTACAAACCAGCCCCTCATATACCATCCTATGTAATGTATGAACAGGGGTGTTCTTTCTTCAAATAGCAATCATTTCACCAAGCAGATATACATACACTATGTGATCTTTTGTTGTACAATGTTATAGTGGTGCATAATGTGTGTTGTCATGTATCAGGCTAGGAGCAGAGGCAAAACACTATATTGATTGATTCAGCACTGCCATGGTCTCCCCTCCCCAATATCAACTTGGTAGATTCCTATCCCCTGAAACTTTAGCACTGTGCGTGACTGAATTTCTCTGTTCCGAAAGGGAGGGGTGAGCGCTGAGGAGCAGATATGATTTTATTGATTTATAAGCGATCTATAGATCTTACAACTACAGTGTACAATTGGGAGCGCAGGGACAGTACAAAAAAGTTTTATCTCCCCGTAGTTAGACTTTAAAAGAAGTGACAAAAGACTAAACTTATGCACAGCAAATAGTTTTGACATTAATGTGTAAACGTTAATTCCATTTTATGCTTTCTTTAGTGTTTTTTCATTCTAAAAAAACATACCATTAGACACTACATTGACCAATCAACCATTTGTTAGAATCCCGACAACAATGACTTACGCGTGCAGCGCTGTCCATCTAGCACTGAGGGTACCTTTACACACGGCTACATTTGTAGCTTGTCACCAGGTAACTTACTGGTTGCAGTGAAATCATGGATACAGGATTCCATTTGTACACAGCAACAAGATAGAACCATGTATCCATGATTTCACTGCAACCAGTAAGTTACCTGGTGACAAGCTACAAATGTAGCCGTGTGTAAAGGTACCCTGATGGTTAAATAGTGACAGCCGTATATCTGCTGCCAAGGGGTGCAAAAGCAAGGGGAACTAAATGTAGATATACAATTGAATGAATTTAATTTATCATAACAGATTATATGGGTAAAAATACACACAAAATCAAAACAAAAGTTTATTTGCATTTTATTACTTTGTTTATTGAATTTACATTTGTTTTATTCTGATAAGTGCTCGACATGTTTCTCATCAACTCTGCACCCGTTGTACACCTACTTGTGGGCCACCCTGTATAACTGTGCAGTCATGATTATGTGTGTGCAATTATGTACCCATTACTGTGGACGTAGGTGGGATAAATGCCAGTCTCTGCTGCTTTCACCACTAACCCACCAATTTTGTCATGATCGCAGACATAATTAGAAGGACCCTCCGGAGCCCCCATCGCAGGCTCCTTATATTTAGCTTCCTACTTTACTGTATCTAAGATTGAATCAGCTGGAAGTCAAGTATAACCTGACGTGGCTTGCTGTTAGGCAGACAGAGGGGCAGGGGTACCTATAATCAGGATAAGGTAGCGGGGAATTCTGAGGGATAATATGGTGGAGCGTGGGGGCGGCCATATGTTAGAAGAAAGGACAATCGGAGTGCTTATGATGATTAGGGAGGAGTCCTACTGGGGAATTAAGTACGATGCTCAGTGGTAGGTGCATGGGCTGTGGCCAGGGGGATGTTATTGGCTAGTTTGGATGGAGGTGCCCAGTAGCTTAGGACGGAGGAAGACCAAGGGTTAGAAGGATGGCGTTGAAGTTCACATGGTTGGTCTGCTGGGCAGGTATGGTATGTCCGGAGGGCTTGGAGGCGCTGAAAAGGTGCAGCTATATAAAGGGGTTGCAGGTGATGTACAACAATGTATCAGCTCCAGATGAGCGCGGCAAGGTGATCCGTAATGGTTGTGGCACCTTTATAGGTGAGCGGCAAGGTGATAGTTAACAGTGGTGGTGGCTTTAGATGACATCTGCTAGGTAACTTTTACTAATGGTTGGGATTTATACATTGATCTTTATCGGCAGCGGTAATTATTGGCATGCAGTATGATACAGTCTACCAGGGTGTTGTTGCAGATTTAAGCGGGTGCTGTGGACTATCACCTTACAGTTGTGGCAGCCTTCATGCGGTTGCTGCAGGTAATACCCAACACTGGGGCAGTTTTGGGGAGGTTTCCGGATGGAGCCAACTTCTGTCACATCCTTCTGCAGTAACGATTGGGGGATAGGTAACATTGTGGTGATGCTTATTAGTTGCAGGCTGGACGACAATGGACAGTTTTGCAGTTTTATGTGGTTGCTGCTGGGTGACAGGTAAGGTTCTAGCGGCTTTTGGTGGGTACTGCTGGGTGGCAGATAACATTTGTGGTGGCTTTCTGAGGGTGCTTATGGGTACCAGTTAACATTGGAGGCAGCTTATTTACAGGGTTGATGTGTGACAGGTGTCACTTGGGGCAGCTTTAGGCGGCTGCTGCTGGTGGGGCAGGTAACATCTATGCAGTATTTGGGTGCTGCTGGTTGGCGGTTTAACAGGGGTTGTAGCATTATATGGGTGCTGCAGGTGATGCTTACAGCATTGGTAGCAGTATACGGGTGCTGACATGTGACAATTATGAGCTGGAAAAACTTTCTTTGGGTGCTGCGGGTGTTATGTCCTATTTATGGCACTTTTGGTGCAGAGGGGGAAGGAATAACAGGGGGGGAAGCCTTTGCTGGTGATACTTAATGGTTTGCACCATTATACATTTGCTGATAGGGGATATTTAATGAGGGGATACTTTAGTTGCGCTCATGGTAATACCTAGCAGTTGTTGAAGCTTTATTTGAGCGCCGCTGGAGCCACTTAACTATTGCTGTAAACTTTATGTTGGTGCGGCGGGGTACTGCTTAATAGTTGTTGCAGCGGTATACGGGCCTGCTGGGAGATACTTACCAATGGTGGCAGCTTTATGGGTGCTGCAGAGTGTTGCTTAACAATTGGTCTGGCTTTATGTGGTTAGTATGAATGATATTTCATAGTGGCGGCAGCTTCCTAGGGGTGCTGCGAAGGGAAGGTTTCACAGTAATGCAGTCGAATAGGGGGCCACAGGATTAATCGGTGGGGGATGTTTCTAGGGATTGGGTCAGTTGGCGTCCAGTTTTAGAGGATGTCAAGTGTGGCAATTACAAAATTAAAAAAGAAAAAAAATTATAATATTTCACATCAAAGTAACGTCATGGGGCTCATTTGTGAGATGTGGAGTACACGGTATTAAAGCCGTGTTGAGCAAATGTGGGTTGGTGGCGGGGCCAGGCCGTGTAAGGTGTCACGCGGCTGGGCCTGTGGCGGTGGATAGATCTGGTTCAGAGGCGGGATAATTGGTCATGTCCTTTGGTGAAAGCCAATATTGGTGAATGGTGGCTTCTGGTACAGCAAGTTAATTAGCAGCCGTAGGTCCTGCCAAGGTTATGGAGGTATTAACTGTGGGGTGTTAATACCTCAAAACCTGGGCTGGTTTGGCGACGGCCAGGGAGGTTTGAATTAGTGGGCGTAGGTTCCGCTAAGGTTAGGGGTATTAACCGTGGGGCGTTAATACCTCTATCCCTGCTATGGTTTGGGCAATGGCCAGGGAGGTTGGTAAGGTGTGGGGGTCACTATGAGGGGTAGTGGCTCCTGGAACAAAAATTAAATTACCGTAGCAGGCGTAGGTCCTGCTAAGGTTAGGGTATTAACCATGTAGGGGGTTAATACCCCTTTTCCATGGGATGTGGATTGTGCAGCCAGGAGACAACTAAAAGGGGGGTTTGCCTCTGAACTAGATATATTAACGGTCGGTAGATATAAGTGTGGGGTTGCCCTTGTGGTAGGCGCCCCAGGTTGGTGTAAATATTAATAAAAGTACTGTGGCCATTTTACTTCAAGATACGACTGTTGTGTGTTTATTTTATATACATAATTGGGTATCGGTGACGAGAGAGTTGTTTAGCAGAACACGTCCAAATCCCTCATGACTTGTCAAGTATAACCTGCTCAATAGGGTATATTTCTGTGTAGTGTCCTACCACAATGCTCTTTTCTGTGAGTGGGGCTTGCGTCTGGAGACTCAGAACTCCAATGATAACACAAGTATGCAAAATTTGGGTTTGGCATTTTTTTTTATTCAATTATTGGTATGGATGTTCCACAAAACACTCTTGAAATTACATACAAACGATAAGAACAAGAACATTTTTTATTGTAGCTAAAAATGTACACAATATATAAAAATGTATTGAACATCCATTCTGCAACTTTGTTGGAAATTAATTCTTGCACCTTTTCTGAAACAAAAAAAAATTTTAGTTGACGTCTTCTAAGAACCATACAGTAACTGTTTTGTTTTCATCGATGGGACTTATCGTTTTATTGATATCGTTTGCAGTACAATGACCTTGTGAATGGGATCGAGACTAAAATGTGAAGGTCCCGTTACACACTTCAATGTCTCAGCGATCCGACCAACAATCCAACCTGGCCGAGATCGCTGGGACATCGTTTAATGATCACTGCTGAGGTGTCACACACACAGATATCGTGAACGACGCAGCGATTCAGCGACAAGCGAACAATACTTGCGGTCGTTTGGTTGCCTACGTGCTGCAGTTCTGAATAGGCAAAGTCGTAAACAAGATCGTTGGAAAGGTGTCACACACACCGATGTTGCAGGTTGAACGGACGACAGTTTTTGAACATGTTCATAAATCTATGATCAATGATCAACGACTTATCGTGGTCGTATCTAGATGTCACACACAACAACGTCGTTACAACATCGCTGCACCGCCCCAAAGGACGTGACATACCAATGATATCGTTAACAATATCGTACCGTTTAACGGGGCCTTGAGTCTTTGTTGACGACACCAAACTATGCAGGATATTAAAAACTGACCCTGATAGTACAATATTACAATACAATCTAGATGTCTAAATGGGCAAATACTTGGCAAATGGGGTCTAACATTGATAAATGTGGAGTAATGCACCCATTACTGCATATTCAGTGAATGGAAGTTAACTGGGGACTACAGAACTGGAGAAGGACTTGAGTATTTTGGTTAGGCTGCCTTCACACTACGATTTGTGGCTGTCCGTGGGGATCCGTGTTTAGGATGGATCCCCCAGACAGCCACGGATCCACATGGATTCTTGCAATCGGATGGCAAATAGCCATCCGTATCCATGTTATGCAGGATCCGTGTGGATCCTGTGGTCCCTGTCTCTCCCTGCATCTTCTCCATCTGTCCCTGTCTGTCCCTCTTCTATCCCTGTTCCCCCTCTCCTCTATCCTCTCCCCCCTGTCCTCTCCTCTCCGGTATCTAAAAAATAAAAAAATCCTCCCAGAGGATACATTACCTGTCAGCCGGCTCCATGCGACAGTCTCCTTCTGGTGGCTGAAGGACCTCTCGTGATGTCACAGAGCCGATCAGCTGACGTGTTATTTTGGATAACGTGTGATTTTGGATCCGTGACTAAATCGGAAAGCTGTGATCCCAAGGTATTGTTACCCCTCTATAAACTTGAAATTCCACATCTAGTCTATGGGATCCAGTTTATAGATTCACATTTTAATAAAAGATATTCAGAAGGTAAAGTCAGTTCAAAGGTAGGCATCTAAATTACTACAAGGAATGGATGGCCTCCCATATCACGAGAGGCTGGAAAATTAGGGTTTGTTTAGCTTAGAAAAGAATTTCTCAGAGCAGATCTGATTTATTTGTATAAATACATGTGTGGTCAATACAAAGGATGGCATACGGCTTATTCCTTCCAAGGACAATGCTAAGGACCAGGGGGCACTCACGGATGGGAGAAAGGAGATTCTTGCAGTTACATTGCAAAGGGTTCTTTACAGTTAGAGCAGATTGTGGAATGCCGAACACAACAGGTAGTAACAGCCACCAATATAACTTGCAAAAAAGGGCAGGATGATTTAATCTGCAAAAACGGCGTTGTGGGTTATGGATAACTTACTGACAAAAATGTAAAATTGTGGAGAAAGGTTGAACTTGATGGACCTACATCTTTTTTCAACCTAAATTATGGAACTATGGAACTACCTACACACTTAATTTTTTGTTATTTTTTTTACGGGAGGTACAGTGATTAAACAAAACTGGTGTTTCATTTCTTTGTTTTTTTCACTTCTAATCAATTAATGATTAATTGACCCCTAATTTTATATTTTGATAGATCAGACTTTTACAGAAGTGTCAATACCACCACAATACCATTATGCTTGTTTTTTTTTATCTCTGTTTCTGTATTATTGAAGGGGAAACTTCAATACTTCTATATAACAGTATATAGCTAAAATGATATAACCATACTCTGCTTATCCATGACGTAGCTTTCATCTTTACATCCATAAGAAACTCTGAACACTAAGAAACTTTGTGATGTCTTCTTTTTAAAGTCATGAGTCACCCCCTCACAGGATTTGACGTCATGAAGCCCGTCTTCTCATCAGAACTAACATTTGCTTTTTCTCTGTTAAATGAGTATTTCCTATGTATAAAAGTGAATCACCTGAATTCCTGGGTCGTAGTGATGTAACACAATATGCCTGTTACCTCACCGGAGTCTGCATACCATAGTAGTGTGCTGAGGATCTCGTTTCATCACTCGTTGGTACTTTGAACTGTGAGTTACGTCTTGTTGATTCATAGACTGTAAAAGTCACACTGTGTACTAAGGTACAAGACTTTTTGTCCATTCATGATGATATGGAGCAGAGTTGTTCCTTAGCAGAGTATAAGGTGCAGGTTCAAATGACCCACCAATGTGCCAGAGGACAGGGAATCCAAGCTGATATAGCAATTGGTCACAAAGGTCCAGCAGAAGACAACCCAATTTGGAGTTGACCATGGAGCCAATCTCTTGTCATGTGGTTCTTTTTCTTCTGGGACGAGGAACAACTTGTAGCCCCTATTACAATTTAGTTGATATTCATGGTGATTGGGAGTTAACCATGATTGTTGGGGTCATTGACAGTCCTGTTTCTCATTCGCTTTGGTCTATGTATAAGATTGGGCTCACTAATTAATCAATATTTCGCTCTATTGTTGGCACTGCTGAATTACAAGAATAGGATATTGGTTTGGAATCCAACCAAGAGCAACATCTACATGAAGTTTGGGTATTCACTCAATGCTTGTGTGGGTTTCCTCGAGTTATTTTCACACTCCATATAACATACTTGTGGGTTAATTGGCACATATTAAATTAGCTGCAGGATATGTGAATTCAATTGATGCGGCTAATGGTGCAAAGGGACAACCTCACATCTTCGTGTCCCCCTTTACTGGACACTTAAAAAATTGGACTGCTGGAATAGGTCTCAGCATGAATATAAATATACTCTTTCTATATTATTTGGCTTTTAAACCCTGGGTTTACAAATAATGTCAGTGGGATTCAAATTTGTTGAGTCCCCAAATCAAGTCCGCTTCAAGAGAGAGTGACCATAAAGAATATCAGGAAGAAAGTCCATATGTTACATGAGCAGCCTATAGACTTTAAGTCATCTATACACACTAGATGAACATTGTCCAACCCATCAATAACAATGGCTACCCCCAACAATCTACTAATGAATAGTAGCCCTGGAGATGAGGATCCAGCATGTCTGATATTTGACAGCTATAAATTTGTTCTCGAAATAAGCGCCATCAATAATGTCTCATAAGGTACCTTTACACGCCGCCACTGCGTGGTAGCAACTGCCTGGCAATCGGGATTTTTGCCACTGTTGCCTTGAAATTGCTACAAAGTTGCGGCATGTAATTTGGGAAAGTGATCGGGTTTCTCGCAGTTGCTTCGGGTAGCTGTTGCTGAGCCGTGTTCAAAAATCCAAGGCAACACAAACGGTGAATTGCCCTGGTAGTGGCGTGTAAACAGGCCATAGGGATGGAATTTGCATCACCTGGTGATTTCCCAGAGGCGTGCCACAGCGTGATGAATACCGCACCCCATCAGCGATGATTGGTTGGGGCTACTGTGTTATCATTGACTGTCCCTTCACAGGGCGCCATATTTAAAGAGCTGTCCATTCACACTACACAATTGCAATGGCGTCATGTATTAGCCAGCCTCCCAGCGCAGGCTGGCCAATCATTACGCTATTGCGTTGTCCAATCAGCGTGTTAGCGTCACGGAATACTCGAGTCACGCCTATGTTTTAGCGACGCTGCACAAGTACGCCCAAATTCCCCTACTGATTGCAGCGTGTGAAGCGGCGAAGGTATTCAACAGGAAGTTATCCGCAGGATCTGTTGGAACTTCTGGGGAACCACGATACCTTGAGTTGACAACACAATGGTGGCGTGTACATGCGAAATCGGCGATCGTTGGCAACCGTTAAAAATATGCGCGTGCACGTACGGTTGATACTGGTTGCCAGTGATAGTGGCGGCGTGTAAAGGTACCTATAGAGAACATGGCATCTTGTGTTTGTGGGAGAGATGGTCGAGATAGCTGTCAGACAAAATAGTGGTTGAACCATCATTCATTCACCAGTCCTCTAATGGTGCCGTCACACCTGGCGATCTGGCCAGCGATGTCGGAAGCTATGCGCCGGTGCCCGCTCGGTTCCGACATCGCTGGCCAGCTGTCACACAGCATCGCTGCGGCCGGCGACACCGCAGCGATGCGGGCGGTGACATCGCTCGCTGGGCTGGGCTCAGCCCAGCGAGCGATCCGCAGCAACGCTGCGGTATAGGCTGGATCGCCGCTGACATCGCTCTGGCGATGTCACACGGCGCGATCCAGCCTTATCGCAGGTCGCCGGTTGACAGGTTTACGGTTCTTCCCGTAAACCTGTCAACCTGCGACCTGCGATAAAACGCGGTCGCGCCGCTCGTTTACACAGCGCGACGTTGCTAGCGACATCGCTGATACGTCACTTTTTCGGCGATGTCGCTAGCGACGTCGGCAGGTGTGACGGCACCATAAGGTGCATTGGGGCTCTAGCGAGAACTATGTAATGCCTAGTTTTACCTGAGGGCATGCTGCTGAGGAATTGAACACTTGCTATAAAGTAATTCCCCAGATTACAGATGATCATTGGGGTATTTTATTTTGTGACCATCTAATAAACATGGAGTGTTCAAAGACTAACATCACCTTTAAATTATTATGTGTCTTCCTATAAAGCCCCCTTTGACATTCTACCAGACCCCTTGATAAAATTCCTGAGCTGAACTTCCTACAGGAATTTGTGTTATGTAAGAATCATTGGTTAATCTTAAATTACTTCACTGGTAGGAAGGAAATCTGCTTTTTCATTCATGCCGGTGACTCACGAGCATTTCACGTGGGATTGTAGCTGTTTTGTGGAATGCTGAGATTACAGTGATGTAAGATAACACGTCTCTTACCTTATGGCCGTCTGCATACCATAGTAGTGTGCCTGGTGTTTCATCATGGTGCCCTAATTGGTTTAATATGAAGCGAAGTAATCATTAATCAATGTTATATCCTTCTATGGGCAAAGTCAAGACTATGTAAGATGTGGAAGTCTCAAATTCTGGAATTCTTGACTGCTGGGAGACTGCATCTAAGCTTGCTACCCTCACTGTGATCAACTAAGACTTTCATACCCTATTATCATTTTTGACACTTTATTTCAGTTAGTAATTTCTACAAAACGCACTTTATTTCAGCTCGTTCCCCTCAAAAATTATGTGGTGATTTATATTGATGAGTGAGCGTGCTTGCCATTGCTCGATATTCCATCAAGCATCGGGATGCTGGAGTACGCTCATTCCTCAATCGAGTATCGGGGTGCTCGGGCATGCTCATTCCTCAATCGAGCATCGGATGTTCGAGTACGTTCATTACTTGATTGATTATCAGGGTTCTCAGCACTCTAATTACTTGATCGAGTATAAGGGTGCTCGGGTACACTCACTACTCAATCAAGTATTAGGGTGCTTGGGCATGCTCATTACTTAATCAAACATCAGGGTGCCTAGGCACACCCATATCTCAATTGACTATCGAGCGCCATGCTTGAGTCCCCGCCCTTCCCAATGATTTGTGGATTTTAGACAGCCAATCAACATGCTGGGATTGCCAGCCATACACAGTAATGTCATAGCCTACTAGTATTATTCTGGTATTAGCCAGTTGCATTGCGTCATTGGGTCTTATATGAGGTCTGAGGGTGGGATGGTTGCCACACTGCCCTCTGGAAGTAGTTCAGGGAAAGTTGATCTACGAGGGAGAGCTTATATTAGAGCAGGGTTTTTACTCTTGTACCCTTTGGTTACTTTCATGTGGCACTAAAAGGTGTTTTTAGCCTTTTTTAATCTAATAAAAAATCGCATGGGGTCTCCCCTATTTTTGATAATCAGCCAAGGTAAAGCAGACAGCTGCGAACTGGTATTAGCAGGCTGGAAGGCTCATGGATAGTTGGTCCTTCCAAGCTTACATATATCAGCGCTAAGCTACCCCAGATGTGATGTATCACATTAGAAGCACCAATTCTGGTGCTTTGCCTTAGCTCTTCTAGACCTCCCTTGTGTGTTGGCAATCTGGGTAATGACTTATGAGGTTGATGTCAGCTGTTAAAGTCAAGCCCTGGTGTTATTACTGGAGAGGCAACTATTAGACATCCCCATTACTAACTCAGTAAGTATAAACAAAAAAAGATATACACAGGAAAATATAGTTTATTTGAATAAAGACTCCCAACACTATCCCTCATTCACCAATTTATTATAAAAAATGTTCCATCGACGCTCCTTTGTCGTTGTCAGCGTTGCATGACTGCAGTTTCGGCATATGCAAATAGTAATAAAGTACATCTATTCACAGGTGTCGGCTAGTGATAACTCTCATCAGAGCCACCAGATCAACACTGAACTTTATAAAATCACCATCACTGTTTTATCAGCAGGAAATTATCATTAAAGGATTAATAAACCTGATTCACTTGAGAAAGACGTGTATGCACGTCGAAATGCATCGTGGGTTTTGAGAGCCTTAAGCTTGAATAATTATAACTGCAATTATTTTAATAAAGTCCGGAAAAGAAGCCAGCATCAGAGATCTTCCTTACCTCAGCGCCCAAATATACACCACGCTTCCATCTTTTTGTATCATTCTGACTCCCTATGGGGAGAGTGGTGGAGTGAGCTGCGGAGGAGGGAGAGGACCTGAGAAGACGTCAGCTGGATCAGCCCCTTTACTAGACACGTGACGCCGCCCGGCACTAGTGTTTCCCCGGAGAAGACCCCGTAGGAAGCACGAGGACGGAACCGGAGGATTCCGCTGCTTCATATTAATAAGCTTATCTACGGGCTGTGGTTTACAACCAGACCAGGTGAGTTTAAACGCAAAAGAACCGCCCGTTAACAGCCCCATGTGTACAGGCGCACTACAAGCTGTTGTTGTTTTTTCTTTACAATTACTAACTCAGTAAGTATAAACAAAAAAAGATATACACAGGAAAATATAGTTTATTTGAATAAAGACTCCCAACACTATCCCTCATTCACCAATTTATTATAAAAAATGTTCCATCGACGCTCCTTTGTCGTTGTCAGCGTTGCATGACTGCAGTTTCGGCATATGCAAATAGTAATAAAGTACATCTATTCACAGGTGTCGGCTAGTGATAACTCTCATCAGAGCCACCAGATCAACACTGAACTTTATAAAATCACCATCACTGTTTTATCAGCAGGAAATTATCATTAAAGGATTAATAAACCTGCTATCATGTAGATCAACCATGCACCCACCACTTATTGGCAGCTCTATGACTATACACATTGTACACAGAAAGCTGCTAATCAGTGGTGTCGGCAGATGTTTTTTCAGAGCTCTGTATTTAGAGGACTGGTAGATCTGCAGCAGATAAAGCAGTTTATTATTAAAACTGCAGCAAGCAGCCCAGTAAATGATACATCGCTGGAATCAATGTCTCTTCCCCTACACTATGCTGCTCTCAGATAGCGTAGCAAAAACTTGGTGGCAAATTTACTTTAATTTGTTCCTATTTTATATTACATTGCAGATAAGACTGGCAAAATCAAGAAATACAATTTCTATATAAGTTCCAAGTACCAAAAGGCAACTGGCTGCAGCTGGAGCCTCCCTCCTTTCCAAGTTTGTACTATACCAAAAAAATTGCTAAATTAAACTCCTTTCTCTCAGACCGGCTTCACACCACGGTTTTCAGCTGTCAGGTTGTGTCCGTTGTTTTGCAGGATACACTGGACAGAACCTGACAGCCCTGGACGATCCTGTTTTGTGCCGGAATCCTCCCTGCACACGGCTGCTGCTGTTCAAGTGCTGAAATTTCAGCAGTGGAGCTTTCCACATGCTGAAATTTCAGCCAGCGGCTATTTTAGCTGCGCTGTCCAAGTGCTGAACGAGTGCGGCTTGAATGTCTGAGCTGCCATTCGTTCAGCACCTGGTGTCCTGAACCGGTCCGATGTTTTTTTGACGGATCCGGGGTGATCTGGCGCCCATAGGCTTCCATGCTATGGGCGCCGAATCTGATTTTATCCGATTTTTGCATCGAGCACAAAAAATCATGCAAACTCCAGTTTTGTGTTAGATGAAAAAATTGGACAAAACTGGATCCTCCCAGAAAAACACCAAACCAGATGTAACATATGCACAATCTGGCGCCATAGGGATTCATGGGGAGCAAAATCGGATCCAGGGCTATTAGATTCACATGAACAACCACGGAGCCGAAATATCGTGGTGTGAAACCGGCCTAAGCGAGCTAAGACCTGGCACATTAGCCATTTATCAGAAACAGATCCATAAGGAATTCTACTGGCTTCTCTAAGGGTACCTTTACACGCCGCTACAGCATGGTGGAAACAACCGGGTTGATGAGACAAATGTATCTTGCACCGCCAAATCAACGCGAGGTAGCGGCGTGTAAAGGCGGTTGTTTCCACCCGTCACTTGCCGCACCTGTTTCAGAGCAGAGCTCTAAAACAGGTTGATTTCAACCCGGTGGTAACGGCGTGTAAATACGGTAGGGTAAGGTTTATTCGTCACCTAGATAACTCCCCGGGGCGTGACACAGCCTCCGGGAAACCACCCCCTTCAGCGATCATTGGTGGAAGCTCCTGCGTTGCGATTGGTTGTCGCTGCATAGGGCGGCATATTTAAGCAGCTGACCAGTCACACTACACAATTGCTCGAGCGTCATGTATCAGTCAGCCTCCTGCGCTGGCTGCCCAATCATGATACTATTTCATTGTCCAATCACCGTACGAGCGTCTCGTAATCCACAACTCTGGCACGCCTATGTGTTGTCCCTGCTGCACCAGGTCCTCCCATATTACCCTATGTAGTGGCGTGTAAATAAGGTAAGGTGCTTTTCAGAAGGTAACTTTAGGCACCCGGCGGTTCAGCCAGAGATAGATTCAACCTTCTGTAGAGCACCTTGTAGCGGCGTGTAAAGGCGGTGCGGGTACCTTTGGTGCGTGCTCGTGCACGTGAAGCACCCGGTTGTTTCCACCATGCTGTAGCGGCATGTAAAGGTACCCTTATGGCCCCTTTACACGCAGCTACAGGTGACAGGTTTTCCACAGGTAACTTACTGGTTGCAGTGAAATCATGGAGACATAGTTCTATCTTGTTGCTGTGTACAAATGGAATAATCTCTCCATGATTTCACTGCAGCCAGTAAGTTACCTGTGGAAAACCTGTCACCTGTAGCTGCGTGTAAAGGGGCCATTAGGGGTACTTCACACACAGCGATGTTCCAGCAATTCTGACAATGACCAGGATTGCTGGAACATCGGTGTGTGGTCGCTGGGGAGCTGTCAAACAGGCAGATCTCCTCAGCGACCAGGAAACTGTATAACAACGTCCACATCGCTGGGTAAGTGGGAGAAGGCTGGTAACTAAGGTACACATCGGGTAACTAAGCACAGCGCTGTTTTAGTGTACCTTGGTTACCAGCCTTCTCCCGCTTACAGGCTGGTAACCAGGGTACACAGCGGGTAACTAGAACAGCGCTGTGCTTAGTTACCCAATGTGTACCCTGGTTACACATCGGGTGCACTGTGCACCCGGGCCGGCAGTGAACGCTGGGACTTGTAGTCTTATGACTACATGTCCCAGCGTGCACTGCGTGGCTGGGTACACACAGCTGTGGCTGCGGCTGGTGGCAGTGCCGCTGCCCGCGCCGGCTTCCTGAATTCTCGGAACCGGCATTTGCTGGTCTCCCGCCGTCTAACACGCCGATGCGAGACCAACGAACAAAAAATGGTCCTGATCGTTTTGTAATGCTGATTTCAGCGATATCACTAGCGATATCGCTGTGTGTGAAGTACCCCTTATGGTACTGTTACACGGCACAACTTATCAGCGATGTTTGCGATCTCGGTAGTGTGCTGATTTTTTGGACACCTGTGCAACATCGCTGGTGAGCTGTCACACGTCCAGATATCGTGGACAACTCATCAACGATGTTGTGAGCAGGGATCATTCCCAAACACTGTGAACGATTCCTGGTCACTGCTGTGAATGGGAAAATGCGGCCGTGACATCACTATTGCGGTGTGGACACCGAATGATGCCGCAGGTTGCTTAAAGGGATCCTGTCACCCCCAAAACGCCTCCTAAGCTATCAAAACATGTCCCTGCAGCATCCCATCACTAATCCCACACTCCTTTTGCTCAGAAAAGCAGCCTGTGAAAGTGTAGAAAAACGTTATATAACTTCCTCATTATCGATGTTAAAGAACTAGGGCTATCTATATTCTTTAGTCACTAAGGCGGGCTATCTTCGTCATAATAGCACGCCTTAATAGGCGTGATCTTCAAGTCATATTGTAATCAACACCTCCCAGCTCTCCTCGGCGCTGGTGGGGCTGCAATGGGGCTGTAATGACGCAAATTGCATAATTTCCGGCATCGGGTGACGTCAGTACACCCGCGCCACTCTGTAGGCTTCAAGCCCCACACTTAGCATGCAGCGTGGGTGTACAGATGTCACCCGATTCGCGTTCATTACAGCCCCATTGCAGCCCCGCCAGCGCCAAGGAGAGCTGGGAGGCGCTGATTACAATATGACTTGAAGATCACGCCTATTAAGGCGTGCTATTATGACGAAGATAGCCCGCCTTGGTGACTAAAGAACATAGCCCCAGGTCATTAACATCGATAATAATAAGTTATATAACGTTTTTCTACACTTTGACACACTACTTTTCTGAGCAAAAGGAGTGTGGGATTAGTGATGGGATGCTGCAGGGACATGTTTTGATAGCTTAGGAGGTGTTTTGGGTGTGACAGGATCCCTTTAAGGCTAGGGTCACATTTACGTTTTGACCCTAGGCTACCGGATTGCGCTCTTAACTTGGTAACGCTATGCGGTGCTGGGAAAAGTACTAAGGCTAGGGTCACACTTGAAAGTCAAATTGCGTTCACCGCATCTAGATCTGGATGCGGTGAACGCAATTGGCTTCAGACAAGCCTCAATCCGGGAACCGGATTGCTGAAGCCGCAATCCGGTAACCGGATTGCTCTGGATGTGTAATCTAGAGCAATCCGGTTACCGGATATTTTGCTCATCCCTGCTACCGCAGGGATGAGCAAACTGTTCTCTGTGTTTTTTAACTTTTACTTTTATTAATAAATGTGTGTATACTGTCTCTAGGGGGTGCCCACCCCACCTAGAGACCAAGCACCCACTCAGGTGGCCATGTAATGCTTTAATCTCTTATGTACAGCAGCCATCTCCTGTCAGCTGCTGTACATTTTTATCAATGAAGGCGCTGGCTCCTCTGAGAGCAGAGCGCATACTATAGCTACAATAGCTATAGTATGCGCGCTGCTCTCAGAGGAGCCAGCGCCTTCATTGATAGAAATGTACAGCAGATGACAGGAGCCGGCTACTGTACATAAGAGATTAAAGCATTATATGCCCACCTGAGTGGGTGCTAGGTCTCTAGGGGAGGTGGGCACCCCCTAGAGACTTTATACACACATTTATTAATAAAATTACAAGTTAAAAAACACAGAGAGCACTTTGCTTATCCCGGCGGCAGCCGGGATAAGCAAAGTATATGTGGTAACTGCATTGCTCAGGATTACGCATCCTGAGCTATCCGGTTCCCGCATTGCGGATGTCACAACCGCTCCGAAAACTGCAGCCTGCATGATTTTTCACGCAGGCTGCAGAGCCAGAGGCGGTCACCGGATTGCTTGTGAAGCAATCCAGTTTTTATCATAGGGTCCTATGAGGAGCGTTTCCTGATCTGGTTTTGAGCTTTTTAAAAGCTCAAAACCGGATCAGGTTTTAAATAAAAAACCTGAAGTGTGACCCTAGCCTAAGTTAAAAGCGCAATCTGGTAGGCTAGGGTCAAAACGTAAATGTGACCCTAGCCTATGTTGAAGTTGACAGGTTTTCCTGCATGCAGGAAAACCTGTCAACTCCGACTTGGACATCTATCGTTGTTGAATCGTGCGTTTACACGCTACGATGAAACAACAATATCATTTCAATATTGTTCCTGACGTCACTTTTGAATGATGTCGGGAACGATGTTGAAACGTGTAATGAGGCCTTTAAGGATTCTACATGATTGCTTATGTCAGGAACACATGAAAATCCAGCAGGCTGAGGAACACAGGGGCAACCAGAATAACATTAGTACTATGACCTAGAGTTGTTTATGTTCTATGTATAATTTTTTTAGAGCTGCTTAGTTACAAAAAGTTGTTTATTTTTGCTTATAAAATTAAAAACTGGTGCATGATTATACCTGTTATCTTTGATCATTTAATTTCTACATTTTTTAGGAAAGTTTTATGGGACTATAAAAAGCATTTATGTAAGGAACAATAGCATTCTGTAAAGAAAAACATATATATTAGTGAGATAAAGCACTGCATCTAGTCATTAGATTGTTTATACGCAGCGCTCAGGAGGTGAGAAGGTTAAGAATCTTTTACCGCTGGGAAGTAGATATCACACTTCCCGTTATACACTGACATCAAAGTTGATGGAGCACTTCTAAAATAGTCCTCGTTAACAGTGCGGCACTCCTGGGGCACACAGATTTATCATATCATAATTGTTCCTTGGCTTTGCTAGAGCTCTGTTAAACGGCTCACACCGAGATAAAGCCCAGGCGTTGATGATACTCACTAGAGAACCTTTTGACGTAAAGTTGTGAAGGGAAAGCTAATGGCCAAGATTAAATATAAATTTACTAAAAATGCATTTATACTTCACAATTGTTGGGAAAGCGTGTTACTGTGAAGTGTAATTAGGCTTTGATCTTTATTATTATTATTATTTATTATTTATTGGCCTTCAGCTCGATCTCGAGTTATAACGACTTGATGGAAGAATGCTCTGTAGGAAGATCTATCTTATGCAGCCTAGAGAGGTCCACCAGGGACTTCTTCATCATTAACTTGACAGTTTCAAGCCATTCAAGCCGTTGCAGGTCTTCCTCTTCACCTTGTTCCTTCTATTCTATCGACCATGATATCCTACTTCTACAGTGATCGCTCTCTTTGTATGATGTGTCCAAAGTAAGCAAGTTGTAGGCTTGGTGATCCTTGCTTCATGTCTTCCTTGATTTGTTCCAAAATTGATTTGTTTGTTCTTCTTGCCCTCCATGGGATTGATAACATCCCTCTCCCACACCACCTTTTGAGGGCCTTGATTCTTCTGTCTTTTTTTTATCGCCCATGTCTCTTTGTTGGCAGTGAAATGTTCCTTGTTGTGAAGACCTTGTCCATCGACTTCATTGTGGATTTTCCCATAGCTATTCTATTGACTTCGGGTGTCATCGCTGCATATTGAGTGATCATTGATCCGTGTAGGTTGAAATCCTTTACCACTTTGTTTGTCATCGTGCATCTCAAATGTGTCCCTGTCACACTTGGCAGTAGTTGAAATCTTAAGGTACCTTTGCACGCCGCCACTGTGCCTAGCAACAGGTATCCACCGCACATGCACGCACACGTTTTTAACGGTGGATACCGATTGCTAATGCCGCATATAGACGCCACCATTGCGTTGTCCACTGAAGGTATCTATGTTCCCCGGAAGTGCCGACAGATCCTGCGGCTTACTTCCTGTTGAATACCTTCCCTGGTTTACACGCCGCTACCACAAAGGAATATGGGCGTACATCTTTCGCACCGCAAGTACATAGGCATGACAGAGTTGTGTATTCCATGACGCTCGTACGCTGATTGGACAACGAAATAGCATCATGATTGGCTAGCCTGCGCAGGAAGGCTGGCTAATACATGACGCCATTGCAATTGTGTAGTGTGAATGGATAGCTCTTTAAATATGGCGCCCTGTGCAGGGACAGCCAATGGTAACACAGTAGCCCCCACCAATGATCGCTGATGGGGCGTGGTATCCTTGACGCTGTGGCACGCCCCTGGGAATTCACTAGGCGACGCAACATCCATGCCTGTGCCCCGTTTAGACGCCACTACCATGGCAATTGTGCCTTTCCGTTGCCTTCGGTGTTTGAGCACGGCTCAGCGACAGGTATCTGAGTCAACTGCAGGACACAGGAAGGAATTTCCCTATTTACACGCCGCCATTTCGTAGCAATTTCATGGCATAAATATCCCCAATGCCAGGCAGTTGCTACCTTTCAGGGACCTTTAGGGTTGCCAAAAAGATCATCTTTCTCATCAGCACTCATCGTTCTCAGTCTAAACAGGAGATGTGCTGCTGAGAACAGTGGCTGCCTGCACACAGTGACCGTTCTATTACAGATCGTTGCGTGCACATCTGAAGAGCGGTGTGCCTGTTTATAAGATGACAGCCAATCAGAAAACATGCTGTCATTTAGAGCAGCGATCAGCTGCGATACAAGCAACTTAGGTTTCAAAACTGAGGAATTTCACAACCTCGAGAAGTCCTATAGATTGGTTTACACATAGGAATTTGCCTAGACAATTGCAACTGTAAAGGCTTTTTTATGATAACCATTGAACTATGAATTCAGCTCTGCAGCATAACAAAGGTTTGCAATTCAGGAGCAGAAAACTATATATGTTTTCATAAAGTTATTAAACTTTACTGTAGAGTTAAAAAAAATTATGCATTTCTTTATATAGCCTACTGCTATTGGCACTTGTAATCAAGCTGTATATTCCTGCACTCACCTTTAATGCAAAAAAATTTAAAACATTGTCCATCCAATAACTACCATACTAAGTTGGTAATAAATTGTGGTGCAGTGCACATAGCTGACCAATTAGGATAAATGGTGAAACCATCGGTGAATCAAAGGGTTCTTTGACCAGTCAAGCAGAAGGACCAGTCAGAAGACCACTAGCAGTGGGTTTTTGAGACCAATCATGATTCTCAGTGCCCGGTTGTGGTTTTCTTATGTATATCAATCTGTACCCGAAATTTATTTGCTTACTACCCTGTGTGCTCAGTGACTGCTGTATTACTGTCTAACATGGTTTGTCTCTGACCATTCACCATACTCTGAATTCACTCTGGTTTGACCACTCTTTGCTCATTTTTTTTTGACCTGGTTCAACAAAATATTATGATCAGATTCAGCCTTTATCCCTTCCACTCTGATTCTGACCTACTTGCTTGAAATCTTCCTTCAGCTCGCTTCATTAGTCAGCAGTTACTCCACGGACACCATCTAGGAGCCCCAGTGCAAGACTTTAGTATAGAGGTTAAAGGGTGAAAAATAGTGAGACCCTAATAGGTGTAGAAGCTAGTGCTAAACCTAACGTTCAACCCCCTTCCATCTGAAAGGTTACAGGTATATTCTAAAATTCTTACCTTGCTACGAAGGAATTTTACGCCCCACTGATATCATCATTAGGACTCACTCACACTGGCATGTACAGAGGAGACTGAGAGGAGTCTTAATAGCTGTCTACAAATATCTCAAGGGTTGTCACACTGTAGAGGCATCAGCTTTATTCTGATTTGCATAAAAAAATACTAGAAGCAAAGGGATAAAACTGAATGGGAGGAGACACCGATTACATATTAGAAAAACTTTTTGACAGAGAGGTTTATCAACGAGTGGAACAGACAGCCATGAGAGGTGGTAAGTTCTCCTTCTATGGAAGGCTTCACACAGAGGCTGGATGAGCAGGGGGTTGGACCAGATGAACCAGGAGATCCCTTCCATCTCAACTATTCTATGATTCTATTATCCAACGAGTGCTATTTGATATTTTATCAGTTAGCACTTGGCCCAGTGTTACACTATGAAGCAGAGTATATTCAGCATGATAAGAAAAATCCTTGCATGCTGCAGCTGGCAGCATATATCAGATGGTGCGCACCCATACAAGTCTATGGGTGCGGCAAAACATCGGACTGCACTCGAATGTCATCCGAGTGCAGTCCGCTATATGCCAATACAGATGATGGAGAACAAGGAGAAATTAAATTCTATAACTTCTCTCCAGCAGTGGTCCAATTCTCGCATACAAGAGAATCAACTGACAGTAAATGATACTCAGATCACACATGGAGCAGAGTTTGAGCCGAGAGTTATTTGCATCATCCTTCCAATTCTCTCGTATGACACAATGATCGCTCTTGTGAGCAAACCCTTATGTAAAGTTCTACATCTGTCCAAAATTCTGAATCTGTGAAATGTTTTGCACCACAGTTTTAAATAAGGGACTAGTGGAGTAAAATGGGCCTTATTTATTAAGAGGTGCATACCGCTTAAAGGGAATCTGTCAGCAGGTTTTTGATTTGTAATCTGACAGCAGCAGGATATAAGGGCTAAGGCCGGCTTCAGACTATGGCTGGGATCCGATCCGTGGCTGTCCGCTTGAGGTAGACAGCTGTGGACCGGATCAGCACACAGAACCCGAGGGCTAATTTGCCCTTTGGTCTGGGGTGCAGCCGGCGCAGCTGCCGCCACTGATAACTCAGGACCACTTTCCTGATCTGTCAGGAGGTAACAGCTCCATGGTGCTGAAGCTCAGCGCCGGTCCCTCCTGACTGTTCAGAACCACGGCTAGCTCTCCGCGAACTGCAGCCCTGACCTATCAGGGCGGCAGCAGCGTGCAGCTGCACACTGGACCGGAGGGCAAATTAGCCCTCGGGTTCTGTGTGCTGATCTGGTCCGCGGCTGTCTGTCTCAAGCGGACAGCCACAGATCGGATCCCAGCCGTAGTGTGAAGCCTGCCTAAGACCTTGATATTAACAACCTATCACTTTCCATATCACTAATAAAATGAGTGCTTTGTCAGCAGGAGATTACAACTACAGTTTCACCCCTCCTAGTCAACTATGTTGTACACCCCCACCACTGATTAGTGGCTTTCTATCAATGTACAACTTACACAGAAAGCTCCCAATCAGTGGTGTGGGTGGAGTTATACAGGCTCAGCATTCTGAGCATTGCTAGATGAGTAGCAGAGAAAACTGATTGTATCAAAACGATAGCCTGCAGACCAGCAAATGACACAATTCTGGAATCAGGGTTTTGGTCCCTACATTATTCTTTGTTCAAATGACAAAGAAAAAATCTGGTGATACATTCCCTTTAATGGATTGGGTGCATCTTCCAACTGTTGTGAATGGAATAAACTTCTGGACAATTTATACCACTTGAGTGGCCTAAATGTTAATGAATCTGCTTTGCGGGGTTCTCTGTGACCCATTTTGACCAAGCTCTGCCCATCTTTGAAACGCTAGCCAGGACTGGTGTAAAAATGTCAAAAGTCTTGCAACTTTATCATTCGCTTTTGCAGCATTTCAAGGTGTTTTACACTAAAACTGTTATATTTTGAACCTCGGAAAGTTATCGGTTCTGAATTCCAAACCTACCAAAGACAACATCAACAAGGAGTTAGGATGCCCTCACACTGCGGCAGCGTCCGGTCCGGGGCTGTCAGGATTGACAGCCTGGAGCGGAGTTTTTCTGCATAGGATAGTATCGGGCTGCACGGAGCTGGATCGCGGCGGGTGGTAATTAGCTGCTATCCGGCTGCTGTGTCGCCGGATGAATCCTGCAGAAGTGGGGTTTTTCTTCCGATTCCAAAAACGGTGCATGCACCGTTTTTGGAATCGGCAGACAAATCCCCACTTCTGCAGGATACATCCGGCGACACAGCAGCCGGATAGCAGCTAATTACCACCCGCCGCGATCCAGCTCCGTGCAGCCCGATACTATCCTATGCAGAAAAACTCCGCTCCAGGCTGTCAATCCTGACAGCCCCGGACCGGACGCTGCCGCAGTCTGAAGCCGCCCTTAGTATGTTCTCATGTGTTTGTGTGGGCTTCCTCCAAGTTCTCAGGTTTCCTCTCACACTCCACAGACTGATAGGGAATATAGATTGTGAGCCCTGATGGGGACAGTAATAATGTCTGTAAAGCTCTATGGAATTAATGATACTATAAAAGTAATTAAAATATATCAATAATCATACAAATCATACAAATGATTCATTTTAATAGACCTTTTTAAATCCTGGTCACATTCTACAAAGTGCTTGGTTTCAGCAATTATGTGATGAATGGTGTAATGAACGGAGGCTGGAGCTAATTACTAGTCAATGCTAATCAATAACACAAGATCATTTATAACAAGAGGGGGACACAAACAATATAATATATGATTTCTTTATCTCAGACTTTATTTACTTTAATTATAATAATGCAATAATACATATTAACAATAATAGTTTACTTTTTGCAATATGTTTTACAGCAAAGTTTAGCAAAAATGTACCGTAATTAAGAAAATGTAAAACGTGACGGACACATCCAGGACATAGGTCAAGCCAGTAGAGTTTGACCTGGGTGTATTGATTGTTAACAGTTTAAGAAATTACCACACCCTTACTCCACCCCAACCTCCATATAGGAGTATTGTGCTAATCTGATTAGCCAGGTAAAAAAAAATACAAAAAAAAAATCACATATGTGCCATAAGTGTAAGAAGTGTAGCGTGAGAGTAGAAAGTGATAAGCACAGGGTGAAGGTGGCCACGCTAGGAATGGTAATAGTTAACTCTGGAACTGTAAAAGATGATCATAAATGATCATACGGTTCACAGAAATTATACAGCATCAGAGCGAAACTCCGAAATGGCTCTAACCAAAAAGAAGATAGAAATGTACTACTGCAACTACAAGGATATATTGTCTGAATATGTTCAGCATTCCTATTTTATCATAGATAGTGTGAATAAACACTACCATTAAGTTTCCTATATGCTAAACCTGTGTAAATACTGTATATGTTCTGTGTACAGTAAAAGCCAGTATACACGTGTAGATATCGCTTAAGATATCATAGCAATGTTCCTTGTTTCGTGACGTTGCAGCGATCTCGTCAGCGATCTCGCTACGTGTAACACGAAACAGCGATGGCCCCCCTGCTGTGATATCGTTGATCGCTAAGGAAGGGCCTGGGCCATTTTTCGTTTTTTCGGATGTCGTCGTGTGTGACACCTCAACATTGATGTCGTTGGCGACTTTGATGATTCAGAGCATGGCCACGTAGGCGGAGTCTTCATGATTGCTGCTGTGTGACAAAACAAGATGCAGGGAAGGAAAGGTGTATCACAGCCCGCGCTGCCAGGTCCACTCACTCCAAAGGAACACACGAGTAGGTGATATTCAAACAGATCTCCTTTATTACCTCCGACGCGTTTCGGTGCCCTCCTGGCACCTTCCTCAGGGATCGCTGAGGAAGGTGCCAGGAGGGCACCGAAACGCGTCGGAGGTAATAAAGGAGATCTGTTTGAATACCACCTACTCGTGTGTTCCTTTGGAGTGAGTGGACCTGGCAGCGCGGGCTGTGATACACCTTTCCTTCCCTGCATCTTGTTTTGTCTCCATGTTTGAGTGGTCGGTGGAAGTCCAGCAGCAGCCATCTGGAAATCATTACCTTACGCCTTCAAACCAGTTGTGGGTCTCACAACTGATATAGGTGAGTGAATCCCTTGCACACCACCTTAATATTCAGTGTCATAGTGATAGGGCACTATTGCGCCTCTTGTTCCCCCTCCTTTTTCTTTTACTGCTGTGTGACAGGATCACAACGACCGCAGAGGGCAAGCGACGCCTCGACGTATCGTAGCTGCATCGTTGACAACATTGGCCTGTTTGACATGTCACCAGCGACCATATAGCAACCGAGTAGCGATCACCTAGCGATCTTTATAGCGTTATATCGTTGTTGGCATCGCTGGAAGGTTGATACATGTAAACCGGCCTTTAGTGCAATGAAATACTCATCATTTGCTGTCTTTCCCAGTTTCCAGCGCAGCTCCAGTCCTCTACTCTCTCACTTGACTGCAATTTCAACACTCCATTGACTAAGGCTGTGTTCACACTGGGCGTTTTTGGGCTGTTTTTGCTCAACAGTTTTTGTAGCCAAAACCAGCAGTGGGTGATTAAATCCAGAAGTGGTGACGTGTTTCTATTAGACTTTTCCTCTGATTGCTCTACTCCTGGTTTTGGCTACAAAAACTGCTGAGCAAAAACAGCCCAAAAACGCCCAGTGTGAACACAGCCTTACACTTCCGTAGACTTACAGTAAATTGTAATAGTGACTTCTAGCTGAGTGCAGTGTGATCAGTCTGATCTGAATTGATGTCAAGTGAGTGAGTAGAGGCCTGGAGCAGCACTGGAAATGGGCTAGATGGCGATCAGTAAGTATTTAATTGCACTTACAGTACACAGCACATACTGTAGGTTTAGCAAATAATAAAAGTAACTGGAGAGGTTTTTTGTTTTTTTTAAATAATACATTTCTGATTACTTACAGCTTCCTCTGGGGGAAAACTCAATACATATGGGTTTATACCATGCTCCATTTGGCCTCCTCTGGTTTACAGCTGCCCCTATTCGGGGCTTGAAGAATGGAGGTGAGAAGATCAACTTATCACAAAAGTTCAGAATTGCAGAGGAGGAAAACCTCGCTCAAGATATATGTTTATGCCACAAAATATTAATTGTTCGAATACACCTTTTAATGTATTTAAATAAGCAAGATATAATAATAATAATTTTACTATGAGGATTCATTAAGATTGCAGTGCATCACCTGTAGAAATGATAGAGTTTCTGTTTGGGATTCCTCGCCATTTCCCTATTCAGCCTCATTCTAGTCTAGAATACCAAAGAGTAGAACTTGAGAAGAGTCCTAATCATCGGTGACCTACACAACACATGACTAGATCTTTCTATGCATCCATTACGGTTTTGAACTCGGTACTTGAGATTATGACTCTGTGAAGACATGCAGTAAGCCTCTGTTACTGTTCTTCATTCTGAACTATTTTGATATCTTTATGTATTTTTGCAAAATGTACTTTCTGGCATAATGACAACCACTGATTAAGGCAATTTTACTGTAGTAAGATCTACCCTACGACTACATTAGAAAACATATTGTGTGGGTCACTTTGACAACTATAATAATAATAACAATATATTTATTTATACAGCGCTATTAATTCCATAGCACTTTATATACATTTGCAACACTGTCCCATTGAGGTTCACAATCTAAACTTTCCTATCAATTTGTCCTTGAAGTGTGCTAGGAAACCGGAGTGCCTGAAGGAAACCCATGCAAACACGGAGAGAACATACAAGCTCCTTGCAGAAGTTGTCCTTGGTGGGATTTGAACCCAGGACCCCAGCACTGAACTACTCATGATATCCACTCATTTATGTATACACATTTTAGGCGGCCGTCACACGCTAAGATATCTAGAACGATATTGTAAGCGATCACGTGCACGCGCGATCGCTTACAATATCGCTCACATCGCTGGTGAGATGTCACACAGACAGACTCACCAGCGATGTGGGCCAGCGAGATCGCTGGTAACTATGGTACACATCGGGTAACTAGGCGCCGCGCGTCGCTTAGTTACCCGACGTGTACCATAGTTACCATCTCCCAGCATAGGCTCTGCCGCTGGGAGATCGCTCATCGTGGTGTTATACACCACGATGAAGCAGATCGCTAAATCGTAAATCGCAAGATGTGAGGTCCGGACCTCAGATCTCGATTTTGCGATTTGATCATGAATCGCTCGTCGTATCTTGCCGTCACACGCACAGACATCGCTTACGCGATGTTTAATCTGCCGCGTTCAAGCGATATCTTGCGCGATATCTGTGCGTGTGACGGCCGCCTTACAAATGTTTTCTCAATGGTTATTTTGTTGGTAGGCTTTCACATACACACAGCAGCCAATCTAATCAGTCAGATCTGCAGTGTAAGGCTGTGTGCTCACAGTCAGGAATTGCAGCATTTTGGATGCAGTGTATTGACGTTGTGTCCATAATGCTGTGTGGTACAGTACCAGTATAATTATTAGGATTTCAAGAAATCCCATGCCCACTATGCTTTTCCTGACCGCAGCGTGTTTTCAGCTGGTTTCCGGACTTCCGCATCTCCGCAGCATGTTCATTTCATTCTGCGGAGATGTAAGAGATAACCATCGGGTGCACGCAGAGAGAAGCCGCCCTGCACCCAACGCACATAGTGAGCACAGGGTGGCTGTGGTCTCCCTGCGTTCAACCACTTGATCCTGCAGGTCCAAAGGCTCTGCATCTAAGACAAAGTTCCTCTGGATCAAAAGCACAAAGCCTAAAACATGTGGTAGAGATGGAACGGCAACCTGATCTTCATATAAAACTGTTACTAAACGTTCCTTAATCCAGAGACATAGTTGCAGCTGCAGCCTTGGCTCTTTTGGTGTCAGCTGTGGCTTTTCTTCTCTGTGGGACTGGCTGAATCAAAGTAGACTCCTGTCCTGGCAGACTAATGCCATTGACGGCAGATTTAAGGCGCATTGCTGAATTTGTTACTGTTTGGTGACCATGATTTTGATTTTTGGCTGTTGTTCTGGATTGTTCTCCCATCTAACTTTTTGATCATCGCTTGGCACTTGTTTTACTGATGGTTTTCACTCCGGATCCAGCTTCTAACTGCAGATTTGTTTTTTTTGTTTTGTTTTTTTTGCATCCTTGTTGCTTTCATGGTGACAACCCTTGTCTCCCTTCTAGACTACACTCCAGTTGTTTTGGAGCATCGCACTACCAACTAGTGATTATATAAGGAACTGCAATACGTGAGTTTGATGGAAAGCAAATTCTTCTTACTCTCCAGTCAGCTGCAGCAATCCTGGGGACTGTCCTGGGGCGGTAAGTGGTGACCACCAGAGGCCAAGCCTATCCTCATCATCAGAGGCTCTGGTGAACATCGGGTAGCTTCTTATTCATGTCCCTCGAAGTTAAGCTCGGCCTGTGGATCAGTAGGTCCACTCCCACCAGCGTTACAAGGAAGATTTAAAGGTACTTCAAAATATTGCTACACCATAGATCAAAGCTAGAACCACTAATAGAAGCGTTTATTGGATAGAAGTATTAAATAATATCTAATGTATAGTATCCAGGTACAACTTATGGTGCCGTCACACAGCACGATCTGGCCAGCAATGTCGGAAGCGATGCGCGGGTGCCCGCTTGGTTCCGACATCGCTGGCCAGCTGTCACACAGCATCACTGCGGCCGGCGACACCGCAGCGATGCGGGCGGTGACATCACTCGCTGGGCTGGGCTTAGCCCAGCGAGCGATCCGCAGCAACGCTGCGGTATAGGCTGGATCGCCGCCGACATCGCTCTGGCCATGTCACACGGCGCGATCCAGCCTTATCGCAGGTCGCCAGGTTAACAGGTTTACTGTTCTTCCCGTAAACCTGTCATCCTGCGACCGGCGATAAAATGCGGTCGCGCCGCTCGTTTACACAGCGCGACATCGCTAGCGACATCGCTGATACGTCACTTTTTCGGCGATGTAGCTAGCGACATCGCCAGGTGTGAAGCCACCATAACACTACAACTAAAAAGAGATATATCAAACACAAAGAGACTCGTTCAATATATTCTTGATCTACCATCTTACACCTTAAAGCAGATTGGTTTACTACATTTTTGACTCTCTGGGAAGAATTGATAATGCATGGTACTAAGTAAAACATTCCAAATTAGTGTTTATTAAAAAATGATACCACCATTACATAAAAACTAATCATACTAGAACTTGTAAAGTCAAAAATCCAATAAATATGATTACTTTGGGTGGAGTCCTCCTTAGAATGTTCTATATTTCTCTTTCCATGATGAGTAGCTATGAGATAATATTGTTTCCTGCTTAATATATAAGTTGAGCATTTCCTTGGTTCTCACAATCTCTGAGTGTTTTTATACTATTGGGACTGTTCTTATATTCATTCCCAGGACTTTTTGGATAGATGTCAATTTTTCCTAAACGGAGAACAGTTACTAAACTAGTCAAAGCTTCCAACACACAACAGCAACAAATCTGGTCTTGAACAAGTGTCGTTAATTGAGCACAATGACTGGTTAATGGCCCTTTGGCATTTAATATACATTTGGAAGGTACCGTAGTTTCCATTTCCTTGCTGCCACCAATGTTTTGCCCAGGAGTCTCCACCAACTTTGATCTGACCTTGACGGGTCTGATCTGGCTTCTGCATCTCCATCATTAATTAACTCTTAAATTTTAAAGGCCGGTTTACATGTAGTGAGATCGCCAACGAGATCGCTGCTACGTCACCGGTTTTGTGACGTAGCAGCGACCTCACTGGCGATCTCGCTGCGTGTGACACTTAGCATCGATCAGCGCCCCGCTGGGAGATCGCTGATCTTTATTGAACGGCCTGGACCATTTTTCGATTGGCGATCTCCTGCTGGTCAGGCTACATCACTGTGTGTGACAGGCAGACTTACCTGCGACCCCCAGTCTGCGCCCAAGACCCTGAACGATCCCAACGACCGTCGGGTGTCGGCGCATCGCTGGGTGATCGCTGGTGAGATCTGCATGTTTGACATCTCACCAGCGATCAGATAGCGACGCACCACCATCCAAGCCAGGTCGGATCGTTGTTGGGATCGCTGGTGCATTGCTACGTGTAAACTAGCCGTAACGTCATTACCTTCTTTAATGCCCCAGATACAATTTGGACCTGGAACAATTGCTACTTACTGGACGTGAGGTTGGATAATGGCTCTTTGGAATTTATTATTCTTTGACCTGGTTCACCAAGCAACAGATAAATGTGAAAACATCCACCCAATGCAGTTAGTATCTGTGAACAACCTAATGTATTGGGGGCAATCTGACTGCCCCCTTGGTCTCAATGATCAGGCATGTGGTCTTTAAACTGGCATGATATTTGAAACCCCCAGAGGTAAACAGAGCTGGACATTTACTTACAATGCATACCTACATGTTTATATATGTTGAAAAAATGCTAGTCTTAAAGGGTTAGTCCAAGGCCAACAACATTTTTATCAATGTCCCATCTAATTTATGCCTGTAATCTAAGCTTTTTTGTAGTATACTTCCCTTAATAATTCCCTAAGGTTTTCCCTCTACAATATCTAACAGCTGTTATTTTTTTCTATTTCCTGCCCGATGATGTCCCATGTGAGTGCCCCAGTGCATCCTGGGATCCTCACATGGCATCAAACAGGCTCCAGGCACTTCCTCAGCCCCATCTTGAAATGAAGCGTCACTAGGACACTAGTATCAGGGGCAGGGCTGTCAATTCTACATTCACAAAGGTCTACAAAATGTCTCCAGCCCCCCTGCTCTCCTTCCCCACAGTGCTCTATCTTGGCCCCCCACCCCTTCTTACCCATTCCCAGTGGCGCGGTGTCACATCTTCACCAACATGCTTTGTCTCCGTGGCGCCCCGCAACGAGTGCGTCACAAGAGGGTATTGCAGCCATAAATGCAGCCGCAATATTCTCTGACACAGCAGTGACCTGGTTAACTTAGAAATCCAACCCTGCATGCATCACCTAGAACAGAGGGCCAATCCTAGGTCCTGGTGGGCGGAGTGCTAGGGAAGTGTGTAGGAGAACAAACACTTAGTCAAAGAGAAGGGATCTAGAACTTGACCTGAGCAGTCTAGAACTTGGAGTAGGAGCGGGGGCTCCGCACCTTGTGCAGCCCCCGGGCCGTCACCGGTCGGGTGTCAGCACCTGAGGCCTCAACAACCGGGATTGGGCATCATAACCACGGGTTCCCAAAAGACTCCCGTGCCCACAACTCACAGCCGGTTCACTGGTACCGAAGCTGGCAGCAGTTCACCTCTGCTACGCGAACCAGAAGCGTGGAGGAGCAGCTTCACAGGAGCACCCCACCACCAGCCAACTTCCAGTCGTCTAACCAGCGGTGTACCCACCGAGGAATCCAAGGCTCCCCAAAACATCCACAACGTACATCTTGGATAGGGCATTGAAGCAGCCTCCCCGTACCCGACCTGGTATTCCTGGGCGACACTGGCAACCACTCAGTTAGAATGGAGGAACACTGCGGATTTCTTAGGGACACCATCACTGCTGAGTCCACCCGGTCCACTACCCGTAAACTGTATACCATGTACTGCCTGCTGGTTACAGTAAAGACCCGTTGCAGAGACTTTCTGTGTCCGTGCTTCCTTATGAACTGTCCGTCCGCACTACAAGGTAACCGCAGCTGCCGCACAACATCTTAAGCAGCTCCAGCCTCCGGGGATCACCGCTCAGCCTGTGGGGAGCGTTCCATCTTGCTGCTATCCATCCCCCGGAGGTTCCGCAGCGTCGGTAGCCCTTACCGAAACTACTCATAGGTGGCGTCACGAATAAATTAAAAACCCCTTTAATCTGTTCCACCAAGACGTCTTCAACCCTTTTGATCTGCACTACACCGGGCCCCACTACCGGCAGGCGCGGTCCACCCGTGACAAGGAGGAAGGAAGCATTGCCTGTCTAAACCGGAGTCCCGGCCACGGTGAGTCATCTCTCCTGTGCAATCGCGATCTGTCAGATAAACTGCGCAGGAGGACATAAGTGACGCCTATGGTCTTTGCTGGAGCTTATGCAAATTGATGAGCAAGGAGCTTCCACTGACATCACTTGTGGACGGAGTATATGTCCTCCTGCACTGCCGGTCTGACAGTTCACGATCGCCCAGGAGGGACAGCATGTCGGGAAAGATGTGACACCATACCGCTGGGTGAGGATAAGAAAGGGAGGGAGAATAAAGACAGCACTGCAGGGTGGGGAGGAGAAGGTTTCGGGGCCAAAACAGCACTGGGGGGGAAGAGAAGGGGGGCTAGAGACCTTTTGAAAACCTTTGTGAAAATAGAATTAAGAGCCCTGCCCCTGAAACTAGTGTCACAGTGGCGCTTCATGTCAGGGAGGGGCTGAGGAAGTGCCTGGAGCTTGTCAGTTTGAAGATGCTCTGTGTGAGGATTCCAGGATGCACTGGGGCACTCACACGATACATCATCAGGCAGGAAATAGGAGAAAAACAATAGCTGTTAGATGGTGTAGTGGGGGAAGCATAGGGAATTATTAAAGGAAGTATAGTATATTGCAAAAAATCTTAGATTAGGGATAAATTAGATGGCAACTTAAAGGGGTTGTCCGGGTTCGTCACATAATCTCAGTGCATATCCAGGCTGCCTAATGCTGACAATGTGTAATGTACTATGTGTCAGCTTTCTGCAGGGTTTCCTAGATAACACTTGTTTTGTGTCTGAACAGAACGACCAGGGGGGGTGTTCTGTCATGATAATGAACACTGGTCGTTTCCACCTACTCTACCCCATCCCCTCCCCCATAGCAACATCCCCGCCCTCCCCATCTACATGACTCAGCCTCTCAACAGGAAGAAAATGATCCTCGGCTGCAGCCATTGCTGTGATCAGAGCTGCCCGGATTAGCTGCTCCTCCCCCGGCCAGACACAGTGATATATGGAAAGTCTGCAGAGAGAAGAGACAATGTGCTGCACTCAGGAGAAGCCGCTCCGGGATTACAATGAACAGCTCCGGCCTCTTATCAGTGATTCTTCCCTCACTGTCCGGGCTGTCATCAGGAGAATGTACAGTGTGCAGACACCAGTGATGTCTGCAGAGAAGGGACAATCGTGTTCTGTATTCAGAGTCAGGGCCGCTCCGGGTGAATAACTCCCTCATATCAGTGACTCCTTCCCTCACTGTCCGGGCTGTCAGTGATCTGGAGCGTGTACTGTGTGAGCCTAGTGATGGGGGGCTGCAGCTTCTGTGACACACTGTAACAAACCCCTGCTGTGTGAATGACATCTCTGTGTCACTGATGTCTGTACACAGCAGGAGATATGGTACAGTGTACAGTGTGAAGGATGGACAGCACTGTGTCTCCAATGACACAAATACTGATTGAAGCAGCCTGTCCACTCAGTAACTGCAGCAGTGTGAAGTGTTGGGGGTGTATGTATGGAGAGATAGATGATACTAAGGATTTTGATATTGTTGAGGAGTCCTTCCTTCCGTCGCCCCATCAGTCCGCCCGTCCTTCCTTCTTTCCTTCCATCCATCCTTCCTTCCGTTCATCCTTCCGTCCTTCTTTCAGTCCGTCTTTCGTCCTTTCTTTCCGTCCATCTGACCGTCCTTCCTTCTTTCCATCCATCCGTCCTTCCCTCCTTCCTTTTTTCCGTCCGTCCTTCTTTCCATCCTTCCATCTGTCCTTCTTTCCGTCGTCCTTTCTTTCCATCTGTCCTTCCTTCTTTCCGTCCATCTATCCGTCTGTCCTTTCCGTACCTCCTTTTTTCCGTCCTTCCTTCTTTCCATCTGTCCTTCCGTCCATCTATCCGTCCGTCCTTCTTTCTGTCCCTCCTTCTTTCCGTCCATCCGTCCTTCCTTCTTTCCGTCCTTCCTTCCATCCGTCCGTCGCCCCATCAGTCTATCTGTCCTTCCTTTCATCCTTCTTTCCATCCTTCCTTCTGTCCTTCCTTTCATCCTTCTTTCCATCCTTCCTTCTGTCCATCCATCCATCCCTCCTTCCTTCCGTTGGTCCTTGCGTCCTTCTTTCTGTCCATCCTTCCTTCTTTCCATCCTTCCTTATTTCCGATCGTCCTTCCTTCTTTCCGACCGTCCGTGCCGTTCTTCCTTCTTTCTGTCCTTCCTTCTTTCCGTCTGTCCATCAGTCGTTCCTACTTTCCGTCCGTCCGTCCTTCTTTCCGTCCGTCCGTCCTTCTTTCCGTCCGTCCGTCCTTCTTTCCGTCCGTCCGTCCTTCTTTCCATCCGTCCGTCCTTCATTCCGTCCGTCCTTCATTCCGTCCGTCCTTCATTCCGTCCATCCTTCATTCCGTCCGTCCTTCATTCCGTCCGTCCTTCATTCCGTCCGTCCTTCATTCCGTCCGTCCTTCTTTCCATCCTTCCTTCTTTCCATCCTTCCTTATTTCCGACCGTCCTTCCTTCTTTCCGACCGTCCGTGCCGTTCTTCCTTCTTTCTGTCCTTCCTTCTTTCCGTCTGTCCATTAGTCGTTCCTACTTTCCGTCCGTCCGTCCTTCTTTCCATCCGTCCTTCTTTCCGTCCGTCCGTCCTTCTTTCCGTCCGTCCATCCATCCTTCATTCCGTCCGTCCTTCTTTCCGTTCATCCCGTCCGTCCTTCATTCCGTCCATCCTTCATTCCTTCTGTCCATCCGTCCGTCCTTCATTCCGTCCGTCCTTCATTCCGTCCGTCCTTCATTCCGTCCGTCCTTCATTCCGTCCGTCCTTCATTCCGTCCGTCCTTCATTCCGTCCGTCCTTCTATCCGTCCGTCCTTCTATCCGTCCGTCCTTCTATCCGTCCATCCATCCCGTCCGTCCTTCATTCCGTCCGTCCTTCTTTCCGTTCATCCCGTCCGTCCTTCATTCCGTCCATCCTTCATTCCTTCTGTCCATCCGTCCGTCCTTCATTCCTTCCGTCCATCCGTCCGTCCTTCATTCCTTCCGTCCATCCGTCCGTCCTTCCTTCCTTCCGTCCGTCCGTCCTTCCTTCCTTCCGTCCGTCCTTCCTTCCTTCCGTCCGTCCGTCCTTCTTTCCGTCCGTCCTTCTTTCCGTCCGTCCTTCTTTCCGTCCGTCCTTCTTTCCGTCCGTCCTTCTTTCCGTCCGTCCTTCTTTCCGTCCGTCCCGTCCGTCCGTCCTTCTTTCCGTCCGTCCCGTCCGGTCGTCCTTCTTTCCGTCCGTCCCGTCCGTCCGTCCTTCATTCCGTCCGTCCTTCTTTCCGTCCATCCCGTCCGTCCTTCATTCCGTCCGTCCTTCATTCCTTCCGTCCATCCGTCCGTCCTTCATTCTTTCCGTCCATCCGTCCGTCCTTCATTCTTTCCGTCCATCCGTCCGTCCTTCCTTCTTTCCGTCCATCCTTCAGTCTTTCCATCCGTCCATCCGTTCTTCCCCTCAAGCCTGTATTTTCCCTTCACCCCTGGGTGATTTCCTGTTTTCCTTCCTCTTCTTCCATAACTTTTCTATTTTTCCGTCAATACAGACATATGAGGCTTCTTGTTGTTTTTTGCAGGATGAGTTGAACTTTTGAATGACGACATTTATTTAAAAATTGCAAAAAAAACAGTGCAATTATACATTTGTCTTTTGGGTTTTTTATTCACCATGTTCACTATATGGTGACACTGAGGTGTTGGTATGATGTCTCAAGTCATGACTATATGGTAACACTGAGGTGTCGGTATGATGTCTTGGGTCAGTACTATATGGTGACACTGAGGTGTTGGTATGATGTCTGGGGTCAGTACTATATGGTAACACAGAGGTGTCGGTATGATGTCTGGGGTCAGTACTATATGGTAACACTGAGGTGTCAGTATGATGTCTGGAGTCAGTACTATATGGTAACACTGACGTGTCGTATGATGTCTGGGGTCAGTACTATATGGTAACACTGAGGTGTCGGTATGATGTCTGGGGTCAGTACTATATGGTAACACTGAGGTGTCGGTATGATGTCTGGGGTCAGTACTATATGGTAACACTGAGGTGTCGGTATGATGTCTGGGTCAGTACTATATGGTACACTGATGTGTCAGTATGATGTCGGGGTCAGTACTATATGGTAACACTGAGGTGTCAGTATGATGTCTGGGGTCAGTACTATATGGTAACACTGAGGTGTCAGTATGATGTCTGGGGTCAGTACTATATGGTAACACTGAGGTGTCGGTATGATGTCTGGGGTCAGTACTATATGGTAACATTGATGTGTCAGTATGATGTCTGGGGTCAGTACTATATGGTAACACTGAGGTGTCAGTATGATGTCTGGGGTCAGTACTATATAGTAACACTGAGTTGTCTGTCTAATGTCTGGGGTCAGTACTATATGGTATTAATGACGTGTCGGTATGAATAATTGAAGAATTAAAGAAACAAAAAAAGAATTGCGCTTTTGCCCAATTTTCCACGATCCGCAGTTACAGTCAAACATTTATTCTGACAATCAAAATCTATATCCATTTTTATTTTAAAGAGAACCGTCAACCCATTTTTGTGTATTAAAATAAAAGCTCCCTTTTTTATCAGGGACTATCCTGCATTCTAAGGCTGGGTTCACATTAGCGTTCCCCTCCGCAGCGTTCTGCGGAGGGGATCCGCAATGTGTCCGCAGCGGCCGCCAGCTCCTATCTTTATAATGGGAGCGCACGGTGCTGCGCTTAACAGCGCATGACCGTGTGCACCCATTCACTCCTATATGTGATCTGTGCGCAGGCGGACGCCTGCGTACAAATCACACAGTCTCTTCCGCACCAGAGACGCGACATGTTGCATTCCTGGTGCGGACGAGACTGTGTGATTTGTGCGCAGGCACCCGCCTGCGCACAGATCACATATAGGAGTGAATGGGTGCACACGGTCATGCGCTGTTAAGCGCAGCACAGTGCGCTCCCATTATAAAGATAGGAGCTGGCGGCCGCTGCGGACACATTGCGGATCCCCTCCGCAGAACGCTGCAGAGGGGAACGCTAATGTGAACCCACCCTTAGAATGCAGGATAGTCCCTGATAAAAAAGGGAGCTTTTATTTTAATACACAAAAATGGGTTGACGGTTCTCTTTAAAATAAAAATGGATATAGATTTTGATTGTCAGAATAAATGTTTGACTGTAACTGCGGATCGTGGAAAATTGGGCAAGAGCGCAATTCTTCTTTTTTTGTTTCTTTAATTCTTCAATTATTCATACCGACACGTCATTGATACCATATAGTACTGACCCCAGACATTAGACAGACAACTCAGTGTTACCATATAGTACTGACCCCAGACATCATACCGACACCTCAGTGTTACCATATAGTACTGACCCCAGACATCATACCGACACCTCAGTGTTACCATATAGTACTGACCCCAGACATCATACCGACACGTCAGTGTTACCATATAGTACTGACCCCAGACATCATACCGACACCTCAGTGTTACCATATAGTACTGACCCCAGTCATCATACCGACACGTCAGTGTTACCATATAGTACTGACCTGAGACATCATACTGACACGTCAGTGTTACCATATAGTACTGACCCCAGACATCATACCGACACCTCAGTGTTACCATATAGTACTGACCCCAGACATCTTACCGACACGTCAGTGTTACCATATAGTACTGACCTGAGACATCATACCGACACGTCAGTGTTACCATATAGTACTGACCTGAGACATCATACCGACACGTCAGTGTTACCATATAGTACTGACCCCAGACATCATACTGACACCTCAGTGTTACCATATAGTACTGACCCCAGTCATCATACCGACACGTCAGTGTTACCATATAGTACTGACCCCAGACATCGTACCGACACGTCAGTGTTACCATATAGTACTGACTTGAGACATCATACCGACATGTCAGTGTTACCATATAGTACTGACCCCAGACATCATACCGACACCTCAGTGTTACCATATAGTACTGGCCCCAGACATCATACCGACACCTCAGTGTTACCATATAGTACTGACCCCAGACATCATACTGACACGTCAGTGTTACCATATAGTACTGACCCCAGACATCATACCGACACCTCAGTGTTACCATATAGTCATGACTTGAGACATCATACCAACACCTCAGTGTCACCATATAGTACTGACCCAAGACATCATACCGACACGTCAGTGTTACCATATAGTACTGACCTGAGACATCATACCGACACGTCAGTGTTACCATATAGTACTGACCCCAGACATCATACAGACAACTCAGTGTTACCATATAGTACTGACCTGAGACATCATACCGACACGTCAGTGTTACCATATAGTACTGACCCCAGACATCATACTGACACCTCAGTGTTACCATATAGTACTGACCCCAGTCATCATACCGACACGTCAGTGTTACCATATAGTACTGACCCCAGACATCGTACCGACACCTCAGTGTTACCATATAGTACTGACTTGAGACATCATACCGACACCTCAGTGTTACCATATAGTCATGACTTGAGACATCATACCAACACCTCAGTGTCACCATATAGTACTGACCCAAGACATCATACCGACACCACAGTGTTACCATATAGTCATGACTTGAGACATCATACCAACACCTCAGTGTCACCATATAGTGAACATGGTGAATAAAAAACCCAAAAGACAAATGTATAATTGCACTGTTTTTTTTGCAATTTTTAAATAAAAGTCGTCATTCAAAAGTTCAACTCGTCCTGCAAAAAACAACAAGAAGCCTCATATGTCTGTATTGACGGAAAAATAGAAAAGTTATGGAAGAAGAGGAAGGAAAACAGGAAATCACCCAGGGGTGAAGGGAAAATACAGGCTTGAGGGGAAGAACGGATGGACGGATGGAAAGACTGAAGGATGGACGGAAAGAAGGAAGGACGGACGGATGGACGGAAAGAATGAAGGACGGACGGATGGACGGAAAGAATGAAGGACGGACGGATGGACGGAAAGAATGAAGGACGGACGGATGGACGGAAAGAATGAAGGACGGACGGATGGACGGAAAGAATGAAGGACGGACGGACGGAAAGAATGAAGGACGGACGGAAGGAATGAAGGACGGACGGATGGACGGAAGGAATGAAGGACGGACGGATGGACGGATGGAATGAAGGACGGAAGGAATGAAGGTCGGACGGAATGAAGGACGGACGGGATGGACGGAAAGAAGGACGGACGGAAATGAAGGACGGACGGGACGGACGGAAAGAAGGACGGACGGAAAGAAGGACGGACGGAAAGAAGGACGGACGGAAAGAAGGACGGACGGAAAGAAGGACGGACGGAAAGAAGGACGGACGGAAAGAAGGACGGATGGAAAGAAGGACGGACAGACGGAAGGAATGAAGGACGGACGGATGGACGGAAGGAATGAAGGACGGACGGATGGACAGAAGGAATGAAGGATGGACGGAATGAAGGACGGACGGGATGGACGGAAACAATGAAGGACGGACGGATGGACGGAAAGAATGAAGGACGGACGGATGGACGGAAAGAATGAAGGACGGACGGATGGACGGAAAGAATGAAGGACGGACGGATGGACGGAAAGAATGAAGGACGGACGGATGGACGGAAAGAATGAAGGACGGACGGATGGACGGAAAGAATGAAGGACGGACGGACGGAAAGAATGAAGGACGGACGGAAGGAATGAAGGACGGACGGATGGACGGAAGGAATGAAGGACGGACGGATGGAATGAAGGACGGAAGGAATGAAGGACGGACGGAATGAAGGACGGACGGGATGGACGGAAAGAAGGACGGACGGGACGGACGGAAAGAAGGACGGACGGAAAGAAGGACGGACGGAAGAAGGACGGACGGAAAGAAGGACGGACGGAAAGAAGGACGGACGGAAAGAAGACGACGAAACGGACGAGAAAGAAGGACGGATGGAAAGAAGGACGGACAGACGGAAGGAATGAAGGACGGACGGATGGACGGAAGGAATGAAGGACGGACGGATGGACAGAAGGAATGAAGGATGGACGGAATGAAGGACGGACGGGATGGACGGAAAGAAGGGACGGACGGAATGAAGGACGGACGGAATGAAGGACGGACGGAATGAAGGACGGACGGAAGAAGATGGACGGAAAGAAGGACGGACGGAAAGAAGGACGGACGGAATGAAGGACGGACGGAATGAAGGACGGACGGAGAAGGACGGACGGGATGGACAGAAAGAAGGACGGACGGAAAGAAGGACGGACGGAAAGAAGGACGGACGGAAAGAAGGACGGACGGAATGAAGGACGGACGGAATGAAGGACGGACGGAATGAAGGATGGATGGACGGACGGAAAGAAGGACGGACGGACGGAAAGAAGGACGGATGGAAAGAAGGACGGACGGAAAGAAGGACGGACGGACGGAAAGTAGGAACGACTAATGGACAGACGGAAAGAAGGAAGGACAGAAAGAAGGAAGAACGGCACGGACGGTCGGAAAGAAGGAAGGACGGTCGGAAATAAGGAATGATGGAAAGAAGGACGGACGGAAAGAAGGACGGACGGAATGAAGGACGGACGGAATGAAGGACGGACGGAATGAAGGACGGACGGAATGAAGGACGGACGGAATGAAGGACGGAATGAAGGACGGACGGACGGAATGAAGGACGGACGGAAAGAAGGCCGGACGGATGGAAAGAAGGACGGACGGACGGAAAGGACGGACGGACGGAAAGAAGGACGGACGGACGGAAAGTAGGAACGACTGATGGACAGACGGAAAGAAGGAAGGACAGAAAGAAGGAAGAACGGCACGGACGGTCGGAAAGAAGGAAGGACGGTCGGAAATAAGGAAGGATGGAAAGAAGGAAGGATGGACAGAAAGAAGGACGCAAGGACCAACGGAAGGAAGGAGGGATGGATGGACAGAAGGAAGGATGGAAAAAAGGATGAAAGGAAGGACAGAAGGAAGGATGGAAAGAAGGATGAAAGGAAGGACAGATAGACTGATGGGGCGACGGACGGATGGAAGGAAGGACGGAAAGAAGGAAGGACGGATGGACGGAAAGAAGGAGGGACAGAAAGAAGGACGGACGGATAGATGGACGGAAGGACAGATGGAAAGAAGGAAGGACGGAAAAAAGGAGGTACGGAAAGGACAGACGGATAGATGGACGGAAAGAAGGAAGGACAGATGGAAAGAAAGGACGACGGAAAGAAGGACAGATGGAAGGATGGAAAGAAGGAACGGACGGAAAAAAGGAAGGAGGGAAGGACGGATGGATGGAAAGAAGGAAGGACGGTCAGATGGACGGAAAGAAAGGACGAAAGACGGACTGAAAGAAGGACGGAAGGATGAACGGAAGGAAGGATGGATGGAAGGAAAGAAGGAAGGACGGGCGGACTGATGGGGCGACGGAAGGAAGGACTCCTCAACAATATCAAAATCCTTAGTATCATCTATCTCTCCATACATACACCCCCAACACTTCACACTGCTGCAGTTACTGAGTGGACAGGCTGCTTCAATCAGTATTTGTGTCATTGGAGACACAGTGCTGACCATCCTTCACACTGTACCATATCTCCTGCTGTGTACAGACATCAGTGACACAGAGATGTCATTCACACAGCAGGGGTTTGTTACAGTGTGTCACAGAAGCTGCAGCCCCCCATCACTAGGCTCACACAGTACATGCTCCAGATCACTGACAGCCCGGACAGTGAGGGAAGGAGTCACTGATATGAGGGAGTTATTCACCCGGAGCGGCCCTGACTCTGAATACAGCACACGATTGTCCCTTCTTTGCAGACATCACTGGTGTCTGCACACTGTACATTCTCCTGATGACAGCCCGGACAGTGAGGGAAGAATCACTGATAAGAGGCCGGAGCTGTTCATTGTAATCCCGGAGCGGCTTCTCCTGAGTGCAGCACATTGTCTCTTCTCTCTGCAGACTTTCCATATATCACTGTGTCTGGCCGGGGGAGGAGCAGCTAATCCGGGCAGCTCTGATCACAGCAATGGCTGCAGCCGAGGATCATTTTCTTCCTGTGGAGAAGGCTGAGTCATGTAGATGGGGAGGGCGGGGATGTTGCTATGGGGGAGGGGATGGGGTAGAGTAGGTGGAAACGACCAGTGTTCATTATCATGACAGAACACCCCCCCTGGTCGTTCTGTTCAGACACAAAACAAGTGTTATCTAGGAAACCCTGCAGAAAGCTGACACATAGTACATTACACATTGTCAGCATTAGGCAGCCTGGATATGCACTGAGATTATGTGACGAACCCGGACAACCCCTTTAAGAAAAAAAGTTGCTGGCCTCGGACTAACCCTTTAATGGAGCACAGTCACCTAATTTATTAAAGGAAACCAACCATGAGGATTTTCCCGTATAAAGTAAACCCAGTGCCATACAGGTGCTAGGATGCTGTATGCAATCATGCCTTTAGTTTCCAGATTGTATGTTTGATCGCAGTAAAATGTTTTATCAAAGTTGCAGAAATTAGTATAGCAGTTAATTAGCATGTGTGGGAGGGGCGAAACTATGTCGATCGGGTCCTCTGTATCTTCCCCCTGGTTTGACCCCTTTTTTTTATTCACATTTTTTGCCACCATAGTGTGTCCTTAAGCATCATCGATACACATCGTGTTTTGGCCAATCTATTCCTACCCCACTAATGGGGATGCGTTCATAGGACCACTGAGGAACCGCCAGACAGTATTCCTTCAATACCCTCACAATGGAGATCCGTACATCTTTGAAACTCTGCTCAGGAGCCACCGAACCAACACTGCTGTCCAGGTATCTGTCATTATCAGACATCAAGCACCAATATGGGGGAACATGATTGACAGAGATTCTGTTCCCTTGGGGTCTGAGCAATTTGGAGGGGTTTTAGTTCCTGATATCATCGCTCACTGGGGAGCTCTCCTCCTGTCTTCCATGCTCCACCCACAAAGAGCACCAACTACCAATAATCCTGCTTGCCTATTGAGGTTCAGGGAGCACCCTTCACATTTAACCAGCAGAGGGCCTCATACACAATATGGAATATAAAGTTACTTAATGCAGATGCAAAATGTAAGGTATCCCTTGAGTAACAGGGTGACAACACCTCCAACCATCCTACAATTGTGTCATGTCCCTCACTGCTCACACTGTATTATGACACAAATCATTGATCAGCATATTGAGCCTATACGGGGGAATGCAGAGCCATAGGTGCTCTGAGCTAATGTATGATACTCCATTGTGCAACATGTTTGGCATTAGGCTTATCTCATGGTACATAATGTAATCAGCCAAGGGGTCTATTCATCTTCAATGGGACATGAGTAATGAACATGGTATCCAGGCTTTAACATCTCAAAAACAAAAATCTGACAGTGGGCATATATAGCTAATTCATTAAGCAATGGGAATCTGTCAGCAGGTTTTTGCTGTGTAATCTGAGAGCAGCATAATGTAGGGGCAGAGAGTCTAATTGAAGCGATGTATCCCTTTCTAGACTGCTTGGTGCATTCTTGGTAAAATCCCTGTTTTCTCTGCTGTAGTAGTGCTCAGAATGATGAGCTATATACAACCCCACCAGCAGCTGCCAATCAGTGATGAGGGCGGGGCTACACAGATTACCTGGACTGTCTGGCACTGGGCAGCTAGTCTGGCAGTGATAATCTCCTACTGATAAAACACTGATTGTACTGTAACACAAACAAGCTGATGAGCAAGTAACACATTCCTGGAATCAGGCTCTCTGTCCCTGCTTAGATTAAAAAGCTAACAAAGGTTTCACTAAATTATTATTGCTCCTAAAACCAATGTTTCACCTGTCTAAAGATTCAGCTGAGCTGCAATACCAGATACAACCACTGGTCAGGTATGGCACTGTTTCCAGAATAGGCAGCCATGTTTTTGCAATTCTATATTCCCCCTTAAGGTGAAATATAAGATGGAATTTCCCTTTAAGGAAAGTCATGGTTGAAATAACAGTATATAATAAGAGAGGAAAAAAATATATATATGAGTTGTTATTAAGGCAGTTAAACAGTTGTGGAACATTTGCTGCAGGTAAAAGTATTGAACGTTTCCGTGTCGGTGTGGCTTCTCGCTCGTGATAGCACAGTATTTCTAATATATCATCCTGTTTACACGTCCAGCTGCGAATTTTACAGGCAGTCTAAGTCAACATTTGCGTTCAGTATTTCTCAGGATCTCAAAGTTTTTAATTAATGTTGTTTTTTCCCAGAAGCAAATTATCCCCAGTGGGAATAAAATACAGGTGTGTGTGCTGTTCCCACATAACCTTATATATGCAAATAACAGCGGGCAATCTGTGCCAGTCTGCCTTAATGAGTGCATGGCATGCTATGTGATCCACTATTGTCTAACACTGTGTGAAATGTTCTTGTAGGATGTGAGCTCAATGGAAGTTACATATATACACCAATCCGGAATGTATCAATGAGCGGAGAACAGATTTATAAGGGTTAAATGCTTCCAAAAACAATACTTTAATAAACTTTTTAAATGCATCATGAATCAGTCTGGGGGCTATGATACATTTTATTCAGAGTCAAGTGCTGGTGGGTTTTTTGTCTATCTGTGAATCCCATGTATGGCCAACCTGCTCAGATGGTTATGAGACTCCCAATGTTTACAAGTGTACCAGATTAAAAAGTAACTCCATATGGAAGTCAAAGTCTGAGTTATTTCTTGTTCCATATCCAGACATAAAGAAAAAAAAACAAGCAGTGACTTAAAGGGAACCTGTCAGCAGGTTGCTACCTTATCTGACAGCCAAAAAATGTACGAAAAGAAACCCTGAATCCAACGATGTATCACTTAGATTACTGACTGCAAGCGTTCTCACACAGGCAAATAATTTAGTTTCAGGAACACAGCAGAGCTGGGAAAACTGTCCCCACCCACACCAGGCTCTCTATAGAGATTGTGCATTCACTGTGAGGGGGTGTGTCAGACTGCCCTGCGTGTGACTTTCCAGTCCTGTAATATTAATCACAGAGTGATAAAACCTTTCGTTTACATAAACAATAGCACACAGCCTGGTAAGAGAAGCACAACTGCTTTTTGTTTATTATCTCTTACAGCATGCATAGCAAAAACCCGCTGGCAGATTCTCTTTAAATTGATCATTGGGATCAGCCTCAGGCCACAGCCCTCAATTAACCACATAAAAATAATTGGGCCCAAGCCTAACAAATAGCCAAGTTAAGTAACCTTTTAGGGAGTATGAATAACTTCTCGATCTATGGCAGGGCACTTCTAGTTTTGCAAAATTGTCATTTCTTCCATCATGTTATCACTTAAAGGGAACCTGTCACCAGGTTTGTTTAATGGAAATTAAAGCCTCAACCTTTAAATGGTCTATAACCACAGTCCATCAACCTGTATATATGCCCCCAACTCACCCAGCATATGGCAAAAAATACTTTGTATAAGGGCTCACAGTCTACTAAGAATGGGTGAGAATAGAGCAGGTAAGGAGAGTGGACCCTGCCTATGAGGGCTCACAGTCTACAGTGGATGGGGGAGGATAAACTAGGTGAGGGTAGAGCAGGTCGGTGTAGCGGTATAGTGGACTGAGGGTTAGAGCAGGTTGTAGGCTTGTTGGAAGAGATGGGTTTTCAGGTTCCTTTCAAAGTTTCCAAGGTGGGGGAGAGTCTGATGTGTTGGGGCAGAGAGTTCCAGAGTATGGGGGATGCACAGGAGAAGTCTTGTATGCTGCTGTGGGAAGAATAGATAAGAGGGGAGTAGAGAAGGAAATCTTGTCAGGATTGTATGTTACGTGTAGGTGAGTATCGGGAGGCTCGATAACAGATGTATGAAGGAGACAGGTTGTATAAGGCTTTGTATGTTATGGTTAGGTTTTGAACATGATTATTTGGGCAATGGGAAGCCAGTAAAGGGACTGGCAGAGAGGAGAAGAGGAGATACCGGGGAATAGCGGGGAGACAGGTGGATTTAGCAAACTGTAGAATCTGCTAATACTTTAATGTCTTATTTTGGACTATGACGAATGGGGTGGCCACATTCACCCATTGGTAACCCATTAATAAAGTCTTTTTTATGATGCTCCAATAAGAATAAATGGAATTTGGAGTGAGCTTTACATTTGGACAGACCTGCACATTTTAGCGACACAAGATCGCACTGTCTAAAGAATGTTCTACAGATACTCAGCAAAATCCAGTTATTTCGACAGCTGCTTCCTACCTAACGTCGTATAGGAACACCCAGTCATTCATTTGATTTATATATAAAAAAAAATGTTTGGCAGGTCGGAAAAATGAGCTATTTTACCATTTCAAAGAGTCCGAACCTGTCTGTTTTCTTAAATTGTATATCTTAGTCGTTAGATCAGAAACACTAAACAAGCCTACGCAATCTAAATACGTCCTTCTCCAAACCACACTCGCAGCTAAGTTAACGTTAGCAAAATAATGTTTTTAGAACAGCCCGGCCGTGTGACGGGCATTTACTCCTTGAATACACTGTACTCTTTCATGGCATATTTGGGGATATTGCAAGGTAGCACTTTACAGGACAAATGGTATTAAACGGACGGCAGCACAACCAGCCAAGGACAACATTTGGACAAGAAATGTGTTCTAAAGGCAGAATTTGACCTTAGAAATTAAACAGAAAAAAAATTCTTAAAAAAATCATTGAGCATTAAACGAAACTTCCTTTAAATGGATCTATGTATCTTAGTGACTAATCTGCATTGCATTTGTATGAGCCCTCTGAAGCTAGCAAGAAAAACTTCCATTCGACACAGAGAAAAAAACAACTACTAAAGCTAAATGTTCTGTGCTCATTAAAGGGAATCTGTCAGCAGTGGTTTACTATATAGTCATAGAGCAGCATGATGCAGAGGAAGAGAGCCTGATTCCAGTGAAATGTCCCTTACTGGGCTGTGTGTTGCCATTTCAATACAATCAGTTTTTTCATCAGGAGATCTTTACTACAGGACTAGGGGTCTCATACATCCTAGACAACTTGTTCTGCGTATTCCCAACCCAACCACTGATTAGCAACTTTCTGCCTTTGCACAGTGTACAAAGAAAACTGTCAATCAGTGGTGTGAGTGGCTCAGCTACCTGAGCTCTGATACATCCACAGCTGAAAAAAACAGTGATTGTATCACAATGGCAAAAAACAGCCCAGTAAGTGACCCATCACTGGAATCTCATCTAGGTACCTACATCATGCCATTTTAAGATTACATAGCACAAACCTGTTGACAGATTACTCTTGAAGAATGTTGGTCATTTTAAGTAACTTGTCAAAATAAGTTGTTGTGTGTTTATGAAGACTAACACCATTTTGGCCATTGCACGCCCTTCCCCCTCTGTAGGCTCCATCTCTAATTTGCAGATGTTTCTGACTTTCTAGTCATAGACTAGCTCCTGGGATGTCTCCTTTATGTAGCATACACAGAGAGAAGGATTCCAGTGCTTCTTTTTCTGTTGCACGCAAAACAAAGCTGCAGCAGCAACATGGAAGACAACATACAACAGTACTAAGCTGTGTTGTTGTGAATCCAGCAACAGCATGAGATAAAACAGTTTCTTGAAGGTGCAGCACAATCCGCCTGTGTCTCAAAGTGCTCCTCATTTATCCTCACTCTCCCTTCTCTATGGAGTATAATAGATGTAACCTGACACCTCACTGTGCTGAGTGCTCCTCATTTAGCCTTACTTATCTCCTATCTATAGAGTATAATAGGAGATGTAACCTGATACCTCACTGTAAAACACTGGGCAAAACTGTCACTGAAAAAGACCTGGGTGTATGGGTAGATGACAAACTCACATTTAGTGGCCAGTGTCAGGCAGCTGCTGCAAAGGCAAATAAAATAATGGGATGCATTAAAAGAGGCATAGATGCTCATGAGGAGAACATAATTTTACCTCTATTCAAGTCACTAGTGCGACCACACTTCGAATACTGTGTACAATTCTGGTCTCCGGTGTATAAGAAAGACATAGCTGAACTAGAGCGGGTCCAGGGAAGAGCGACAAAAGTCATTAGAGGACTAAGGGGTCTGCAATACCAAGACAGGTTATTAAACTTGGGGTTATTTAGCTTGGAAAAACGAAGGCTTAGGGGTGATCTTATAATAATGTATAAATATATGAGGGGACAGTACAGAGACCTTTCTAATGATCTCTTTACTCTTAGGCCTGAGACGGGGACAAGGGGGCGTCCTCTACCTCTGGAGGAAAGAAGGTTTAATCATAATCACAGACGTGGATTCTTTACTGTAAGAGCAGTGAGACTATGGAACTCTCTGCCACATGCTGTTGTAATGAGTGAGTCACTACTAACATTGAAGAAGGGCCTGGATGCCTTTATTAAAAACTATAATATTACCGGTTATATATACTAGATTCTTTGATAGGGCGTTGATCCAGGGAATTAGTCTGATTGCCGTATCTGGAGTCAGGAAGGAATTTTTTTCCCCCAATGTGGAGCTTAGTGTTGGCACATGGTTTTTTTTTGCCTTCCTCTGGATCAACATGTTAGGCTATGGGTTGAACTAGATGGACTTAAAGTCTTCCTTCAACCTTAAAAACTATGTTACTATGTTACTATGTGCTGAGTCCTTCTCATTTATTCTCACTCTTCCCCTCTCTATAGAGTATAATAGGAGATGTAACCTGACACCTCACTGTGCTGAGTGCTCCTCATTTATCCTCACTCTTCCCCTATCTATAGAGTATAATAGGAGATGTAACCTGACACCTCACTGTCTTTTGCTTTGACCAAGAGGGATTTGATCTGTTTTTCAGAGCAGATGATGAGTTTAGTAGGTAGGGGGAAATGTAAAAGTGTCTAATAACTGAAGAATGAAGCATCATTCTCATATAAGATATATTACAAAGTTTTTTCTATTCACCTGAACTTCTTGATTCATGCAAAGTTTACTAAAACAACAGTGCCGTTATTATGGTATTTTTCAGTTTTTCTAAATGCCCCTTAATCCAGGTCTGTGACACTGATGAAGATCGATCCCAGTTCTGTGCTTGGTTACCTTTTCTTATCCTTAGTGTCCACTTGAATGTAGTGGCCTGGGTGACTTGCAGTAAAGGAAGAACCTGGGGCAAAGCAGAAAAAGTAAGTTCCCTAATCTGAAATTAGTTGGGGTCCCAGCAATCCCAGGGGAGGTCCCATCCAAGGGCATAACTACAACAGGTGGAGAGGTTGCAATTGCACCTGGGCCCCAGAGCCTAGGGGGCCCCAAAAGTCCCTGTGGTCTATAGAAAAAGACTATTGCTATTAAAGGTTTGCAGTAATTGGGGGCCATTTGGAGCTTTCACATCGGGGCCCATGGGCTTCAAGTTACGCCACTGGTCCCATGAATGGATAGCTGAAGATTGCGAGGCACAAGGGTGTGCCGAACTGTGTTCTTGTGTCTTGAACAGAGACGTTGGACACGGGCACAATCTACCACTCCATTGACTCCTCCTGCCGGTGGTCTTGAAGCCAATGGTGAACCAGGGGAGAACAGGGGACCCACGTATCCCCCATTCTCCAATCAGTGGGGTTCTTTGAAGATCCATATTATAGGTGATAATTTGGTTAGACTGCAATATATAATTTGTCATTCTAAGTTGATATCTGTATTCAAAAACTACTTTGCAATTCAAAAATGTTGTTGTCCTCCTGGTGATTTCTAATTATGTAGGAGGAATGATAAAGGAACAACAGCTCTTCAAAATATAGTAATCTACTCGGATTCTAAAACCGAGGACTGGGGCAACTAAACAGCCTCCTATCGCCCAGAGAAACCGATTCAACAATCTCTAAATTCGCTCTAAGGGTTTAATGTTCTTTGGAGGAGAAGGTCTAGTTGGTGTCAGCTTTGTTTTTTTCTTACAGCCCTGAGCAGTTTTTGTGCTGTGACACTCACAGGAATGCAGTGTAATTTTCTATTGGATTATATGACTCTGTGTATATTTGACCTTTTTTGAGTTATTTTTTTGTAGTGAATTAAGGTTCTTATTATGAAAACTGGTCTCATTTCCAAATATTATTATAGCATGAAATGCTAGTGGCCAGTTTTATAGATGGCACATATTAGGCCTATGGGGACAGTGTTATGGTACTATTTATAGGGGAGGACCCTGATACACTGTTAAAGTGAGGGTGATATTTAAGGGGTAATAAATGGAGACACATTCATGTTTTAATGTCCCAATGTAGTCACGACTGACAGAAATATCAGTGCCCGAGTTAGGCTGCTTTTACACTGGTGTTTTTTGCCATCTGTGTATATCCAGCTTAAACTGGATGCACCCGCATTGACTTTCATTGAGGCCACAGACACTTGCGGGTGCATCCAATTTTGCACTTTTTTCCTGATCCAGGTGGTCACGTTTTTTTCCCTGAGAACAAAAACACAACTTGGTGCATTTTTTGCCTCTGTCTCAAAAACCGTGACGACCTGGATCCGGGACAATGCAGGTAAAATTAAAATAGGGTTCTATGTGACCCGCATCTGACGAACTCAGGATTCCACTGGATCCAGACCCGGATTCTTGGTCTGCGCATGCCCAGAACACAGTTCTAAATGACGTATCCTCTTGGCGGACGTGTCATTTAGAACCGGATCCAGGAAAAAAAAAGGTAATCACCCTGAAGCAACTGTGGGTGACAGGGTGGAAATGTAGGATGACCTTGCAGCTCCCAGCATCCACGCCCTCAACACACCCTCTCTCAGCATCAGCATGAGACTGTGAGGCTGAAATTCTACATACCACAAGAAAAGAAAACTTTTTAGCACAGTCCCTGCCCTCCTACATGATGAAACAGAGCTGTACACGCAGTTCTAGGATCTATATATCGCTTATTATTCAATAAAATCATACCTGCTCCTTTGATCTCCCCCTCACTCATGGTACAAAAAATTTGACTTCATGCAGGAACAGAGAACAGGAGGTGTGTTGGGGGCGTGGATGCTGGGAGCTGCAGGATCATCCTACATTCCAGTGAGGAGTGATGATGATGATCCATTGAAAGTTGGAGGGATAGGAAGATACCATGTTCTAATGGGGTAGGGGAGACCATGTACAGCTGAATAGATCAATGTAATGATTTGCCTCTGTTCCCAGCCTCACAATAACAGTACACATTATGCACCATCATACAGCATACAGCAGAGGATCACACCATGTATTTGTATCTGCTTGGTGACATGATTGCTATTTCAAGCCTGGACCCCCCTGTCACATAGGATGGTATATCAGGGACAGGATTGTATGTGTGAGGATGGGGCTGGCGGCTACTCCCCCTGTCATGTCCCCTCTCTATACAGAAATGTGAGGGGGCTGGAATGTAGGATGATCCTGCAGCTCCCAGTATCCATGTCCCTGACACACCTCCTGCTTTTTGCTCTTACATGAAGCTGAACATTTTCTGTCCAATGAGGGGGATCAGAGCTGAGGAGCAGGTATGATCTTATTGATTTATAAGCGATCTATAGATCCTAGAACTGCAGTGTACAGCTCTGCTTCATCATGTACTAAACGATTTTCTCTCACTAGAGTTCCCCTTTGAGGACCCTTCATATTGGGAGAGGGGGGTCTCAATTTCTCTCTATGATATCTATATACCCTAATAGAGCTCAGGAAAAGGGCTTTGTATTAGAGGACAGCTTCTCAAAGTGACATCTGTGAATGGGCTATAAAGATGTAAACATTTGCATGTTAGGTATGCCCTTGTGAAACAGATTGTAATGTGAGTTCTGTATATTCTAAATTCAGACTTATACTGTATATCGCACAAATAAAAAATAATATGTTGTATTTAATAGACTCTTTACTGTGCACAGCTCCGTAATAAGATTCCTCACTTTGTGAATTCCGTGTTTTACTCAATCATTGCACACCCATTCATAATACTGATCCGGTCAATGATACATTCTGCAGTTATGCTCTGCGGTCTCAAGGCTCCAGACACAGAGTCATTCATAAGAGTAGCAAATCTGCAAACTGATGAGATGGGATAGACATAGCAAAGTGGGCGATGAAAGGAAGAACAATTTAATGTAAGGTGAAATTTCCCATACATCTTCATATTCTGCTCCAAAGGTTCCTTTCACACCCGTCCAAGGACTCTGTAACCTCCTGTTACTCTCGCCCACTTATTCCTTGCTGCACCCTTGTCTCTGAAATTCTCTTGCACCATTAATGATCCCTATGTCGATTATTCCTCCAAGCCTCATAATGCATCTTCATACACAAAGACCTACATGGAAAAACTGCAGATAGCAAAATTACCTTAACTCTCTTATGGCCTTTACCACATTCCTATACTAATCTAACAAATATGGCTGCCACTGTAATCATCGATCAGTGAGTCAAACGCTTCTGTCTGTCAACACGGACCACATCAGAAGGATTGTATGCAATACAATGTTTAGCTAGAGTGCCCTCCATTGGTTATCATTGTAGCCTTGCAGCCCTGGGGTCCTGGGTTCAAATCCTACCAAGGACAACATCTGCAAGGAGTTTGCATATTCTCCTATTGTTTGTGTGGGTTTCCTCAAAGTTCTTCACTTTCTTACCATATGCCAAAGATTGAGAATTTAGATTGTGAGCCCCAATGGGGCCAGTGATGATGATGAAGTCTGTACTGCACTGGGGAATTAATGCTGCTATACGTTCTATATACTGTATATATAAGGTATATAGATAAAACTCCACCTTTCTAGAAGGCAGGTCTTTAGTGCATCTTTTCTCCTCCGTTTAATGGTGTTGAAGAATGTACTGGGTGCCCTCTTAATTGCTAAAGCTTGACATAGACAAGACTAAAGGCCCCGTCACACAGTACAATATCGTTAACGATATTGTAGCAATGTCACCTCTTTGGTGACTTTGTAGCGACGTCGAAAGACTTCATTGCGTGTGACATTTACCAACGACCAACGATAAGTTGATCGTTGGTAAATGACATGGACCATTAAGTCATCGTTGGTCTCCCGCTGGGCGGCCAGCATCGGCATGTGTGACAGCAAGAGACCAATGATGAACGATCTCCCAGCGCCACACAGCAAGCGCTGGGAGATGGTAACCAGGGTAAACATAGGGTAACTAAGCGCAGCTCTGCACTTAGTTACCTGATGTGTACCTTGGTTACCAGTGTTATCGCTGGCGCTGATCGCTGGTGAGTCTGCCTGTGTGACAGCTCACCAGCGATCAGATAACAATGTCCCAGCGATCCAGATCATTGGTCGGATTGCTGGGACATTGTCGTGTGTGACGGGGCCTTTAGGGGTCAACTACTTTTTTGTCTCACAGAACTTTTTCCTGTTGCAAAGGTTGTCCAAAGTCAATATGAAACATCATAGTTGTTTCTCCTTAAAAACCTTTGAAGACTTGCAAAATTAACCATTGGTGAAAAACCTTCAGCTAGACAGAAAAACATCCCCTAGTTTAGAATATGTCAAAATACTGACCAACAATTGTAAAAGGCAGAATGATAAGTTTCAAGCAACAATTTTGTCCTGTCTATCGCCAGGTTAAAGGGGTTGATTAAGACTACACTAGGTGAAAATTGAAACAACGATGTATAAGGCAGAACACAGGATTATTGGCTATTCCTACAACCTGATTGGATGTTGTATGTTTGTTTTTTTGTATTTGTGAAATTTTGTCAAGTTGAATTTCTTTTTCTAAGTTGGGTCCCTCCAATGCAAGAATACTGCTGACTGCAATATATGGGTCAGCTTAAAGGGGTTCTCTATGACTAAGATATGGGTGGGTGCTTTCTTCTGAAGATAGCACCACACCTGACTACAGGATTATGGGTGATGTTGCAACTCAGACTCATCCATGGAGGTCAAATACAATATCAGACAAAAGCTATGGGCAAGTGTGCTGCTGTTTTTAGATAAGGGCAACTGTTTTATTATGGTCAACTCCTGTGCACATACATTATTATTAGTGATGATCGAGCACTACCATGCTCAGGTGCTCGGTACATGAAACGAGCAGTTGGACACTTAGTTAGCCGTGACTCAAATACCGAGTGTAATGGTATTCAATGGGGAACTCAAACATTTTCCTGGAAACTGCTTGAGTTCCCCATCGACCTCCATTATTCTCAGTACTTGTGTTGCGCCTATCTGAGCATCCAACCAGTCGTTTCGTGTACCGACCACCCAAGCATGGCAGTGCTCGCTCATCACTAATTTTTATGATCTCCTTGAATATATAAACTCAGAAAAAGCACTTATATCAAATACAAACAGTACCCTTAATATTTCCGGAATTTAGGATACAGATATTCTACCCTTTCAAAAATGTGGGGTCATTTAGAAATTCCCTTATTTTGTATAGAAAAGCACATTTTTTTTCAATGAAACTAACATTAAATGAATCAAAATACACTCTATACATTGTTAATGTGGTTAATGACTATTTTAGCTGCAAAAGTCTGATTTATAAAGCAATATATACATAGGTGTATAGAGGCCCATTTCCAATAACCACCACTCCTGTGTGTTAATGATACATTGTGTTTGCTAACTGTATAAGAAGGCTAATGGATGTGTAAAAAACCCTAGAAAAAACCCTAGAAAACCCTTGCACAAGTATGTTAGCACAGCTGAAAACGGTTTGGCTGATTAAAGAACCTATAAAATTGACCTTCCTTTGAGCTAGTTTAGAATCTAGAGCATTACATTTGTTTTTCCTATGAAACTCTCAAAATGGCCAGAAAAAGAGAACTTTCATGTGAAACTCGTCAGCCTATTCTTGTTCTTAGAAATGAAGGCTATTCCATATGAGAAATTGACAAGATACTGAAGATATTTTACAACGATGTGTACTACTCCCTTCAGAGGAGAGCACAAATAGGCTCTAACCAGAGTAGAAAGAGAAGTGGGAGGCCCCGCTGCACAACTGAGCAACAAGACAAGTACATTAGAGTCTCTAGTTTGAGAAATCTACGCCTCACAGCTCCTCATCTGGCAGCTTCATTAAATAGTACCCGTAAAACGCCAGTGTCAACGTCTACAGTGAAGAGCTGAATCCTGGATGCTGGTCTTCAGGGCAGAATGGCAAAGAAAAAGCCATATCTGAGACTGGCTAATAAAAGGAAAAGATAAGAACACAGACATTGGACAGAGGAAGATTGGAAAAAGGTTTTATGGACAGACAAATCAAAGTTTGAGGTGTTTGGATCACACAGAAGAACATTTGTGAGATGCAGAACAACTGAAAAGTTGCTGGAAGAGGCCTGACGCCATCTGTCAAGCATGGTGGAGGTAATGAGATGGTCTGGGGTTGCTTTGGTGCTGGAAATGCGGGAGATTTGTACAAGGTAAAAGGGATTTTGAATAAAGAAGGCTATCACTACATTTTACATTGCCATGCCATACCCTGTGGACAGCGCTTGATTGGAGCCAATTTCATCCTACAACAGGACAATGACCCAAAGCAAAGCACACCTCCAAATTATACATGAACTATTTAGGGAAGAAGCAGGCAGCTGGTATTCTATCTGTAATGAAGTGGCCAGCGCAGTCACCAGATCTCAACCCTATTGAGCTATTGGGGAGCAGTTGACCGTATGGTACGCAAATAGTGCCCATCATCCAATCCAACATGTGGGAGTGGCTTCAGGAAGCATGGGGGGAAATGTCTCCAGATTACCTCAGCAAATTAACAACCAGAATGCCAAAGGTCTGCAATGCTGTAATTGCTGCAAAGGGAGAATTTTTTGACGAAAGCAAAGTTTGAAGGAGAAAATTATTATTTCAAATAAAAATCATTATTTCTAACCTTGTCAATGTCTGGACTATATTTCCTAACATTTTGCAACTCATTTGATAAATAAAAGTATGAGTTTTCACGGAAAGCACAAAATTGTCTGGATGACCCCAAACTTTTGAACGGTAGGGTATTTCTTTCATTTTATTTTTACTCATTCTTTTGCTGAGTGAGATGGAAAAAAGGTAAATCATCTACTGTATAGTTATTTTCCTTTTTTAAAGGAAGCAACACGCAGTATAAATACGGTAACATTATTTCATTCTTTATCTTTTGGTCATTTGAATATTAAATATAATGTATTTAATACTTTAACACTCTTGCACAGAAAGAGCATTTTTAGGGGAACAAAAATCATTTTTGCCAAATCTTTATATATTTAATTGATGCATTGAATGTAGCCTTTGTGGGATGACCTGTAGTCCTTTATTGGAACCATTTTAGGGTACATAGAATTTATTAATTTGCATTATTACATTATATGGAGAGAGAATAGTAAAAAAAATGTACATTAACAAGCCTTACTGTATTTTTCTTCCCTCTGCAGTCTAATATGTACTATATCAGGGGTCTCAAACTCGCGGCCCGCGGGCCGCATGCGGCCCCTGGGGCCCCTCAGTGCGGCCTCCGACACAGTGGAGAGTGAATCATGTCGGCGGACCTGTGCGGGGGCTGCCGCGATACTGCTTTATTAACACTTCCGGCCCCTTCATTGACACTTTACTGCCGCTCGCTCTGCAGCTTGCTCTGTGCCCTGCAAGTTCAATACAAGCCGCCAGCCAATGAGAGGCGTATGACGTCACTTGCGGGCCTTTCATTGGTTGGCGGCTTGTATTGAACTTGCAGGGCACAGAGCAAGCTGCAGAGCGAGCTGCAGTAAAGTGTCAATGAAGGGGCCGGAAGTGTTAATAAAGCAGTATCGCGGCGGCCCCCGCACAGGACCGCCGGCTAGGTTACTTGCATAGCCGGCGCAGAGCGAGCGGGCATTGAAGTGTCAGTGCAGGGGCCGGAAGTAATAATACAGCAGTATTGCGGCGGCCCCCTGCATAGGATCGCCGGCTAGGTTAGTTTTACAAAAGAGTCTGTGTCTGTGACGTAATGTGAGTGTGTGTATGTGTGTGAGAGTGAGTGTCTGAGAGTGTGTGAGTGTGTGAGCCTGAGTGTGTGTGTGAGCCTGAGTGAGTGTGTGAGCCTGAGTGAGTGTGTGAGCCTGAGTGTGTGTGTGAGCCTGAGTGTGTGTGTGAGCCTGAGTGTGTGTGTGAGCCTGAGTGTGTGAGCCTGAGTGTGTGTGTGAGCCTGAGTGTGTGTGTGAGCCTGAGTGTGTGTGTGAGCCTGAGTGTGTGAGCCTGAGTGTGTGAGCCTGAGTGTGTGAGCCTGAGTGTGTGTGTGTGTGAGCCTGAGTGTGTGTGTGTGAGCCTGAGTGTGTGTGTGTGAGCCTGAGTGTGTGTGTGTGTGTGTGAGCCTGAGTGTGTGAGCCTGAGTGTGTGAGCCTGAGTGTGTGTGAGCCTGAGTGTGTGTGAGCCTGAGTGTGTGTGAGAGCCTGAGTGTGTGTGAGAGCCTTAGTGTGTGTGTGAGCCTGAGTGTTTGTGTGAGCCTGTGAGCGCGCCTGAGCCTGTGAGTGCGTCTGAGCCTGAGCCTGTGAGTGCGTCTGCGTCTGAGCCTGAGCCTGTGAGTGCGCCTGAGCCTGTGAGTGCGCCTGAGCCTGTGAGTGCGCCTGTGCCTGTGAGCGCGCCTGAGCCTGTGCCTGTGAGCGCGCCTGAGCCTGTGCCTGTCAGCGCGTCTGAGCCTGTGCCTGTGAGCGCGTCTGAGCCTGTGCCTGTGAGCGCGTCTGAGCCTGTGCCTGTGAGCGCGTTTGAGCCTGTGCCTGTGAGCGCGTCTGAGCCTGTGCCTGTGAGCGCGTCTGAGCCTGTGCCTGTGAGTGCTTCTGAGCCTGTGAGTGCGCCTGAGCCTGTGAGTGCTTCTGAGCCTGTGAGTGCGCCTGAGCCTGTGAGTGCGCCTGAGCCTGTGAGTGCGCCTGAGCCTGTGAGTGCGCCTGAGCCTGTGAGTGTGCCTGAGCCTGTGAGTGCGTCTGAGCCTGTGAGTGCGCCTGAGCCTGTGAGTGCGCCTAAACCTGTGAGTGCGCCTGAGCCTGTGAGTGCGCCTGAGCCTGTGAGTGCGTCTGAGCCTGTGAGTGCGTCTGAGCCTGAGCCTGAGTGTGTGAGCCTGAGTGTGTGTGAGCCTGAGTGTGTGTGAGCCTGAGTGTGTGTGTGAGCCTGAGTGTGTGTGTGAGCCTGAGTGTGTGTGTGAGCCTGAGTGTGTGTGTGAGCCTGAGTGTGTGTGTGTGTGTGTGAGCCTGTGAGCGCGTTTGAGCCTGTGAGCGCGCCTGAGCCTGTGAGCACGCCTGAGCCTGTGAGTGCGTCTGAGCCTGAGCCTGTGGGTGCGTCTGAGCCTGTGAGTGCGCCTGAGCCTGTGAGTGCGTCTGAGCCTGTGAGTGCGTCTGCGTCTGAGCCTGTGAGTGCGCCTGAGCCTGTGAGTGCGCCTGAGCCTGTGAGTGCGCCTGAGCCTGAGCCTGAGTGTGTGTGTGTGAGCCTGAGTGTGTGTGTGTGAGCCTGAGTGTGTGTGTGTGATCCTGAGTGTGTGTGTGTGTGTGAGCCTGAGTGTGTGAGCCTGAGTGTGTGTGAGCCTGAGTGTGTGTGAGCCTGAGTGTGTGTGAGAGCCTGAGTGTGTGTGAGAGCCTGAGTGTGTGTGTGAGCCTGAGTGTGTGTGTGAGCTTGAGTGTGTGTCTGAGCCTGAGTGTGTGTGTGAGCCTGTGAGCGCGCCTGAGCCTGTGAGTGCGTCTGAGCCTGTGAGTGCGTCTGCGTCTGAGCCTGAGCCTGTGAGTGCGCCTGAGCCTGTGAGTGCGCCTGAGCCTGTGAGTGCGCCTGTGCCTGTGACCGCGTCTGAGCCTGTGCCTGTGAGCGCGTCTGAGCCTGTGCCTGTGAGCGCGTCTGAGCCTGTGCCTGTGAGCGCGTCTGAGCCTGTGCCTGTGAGCGCGTCTGAGCCTGTGCCTGTGAGCGCGTCTGAGCCTGTGCCTGTGAGTGCGTCTGAGCCTGTGAGTGCTTCTGAGCCTGTGAGTGCGCCTGAGCCTGTGAGTGCGCCTGAGCCTGTGAGTGCGCCTGAGCCTGTGAGTGCGCCTGAGCCTGTGAGTGCGCCTGAGCCTGTGAGTGCGTCTGACCCTGTGAATGCGTCTGAGCCTGTGAGTGCGTCTGAGCCTGTGAGTGCGTCTGAGCCTGTGAGTGCGTCTGAGCCTGAGCCTGTGAGTGCGTCTGAGCCTGAGCCTGTGAGTGCGTCTGAGCCTGTGAATGTGTCTGAGCCTGTGAGTGCGTCTGAGCCTGAGCCTGTGAGTGCATCTGAGCCTGTGCCTGTGAGTGCGTCTGAGCCTGTGCCTGTGAGTGCGTCTGAGCCTGTGCCTGTGAGTGCGTCTGAGCCTGTGCCTGTGAGTGCGTTTGAGCCTGTGCCTGTGAGTGCGTCTGAGCCTGTGCCTGTGCCTGTGAGTGCGTCTGAGCCTGTGCCTGTGAGTGCGTCTGAGCCTGTGCCTGTGAGTGCGTCTGAGCCTGTGCCTGTGAGCGCGCCTGAGCCCGTACCTGTGAGTGCGTCTGAGCCTGAGCCTGAGCCTGTGAGCGCGTCTGAGCCTGTGCCTATGAGTGCGTCTGAGCCTGTGCCTGTGAGCGCGTCTGAGCCTGTGCCTGTGAGTGCGTCTGAGCCTGTGCCTGTGAGTGCGTTTGAGCCTGTGCCTGTGAGTGCGTCTGAGCCTGTGCCTGTGCCTGTGAGTGCGTCTGAGCCTGTGCCTGTGAGTGCGTCTGAGCCTGTGCCTGTGAGTGCGTCTGAGCCTGTGCCTGTGAGCGCGCCTGAGCCCGTACCTGTGAGTGCGTCTGAGCCTGAGCCTGAGCCTGTGAGCGCGTCTGAGCCTGTGCCTATGAGTGCGTCTGAGCCTGTGCCTGTGAGCGCGTCTGAGCCTGTGCCTGTGAGTGCGTCTGAGCCTGTGCCTGTGAGCGAGTGAATGTGTGTGTGTAAAAAGAATGTAGACTAGGTTGGGGACATCAGTACAAAAGGGAATCAGGATGGCGATATTAGTACAAGAAAGGGACCAAGATGCGGACATTACTACAAGAAGGGGATAAGGATTTGGACAGTATTACATTGAGCAAAAAATTCTGGTATTACTGAAAATGTTACTTAGGGCCACGTCACACACACAGATATCTGTACAGATATTGTTCGCAGATCTCTGGTTGCAGTGAAATCATGGACACATTGTTCCATTTATATATGGCCACAAAATGGAACAATATGTCCATGATTTCACTGCAACCAGAGATCTGCGAACAATCTCTGCACAGATATCTGTGTGTGTGACGTGGCCCTTAGTCCTACAAGCAATGCGGCCCCTGATAAAAAAAATTTTCTATGTGCGGCCCACCAACCCAGCCGAGTTTGAGACCCCTGTACTATATACTACTATATACTATTTAATATATACTGTAATCAGGGGCGTAATAACAGTAGTCACTGGTTGCTGCAGGTTACAGGGGCCCGCCGACTGCAGAGCTTGTTTCAGCTGTATCCTCGTCAAGGATGCCTATCCAGCTGAGATGCATCATGGTGCAGAGACCCGTCGGGTCCATACACTGCGATATATGCTGCTGACAGACCGGCTGTGAGCTGACATTGAAGGTGTAGCAACAGGGTTGATGCATGACAATGACATCATATGCCTTGGCTTGCACTCCGATGTCAGCTGCCCGGCTGTGTGCTGGCTCCAGAGGACGCCGGGCGACATGGGAGCAGAGGGAAAGGTGAGTAGAATGTTTTTTTTTTCTTATGTCTTAGGCACAAAACAGGAATACATATACTAGGATAGGGACCATGTAAACCAGGATAGAGACATATAACAGCAAGGGGATTATATATACCAGGATGAAGACATATGTACCGGGAAGAGGACCATACATCCCAGCAAGGGGATTATATATACTAGGAAGGAGACCATATACTGTATACCTGTAAGGAGACCATACATACCAGGAAGGGATTATATATACTAGGAAGGGGACCATATATACCAGGATGGGGATCATATATACCAGGTTGGGGTGGGACCATATATACCACGATGTCCCCATATATACTAGAATGGGGACATATATACCAGGAGGAGGACCATATGTACCAGGAAGGGGACTATATATACCAGGATGGGGACATATTATATACCAGTATGGGGATATATATACCAGGACAAGGGCATATATACCAGGATGGAGACATATACCAGAAGGAGGACCATACATAACAAGATGGATGACATACAGGGTTGGACAAAATAATGTAAACACCTAACATTTTGGCATCATAATCTCCGAACATGTTATAAACATGCAAACCGTGACATACGGTATGTTAATGTTTTGTAGTTGATTATTTGTGTTAAGTGATATGTGTATGTAAATTACCTGTTTGTTTGTCGAATTGTAAGAACATTGATGAGAACCTGATACCAATGGCAGACCTTTTGGATTTTCAAAAAAGCCAAATTGTTGGTGCTTATATGTCAGGCGCTAGTGTAACAGAAAGTGCCCGAATGCTTGGCGTGTCAAAAGGTCCTGTCTCCAAAGTAATGACTGCGTTTGAAAGAGAAGGAAAAATGTCCGCAGCAAAGCACAGGTCCTGCCGAAAGTCAAAATTGACTGAGAGAGACCATCGGACTCTAAAGCGAATTGTGAGATAGGATCACAAGACCACGGCTCCGAAAATCACTGCTGAGCTCAATGAACACCTACACAACCCAGTGTCCACGAAAACTGTTTGACGAGAGCTGCACAAATCTGGATACCAACATAAATGTTTTGACCAGTGGTGTAACCAGAGTCTGGCTGACCCCGGTGCAAAATTTAGACCTGCCCCCCCCCCTCACACGCGCACACATTGGTCAGATGGATGGGCCTCATGTAACATTCTAAATCCTGTAAAGACTCACAAATTGGCCCCTACCCCCTTCATTATGCATTAATGTCCCTCATCATGTTATCTATGGTCCTCCTCCTGGAATATGGCCCTTATTGTGGTATATATGTCCCCCATCCTGGTTTATATGGTCCGCCTCCTCCCGTCACCATAGTCGTCCAATTATTACAATGCATCCTCATATTTTTCCTTATATTACAATGTATCCCCATAGTCCTCTATGAATTATAATGCATCCCATAGTCCTCCATTCATAAGGTAATACCCATAGTCATTCAATTATTATAATAAACCCCATTATCCTCCATATAATATAATGCAGCCTCACATCCCTCCATATAGTATAATGCAGCCTCATATCCTCACCATAGTATAATGCAGCCTCATAGCCTCTCCATATAGTATAATACAGCCCCATAGCCTCTCCATATAGTATAATACAGCCTCATAGCCTCTCCATATAGTATAATACAGCCTCATAGCCTCTCCATATAGTATAATGCAGCCTCATAGCCTCTCCATATAGTATAATGCAGCCTCATAGCCTCTCCATATAGTATAATACAGCCCCATAGCCTCTCCATATAGTATAATACAGCCTCATAGCCTCTCCATATAATATAATACAGCCTCATAGCCTCTCCATATAGTATAATACAGCCTCATAGCCTCTCCATATAATACAGCCTCATAATCTCTCCATATAGTATAATACAGCCTCATAACCTCTCCATATAGTATAATACAGCCTCATATCTCTCCATATCGTGCAGTATTATATATGCAGCCTTATATCTCTCCATACAGTGCAGTATTATATTGTATATGTAGCCTTATATCCTTCCATATAGTGCATCTTTATTATGTGCTGCCTTATATCTCTTCACCTAGTGCAGTATTATACTGTATATGCAGCCCTTTATCTTTCCATATAGTGCAGCCTTATATCTTTCCATATAGTGCAGCTTTATATCGTTCCATATAGTGCAGCCTTATATCTTTCTATATAGTGCAGCCTTATATCTTTCCATATAGTTCAGCTTTATATCGTTCCATATAGTGCAGCTTTATATCAATCCATATAGTGCTGCCTTATATCTTTCCATATAGTGCAGTATTCTATATGCAGCCTCAAATCTCTCCATATAGAGCAGTATTATGTGCAGCCTCATATCTCTCCATATAGTGCAGTATTATATATATACAGCCTTATATATTAAACACCTCCCCTCCCCCATAATCCTCTCGCCATAGTGCACTCACTTAGTTAAAAAAATAAACTGTACCTACCTCTCCTGGTTCCTGGACGCACATCCATGTAAAGCAGGAGCTGCGATCGGCGGGAGCAGGGGGCGGATCGAAGCGTAGGCCCCTTACAGGTCCAGGCCCCATCGCAACTGCAACCCCTGCGACCGCGATCATTATGCCACTGGTTTTGACCCCTCAAACATTTATGTCCCTCCACATCCTCACCATCCTTTTGATCGCTTCAAGAATAGCAAGGGTCCATATGTCAAGTCCCAAGCATTAAGGTGCACACCATCTTGCCTCCAGAACGCTCCTTGCCCAGATTCAAATCCGAGTGGCGAACTGCCACGGCCCTGTTACGAGCCATAAAACGGCCCTATTGACCTTGATTCTCGCTTTATCGACTCTCTTCACCAACCGTGCCCCCCGCCACACTGTACGTGGGACAATGTCAGACCCAACTGTGATAACTTTAGTGAACATGGCCCAGAGGCTTAGGATATCAAATTTAATATCCCTAATTAATTCTCTAAAAGGCTGTTGTCCTAGGTTGTTGCCCCCTAGATGAAGTACCAAAACATCAGGAGCCTTATCCTATCGAACAAAACAATGGAATTCTGTCAAAAACTGGCTCCACATCATTCCCCGTTTTTCGATCCACCGGATTAAAGTCCCTTCTGTTGGGATTCCCAGTTGCTGACCCGCTAGCCTCACTGCCGCTCTTAGAGCCGCCCAGAAGAAAAATTAATGACCCATGATCCACACTAATAATGCCCTGGAACCTGAAAGAAAGAATGCATGCATTAATCACCCAATAGGACCTCTTTTTTTTTTCAATCAAACACTAGGGACTTGAAGAAACTTAACTCATGCAACCGAACATAAGACCTATATTTTGTAGGTTCCCACCTCCCAATCCTCTTAATCACTTCCTCAGGCAAACCTCTCCTAGCAGCCTCCTTAGCCGCCCCAAACAAATGCTCCGTATAATGATCCACTGAAACACCCCCCAATGCCAAGCACCATTTAAATACCGCAATAAACTGATAACGTAACAAAAAAGAACCATCCTCATGAACCTGCAATGGCCTTCCAACCACTCTCATCCCCATTTCAAATTCCCGTAAACAGCGTACCGAGCACATCTTAGACCCAGGCACTCAATATAGCGTAATCCTCTGCCCCTGCTAAATCTTTGTCACAGACCACCCTTAATCCTTCAAATGTCCCACCAAGGTCAATAGCAAACCCAATTCAGTCATGGAGTCACCCAAAGCCGAGCACCATTCTTCCCATATGTTCCAGGCCTGAGCGTAAGCTGACCATGACCTGGCTGACAAAGACACCTGAATTAACTCCCTTGATGCCCGAATGGCAGATTCCACAACTCTTTCGGGCATCTCAGGCAAGCAGTCTCTGCCCCTGGCTCCAGACAATGAAATCACTCCCACTGTAAGCAAGAAGCAGAATCAGCAATCACACTCTTGAAACCGGGAAGAAAATCAGCCACAATCCAGGCGTTCAAACCAAGTGTTGTAATACCTTAACCTCATGAGGAGAGGATGCTGTTAGAGAGTTAATAGCTGAAGCTACCACTGAAGTACCAGAATGGAATTTCACTTTTCTGTTCCTGAACCGATCCCACCAGGTAACCAATGCTACCACAATGGGGAATAGTTTAATCAATATCAAGTTACCCACTAAACCCTTCTCCTGCCACGCTGGAGACCAAATATCTGATACCCATTGCCCTTGGCAATAAACGTCAAAGACTGTCCGGCCTAAAATGGACGTATGCACATCCAGATCACTTGTGAGCATCATGGGCTGTATCCACAAGGATCTGCCATTGTATGTCCGCAAGAACTGTGCCCAGATTTTTAAGTCTTCGTGCAGTTCTCTTTTAAGCCTGACAAAATGATGCACTGTCATTATGCCTGAAGCCGCTATTGCTAGTCTCCGACTAAACACTCGCACCATGGGCATGATGGGACAAGCAAAGTTGAGTTTACCCAGCAAGGACGGCAATTCTCGCAGGGTAACGTTTCGCATGCCTTCAACCTTGTCCACTTCCACTTTAAGGGTGACCAGTTTTTCATCTGGCAGTCGACATTCCATGACGTCAGTGTCAATAATTATACCTAAAATACTGCTAATTGTTACCGGACCTTCGGTCTTATCCTTTGCCAATGGTATGCCGAATCTCTGTGCCACGCTCTCCATTGTACGCAACAACAACGAACACTCGCCCGAGCCAGCTGCCCCGATGCGTAAAACGTCATCCAAATAGTGGATGATCGATTTCAAACCAGAGATGTTCTGTACCACCCATCCAACAAAGGTACTAAATACCTTAAAGTATGCACAAGACAACAAGGACCCCATTGGTAAGCAATGATCTATGAAAAATGAGTCATTCCAACAACATTCCAGCAAGTGCATGCTGTCGGGATGAACCGGCAAGAGTCTAAAAGCAGACTCTATGTCCGTCTTCGCAAGCAATGCCCCTCTGCCAAACTGACGTATCCACTCAATCTCAGCATCAAAAGACATGTATACAACCGAACACATCTCTGGATCGACACCGTCGTTCACCGAAGTGCCCTTCAAGAATGATAGATGATGTGTTAACCTAAATATCCCCTGTTCTTTTTTAGGGACCACTCCCAAAGGAGACACTATCAGATTAACCAAAGGGGGGCTTGGAAACAGGCCTGCCATATGCCCCAAATGCACCTCGTTCTCAAGTTTTGTAGTAACAACATCGGGAAATTGCAATGCAGAATGTACATATTTTGTGCAACAACTAACTATCCTATCAACGGATGAGATCTTAAAACCACCAGTAAAATCGGTCGACGGTAAGGCCACTGCCTCCCTAACAGGATACCTACTTAGAAAGTGCCCCATCTCTTGCACCCACACTGGTGTCACCCCTCTTGTCAATATCCTCATTTCCTTTACCTCTAGGACTTCTGAAACATCCGTGGCTTCCCCCGCAAGCGGTACACTTGTGTTTGAACTTGCACTTGGAACCGAATTTACAGCCCCCCTCATTGAATAGAAAAAACAGGCCGCGTTGCATCACCGCCGTGTATCCTGCCTTACCTGAACCGCCGGTGCTCCCTGGAAAGGACTGACTCCCCTGGGATGTTCTCGCTGGGGCCGTCACCTTCAGCCACAACGCATCACATCCTTGTGATCCCAGCGAATGCTGGATCGAACCGCTTTGCATTGACGAAATTGTTTGTCGTACTGCAGCCAAGCTAGCCCTCCATATACCCAAATCGCCTCCCCAATAGCATCCATGTAACAAAAAAGCACCGAGCAATTCTCAGGCACCTTTTCCCCTTTCACACTTGCCAGTATGACAAATGCCGGCAGCCAATTAGTGAAAGTCCGAGGAATCAAGCAGTATCTCCTCTTATCCTCATCCTTTTTTAGAATCATATATTCCCAGAAGTGAGGAATTGTATATTGTATATATTTTTGCCTATTATGCTGTATACATGAGTATATTATTAATAATCAATATTATTATTAGAGGTGGTATTTGGCAAATTGTGGTAAATTTAAAAAAAAAATTTAATTGATTGTGGTCTTTATCTGTGTTTTTTTGCTCGGTTTATATAAATTGATTGATAATTTTTGAAAAACATTTGGAAGTTGTATCGCTTTCAATTACTTCTCCTTTTCCTTGTTAAGCTTTTTTAGAATCCTCTCTTCATGTCCGATCTAAATTAAGACGCTCCAACTGCAATAGGGAAAATATCTCTCGTTTCTCCAAATTTTTTCCTGAACCTCCTGTTTCAAATAAGAACCCAGAGGCCCCTCAAAACAAACATATACCTCCCTCTTTGCCGCATCATCTAACCTAACCGAATCCTGTGAGTCTTTATCTGCCTGTTCAGACGACAGCACCGAAGTGGCAACCCCTTCCCCGATGCAGACCCAGACCCCATGGTAGCCTCGCTGGGTCAGACAACCCGATCCCCTAAAGCGGTGAGCTAGAAGCCTGCGATACTATCCCTGCCGTACTCGCTGGCTTCCCAGGCACATCCCTGCATAAGCCGATACAGTACAATCTGGGCATGTCAGCACGGTTTGTGTGGTCGGCAACCACGGGAACCCTCCATCACCTGGCTCCCCCAGGCACACCAGCCAATACTGCTAATGGGGACCCGGCTAGCTGCAGGCCACCCGTCCCTGACCTCACTGCTAAGTTATGCAGAGACTGTAACAAAATATTTACCTCCCTCCCCAGTAAAATAGATGCATCTACCTCCTCCCAGTACCAAAAAGTGGCGGGGGGGGCCACAATATAGTGGAAATGAGTTTTCACTTGTCTGCCTGGGTGCTGTGATCCCAGCAGCGGTGGGTCCTGGATCCAGTTGAGTCCCTGGTTCTGGGTGCTCATGTCTTCCGCTGACTCCAGCAGAGCCTCCCCCTCTCCAGAGGGGGGCTTGATACGAGCACAACATTTGTGTGAGCATTGTCGTCCGGGCCAGCCGACTGCTGCCTGCTCTCCCTCACAGGTGGCGGGGGCATTCCCTGTGACCCCTGATGGGTGCTCCTCCCGGGACTGTGTGGTGTGGTCCTGCAGCTCACCAGTCCCTGATCCTCCTGATCCCGCTTCCGCACTCCAGCACTGCGCAGCGACCTGGGCTCCAAACAGGTCTTCCCCCGCCGTCATGGTAGAAGGGGAGGCTGACTCCTCCCCTTGTTGAAGGCCCAGGAGCGTCACTTGGAGGGCTCCTTGAGTAATGTCAGACATGTGGGGGGTGCATGAGGACTAAAACGCACCAGAGGCCTAGCATCTCGCGGCCGGAGTGAGTTGAGTGGTGGATGGCTGTGCCCCCCGTCCTCCTCCCCGCAACAGGCTCCTTACAGAGTCCATCAACCATTGTGCACCACGGACGCCAGCAGCATCCCTGTGGTCATGGAGCATGGCCTCCACAGCATCCATAATTAAGTGCCAAGTCTGTAAGATTCTGTCAGGTGTCAGTGCTTCCCTAAATGGCCGACACCCTAAAATGGTTGCCCCCTTTTATATGATGCCCCATGAACCCTCTATCCCACAACACTCCTCCCTAAAATAAAAAAATGCTTCCACTGTGCATACCTCTAACCTCCGCCTCCCCCCTTTTTCCATTACCACCTACTGTTAACCCCTTGATTAATATCACTTTATCTGACTTTACACTAATCCCTGCATTCCCGCCCTAACCCTGTCATGTCGGCCTGTCTAATGGAGGCTCTGCCCCCCTGCCTGGACTCTCTGGACCACTCTGTCTATCCTGTACTTTCTACTCTGCATAGTCTCATACTCTCCTCAATGCTGCAGCCATGTCTTCCCACACACTGCCCTGCCTCATCCTGCTGACGTAAAAACATCAGTATTTTGCACCTGCGCTGCCTCCATCTTTTAACATGGGGGGCCTGCTGCACCCTGTAATGTATTAGTAATGTGACCAGAAATTGGCAAGTATGAACTTTTTTTATTTGATGTTTCTTGACATGGCAAGGTCGCCTACATCAGAACATCTCAATGGCAGAATTCTCGGTGGGTCCAGTTGACAGCCAATGAATGTGCCACCTAGCCTTTTTTTTTATTAAAACAAGAATATACATTTCTTGGGTCAGAAGTTTTATTTATATATATATATTCTTCTCTATTATATCAGTAAGCTTCTTGCCATCGTTTTAGGACATACGGTAACAAATAGACTTGATTAAAGTTTGTGAAGCTAAAGATGTCCAAAGATTCCAGGACAAAGCGTCTTTGTGCACAGAGAAAACAATATTGTAAATGCCAGGTCTATGGAATTCACATCTGTGCAAAATATGTGCTAATCTAGAAATAAAAAGGCTCTTATCGGCCTCCCTCCTCTGTCTTCACTACCTACATAATGGATAGCTGTGTTTTCAAAATTGCTTTGAGGATTTATGGTTGATTTCTGACATTCAAATTCTGATTTATTGAATATGAAAGACGTTTTTATGGAAAGCAGCCAAAAGGTAGCAGAACAGGTTATTCTCGTTTTGTTGGTCTTGTAAAAAAAGGTAACAGGGGCTTTACTGACAAGTGTAGATTAGCAACTGGAATCAACTGGACCCTAAAGCTCCCGTCACACACAACGACGCACCAGCGATCCCAACAATGATAATGATCCTGTAAGGATCGTTGGTGCGTCGTTACCTGGTCGCTGGGGAGCTGTCAAACAGGCAGATCTCCCCAGCAACCAGGGACCCACCTCCACATCGCTGGAAGTGGGAGGTCACTGGTAACTATGATAAACAGTGAGTATCTAGGCAGCGCTGCCTAGATACCCAGTGTTTATCATAGTTATCAGCGTCCTCCATGCTTACAGGCTGTGCTAAGCAGGGAGGACGCTGGTAACTGATAAACAGCGGGTATCTAGGCAGCGCGCGCTGCCTAGATAGTCAGTGTTTACCATAGTTACCAGCGTCCTCCCTGCTTAGCACAGCCTGTAAGCATGGAGGACGCTGATAACTATGATAAACACCGGGTATCTAGGCAGCGCGCGCTGCCTAGTCAGTGTTTACCATAGTTACCAGCGTCCTCCTGCTTACAGGCTGCACTAAGCAGTGAGGACGCTGGTAACTATGATAAACACTGGGTATCTAGGCAGTGCACACTGCCTAGATAGTCAGTGTTTACCATAGTTACCAGAATCCTCCTGCTTACAGGCTGCCCTAAGCAGGGAGGACGCTGGTAACTATGATAAACAGCGGGTATCTAGGCAGCGCTCGCTGCCTAGATACCCGCTGTTTATCATAGTTACCAGCGTCCTCCCTGCTTAGCAATGGTAACCATGATAAAAACAGGGTATCTAGGTATCGCGCGCTGCCTAGATACCTGGTGTTTACCATGGTTACCAGCCTGTGAGACCGCTGATCGTTGGTCTCTTGCTGTCACACGCAGTGATGCGTGCTGACCAGCGGGAGACCAACGACCTAAAAATGATCCAGAGCACTTTGTAACGATCAGCGATCTCACAGCAGGGGCCTGATCGCTGCTAAGTGTCACACTTAGCGAGATCGTTAGCGAGATTGCTGTTATGTCACAAGTTATCCACGTCGAAACGCGTTGTGGCAGGAGGGCTTTTATTTGTTGAATGAATAAAACTCAAAGGTAATATATTTAAGAGCATTGTGTATCCTGTCTTAGCTCTCAGCGCTTACTTTTATTATACCACATTTATTCATCGGCTGATGTCACAAAACCTGTGATGTTACAATGATCTTGCTAACGATCTCGTTGTGTGTGACGGGGGCTTAAAGCAAAATCTGTAATGGAGCCCCCACCTACCACATATTTATATGCTGGTGTCTTCTGATGTAACACAAAGACCATTGGATCACCCCAAGCATTAGGGGCTAAAAATTATTGAGACTATCAACTTGGTAGGAGGTTCCTGTTTTAGGATTGTTGATAAACACAAACCTATAGGATCAATAAAATTTTAAAAAAAAAGCTATAAAATGTAACTTTTCAAAAGACAGTTTGTCTTTGAGTTCTTCTTCTGTTCTTAGTTATGGGAATTACCGTCAAAATGGCGAGAAGTTACCATGTGCCCTTCATGATGCTCAGGGCCCAGGAGAGACTGAACCTTCTTTACTCTCTATTCTACTGGACAAAGGAAGTGACATAATAGATGTAAAGTTGTTGCTAAAAGTTTTGAGACTGACAAAGTTTTACAGTTTGTTGCCTAATGGTACCTTTACACGCCGCCACAACAGGATGCATACAACCCGCTACAATCTACAAATGTAGCTTGTGGCGCCAATATCGCCCGTAGTAGCGGCGTCTGAAGACGGGACGACACAGCCGGCTACAGATACATCTGTATCCGTGCACTGCCCATAAACAGATGGCAACAAAGCCGATTGTAGCGAGCTGTATCGGCGTGTAAAGACGTTACGGAAGGGAACTCTGGACACCCTGCGATGTAGCTGCAATGTAGCTAAGGTGTCACCCAGGCTCCGTGTTACCGCGCCCCATCTGCGATCATTGGTGGAAGCTCCTGCATGACGATTGGTAGTCGCTGCATAGGGCGGCATATTTAAGGAGCTGACCAGTCACACTGCACAATCGCTCGAGCGTCATGCATTAATCAGCCTCCTGCGATGCCTGGCCAATCATGGGTTTCTTGCTTTGTCCTATCAGCGTACGGACGTCTTGTAATCCACAATTGTGGCACGCCTATGTGCTGTCCCTGCTGCACCAGGTACGCCCATATTAGCTTGTTGTAGCGTTGTGTAAATGAGCTACAGATGGCTACTTGAGACACCCGGCGATGTAGCTAGCTGTAAATGTAGCGTAGCGTTACGCACCTTGTGGCGGCGTGTAAAGAGGGTGCGTTTCCCGTTTGTAACCGTTTGGCCGTGCTCGTGCACGTGAAGTAGCAGTTGGTATCCATCCTGTTGTGGCGGCGTGTAAAGGTACCTTTAGTGTTTTTTAATGTTGTAGTCGGACGTTTCTGTGATAACTGAAGAACAATGTAAACATTTTATAAGATCGAAAATTAAACTTTTATTGACAAATGCCGAAACTTTATGTGAAGTCTCAATATTTCCTATATTGAACCTTTTATTCCAAAGTTTTGCCCTTTTTCTTGGCAGCTGGATTTTCAGGGACAATTCCTGACTAATTTCAACATATTCTTGTCTAATAAATGCTCGGAGTTTATCACAATTTCTATGGTTTTGTTTGTCAATCTGCTTTTTGAGGATTGACCACAGATTCTTAATGGGATTGAGATCTAGGGAGTTTCCTGGCCGTGGACTCAAAATTTCCATGGTCTGTTCACCATGCCTTGAGACATGGTCTTCATCATGCAGGAAAAGCATTGTTCATCATCAAATGGCTCCTGGAAGGTTGGGAGAGGTTGCTCTTGGAGAATCATAAGATACCATTTTTTTATTCATAGCAGTGTTATTAGGCAAAATTGTGAGTGAGCCCCTCCATGGATGATATCACTGATTGACATAGACAGAAAGGGCCCCTGTGTAAACACAGAACATGGGGCCCTTTTTAGTCCAAGAAATCAGAATAATGCACAATGTCACCTGTTTTGGACATGGAAATGGCCCCCCTTACATCTTGTGCCACTATGCAGCTGCACAGGTTGCACCAATGATGGATGAAAAGCCTCCATATACAGCTCTGGAAAAAATTAAGAGACCACTGCAAAATTTTCAGTTTCTGCGATGTTTCTCTTTATGGTATATTTTTGAGTAAAATGTACACTGTTGTTTTACTCTATAAACTAATGACCACATGTCTCCGAAATTCAAATCTAAAAATGTTGTATTTATTTGCAGCAAAGGAGAAATCGTCAAAATAATAGAAAAGACACATCAGACCTCAAATAATGCAAAAAAAACAAGTTCATATTCATTTGGAAACAACAATACTATTGTTTTAACTTAGGAGAAGTTCAGAAATCAATATCTGGTGGAATAACAATGATTTTTAATCACAGCTTTCATGCGTCTTGGCATGCTTTCCACCAGTCTTTCACACTGCTTTTGGGTGACGTTATGGCGCTTCTGGCACAAAAATTGAAGCAGTTCTTTTTTGTTTGATGGCTTTGATACATCTTCCTCTTGATTACATTGCAAAGGTTTTCAATGAAATTAAGGTCTGGAGTTGGGCTGGCAATGACAGGGTCTTGATGTGGTGCTCCTTCATCCACACATTGGTTGACCTAGCTGTGAGGCATGGGGCATTGTCCTGCTGGAAAAAACAGTCCTCAAGGCCACTTCACACACACAGATATCTGAGTCCAATATCTGAACAGATCTCTGATTGCAGTGAAATCATGGATACATTGTTATTTGTACACAGCCACAAAATGGAGCAATGTGTCCATGATTTCACTGCAACCAGAGATTGGTTCAGATATTGGACTCAGATATCTGTGTGTGTGAAGTGGCCTTCAGAGTTGGGGAATGAAGCAATGGTTTTCCAAGGATAACCTTGTGTGCGGCTTCATTCATACGTCCTTCGCAAAGATTAAACTGTCCAATTCCAACCTTGCTGAAGCATCTCCAGATCATCAGCGATCCTCCACCAAATTTCACAGTGGGTGCAAGACACGGTGGCTTGTACGCCCTACAGGTCTCCGTCTAACCATTAGACGATCAGGTGTTGGGCAAAGCTAATAATTAAACTAATCAGAGAAGATTACTTTACTCCAGTCCTCTATAGTCCAATCCTTATGGTACCTTTACACGCGGCAACATTTCTAGGGTTTCCACAGGTAACTTACTGGTTGCAGTGAAATCATGGAGAGATTATTCCATTTGTACACAGCAACAAGATAGAACCTTGTCTCCATGATTTCACTGCAGCCAGTAAGTTACCTGTGGAAACCCTAGAAATGTTGCCGCGTGTAAAGGTACCATTATGGACTTTGGTAAACTTCATCCTGCCTCTCCTTTGCTCCTTATTAATGAAAGGCTTTTTTTCTAGCTTTACATGACTTGAGACAGTCAGAAGACATCAAACAACGAAGAACTGCTTACATTTTTGTGACAGGAGTGGCATAAGGTCACCAAAAAACAGTTTTTTATACATATCTTTATTAAAATAAAAGCAAACAAATTAGTATTCTTTTAATTTTCACACTGGTTACTAAGGCTTTTTTAAAAACAGCTGTCTGTCCTTTAAGGAAGAGTTTTCAGCAGACGCTTTATCATCAAAGGCAGAATTACAATAACAAGTAAACACCAGTAGACACAGCTGATAACACAGGATCTGCAAATCACAGTAGATGTCACAACTGACCCTGCTCTGCCTATCTTCTCTATGACCTCTACAATTGCTCATTAGATGCTTCAAAATATAGAAAGGTTCAGAATTTGTTCATTGTGGTTAATGTTCATGTGAATTTCACTGGGATTTAAAAATGTCCCAGTTAAAATGTCAAAATTGCTACATTTTATCTGTAGTGGAGCAAGTTCAGAGAAGAGCACCCAGGATGATGACCGGTCTGCAAACCATGTCCTATGAGGATTGCAGGATTTGGGTTTGTTTAAATTGCAAAAAAGAAGACTGAGAGGAGACTTAATAGCTGTCTACAAATATCTCAAGGGCTGTCACACTGTAAGGCATCAGCTTTATTCTCATTTGAACAAGGAAAAAGTAGAAGCAATGGGATGAAACTGAATGGGACGAGACACAGATTAGATATTAGAAAAAACTTTTTGACAGTGAGGGTGATCAGCAAGTGGAACAGGCGGCCACAAGAGGTGGTGAGTTCTCCTTCAACAGAAGTCTTCTGGACACATATGTCTGGGATGTGTTAGTGAATTCTGCTTTGAGGAGTGTTTTGGGCCAGATGATCCAGGAGGTCCCTTCCAACTCCACCATTCTATGATTCTATAATTTCAAATTATTATATTTATTACAAAACAGGGTGGGGGAACAAGAGGCGCAATAGTGCCCTATCACTAGTGACACTCAGATGTGGGTGGTATCATGCAGTTCCACTCACCTATTCCAGTTGTGTGACCCACAACTGGTTTAAAAGCATATCACAGTATCAGCTGCTGCAGGACCTCCACCGACCACTCCAAAGTGGAAAACTGCCAGAAAATATGGGAAGCAAGGTGTACCACGGTCCGCGCTGCTGAGTCCACAAAATCACCTGCGATGCAAGATGTTGTAGCAGTATACTTCTTTATTCCTTAAAGAACACACCCATAATTACTAATGTAAGGGGCTATAAATTCCCTGCTCCTATGGCTGATGTAATATCCATGAGGAAGGTGCCAGAAAGGGCACCGAAACGCGTAGGAAGGAATAAAGAAGTACGGTATACTGCTACAACATCTTGCATCCCAGGTGATTTTGTGGACTCAGCAGCGCGGACTGTGGCACACCTTGCTTCCCATATTTTCTGGAAATTATTATATTTAACAAAGATTATGATATGGAAAGAAAAAGTTAGTTATTCCATGACTATTCCATGAGGATGACTCCTATCATTAAAATGAAGGCACAAAACACTACATTAAGTCCCCTTTATGGTTTATCAGGAACAGAGTTATGACAATGTCTGATTTGGCAGCAAAGTCCTTTCCTCTTTAGTAAGTCTGATCAGTCTCAGTCACAACTTAATGTGCTACGCTATGCCCAGGTATGTAACGAAGGGGACCCAGGAATTGCCTTAGTATCATGGACCCAAATATTCCTAAAAATATGTCATATTTGAAGTCTAGTTGACGTGACTGCGCCATCATGGACTGTGGCAGAAATGACATGTAGGATTCTAAGAAACCTGTATCACAAGTCTTCTAGAGTTATAATGGTAGCAATATTGATTTCAACTTTCCAATATAGAAGATAAAAGTCACCATATTGGGCACTATGAAACTGCTCCTGAACAATCACATTTACTCCCTTTTCTTTAAATTAGAAAAAAATAAATAACCATAAAAGTAAAAAGTTCTCATGGGTGGGTGGAAATCTTCGGGGAATTAATTCCTAGAACTTTTGTGCATATGGTTTCCTGAGCGGACATCTGCATCTGTATTTTCTTTTCTAAACACTGATATACATTTATAGGCTAATTTCATGCACAAATGCTACACAGTGTAAACACAACCGCACAACCCCTTATAAATGCCTCCAGACTGCACTTTGAATAAAAAACATATACTTGCCTCCTGCATCGATGCCATTTTTATTCTCTGTATACCACCATTTCTGCTACGTAAACAATGTCAATGATAGGACCGGTTATGCAGGCATTAAAGGGGTTTAAAGTTCATTTTAATCAATAGATCTTGGAATAATAATAATTTCTACAATTGGATGTGATTAATAAAAGTTCCGTTTTGCTGAGATAGGCTAGGGTCACACTGAGCGCTGCACCTGCGGCAGCCGGATTCCGTTACAGTAGAGCTCAGCCTGCTGTAACAGCCAGCGGTAACATCGGGAACTTGGGGCGAATGCAGCCCTTAGTTACCCGATGTGTACCATAGTTACTGGCCACACACAAAGCTGCCTGGACTGCGGTAATAATGAGCGAAGAGAAAAACGTTGGCTGCACGGTTTTTCTCTGCGCTCAGGATTACCGCAGTCCAGGCAGCTTTGTGTGTGGCCAGTAACTATGGTACACATCGGGTAACTAAGGGCTGCATTTGCCCCAAGTTCCCGACGTTACCGCTGGCGGTTACAGCAGGCTGAGCTCTGCTGTAACGGGATCCGGCTGCCGCTGGTGGAGCACTTAGTGTGACCCTAGCCATAATCTTATACATGTGTCCCTGCTATGTACTGTGTAATGGATGTGTCTGACCGTACAGGGACATGATCTGATCATATCACATCTCCTGTGCTGAGATAATCTTAGGCTGGGGTCACATTTGCATTCCAAAATGTTAAAAAGCTCAAAATCAGATCAGGAACCGCAGCCCATAGGAGCCCATTATTTAAACCGCATCCGGATTTGCAACTTGCGTGAAAAATCCTGCAGGCTGCAGTTTTCGGAGCGGTTTGCAATCCGCCGCAGGATTGCTATAATGGGCTCTTATGGGAGCTCATGCGGCTGCCACAAGGCACATGTGAATGCCTGCGGCAGCCGTATGCTTTGTTCATCCCTGCTGCCACAGGGATAAACAAAGGGTTAAATGTGAATAATAGATGTGGGCAACATGTCTCTAGGGGGTGCCCACCCTCCCTAGAGACATGCTGTCCACACAGGTCAGCATGTGAGGGGTTAATATGTGCAATTATAGCATTGCCGGCTATTGTCGGCATTTCCAATTTTCTGAATGAAACCGGCGTCTCTTCACTGTGTAGTAGATACAGTACATAATGTACGTACTGTATGAGCCGCTATCCAGGGTCGTGAAAGCATTAACATTAGGTCTATGGGCAGCGCACCCCATATGCCTAATGTTAATGCTTTCAGGACCCTGGATAGCGTCTCACACAGTACGTAGATTACGTACTGTATCTGCTACACAGTGAAGAGACGCCGGGTGTCATTCAGAAAATTGGAAATGCCGACAATAGCCGACAATACTATAATTGCACATATTAACCCTTAACATGCCTAACTAAGGTGGACAGCATGTCTCTAGGGAGGGACATTAACCCTTTGTTCATCCCTGCAGCAGCAGGGATGAACAAAGCATCAGGCTACCGTATTGCACATTCTGAGCAATCCGGTTCCCGGATCTGGGTTTAAAGACACATTGTGAACTCAAAATGTGTCTGAAGGCTCATGGGATTACCGCTTCGGGATCTGGATGCGGTTATCGCAATGAGCCTTCCAAATGTGACCCTAGCCATAATGTTATCTCAGTTATCTCATGTTTTATCATATTAAAAATATTATTCCACGAGCTATTGATTAATATGAATTCTGTTTGTGGGGAAACCCCTTTAAAATCATCGTAAGCACTTTTTCAGAAGGATTGCAGATGGAATCCACCCAAAAAAGATGCTGTGTGCACATAACCTCAGACTGTTGTATGATGCTAGTTATACCCTTTATATGAATTCATCTGGATACTGTAAAAATAATCTTTGAAAGCATTTTATATCGCGATGTTCTGTAATAGAACATAGGTTATATTGGTAAAGAAACCTGTAAAAGAGAAGTAGTAAAGTAGTTCAATGAGTTTTTAATTACTTTCTGTCCCAAAAAATCAGTGAAAAACCTCAGTGTGAACACAACCTTAGGTTATGTGCAAAATGATCAGCAAAAACACCTTAAAAAATTAACATAGTATGCAGCAGTATAAAAACAACATTAATGTTGTTATAGCTTGACTCTGGGGCTTGATCTCGTGGCCATTGGATGTGTAGTTGGTTTCTGTCTCCATTGGACCAGTGCATTTTTTGTATTGGTCCAACTGCTGTTCTCTTGTCTTTCCTTTGCCTTAGGCCGGCTTCGCACCACGTTTTTTCGGCTGTCAGGCTGTGTCCGGTGCTTTGTAGGAGGCACCAGACACAGCCTGACAGCTCCGGACAAATAGAACCGGAGGGATATTGATGGCCTCCGGTCCTGTTTGTAGCCGGATGCTGCAGAGCGCAGCTGAAGGATCTGTGCCCTGCTGAAATGGTGCTGAACCACTTCACAGGGGACAGCTCCCTGGTGCTGAAGTTCAGCGTATCTCATGCTGAACTTTAGCCACCGGTGTCCGATTCCCGGATCCTCCCGGATCCGATTTGGGCAGAATTTTCACCTCAGAAACAAAAACGTTGCACGCAACGTTTTTGTGTCCGGGAGAAAAATCCGAATTGTCCCGGATCCTCCCGGACAGATGGAAACCGGATGGCACATAGCTGCCCTCTCCATCCGGCCCCATAGGAGTACTATAGGGCCAATACCGGATCCGGGGCTGTCCGGTTCACACCGGACAGTCCCGGATCCAGACAAATGTGGTGTAAAGGGGGCCTTACTGTTTTATTTCCACTCAAGCATGTCCATTTCTTGTTTTCTTTCTCCTATCACATCTTGGGAGGGGCTATTTATACTGACCATGCACATACCTGTGCAGGATATATGTTTCAAGGTGGATGGATGTTTTCGATTCCCAGCTCCTCAGTTCGGAATAATCTTGCTGAGTTATAATTTTAGCTTTCCCCTGCAGTTTGTTTGTGTGTTTCCCTTTCCATCATTCTCCCATTGTGTTTCATTTGGGATGTGGAGAGGCTCCACCGTATGCGCAAAACTTGTTGGGTTTCTTTCAGTTTCTTCTGTCTTCCTTGTACGGTAGTTATTTTCTGAGTGTAAGCTATCTCTATGATGGAGGTTCCCTGCATCCTGTGTTTGCATTTAGTATTAGGTTTTGCTCTATGATGGTAAGTTTTTTTTTTTATGTTCTCCCTTTTGGTGTTTAATCAGTTTAGGGACTTGCAAGTGTGAGGACCCTTGACGTCTGGGTTGCAAGCTTCCATATATTGGGCCAAAATATCAACTAATCTCTCACATTATTATTTGCACATTTTATACATTTTTGCAGGGTGTGGTGGGGTCTTCTGAATTTAGGTGGTACATTGGTGGGTCTGTCCTGTAAGATACACTCATATAGTGTTAGGCTGGCTTCACACCACGGCAGAGTCCGGTCCGGGGCTGTCAGGATGAACTTGACAGCCCCGGACCAGATCAGCACACAGAACCGGAGGGCCAAATGTGCCCTCCGGTCCGGTGTGCACCTGGACGCAGCTGCAGACGCTGTTGAATCAGGACCGCGGTTTGCGGAGAGCTAGCCGTGGTCCTGAAATAAAAGCGGCGTGCAGATAGCTGCCATCCGGCTCCATCCAGCCCCATAGGATACTATGGGGCCAAAATCTGGTCCGGGGCTGTCTGGTTTACACCGGACAGCCCCGGACCGGACTCTGGCGTGGTGTGAAGCCAGCCTTAACTAGCCCGCTCTATATGGCATCACTAATAGGCTATTGTTCAGACCACTTAATGATGTAACAGGCTCCCTATGAAAACCTGATTAGTGTGCAATTATTATGCTAAGCAGTTCCCCCTCCATTTTGGAAGGTTGCGAGTGGCTGCCATCAGCATTTTGCGCCTGGGCTCCAACCATCTCTGTGATGGAGGTTCCCTGCATTTCTGTGAGTGCATATAGTATTAGGATTGGCTCCATGGTTGTTTTTTTGTTGTAAGCTATCGGGATCAGAGAGACGGCGGTTTCACCAAGATTCTGGTGTCTAAAAATGTCCAGATCTCCAGTACCACGTATGAAGATATACGGTAAATATTATAAATGAATAACAAATAATAATCGTGCATCAGGTTATAGATTTTGCATTGGGTACCGGGAGCTTTCAGTTACCCTTTTGGTTTTGCACATTCATAAAAAATACTTACAATTCATCCTGAAATAAGTTAATCATCCTCTTCATTCAATAGAATTAGCAATATTGAAATTGGAGCATTGATTTTCCTACTTCTGACTTCTGAATGACAAACTCATGAGTTTTCTATTTCCCAATTCCTTTCCTGTTACGCTTATTGGCAGACGCATAATTATGTGGAGATGGTTTATATTAGAAGAGTAATGCTTTCAGTATGAAATATCATGACAAAAAATAATCAAATTACCATTAAAAAGAAACATACCTCACATGTTACTCAAGTCAGTATGACACCCCTAAGATTGTTGTCTCCAGCTTATCCCAGCTGTTTTAGTTCTAAAGAAATGTATAATTTCCGGTATATAAAAGGTTTGTCTAAAATGGAAAAAAAGTCTACTGCTTTTAAAAAAAACTTCATCATATCTAACTTCATGTTGTATGCAGGGGCGTAACTACACTGTGTTCCAAATTATTATGCAAATGTTCTTTTTCTCTGATTTTCCTAAATGGTCAGCACAACTGACAGTCATGTAATAAAAGTCATCACCCGTTAGAGTATACATCAAATTTTATTGAAGAAACCTCCCAATGATAACAGAATAATCTTAAAAATTAAAAAAAACTCTAAATGCACTGTTCCAAATTATTAGTCACAGTAGATTTTCTAAACATTTGATATGTCTTAAAGAACTGAAAATGCTCATTTTTTTAATTTGCAGCATTAGGAGGTCACATTCACTGACATAAAAATCTATTTAACTCCAAAAAATCCTAACAGGCCAAGTTACATGGTAACATAGGAACCCTTCTTTGATATCACCTTCACAATTCTTGCATCCATTGAACTTGTGAGTTTCTGGAGAGTTTCTGCTTGTATTTCTTTGCATGATGTCAGAATAGCCTCCCAGAGCTGCTGTTTTGATGTGAACTGCCTCCCACCCTCATAGATCTTTTGCTTGATTATACTCCAAAGATTCTCTATAGGGTTGAGGTCAGGGGAAGATGGTGGCCACACCATGAATTTATCTCCTTTTATGCCCATAGCAGCCAATGACACAGAGGTATTCTTTGCAGCATGAAATGGTGCATTGTCATGCATGAAGATGATTTTGCTCCTGAAGGCACGTTTCTGCTTTTTGTACCATGGAAGAAAGTTCTCAGTCAGAAACTCTATATACTTTGCAGAGATCATTTTCACATCTTCAAGAACCGTAAAGTGGCCTACCAGCTGTTTCCCCATGATTCCAACCCAAAACATGACTCCTCCGCCTAATTTTCATAATAATTTGGAACACAGTGTACAACAGGTGCATGGTTTCCAATTGCACCTGGGCCCTGGAGCCTAGGGGGCCCCAAAAGTACATTTGGCCTATAGAAACAGACTATGGAGATTTTCAATAATTGGGGGCCCCGTTGGAGCTTTCGCATCAGGGCCCATGAGCTTCAAGTTACGCCACTGGTTGTATGAGATATCGTAGATTAACAGACCAACCAGAATGAAGTGCGACAGTAAGGCTAGAGGGTCACAGGCTGAGAGGTAACAACAATGGGTGCAGGGGCTTCAATCACATCTGGGACCTGGAGCTTGAGGGGCCAAATGCATGCCCTTGGCCAGTACTGTTAAAGGCTTGCAATATTTGGGTTCCCCATTGGAGCTTTTGCATTGGGGCCCATGAGCTTCAAGTTATGCCACTGTGCCACTGGTCACAACCTTGCATATTGGCACGACTGGCCTTTATGGGGGTTTTCCTGACTGGAAGTAGTACAGATATAAAATCCAGGCACTGCACATAACAGAGAACTGTACTTAAGGTACATTTTACACAGACAACAGTCATAGCCAGGGCTGCTTCAGCCATGGAGAGAGGAGCACTCACCTAAGGCATCGGTCTGAGGTGTCTCTCCAGAGGCATGATTTCGTAGGATTCAGTTATTTTGTTTGCATTCAATTGTAATTGCATTTTTTTTAGACAAAAGTGCAATTGAAAATGTAAGCAGCGCTCCGACACTATAGGTGCAGCAGAGCAATAATCAGCCTCCCATCGATTCGTGCAGCAGCATGATAAGATCACTTCATCACATTCCAGCCCAGCAGAGTAGGCGAAGACGATGGGGGCAATCGCTATATAGAGTCAAACATTCAAAGGATATTTACCATCAATGAATGGAAAAAGTGTGAGGGCACCATATGGAGAAAGAGCATACTATAGAGAGATACAGTGTGAGGGACAGTGTGATTGCACATCATAGGGAAGGGTAGTATCAAGAGGAAGCACAATGTAGAGAGTGAGGAATATAGAAATGGAGTACAGCAAAGATAAAGGGCAGTATAGAAAGGAGAAACAGTATAAAGAGAGTGCAGAATGGGGGTACATAGTGAAGATGGGAAAAACTGGAGGGGGGATGCGTAGATAAGTATAGTGTGGGGGGCAGTGTGGAAATTGTTACAACAGGAGGGAAAACCATGGAGATAGGACAATATGAAATAGTGTTAGTGTAGTGTTTAGAGTTCATAAGGATGGACTGAATGGAGATTTTAGTTTATAGGCATGGAGATTATTTTTCATAAGGGGGATGGTGTGTCTGGTATAGTTCATAAAGTAAGCAAGTCAGGTGGTTATAGTTCATGAGAGACAACAATGTGGAGGCAATATTTTATAGAAGAGAACAGTATGGAGGAAATGTACCTTAAAGTGAACCTGTCACCCCTATTGTGCTTTTTAAACTAAAGTGCCATCTGCAGCAGCGCCTATGCTGCATTCTGTGAAGGTGGCCCTTATCCCGCTACCCTTCCCCCGGTACACCAAAAATACAACTTTAGAAACTTTCCCGCCATGTATGCTAATTCATACTTACATCCAGTCATCCCCGCCTCGCTGGTCTTCCTCCACCTCTTCATTGTTCTCCACGTGCCTCTTCTTGGGTCCCAGTCTGCTTTCTGGCGCCTGCGCAGATCCCACTCCAGCCTGCGCGGGCACCCTGTGCTCTGCCCTGCTGTGAGTACAGCGTCTGACTGCCTTACGCCTGCCACATTTTCAAAATGGACAACGTCTTTGATTTCAGTAATAACTGTTTATCATTTTATTTTCCTCGTTGTGGTATTCGAACCTTTGCTGCTGGATTTTTGCTACCAGATTCCCTCTCAGATTACAGCTGATTACTGGGGGTTTCTAGAAACTTGTAAACTGATCCAAAAGAAAGTGATTACCTAGAGTGAACAACTACTTTAATAAATTAATAATAAAAAATGAAGTGACTGTTTGTTACGTTTTGGACCTTATTAGACTTTTCATTTTGAAGACCTCAGATTGCTTCCAGTGAATAGAGATTTATTTTTTAACCCTATCCAGAACCTGGGTTAGTTTAAAACCAAATTTCAGATCAATCCCCTGTGATTTTCTCTTGCATACAAACTCTAATCTTGAGTACTAGACCAGGTTTAAGTTGGATTAGAAAACCTTGGATCATCCAAAACATTAATGATGGAAAGTTCTCACTTGTGACAGACGCAACTCTGCAAGAATGTCACTCCAGATGCTTCTGCCTCTTTAGTGTAAAGCCAGCGTTACTGAAGTCGAGAAATGTTCTGCAGAAGGATCCATGAGGTCAGAGCCGCTCTAGTTTAATTACCTTATGGAAGAAATTATTTGTCAGCATCGGAAATATTTTATAACTGTTATAATGGCAGCCTGACAAGCGGCACTTGATATTTTTACGTAATGTAGAAATGTATAATATCTTTACAGGTGGTTTATATCATTGCAAATTTATTTATGCAATGTTGGTTTCAATTATTAGGTAGCAAGGTATTGACGTTTCTTAGCTTCTTTGGATGGGACCTGAAGAACCAATGATTGACCTTTATATTTCCCTAGACCAACATGGAACTTGCAAGACTGAGAAAAAAACTAACTGACTTGGGTCATTTTCTTTTATTTTTGCAGATTTTTCCATATAGTAGCAACATTTTCAGCAATGATGAACAAAGATTGTTCTCATTCATATCCTATGTCTCTAATAGAACTCAATCTAATGAGGACTGAGCTACATTTGAGACTGCCTGTACTAGACATGAAGTTTTAAGAAGGTATCAAAAGAACAGGGTGCCATAATAAATGTTTAACAGCAAACATCTACATTTCAAATAGATTTTAGTTTAAATATAAAAATAATATATATTGCATGATGTAAAAGCAAATTTTAACATTCAATTGTGGGACATTCCTCATTATGACATTTTGTCTGCCCAGCGTCACTGTCATACCGGCCGAGACCCTGAACTCTCATGTTAGGGATGCCACCATACTTCCTGTTCTGGCTCAGTCTCTCTGCTCGCTCTGGTCCCATCTTTCCCCGCCAGTACCCAAGGTCCGTGTATGCACGGTAAGCTTCTCTAGAGCATGCGAAGGGCGCAGCCACATCACGCTGCTCTTTCTTAAAGGGTCTGCGTGCCCTGACCTGGAAGTGCCTTTCAGCCTGTGGCTGAGGGGCACTCAGTAATTCAGGCAGCCTCCCCAATTGGGAGGTGCTTGATTAATGTGTCTAGTTAGTTGTGTCTTCCTTAGCTAGTTGGCAGGTCCACCTTTGTGCTGTGCCTTCTTGCTGTTATTAACCTATGGCTGTGTTTTCTTTCCTGACAGGTACCTGAGCCTTCCAGTCACCACCAGCTACTACCATCTGCTGTGCTTATCTGTCACAGCCAGCTACTACCATCTGCTGTGCCTACCTGTACCTACCAGAAATAACAAGTGTAAATGGTTAGATCGGGTGCCAGATGATAGCAGAGAAGGAGTAGATTCTTTGGAACAAATCTTTTTTATACATGCTTAGGCAACACAACACATTTCGGCGGTTTACCACCTTCATCAGGTGTACCTGCCAGTCACAGCTGTGCATACCTGTGCATACCATAGTCCACCTGTGTCTACCTTTGTCTATTCGTCACCACCTGCTACCACCATCTATTGGCTCAGTTTGAGCATCCGCCTCTGCTGTTCCTGTGGTCATCTTAGTACTCTGTCCTGTTATGCCAGCCTGCGGGGCACTGGGATCCCCTGGAGTTGCTCTCTATCAGTTATCTATCAGCATAGCCTATCTCCACCTTCTGTGGTTATAGTGAAGCCTCGGTGGCCGTTCTGCACACTGTTTAGAGATCATTTAAAAGCTTTATCCAGTTCATTTTAAAACTAATAAACAAGAACAGCCATAAATAAAATAAAATGGTGGCATATGATCTTTACTGATTGACTGCAGGTGTTACGGACTGGATATTTGTTAAAAAAAAAAAAAAAAAGGACCAAGAGGATTGCTGAATCAGGAAGGGATTGACAAGATGAGTAGCTGATGATTTGTTTCTGAAACCATGTAGGTAACCATTTTAATAATAAAATGTCATGATTTAAGAGCCAATTCATCGTGTGTGGTTTTTTAAGTCAACTTTCTTGTTTGACTTGCTGTTTGTGCTGACATTTTTTGCACCAAATTTATCAAACCCATGCATGTGAATAATAGATTTTGTGCAAACCCAAAATTGTCTTTTTCTGACTGTAAGCTAAAAAGTCAACATTTTCCAAACAGTTGCAAAAGGGGGCTGGCATAAATTAAATCACCCCAGGGAGGGCTGGAGGTAGTATTGCACTAAATGTTGTGACCTTTTTCTTCAAAGTCACAGTTTATGATTCTGTTAAAGTGAATGTGTCAAATATCCATAAGTAATGGTACCTTTACACGCCGCGACGGCAGGCTGGATACATCCCGCTACAGGCTACAAATGTAGCTTGTAGCGCCAATATCGCCCGTCGTAGCGGCGTCTGAAGACGTGACGCTGGAGCCGGCAACAGATACATCTGTTTCCTAGGTCTGCTCGAAAACTGATGGCTACAAAGCCGATTGTAGCGAGCTGTATCGGCGTGTAAAGAGGCAACGGAAGGGAACTCTGGACACCCGGGGCTGTAGCTGCAATGTAGCTAAGACGTGACCCAGGCTCCGGATACCGCGCCCCATCAGCGATCATTGGTGGAAGCTCCTGCATGACGATTGGTAGTCGCTGCCTAGGGAGGCATATTTAAGGAGCTGACCAGTCACACTACACAATCGCTCGAGCGTGCTGTATTACTCAGCCTCCTGCGATGCCTGGCCAATCAGGATGATATTGCGCCGTCCTATCATCGTACGGACAGCTCGTAAGCCAAGATTGTGGCACGCCTATGTGCTGTCCCTGCTGTACCAGGTCCGCCCATATTAGCTTGTTGTAGCGCTGTGTAAATGTGGTACGCTAAGCTACAGATACATCCGGCGATGTATCTAGCTGTAGATGTAGCGTAGCGTAGCGCACCTTATGGCGGCGTGTAAAGAGGGTGCGTTGACCGTTTGTAGCCGTTTGAGCGTGCTCGTGCACGTGAAGTAGCGGGATATATCCAGCCTGCCGTCGCGGCGTGTAAAGGTACCTTAACTGCTATCATTTTCTAATTCCTTTCTCTAAGCTCTCTCTCTATTCATGTATTTCTATTATTTATGCTTTTCTTCTATCCTGTGTAAGCTTCAAAATAAAAGATTAATTCCATCTGTCAATCACAGTGAGCTCTCTGCTGTCCACTCCCAAGGAATGAATATTCATGCATCATTAAATTGTCCTGCCCTCCCCTCTGAACTGTCTGCTATGTGACTCATTGCACTATTGCAGATTCTGCAGACAGAGCAGAAAGGAGGGGGAAGACATGTGTGCTTAGCTGAAGCTTTGAGCTCTTCATGTCATTGTGTGTATGAGATATATGTGTAGTGTCTGCAGTCTGAGATATTTCTATGTGATTATAAGAACATCTTATCAGCTCCATTTGCTCAGCAGATACTCACATTACATGTATGCAGGAAAACCAATGTGCTTATAATAGAAATCTCTTACACAGTGCACACAGTACAGGACAAAACACCTCTCCCCTGCCAGCACAGAGCAAAGAGAGGAGGGACAGAACTCCATCTTGGGTGGGTGTGGATATTTAAATAACACTTATACAGTAGCCGGACTAATCCTCTGTAAAAGTGATCGACAGGACTAATGCACCAGCTCCATGCAGGGTCTGAAAATGCTTATACCATAGAAACTAGAAAGTGTACAATAATGATTTTATATGTTTTAAAAGGTCTGCCTAGGCACTATCCAAGGGTAATATTAGTATAATGCTGAAAAATTACCTGACAGTGTCCCTTTAAAACATCTGGAAAAGTCACATTGATGTAAAAAACATAAAACCAACCAAAGTACAAAAAACAACTTGAGAAAATGTCATAAATTGTTTCATGAATGTGTTGCAAATTAGAAAGTCACTATTTGAGAGGTATTCACACCAAAAAATGGCAGAAATGCAATGATATTTGTTCTTTTTTTAATGGTGGGGTATACAGGGAACCAAGGAAAGAATGGATCAGCAGGCGACTGACCGGAGTTCTTCCTTTTTGATAACACTTAGATTTACTTTTCTCATTTCTGAAAGTGGGAAACCTTAGTCCTTTTCCTTAATAAATAAGTTCCAACTGAGCACAAAATAATGGCCTCTCCCATTAAAAAAAAAATGTGTGGAAGGGATTAGTGTTCTGCGAAGATTTACGGGCAAGCCGAGCCAAACTTATTGCGTGGAAGGATTAAAAACAGTTTCACGTAATTGGAAAGATGGATTAGCCAACACAGCCCATGGCTGGCACCACGCTGCCAGTTGCTATAGTGAAAGAGAACATAGCTATATACAAGTACTCTGATGTTTTTCTTAACACACCCATCATCCTATGCTACAGGTTCAATCAGATAGTTTTCATCCTGAAATACCTAATGGATGTTATTTCCTTTTTGTGATTTAGTGGACATGCCAAAAAGTAAGACGGACCAGGGCTTTGGACATCTGCCCATCAATAAAACAGAAACGTATGATATTTTTGCATGACCGCGTTTCTATGAAAAGAACTGAGTAATTGCATCCTTACCAGAGGCGGGCAGACATGCTTATATAACAGGTACAGTCTCTGATCTATCACAGCTGGCTTTCCATATTTACAGATATAATTACCATTACCTCTTCTGAGATTAAAGATTTTTGTACTTACAAAAGGAATAAATCATCAAAAATGGCACATTATTTAAAACAGATTCTATTCTAATCATATTTTCATAATATTTGATGTTTTTGTTTGGATTTCCTTATAAAAAGTCTCCAGTTTTACACTGGGTACTAGAGCTCTAAGAAAGGAGGGTGAGCAATACAGTGGCCAACATTGGTAGCCATGATACATTATAATCTTACCCATTAAAGTGACTCGGTCAGGTCATTTTGTAGTGTGATACTAATAGTATCCTTGATTCACTACTCAAGTGACCTGGTAGCCCTTTTAAAATATGTAGAAATCATTAACTGTATCCCATAGTTTTCTTACTATAAGCATCTGCACACCCCGCAGGCAGCTGGCTGCACTAGTCCAGTCCATTAATTGCACTCCTAACTAGTCAATAGTATGTAAATGTTATTTAGATATTTATGCCTACCTAGGCTGGCATTCCTCCCTTCCCCTGTGCTGAAGTTAGTCACTGAAAATCTCAGGCTTGTGCAAGCTGCTTCTGAGGGAGAGGGAAGGGATGGAGAGGAAGGGAGAGATAGGAGAGGGTAAACGTGTTTGTTGCTCTGAGCACAAGCTGCAACTCTTGTAGTAACATCACTACAGTGTGTGCTGTCTGTGAGAGATTTCTTATGTTTATATGATCATTTGTTTTCCTGCATGCATGTAATGTGTGTACCTGCTGAACAAATATTCACTAAACAAATAAAATATCTCAGACAGCACACACTACACATATGCCTCACATACACCCAATGATACTGCCTAATAATGGAGGGAATTGAAAATGTCAGAGCTGCAGCTGCTTGGCGTCTGCTAAGAGCATACATATTCCCCCTTCTTCTGCACTGAGTGCTGACAAGACAGGATCCGCTGCCCAGGAGGGCAGCACAGACAGGAGGATACAGAGCCCCCCATGTGAGTGACTTCCACTGAACTTTTCTTGTGTGCTTGCAGTGGAGGACAGTGCATAGGTACTGATGTCACTACATAAATATTCATTCCCTGGGGAGTGTGCAGCAGAGAAGTAAGTGATCACTCACTGTGATTGACAGGTGGAATTAATCTCTTTTTTGCAGTTTACAGAAGATGGGGGAGAGTATAAATAAACTAAATACATGAACACTGTAGAAAAAGCTTCACCAGAGGAATTAAAACATGATATCAGTTACATATGGATTTTTGACCTGACAGATTCCTTTTAAGTTGTAGAAGCTAAGGAGGAAAGATGTGGGAGCAGTGGGTCCCACAACCAGTTCCCCTACTGGAACTGCAATAAGAAATATACCAAGGGCCTATTCTCGGCTCTAGAGGATGGGGAGAGAGGAAAAAGTGGGTGCGGGGCAGATCTAAGTGCAGACCATAGGGTATTTGTCACAATTCACAAGGTTCTTAAGGTTCTTTGCTCACCTTTGTGTGATCTTGTATCAGGCATATATAATCCAATTGTGCTGGTTCTCCAAGAGTTCGCTCCTTCCTGGCCTGCAGTTAGGTTTCAGAACAATCAGGCTAAGCAGCTTCTGAGCCCGTCAATGGATAATCTGGAGAAGGTCTGTTACAATCACTACCCAGCGCCTCCAGGAGGGAACACAAGGATCCGGTGTCATTTATAAAATTTATTCCAGTAGAAAAATGTATTTCATGCAGTTCATCAATAGGGTACAACGCGTTTTGGCTAAAAATGTGCAAAACTATAGCCTTAGCCTCCTCAGGCACCTGAAGATGCTATAGTTTTGCACATTTTAGCCGAAACGCGTTGTACCTATTGATGAACTGCATGAAATACATTTTCTACTGAAATAAATTTTATAAATGACACCAGATTCTTGCGTTCCCTCCTGAAGCGCTGGGTAGTGATTGTAATAGACCTTCTCCACATTACTGGAACTGCAACGATATACATGTTGGGTGCTTATTTAAGGGGGTGGTTGGTACCAGGAAACTGCTACTCCTGAAAATGCTGGCTCTATTGTCTAAATGTAAATGTTGTCAAGTAGTATGAAGTATTTCTGTACAGTAATATGATAAAAGTGTTATATAGGTGTAGATGTAGCAGAGTCACTTGTGCCTTGCAGGTAAGGAAGTGCTGCTATGCAGGAGGCTGTTCTGGGTAGCTCAACCTGATGCCTGGTGCAGGTTTGTGGAAGGAGCTTTGGACTTAGGGGAGAATTGAGCTAACTGGGACAGAAAAAAAGGAAGTCAGTGAAGGCTATGGAGTGCTAGAAAGGACCTCACATCTTGGGCAGTACTTGGGTCAGATCGGTCCTCTGCAGGCAGATTCCCCTGTATGTCTAGGGCACAAGGCTCCAGTAGGGTAGCCCTGAGATAGGCACCTGAACCACTCCAGATGAAGGAGTACAGACATGAGGCTATTGGTACGTGAGAGGGACGGGACCCTGGTTGTACTGGGAACCTGGAGCTGAGAACCCTGGGAACTTAATAAAGTAGTCAGGGCAATGCCAGTCTAGAAGGAAATGTAGAACAGCCTTGAAGAATACTGCAAATAGAAACAGAACCATACAAGTGCATTTGCCCATTGTAACGTGTAACTTTTGAATAAGAATGTTTTGTCAATTAAATGTTTCATTTTATGAAACAAAATGGTGTTACCTGATTCCATGTGGTGAAGGTTCTAAGATGAAGGGAACCTGACTATAGCAGTCAGTAAGTAAGGGCCCAGCACCCCACACGTTTGATAAGGGACATGCATTCTCTGTAACAGGCCGGAGTGTAATTTGAGTCTCAAATTGTATATACAAATAAAATATCAGATTTAAACCTAACGCACCAGTACAAAACTGATAACATAAATACAGAACCAGGAACAAGCTCATAACTTAGATACAGCACCAAGCCCATGAAAATTTATACAGAACCATAATCAATCTCATGACTTAAACTCAAAATATAAATATGTTACCAGAAACATGCTCATAAGATAAATTCAACACCAGAACAAAGTTCATACCTTACATTCAGAAACAGAAAGAATATCATAACTTAAAACAACACCCAAGCTAAAAACAAAGATAAAGAACCAGAACAATCATTAGAACACAAATATACAGTATCACCAGAAAAAAAAATCAGTAATGTGTGAGGCTACGCTTGCTGGATCTAGTAGGGCTACACTCACTTGGCAACGATATTCAAACACACAGCAAGTCTCTTCATTTAAGTAAGTCCATATCAGGTTTATAAAACTTCATAAAGCAGGGACACTGAGGGACCGGGCCTGAACCAGAGTGCCAGCTCTGCTGAAGTGGCAGGGAAACTGCATGCCCCAACCACAAAACCTGGCGGGTTACGAGGTTTTTATGTCCCGAGACCCAACTTCCGGCACAGCGAAAGGCAGGCCATCGAACCAGTGCTATGAAACCCGGAAGGGTGCCCACAGAGAGAGCCCATGACCGCTGGACCGTAGCTAGTATGCGGAATAGACTGAAGAGGCCCGAAAGGAACATGAAGGGGGTGTCGCAGACAAGCCGTCCCAGCTGCTAAAACCAGACTGGAGCCGCTCTAGCACTGAACTGTGTATGTTGTAAAACCTGACGAGCAAGAAAGTAAACCCGGTAAAGCTCAGAACTGTGTAAGACTCTGATTGTGCGCCTGAGAGGTGGCAGACTGACTTGCGGCCGGCAGCAGGAGGCTGCCTTAGGGAACGGAGAACTTTACAACTTTACACTACAGCTACACTTTTTACACGGTAGCCCTGGGGACCAGCCCTACCCATGGAGGGCGCAAGATCTCTGCTGCCACCCCCATCATCTCCAGTGGTCCCGACTGCTGCGGTGGCTACCTCTAGCCACAAACCACAGGTGGGTCACGATTAATTTAAAAAACTGTTTTTCCTCACCCTATTTATTGACTCGCCCCGGGACCACAAAGCGGGTCACGACACTGTGACATCCTGCAGCCCCAGTCGACAACGAGAAGGCCCAGTTCCGAGTATCCCATGGCCCCGGGGGCGACTCACGTACATCACAACAGAGACCAAATACAACATCAGGTTAATCCATGTCATTTAAATTTATACCATGTAAAACTACACTTCCCAGTATAACTAGAACACTGGTGTTGGTTGGGAGATATTGGGAGATGTTCAAGCTACAGATGACTGGTTGGATGTGGTATATTCTGGGTAGTGGTGTTCATTCACCAAGAGTGTTGTTGTTGTGTTTTGAAAAACCCATTCATTTTGATAACTATCAAACTCATTGTCTCGAAGTAAGAAAAGTTTCAGTATTCAGCGGAAGAGCTGTATTTGACCTATTGATATTCACTCTGGCCAAGTACATCACATAAGGAAAGACTCACTGTTTGACCATGTCTGAGATTTTCGACAATAATGCTCAGTTATAGCAATTATCTTCTGTCATGTCTTCCTATAACATTACTGTGCTTCAGAATCTCACGAAATACATACGTAAAAGAACCAAATCAAAACTTTTTTTAAAAGGAGACGGAAAAAGGTGTCAAATACTGTAGTGTGGATTGCTACCATGCTTTCAAGGCAAAAAATGTTCAGCTATTATAAAACATTTTATTTTTATTTCTTCTTTTCTCCTTCTAATTTTCTTATTTCTTCTAAATTTTGTTTCGTGATCCTTCTTGAACAACGCACAATCCCCCCGCTAATAAAAATTACCATAATCACAATATATTCATGACTTCACCAACCTTATGGTAATTTTTTCAATTCTTCTCCATAAATCTGCCATTTTATTGCAGAGGAAACAAAGGATAGCCCTTAACCCTCCACCCCCAACTGTGAATTCAATTTAATGCCTCAGTCAGTTTCTCTGCCAATAAAAGGATAAATAAAATTACCGTGCTCTCGCCTACTGACCAGAGTCTTGCATAAGCCTTGGGACTGTTGAATAAGTTACCCTACATCAATGTTTGACAACAAAACATCCTGTGTTCTCTTTTTTTGGCCGCCCTCTGTTGGTTTCTTTTGTTTCCGGTAGCTAATCAAAAGTACAATGTCTTTGGAAAAATAGCTGTCATCATATGTTTGCATTTCAAATCAGTTACTTTCTTCACGGATGGGATTTGCTGGGGGAAGGACGGGTGAATGAGGATACCTGCTATATTTCCCTAGAAACAGCCTACGGGACTTTTCAGAACAATTCTCCCATGCAGATCCCAGATGCTATACCTATTTGTATAGATTAATTTCTTGGTGCGTCGTACGGCTTATCGCTTTATGACATTAGACAAGACTCTGGAACTGTTAATCTCGCCTTATAAGAAATAGAATAGAAAAACAATACAAAGACTTTGTCAGATCAATCGACATAAAACGCCATTGTTAATCTTGTGGATACAATGAGGACTAAGTCAACAGTCTCACGTTTCTATTTGCAATAGGTTCTTAAGTAGCAATACAAAGGACTGCAATATAAATATACATGAAGTGTAGTAATACAGAGAGAGAGTGTGGATTCAACTATGACAAAATATTTTATTCTTGTCTAAAACTGTTTTGAATTCACTTTCAGATACAATATTATGGAATTCAGAATTCAGGGGGAATCAGGACAATCTGCTACAGAATCCTTTTAATGTTACAACGTGGATTCTTGTTTAAGAATAATTTGGATTTCTAAACCGGAATCCTAAAACATTATACTACAACCAAAAGTCATCAATTTGTCTCTGGAAACATCCATTTGGTTCTACCCTCATCTTCACCTGATGAAGACAGATACACCGTCGAAATGTGTTGTGGGAAGTGAGGGATAGTAAAGGTCGGTAAAATTTCTCCCCTGTTAGTGCCTGCTTTCTGAAGCCCTAGCGCTCCTAATAAGACCGCTTTGTTCTTCCTACTTGTTTACCTGTTCCCTCGCTGAAGGATCTGGCGGCAGGAGCAGCTCTGGGCTTAGAATGCAATCAGTGAAGGACCTGAAGTTGCCCGGGTTACCATATACCGATAACCGAAGGACCTACCGTGATGCACAGATCTTCGATCACGTGATCTGTACCCGGAAGTGACGCGGCGGGTCCTATCTCAGCAGTGAGGAGGCTTCCTGGACTGGTGCTTCTTATTAGACCACCGTCTGAGAAGCTGTATCTGGGGTTGTGCAGAGTTGCACAACCTCAACAGGTTAGTGGCCAAGGCCTCCACCCCCATATAATCCAACAGCATTAAGTACTTCACATTTGCTCCCCTATTTTTTGTTTCTACATGACATCCTACAGTAACCTCATCGGTGTGCAGATAAAAATAACACCAATCACCTCCCCCAAGTTGTGGCAGGTTGAGTGTGATTGCTGCACCGATATTATGCACTTGTGTAGCCATATTACTGGGCCTACTGTGTCCTGCTGAGTGCAAAGGACATCTTTTTTTAGTAAGCTTTTTGAACCGCTTTTTGATTTAATTTCTACTGCAATAGAGCCTAGTGAATGAGACTAAGCACAGCAGTACATAAAGTAACCGCGGCATGCATACAGTTGGTGGTGCACAAGTCAGATCAAAACCCACAGTATAAATTCAATAATACTTGGCACTCAAATGGTGGGAAGATAATTTCCAATTCTTTTGTTAAGGTGTTTATTAAGTGTTTAAAGCAGTGCTATAGTTTGGCATCCACCACTAACTGAAAGGAGCTCTTTCCAGTCAGCAGTGGATGCCGCACTTTAGCATTGCTTTACACAGATGTCTCCTGGCAATCCGTACTGATAAAGGTCAGTTGTGACACAAATGTTTCTTTTGAATTGCAAACACCTTAATAAAAGAATTGGAAATTATCTTAATAACATTTGAGTGGCAAGTACTAATGACCTTAAAGTGTAACCTCCATTTAAATGTTTATTCAGTATTTATTTAGAGCGTGACGATAATAAACTTTCACATATACTTTATTTATGAAATCTGGTTCAACAAGGTGTCCCCACTACACTGTGTGTAAAGCAGACATATGTTCATTATCAGTCAGATCCGTCTTCAGTGAATACAGGGCATGTAACCATATAAGGGTGGAGAGGGCATGGCCTACACAGCATGCAAGCTTCTGACTGCAGCTGGTGAGGAAACAATGTATCAGACTAGCTCAGCATACAGCACAGTTGCTAAGCAATGTCAGAATGTTAGGATCACTGCAAACTCCTATTTCCTTGGCACAAACTTCTCTGATCTGTTATCTGGCTCCTTCTCTGCTCAGCCACGATCTCTGTTTACCTCTTGTCTGCTGGCTCCCCACACGTCTCAGGATCTCTTTTGCCCTTTGTCTGTTATCACATTGCACTGCTCCCTATCAGCTGATGGCCATGCCAACAGAGCCATAAAATGCAGTTTTTAAAAGAGCACAGAAAAATGTGAGAGAATAAGTCATCAGCTGCTATGTGACCCATCATTAACAACTGTTGCACCCCTTGGATCCAGTCGTCAGAGAGCTACTGCACCTCTATTAGGGTATAGTATGTCACTCACTGGCAAGAGGGGTACAGACCGGTACCAGGACACCCAGATCACACTAGGAATGATTGTAGTGGAGTTGGGTAGTGAAGGAAGTAGTTAGAGGGAGCACTTGGGGAGGAGTGAGGTCAGGAAGAACACACGTAGATGAAGTGGGACACGTGACAAGGGGTAAAAAAAGAGCAAGAAACATCTAAAATGCAGGAGAAGAGTCAGTTGAATAGAAGAAGAGAGTGACCAGCTGAGGAGAGGTGGTAGAACAGCTGAGGAAAGGCTATTGAATAGCAAGGTCGAGTTGGAGGGAAGCTAGAAATCTTATGCCTGAGAAGTGTCCAGAGAACTGGAGTAAGTGGGAGCTTGTCCTGAGGCCGAACCCTAGAACAGAACATCACCCAAGGGCCTCCAGGAGGAAGAGGGGGTCCCAGAGGCACGGGAAGTGAGCAATCCACCCATGGGTCTCGTATCCATTGTCAGGCGGAGGCAAGTGTAGGGACTAGGCTGCAAAGGGCACCGGGAACCCAAAAGTCTAGTGGAGAAGACCAGGCTCAGCTAGCAACCCAGAGGCTGTGGCACTTTCATGGTGACACAGTCAACAACCGCGCACATCTGCAGAAAAGGTGGCAATTATAGGGCTAAGGGGAGACACTGCAGAGGAACCTCTAGGGAAAGGCCACAGTCACTGTCATAGAGCTGTGAGTGGCGAGGCGCAAGGCAGGATGGGCGAGGCAAGCGCTGTATTAGACGAACTGGAAAGGACAGAGAAGGGGTGCTGGTTATGTACCATCCTACTACCAGGGAGTAGCTGGATCCCTTCCTCCGAGAACCCAGTAATCAGCAGGCTGCTGCACAAAGGCTGTGAGTAAAAGAACTAAAGACTGCAACTCGCTTTGTCTGTGAACTTTCTTAGCGCGTCTAAAGCACCAGAAACACAACTACCAACTTACTCAGGTAACTTTGGCCAACTAAGGGGTCAGCCCTACCCGTAGAGGGCTTAATAACATTGCTGCCTCCCAACGAGCAGCCCCTAGGAAGACTGTCATGCAGTGGCGGCCATCTATAGCCGCAACCTGCGAGTGCCGTCACGTGAAATTAACAAGTATCCTCAGGTCCAGTCATCCCTGCCCAGAATGAACCCTCCATGCCAGATCCCTATCCCTAAGAGATAGAGCCACCCACACCAAACTTTTAATGACACCGCCAGGGTCACAGAGCTGGGTCTCGGTCCCTGTGATTCCTTTGATGAACCCTCAAGAAAGCCTGGTTCCGAGTATCCTAAGGCACTGGAGGGGTGTGTCACAACCAGTGAGTATTGTTTTTTTTTTTCTTTCAATGAAATTACACTTTAAGCACAGCAATATACTTTCCAACTTTCCAAAATGAATTTTCAGAAGTATCCAGACTGAGGTGTCCATAATTATCAAAATTGCTTTTCATAACCATGTCACCATTTTAAAGACCATTGCTGTTCCACTCCCCATTTCTTGCCCCCTTCCCTCCAATTGTGCATCTGTATGCCAGTGCTCTGCTTGATAAAGAAGCATCTTGGTAGGGTTTGCAGAAAACAATCAAAGAGGTTTCATTTCGGGAGAATTCAAGAAATTTGCCAACTCTTTCAAGGATCAAAGAGGTCTCCTCTTTCTCTCTTTTTTCTTCCAAGAGCTTCCTAAATGCTACAAGAGAGATGGTAAGGATGTTGTCTCAAGCGACCACTTCTATGATATTTTAATTGGAAATATGGATAGGGGTCATCCTGATTGGTCAGTTCTTTCTTATCTAAGAGGGTGAGCCACGCCTCCAAACCCGTGACGTAGGTGCGATATCGTTCATGATATCGCGACGTGTAACACCACCATAATATATATTGCAATTGTTGGTGTTTTTTCAAGTAAGACTATTGTCATAATTAATCATACATTTTATCAGTCCTGTAACGGAGAATTGTAAATTATTGTGCAAATCACCAACGTGAGTCAGACACAAAGAAGAAAGAAAGTTTCAGGTGAAACTACTGAGATTACAATGGCTCCTTAATATGTGTATTTTTATAGCTTAGTAGATAGTGTTATGGACCAGGATGCATTATATTCTTCATTTACTTCCTATTTCTTATACATGTCTGCCATAGGCTAGGGTCACACCTGCGGTTTTTTTTTTTTTCAAATCCTGATCCGGTTTTGAGCTTTTAAAAAGCTCAAAACCGGAGCAGGAAACGCTCCTCATAGGAGCCCATTATGGTAACCGGATTGCTTCACAAGCAATCCGGTTACCGGCTCCGGCTCTGCAGCCTGCGTGAAAAATCATGCAGGCTGCAGTTTTCGGAGCAGTTCTAGCCTCCGCAATGCGGTAACCGCATTGCTCAGGATGTGTAATCCTGAGCAATGCGATTACCGTGTACTTTGCTTATCCCGGCTGCTACCGGGATAAGCAAAGTGTTAACAGTACAGGCAATATTAGCACATTACATGCCCACCTGAGTAGGTAGCATGTCTCTATGGGGGGGGGGGCACCCCCTAGAGACAGGATGGGCACAATTATTATTAATATTTTAGCTTTTTTTACACTGCACATTACACATGCGGAGAAATCCGATTACCGGATTGCGGCTTCAGCTTGCAGAATGTGTGGGAAGCCAATTGTGTTCACTGCATCCGGATCTGGATGCGGTGAACGCAATTTCAGTAACAAATGTGACCCTAACCATAGTCTGGAGCGTGGTACAGAGATCGTCACGATTCACATTCAATGTTATCTCCCTATCTGTCACAGACTATGGCCGATTCGTAGGAAGCAAATTTACCTATCTGTATGATTCTAAAGTATGAAAAGAGAACTGCAGAACACATAGAATATATGTGACCTCCACATTACACCCACAGGAGTTTTTATAACATCCTATTCCAAATCCATAAGCATTAATGCGGAGTAATCTTAGTTTCCCTTGCCAGCTTCCTCTCTTCTCGGAAACTTTTGTGCAAGACTTTAGAGGCGACTGTACGAATTTTTGTCCATTCATTAGAAGAGCATTAGTGAGGTCAGACACTGATGTTGACGAGAGGTCGGGCTCACAATCTCCATTGTAGTTGTTGGATGGAGTTGAGGTGAGGGCTCTGTGTGGCCAGTCATGTTTTCCACATCAAACCTACCCAACCATGCCTTTATGGACCTTGTGCACTTGACATAGTAATGAGGCACAGAAAAGGATCTTCCCAAAACTGGAAGCTACAATTGTCCAAAATGTTCTTTATGTTACTCTTCAGCTTTCACTTCACTGGAAATAATGGAACCCTGAAAAACAACCCCAGAGCATTTCTCTTCTCCACCACTTTACAGCAGGCATAATGGTGGGTAAAGTTCTCCTGGAATTCCTCAAACCCAGACTTGTCTGTCAGACGCCAGACAGAGAAGTTTGATGCGCCACTGCACAAAACATGTTTCCGCTTGAGTCCAGTGATGGCTTGCATTCTGCATGGTGTGATGCATATACATACTATAGAGACTACCCAGGAGAACTGCGGGGGCAATATGATCAATCATGAAACACTATTCCTTGATAGACCGGTGCAGTGCCAAGTACTCACATGATTCATCTTACTAATGGTGAACATTGTTGAAGAGATACATTTATCATAAAGTACAAATACTGGCGCTGCTATTGGGCCCCTGTGGTTCACATGGGTACAGGGCACTGCCGCTGTATGAAGGCGCCGCAGACTATTCTGTCTTGAGAGGGCTTTGGCTGACACTTTTATGGTAACACTTTAGCTGGCAGTGTCCTGGTGACACATTGTTGCTGGCACTAGAAGGCTGGCACGGCTATATGGACACAGTGTAGCTGCCATTGTTATGGTGACACACTGTAGATGACGTTGCTACAGATCTGTGTCTGGCACTGTGGTGGACATTTGAGAGGATAGTACGGCACTTCTGGGTTAAAGAATATGTGCTCCAGTAGGGTCCTGATCAGTGCACACATGCCACGGCCAGCACTTACAGTGCTTGCTTTTTGGATGCAGAATATTACACAAGTCATGAATACTGATGAAGGTCTAAATCGGACACAAATATCTATGCATATACTCTTCATCTGAAAATAAAAATGCCTTTTCACTGGAGACAGATCTGAGTGCCAAGTATCTTCTTACATTGGATGGCACTGTGGTGGAGGCACACAGCACATTTTGCACTGTTTTAGACACTATCAAAGTCACTGTGGTTCTTACATGTATATTGTGGTTAGCCCTCTTATGAGGTTAATGGTCTCCCAGTGGCATTGAAAACTATGGCTGGTACTGTTAAAGATGAAAAGTATATTCTCCTTCCCATTTCCAAAAGTTGGAAACAGTGCATATAAACCTTTTATAGTAGGGAGCAGATATATTCTCTGATCACTGTCAGTAGGCAAAAGACATTCAAGTCAAAGTCATACTCAGGATACCGATTCCGCAAGACAGCAGTGCCAACACGTGAGCCACCATGCTGTACTCCTTCACGTTAGCTTATTTCTTTACTTGCTCTTGGCTTCTAAAACATTGACACTATAATAATATTATAGTGTCAATAATTTAATACTGTATGCAGGAATAATGCTAATGCAACCTGACCGCACATCTGAAAATACATCTCACTGCACTAAAAATTATTTTCTAATTGCTTTCAAATTAAATACAAAAAGATCACTTATAGCACTATCATAAATATACTGTAATTCTATATAGCGAGGCTATCCTTTGCTTTAGGCAAACATTTCTGTCCTGGTAGCCAAGTACAGGACCTACCTAATGTGACCTAATGTGACTAGTGCGACCACACTTAGAATACTGTGTACAATTCTGGTCTCCGGTGTATAAGAAAGACATAGCTGAACTAGAGCGGGTCCAGAGAAGAGCGACAAAAGTCATTAGAGGACTAAGGGTCTGCAATACCAAGACAGGTTATTAGAGGACTGAGGGTCTGCAATACCAAGACAGGTTATTAGAGGACTGGGGGTCTGCAATACCAAGACAGGTTATTAAACTTGGGGTTATTTAGCTTGGAAAAACGAAGGCTTAGAGGTGATCTTATAATAATGTATAAATATATGAGGGGACAGTACAGAGAACTTTCTAATGATCTCTTTACTCTTAAGCCTGAGACTGGGACAAGGGGGCATCCTCTACGTCTGGAGGAAAGAAGGTTTAATCATAATCACAGACGCGGATTCTTTACTGTAAGAGCAGTGACACTATGGAACTCTCTGCCACATGATGTTGTAATGAGTGAGTCACTACTAACATTTAAGAAGGGCCTGGATGCCTTTCTTGAAAACTATAATATTATCAGTTATACATACTAGATTCTTTGATAGGGCGTTGATCCAGGGAATTAGTCTGATTGCCGTATCTGGAGTCAGGAAGGAATTTTTTCCCCCAATGTGGAGATTAGTGTTGCCACATGGTTTTTTTTGCCTTCCTCTGGATCAACATGTTAGGCTATGGGTTGAACTAGATGGACTTAAAGTCTTCCTTCAACCTTAAAAACTATGTTACTATGTGACTTTTTGGTACATTGCCCCCACCTTCAGTACCCACGACATGTTTACTGCCAATAGCCTTGCTTTTATTATTGTTTAACTGCAAGGTGTTAAATCTACTGTTAGAAATTAGATGGCATATGTATAGCAATCAGATATGTACCAGACTGGCATGCAATGAATGCTATTTCATTGGGACAACCTCTTCTGTATTAGTTTCCTGAGTAATGTTACCCTATCTAGCCTTCATCTAACAAATATTCAAATTAATCTAATATTAAAGGGTTTCTCTACTACTTTTATATTATGGATAGGTCATCATTATCCAATTGGTGGGGGTCCGGCATCTGTCACCCCCACGTGAACAGCTGATCATGGTGTCAGCGGTCAGATGTTTGAATAGCTCAGCTCTACCAACTTTGTAATGGTTGCTACTAGGTAGAGATGAGTGAGCCGAACTTTCAAATTCGGTGTTCGAACTGAACACAGACTTTGCTGAAAAATTCAGTGCCCAGGGCTGGAGTTTGGGTGGGTTTAAGTATGCAAACCACAGAAAGCGAGCATTGCTGTGCTGAGGTACACTCAGTGCTTGGCCCAGTGTAAGCCACTTCCAGTGTTTGAATGGTTCATATGGGGGTGTACAATCAGAGTTATCATATGTAGTGTGTATCAAAAAAAAATTACAAAACCTCACCCTCCCTCTCCCAGAAATGCTTAGTTTATGACTGACTGTACACAGCTGCATGACCAGCTCTACCCTCATCTACTGTATCTTCACCCATCTCTTGTAGACTGTGAGCCCTCATGGGCAGGGTCCTCTCTCCTCATCTACTGTATCCTCACCCATCTCTTGTAGACTGTGAGCCCTCGCAGGCAGGTCCTCTCTCCTCACCTACTGTATCTTGACCTATCCCTTGTAGACAGTGAGCCCTCGCGGGCTGGGTCCTCTCTCCTCACCTACTGTATCTTCACCTATTCCTTGTAGACTGTGAGCCTTCGTGGGCAAGGTCATCTCTCCTCACTTACTGTATCCCCCCCATCCCTTGTAGACTGTGAGCCCTCGCGGGCAGGGTCCTCTCCCTTCACCTACTGAATTATCATGCATCCCTTGTAGACTGATCCCTCATGGGCAGGGTCCTCTCTCCTCACCTACTGTATCCTCACCCATCCCTTGTAGACTGTGAACCCTTGTGGGCAGGGTCCTCTCCCTTCACCTACTGTATTATCATGCATCCCTTACAGGCTGTGAGCCCTCATGGGCAGGGTCCTCTCTCCTTACCTACTGTATCCTTACCCATTCCTTGTAGACTGTGAACCCTTGTGGGCAGAGTCCTCTCTCCTCACCTACTGTATCTTCATCCATCCCTTGAAGACTGTGAGCCCTCGTGGACAGGGTCCTTTCTTCATCTACTGTATCTTCACCCATCCCTTGTAGACTGTGAGCCCTTGCTAACAGGGTTTTCTCCCTTCACCTACTGTATTATCACGCATCCCTTATAGACTGAGCTCTCATGGGCAGGGTCCTCTTCCCTCACCTACTGTATCCTCATGCATCTCTTGTAGACTGTGAACCCTGTGGGCAGGGTCCTCTCTGCTCCTCTACCTGTGTGTGCCTTGTGTTGTTGATAATTATTGTACCTGTCCATGTATGCACCTTTCTCATATGTAAAGTGCCATCGAATAAATTGCGCTATAATAAATAATAATAACAATGATAATACCTTTAACATACATGTAGGTTAATGATCGTGACCCTGTCTTTGATGCAGGCTCAGTCACTGTATTGGCAACACAAGCAAAATGTTATTTTTTACAAATTTTGATTTTTTTCTTTACCACGTAAACTATACACATTTGGTATCCACGTACTCATACCAACCTGGAAAATCTTTCTGCCAGGTCAGTTTCATCATATAGTGAACATGCTAAATAAAAAACTCAAAAAACAAATGTCGAATTGCATATTTTTTTGCAATTTCAATTTGGAATTTTTTCTCCCACACTCCAGTTCATCACATGATAAAATTAATGGTGTCATTCAAACATACAACTAGTCCCACAAAAATAAGCCCCTATAGGGTACACCTGGACACCTCGCCGGAGATATCACTGGCGACGCATGTGCGCGCGCACGTTCTTGGCCATCCACCAACGTCGCCGTCGCCTATTTACACGTGGCGACAAATCAGCCGACGCTTAGGCGATGAGCCTGGCCAGATGTTGCCTGTTCCTCGCCCAAGCCTCACGGGGGATCAAGTCGGTGGTGGACGCTGCCACATCACACAGAGCAACCACATTAGCAATGTGGGTGTTGTTTTGTCCCGCGTCTTGGAGGTAGGCGTTACACATTATGTTGTGTGATGCCCCGAAGAAGTGTGATGTGTAGCGGATTATTGCTATAGGCGTCGGAGTCGGCAACAATCCAAAACAGGGCGCTCATGTGTCGATTAATTGTATTGTCAAGCCGTATGGTGCTTATGTAATGTGTGTTGTGCTACTACTTGAATAATAAAAAGGGTATGTGTATGTTGTCATGCTAAATACTCACCACTTATGTGGGCAATCCTGTCACGCAGTTGGGATGCGTCCAGGCGTCTTGTATTTCAGATCTGCAAAGCGACAGGATACACTGTATGCTTTTGCGTCATAGACTTTAAACATGACACCTGGCACTACAGCGCTCTGATGTAGACATGAGTTGACATGTAATGACAATTATGTTGGTTAAGACACATTTGGCCATGGCACATTTCTGCACTTTTAGCACACACAGGCGCAAACACACAGGCCACATCAATGCGCTGCGTTATAGTATGTACGTTCCTGGGTAATACACCTTTCAGCACCATGGAAAGGAAGACTAGATTATTGTTGGACGCACACATCATCAAATATTGCGCCGAGGAACAAGATTACCAATCGGAACGCTGGAGCTGCCACCAAATCACGCAGACCGCCAGAGGTAGTAAATGCGCCCTGAACCGCCTACCGGAATTGTTTATGCTATGTGTGCTGTCTCTCTTTACAGCGCTATTGACACGTTACACACGGCGATCAGTACACATCGCCCCAGAATGGTCGCCTGGTTTCAGAGCTGTGCTGTGAAACCAGGTGACCACTCAGATGTGTCGCCCTCGCCCAGTCACATTAGGCGACGCTTTGGCGATGTCGGCGGCGATACGCCACACCCTTGCGTCGCCATAAAAATCGCCGACGATATTGCCAGGTGTGATGGTACCCATACAGCTATAGGGAATGAAAAATTTAAAAGTTAAGGCTCTTAAAACAAGAGAATGAATAAAAGTAAAGCGAAAAAGCAGAAAATTGCAAAATAATGAAAGGGTTAAGGTCGTAGACCAATCCATTTTATTTTTGGCAATAAATTTTAATCTTTGTATAATTAAATATGTACAGTTTCCTAAATTTCAATGCCCCTCTTTTTCATACTCTTACTGGAAATGTATGAATAAATTTACAAGTGGATGTTACCATTCCCCTTGTTGTTAAGGTGTGTCTCTACAGATCTCTGTTTGGGGAATAGCCATTCTCCTGATGGAGATCAATCTGCCTGCTGGCATGAGGAGACTTATAGGCGCAATGCTAATCTGAGAAATATGCAAATTGTCACTTCAGTTTAGGATTGCTACCTTTAATAGGTGGCGCCAGAGTTCATCTTTTTCCTCACTGAAGTGACAATTTGCATATATCCCAGAGGAGCATTGTGGCATTAAGTCTCCTCATGTCAGCAGGCAGATTGATTTCCATAAGGAGAATTGCTGTTCCCCCAGACCTCGTCTTAGCCTCTCATACAGCCAGATCAGAATCCCACACACTGCACTTGTGGAGCCCCAAGGGACGTGGGGTACTCGGTACCGGACCGATCTGCTGCTGGGGATGTCACTGGTGGCCTGGTCCGGACCGTGTCCCTGGCTCAGCACAATAAAAGGGGATTTATTTACAAAGGATATGTCACGGGTGACGCCACCCACTTGGTGCGGCCAGCAATGGGGCCGCCGCTGCTGCAGAACCTCCGGGGGTGATGGAATGGCAGCGGGGATGGTATAGTTCCAGTGGGGGGAACTGTATCCCCCGGGGCAGTAAGGGTTAAAGTCTATTTGGATTATAGATGGTGGAAGAGGGGTTGGAGGACACACACTCACGTTTAGTTGATACTGGTGCACTTCCCTTCTTCTCCTGATGCTGCAGAGCTGACAGGCTGGATCTGTAGGGAGGAATTGTCTCTGTGCTGAATCTGGAGCAAAGGTCGCAATCACTACACAGACTCCAAGGTTGTTTTCCAAGGCTTTACTGCTGATATTATTGCAGGCTATAGTCCACGGAGTCTGTAATGAGGGCTGAGCTCTCTCCCCACACCCTGTCCGGGTCGTTGGCTTCCTTGTGCTGCACTGTGTGTGTGTCCTGAGCTGCTGCTTCAAGCTAAGCTGCTGGGATTCCTCACATCTCTCTCTGTTTGCTGCTGGTACCACTTGGCTAGGCAACTTGGGTCCTCTATGCTGTACTGACCCCTCCGTGTTGCTTCACTCTGGTACTAGGGGACATCTAGAGATCCCACTGTTCCTGGATTCGCTGTGCTGTGGGTGCCAGACACAGTACCGGATCCGGTGTCCGTCTCTCTGTGCGTACTTCTGGGGCAAGTGATGGTGTCACTCCAGCTCCCAGATGTGTTCCTCTGTCTTTCGTTCTCCTGCTCCTCTGACCCTTTACTAGGTCTGCACTGAGCTAACTCTCCTCTCAGGAGCTCTTCACAGCACTACACCGTGCTGTACGGTCTCCTGAGCTGTTCTCTTCTCAGTTCTCCAGGAACTGACCTGAGCTCTCCCTCATGGGCAAGAGTATATAAGGGAGCAGGTGTTGCTCCCTCTATTGCCCAAAGGTGGTAGTGTTTGTCAGTGTGTAGTGGGGAGAGAACCCATGTGGTGTTATTGTGGCACATTAACCCATGGGGTGCCACACACTGATGAGGGGCAGTCACCCCGAAACGTAGCATCTGCAGATTGGGTCTACACATTTTAACATCATCCAATCCACAGTATAAAACTGTATAGGGATACCCCTTCTTACCTGAGAAATGTTAACACCTAGTTGTCAATTTATCCATACATTTGCAGGAGGCATAACAGAGGAACGTGAAAATGTTGAGTTCTCAGAAATTATGCTATAGAATTATTATTTCATGGGAGTAGATGGATTGAATGTAGATGACATGTCTGGAGCGATTACTTGCCCTATTTAAAATCTGACGTAACCTAAGGTTTATGGTCTCCTCAATGCACTATATTAAGGAGCAACAGATTAGGCGTAAAAGGGGAATAAAACCTAAAATCAGTGCAGAAAAAGTAAACATTTGCAAACCAAATCGGAATATTGGAAATGTTGTGTAGTGGGAGCTTGGAAATGACTGATACCAAATGCTTCTGGAACTGATGATGAGTTTGGTACACATGGTATGAGTTACATCACCACATAGACAAAAAATCCACAATAACACACATCAGATGTCTCCACTGTCCTTATTTACCCCCCATACAGAGCCAGCTACAAAGCCCACATTGCCCTTTTAAGATCCAGTTCAATAAAGGGGTATGAAATGTTTCTACTTGAATCAGCACGGGGAGGCATTAAGGGGCAGATGAAAGAGTTGGTATTTATTTTTCTCTACCTATAAGTGTGGCTATGAAAACATTTAAACTAAACATACTACTGCAACCGGTAGGTAATTGATGGGTTCCTTTTGCACTCTCTTGATTGATACTCTACTCTGATGATGTCACATCACCTTTAACCATATATTTTATAGTCAAATTGTACTCTTGAGTTCTGAAATCACGTTTTTCATAACAGACATTCATGTTGGATATGTATAAGCCCTTTTCCTTAGTGAACTGCCTGTAAAGTCTATTTGAGGCTGTTAGTTCAAAATGGTTTCCTGAAAGATATGATACTAGCCGTTCCATCTCAGCAATAAATTGTCGAAAAGAAAAGCACAATAGGGTCTTACCCAGGGGGAGTAAAGATTAGCAGGAAAGCAATATAGTGCTCACCTTGTATGGTTGTGACCCACAACCAAATGAAAGCATTAGAGGCAGCTGTCGCAGGAACCACATGCACCAGGGCTAGTCAATTATGCAGGATATCAGGAAAAATGGTATCAAATACGCGCTGCTGTCAAATAATCCAGTTTAAAGCAATCGTTGTAGCACATGGTGGTTTATTCTTCACGTTTCGAAGCATAACCCCGCTTCTTCATCATGATATGTGTACTAGTGTACATTTCATGATGAAGACACAGGGTTACATTTCGAAACGCGTAGAATAAACCACCATATGCTACAACGATCGCTTTAAACTGGATTATTGGACACAGTGTAGATTTGATACCATTTTCCTGATGACCCCTACATCTAGCAGATCTCAGAGAAGCCCTGGCTTTCACACTTTAACCCATACACAGTGGTCTGGGCCCATGACAGGGCCCCCTGGGCTGCGACCACGGAGTAGCTGCTGGCCGGTGAAGCAAACTTGATAAAAGGATACCAAAAACAGTGGGTGTCTAGATGCCCATAAGTTATAGTGACACAGTACTGAGTTCCCACAGCATGTATTCGATGCAATAAAACATTTGTTATTACATGTGAGCTACAAGTGTTACAAGGTATCAAACCATAAGGATATGTAACCTTTTAAAGGGAAATGGCAGTGAAGAGGGAGAACAGAAGACAAGCAGAGGAAGAAGACAAGAAAGTAGAAATGTAACCCGTGCCTCTAGAGTTAATTGTATAAAGGCTCACAGTCAGTTCAGGTATGGACATACACCCAGGCATCTGCCCTGCAGAAATCAACTTTTCTTTACTACAGAAGAATACTTATATCGTGTATAAGCCGACCTTGAATAAGGTACCCCCTACTTTTGCCCAAAAATCTGGAAAACCTATTGACTCGTGTATACGCCGAAGGTGGACCCTGACAGGTATAAGCCCAGAGCAGTTGTCGATATTAAAAACAGGCCCCCCCACTGGTATACAGGCCTCCCCAGTGTAAAGTTAACAGCTGCCCCAGCAGCCCCAGGTAGTATTATGCATCCCATCAGGAAGATGTATCAATATAGCTAGTCACCCAGCAGCCCCAGTGTAGTATATAGCAGGCCCCATGCAGCCCCAGTGAGTTATACAGCTGCCCAGCAACCCATGGAAGTATAGCAGCCCAGTGGTAGTATATAGCAGCCCAGCAGCCCAGTTGGTATGTAACTAGCAGCCCCAGCACCCAGTGGTAGTATAATAGCACCGAGCAGCCCCAGTGGTAGTATACCAGTTCCCAGTAATCCAGGCCCCCACCCTTGCCTCGGAAGTTGCAAATGCCCCTGTGCCCTGCTGGCCCGGTAATTATGCATGCCTCCTCTGCTTCTAAGTGCCTGGCCGCGTCAGAAAGGGGCGGCCTCCGGCATGCCGCGATTTAGCCCGCCCCTTTCATGACGCGGCAGGCTCTTAGAAACAGAGAGGGCTCAGGTAATTACAGGCAGCAGCAGACAGGCGGGCATTTGCAACTTCCAGAAAGAGAGAATCACACAGGACAAAGTATTATAACCTTTTTCTTAAGGCCACTTCCACACAAGATATCTGAGATCCAATCTGAACAGATCTCTGGTTGCAGTGAAATCATGGTACATTGTTCCATTTGTGGCTGTGTTACACATGAGCAATGTAATCCATGATTTCACTGCAACCAGAGTTAGGTTCAGATATTGGACTCAGATTCTGGTGTGTGTGAAATGGCCTTACTTTACAAAAGCGATTTTTTCTGCAAAAGGATGGCTAGAATGATAAGAGGGTGCGGGAATTCTAAACGCATAAGGGTGTTTCTGGTTTAGGATCACTTTTAAGCCTTGATTTTTAGCTAATTAAGTTGTTTTAGTTGAATACCTTTGATTATTATACTGTATTTTGAACATGGTTGTTCATAAACAAATTATAAATGAAATAAAAATGTTTCAAATTTTGGTATTTTCGTAACAAGAGCAGCAGGGTTAATGCACTGGCCTCTCTCAGTGGGATACATGGTAATGAGTCAGAGTGTTGAGTGGTCTCCAATTGAGATACTTCAAGGTCTTAGGGTAGAGTGGGGGACAGGGCGTAACTACAATAGGCACAGGGGTTGCGATCGCACCTGGACCCTGTGCCTTGGGGGGCCCCAAAAGTCCTTTGGCCTATAGAAAAAGACTAATACTATTATAGATTTGCAATAATTGGGGGCCCCATTGGAGATTCCGCACCGGGGTCCATGGGCCTGAAATTACACCACTGGTTGGGGACATGATTGGAGCTGTTTTGATTGGACAAGAGAATAATGGATTTAATTTTTATTTATTTATATAGTGTCATCATATACTGCAGCTTTTTACAGACATCATCATCACTGTCTATATCCCCTATCATACGTCTTTGCAGTGTGGGAGGAAACGGAGAACCCGGAGGAAATCCACGCAAATACGGGAGGAAATAGAGACTGCTTGGAGACATTATGGCTGTAATTAAGCAACTACCTGATAATAATCTCAATTTTATGAAATGGCATGTATTCCTAAAACAAATGTACTTTAATGCCATAACAGGATATTGCGGTGCCATGCGTGGGTCCTTGTTTGCTGCCGCACAGAGCCAACTACATCCCCACATTTCCCTTTTAAGACCCAGTTGAATGAATGGGCGAGGAATGTTCTGTGCTTGAATCAGCAGTCAGGGGGCTGTCGGTCGGTGTTTTGACTCTCTCCCACTCCACCTCTGATCATGGAAATGAAAACTTTGAAAGCGTGAGTCACTGCAAACACGCTCCAGTGACAGGAAGTGATTTGACTGGTCACTTTGGCACAAAGTGTTCCCGGGAATCAGATTTCCATTCCTCTCTGGTGACTGGCATCTTACAAGCGATTATCAATTTTATTTTTACGCTCTGCATTTCATTTAAATGAGAGCTCGTATTTCTCATAGCTGCAGTTCCTGTCTGCTTCTCATTAGCAGCCCAGAGATAGGAATGGTATAGAGAGGGCTCTATAATTAGACGTGTTAGGGACCCACTTACGAGTATAAATCCAATGTAACCACCCGCACTGATATTATTATATATAGTGCTGTAAAATAATACGAATGTAGATAGGTTTTGTTTATTTAAGGAATAGCATCACTTTTATCTGTTATTGCAATTAATTTGCATTTAAATGAATGTAGATGAACTGCAATACCAGACACGGCCTATTGACAGCAGTGGCACTGTTCCTGAAAAGAAAAATAACACAGGTCTGCAAGGGTAATATTGTTTGAAAAGTAAGAGGTGATTTTTACATACTTTTGATCTAAAAAAAATTCCATCCCGTAAGATTTTTCACAAACAGACTTTCTAGTGCACCATACTTTCACCCCTTTGCATGACCTTTGGTGGATGATTTTGGTGTCATTAGAGAGGATAGAAATTAATGGACGCTGTGAGCAGAGAACCCAGCTTCCAAAGAGAGTGGTGGTATCCACAGCATCCAATCATAGCAAATGTTTCATTTTACCTCAGCAATACAAGAAATGAAAGCTGCACTGTGATTGGTTGCTATGAGGAGCAAAGGCAAATTTTCTTTCAGATAGAGTTCATAAGACTGTGGTGGTGTCTATAGCAACCAATCACAGTGCAGCTTTCAGTTCCTATACCTCTGAGGTAAAATGAAAGCTGCACTCTGATTGGTTGCTATACACCAGGTATTTCAAAGTCCAGGTCTCAAGGGCTGCAAACAGAAAATGTTTTCAGGATTTCCTTAGTATTGCACAGGTAATAATTGAATCACCTGCACTGGTGTTGATTCCAACAATGGTAATACTAAGAAAATCCTGAAAACATTACTTTTTTGCAGCCCTTGATGCCTGCACTTTGAAATACCTTGTGTATAGCAACCAATCAGAACACAGCTTTCATTTTACCTCAGCAGTATGAGAAATGAAAGCTGCACTGTGATTGATTGCTAAGGGGAGCAAAGACATATTTTCTTTTAGACAGAGTTCATAAGAGTGTGGTGGTGTCTATAGAAACCAATCAGAGCACAGCTTTCATTTTACCTCAGCAGTATAAGAAATGAAAGATGCATTGTGAATGGTTGCTATGGGGACCAAAGGCATATTTTCTTTTAAGGTACCGTCACACGTAACGATATGGTTGCCGATATCGTTCAAAAGTCACGTGTTCTGTGACGCTTGAACGCTGTCGAAACGACATTGTTGCGTGTGACACTACAAATGATGAACGATCAGTCGGCTGATCGTTCATCGTTTGATTTGAGGTCCTGTCCTCAAATCAATCGTTGGTCGCCCGGTGGACTCACATCATCGCTACGTGTGACACCGGGAGACGACCGATAAGCCAGCTCCCAGCGCCTCTCTGCAAGCGCTGGGAGCTGGTATCCAAGGTAAACTGCGGGTAACTAGGCAGCACGCGCTGCCTAGATACCCGATGTATACCTTGGTTACCAGCCTTCTCCGCTCAGCGGCTGGTATCGAAGGTACACAGCGGGTAACTAGGGACCCTAGTTACCTGCTGTGTACCTTGGATACCAGCCGGTGAGCGGAGAAGGCTTTTAACCAAGGTATACATCGGGTATCTAGGCAGCGCGTGCTGCCCAGTTACCCGCAGTTTACTTTGGAGACCAGCCTGCTCCCGCTTACTGCAGGCTAGCAGAGGGAGCAAGACATCGTGGAAACGATATTTACATCGTTTCCACGATGTCTCTGGTCCATTGATCGCTGGTGAGTCTGCCTGTGTGACAGCTCACCAGCGATCTGAACGATATTGTTAGTGATCACGCGTTCATGTGATCGCTAACAATATCGTTCATCGCATTGTTGCGTGTGACGGCACCATTAGACAGGGTTTTTAGAAAGTAGTGGTGTCTATAGCAACCAATCAGAGCACAGCTTTCATTTTACCTCTGCGGTATATAAAATGAAAGCTAATTGGTTGCTATGGGAAGCAAAGACATAGAAAGAGTTCATAAGTGTGGTGGTGTGTGCATACCACGATTCCTTTCAGTATTTAGTGGATGTAGGGGATTAAGCTTCTGTTTCTAACAACGTGATCAAAACGGTTACAAGGGGGTGTTGTAATTCACCTGACAACTTTTGCTACATTTTCGGTTGTTTTGTCATACAGAAATAATAAAGGAACAATACAGCCTTCATTAGAAAAGCGTATTATGCGTAATTTAGCTTAAAGCTAGGTGATCAGGACAAGTGGTGGGCTCCACATACAGTGTGCTCTGTTTGTGTAGAACAACTACAACATAGGACTAAAGGGAAGAAAGAACTTTAGTTTTAGAGGGAACTGCAAAAAGATGATTGCTACTATTGCACGTGCAATGTGGAGGGATTCAACCTTAAAAATAAGAAGGAGATTATATACTCGGACCTCCTGTCAGTGATCGCCCTGTGCCACACAGTCCAGGAATACCATCCCTTCACCTCCGGAGATGCTTGAAGATACAGATAATTCAAAAGATTCAGAATATGAAGAGCAGGATTCTGGCGAAGACTTTCACACCAGTCCCAACCAGCCACAGCTTCGTTCACAGCTCGAATTAAATGATTTAGTCAGGGACTTGGACCTTCCTAAAAAATCTTAAGACTTTTAGGCTCTAGACTAAGGGAAAAGAACTTGTTAACACCTGGAACCTGTTGTTCTTGTTGAGAAAAGAAATTCCTTCCATACTTTTCTCAAGACGGTGCTCTACTGTATTGCACTGATTTTCATGGGCTGATGGAAAAATGTGTACAATGTGAGCCACTGGAGATTCTTTATTGATTCATCCAAAAAAGTCTGAAAGCTTCTTCTGCACAATGGCACCAATAATGCTTCAGTGCCTTGAGGGCATTATGTGTGCTTGAAGGAAAGTTATGAGAATCTTGACTTTTTTCTCAAGAAATTTAATTACTAGGATCAAGGATGATCAATATGTGGTGATCTGAAAGTTCTCTCCTTGCTCCCTGGACAGCAAGGAGGATACACAAGGAACCAATGCTTTTTGTGTGAATGGGACAGCTGGGATAGGATTCATCACTGGAGCCAAAAAGTTGACCAACAAGAACATCTTTGCACCCTGGATGTACTGTAAGAACATGGTTGCAGAATATTTACTTGATCCCACTAAAATTCTCCTGCCTCCACTCCACATTAAGTGTGGACTGATGAAGCAGTTTGGTGAAAGGAGAAGAGACTTTTAAGTACCGCCCGAAACGAAACTGAAGGAAAGCATTTTTGTGTTGCCGGAAATTTGGAAATTCATAAAAGACGACATGTTCGAAACAAAAATGAAAGCTGTTGAAAAAATGGCTTGGGATTCATTTAAAGAAGTCATTTAGATCAACAAAGATCCAAATGTAACCATTCTGAAGAACACGCTGAAACATTTCAAAGCCTTGGGTTGTCTGATAGATTTGAAGGTACGTTTGTTACATTACTATTTGGACAATTTCCAGAAAACCTTGTTGCTGTTAGCGAGGAGAAAGGAGAAAGATTTCATCATAATATCAAGGAGATGGAACAACAATACCAAGGTAGATGGAACGTGAACACTATAAGAGACAACTACTGGATACTTAACAGAGAAGATCCACAGCCTTCTGTAAGAGAGAGATGGAAGGTGAACATGATGGGAAACAACTGCTGGATGCTTCACAGATGAGATCCACAAGGCTTCTATAAGAGAAAGATGGAAGGTGAACATGATGGGGACGACTGCTGGATGGTTCACGGATGAGATGCACAGCCTTCAATAAGAGAAAGATGGAAGGTGAATATGATGGGGGACAACTCCTGGAGGCTTCACAGAGAAGATCCAAAGCCTTCTGTAAGAGAAAAATGGAATGTGAACATGATGAGACACAACTACTGGATGCTTAACAGAGAAGATCTGCAGCCTTTTATAAGAGAGAGATGGAAGGTGAATAGTGATGAGCGAGTACTAAAATGCTCGGGTGCTCGAAGCTCGGGCCGAGCATCCCGAGATACTCGTGTACTCGGCCCGAGTACCGAGCCCAATGTTATCCTATTGGAGACCCGAGTATTTTATATGAAATGACTGCCGGCAGCATGTAGAAACCCTAAAAATGTCACAAAAGTCTCAGAAGATGCTCAAATGACATGGCAACACCATGTGGAAGACCCCTGGAAGCATTTTTCACTCAAAAGTCACAGCTGTGAACAATGTTGTCCGAGTTTCACGCCAATTTTACGGAGTCACCAGAAAACCTTCCAAAATGACACCAAAATGAATATTTAGGGTGGAAATGTTAAGGGCACATACCCAATAGTGAGATACAGCTGGTGTATGTTACTTTTTGTGATTACATGAAAGATTTTACGTGAAAACATTGTGCGGCACTCCGATGACCCTGAGAAGAGACGTACATGAAGCCCTGTCTTGACATAATGTGCCCATTTTGAGGAACTGGGTCTATTGTAGTATTTTCCTTTGCCAGGGCAGTCCAAAATTGGGAGGTTCACCAATGCCCCTGGATAGAGACGTGCATGAGGGCCTGTAAACCTGAAGTGGGTGTATTGTAGTATAGCCCTTTGGCAGGGCAGCCAAAAATTGGGAGGCTCCACATTGTCCCAGGATAGAGACGTGCAGGAGGGCCTGTAAACCTGAAGTGGGTGTATTGTAGTATAGCCCTTTGGCAGGGCAGCCAAAAATTGGGAGGCTCCACATTGTCCCAGGATAGAGACGTGCAGGAGGGCCTGTAAACCTGAAGTGGGTGTATTGTAGTATAGCCCTTTGGCAGGGCAGCCAAAAATTGGGAGGCTCCACATTGTCCCAGGATAGAGACGTGCAGGAGGGCCTGTAAACCTGAAGTGGGTGTATTGTAGTCGAGCCCTTTGGCAGGGCAGCCAAAAATTGGGAGGCTCCACATTGACCCTGGATAGAGACGTGCAGGAGGGCCTGTAAACCTGAAGTGGGTGTATTGTAGTATATCCCTTTGGCAGGACAGCCAAAAATTGGGAGGCTCCACATTGTCCCTGGATAGAGACGTGCAGGAGGGTCTCAAAACATTTTTCCCATTGAAAAGGAGCGGTATCCTGTCGTTGTAATGCCCATTCTAAAAGAATGGGCGTAAAAATTTACCACTGGGGGTATACCTGAAACAACAGCCTAACTATTGTAACGGTCATCATGGTTGCACATGAGGAGAAGGAGGAGCAGTCCAGCAATTAGCCAAGGAAGAAGAAGACGACGTGGTGGATGATCCAGTAGCTGACCCAACCTGGCAGGAGGATATGCAGAGCGAGGACAGCAGTGCACAGGGGAGGGAGGCGTAGTATCCCAACAGGCAGTACGAAGCAGGGTCGTGTCCGCAGGCAGAAGGCAGGCAACCGTTCCCCGAACAACAACACGACACAAGGTGCCTGTGCAAATGTTAGGTCTTCCCGAGTCTGGAAGTTTTTTAAGTTGGCTCCAGATGACTCTAAAAAGGCCATTTGCAACACCTGCCATGCCAGCATCAGCAGGGGTACGAAAACTAGCAGCCTGACCACCACCAGCATGATCAAGCACATGTCAGCCAAGCACCCGACTTTGTGGGAAGTACAACAGAGTCGAGGAGCGGTGCTTGCTGATGTCACTGCTACGTCATCGCGTGTTGTGCGTGCGAGCCAATCCCCTGTCCATGCTGGCCGCGAACAAGCCTTCGGCCCTGCACCTGAACTTGCCCACGCACAAATAACACCACCATCAAGCACGTCCTTGTCCCAGCGCAGCGTTCAATTATCCATTCAGCAAACCTTTGAGCACAGGCGCAAATACGCTGCTAACGCCCCACATGCCACAGTCCTAAATTGTCACATTTCGCGACTCATAGCGCTAGAAATGTTCCCTTTCCGGCTGGTGGAGACGGAAGCATTCCGCGACCTGATGGCGGTTGCTGTCCCACATTACTCGGTCCCCAGCCGCCACTATTTCTCCAGATGTGCCGTCCCCGCATTGCATAACCACGTGTCCCAAAGCATCACACGTGCCCTGAACAACGCTGTTTCAGCCAAAGTCCACCTAACCACAGACACGTGGACAAGTGCTTGTGGGCAAGGCCGCTACATCTCCTTGACGGCACACTGGGTTAATATTGTGGAAGCTGGGACCCAGTCTGAGCGAGGGACGGAACACGTCCTTCCCACACCAAGGATTGGAGGCCCTACCTCTGTCAGGGTTTCACCGACACTCTACAGCTCCGGAATGTCATGCTCCTCAGCCTCCTTCCCTCCTCCTGCGCATCCTCATCCACTGTACCCTCCACACCAGTCACAAGCTGGAAGCACTGCAGCACTGCCTCTGCGAAGCGGCAACAGGCTGTGCTGAAGCTAGTCTGCATAGGTCACAAACCCCACAATGCAGAAGAGGTGTGGACAGCTCTGAAACAGCAGGCAGATCACTGGCTGACACCTCTGAACCTAAAGCCAGGAAAGGTCGTGTGTGACAATGGCCGGAACCTGGTGGCAGCTTTGAGGCGAGGCCAGCTGACGCATGTTCCACTCGTGTCCCGTGTGCTCAACCTGGTGGTTCAGCGGTTTCTTACATCATACCCAGAGCTGTCTGATCTGCTGGTAAAAGTTCGCCGCCTGTCTGCGCATTTTCGCAAGTCACCTGCTGCTTCAGCCGGCCTTGCCGACTTTTAGCGCCGTTTGCGTCTTCCGGCCCACAGACTGGTGTGTGATGTCCCCACACGTTGGAATTCAACTCTGCACATGTTGGTCAGGATATGTGAGCAGAAGAGGGCAGTTGTTGACTACCTGCATCACCTAAGCCGTCGGGAAATGGGTCAAACTCCACACATAACACCTCCGGAGTGGAGATGGATGTCCGACCTATGTACTGTCCTACAAAACTTTGAGGACTCCACCAAGATGGTGAGCGGCGATGATGCCATTATTAGCGTCACCATACCGCTACTCTGCCTTCTAAAACGGTCTCTGCTGAAAAACAAAGATGATGCATTGCAGGCGGAGCGCGATGACTTGGAGCAAGAAACTGTAGTGGGTGTGGGTGATAAAACACAGCCCAGCCACGTGTCATCACAACGTGCAGTGGAGGACTATGACGAGGAGGAGGAGGATGAAGACATGGAGCAACTCTCTGGCCAAATTGAGGATATGACATGCACACCAGTCATACCCTTGATTTAGCATGGCTGGCCAGAGGATAGGGGAGATGAGGAGGAGGACAGCATGTTCAGTCATCGTGTTGGTCAGGATACTGACGTGATGGCTGTTAAGAGTCTGGCGCACATGGCTAACTTTATGGTAAGCTGCCTGGCTCGTGACCCTCACGTTCAGAACATCTTGGCCGACAATCAGTACTGGTTGGCAACACTCTTAGACCCACGCTACAAGGAGAACTTCATGTCTCTCATTCCTGAGGCGGAGAGGTCAGCCAAAATGCAGCAGTTCCAGAAGGCCATAGTAACGGAAGTAGGCAAAGCATTCCCCTCACAAAACGCTAGCGGCATAGGTCAGGAATCGGTGGACAACCAAGGCGTACGGCCGAGAGGGGCACAAGTCCAATCCGCCATAGGTAGGGGAACAGTCTTTACGATGTGGACAGTTTTCTCAGCCCCTCACGTACCACAGCCCGTGAGGTGCGGGGTAGTGCCACAAGAAATGCTACGTTTGGCCAGATGCTGAAGGAGTACCTTGCAGATCGAACAACTGTACTGCATGTACTCTCTAAAGAGCGCCAGCATGCAGGGATGAGGACCACGAGCACAGCACGAGTATCGCGAGATTACTCGGTGCTCGCCGAGTAGCCCGAGTACAGTGATACTCGTGCGAGTACCGAGCAGCGCAGAGCATACTCGCTCATCACTAAAGGTGAACATGATGAGACACAACTACTGGATGCTTAACAGAGAAGATCTGCAGCCTTCTATAAGAGAAAGATGGAAAGTGAACATGATGGGACGACGACTGCTGAATGCTTCACAGAGGAGATCAGCAGCTGTCAATAAGAGAAAGATGGAAGATAAATAAGATGGGGGTCGACTCCTGGAGGCTTCACAGAGAAGATCCAAAGCCTTCTTTAAGAGAAAAGGTATCAAGAGAAGCATTGAAGAAAAAAAGAAAAGACACAAGAATTAATTTCTAATAAAGTTGCAGAATATTCAATACATTTTTATATATCATATTGCTGTGTACATTTTTTTCTATGATAATGAATTTTCTTGTTCATCTTGCTTATATGTAATTTCACACGCGATTTGTGTAAAAATCCATACTTGGTTAAAAATCGAAGTGTTTTAATATTGCATGCTATTATTTTTTTCTACACATATCTTTGGTCAGTGTTCAACATCAGCAATATGCACTTTTGGCATACTGCCTTTAATGGATCCATTTTGCTTTTGTGGTGCAACCGAGCAGCACAGGCTTCCCTATATATGCTCTCATCTGAACAAGTCTTTAAAGGGAAGCAATCATCAGAAAATTACCTATATTTAAATCAAAATGTAAAAAATAATTGACATTTTTTTTTTTTACATATAATGATTTGTTTTAATAAAAAATAGAAGTCTTGCACTTTTCACAATGACCACCTAGGCTTTTTAAGACTCTAACTTCACATTGTATCAGGAAACAACACATGTACATAGCCATAATAAAGACTCTGGCTCCGTCTTTTGTATTGATTGAAGCTTATAATGAGCGTATGCAAATGTCATCATGAAGTGAGAGGAAACAGGTAGAGATGTAACATCAAATACTGTGATTGGTGGATTGTGTGTTATCACATGTGTATAGGGATGTGACTTGTCATTGTAATCCTGCCTCTGCTGATAACAAAACAGCTGTAATTGCTTCTTAAGGGGCAGGAAGTATGATTCTAAAAAACACCTGTGGCCAGTGTGAAACTTTCTCTTTTTTTTATTTTATAAAAATCATGATATAAAAAAAACAACCTTTTTGTCTTAAAAAAAACATCACAAAAAGCTATTTTTAAATAATAGGTCACTTTCATATGATATCTTCCCTTTAAACTGTTCTGATCTTCAGATATTGGTGTTCTTGAGATCTCCTTAGCCCACATCATACTCCATTCTCATGTTTTTGATCCTTTGACTTTCTGAAGGGGGGACATGGAGAACAACTACAAGTGCACAGATTTGTACTCTGTAAAACGGGGTAGAGCCGGGCACTGAACTGTAGCATTTTTTCAGTACTTGTTCACAAAGGTGGCGTCGTTATCCGGAGGTGCTCTGCTGGAAATTGACAGTCCATACGAAAGTAATGAGTAGGCAGGAAGCGGCACTCACTTGGACATCTTTGCGGTTTAGGCTCTTTATTGTAATTCCATGGGGTTACAGTGCAGGGAGGGGGATGACAGGACAACAGTCACCGTTTCGCCCTTAGTAGCGCTTCCACGGGTCCTGGGAACCGTGGAAGCGCTACTAAACGCAAAACGGTGACCGTTGCCCTGTCCCCCCCTCCTGCACTGTAACCCCATGAAATTACAATAAAGAGCCTAAACCGCAAAGATGTCCGAGTGAGTGCCACTTCCTGCCTACTCATTACTTACGTAAAGATTTGTACTTTGTACCGCCCTACTGTGTTCTTGGAGAATAATGCATTTGGAATTAACTGCAAAAGGTGGGGTAAGGAACCGACAACTGCATTAGGCACATATCTGGCTTCGAAAAAAAGAACGGTTGTCAGGTCAGGTCCATACAGCTATTGTCCAGACAAACCAAATATATAATTGAGAATATGGCCCTTGTGTTGTTAACAGCTGTTTTAGGTATGTCCAGTTCTCTAATCTCACAGAAGAATTAAATGCACCCTTCTACCAAAGAAAGCAGCGTAACATTTCTTTTCCAGCAGCTGATGCAGCTGGCACAAAGGAAGCTCACAATCTGCCTAGCTTGATTTAGTATATCTGAGCCAAAGCATTATAAAATAGTAGGAGTGTTGCCCACCCCCATTAATAGAATTGTTTTTCAATGAGGTGTCCTGGAATTAAGATGAAGAATGTGGCAGAACTAGAAAAGATGCCCTTAAACTTAATCCATCAATATCTCATCCCCTCTTTTATTAGTTTTATAACCTTCCCAGACAGACGACATCAGGGAAGGCACGGCGTCATTGCCAGATGACCGGTCCTTACAGTTCTTAAAGCTAACATTGTTGTGACTTCCGTCCTACTGTGCCCAGTGAATAATTTACATGTCTGGTGAATGATTGTGTGAGGATAGGGGATGTTGGTTTGTTAATCAGTATCACTGATGATAACTGACAAATCTTTCAACCTCAGGTCTTGTTCAAGAAAGTTCTTTGTTCTTTGTTCACTTTTTTTCTTAAGGTTACAAAGCAGCCCTTATTCTAACATGATGTATGAGATGCAGACAGACCTGTCTTCCAATTTCCTTGATAACATTTTGGTAATGTTAACAGTCAGGACGCATGTCACTCGTCTAGTATGTTACAAGTATATATAAGTATATAATAATAGATGTCAGACCACACCTTACTCTTCTTTTCATTGCGTCGGAGCAGTTCTTCAGTTAAATGCAAGCCAAGTCTGTTATTAAACATGCCACTATATTTTAAATGCAACTTGCAGAAAAAGAAGGAATCAAAATTATTGGACGAGTCATCAACAATCTAAGATACACAGATGATACAACACTGATAGCAACAAGTGTAGATGCAATGAAGGTGTAATTTTTGAGTGTCAAGATGGAAAGCTTGAACATAGGACTGCCACTCAAACAAAGATAAACAGATATTGACTACTGCCAGGTACAACTGGGAGTCTGGGACACACTTGAGATGGACGGCGACCAACTGGAACTTCTAAAGGACTTCAATATACTGGGATCACTGATCACTCAAGATGCAGCGATGACACCGACGTCAATATGAAAATAGATATGGGGAAATCAACAATGAGTCACTGGACAAGGTCTTCAAATTAAGGAACATTTTCACTGGTGACGCAGACACGGATCGTACATAGTCTGGTCTTTTCTGTAGTAACATAGGAAGGAAACCTGGACGATAAAGGAAGCAAAATCAATGCCTTTGAAATGTGGAGCTGGAGAATGATTATACCAATACCATGGATTGCAAGAAGAGCAAATAAATCATATTTGGAACAAATAAAACTTGACATGTCACTAGAAGCAAGGATCACCAATCTACGATTTGCTTCTTTGGACTTATCATGCAAAGAGAGCAATCACTGAAGAAGGACATTATGGTAGGAAGAATAGAAGGGAAAAGGTAAAGAGGAAGACCAGCAACCCATGGCTTCATGCAAGCAAGATACGTACAGAAAACCCTATCTAAGCTTGCACAAGATCAATCTTCCTACAGAGTGCTTATCTATCACGTTGCCATGGCTCTAGATTGAGATGGACTATTTCACCTATGTTTAACACCATTCCTTCTTCTCTCCTCTGTGCCAGACCACTTTTTCTTCTACTCTCTTCTGTGCCAGACCACTCTTTTGTCTTTCCTCTGTGACAGATGACTTGTTTTTCTGCTCAGCTATTTGCCAAGCCAGTCTTTCTCCAGTTCTTTTTTACTCCTGGCTATTCTTTTTTAAGCTCTGCTGAATACAACACCACTCCATTTCCCACCTCAGCTACTTGTGAAGCACTATATAGCCATTTTTCTCATGTGCCGATCAATCATTATCCAGCTGCCATATCACTTTTTCTCAGCTCTCCAGAGAGCCAGACCACTTATACTATATGCTCTTCTGCACTTCTGCTACATGCCAGGCCACTCTTTTCCATAGACTTAGAAGTGCATGTATGATCTTTCCTCTTCTACACCTAAGTTTTCATCTATGACTGCAGTAAGAAATTATCTCCATGAAATGTTCGAATACTAAGCATTAGACATCGCACGGTCTCCATTATGGATTTTGTGTCCTGCCCACATCACACTGCAACAGAATGGGAAGACAAATATTAGGCACTAGCTGTAGAGCCCGACGTTGCCCAGTCATACTAGCTGTTTTTAGTTATAGAACAAAAAAGTAATGTCACAATAGAATGTTAGCCTATAATCTTCCGAGTCATGTCATGTATTTGTGTCTCCTGAGTTCTACTTGTGGATTTGCATTTGATTCATTTATTGTAACATACACACATACACACATAAGAAACACAAATAACATACATACATACATACTCACCTCTATATATTAGATATGGAAAGATATGAGGCTGCATTAACTATATAGAGGGCTTTGAGGACTGCATTATATTGTATGAGGGTCTATGAAGCTGATTATACTATATGGAGGGTTATGAGGCTGCATCATGTATATCACAGGCTATGAGACTGCATTATGCTATATGGAGGGATAGGAGGATGCATTATATTATATTGAGAGCTATGAGGCTGCATTATGCTATATGGAGGGCTATGAGGCTGTATTATACTATATGGAGGTCTATGAAGCCGCATTATGCTATATGGAGGGCTATTAGGATGCAATTTATGGAGGTATGAGCTACAATATGCTAAATAGAGGGCTATAAGCCTGCAAGCCTGTATTATATTGTATGGAGGACTATAAATCTGAATTGCACTATTTAGTCCCGCCCCTAAAAGAAGCAGGCTATGTGGAGGGGGGCTATGTGAAGTGGGTGTGGTTATGTGGAATGAGTGTGGTTATATGGAGTGGACGGAGCTATGATAGATACCACATACACTCAGTTTTATATATTAGATTACAGAGTTTTGTTTTTTTTTTTCCAACATTATTGTACATAACACAGAGAATTAAAAATAAACTTCCATCCAGGCCACTTGTGTTCCCCTCTAAGGGGTTGACCACTTTGTAATTATTCTGACACACATACTGGAAATAGTATAACCCAGTTAGTAATATGAAAAATCAGCATGTTTAAGAAATAATTACAAAGTGGTCAACCCCTTTAATGGGTAACATCATGGCCTGGATGGGAATTTAATTTTAGAATGCCTGTAACATGTACCATAATGTACAAAACTAGATGCAGGAGGTAGAAGAAGTCGTAAAGTCATTGGTATTGTCTATGTCCGTCACCCTGATTTTTACCAGTCGCTTTGAAGCAGAGCAAGGTTCACCCTTTCCTAGCAACATTCTTTCTTTAATGGCACTGGTTCTTTCAGTGGAATCCATGGTAAACAGTTAAAGGTGTTGAGTGGTCCTCAAATGTGATCCTAGACATTTCTTCAGAGGTCTTGGTGTGTGGATGGTGGCACGATCAGAGATGTTCTGATTGCACAAGGGTTAGATGGTTTTAACATTTCTTAATTTCACTTGCTTATATAGCGCCATTAATTCCATATCACTTTACCAACATCATCAATCATCACTGTCCCCATTGGTTCTCACAATACAAATCGCTTATCACTATGTTTTTGGAGTGTGGGAGGAAACTGGAGAACCAGGAGAAAACCTTCACAAACACAGGGAGAACGTACTCCTTACAGATGTCGTCTTTGATGGGATTTGAACCAAGGACTCCAAAGCACCAGTGCTAACCACTAGCACATTGGGTCATGTTTTAGCAGCATATGCCTACAATTTCTTTAAATTAATATATTTTATTTCCTGGCTCCTTCCCCATGTGTGGAGTCATCACTATGAGACTGTGTAGGTGTCATCCATTCCCTTCCCCAAAGCATTAAATAAACAGACGGCACAATATCCTACATTTAACCCACGCTCCCGACCTGGGGCTATATGTACTAAAAATAAATGTGTCAGACAACATTTCCTCAAGCCTGTGTAAAGTGATTGGGCAATAACACACAGGCTATTTACTATTTAAGCATGAAATATGAATCAGATATTATATAAGGTTGTTTATGTCTAATGTGGAGCATTAGGGTTTAGATCAGCAAAATATAGGTAACTCTGTGACTGCCGGGAAACTACAACTCCTGCCGTGCACTGAAAGTATTCAGACCCCTTTACATTTTTCACTCTTTGTTTCATTGCAGCCATTTAGTAAATTCAAAAAAGTTCATTTTTTTCTCATTAATGCACACTCTGCACCCCTCTTGACTGAAAAAAAATTAGAAATGTAGATATTTATGCAAATTTATTAAAAAAGAAAAACTGAAATATCACATGGTCATAAGTATTCAGACCCTTTGCTGAGACACTCATAGTTAAGTCACATGCTGTCCATTTTCTTGTGATCCTCCTTGAGATCATTCTACTCCTTCATTGGAGTCCAGCTGTGTTTAATTAATCTGATAGGACTTGATTTGAAAAGGCACACACATGTCTATATAAGGCTGGCTTCACACTTGCAGATGCATCTGCAGCGTTTTGCAGATGCATCTGCAAGTATCAGCGTGCAGACCGCGGCCCCTATGTTTATAATGGGGCGCACCGCGGTCTGAAAGCACTCATTCATTCCTATATGTGAACCGTCCGCAGGCGGATGCCTGCTTACAGATCACACACTCCCGCCCGCACCATGGACGCAACATCTCGCGTCCATGGTGCGGGCGGGAGTGTGTGATCTGTAAGCAGGCATCCGCCTGCGGACGGGTCACATATAGGAATGAATGAGTGCTTTCAGACCGCGGTGCGCCCCATTATAAACATAGGGGCCGCGGTCTGCACGCTGATACTTGCAGATGCATCTGCAAAACGCTGCAGATGCATCTGCAAGTGTGAAGGCAGCCTAAGACCTCACAGCTCACAGTGCATGTCAGACCAAATGAGAACCATGAGGTCAAAGGAACTGCTCAAGGAGCTCAGAGACAGAATTGTGGCAAGGCACAGATCTGGCCAAGATTACAAAAGAATTTCTGCAGTACTCAAGGTTCCTAAGAGCACAGTGGCCTCCATAATCCTTAAATGGAAGACGTTTGGGACCACCAGAAGTCTTCCTAGTTCTGGCCATCCAGTCAAACTGAGCAATCATGGGAGAAGAGCCTTGGTGAAAGAGGTAAAGAAGACTGCCAAGATCACTGTGGCTGAGCTCCAGAGATGCAGTAGGGAGATAGTTGACTTTGTTGAACTTTCTTCCATCACTGCAGCCCTCCACCAGTCAGGCCTTTATGACAGAGTGGCTCGACGGAAGCCTCTTCTCAGTACAAGACATGAAAGCCTGCATAGAGTTTGCAAAAAAACACATGAAGGACTCCCAGACTATGATAAATAAGATTCTCTGGCCTGATGAGACAAAGATAGAACTTTTTGGTGTTAATTCTAAGCAGAATGTGTGGAGAAAACCAGGCACTTCTCATCACCTGCACAATACAATCCCAACAGTAAAACATGGTGGTGCGGCATGCTATGGGGTGTTTTTCAGCTGCAGGACAGGACGACTGGTTGCAATTGAAGGAAACATGAATGTGGCCAAGTACAGAGATATCCTGGAGGAAAACCTCTTCCAGAGTGCTCTGGACCTCAGACTTGGCCAGAGGTTCACCTTCTAACAAGACAATGACCCTAAACACACAGCTAACATACAGTAACTAAGGAGTGGCTTCAGATCAACTCTATGACCATTCTTGACTGCCCCAGCCAGAGCCCTGACCTACACCCAATTGTGCATCTCTGGAGAGACCTGAAAATAGCTGTCCACCAACGTTCACCATCCAACCTGATGGAACTGGAGAGGATCTGCAGGGAAGAATGGCAGAGGATCCCCAAATCCAGGTGTGAAAAACTTGTTGCATGATTCCCAAGAAGACTCATGGGCTGTACCAGCTCAAAAGGTACTTCTACTCAATACAGAGCAAAGGGGCTGAATACTTATGACCATGTGATATTTTAGTTTTAGTTTTTTAATAAATATGCAAAAATTTCTACATTTCGTTTTTTTTTCAGTGGAGATGGGGCATAGAGTGTACATTAATGAGAAAAAATGAACTTTTTAGAATTTATTAAATGGCTGCAATGAAACAATGTACCCACTGTAGATACCCTGTGTAAGTTCTAAGGCATCGCTCACACGAGCATATAAATCCGACAAGTGCAATCCAATAAAAAAGGGCTAATACTTGGACCAATGTTATTCAATGAAGCAAGGCAAATTTGCAATTTTGTGCAATTTTACATCTGTTATTTAAATAAGATATAAAAATGAACCCACTCTATGAGCCACAAAACACAAAGTATTATAGGAAATAAATAGCTTCCATTAAATTATCTTTTAGCAAACAAGTATCGCGATGACGACTACTAAATGGTTTTTAGATGAGCAAAAATAGTTAAAAAATGTCATAATCATCAACTTCTACTACCAAACATAGAGACTATTTTCCACTCAAAACTTTCCACAATCCCCAGTTTGGCTGTGTGGTGTTGTTTCGGTGTTATTCCACTATGTATTAATCTACAGTCTGCCAGTTCTGACGAGCCGCCGTCACGTCTTGTTTAGAATGATACTACCTGTTATAGCCCATACCGTAAGTAATTTGTTAGTAGGTGACTCATATCCTGGCACCTCGCACACACGCCTGAGTCATTTTTGTGTTTCAACATAGAAAGAAAGTAAAGGAAAAAGGGACGTAATATTTCGCTCTTAACGTATGAAGCAGTTTGCATTGCTAATCCAAAGAAAATAGGACATCTAGTTCTTATATGGGTGGATGTCATTGGTTGGTTGTCAATATTAATAAACAATAAAATGCTTATAAAACTTAATTTTCCTTATTTTGACCATTTAGACTGAAGTACACTATCTTAGGGGTCATATCCAAGAGAACCACCTCCTATTTTGGTAAAAACATGTTATTTTGACTATTCACAATTTGATTGAGTGTTTAGTTGTGATGGCAAGTGTTAGGTTAGGGCACTCTTGAGCCGACATTCAGTCAGGGGGTCCATCAAGGAGTAGCTGCAGCCTTAGAGCAGCCCTAATGCAGCCTAACACTGCGTGAATCTGTCTATGGACTAATATAGGTGATGGACCTGAAGAGCATGTAAGTGCCAGAGTTTGAAATCTCGCTCTATTTCCAAGCAGACCACATGACGTGCGCTTCCGATCCACTGGGGTGGTAGGTAACGCAGCAAAGATGGATGTTATAGCTCTCCATGGGTAGAGCGGGGCCCCAGTGCAGTTATATAGTCTTTTAGATGGTGATGCAGGTGTAGTGCAGGCAGGGGATGCAAGAATAATCTGAGGACGCAGCAGAATGTAGTCTGCACACTTTACTTACAGTTCGTAGGTTCACCAACCAGCCGGGTGCTGTGCCTCCAAGCAAGGGATCCAGCCACTCCCAGGTAGATTAGGTACACTTGACCAGTATCCCCTTCTGTGAACCTGTCCGGGTCGTCTCCCTGCGCTGACTCTCTTTCTTCTGCCCCGCACCTCGCACACAGTGCCCGAGCCAGCAGCTTCGGGTCCTGTCGGGCGACATCCTTTTCATCCCTGACCATACTGGCTGCCTTTTCAGGGAGTGTGTGCGGATTTTGGCTGCTGCACGTGAAGGTACAACAGCCTCTGGTTTGCTACTTAGAGCTTGAAGTCTCTTGGCTAGTCTGGGGCCGGTCCCCTCTGACCCCAGTCCCTCCACCCGACTTCCGGTCGGCGTGGATGCGGGCGTCACAAGGGGGTTCTCCACTTCCCGTGCCTCTAGGACCCCTTCTCTGTCTCTGGAGCCCCTCGCCGGCTCCCCTGTACCACAATATGAACTGATGAAGGTCAATGTCTTGGCCGAAACATTTTCATATATTTGATTTAGCTGCTGTTTGAAATAAAATAGCTCTGCACACACCTTCGAAGTGCCTGGTTACATTGCTACTTGGCTTTCTCAGTCAAGACACAGCTGTAAAGTCCTGTTATGGGGTATCAGAACCCCAATTCGGGATTGCTGAGGAAATCCACAATTATCAGAGGTTATCCTTGTCCTTTAAATAGGGGATAACTTGTGATTCTGGGAATAACCCTTTAAGTTAAAACAGTGACTCCCAACTGGGACCCTTAGTGTATGTTACTTGTGATGCCCTTTGTACTTTATTTCTTCTTTGTTTCCCTGATTATACAGAAACTGAATCATAGTTTTGAGAAGAAGATTTACTCTTTAAGTAAGAAATCCTTCTAAGATTTGGAAAATATTTGTACAGCTGACAGAATTATAATTCTTTCCTTATATGACTAAAGTGCTTCTTTGGAAAACCCTTTTTCATATACCGTAGAAACCAAACGTTTACATTTCACTATATAAAAAGACACATATGCATGTTTTTCTCACTATCTAACTTGAAATCAGAAACCTTTCCCGTTTTAGGCCAATTAGGATAACAATAATTATTTATATTTGCCAAATGCCAGAATAATAAGAGAGAAAATGTTTTAAGGCATTTTTATTACTTTCTGCAAAGTCACAAGTTTACATGCACTAAGATTACTATGCCTTTAAACTATTTGTGACAGCCCATATAATGATGTCATGTGTTTGAAAGCTTCTGATAGGTTTATTATCAACATCTGAGTTAATAAGATACACACCTATGAATGTATTTTAACCACACCTGAACGCACTGCTTCTTTGTGTAGAATCATGGTAAAGTCTAAAGAAATCAGCTAAGATATCAGGAAGAATATTGTGGTCATCCATGGGTGCAATTTCCAGATACCTGAAGGTGCCTTGTTTATCTGTACAAATATTTATACACAAATACAAACAAGATGGGAATATCCAGCCATCATACCGCTCAGGAAAGAGACGGGTTCTGTGTCCCAAAGATGAACGTGCTTTGGTCCGACATGTGCATATCAACCCAAGAACAAAAGCAAAAGACCCTGTGAAGATGATAAATAAAAAAGAGGAATGGAGTCCTAAGTTAATTATTATATTGTAACAGGGCTTCACTGTTGAGTTGTGCCTGTAACAGCGTATATCTCATGTGGATGCAGCGTCGGCCTCTTCTCTCGGCTGCTCCGTGGTGCTTCCAGTATGGATGATTTGATCGGCCAAGGCAGGAAACACATCACCGCAGGTCCTTTACTGTTATATCGGTTACCAGGAAACCGCAGGTCCTGTGGTAACGTTGAAAGGAGCGATCCCGCACCCAGAGCTGCTCCTGCCAGACTTCCCTCAGAGGGAAATAGGTATAACAAAAACAAATAGAAACGGTCTAATGAAGCGCTAGGATGGAGGACACATAAGGGAGGTTTAATAGGAACATCCAAATCTTTATTGATCCCTTGTAGACGCTTTTCAACATCTTATCTGTTTTCCTCAGTATACAAGGGAATGCTTGAGTCCGTAACTATTGTGAGAAGCTTGTGGAAGGATATCCAAAACGTTTGACCCAAGTCATACAGTTGGTACCAAATACTAATGAAATGTATGTAAACTTCTGACTTTGCAGAAAGCAATAAGAATTCCTTAAATATTCTCTCTCTCATTATTCTGGCATTTGGTAAATATTAATAATTATGATAATCCTAAGTGACCTAAAACGGGAAAGGTTTATTCTGATTTCATGTCATATAGTGAGAAAAACATGCATATGTGTCTTTTTATATAGTGTATGTAAACTTCTGGTTTCAACTATCCCTTGCAATGGCACATGGGGGGAACACAGGGAAAAGTCAGTAATCCCAGTGTGAAATATGATCATTACGTTTAGTTTAAAAAGACCTGCCTTATTAAAAGTGGGATCAATGGGGGTGATGATTTCTGTAAAGTGTTGTTGAAATTACTGTAAAAGAAGTAAATAAATAATTCATATAAAAAGATCCAACAACTTGATTGGCTAATTCTTTCCATTTCTTATTTGGCATATAGGTTATCAAGAAAAGATGTCTCACCAATCCTTGCTCGCCTAGGACTCGCTTAACAAGAATTTAGACCTTAAAGGGAAGTAATCATCAAAAACGGAGCTATTATTTTAATTAGGTTTTGTGTTAAATGTATATAGTCTTTTAATTTGTGCAAATTAATAATAATAATACTTATTATTATTACTACTTGTCACTGATACACTCCAGGGCTGTGGGGTACTCGGAACCGGGCTTTAATACTTCTGTGGAGTCACAGTGGTCGAGACCCGACTCCATGACACTGGATATCAACTGAACGTTCAGGGATTCTGGTTTTGGAGATTAGAGTCGTGAACGTGATATTCGGCAATTGATGGCCGATGCTGCAGTGCAGGGCCTCTGGGGATGATAGATTTGTAGCTAAGATGATTTCCCTCATCACGGGTGGAGCGATTCCCCAGGGCAAGCGGTAAAGTCTATGGCGGTGGTAAGCCGTTGGGGTGCAGGAATGAGGGCGAGGAATAACTGACAGACACACAGTATGTAGTCTCCTTTATCTTCACTGGTAGTTTCAGGTTCAGACCAAGACACTGTCCACAGGTGATGTTAGGAATCCGGGTGGCCTGAAAGCAAGTTGGGGATCTCCTCACCCGATGAGTTCTGAGGTCTCCCTGCTGCACTCCTCTTTGCTGGTCCTGGCTAACTGTAGCTAAGCTGTGACACTCTCTTACTGCTGTTAAGTCTCTCACCTGTATGGTAGGCAGCTTGAGCCCTTCCCAATCACCACTCCTCTGGAAACTGTCCCTGAGCTCTCCAGTGCTGCTTTGCCTCCAGGTGGTTTGCTGGCTGGGAGACATGGAGTTTCCCATCCTCTGGTTTTGGCTGCTGGGTATGTAATAATAATAATAATAATATTTATTCATTTATAATATTATTATTATCCTCTGGTTTTGGCTGCTGGGTATGTAATATACTCACAATCTCGGACTCCGGTGTCCGTTTCTGGCGCTCTGCTCTGGGGTGAGCCGGGTAACTGGCTCCACTCCCCAGGCTCTCTTCTCTCCTTCCTCAGACCATCTCCTAGGTGTCCCTCGCGCTTGCATCACCTTTCTTACACTGCCTGGGAAGAGCTTAGCACTGCTCAAGTCCACATGATGTCTTCATAGTCCTCCTAGGAACTGAATTAACTAACCCTGCCCCCATGCCAGAATTTATAGGGGAGCTCCCATGAACCCAGGTGCTGAGCTCCCCCTTCTGATCTGGAGTCAGGAAAAGTGCTATATGCTATGAGTTTACCTGGTGTGGATACCCCTTCTTGCTTCCAAGCATGATATCAAATCCCGAGGGAGGCAATGCCATTGTGGGAACCAGACTCTGGGGTGCCACATCCCAAACTCATTTAATAAAAGTAAAAAAATAGAAATCTTGATCATTTCATACTGACCACTGGCGCCTTTTTAGACTTTAAGTTCCTGTTGTTTCAGAGGATGACACAAGTACATTAGGCCCAATGGTCAGACCCCACCCCTATCTTTTGCATCTAATACGCTTGTGCAGGGAGGAAGAGAAGGGTCAGGTGTAACTCTTCCTAAAAGGACAGGAAATAACATTCTAAATACCCCAGTGGCCAGTGTGAAAATTGCAAGATTACGAATTTTGTATTTTATTTTTTTTTTATTTAAATCATGGTCAAATATTTTTGAACAATACATGGAACACAAAAGTTTGATTGACACAAAAAAATTATTTTTCTGATGATAGTTTTCCTCTAACTAACAGCACGAGCCCTGAGCTCAGTGATGGCTACAGAGTTGATGTAACCAAAACACCAAGACGCTAGCAGCATCGGGAACCAGGCGCAGCACCTGGGAGAGTTTCAGTACCTGTTGTTTGTATTATTTTAGAGATTTCATTACATTTGGGGTCCACAATCTTGAATGTGGAAAACCCCTTAATTCTCAATGCCAAGTATGTAATTTCCTCCATTCCCTAGAATTATATTCGCAAAAAAAGTCAATAAAAAAGTCCTACAGTGACATGTTTGGAATGAAGTCAAATACAATATGTAATCCCGGTAGAATGCGTAGTAAATCAGATTTTGACCATGGGCTACATTTTTTTTTTGCCTGTAAGATCTTGCCTTCTGTTATAGCTGTAACTTTCGTTGGGTGGCATTGTCCTGTCCTGCACAACAATAGCTCATCGAGCCCATGGAGCATCGAAACGCCTCCAGGATTAGATTAGCTATGATTTTTACAATGATATAATCATTTCATTTAATCAGACCTGAAACATGTTACATCCCGCTCTGTGATACACCGATGACTAAATGTGTATTTTTATAGTCTTTCGGAATATGGGTGTGGACGGTAAGCTTACACCTTATTAATTTGGGGCATTTTGTGATTCATTGGAGACAAGACCTCTCAGTCACCCATCAGTAAAGCTTGAGTAGATGTGATTAAATTTATAGAGGCCTCCGGGGTTAAAAGGCTCAGATCACAACAAGTATTTTCAAGTCTAATTTAATCCTTTTCTAGTCAACTATTTGGAGATATGTAGGCTAATGAAAAATGAAAACTATTTTAATTCAAGGGCTGCACTCATTTGGACAACTGTGCATTCACCTCAGTTCAACTACTTAGTAAATATGTGGATGCACATGGGATGAGTAATGTTATTCTGGATGATAAAAAACTAGAAACTAATAAAAATAGGCACATTGTGCATTGTGTATTAGGTCTGTTTTCTCTTATTAGTATTCCCAAAGCCACAATTAAATGGCCACTGACAACACATGGCGTCACCTAACGGTCCTCTCCATCATAGCTCATAGAGTAATCCGGAATGACACCATAGACTACTTGGGATTATGATCATTAGGACACATCAATCACCAGGGATTATGACCAGCAGAACACGAAAGCACCGGGAGTCAACTATTTATGATGAAGGGCCGGGGGTACTCAGAATCAGGGTCCGGTCAGTCAGTATCACAGTAGTTGATGCAGTGCTGTGGCCCTGGTCCACATGAGAAAGGGATAAGGAAAATGGACAAAAAGAAATTAAAAATAGGAAAAATAAAGAGTATGAGACACCAGCTAAAGTTATCCAGCCACTAGGTGGCCGGCACTGCATATACAATTCCCAAGGGATAGTTGTTGTGGCAGTGAGATGGTAAAACCACCTTCAACACAGGGCTGGCCCTTGAGTATTGAGGTGATGATGATGGTGGTAGTAGTAAAGTTGTGTAGACATGGGTACAGAAGGAAGAAAGCACAGACACAGTCTCTTTAAGTTCTTTACCTTTTACTTTTGTGGTTAAGCAGTAAGTCCAGGATACTGGTTCACTGGTGTTTAGTTCTTGCCAGTCTGAGAACAACTAGGAACTACTCTGCCAGATGGGTATATGGCCTTCCCACTGACTTGTCTCTAAAATGTGTGTTTAGGTGCAGAAGCTTTCCTTATTTCTCTGGTATTCCTGTGGATGACTTCCAGCCAGGCAGGCAATAGGACTCTGCGAGCAGCTGTACCCACCAGCTCTCTAGCCCTCTTTATTGCTGTGCCTCGGATAGTCCCATGTAGTGTGACTACTGAGTATGAAATCCAGCAGCCTCCAGTTTCTGTGGTCAGGTCCTGGGACCTTGGCCACCTAGGACCTGGTGTCCTGTCTGCAGCTTGTCATTCTGTTGGCCTCCAGACCCAATAGAGACTAACTTCTCCTTCACCTACCCCCCTATCACCCACTACAGCTAACCCCTCCCTCTAACCAAAGTCTGTCACAGCCTAAAACAGGCCTCTTGTGCCCAGCACTCTAGTTAGAGTTCAGGCAGTATGTGAATGTTTCGGGAGTCCAGCAGAGGGCAACTTAATTCTCTCCAGATGCGGCATTATTACCGATTAGCCTAAATACCACTGTGGCAGCCAGACCGCAGGGACGCCACATCATCATGGCGGTACAACATGATGAGAACTGATCAGAAGGGGCATTGGGAATGCTGGAAATTGCCAGTAAGAGAAAATTTGCAGGGTTCTAGTCCCATGGCCATTGACTACTGATGTGACCACTGGAAAAAGATTTTGCAAATTTTTTGCTCAACCGTAATTTATATTTTCTACATGTCCTAATAAGAAGAGCCATGAGAACCCAGTGCAAAATGTGCAGCCCTATAATTACAATTATAGCCATGATGTTGGATAAATAGACAGACAGATTGACAGAGAGAGATGGATGCATGGATAGATGGACAGATAGGAACATAGATGGATGGATACAGTAGATAGATAGATAGATAGATAGATAGATAGATAGATAGATAGATAGATAGATAGATAGATAGATAGATAGATAGATAGATAGATAGATAGTAGATCTACTAATATAAGATGAATTGCTACATACATGGATTGAGAAATTCATGATAAATGGATAGAGCTTCAGTATTTTATGGCAGTGTTTATATCTGGTGAAATTTATACACACATTTTAATATATTTTACTTTTGTTGGCCAAAAATTGGTAACCGACAATTTATCCGGAAATTATTCTTTCTTGCTACTGTTATTAAGTCCTGGCTGGTGAAAACATGTAAATTGCCCTTCACATCCCTTCTTTATAAGCCACATGGCCCACATTAAACCAACTCCAGCCTGGATTTCGGGTGCAGGAGGACGTCTCGGCAGCACTTGGCAGGAGTGAGTTCCTGGCAAGCAGCCAATGAAAGGGAATTTTCCTCTTTTAAGAAAAGCCTAACCGAATGATCCGCTTACTTTATCTGTGAGAATGACTGATGCTTGAGACAATTGATTTTTCAGAACGAAGCTCTCGCTATTGGAAGCGAAGGAATTTGACGGAGGACGGCTACAAAAGCCTATTTCATATGTTACACCTGTTTAAACTTAGTTGGCCTCTGGGAGATGTATATAATTGTGTCTTTGTCAACCCACACACCATAGAGGTCATGCACTTCAACTAACAAGAAGTGAATACTTCTGGAGCGCGGGGCGCACACTGCTCAGCGATGCACACGGCTTCCTGGAGAACACTTCTTTCTCCACGATACACAACAGGGGGCTTTGGCAATGGCCAGTGTGCTTATACAAGCATCTCCGGCACTTATCTCCCGGGCTACACAGGACTGGAATGAGCCTTGTCCTCCTGCACAGAGCTATAAGATGACTAATTCAATGGATCAGAGTATCGAAACTAAACAAATGTGAAAACATTTTCAAGGTGCCAAAATACAGTCCTAAAATTCATTTTTATTTCGTGTACATTTTTCATGATTTAGGGCTACTAATATCCTTGAATAATAGATTTCTGTCTGCCTGTCATTACCACTGGAGGGAGCTAAGGAGCTCACTGCGTACTACCGTATCATAGTAGAAGGCTTGCACATAGACGCTGCCACATTTGGCAGAAAATCATATCCACACTTGCTGCCCAATGGCAATTGTGCAGCTGATACCCCAGTTTTGTTCACAAAGTGGTCCAGGTATTTTCAACTGCACGTGGGACTGACACTTAGCTGCATCCGGCAGTAACTAGGTGGGACCCAAGTCAGTTGCCTATCATGGGTCCAAAAGCTAAATTTCTAACTGGGTGCCTACACAGGCACTTAATATTATCAGTCTTCAAATATGGGCTAAATACACCTAATGCCCCCCACACTTTGTATTTTGGGTGCACCTGCAAACCTTCTACTCTAAAAGGTTATCTTGGATTAAAAAGAAAAACTGACTCAAAGCTGGGAATGTGATAAAATACCCAAACAACTTCTATTCACCTGGTAGAAATACAGCACTGCCGGTCCCACCAGTCTATGCTGAGTAGACGCTGCAAAGATACCCATCTATGCACACATGACGGCTGCTGCCAATCACTGTCCGCAGTGGTCTTTCATTATTCATCACCACTGAGGATAGTGATTGGCTGGAGCGGTCATGTTTGTATGGTTAATACAGGGACAGGCAGGACCTCCAGAGTGTAAGGCTGGGTTCACACAGGTCATATTTGCCGCATATTTCTGCAGTGGTGCTTATTTGCGTGTGCTTTGCGCAACAAAGCACGACTGCATTCAGACGCAGCGCTTTTCCCGAGCTTATTATATAATGTGGCCTAAGGCAAAAGCACGTCGAAAAAAGCGCAAAGAATTGACATGGTCATTCTTTTTGCGGATGTGCTTTGCAGTGAAAAAGACACCAGAATACTCGGGGTCTGAACGCATTTCAGCTAAACCCATAGCTTTTGCTGGAATGCATTTCGAGTCTTGCGTTTCACTGCATTTATGCTAGCGATCAAAAGTGCTGTGTAAATGCAGGAATACGCGGCAAATACGCCACTTGTGAACACAACCTTATACTAGAATAACAGGATACTTTGGTTCTGTTACTATTCAGAGACTTCTTTGTGGATTCCATAATTTTGTATTCCACCTCTGTAAGGAGATGGCTAATGCTACTGAGAGACGACTTCTTCTTCCCTAAAGATCACCACTGTTTTTATGTGATTTATATGTGACTTTAATCATTTTGTGACCTATACTGTGGTGCTGTTTGCCTCTAGGGGTCACTCTGCAGTGTAGCAGAGCCTTGGGTCTAGTAAGTGGAGCCAGAAGGGTTAAGGATTTGCCTGCCCACTAGGGGGTATATAATGGTGGGATTTTCCTGGCTCAGGGGTTCAATTCCTGTCTTGTGGTTACAGTTGGCGTAGGGAATTCGCAGAAAGAGGTCACAGAAAGTTTATGGTGGCGGTAGCAAGGCAAGCGGACACCATGTAAATCCAGAGGAGACCGGGTCCTGGGTATGGCACAGGCTGAAGAGGAATAGTGAGGGAATTAGAGGCTACCTCGCAAGTACAGTGAGAGAGTGGGGGAAGGTGATGCATCTACTCATGGAAGGTGAGTGAGCCAGAGACAACTCATAGGGTTGGAACCACATACACTGTCAAACTTTCCAGGTCTTTCAACTAACTACATAGCAATATACAGTCACATGTGTGTAGGGACTGTAAGGGTAGAGCCGTGCCCATCTCCACTTCAGGGAGCTTGCAGGTCAGCCTGCAGCGTAGTGACAGGACCGGTCATTGTTAAGATAGAAGGAACAGAAAGGCCAGAAAATAGTGTAAATGACCCACCCAGCATGTGTCTTATGTTACTGTCGCACCCCCAAAGACCGGGGTACTCGAGACCAGGCCGTACTGTCTCTGGGATGTCAGGGTGCCGTTGCCTGGTCCCGTTGTCCTAGGTGCAGCAATAAAAAAGGAATAAAGCTTATGGATTTTTCATGACGCCACCCGTGGTGTGTGGTCAGTGTGGACCACTGCTGCTGTACTCCTGCCAGGGATGATGATGAGAGGCAGCCTAGATGGTGAACCCTCCACGGGTAGGGCTGGTTGTCCTTCAGGCAATGTAGAAAAGGGGTTCATGCGCACTGGATGCTGCACTTATCTCTTCCCACAGCTCTTCTAGCCAGCACGCAGGGACAGCTAATAGGCGGCTCCCCAGGTGGAGGTTCTGCGGCGGTTCAAGAATAACAGTCTCATTTTTGAGCTGACTGGGTACTTTACTGGGAACACCGTAGCAGTTCTGACTACAACACAGTTCTTTACACACTTTACAGGTCAATTCACCACAGTGCTCAGGGCTCTGGGTTCTTACTGCAGCTTAGACGGTTCCTCTGCGTCACTCCCCTCAGTGTACCTTTCAGGCCCTTTCACTCTGTCTCTGTCCTCACACATGGGTTCAGTCCAGCCGTCACAGGCTCTATAGTGATGTTTCCCCCTCTTTAGGTCACTAGCCCTGGTATGATGGCTTTGTCCTACTCCGTTTCAGTTGTTAGGTCGCGTGTGATAGAGCTCCAGCGCCCCGCTGGGGTGTCTTGTGGTTAGGTTCATATAGGTTTTCCCCTGCCACATCTACAGAGCCGGCTCTCTGGCTGGCCTGGCCTAGCCACCAGTAGCCCATGTTAGTTGGGCTCACCTGGCTCCTTCAATCTATCTCCAGTTTTCAGCCTGGATCCCCGGCCGACCATTAGTTCTGAAAGCCGCCCGGCCCCGTTGTTCTTTCAGTCAGAGGAGTCAGTACTCTGCTGAAGTGTGTCTGGCTTGGGAGGCTTCCCTACTCCTCCACCCTCCAGGGATTCACTTGATTGTCTCCCTCTCTCATGGGAAGCTCTCGATTGTCTCGCCCAACTTAGTGTTCCAGTGTTTTACTACTGTTCCTGCACCCCTTTGTCTGGGTTCTGTCTTTCTCTCCACCCACACGTCTCTATACTCCCGCCACCCCTTGCCTGACATAAAGTGATTGGCTCAGGGTCGGAGTGTCTGTGTGTGGATGTTTTGTAAGTTGACTGTCTTACCTCGTCCAGCTGCAGTTCACCCTGTGGCTGCCCTGTCGCAGGTCACCACATTACCTTGTGGACTTTGTTCTTGATATAATTTCCATTGGATTTACGCAGCGGTATACTATTTCTTTGCGACAATACCCTAGGAACCATACACCTACATTTAGACCAGAGTCAGGAAATGCTAGAAGAATGGGACAGAAACAAAGAACCCTCACAAAGTGTGTGTGTCGCATGTCGAAATTAGGGCAGCCAAATCCTCAACCAAGATAACTACAGATATCCTTGTCATGTCCGCCAACCCTACGGCTGAGTCCTATACTGCTCTAGCCACGGTGAGTGGTCTCAATGGCCTGAACCCAGCAGTGGCAGAGTAGTGTCCCCTTCCTCCCCCTGAACACCCAACATACTCCGCCACGCTACACCTGAACAAATACTGCAGCCTTTAATATAAACCAGAGCTGCATTCACACGTCTACAGATTTGAGCTCATGTCTTTGCTAGTTCAGGGACTCGAAAAGCATCTGGAGGGGGAAGCACACACCAGTTCCTTCTGTCCTTGGTGGCACAGCCAGCATCATACTTGGGGGTCTAGCTTGATCTTTGCTATTGGTTCCCCTTTCTTTCTATGGTCTACACTTTTTAAGACAAAGGGGAGCAGTGCCTTGGGAAAAAAATCTGATAGTTACAAGAGAGGAACTTTCAATTTGCTTCTTTACCAGAAATCATTCATTTTCTGAAGAATTGTTTTCTATTTTTATTTCTTTTTTGAGCTAAATACGTGATGTGATTTTCAAAACTAATTACTATGAATTTGGTTCCTATTTAGCTGCATGAAAAAAGAATTATACAATTATATGATTTCCAACCACTGTAATTACACCTGTCATCATAGATGGAGGGTAACAGCTGCCATCGCTGACGGCTGCCGCAAATCGCTAAACTTAGAATGCCGGGGAGGAAGATGGCTTTATTTTTAGTAAAGATAGATGGATGCTCTGCCACATCTGTATGGTGGGTAAAAGAAAGGTCTCTGTCCATTCAAAGATATTTAAAGGAAATGTTCAAATTTACATTGAAAGAAACCCAAAATTTAGAGCTTCGCAACTTTATAACAGGTGTGACATATATACATATATAGCGTATATGTTCCAATTACTGCTAATGAATGGAGATTGACAAATCAAAATTGATGCACACATTCTAATTCCTAATAAACTGCTGTGGGACTTTGGAGGTTTATTTAATAAACCAAATATTGAGATAAAAAAATTCACCTAGTGACCCACTATGACGTCTGCACGCTGTGCTCTGCTGATATCTGATCATAATGCTTGATGTCATTATCGTTATCAACATATGGCTCTGATACAAAGCTCATGTGTCATTGATTTGGCACCATGTGTTTTGGTCTCACATATGGTTAGTTCTATTCTGTACTTAGCCGCCTATGAGTGGGGACTGCATGCATTTTACAGCGTCTGTGACATCCACAGGGGACAGTGGTGAGAACTTTACCATGGAGTTAACATGGAGCAGGGCAGGTATAAGCGGTTATGTCACTGCAGGAGGCGGGGAAGCCCGCCTCCTTCTCTGACATCACCGCCTTTCCCCGCCCTGCTCCATGTTAACCAGGGGGACTATTGCATATAGCCCCCACTTCATTATCATCCTAATGAGAAAGTATAAAAATGTTTTTTGCAACATTGAAAACAAGTATTTAGCAGAGAGAGGGATAGTTATAATAGGAAGCTGCAGGGACATGTATTGATAGGTTAAGTGGCTTTTAGGAGGTGACAGGTTCCCTTTAAAAATGCATAGAAATATACAGGGCCGGCGTCGGCAGCGGGCATACCGGCATACCTGGGCAAGTGCCGGGGCACTGAACTGCTTGGGGGGCCGACTGGTCGTCAGGGACAGGCAGCCCTGACAGCCAGGGGCCATTAGCCACAGACAACCATGAGTGGCACATCAACCAGCCTCAGCAAGCAGCTGAGTGCTCCGCTGAGATGCCAGTGCACATGGCTAATTTGCATGCGATGCATTTTAGCCATGTGCTGGCTCCGGGGAGCAGTGGAGCTTCCTCCTCTGACTACAGCATGTTGAGTCATCACTGTGCGACCTCATCATACTGCTGCAGCCAGCAGGAAGGAGGAGGAAGCTCCACAGTCCCGGGAGCTGCTGCTATAAGGATGTGGTGGGGAAGCATCGGAGGACACAGCCCTGGGGGAGCGGATGGAAGGTGAGTATGGTCAGGTTTTTTTTTTTTCAATCTGCAGCAGGATGGGGGATTATATGTACCATGGAGGCTGTGCTGGGTATATAGAGGCTGTGCTGGGGTATATAGAGGCTTACTGGGGTATATACAGGCTGTGCTGGGTGTATATGAAGGCTATTCTGGGGTATATAGAAACTGTCCTGGGTGTATATAGAGGCTGTCCTGGGTGTGTATATAGAGGCTGTCCTGGGTGTGTATATAGAGGCTGTCCTGGGTGTTTATATAGAGACTGTCCTAGGTGTAAATGAAGGCTGTTCTGGGGTATATAGAGGCTGTGCTGGGGTATATAGAGGCTTTGGTGATGTATATGGAGACTGTGCTGGGGTACATGGAGGCTGCTGCTGTGCTGTATATATAATATGGAGGCTGAACTATATATATATATTGTCACGTCCTACTGACGGACTCACACGTGGACCCACTGGACCGCGTAAAGCGGATGCTGATACCGGGTGATAGAGAGGCAGACACGTACCGTAGAGTCAACGGGTTTATTAAACAGAACTATAACACAGAACCACACGCCCCTGGAGAGGGCCACAAGGTCGCAACACCGGGAGCCCAGCGAGGGAGACCCCGGAGCGCTTGACCCCTATACAGGGATACCGCCGGGATCAGCCTCGAAGGGGCCAATGCTACGGACACAAGTGTTCAACCGACCCCAGGCGACGTGGTAATGAAACAGCACCCGGGAATACAATACGAAACGAGAACCGTGAATACAGAGCACCAGGAACACGGGGAACCAGGAACACAGGAGAGATCCAGGAACACGGAGAGATCCAGGAACACAGGGAGATCCAGGAACACAGGGATCAGCCAGGAACCGGCAGGAACGAGATCTGGGGGGGTAACACAGAGCGATCAGGTAACAGACCAAACGGAGAGCGACTTGACAGACCAGAAATGGCAACTTCACCCAGGGGAAGGTGAAGGTCGAAGTTGCCCTGGCCCCGACTGATTGGCAACAGGAGGTTTATATCAGAACAGGGCAGTCCTGATTGGAAGGACCCAGAGACCTGGTGATTGGCTGAGGGGAGGAGCAAGCTCCCTGCACTCTCCAGCAGAAACTGATTAGGAGACAGTTCCATGTGCACAAGCAGTGGTACCGGAAGTGAGAGGAGCAGTGTTGCTCAGGCAGAGGGTGCTGGACCCCTGCGGCTGGGAACAAGTGCGCGTACCCGGGGGCATACGGTACGGAAGTTGCTGCCCAACCGACCCGCGGGCGGCGGCTGCCTGAGCCGTCGGCGGACGGACGACACCCGGGAACACGGAGGCTGGACAGAGGCAATAGGAGCTGAAGGAGTAAGGGCAGCAGGTCGGGGGGCACGGGCGGCAGAACCCAGGGTGGTAACATATATATATATATATATATATATATATTATTTGGAGGCTGTGCTGTATATATAATATGGAGGCTGTGCTGGGCTGTATATATTCTTTAGAGGCTGCTGCTGGGCTGCCACAGCTTCCAAATAATATGTACAGCCTGGCACAGCCTCCAAATACTATATACAGGCCAGCACAGCCTCCAAATAATATATACAACCCACAGCCTCTATATTATATATACAGCCCGCCAGTCTCCATATTATATATACAGCCCTGAACAGCCTCTATACTATATATAGAGCCCACCCATGAGCCTCTATATTTTATATATAAACAGCCTGCAGCATCTAGATTATATTAATGTATCATGGTTTGTTCTAAAGGGCCCACTGATACTGTTTCGCCCGGGGCCCACAAAAGCCTGGAGCCGGCCCTGGAAATATAATATAAAAGCAAATGTCTTCCGTTTTTCAACTTTTTATGAAACATCCCCATAGAGTTGACAATAGAAAAAGACCATGGCACTTCTGTGAATGGGGATTCCAAGTAGGATCCAATTCCCATAATTTGCAGTATAATAAACTTGCCAATTAAATAGGTGACGGTGAATTCATTTTTATGTAGAATAGCAATACAGAAAAAACATTCACATTTCGGTGTAAATTAGACCTTCCTCAGCCAAGCCAAAGTAATAGCACATAATAACACAGCAAAATCCATCGCTGGTGATGGGTGAGTGGCACCACTCATCCATTGCCAAGCGGTGGATTCTGTAGAGTTACTGCATGCTATGGGTCAATGTTTGGTTTTAAAAATAGAAAAACGTAAGGCTCTAAGAAGATTGTTAGGTTTATCTTGATGACCCATCCTAAAATTTCACCATCAAATTTGATTGATGAGGCTCCAACTGCCATTATTTACATTGTGATAGGCTCGGCAGTAAATAGAACAATTCTAGAGATTAGTGAGGGTCTCAAGAGCTGATGGTTGTTTCATGATCTGACCCTTGATCGCAGTTTTTAAAGCAATTTTTTTAGATAACCGTTGATCAAACATTTGTACTTGTGTTTTCAATGGGGAATTAGGAAAGACTCTGCCAGACTCCTCTGCCAGTGGCTTATCTGCCCGGTAAACAAAAGGATTGGTCGTTGAAATACCAGCTGTTCGTTCCTTCTCTCCCCCAACATTATCAGTTGTGAGGTCTCCATCCACATCAGATAGTCTGTCCGTCCCGCCAAAACAGGTTGGTTCAAACAACTTTCTTCTTGTGTGTATGGGGGCCTTTATTGTAATGGTAGTCAACAGAAATTGCTTTGCAGGCCCCCGGACCAGTGGTCAGGTCAGTACTCCATGGTTGTTGGATGGGAGCCCCTCAAACCATCTCTTAATTAACAGCATCCATGGCTCCTCTTTTGATTGGCCAGCCTGGTGCAACGTCATTCTTATGGCATAACGCACACACGATGTTGTGCCAAGACAGCTAATTGAACGAGGAGATGCGCTCAGGTAGTGGTGGTTTGCAGGGCTTCTGTCCAATGGCCACAGAATTCTGTCCCTATTGCTGGAGCACAATCCTGCGAATTGCTTCACTCAACTCTACTAGACAACCCTGGTATTATGCAGTGTGATAGACAATCAATAGTTGTTAAAAGGACAATGATGTATTACATTGTTCCTCTTCTTACCATATCATCAAAATGTAGTATCACATGGATGACCACTCATCTCTAAGCAACTCTATGTTCCATATCAGAGTATAGGAGGATAAAGACTTTTAATCAATAATTGCCGGTACTTTCCTAGTGGCAGTCACGACTGCTGCCGACTTTGCTCCATAATCCATCACGGATCTGTACCTACTCTCCACTGTTTACCAGATCACCTTCACTTGTCCTATTGTGTGGTTGTGTGCCCCTCCTTTAGTGGTTATCAGCATTTTGGTAGTCAGTCCTCAGCATTTCCCTCACTGCTTCCTCTTATGTCACCCTTTACATACAACTATTCAAAGCTGAGCAAACACACAGAAAATCTATGTATAATGAGCACAGCTTCCGTGTCATTGCAAAGCAGTGGGGTTTCCGGATAATACAAGTAGTTTAGCTAATTTTACAGCTTCAATAGCTGCATTATATCTTATTCACAATGACTGTGACTCATGTCACTTTGACATAAGTATGAATTTTACAGCGATTCAGATAAATCTATCAGTATTAATTCTAGAATATTCCAAGTGATAACTAGCAGCGTTGTACAACAGCTGCTTAACTAGAGAAGTTTGGACCCTATTGCAAACTTTTGAAAGCCACACCCCCAAAACCATATAGATGCAGCAGTTACTAGAAAAAGGAATCTATCAGTGTTTTTGCTGTTATCTAAGGCCAGCATGCTGTAGGGCTTAAAACACAGAATTCAATGATGTGTCACATGCCACCACCTGTGCTGTGGTTTTCTTAAACGGAGTGTTTTATCATTAGGACATTATCACTGCATTGACTTGCTAACTCATGACATGTTGTTTGACTCTGCCCTCTTCTGTGGTTAGCAGTTCACTGTCTATAGCAATGTCCATGCAGAGTCTGGTGTGAGTGTGCTTAGATTTTTCAGCTCTGCTGCATTGCTAAATCTAAACACTTTGATTGCATGAGAACCGCTGCAACCAGTATCTAAGTGATACATCGTTGGATTCAGAATCTCTTTGTCTTATCATGTTTTTATCAGATGAGGTACCAAAAATCTGCTGACAGATTCCCTTTAACCGTGGCATATAAAGAGATACAAAACTACTCTGTGCACCTTCTTTATTGTAAATATGAGAGTATTACTAATGCATAAACAGAAAGGCACAGTCCAAAAGTATTTAAAGGCCCAATGTCAGTACAACCCACCAATATTGTTGTGTACAGAGGACTGTTTTATCATGATGTGGGTATAGGATCCTGTATGTCTAATTTTGGACTTCTGATCTTTATGTTAATCAGCCCAAAGAGTGCTTGATGTTATGTATAGAGGAGTTGGGTGAGATGGGTGCAAGCCAAACAATCAGACGGCGGTCAAGAGCTCTTGGAGAAGGAGGCCCATTGTATTAGGAACAGTGTCCCTGTAGATGGAAGGGGGCCCAATCTCTGAGGGGAAGGGACTGTTAGGAGAGGAGGCACACTCTAATCCAGGGGCTTTAAGGGCATAGAGACTAAACAGTCTGGTAACATTCAATATGAAGATGCTGCTGTCCCCATTCTTTATCAGGTAAGCAGTTCCAGCACCTCCATCCAACTCCTCCTCTCCTGCCCTGTGTTTTGGTGCTCCCAATTGCCACCTCCATCGGCGATCCTCTACAATCTTCTCCCTCTTCCTCACACTGTCTAGATAGAGATCAGGAGGGAACAGCGTAGCTTTCTGAGAGGGGGTTTGAGTGTCCGCATCAGAGGGCAGCAGGTGACAGACAGCAGTGACGAACCCCTTTTTTTTACCGTTTACATGCCCTTTATGGCAGCCTTTCTGCCTGGGCCTCAACACTCAACAAGGGAATGTCTGGCATGCAGCACAACACAAAGGTAAACAACAAGGATGGAGAGGAAGGCCCTAACGGTAGGTGGAGGGGAGACGGGTGACCCCTGACACTCACCTGTGTCTGTACCCTGAGCTCCCTATACAGGTCTTCCCCCGTCCTGTCACATGGCTAATTGTGGCACCCCTGCGGACTGTGGGCACAGAATAAAACAATGGCTGAAATGGTGAACCATGTACCCCAAACCAAACACCCAACACACTCCCGAATCCCTAACCTAGGACTTTATGCCAGGCAAGGGAGAGGTGGGAGAGAGCTGAGTTGTGGGTGGAGCTTAGAGGAGACACCTGTAGAAGGGGGAGGAGCTACAATTTTTACCTCAGGGAGAGAGTGACAGTTAGTCAGTTTAGTTGGAGCTGAGCAGAGTACGGGAGTGACAGAGTAGAAAAACAGTAACAACAAGTGGGAAAACCGGCACCTGATTGCCAGGGGTCATCTTATGGCTGATCGGGTCCGAGGCTATTGAACAGGTGTAGTGGAGAAGGAGTCCAAGGTGGAAGACCGGCTTTACGGAGACACTAATCGATGGACAGGGAACCGGCCCTGTAAAAGTGGTTGGCTGCTATACGCCCCGGCCACAGATTAACCGGTGTGGTGAAGGGTCTTTATGCCTGGAACCAAACTGACCGTCACACCGAAGGAAAGCTTCACATAGGACTAGGGATCCTAAGGAAGGATACCCAGAAAAGTCTGCGATTACAGGCCCATAGGTTGTGAGCGGTTCTGAGGAGAGGCCTGAAAGGACTGTTAAAGGGTGATCCATCTCACTACTGTTTGGCTACTGATACCGCTCACTGCAGGACTGAACTGTGGTAACGTGAATTAAGCAGTGAGTAAAGTACCCAGTTGAACTTGAAACTTGTATGAGAGAGTTTTATTGAGCATCCATGGTTACAGATGGAAGGATGAGGAACCAGAAGCACAGCTGTCAGAAGTGAGTTGCACCCCCACAGTCACCTCACAGCTACCCCGGAATAGACTATTAACACCGGCCCTGAGGATAAACCTGCCCTGCCTGTGGAGGGCTCATTACCTAGCTGCGTCACACCACAATCCCCCGGAGCTGAGACAAGCAGCGGCGGTCACATTTGGCTACATACCACAGGTGGTGTCACTGACAAACTTTAATTTTATTTTTATCCACTTTTTATATTTTTTTCCCTTTTAATTGCAGTCCCTCCAGGGCCACGGAACTGGTGCACGGCCATTACCGTGACATTTTCCCCTGTGACAAAACAGCAGGGACAGGTCCCGAGTAACCCACTGCCCTGGTGGGCGATGCATAATCCCTCACTGTCCCTCCACTCACACTGAATAATGCAAAATCTGGTTAGCATGCTAGTTTCACCTTTGCCGTAATAAGACATAAGGGAAGGCAGACAGACAGGGACACAGATAAGAGGGATAAACTTCAACTCCAAAACTGCAGCAAAGCACCTCAGTTGCAAGCGTCACGACTCCAGCAACTTCAAGAGAATTGCTCCTTCTACTGTGGTCAGCATAGAAATGCATTCTATAGCTGGCATCAGATGATGGAACATGTAACTATTTAAAGTGAAGGGGAGTGGTCACAAAAAAAGTCTGCACCTGAGATGAGACTAACAAAGAAGTACCAACAAGGAATGAGTCCTTAACCCCTGCAGCACCAAAAGTAAGAATATACATTTAAAAACCAGAGTATCACAATGTAATTTGACCCGCAGGTCCCAGACTTGTCAAAGGTCTCCCAAGGATGGGAGACACCCATGTCAGGGCTCTCCTGAAGCTACAGTACTATTGGCTGCTACAGCAGTGGTTCCACGCCGTTTCATTTGAAGTCGTCTTATACCAAATATCAAAATGGGCTCCCACAGATTTCTGCCATCCAGGACAGAAGTGTCTGCTATTACCTTTTCATAACGCTTCAAATCGGTTACTCTACATAGGTTTTAAGGTTGAAGGAAGACTTTAAGTCCATCTAGTTCAACCCATAGCCTAACATGTTGATCCAAAGGAAGGCAAAAAAAAAACCATGTGGCAACACTAATCTCCACATTGGGGGAAAAAAATTCCTTCCTTACTCCACATATGGCAATCAGACTAATTCCCTGGATCAACGCCCTATCAAAGAATCTAGTATATATAACCGGTAATATTATATTTTTCAAGAAAGACATCCAGGCCCTTCTTAAATGTTAGTAGTGACTCACTCATTACAACATCATGTGGCAGAGAGTTCCATAGTCTCACTGCTCTTACAGTAAAGAATCCACGTCTGTGATTATGATTAAACCTTCTTTCCTCCAGACGTAGAGGATGCCCCCTTGTCCCCGTCTCAGGCCTAAGTGTAAAAAGATCATTAGAAAGGTCTCTGTACTGTCCCCTCATATATTTATACATTATTATAAGATCACCCCTAAGCCTTCGTTTTTCCAAGCTAAATAACCCCAAGCTTAATAACCTGTCTTGGTATTGCAGACCCCTTAGTCCTCTAATGACTTTTGTCGCTCTTCTCTGGACCCGCTCTAGTTCAGCTATGTCTTTCTTATACACCGGAGACCAGAATTGTACACAGTATTCTAAGTGTGGTCGCACTAGTGACTTGTATAGAGGTAAAATGATGTTCTCCTCATGAGCATCTATGCCTCTTTTAATACATCCCATTATTTTATTTGCCTTTGCAGCAGCTGCCTGACACTGGCCACTAAATGTGAGTTTGTCATCTACCCATACACCCAGGTCTTTTTCAGTGATAGTTTTGCCCAGTGTTTCACAATTAAACACATAATTATACTTTTTGTTTCCTCTGCCCAAGTGTATGACCTTACATTTATCCCCATTAAAGCTCATTTTCCATTTATCAGCCCAAGCTTCTAGTTTACATAAATCCTCCTGTAATATAAAATCGCCCTCCTCTGCATTGATTACCCTGCAGAGTTTAGCGTCATCTGCAAAGATTGAGATTCTACTCTGTATGCCCCCTACAAGGTCATTCATAAATATGTTAAAAAGAAGTGGGCCCAACACTGACCCCTGTGGTACCCCACTGTTAACTGTGACCCATTCTGAGTGAGTTCCATTAATAACCACCCTTTATTTCCTATCACTAAGTCAGTTTTTAACCCACTTACATATATTTTCCCCTATTCCCATTGCTCTCATTTTCCTCTGAGAGGCAACACAGGTGTCTGTATACCGGTGCTCAGTCACCTACAACCGGTTACACTACATAGGTTTTAAGGGTGAAGTATGGGGGCGGTGGTAGCACCAGTGTCCGGCCATGCTGTCAGGGAGGTGACTGCTGGTATTTATAGACACAAGGTTACCATAGGGCTCTGTCACTCAGGTACATGTGAAGCATAGTGTAAGAACAGCCTATTGGTCACGCCCTGCTATTAGATCAGGCAGGCTGCTTTGCACTGATTACATGCCTCACAAATGACAGACGCCCCCCAGAGGGCCCAGCCTCAAACTGCAGATAAAAAAAGATGCAACAAAACACTAAAGATGAAAATATGAGGTGTTAGTAGATATTTTGGGCCAAAATACGTCAGCTCATAACCCACCGTCAAGGGCCCTCACGCTTACGTGAGTTTTTTGTGATTTTATGCCCTATTTCAGTGACTCTAAGGGTACCTTTACACGTGGCAACTTTTCTAGGAATTTCATTGGCAACTTACTGGTTGCAGTGAAATCATGGACATATTGTTCTATCTTGTTGCTGTGTACAAATGGAACAATGTGTCCATGATTTCACTGCAACCAGTAAGTTGTCAGTGAAATTCTTAGAAATGTTGCCGCGTGTAAAGGTACCTTTAAAGTGTTAAACAAACATATGGCAGCAAACATGTGGTTAGGACTCGTATATTTGATATGCGGTCCGGCCTGTTGGTTAATATTAGGTCCAGCAGTGCCCCCCTTCTTGCCCCCCTTCCTGATCCAGTTGTGAAAGGTAATTGTCTCTCATAATTGTCAAAAACTTATTACCTTTGCTGGAACTGCAGGTTTCTGTTCCCCAATGAATTTTAGGGTAGTTGAAGTCCCCCATAATAATGACTTCTCCCTGAGTCGCTGCTTCATCTATTTGCTTTACTTCCATTATTGTTGGGGACTTATAACAAACCCCTTCCCTTTAACTCCACCCACAGGGACTCTGCATTTTAATTAGATTCACCTATATTATCATGCAGGAGGGGTTTTAAGGATGATTTTACATATAAACACTCCCCCCCCTCGCTTATTTGTACGGTCATTTCTGAACAGACTATATCCCTGTAAATTAACAGCCCAGTCATGTCTCTCATCCAGCCATGTTTCCGATATCCCCACCATGTCATACTTATTTTCCAACAACATTAATTCTAATTCCTCCATTTTGTTGGTGAGACTTTAGTGTACATGCACTTTATGCATCTCTCTTTACCTCTTGCTTTCTACTATATTGACTGTTCTAACCACACACCCATGCCACCCACAATTTCATTATTTGTGCCCAGGTTACTATTTACACTATCTTCTACTCCTGTACAATGAATACCCTCCAACTTTTAGTTTAAACTCTCCTCCAACATGAAGTCTCATCATCTAGTAGGAGAGTAAACAGATGCAGATCTTTGCTATTTTTATTGTATCTTATTGTATTAAGGGTGCTTTCTCATCAACGGTGCTGTAATTTCGCGGTGGATCCGGCAGATGTCACCGCACCTGCCAGATCTACCATGTAACGGCCGACTTGCGGCACCGATCCAGCAAGCCCCATTCATTCTCTATGGGGCTTGCGGTCAGGTGCGGCAAGTGCGGTATTGCCAAATTCAGCACTTGTGGCGCTTGCGGCACCGCAAAAAAATGCTGATAGCAGATCTGCCAGATTCAGCAACATCGCACTTGCCGTACCCAACCGAAAGCCTCATAGAGAATGAATGGGGCTTGCCAGATCGGTGCGGCAAGTCGGCCGTTACACAGTAGATCTGGCAGGTGCGGCGACATTTCAATTCCGCTGATGTAAAAGGAGCCTAACTGTTAAACTTCACTTTTAGATTAATTTACACTTTGCTGTTTACTTTTGTGTTTTGTGAAGAGTGAAGGCTTTTAGTGCATTTTTCTGGCGTGTCTACACTCTCTTTGCCTTTACATCGGCATTGTATGCTAGGCAGCACATTTCAGACTGATCCATAGTACGGGCATAAATATTACTAGTACTATTTGTTTACACAACCTGCACGTTACCTGGGAATACAAATCCGGTGATTACGCCTGGCCGCCAAGCCTCCTCTCCATAGTGTTTGCTGCACTCAGTGTTCTGTACAGAGACACTTTGTGCATGTTTCACTCATTGACTGAACAGTTCATAACTAACTTAGCACATGATGAAATCTCTGAACACAATATTTATTCAACTGGCACCGGTGGCACGAGATAAAAGACGCGGCCCATTTACAACTTCACTTTAGTTAAAAACACATTTAACCCTTTTATGTCGGACCCTGTTTTCATCCTCCTGACGAGACCAAGTTTTCCATTTTTGACCAATGTCAATTTATAGGATAATAACTGTGAAACACTTCAGCATATAGCAGTGATTCTGAGATTGTTTTTTTCTGAAACGTTGTACTTCATGTTAGTGGTAAATTTTGGTCAATGTGATTTGCGTTTATTTAAGAAAATATAAAAAATTTTACAAAAAAAGTGAACAGTTTTCAATTTTCAAACCTTGACTTTTTATGCCCTTAAGCCACATAGTTATATCTCACAGAATATTTTAAGAAACAACATTTCCCACATGCATTATTTTTGAAATATATTTTTTTTTTTCCGCTAGAAAGTTAGAAGGGTTAAAAATTTATCAGCAATTTCTCATTTTTCCAACAAAACTTACAAACCGAATTATTTTTGGAACCACATCACACGTGAAGTGACTTTGAGGGCCTACGTAATAGAAAACACCCATAAGTGACACCATTCCAAAAACTGTACACCTCAAGCTACTCAAAACCACATTCAAGAAGACAATTAACCCTTCAGGTGCTTCACAGGAATTATAGCAATGTGGAAAGAAAAAATGAAAATGTTACTTTTTCCACCAACAAAAATATTGCTTAGGCCCCAAATTTAGCATTTTCACAAGGGTAAAAGGAGAAAATAGACCATACAATTTGTTGTTCAATTTCTACAGTTATACCCCATATGTGATGGAAAACTACTGTTTGGGCGCACGGCAGGGCTCACAAGGGTAGGAGCTCCATCCGACCTTTGGAGTGCAAAATTGGCTGAAAGAGATATCCATTTTGCATTTGGAGAACCTCTGATGTGCCTAAACAGTGGAAACCCACCACAAGTGACCCCATTTTGAGAACTACATCCCTCACGATATTTATCTAGAGGTGTGGTTAGCATCTTGAACCCACATGTGCTTTACAAAATGTTATAACTAGGGATGGGCGAATCTACTCGCTAGGACTCGTTACTCGGCGAGTAGTAAGGGACTCGCAGGACTCGTTACTCGGCGAGTTTCCCAGCGTTTACTCGCACGAGTCCAATGCAAATCACTGGGAAATGCTGACAAAACTAGGATTGCCATTGTTTGCATTAGACTCGGCTACTGTGCCAGTGATAGCAGGGAAACTCGCAAAGTAACTGCTGTTACATTGCGAGCCGAGTCCAGCTGTCTTCTCTGTGCAGTTCCAGGGTCCTAGAGCCCGCCTGCTCACAGAGATGATGTAGCAGTGCTGAGATTGTTCTCAGTCTGCTCATTCCCTGTGCATAGGCATCTATATCTATGCACAGGGGATGTAGCAGAGAGGACATCGCGTTTTGGACTACGTCGGACGGAAGAGGATTTTTTTAATTAAAGATGGAGTCCCTAATGGCTTTTTTTTTTTATTTCAAATAAAAAATTTCTCTTTGTTGTGTTTTTTTAACCCTTTATTGGAGATTCTTAGTGGCTGGATCAAACGTGGCCTGACATTAAGAAATCTCGGGCTTAATACCAGCTTGTATAACAAAGCTGGTATTAACCCCTTTATTACCCAGCGTGCCACCGCCACCAGGGCCGCTGGAAGAGCGGGGTTCAGCGCCAGAGGATGGCGCTTCAATGAACGCGCCATTTTCTGGGGCGGCTGCGGGCTGCAATTTGCAGCGGGGGGTGCCCAGAAAGCTTGGGCATCCCTGCGCTGCGGATTCCAGCCCCCAGCTGCTTAGCTGTACCTGGCTAGACATAGAAATTGCACGGAGCCCCACGCATTTTTTTTTATTATTTCATGAATTTCAGAGTCAGAGTCTCAGAGTCAGAGTCTCAGAGTCAGAGTCTCAGAGTCAGAGTCTCAGAAGTCAGAGTCTCAGAGTCAAAGTCAGAGTCAAGTCAGAGTCTCAGATTCAGAGTCTCAGAGTCAGAGTCTCAGTCAGAGTCTCAGATTCAGAGTCTCAGAGTCAGAGTCTCACCCTCAGAGCCAGAGTCAGAGTCACAGAGTCAGAGTCTCAGAGTCAGAGTCTCAGAGTCAGAGTCTCAGAGTCAGAGTCAGAATCTCAGAATTTCATGAAATAATTAAAAAAAAATGCGTGGGCTCCGCGCAATTTCTATGTCTAGCAGCTGGGGGCTGGAATCCGCAGCGCAGGGATGCCCAAGCTTTCTGGGCACCCCCCGCTGCAAATTGCAGCCCGCAGCCGCCCCAGAAGATGGCGCGTTCCATTGAAGCGCCATCCTCTGGCGCTGAACCCCGCTCTTCCAGCGGCCCTGGTGGCGGTGGCACGCTGGCTAATAAAGAGGTTAGGGCCAGCTTTGTATTATCAGCTGGCCCTAAGCCCGAAATTTATGGCGGTCACGCCAATATTAGACATGACCGCCATGAATTTCTATTAAATTGTTTTAAAAAAAACACAACACAGAGAAAATTTTTATTAGAAATAAAAAAAAAAAGCCATTAGGGACTCCATCTTTAATTAAAAAAATCCTCTTCCGTCCGACGCAGTCCAAAACGCGATGTCCTCTCTGCTCATCCCTGTGCATAGATATAGATGTCTATGCACAGGGAATGAGCAGACTGAGAACAATCTCAGCTCTGCTACATCACTTGGCAGACATTCATTCTGTACACAGGGAAGAGCGACTGAGACATCTCAGCACGCACATAGCAGAGGCGGCTCTAGGACCCTGGCTGCGCAGCCAGCACACAGAGAAGACAGGACTCTTATCTGTACGAGTTTCAAAGCGATTACTTACAAAGTAAATGAGTCCAATGCAAATAAATGACAAAACTAGGATTGCTTCAGGCTGAAGCTTCCGAGACACATCTGCGATTTGTAAATCTCACACTACTCGCTATTACTCGCTTCCCCATTCATTAATATTGGACTCGCTAGACTTGCAACGAGTAGCGAGTCCTGTGCTCGGACTCGCTAGAGTCAAGCGATTCCGAGTAATTTAGGATTCGCCCATCACTAGTTATAACTTTGAACCATGAAAATAAAAAAAATGAAATTTTCCCCACAAAAATGTAGCTCTAGCCCACAATTTTTCATTTCTAAAAGGGTAACTGGAAACAATGGCCATAAAATTTGTTGTGAAACCCTCAAGCAGAAGTGCATAAAAATGTGACGCTTCTATGAACCTTTTAAAAACGGACACCGCCGGATCATAGGCCAGAGACAATCCCAGGTGACTCCCTCAACCTCATAATAGTGAATCTTCTGCCAAGGTTTCTAATTCAATCACATATTTCAGAGATTTACACCTAAACTTCGATGTTTGCCTGAGTTCACATTTGCGTTCGGCACTGCAGCGTATGGAGCGCATATGCATATGCCGAACGCAGACATTTTCATTTGAAAGCAAAGGTGATTGTCGCATGTGTTCACATGAAAATGTCAGTGAGTCTTCCCAGCCACCCAATCAGAGTTCTCTCTTGGCGGCCAGGAGGCAGAGATCAGCGGCGGAGATCTCCTCCTCCCGGCCACCGCCGCTGATCTCCTTCTTCGCCGCTGCTGATCTCTTCCTCCTGATGCATCGGCTGTTCATTTGAAATAGCCGGCAGGAAGGCCGGCGGTGAAAAGACTTCATTGCCGGCTTCCCCACCCCCCATTTTAAAAGAACCAGCGGTGGCCAGGAGGAAGAGATCTTTTTTTTAACATTTCAGAAATACACTACAGCGTATTGGGAGCTCACTGTTTATTTGTTTTAAGGTTTAAATCTCTTTCCCCTTTCATATCTTTAAATCTTTTTTTCTTTCTTTTTTACCCTTCTCTAACCACCTGAGGATCTTCTTTTAATCAATAGAACCCTCATAAGGAAAACAAATCAAGAGGGCTGTAGTGACAGGGACTATGAAGGTCATCTCCTGGAATGTGAATGGCCTAAGATCCCCAATAAAAGAGTAAAGATACTGAGACAACTGAAAAGGTAAAAAAAAAATATATGACCTAAATAGGTATCGGAGGCTTCACCTTGTGTGGTTGAGAGTCACAACCACTATAAAAGCAGATCACGGCTGTTGCAGTCCCCAGTGTGGTGCATGTAGAATATGGAGGATGAAAGGTTAAAAACTGACTGCCGTATTCCACCAGACATCAATGGGTGAATATAATATTGATTTATTAGTCAACGCATTTCAGGGCATGGAATACGACAGCGCAGTGTTTAACCCTTCAATCTCTGTACTTTAATTTTCTGAGATAATGACCTTTGGGTTTTCATTGGCTGTAAGCCATAATCATCAACATTAACATAAATAAACACTTGATATAGATCCCTCTGTGTGTAATGACTCTATATAAAATATGCGTTTCACTTTTTGTATTGACTTACTGAAATACATTAACTTTTTGATGATCTTCTAATTCATTGAGATGCCCCGATACATTTACATCACAAATGAGTGGGCATTACCACAAATTGCTATGTATTTTAGTAAGTTAGTGCAGGTTTAGGAGCCAAGCCCAAGTAATCTGGAACAGGAAGCAACTAATGATCCACCGAGCTCCCACTGCAATGGCCAGGATTCTTGTCTTTCGTTCTGTGAAACTCCACCCCCAGCAGTGATTGGCAGCTTGTGTAGGTCAGGAAGCTGCTGATCAGCATTGTGGGCGGGTTATATATGACTTAGCATTTTGCTGCTGCAGGAAAAACAGGGATTCTATCAAATTTGAGCCAAATGGTCTAATAAATAATACATTGCTGGAATCAGGGTCTCTGCCCCTACATACATGCTTCTCTCAGATTTCATAGCAAAAATCTTCTGACAGATTCCCTTTAAGAGTGAAGCCTATAACCTTATATGTTTATGATATCAATATGTAAGTTTTAAATATTGTTCAGAGGTGAACATGCCCTCAAATTATTACTATTCGAACATCACTGCTCATTCCTCACTTATTATTGTAAGATCATTTAAAGATTGGAAATGTTTGCGTTAAAAAAAGAGGATTATATGGCAAAGTAAGAGCGGTTATTGATACCACAGGTTAAGTCTTGAGGTTTTTCTCCTTCCTGAAACTGAGCTAGTGCCAGCCGATGCACCATTACATTCACGGTCTGTTGTACATGAAGGTCTGTGTTAATGGCAGGTGCAAAATAGCACAAGGTTCAGAGATCAACAGCTGCATGCTCTACTCTCAGACGTGTGCACTGGAGAAGAACTAAGCCTGCAGCCGGTCCGGACATGCCCATACCGACATGTGCAGAACTTCACGAGAGAAATTGGGCAAATGAATTGACCAGGACATTGATAAAGGAAGCTGGTGATAACACTTATGGACATTACGAGAAAGTCAAATGTCCAGAGAGTTACTCAAGTCTTCTTATGAAACTGTGTCAAGGCCGTAAGAGGGTCTAGGGTGCTGTCACCCTGCTACATTATGTACAAGTCTACATTTGAAAGTTATGTATGTAATGATGTGTGTGTAGCCACCTAGTGGGTAACGGTGAAGACAGCTCCCCGGTCCCCTGTATTTATGTAAGAGTTTATAATAGGTTTTGATACTTCCTTGGGGTGGGGCCCAGTCTTTAAAAAGGGCTTCCATTGTAAAATCAAGAGGAGTGTCCCAGAAAAGGGGAACTAAGACAAGAACATCTACCATTTAAGATTCAGTGGACACTTGGGTTATCCTGGGATTTGGATTTAGGATACGTAGAGCAGAGCAAAAAGTGAGTTCGCTCCTCCTGGTTGGAACCTCATTCCCTGCCTTCCACAGGAACTGTTTCTTCCGGTGCCAGTTCTGTGGACCTTTGCATAACCTCAGGAGGACTGGTCACCAAAGTGCAATCAGTTCAGGAATCTTGTCTAATGGTGGCCATGATTGTTCCTTTGGGATGGATCCCCATGGTTGGGATGGGGCTGGAGACAACAGACTGCATAAATTTACTGTAGGCTAAAGTGATGTCAAGGGACCAGAGTATGGAGATGTCGGGACTAGGGGAGCAGTCTGCAGCAAATCCTACCAATGTAAACAGTCCCGAAAAAGTAATGTTTAAGCTGTGAACTAATACTTTGTTGAAGTAGCCTTTGAATGTATGACGATTCTTCAGTCTTTTTGGGTAGCAGTCTATCAACATGCCACAAATAGCATGGCAATCTTTGCCCACTCTTCTTTGCAGTAGCTCCACATCTACCAAATTGCGGTGCATCTCCTCTGTACAGCGCCCTCTTCAGGTCGGCTACATATTTTCATTTGGATTTACGTCTGGGCTCTGGATGGCTCATTCTGAAGCGGTCACCTTCTTTCGGTGAAGCCATTCTTTTCTTGATTTTGAGGTATTCTTAGCATTGTTATCCTGCTGAAATGTGAAATTCCTCCTCATCCATAGCTTTTTAGCCTGAAGGTTTTGTTACAAAATTGACTGATATTTGGAAATGTTCATCATTTCATCTACTTTACTGAAGTCTAGTTCCAGCTGCTAAAAAACAGCCTCAGCACAATTAAGCAACTAGTCAGGCAACATGGGCCAAAAAAGCACTCATCCTTACTTAGATATTTGGGTGTCATCACTGAACCATCAAATGTGTTGTTGCAAATTGTCAACAGGCTCGCTATTACATGTTGAGAAGGAAAGACATCATTAAACGCCAATAACTTGAGAAGAATCAAGTGTGAAGGAACCAGGAAGCCATTATCCTCCAGTTCTGTCATATTCAAGAACTGCAACCTCCATGGGGACCCAGAAGTACAAGGTATTCAGAGCTCGGAGACATGGCCGAGGTGAGAAGGCTGAGCTTGACCACCACCAGACAAGACACAGAAGTAGAAATGTCAAGATTAGGTCAAGAATATCTGATGACAGATACCAAGGTTTTATGGACTGATGAGATGAGAATGACTCTTGATGGACCAGATGGATGGGCCTTTGCTGGATCAGTAATGGATACAGACCTCATCTGCAACTCCAATGCCAGAAGAGGGGCACTGCTATGGACTGGAATTATTAAAGATGTATTACTGGGATGTTTTTTGGGGTGAAGGTGGACTCAAAATGAGCTCCCAAATCTATTATCAGTTTAAAGAAGACACTTTCTTCAACGATACGTGAAAAAGTCTGCATCATTCAAGAAAACCATAACGAGGACAATTCTCCATCGTAGCATTGAAGTCTGCACTGCTAGGCTGCCAGTAAAGGCCTTAAGGATGAAGAATACAACCCCTTCCTCCCTGACCCAACCCTATTAAAACTTAGAGGACCTTCTTGAATGGGAGATTTACTTTGAAGGAAAACAGTCACCTCTCTGATCAGTGGTTGGTGCTGCCCAAAACGTTGCGCAACATATTACGAAATTGCCATACTTCATGGATAGAGTTTAAGACTGCCATTGAAAAGAAAGGTGGCTATATCGGATACTAATATATATTTTTTATGTTCAAATGTTTTTATTAAAACAATATAATAGACACATCAAAAGTAGCTACATCAGTTCAAACTTAGAGATAATGTTATATACATGTATGTCACAATACTCATTCAGCCTTATTTCTAACACATGAGTGGCAAGATAATGTTGAAGTGGCTATGAATCTTGAGAACTGAGAGGTATCGACCTGTACAAATTGTCTACTTACTAGCGTGTTGTAATAAATGCGTACAGTTTTTTTTTTTTTTTTTTTTTCCATCATAACAAGTATAAGTTTAAAAGAAAAGAAAGGGAATAAAAAGGAGGACAAACAAGGGAAGGGAAGATTATGGTATTGTGGCATCGATTGTAGTATGAACAGCACAAAATAATCAACCATGGCGGTAAGGATTTCTACTCTTATTTTCTAAAAGTTAATCCAACGTCAAGGCCCACAATCCGCAATAGGGGTTACATGAAGGTTCCAAGCATCCTATTTCGACTTGTACTTAGTCAATAAATTGTTCCTCATGGCATATGCATACTCATAAGCATTATGACGAGCTATTGATTCGGCCAAGTTGTCAATATTAGGAGGAAGAGGATCTCTCCATTTCATAGCTATAGTGTGTTTTGCAGCAAGGAGGATATGTGCGATGATTGGTCTATGTACCCTCGGGAATGCCTCCAAGCCCAAAAGAAGTAGTACTAGGTTGGGATTTAATTTTAAGTGTAGACTAGTTAGTGAGTTAATTAGCGACTCCACTTCAAACCAGAAGGACTTAAGCACAGCACATCCCCAGAAGATGTGAGTCAGACCACCAACATCTGTGCAATACCTCCAACAAAGATCCGAATTGTTGTCGCTGATCTTAGCAAGCCTAGCTGGGGTGTAATACCATCTAGTATAAATTTTGTAATGAGTCTCCAGGAGAGAAATACATGGTATATAACGGTATATAATTTCAAGATTGTGCTGTAAGTCAGTTAGTGATATAGATATCCCCAGTTCTTTTTCCCAAGTAGCTATATTAGGTGTAGGTTGAATGGTAGAGTCTTGGGAGAAGTGTCTATATATGTGATTTGTCTTCCAAAATATTAGAGCTCGAGGAAATTTGAACATTTGAACAATATTATAGGGTAGATAAAAAGTTAGTTTGCGAGTTTTAATTAATTTATCAATTTTTTTCCAAGTATTTTCTTCCGAGTGTTCAAGCTGAAATTCTTTCTGCAATAGTGCAAAGGCTTTAAGCTTCTGATCATCACTTAGTATATCTGAAAAGAATTGTATTCCCGATTCAATCCACGAAGAAATTTTAATCCTCGGGGACAAATATTCAAGAACATCAACATTCATCCAGGAGGGAGAAACCAAAGGATATGTAATATATATTTTTTAAATGTCATAAATTTATTTTTGTAGATTTTGAGCTGTTTGGTTATTATTCTCACTATACCAGATGAAAATAAACAATTCAGATGGGAAAATATAAGTATTTCATTTGGTTGTATAATAATTCTACATACTAATAGCTGCCCAATAATTGTGCACAGATAGATATTCTCATAAGAAAGACAAAACCTCATTTTAACTTTCTTAAATATTCAGGTTTCAAGTTTATTAACATTTTAGATCGACCGATAGCACTGGAGTTGTTACATAATAACATTATTAATCAATAATACAAATTACTTAAAGGGAATCTGTCATCTGATTTTTGCTACTTCCCTCATCTGACAGCAGCATAATGACCCTTGGGTTTTCTTTGCCTGTAAGCCATAATCATCAACATTAACAGAAATAGAAATAGATCCCTCTGTTTGTAATGACTCTATATAATATAGGCGTTTCACTTTTTGCATTGAATTACGGAAATAAATTAACTTTTTGATGATATTCTAATTCATTGTGATGCCCTATTATATAGCCTAACAATTAATTACCATCAACAATAATGACCCAGTAAAAAGACTATGAATATAATAATATGCATGCGCAGCAATACATATATATAAAGGGTACAATAATCAGAATAATATATAAGGATGGTAAAATTATTGAATCGCTAGAGTAATAGAAGGTAGACTCACGGGGAGAAATTTTCACTATAAATCAGATACCAAAGAAAGTAGCCAGTAAATGAATGGTGTACACCAGGATCACCTAGAAGTATGAAGGCCCAAGGTCCCATCTCACTAGAAAGCTTTCTGTGTACATTGTATATTATTGCTTATCAGAGGAGGGGGCGTAGTCAGAAAATTGCTTTTTGGGGGGGATGATGGAAAAATAAAACATCCCCTGAAAATAAGACAGAATGCATTTTGGAACCAAAAGGTTAGATAAGAGAGTGTCTTATTTTAGGGGGAACAGGGTGTCCACAGGATCGGTGACATCGCTTAAATACCCACAATTTCTAGTCCAGGGGTCACATGTCAAAATTCACTGAAGCAACATAATCATTCATTTCCAATGGTCCCTAAACCAATGAATGGATTGGCATAATTTATGTGAAACCATGTCACTCAATTCAATGGTGAGCACAGCTAGGGAGAACACAGGCTCGGGATCCTTGTACTAGTTCTCGATGTAAAAGGAGTGAGGGGTGGAAGCCATGGGCAAGAGGTTCCCTTCGTTTGGTGCCCTATGCCCTTCCTACAGAAAAAGGGAGTTTGTGGTCCGAGCTCAGTGCACGGTCTTGAGTGGGGCAGGTCACACCCTCTAAAGGTTGCTTGTTGCCATTGCTTCTGACGAGACAGGATAGGTCTGCAGAGGAGTCAGGGACAGAGAACCAAATTTCTTAAACAATAGTCTTTTACTGAACAATTTGCAGGATTCTTTCCATATAACATCGTAGGTGAGACAGTGGGCACGTACGTTTGGCACGGTTTCCTAAGTAAAAATCACCACAGGGCACACTTCTTCCTCAGACTCTTCAACAACAATAAGTTTCTCTGATGGTTCCAGTCCTTCCTCCATCAACCAGCCTAGCATCACAGTACTGCATGCAAAATTCATTCTAGGTTTACACGCAAGTTCCACGTCCTCCCATCAACAGGGAGTAGTGATGCTCTAGGATATCCTATCCAGAACGGCATCCTTATTCCACCTACATTTTTGTCTGTCCGTTCCCACAGAGCTATAAGCTACACTAGGCATTATGCTAAGCATCTTCCTGAGGAATCTACCACAGAAGTCAATTTATCCTTGGCCGGGATAGATTATAACGCTGACCCTTTGTGCGTCCATTGAAAATTAGTAGTTGTAGTTTCCATGAAACACCCACTAGATGCAGCCTTGCTGTTCCATATGACTTGCACGTCTGTAGTAGTCACTGGTCAAACTCTATCTGCACTCCAAGAGGGAGTCAGTCATTTCCCTAGTCCCTTGCGGACTAAACACAGTTAACTCTCATTTGCCCTACAGTCACTGCAAGACATGTTCTGTATAACATCATCCCACATAATTATATACCTTATCTTATTCTTACCTTAAGTGCTATGCAACACATTACCTTCCATTAACATTGCTAACACTTCTATATCTATTCATTACACTAACCATATATATATAGAAACATCACATGACATTACCATTCACATTGTACACATGGACACATAACACAATTCACACTATTGCGGCCGTCACACGCATCAATTTATTGAGCGATATCGCTTAAGCAATCTGCTTTTTTGATCGCTTAGGCGATATCGTTTGTGTGTCGCTGCGTGCAATCAAGCAATTTTACAATGTAAAATCGCTTGATCGTTACATCGCAGATTTGTGAGCCGGAGCTCATATCAAGCGATAGTCGCTTGATCAATCTGCCTCATCGTGGTGTGTGACACCACGATGAACGATCTCCCAGCGGCAGAGCCTATGCTGGGAGATGGTATCTATGGTAAACGTCGGGTTACTAAGCGCCGCGCGGCGCCTAGTAACCCGATGTGTACCATAGTAACCAGCGATCTCGCTGCTCCACATCGCTGATGAGTCTGTCTGTGTGACATCTCACCAGCAATGTGAACAATATTGTTAGCGATCGCGCATGCATGAGATCGCTAACAATATCGATCACTAAGTTGAAGCGTGTGACGGCCGCCTATGACGTAACAACGAGGTTGGTGTCTTCAGGGGCAGAAGCATACAATCGTAGGTCACCCTCTACATCATGGGGGTCTAGCCAGTGGGACCCTCGGACATTTTTTGATCACACTGTGGATACATGTAATTCGTGGGAAAATCCCTTCCTGGCTCCTGGCCCTACAACGCCATAATAACAATGAACTTCCTGACTTTTGTGTCGCTTAATGAGATTTTCGCCCACCTGAAACTCAACAAAATAATAGAAATAAATTGTTTTACCTCTCTGTATTTAGTCTTTTCACTATTATTTTTTTTTTTTTGCTGGGAGGAGGTATTGGTGACAATATTAGAGAGTAGGTGTCTAAGTAAATGACGCCGTTACAAAAGACGATTGTCTATAAGTATCTATACATCCCGGCTTCCACACCCCCACACTTTGCTCTTTTTTTGCTGGGACACATGGCTGAGCATACAATCTTGTGTTTGGACAGCTGTGCCTCCCCACGATCATTAAAGAGAATCTATCACCAAATTTTCATTGTCATTGTTTTTTCTTTTTGCTTTTCTTTCGTTAATAGTTGCATTTACCTGGAGTAGACCCCCCCATAATAGAATGCATATATGAACAGCCAAATCTGCCATACAAATAAGCCGTTATGATATTAAAAGCTTGAAACTTTATGGGATTACAGAAAATATCTATAAACATATTCATATATTACACTTCATTTTTCCATGCAAAATTGTTTCCATACTAAGGCTAGGGTCACACTTGCAGTTTTTCCATGCAGTTTTCACACATGTCTTTTGTGAAAAACGCATAGAAAAACGCATCCTTAGACCCCCATACAAAAAATGCATGCCCCAATTCCTAAAGTGCCATGCATTTTTTTAACATAGGGCCCTATGGGTAACGCATGTGTTTTTGCAAGGCACTAAATGGTACCATGCGTTTTTGCATGCATTTTTTAAGGTTGCTCCACACCCAAGTGTAAAAACGCAGCCCAAAAACGTAGGCTGCCAAAAAGCACCTTAAAAAACGCATGCAAGTGTGACCCTAGCCTAATTTAGATGTAGAAGTTGATGTTCCTTGGTCCCTGTAAAATGACCCACCAAATACTAGGTGTTTTCCTCTGCGGCACAGGGCTACTCCAGCTTTCTCAGCAGCTTCCAGGTCTACATCCCCTACACCAGTGTTTCCCAACTCTAGTCCTCGAGGTTTGGCAGAAATCATGGTTGTAAGTTGAGGGCAGTGTTCCTGTCACATTTAGGACTACCTTGCAGTGTGTGTGAACTGCTCTGCAGTGCGAGTCTTTAACTAGCAATAAATTACCCTTTTGTACCTTAAAGTGAACCTGTCACCTACATTAAGCTACCCCCAGTGGCGTAGCTAGCCTGCTCCGGGCCCGGGGGCAAGATCCGCACCCACGCCCCCTATGTGAGGAGCTGGGGGGGTGCTGGCAGAGAAATCTGAGGATCGGAAGGGAAGGGGGTGCTGGCAGAGAAATCTGAGGACCATTGGGGGGTGCTGGCAGATAAATCTGGGGACCGGGTGGGGTGCACACTCATCGCGGCCGCTGTGCGTCTGCTGTGAGGAGGAGGAGAGGAGGGGCGGGCAGAGCTGCAGGACAAGAGTTCCCATCCTCCCTCCTCTCCGGCCCGCGCGGCGGCCGGCTGCCAGCACGGGGCCCCCAAGGGGGTGCGAGGCCCCCGCAGGGGGTGGGCAATGGGCCCCTCATGCCCCCCCACTAGCTACGCTACTGGCTACCCCCCAAATGAGCACCGCCCAGCCTGGCTCGCAGCCGTCTGCAGAGTGCCGGGTATGATGCCGAATGCATAATTTCCGGTAGTGCGCAGGCCAACTTCACGCTGCGCAGTATGCATGCTCTATGGAGCACATTACATCAGCTCATCTGTGCAGACGGCACTCTGCAGATGGCTACGAGCCAAGCTGGGGGCGTGCATTTGGGTTTTAATATCACGCCCATTGGGGCGTGATAAACAATTAAACAATACAGGAGGTGGCGAAGGTACAGCGAAAGGATGCCCAGGGGGGCTAGTAACGATTGCCCCCCCTGTTCATTATCATAGTAATGAATAAGTGATAAAAACATCTTATTACACAGTCATAGGTCACATTTAGGACAGAGAGGGATAGTTAGAGTAGTAATAGGAAGGTGCAAGGACTGGTAGTGATAGATTGGGGTGGTTTGATGTAGGTGACAGGTTCACTTTAAGGGTTAATTTCTGTTGTTGTGGCTCTGGAGTGTTAGTTGCTGTTGCTGTGTGTATCAGCTAATGGGGTTTGACCATTCCCCCAGCCATTAAATAGTCCTATGAACTATAATCCGATGTCAGTGATAAAGTTCATTCTCTGCATGACCGTGAGCTGTGTGGACACTGTTGCAGTTCCTACTAATGCTGTCCTGTAGCTTTCCTGGAGATTTATATTGTGTGTGGGAGTTGCTGTTCTTCTCTCAGTCCATGGGTTGGTCAGGAGCAGGGCAAGGGTGGTGGCCCAGACATCCTCACCTTTAGAGGTACTTCTGGGAGCTGGGTCAACTAGGAACCCCCAGTTTAAGTGTCAGACTAGTTCCCTTGACTGCCTTTACCCTTCATTGCCATCCTGCTACCTTACCCCTTTGCCGGTTATTACAGTTCCAAACTCCAGTCCTCAAGAAACCCTGCCAAATCCTGTTTTCAGGATTTCCCTAGTACTACCCAGGTAATAATTTCATGATACTATAATGCAATACCAAAGAAATCCTGAAAACATGATATGTTGGTGGCTCTTGAGGACTGGAGTTGGTAAACGCTGCCCTACTCTTACAACCATGATTTCTGCCAAATTTATAGAAGTTTTTTTAAAAATCTTGGATTGTGGACAATACAGACGATCCCTTTTGATAATCTTAAACATTGATTTTTATTTTTTGCAGCAGTATATTTTATAGAAAGGATTTAAAATGTCCACTGAATTAGTATATCACAAAAACTATGTGGCAGATAGGTCAAAACCTTGTTAAAGAACAATAGAGCAGAATACAAAATCATATACGAGTTGTGATTGGTAGCTTTAAGACAAAGACACATTCGAGAATCTCAAATAGGTCTTTTTTTAAGCAGTTAGATGTTACATATGGGAGCTGAGGATATGAAGCAACATTTCTTGTGTGCTGGGTAAGAAACTCATGTGTTCAAACCCAACGCGTTTTGCATTGCGTTTGCATTGCGTTTGCATGTGTTTACCCATAAGGTCTATGGGTCCATTAACGTTTCTATGCGTTAACGCAGCTGAAAAATCACATTGTGTCAAAACGCAACAAAAACCTGCTGTGAAAAGGCCCTCAGAATATATTTATATATGATAAAATGTGTATTAATCACTATAAATATTCATATATGGTCAGAGGTAGGTTTAGCTAGATGCTAACATTACATCACCCCTGGCGCACAGTTCTGGTTTATTTGCCCATCACATTTTTCTTGCCTTGTATTTTCTTATAATTGGGTGTTATATATTTTATAAGTCTGTCTTTGTTAGTCTATGATTTCTTCTATTCTCCAGTTACAATGGACATCAAAGGCTTTGGCAAAGTTGGCTAAAACTCCTAGACAATTTCCTGAAATGTTGCCCTTCCAGGTCCGTGAAGACTCCCCACCCTGGGCAGTACACAACATCAATTGGGGCCAACTCCGGGAAGGTTTCTCTTAAAATCTGACGCCCACACGTAATGAATGTTCCTAAGCACTGAGAGATCCTCACACCCCATGATGAGGCTATGTCATAATTCACTTGTTAGTACTATAAAATGTACAATATTAACATTTTTCTGTGAAAAAAAAAATGTACGCGATATTTCATGTTGTAAACCGAAAACTGTAAAATTCTCTTCAAAAGTTTCCCCCCGGCCATAGCGTCATGTTGTTTATTCAGCTGGGTCTTAAAACTTAAAAGTTGGAGCATATAATCTGTCCGCCCACTTTCCTCCTTTATGTTCCTAGCAATTCAATTTTCTACGCTATAGTCATATTCTGCAAATGATTTTTGACATGTGACAACTATTTTTCGGTCACTTTCTCCATTTCGAGGCTCAGACGTTGAAATCAACATTAATGTGTAAGAACAGATGTTACTTTCCACCTTTTTATACGTTTCAAAGAATCCCGATTAATGTTTGTGGAGGAGAAATTTTAAAGAAAAAAAAGTTTAAATGACTAGAAAAATAGTTTTGTGTTTAACCAATAGGGCGAAAAAATGTGTTATTGTAAGCTTTGTGGATATCACCGCGGTGGCTCCTGTTTGTAACAGGTGTTGACGGGAGCTGCGAAAGAAGACGCTACAGATCACACCACGTCTCATCATAAGAGATGAAGAAGGACACCAAGACCAAGGATAACCAGTCCTGGAAAGCAGAGCACACTAGTAAAAACCAGAACTAGTAGGAAGCCCGATCTCATATCTATGGAGCCCCCAAACCAGCCTGTAGTCCTTATTACTAGGACTATAATAGTGAGTAGCTTGATGCGTTCTGGTGTTACCACTCACAATAACCAATATACCAACCATTAATAAAGTCATGGTTCTTTAAATTAAGTAAAGTCAATCATTAGAGAATCATTAATGCAGGCCAAGCAAGGGTTGAGAGGACGATAAAGTCTAGACTTATTACTGGTTTATGAAAAAAACCCAAATACAGACGTAACCATTGCCATAATGTCAACTTCTCTATAATGGGACATGCAGATAGACTAATTAGAGAGTTTTCGCTTGAGGGGCACATCTGATTAATAAAAAGCTCCCATGCACATTAAAATTAAAGGGGCTTTCCCACAAGTTGATTATGGACATTTCATGTCAAATCATCCAGACAGGTGCCGTCGATGCTGGTGTGATGCAACATAACACGTATAGGGTAGAGGAAAATATCTCGGCACTTCATCACTTCTATGATCTTGTACTGTAAAGCCCCTGTTACACAGGGCGACATCGCCGCCCATTACAGAGGCAACATGGGGGCGTGGCCTATCACCGGCGTCATCGCCCCTACGTTGCCTCGTGTAAAGGGGCGATGTCGGCGGTGCCCGGCGGTCGCCTGGTTTCAGAGCAGTGCTCTGAAACCAGGCGACCATCATGGGGCGATGTGTGCACATCGCCCCATGTAACCGGGCGTTGGCGACCTGTCAGGCGATGGGAGCCATAGGCTCCCATTGTCTGATATCGCCGCTGGGGTTTCCAGACACCCAGGCTGGAGATGTCGCCCTGTGTAAACGGGGGAAGGCGACGCTGGCGGGCGCCAAAAACGTGCGCGCACCCGCCAGTCACCGCCTACACCCTCAGCCCCGTCACCTAGTGTGACGGGGGCTTAAGGTCTGTATACTTTGTGTGTCCTCCCCTGCCCAGAAGTTGTGGTATGATCAGACCATGGCCCTGTACGGTTAGACACAACCATTACACCGTACATAGCAGGGACACATATATAAGATTATGGGTAGGGTCACATTTGCAGTCGGGTTTGCAGATCCTGATCCGGTTTTGAGCATTAAAAATGCTAAAAGCCAAATCAGGATCCGCAGCCCATAGACGCCCATTATAAAACAGGATTGCACTTAATGCAATCCGGTTCCCGCATTCCGGTTTCGCTGCCTGCGTGAAAAATCATGCAGGCAGCGATTTTCGGAGCGGTTTGAAAACCGCAGCGGGGATGCTATAATGGGCGCCTATGGGAGCTCATCCGGCTACCGCAAGTAGCTACCGCGGTAGTCGTATGCTTTGTTCATCCCTGCTGCCGCGGGGATGAAGAAAAGGTTAATGTTAATATTATATGTGGTCAACATGTCTACAGAGTGTCCACCTAGAGACATGTTGGCCATATACAGCAGCATGTGAGGGGTTAAATCTCTTTATTAAAATATTGCCAGCTTTTGTCAGCTTTTAGAGTTTTATCAATGACATCTGGCGCCTCTTCGCTCTAAGGAGGAGATACAGTATGTAATGTGCGTACTGTACATGCCGCTATTCATGGTCCTGAAAGCTTTAACATTAGTTCTATGGCGGAGCGCTGCCCATAGAACTAATGTTAAAGCTTTCAGGACCATGAATAGCGCCATGTACAGTACGCACATTACATACTGTATCTCCTCCTTAGAGCGAGGAGGCGCCGGATGTCATTGATAAAACTGTAAAAGCCGACAAAAGCTGGCAATGCTGTAATAAAGAGATTTAACCCCTCACATGCCGCTCTATGTGGCCAACATGTCTCTAGGTGGACACTCCCTGGAGACTTGTTGCCCACATATAATATTAACATTAACCCTATGTTCATCCCTGCGGCAGCAGGGATGAACAAAGCATACGGCAACATAATGTACAATCCGGTTACCAGATCCAGGTTTAGGGACACATTTTGAAGCCAAAATGTGTCTGAAGGCACATGCGATTACCGCATCCAGAGCTGGATGCGGTAATCGCAATGTGCCTTCTAAATGTGACCCTAGCCTATCTCAGCACAGGAGATGTGATATGATCAGACCATGTCCCTGTATTGTCAGACACATTGATTACACAGTACATAGCAGGGACACATATATAAGATTATCTCAGCACAGGAGATGTGGTATGATCAGACCATGTCCCTGTACGGAGAGACACATCAATTACACAGTACATAGCAGGGACACATATATAAGATTTGGCTAGGGTCACACTTGTAAGGGTAATTGTAGTTCCCACATCCAGATTTGGATGCGGTAACCGCAATTGCCTTCACACACATTTTGGAAACAAAATGTGTCCCTAACCTGGAATCCGGCAACCGGATTGCTCAGAATGTGCCATCTGGTTGCCGGATACATTTTTCATGCTCAAAACCGGATCCGGATTAAAAAAATTACCACAAATATGACCCTAGCCTATCTCAGCACAGGAGATGTGGTATGATCAGACCATGTCCCTGTATGGTCAGACACATTTATTACACAGTACATAGCAGGGACACATATATAGGATAATCTCAGTACAGGAGATGTGGTATGATCAGACCATTGTCCCTGTACGGTTGGACACATCCATTACACAGTACATAGGAGGGACACTTACATAAGAGTAAGGCTGGGGTCACATTTCAAACATGAATTGCATTCACCGCATCCGGATACGGATGCGGTGAACGCAATGCCGGTCACACACATTTTTTGACCAAAATGTGTGCTGATTACCGCTGTGCAGTAACCGGATGGCTCAGGATGTGTAATCCTGAGCCATCCGGCAACTGCATAGTTTGCGGATCCCGGCTATTGCCGGGATCAGCAAACTGTAGTATGTGTAGTAAATAGTTAAAATAACTAACCAAAGTAATGTTTCAGGTCTATAGGGGGGTCTTAGACCCCCCTATAGACCGGCCGCCCACTCCGGTGGGCTGCTACTACAATATCCCGATGGTACGGGCTCCTTGGAGCTCCGTGCAAGTTCCCACAACTCCCGCCCCCCGTATCTGTACAGAGGGGTGCCTGCACCCCTCTGTTAGAATTATCCCTAAATGTGGCATCCAGAGATTACAGTAAGAAATTACTATAGTTACGTCATTCTTCATGTTCTGTCTCGATCCATCTATGGGCGGGGCTTTGTTCTTCTGCCGCCGCCCATGGAATGATGATGGCCGCCTCCTCTGGCCTTCTCCCTGTCTTTACAGGGCGGCCGCGTCATAAAAGGGGCGGGGCTACAGTATGACGCGACCGTAGCCCCGCCCCTTTCATGACGCGGCCGCCATGAAAAGACAGGAAGAAGGCCAGAGGAGGCGGCCATCATCATTCCATGGGCGGCGGCAGAAGAACAAAGCCCCGCCCATAGATGGATCGAGACAGAACATGAAGAATGACGTAACTATAGTAATTTCTTACTGTAATCTCTGGATGCCACATTTAGGGATAATTCTAACAGAGGGGTGCAGGCACCCCTCTGTACAGATACGGGGGGCGGGAGTTGTGGGAACTTGCACGGAGCTCCAAGGAGCCCGTGCCATCGGGGATATTGTAGTAGCAGCCCACCGGAGTGGGCGGCCGGTCTATAGGGGGGTCTAAGACCCCCCTATAGACCTGAAACATTACTTTGGTTAGTTATTTTAACTATTTAATACTCATAGGACAGTTTGCTGATCCCGGCAATAGCCGGGATCAGCAACCTATGCAGTTACCGGATGGCTCAGGATGACACATCCTGAGCCATCCGGTTACTGCACAGCGGTACAGGGAACCGCTGCGAAAACTGCTGCCTGCATGATTTTTAACGCAGGCAGCAGTGCCGGATACGGCCACCGGATGGCTTGTGAAGCCATCTGGTGTTTTGCATTGGCTCCTATGAGGAGCGTTTCCTGGTCCGGTTTTGAGCTTTTTGAAAGCTCAAAACCGGATCAGGATTTTACAAAAAAAACGGGAATGTGACCCTAGCCTATGGCTAGGGTCACACTTGGAAGGCACATTGCGATTACCGCATCCAGATCCGGATGCGGTAATCTCATGTGCCTTCAGACACATTTTGCATTCAAAATGTGTCCCTAAACCCGCATCCATCATAATATGCAATCCAGTTGCCGATGCTTTGTTCATCCCTGCGGCTGCGGGGATGAAAAAAGCATCCGGCAACCGCAGGCATTCACATGTGCCTAGCGGTAGCTGGATGGGATCCCATAGGCACCCATTATAGCAGCCCCGCAGCGGTTTCGAAACCGCTCCGAAAAACGTTGCCTGCATGATTTTTCACGCAGGCAGCGAAACCAGAATGCGGGAACCGGATTGCATTAAGTGCAATCCGGTTTTATAATGGGCGCCTATGGGCTGCTGATCCGGATGGCAAAAAACACCGCAAATGTGACCCTAGCCTATTTCAGCACAGGAGATATGGTATGATCAGACCAAATCCCTGTACGGTCAGACACATCCATTACACGGTACATAGCAGGGACACATATATAAGATTATCTCAGTACAGGAGATGAGGTACGATCAAACCATGTCCCTGTACGGTCAGACACATCCATTACACAGTACATAGCAGGGAAACATATATAAGATTATCTCAGCAAAAGAACATTTTTTTAAAACACTTCCAATTATGGAACTTGTTATTATCCCAAGATCTTTTGATTAAAGGGAACCTGTCAGGTCGTTTATGCCCCCATCTCCCCCAGCTTCACTGTCTGTACCTGCAGCTTCGTAGTACTATTGCAATCATCCCTGTCTGAGCTCATAGTGTAATGTTAAAGGTAAAAAGAGCATTTATACACTTACATATTCTCATGTAAATGAGGCAGTGACCACACCTTGGAGGATGTAGTCACTCTGGCAGGTTAATAGTTAACATTTCAGCTGAATTTCAGAAGATGCTGCCGGGCCTGTGATATCACGACCATGTAACTATAATTGGCAGAGATAAGTCTCCATAGCCCATAATGATTTTGCTTACTTAGCTCCGCCTACTATGGTCACATGATCGGGACATCACACAGGTCCTTTATACAGAGAAGTTGGCAGTGAGTTAACTATTAACCTGCAGAGTGACTACGTCCTCCAAGGTGTAGTCACTGCCTCAGAAAATGTAAGTGTATAAATATTTTGTTTTCACCTTTAACATTACACTATGAGCTCAGACAGGGATGATTAGAATAGTACTATGAATCTGCAGGTACAGATAGTGCATCTTGACCAGGGCATGCATCCGCCTCTTGAAGCAGCTCCTTGACCAGGCTGATGGCAGGGTCACTGTCTTGGGTGTCTGCCCAACTATGGAGATGTAATGAGTCAAAGGTGGCTTCTTGCATCCCGGGTCGCTTGTCTCTGACCTCATGGGAACACTGGGACACATTTCTGCGGTGGAAGACCAGTAGCACTATCTCTTCCAGCTCCTCCAGGTCTCCTCCCATATCTTGCAAGTGGGGCATTCTGGATAGTGCATCAGCTCTGGCGTTCTTGTGCCCTGTCAGGTACATGGTGAAGTTGTAGTTGGGAAGCTGGGCCATCCAGTGCTTTTCCAGGGCACACAGCTTCGCAGTCTCCAGATGAGTTAGCGGATTGTTGTCTGTGTAGATGGTGAACTTTGCTGCTGCCAGGTAGTGCTTGAACTGTTCTGTCATGGCCCAGACCATGGCCAGGAACTCTAGGTTGAACGAGCTGTAGTTGTCAGGGTTCCTCTCTGTAGGACAGAGCTTCCTGCTGGCACAGGCAATCGCTCTCTCTTTGTCTCTCTGCACCTGGGACAACACGGCTCCCACTCCCACATTGCTTGCATCAGTGTACAGCACAAATGGATGGCTATAGTCAGGGTAGTCCAGGATCTCTTCCCCTGTCAGGGCCCACTTCAACTGTTTGAAGGAGTCTTCCTCTTTGTCATCCCATTTCAGTGGGGGACTCGGGCCCTTTGCCCTCTTGGACTGGCCTACCAGGAGGACTTGCAGAGGCACGGCCATCTTGGTGAAACCTTTGATAAATCTCCAGTAGTAGCCTACCAGTCCAAGGAACTGCCTCACCTTTTTGAGGGTGGTGGGCCTTGGCCAGTCTTTTATTGCGGTGGCTTTGTCAGGGTCTGGGGCCACACCGTCAGCGCTGACTAAATGTCCTAGGTACTGTACCTTGGGCTTCAGTAGGTGGCACTTGGAGTGCTTCACTTTCATGCCAAACATGGACAGTGCCTCAAATACTTCTGCCAGGTGTTTCAGGTGCCCTTCATATGTCCTTGAGTAGATTACGACGTCATCAAGGTACAGCAGCACGGTTTCAAAGTTTTTGTGCCCCAGGCAACACTCCATCAGCCTCTGGAACTTCCTGATGCATTGCAGTTAAACTCACAGAGGTCCATTGGGGTTGTGAAGGCGGTCTTCTCCTTGTCAGCCTCTGATATGGGAACCTGCCAATACCCACTGGTGAGATCTAAGGTGGAAAAATAGTTAGCAGTTCTCAATGCAGCTAATGACTCTTCAATTCTGGGTAGTGGGTAAGCATCTTTATGTGTAATGCGATTAACCTGCCTGTAGTCAACGCACATCCTCATTGTACCATCTTTCTTCTTTACTAGGACTAGTGGAGCTGTCCAGGGGCTACAACTATCTTTAATCACTCCAGCCTCCTTCATTTCCCGTAACATCTCTTTGGCACATTGATAGTGAGCTGGTGGTATAAGTCTGTACCTTTGTTGTAGGGCTGGTTCTGTTTATCGGTTATTATTGTCGGTTATGACTACAATCACCGATATCCAGAATCTTCCCTTCCTACCGCTTTCTGTTCCTATGCTGATTAACTATATATATATATATATATATCCTGACAACTTAATGAATGTTTACAACAATAATATATATATTCTAGATAGCACGATAACTAACACACAATCAATTACTGTTGCAATGATGTAAAACACCCAGAGTTACTAATACCCACATTACCTAAATATACATGCACACTATATTAATTAATTACATTCATTCACCTGCCCCTAACTATCCCTGAATATATTATTAGAGAGAGAGAGAGAGATATAGAGATAGATATAGGGAGAGAGAGAGATAGATATAGATATAGATATAGATATAGATATAGAGATAGAGATAGAGATAGATATAGAGAGAGATATAGAGAGAGATATAGAGAGAGATATGGGATGATACTTAGGCCAGATGTGGATGTCCTATACCATGGTGGATCCAAGTAGAAAGAGAGACAGGGTCTTGATTTCACCTCCTTTTATAGTAAAGATTTCACATCCCCATCCACATACAACCCACAACTCCGCCCTTCTCAGGTATCTTCTGTGGCAAATATGTCCAATCACCTCCTGTAATGTGCAGTAATAATCCCCTGCCTGCGGATGGCGTCCTTGTATCAGGGAAGAATGTCTTGTGTCAAATAAGTTTTAACACTCTTTGATTGGTTCCAGGATGTCTATCTGAAGAACAATGGTTTATCAGTCAAACATCACCAGTATTGTCTTAGCAATATACATCTCCATTGGTGGGAGATGGAATGTCTACCTGAGTAGCAATGGCCAATACTCCAAACCCACAAAGGTTGTATACATATGTAAATGACATTGGATTTAGCAAACAGCTTCTGCATTCAAGCTAGGAGGCTGCAGGGCCAATATCCATTTAGCATGTAGATGCAACCTTTACTCCTAAAACCAAAAAGACATCACACAGAAGAACAATGCTGTACATGGTTGAAATATTCAGCTCTCATTAAATCCAATATGGAGTTCAGTGATTCATAATAATTATGCCATCACTTCCCCCTCAACAACCTTTCTTCGATGGGCGGATGGTCACCGGTGGGTATGTGATGTTGTACCTGCTTTGCTTGCCCAAAGTCTAAAGGATGTTTGCTACTAAAGACCTGTTCATACTTTTGGACTACCCGGTAAACTCCAAGCTTTTGGTGTGAAGGGGTGGAACTGGTGCCTACATGCAACTTCTGGCACCAGTCCTCCAACACCCCCTCAGAGCCATTGTCCTCCACCTGTTCTGACGGGTCCAAGGGCTCTGCTACTGTGATGACACTGTTGCTGACTGTGCACAGCTTAGCAGTGATAGCATACCATGGCAGTTTGGCCTCCTCCTCCCCACAATTCAGGATACATACAGGTACCCTCCCCTTGCAGACGTCAACTACCCCTCTGGCTGTCAGGACAGTGGGCCTACTATCTGAATACACAGGCTCTACCAGCACTTGGTAATCCTGCCCTCTAAGATCTATTGCTACTCTACATCAGATCAACATTTCACTCCGCGGGGGTATCACAATGGGCGTTGAGTCACTTACTCTTACACTGCCGACTTCTCCACCAGACAGCTCCACCTGCTGCCTCTGCATTAGGGCCCTTATCTCTTTCTGCTGGATCTTCTGCTGCCTGAAGTTGGCGGTCTCAGCAACCTGTTGCAACTAAACAATAATCTCGCCCAGATACTTTTCAATGACATTTGTACCTATGGTGAGCATTGGATTAATTGCGCTTCGGTCCACATTAACAGCTACCATACCCTGGGCACTCAGTTCTACCCGCCCAACCTTTCATAGTCACTTCTTTGAACCCCACTTATGGTAAGGGTTGACCGTTACTAGCAAATATGGTAAAACTGTCATCTGGGTGACGAAAAATGTCAGAATCAGCCCAATAGCCCTTATAAAGGATATAGGGTATCATTGTCACCTGCGAACCGGTGTCCAGTAAAGCATTCATGGGGATTGATGCTCTGGATGTGACTGAACACTTAAAAAACCTCTGCTTCTTCAGGTTGTTTCGCTGCCCAGTACCAGCCTCTTTAGCTGGATTGATTTGCTCATTGTCTGGGGACATCCAGCCTTTGCAAAGTATCCCAGAACTGCAGTATTATGAGGCTTGGCGTAAGTGGATCAATAATCCACATGAGATGAAGGGTAAATCACTACTAGATAAAGGAGCTATCCCAATCTATGTGTCCGCTGTACTCTGCCAGAAAACCTATTAGCTAAAGGCTCAACATTTCTATGCCATTTTGGTTACTGGGCTTGTAGCTGTAATATGCAGTCCTGGTAGATGAGAAGGTATTGATGAAGACAGAGAAGATTATATTTCGCATAAAATGTAATAGTCCCATTCAGTTCAAAAATGAGTCCTAAGTGGCAATACCATACACATCCTGTGGACAAGGGGCGCTGTTTTTAGCAGAAAGCTGCCATATTTTTATTTTCATGCGCAATGCACAAATACAGTATATACCTTTCCTATTACTCCATAGCTATAAAACCTAGTGCAGTCACTTAGTTATCCAAGCAGTATCCACCGTTCATCGTTTCGCTATGCCATATGCTGACAAAGAGCTACAGATTGTGTGGGTCTGATTTCCGGCAGTTTCACAGTGATGTTTGCTTAGTCAACCTGCAATGAGTTACACAAGCTGCAACTGAAATCATGATAGCAAATAAAAGAATAGTCCGTGTAAAAAATATGGCGGGGTGAGCCAAGATGACACTTGTTCCTGTGCAAAGCGCTCTTCTTGCTGATAGCAAATTGGCAGGAGCATATGTGTTCAGAAAAATTGCATAATTGTGGAAGCACCAGAGATTTATGACTCCTAATAGAGAAGAGCAAATAGATTTGACTCAAATCAAATTTGTGTTGAATTCTTAAAGGAATTGTCCATTATTAGGACAACCCCTTCACATTCTTCATGTTTCCCCCAATTAAATTAAAAAAACCTCTACTCAGTTCCTGTGCCGGTGTCGTTCCAGCGGTGTCGGTATTAGCGTTCCCAGGTTCACATGAAGATAGGACGTCACACAAGCTCTGCACCTAATCATCGTTGGCTTCTCTCTCCCCGTATTCGGACATCGGAGCGATTAACAGGAAGTGAGTGACTGTCGCAGCTCTCTCTCCCTCTCGATTATTTATTTATATAGCGCCATTAGGTTCCATGGCGCTTTACATGACGATAGGGGACACAAGGACAATTACAATAACTCTAGACAATCAGGACATATAGGTACAGGAGGGGAGGGGACCCTGTCCACAAGGGCTCACAGTCTACGACTTTTAACTCATTTGTTCAAAAGCGGGGAGAGAGAAGCCGACGGTGATTGAACACGGCACAACCTCATGTGAGCCCCGGAACTCTGAGCACCAACACTGCTGGAGCAGCGCCTGCACTGGACGTGCATATAGGCTTTTTTATTTTAATTGGGGAAAACATGAGAAATGAGAAGGGGTTGTCCTAGAAGTGGACAAACCATATAAGTATTCACAGATCTTGACAAATTAGAGTGATTTACTTTGTGTGAATCGCCTAAAATGGCTTCTGCTATTGTATACATTGCAGAAGATTGCATCAGCCAGAGAAAGATCACAAAAGCTCAGGTAGGCTTCCCCATAAAGCCTTGCGGCTACTAACTCACATGGTATAGCAAAACCAGTTAAGGCTAGGGTCACACTTGGCTGCGTTTTTAAAGGTTGTTTTTGACAGCCTGCGTTTTTGGGCTGCGTTTTTGCTGTTAGGTCTGGAGCAAAAATGCATGCGAAAACGCATAGAACCCTTTAGTGCCAAATTGTAAAATGAAAAAGTAGAGATACTTGCTATTATAGAAATGGCCAAATCGATAATTCACCCAGTTGCCACGATGATGCAATCTCCGTTAACTGGGTCCTAACACTAATGTAACTACCTAGTGTCTTTCTAGGCTTTTCCACATCGGCGAATACCAGAAAATAATGGATTTGCAGTCTTATAGCTAAAGACAGGTGCTTTGAATATATAATCGGTGCCTTTGGAAAAGAGGTTAACCCCTTAGGCGTGCTAGAGACTGATACCAGAGGGCAATAGCTTATATCTCACCAATAGAGACTTTTAGTTAGCACCTTCATTGACAATACTGAGTGCAGCATAATATTGTATATATATGACATGGGTTCAACACCCGTATGCTAGCACCTTCCCTTACTCTAGTTGTGAGATATAAGCTATTACCCTCTGGTATCAGTCTCTAGCACGCCTAAGGGGTTAACCTCTTTTCCCAAGGCACCGATTATATATTCAAAGCACCTGTCTTTAGCTATAAGACTGCAAATCCATTATTCTCTGGTATCAGCCGATGTGGAAAAGCCTAGAAAGACACTGGGCACTTACATTAGTGTTAGGACCCAGTTAACGGAGATCGCCTCATCGTGGCAACTGGGTGAATTATCGATTTGGCCATTTCTATAATACCAAGTATCTCTACTTTTTCATCTTTCAATTTGTCTCAATTTAGAAATAAGTCAGTGTCGAGTGCAACTATTTATATTTGAAATAGAATTGTGTTTAGTTAGCACCTTCATTGACAGGACTGAGTGCAGCATAATATTGTATATATATATCTATAGAGATAGGAAGAGAAAGTCATGAAACACTGAAGAAACTCTAGACAGTGTGTGACAGCACAGCAGTGAAGAAGATTAGTGTGTGAGGAAAGGAGGATAGTGTCATACACATTTTATGGGCAATAGGAAAAGTTGCAGTTCTTTCCATTCACAGCAAATTGAATTTCCTGGGACAATTTGACAAATTGGCAATTTGTAATTGTAAAAGATTCACTCATCTATAATTCCTAATATTATCATACCAACAGACGGGAACCGGAAAGACCTTTGCAATATTTGGTCATAAATGTTTATACAAGGACAGTGCCAGACCTTGAACATCATGACATTGGGCGATGGCACTATCTTTAAAGGATCATTCAAGGTAAACTGCTTAAGATTGGGCAATATTGTTTTAGGACCCAAAACTAGCCATTCATAAATTGTTCCACACGTTAGAGTAGACTACAGCCGGGACCATGATTTGTAAGTATGCCAATCAGACATGTCACAAACGTTACTTCATTCGGGATTGTATAACAAGAACCTACACTATCGTCCAGGATTAACGAGACTTGACATTAACGTCAACAACAAATAAATGTTTCTGTGATCTTGGACACTAATGTTTTATCAAAATATAATTTTAAAAAACACACAAATTAGCAACAGGGTAAAGATATAGAGCACAATGGAGAGGGTTCATACTAGTAACATCAGCGTACTTGATATCCTTATTCACTCTATCCGTACCATCACCATCCTAGACATCCTCCATCCATAGTGTCGGGAACTTTCCCACTGGTCCTCCTGCCATACCTTCTATGACCACTCAGTGCTGTACAGCTTGGATAGAGTTTAAAGGAATTACTTGCTTAGACAACCTCTATACAGAATATGGCTGTAATTGTTGGCATCCCCAGCTCAGAAAGACACAACAAAGGGCAACTCAACCCTGGAAGGACCAGGCTCATCCATGTATTACATAAACTTTCCATTGATTTCAGTAGACTACGTCTAATGATTTACTTCCAACAGAAATTAGGACCGCCAAGCATGGAGAGAGGTTGGGTTAAATAATGTTGTTTTATACCATGAGAAAAATCCATGTAAGAGTATGTCCACCTAGTGTTAAGTTTTCCCAGGTGAAATCTCCTAAGTTGTCATTTTCTTGAAGAGGCTTTGCCGGTGTTTTTGCTGCAGCTCCACCAATGTCATCTTTCTCTCTACAATGAAGAATAATTAGCTGGGTAGAAAGGGGTTAAAGACGGGGCTGTCAGGACAATCAATGTTAAAAATGTGACCTTTATTTGTCAACGCATTTTGTGGTCCAACTTCTTCATCAGGACAAAGATCACTTTTTTAGAGACTGATATTTGCCTGATAAAGACGTTGGTCTTCGAAACTGCATTGACAAATGAAGGTCATATTTTTAATATTAATTGCCCGACAGCGCCTCTTTAATCCCTTTCTCGCCAGCTATCCAGTCTTAAACGCCGGGGGACTGCTGCAGTTGTTGTTCCATTCTATCAAGGTGGCTGTGAGGGTTCACAACCCCTGAAGGTGAGCCTTTTTGATTTGATCGTGTTGCACAGTATATATTTACCCTATATGTACTTTCCTGTGTCCTTTTTTTGCAAACTACACTGAAGAATGAACATGCTGCTTCTGTTAACCACTTTAGAGTTTCCAAACCCTTAAGCGGTAAAAAGTGACATAAGGTGAAACACGTGCACAACAATGTTGTTTTGACACTGCTGTGCATTACTTTCATTTTATGCGGTGTTTTTTTGCGGTGCTTTTGCGTCACTTTTCCATCTACAATCTGCCCATAAAAAGCCTTAAAATGGGAAATCCAACTATGTTTCCTCAGGGTTTCCTTTAACTGTTACATGACAAAGAGGGGTAAATAAATAAGATTAAGTTTCAGGTAATGCAAAGCAAACAGGGCTCCATCCAATGCCAGGGGCATCTAACAACTCTTGCAAGCAATGGCTGGTAAACATTTCTTCCACTATTTATGTAAGTGACTCAGAATGTAATTGGGTTATCATTAAGGAGGAAAGGAAGAGTGTATTATAATACAACCCTCATTGTGTGATGGGATAAGACCTAACATATGGGCTGCAGATGGGGGATTCACATCCTTGAACCTGCCAGTTAAGCTGATTAATGGGAATAACTGGTGGTCTGAGCTGCACACAGTAGGGTTTCCTTTAGCATTTCTCAGCTACTGGACATGACTTCTGCACTGAGATGTAACATGACATTATAACTTATCGTAGTGAATTTCTATGCAAAAACTGTACCAAGTTATAGCCTTAAATATATAGCCTTAAAGTGCACCGGTAACTTCAGGCAACACTTCACAATAACTGACCATGTGTAATAACATGTTTTCTGGCCATTTTATGACTTTTATCGAGCATCTTTCACCATTTTTATGCCAATCAGGCTCTATCTGTGGGGATATTTCTTTTTTACTTAATGCATACATTTGGGGCTAACAATCATTTTTTTCCAATTGGGCATCATTCAAAAAATGTTGGATTTTTTTTTAAGCTTTTACAGACTTTGTTTACCAGCTAATTCATGTTGATGTGGTCTGAGGTTATAAATCAGCTTTACAGGAGGTCAAAAAAGATAATAGAAAGAACCCTCATAAATGAACTCACTGACAGATTCTTGGTTAACCCATTCTGCAGTTAGCAACAGTCAGTGCAATAAGCAAGTGCAGGAGGAGATCGGGCACCAATGCCGGCAGCTTCTTGGGCGGATACAGTCAGTGGAGCAACAGGTGTATACAGGAGGTGCCTGTCTCAAAGCACTACAGTAATCCAAATATTCCAAGAAATGGAGACGGCACTCACCTGTGTGTAGATCGGTGTTTTATTCAGGGGACAAAGACATTCTGTGCAGGGAGGGAGGTAGGAGCCGAGATGACGACGGCACTGTTTCGCGCTTATGCGCTTCCACGGGTCATAGGCCTCCCTCCCTCCTACCTCCATCCCTGCACACAATGTCTTTGTCCCCTGAATAAAACACAGATCTACACACAGGTGAGTGCCGTCTCCATTTTTTGGAATATTTGGATAACAGTCAGTGCAATGTTGACGCTATAATTTCTAGCTAAAAATACATGCATTTAAGAAAAAAATACCCTATTAATTTTTAGTTGCCTCTGAGCTACTGGTTGGAGATTAGCTGTTAAATTGTTTTCCATACGCAATAAGCAGAGAGATGGATTGCTTATTCTATTTATTCCATGGCACTTTACATGTGAATAGGGGTATACACAATAGAGACAAGTACAATATTCATGAACAATACAAGGCACAGACAGGAACAGGAGGAGAGAGGACTCTGCCTACGAGGGCTCACAGTCTACAAGGGATGGGTGAGGATACAGTAGATAAGGAGAGAGGACCCTGCCCATGAGGGCTCACAGTCTACAAGAGATGGGTGAGGATACAGTAGGTGAGGACAGAGGACCCTGCCCCAGAGGGCTCACCCTCTGCAAGAGATGGGTGAGGATACAGTAGGTGAGGAGAGAGGACCCTGCCTGCAAGGGCTCACAGTCAACAAGGCTTCTTTACTTTCCTTGTAACACACAGTTAGCAGCAGCACAAAATACATTTTTCACAGTAATGAACTGTATGGCTGTGAATCCAGCAGAGAACTAAAATACATTTGTTGAAAGCTGCAGCACGATCTGCCTGTGTCTCTCACTGAGGCTGCTTTCAAATAACGTTTTTTTTCCTGTCCGTGGGATCCTACTTTTTGTAGGACCCATGGACAGGAAAGGACACCACAGGGGGTAACCTATTCTGTGTCCGGGGCAGTGATTATCACGGATCTGGACACAGCGGGGCACTTTTACTTCGCAATGTATAATATACATTGCAGAAATGACTATAGTAAAAAAGAGTTAAAAATAAAAAATCTGTATGCTCACCTGTCCGCGATCCACTGCTGCCTCCCAGCAAGGTCCGGGTGCTTAAAGGACCTGCGGTGACATCACAACCCGATCAGCTGATCATGTCACATGACCGCAGTTACCGCGTTAACTACGGTCTTGTGACCCGATGACGCTGCCCGGTTGTGACATCATGGCAGGTCCTATCACCCAGAGCTTGTTGGAGGCAGCTGTGGATCGCGGACAGATGAGCATACAGATTTTTTATTTTTATCTCTTTCTTTTACTTAATTTCACTTCTGCAATGTATGTATATACATTGCAGAAGTGAAATTAGATGGTTAGGAGCAATTGTAGTGTACTGAGCATGCTCAGTACACTAAAATCGGGTCCGAGGAACGATCAGCTGTACTGCGGAGCGGCGCTCATAGGCCTTCATGTTAAAGGCCGAGGATCGGATCAGATTTGTCCTAATTGCCATCCGATCTTGTGGGATCCGATTTTTTGCTGTGCCCAAAATCGGAGCAGTCGCTGATTTTGGGCACAGCAAATAATCGGACACAAATCGGATCCCACAAAATCGGATGGCAATTACGCCAAATCCGATCCGACCCCCATAGGATAACATGGGGCCAAATCAGATCCATGGATGTCTGTTTTACAACGGACAGCCACGGATCCAACAAAAACGTGATGTGAAAGCAGCCTGAGTGTTCACTTATTCTGAGCCTCTTTTCTCTTCTCTTCAAATAGTTTTATAGGAACGGTAATCTGACATCAGACTGTGCTGGCAGTAGACGTATTGTCTCGGTTGATGTTGTTTCAATGAAGACGAATTTAAGCTGTCTTTGAGTATTAATGAGGAGTTTTAGGAGGCAGACTGATGGGAGTGGGGGGGTAGTGGCTCATAAATTCAGAAAAAAAGCTTAAAGGGAACTTTAAACTTAAAGGGAAGCTTCCTAGTGATAGTGATAGCTTTGGGGACAGAAAGCAGCTGACAGGTTGCCTTTGATTCTCTGATAAGATATTGCAAAATGTATCACCTGTACTATTGATTTATGAAAAGTTTGTTGAAACAGTAGTGGCTAGAAATAATGGATCGCTTTATGCTATTGTGGTCTGCAGGCCAGGTCAGTGGTCTCTGGCCATGAATATGTGAAAACCTTCTGAACTTCTGGGTGATTCCCAGCGCAGCATTTGACGTCGTCTGTGTGATGTGCAGAACAGATTTGATGTCTCTTCAGCCTGGCTAATCGTAAGCCGAATCTTCCTAGAGGATAAGGAAATTGATGCAGCTCCTGTCTATGGTCCAAGAGAACTGACCTGAACTGTGGACTGGGTTTGCACAAAGTGATCCGCTCATCACTAATAGTTACTAATACTGATGAGTGAGCCCTACAATGCTTGTAACAAGCAGTGGGACACACAGATGGGCGTGACTCGAGTACCCAAGTTTGATGGAAATCTATGTGGAACGCAGGCTTTTTTTTTTCAAAAGATTTTTTGGAAAAATGCTCAAGTTCCCCATTGACTTCCATTATACCCGGGTACTCAAGTCGCGGCCATCCGAGCATCAACTGCTAGTTGCTAGTACTGAGGACCCAAGCATGGTAGTGCTCGATCATTACTAGTTACTATTTAAAATACCGTATTTCTGTATTAAAGCCTAGATCCCATAATTGCTTGAAACTAAGCTGCAACTGCAGTTAACCCAGTACCCAACCTTAAGGTACCGTCACACAGGGACATGGACATATCGCCGGCGATGTTGCCGGCGATCGCGGGAGCGCGCATCCCTGACAACATCGCCGGAGAGATGTCACACGGAGCAACTTACCGGCGATGTCGCCGGCTAGTTGCCGCGGCTATCGCTCGCTGGGTTGCCCAGCAATCCAGCGAGCGATAACTCGCAATGTTGTAGATAGGCGGAATCGCCCGCAACATTGCAGGTTGCCGCGTTACACAGGGCGATCAGGCATGATCGCCTGACCAACATCGCCAGGTTTCCCAACATTGTTGGGAAACCTGGCGATGTTACTCAGGCGATTTTTCCCCTGATTATCGCCCTGTCACACGAGGCAACTCTCCGGCGATGTCGCCGCAACCTGGCCACGCCCCTCAGTTGCCGGCAACATCGCCGGAGATATCTCCCTGTGTGACGGTACCTTAAAGGAGACCGCGAAGCTGAGATATGAGAAGCTGGTTGGTAGAGTTCTGATATTGAAAATCTGCTTTGTGTGAACAGGTCACTGCCCTTGACATGGAGAATACACTGTGGTCACTTATCTTAGGACCTTGGAATTATATGTGTGAAAAGGGTAAAGTAATTGTCCTGAAACCTTAACTTTCATGGCCACTTTACCCACACCAACTTATGTGTCCAACTTCTGAACAACTTACTGGGTTTCAGTGAAATCATGGACACATTGTTCCATTTGTACACAGCCACAAAATAGAACAATGTGTCCATGATTTCACTGCAACCAGTAAGTTGTTCAGAAGTTGGACAGATAAGTTGGTGTGTGTAAAGTGGCCCTTAGGTTTTAATAGGAGCCTGAGGCTGAGGACAGATGGCAGTGCACCGTGGTACTGACTTGGCCACCTCCGCAACAGTAAATTGCGCCAACATGCAGCAATTGTGCATTCACGTGGTTGACTTGCTGTAGATGTAAAACAAGATTATTTTCTGAAAATCTAGTGGTTTCCCAGGTGAATGGCATTAATAAGAAACCATTAATACATGGCAAAGTCAATGGTGTCATTCAAAACTATAATTCATTCTGCAAAAAAACAAGATTTTGGACCGTTATGTCCACATTAAAAAATGTGACTTTTGGAAGATGGTAAAAAAAAATAATATTTGCCTTGTTAGGACGAGGTTAAACTTTTACATATACACCCAAGTCCTAGGTCAGATCCCACAGCCCGGTTGAATCATAAAGTATTAGCTCTCAGCTTTATCTTGCTCAGTTCCTCTTTATTATGACGCACAGAGGCGGGAGGCCTCGCTGACAGACCCTCATAGCTGGCCGGTGTTTGGGGAAGGAAATTAAAGTTGTTATAGTGTTAGTGGACTCCCTCACGGGGTTTGGATATTCACTTCTTTTTGTGGAAAATATAATTGAATTAAAATAACATAAATCAGTGGAATCTTATCTCAGCATTAACAGATGGTGACGGCTCCTCGTTGCTGTGAGAACGTATCCCTTTAGATTATGTTCTATGTTACAAGATTCTGTTCTTTTAGATTTAATTTCTTTATAGATTTAATTATTTTGTAAGTGAAATACAGTTTGTCCAATTATATGCCATCACTAATAAAGGGCTTCTTTGACTGGGATCTTTAATTTAATTGAATCTCTCCGCCGGTTGCTGCTGCTCCACTGATCCTGGAACAGTTTTTATTCTTCTTCTGTACCCCTCCATTCCGAAGTTATGCCCCCAGTAATAATTATACATATTTTCCCTTCCTGGGCGTATACCATACACTTCTCTGCAGGCATTTGCTCATTTTCTCTGATTCTGGCCAATCAAAACAAAGACACGCCCATATGAAGAGTTGTGTGTTATACAACCAGGTTAACTGAATGGAGAATATTTTATAATTGACTACAGCAGGGCCCATAACCTTTTTGCCCAGTCCGAGCGGATGCCGCACAAAAAAAAAAAAAACAGGTGGTCTCAGCTATCTAATGGAAGGCATGATCAATTGAGTATATAACTTAGTGTATAGAGACTCAATTAAAGCATAATGGAGGCTCACCTTTATAAGACCCCAGATCATCCACTATATTGGTGAAAGTGCAAAATTGTTAGTGTATGAGCATGTCAGTAATAATTCCAACATAATTTTCCCCCACTCATGGCCATTATTGATAGTCATCAATTCGTAATTATGTGCCAAAAACCCTTTGAAGATGAGATATCTCAGGGATCCAGACAGACTACATGCGTCTTTCATCCAGACCATGTCATGTGATTCTGGGGAATGTGAGTCATGAGGGAGAACAAAAGAATGTGTCATACGGACTTACAATAAACACATAGTTGAAGTTAAATTAAGAAGCAGAAAAGGAAGGAAAAAGTTAATATCCAATGAGGCTGATATAATGACCAGTCAACATGACCTGTTACAAACGGGTGATTAACAAATGAAAAAATAAGGGGTCTTCTGTAAAAACGCAAAACCAGATTCAGGTAGACAGCCACTTACCGATAATATGTTTGGAAACAAAAATGTCAAGGAAAAATATGTTATGAGATAGTAAAGAATACAAACACCACAATAACAAACAGCTAAAATACAGGTACCAAATCCACTGAAAGGCTATAGCGGTGTGACTGTTTCAAAATGCACAATTAGGAGGCACTTGAAGAAAAATGGCCTCACGGTCAGGTCGCCAGAAGAAAGTCATTAATGCGCAAATGCCACAAAGCATCTCGCCTACAATCGCCAAACAGCACAGAGACAAGCCTCCAAACTTCTGGAACAAGGTAATTTGGAGTGATGAGACCAAAATCTTTTTGATTCACAACCATAAATTTACATTTGGAGAAGTGTCAACAAGGCCTATGATGAAAGTAACACCATTCCTACTGTAAAGCATGGAGGTGGCTCGCTGATGATGTGGGGATGTGTGAGCTACAAAGGCACAGGAGATCTGGTCAAAGTGAAGGAAAGATGAATGCAGCATTATCAGCAAATACTGGAGGCAAATTTGAAGGCATGAGACGTATTGACGTTCCAACATGACAACAATCCAAAGCACAAGGCCAAGTCGACCTGCTATTAGCTACAGCAGAACAAAGTGAAGGTTCTGGAGTGGCCATCTCAGGTCTCCTGACCTCAATATCATTGAGCCACTCTGGTGAGAACTCAAAGCGCGCAGTTCATGTAAGAAAGACCATGGATTTACAGGAACTGGAGGGCTTTTTGCCAAGAAGAATGGGCAGCTTTACCATCTGAGAAAGTAAAGAGCCTCATCCACAACTGCCACAAAAGACTTCAACTGCCTGTCATTGATGTTAGAGGGGGCAATACATGGTTTAAGAACTGGGGTATGTGAACTTTTCATCAGGGTCATTTGGATGTTTTTGGTTGTCGATAAAAAAATAGGCATAACACCCAACAACTAACCATAGTAGAAATAAAAGTTTTTGTGTTATCATTTATATTGTCTAAAAAAGGCCAAGAAAGAAAAAAATCTGCCGAAGGGATGTAAACTTTTGATCACAACTGTATGTACATTCTGTCACGACAGGTGCCTCAATAGTCTGCATAAAATCAGAGCAGCCGCTCTCATTTCCTTATTCTCTGTCAATTCTCTGATTGTCCTGATGGTAAGGGGGCGCCAGAGGCCTGCTCATCCTCACAGTGTCCTTTTGTGCAATTGATGTGGTCCTTTCACTGCCAACAATCTGTACTCCTGATGAAGATGTTCTAATATCAGTGCAGTTGAAGGCAGGAAGCAGACTGTGGTATACGGAGGCTTGTAAGTCACTTACAGTTATGTTTTATACATGAATAAAGACGATCCCCCCAATAAAGTGATTACCACTATACATTTATGCAATGCCCTTTGGATATGGTTTTAATGTATGCAATGGAATATGTCTTTACAGCCAGGTTCGCTCATTGGTCAGGCAAGAATTTGAGACTATCACAATATTAGTGTCGAAACGAAGTAGTGAAGGCATGCTGCAGAGGAGCAGCCTCAGCCTAGCTGATACCGGACGGCACATATATCATTGAGCATATGTAATATAGGTAAGGACATTGCTTTATGTGATCTTTTTCCTGTAATCGTGTAAACACAACCAAGGTCCATCATGGAGGGGGCACACCACAAGGACACAGAACATGTGTACTGTAATTACAATGTCATTGACCCTCGTGGATGTTGAAAGTTTTATCTCACTTTCCTGGAACTGTTTCTCCCATTGAAAGGTTATAAGAATTAAAAAAAAAAGAAAAAACTTGTGTATGCAATATATTGGCACGCAGTTAGCCACATCATCAGAAAACATAATACAGGACACATTTAAAGGGAATCTGTCATATTGGATAATATAACAATCTTCAGGTTCATACCATTAGGAAGATGCCCGTCCACTATAAGCACGGCCCAAACAATTAACTTTATTCCTCTTGGGAACTGCCGACGCTGCTACAGCCGCCTCCTAGTATAATGTGAGAGGCAGCAGAAAGCATGACCGGGCACTTACTAGTCATCTCAATAAATTAGAATATCATCAAAAAGTTAATTTATTTCAGTAATTCAATACAGTAAGCAAAATGAATATATTATATAGAGTCATTACACACAGAGGGATCTATTTCAAGTGTTTATTTCTGTTGATGTTGATGATTATGGCTTACAGTCAATGAAACCCCAAAGGTAATTATCTCAGAAAATTAAAGTAGGGAGGATGAAGGGTTAAAATCCGTGCTGACGTATTCCACGAGACATCAAAGGATGAATATAATATTGATTTATTAGTCAACGTGTTTCAGGGCTCCCTGACATGTCCTGAAACATGGCAATATGATAATGATTTTTGATGGTATTCAAATTCATTGAGATGCACTAGTAGATTGACGGCAGGCTCAGCAATGCTTCAATGCAGAGTCATCTGTCAGTCAAAGTGCCCAGTCATACTTACAGATTCCTTTCACAGTGCTTTGACTGGTGACTGCAGCTGTGACGGTCGCACCTCTATGACTGAAAGTCGTAAGCGCTTGAGAACAATAAAGTTTCTCCCGGTAGATGCACATTTGACTGTATATGTTTCTAATATTTTTTACCCACAGATTAACTCTATACCTGCAGGTTAACATTATCCAACATTCCCTTTAAAGGGAATCTGCTAGTTATTGAATTTTGACACCAACAGTCAAATTAAGCAGGTTTCCAGGTAGTCAAGGTTAACCCCTTTCCGGCTCTTGACATAATAGAACGTCATGGGTCGAGTCCTGGGTTTTGATGTGAGCACCGGTGCGGCGTTCACATCAAACACCTGACATCTCAGCTGATCTCATTAGCTGACATGTCAGGCTTCCAGCACTGATCAGAACCGCAATCCGATCGGTGCTGTTAACCCTTTGAATCCTGCTGTCGTTTACTGACAGCGAGATCCAAAACCGCCGCAGCAGGGATTGCGCCATTCCCCACCTGCATCAGAGATCCTGCGATAAGATTGCGGGATCTCCGGTGCTCATGTAATAGCCCAGGGTCCTGGTGTGAACCCGGAAGCTATCAAGGACCGCGTCCTTTCAGTGGTTGGCAGGTGCTGCAAACCACTGAAAGTGAAAGCAAGTCTCATGTCCCGATGTGCTGCAGCTCATCAGGACATGACACAAGTGATCGGATGCTGCACCAGTATGACGCCCTATGGGGCAGTGTAAGATAAAGAATGAATTGGAAAATAAAGTTTTTCAAAATATGAAAAAAAACAAAACACAAAAATTTAAATCACCCCCCTTTTCCCCCATTCAAAATAAAAGTATATATATAAAAAAATACACATATTTGGCATCACCGCGTTCAGAAATGCCCGATCTATCAAGATATAAAATCACTTAATGAGAGCCATAAACTGCGTAATGGAAAAAAAAGATCCAAACACCAAAATTATGTTTATTTTGATCGCCCCAACATTGCTATAAAATGCAATAACTGGCGTTCAAAACATCAGATTTACCCACAATTGGTATCATTAGAAATGTCAGCTCAAGCCGCAAAAAATAAGCCATGACACAGCTCCAGATCCCGAAAAAAGAGGACGCTACGGGTCGCAGAACATGGCGCAAAAAGTGCAATTCTTTTTTTTTAAACTTTTGATTTTTTTTTCACCACTTACATAACAGTAAAAGTATACATGTTTGGTATCTACGAACTCGTACCAACCTGCGGCATCACACTGTCATGTCGATTTTACCATGTAGTGTACATGGCGAATAAAAAACCAAGAAACAAACGTGTAATTGCGCTTTATTTTGCAATTTCACTGCACTTGGAATTTTTTCCCATTTTCATGTACACTATATGGTAAAATAAATGATTGCATCTGAAAGTACAACTCGTTGAGTTTCAGTAGGACAAAGTACCTCGTGGTCCGAGCTGCTGCTTTCGTATGATGGAAAAACCAGAGACAACGGTATGCCTGGATCAGGTAGTAACTAGTTTATTTCCAACGTGTTTCGGAGTCGTATCCCAAACTCCTTCCTCAGGGAACATATAGTACAAAAAGTACAACTCGTCCCTCAAAACTCAAGCCATCATATGTTTATATTGATGGAAAAATAAGAAAAGTTATGGCTCTTGTAAGCAGGGGAGCAAAAAAACAAAAATGAAAATGAAAAATCAATGGGTCATGAAGGAGTTAAAAGGTTCCAGCCATTGTGTTTACAACAAACTACTAAAGATCTCCGCAGTCTGCTACACAGTGCTAGTATATTTCTTGCTTCTAAACTAGTCCTCTCTTTCTAACTTGTCAGACAAGAAAGGAGAAGGATACGGTATTTCCACAGGTTTTTTTATGGATCCTGAAAGATGGTGAATGGTAAAATCCTGAAGGGGAGATATTTTTGACTGAGGTTGTTAGCGCCAGAGATGTGAAAACTGGAATGCAGGCACAAGTGTTCAATTTGCTGAGAGTGTTAATCAGCCATGACACGGGTTAGAATTTTCAAAGAGATGGGTGGGATGGCTGTTCACATATCTTCTCCTTAGGGTGTGGTCTAGCAGGTGAAATGAAAGCCTCTGGATTTATTCAGATTTTTGGTGTCTGGAGGTGAGCAGACCTCCAGAGAGATACCTGTACTGCGAAAAGCTGAACCCTAATCCTGAGCGGGGCGGGTGGACCTCATAGTTATACAGACTGTTCTTGTTTTCTTTATGCCAGACAAGCAGTTTATATTTACTTTATTCCATGCTGGTGCATGAAGCTTTTTCCTTTGCCTTCTTCATAAAGCAGCTGAGTGTGCCGATCTACCAAAATCCATATACACAAATGCCATCTAGAATCACCTGAATATGCATCAAATGAAGCCACTGATAGACCACATTTTTCTTAATGAATAAGTGTACAAAATCAATTTGGTACAACCATACAATCACAAGTATGAATTCCTAATTCAGAAGCTGGTGAGTATCAGTTCACACTGGTGGTAACTCATGCAAAGCCCTGAGTCTGCACCTTTAGAGAATGCCTGTTGCCATTTTGTACTTATTATTAAAATATAAAGATGGTAGATACATTTCTTTTGTTCATAATTAAAACACCTGTTGTGGCAGCCTATGCGGATTATGAGATTGACTGCTCTGCAGCAACTGTAATCTGATCCCTCAGTGAGCTAAAATCTCTTTACTGAACAATGATTTGAAGGATGAATTTGGATAAAAGGGGTCTGATCAATTGCAAAAAATACATTTTTCATTGTCTTGATAAAAGCCATTGTAAAATCTTCAGCTTGCACCTTTTGAAATTGTCTATTGTGGATTTGACGCATGCTTATCCTTTTGTTGAAGCTTTAATCAACTTCAAATGTTTTACAGATGATGTTATGTTTACATTAAAACATTTGTGAAATATCATAGAATCCATTCTTCCCTCTACCCGTGAAATGTTCCCCATGCCATTGGCTCTAACTCAACCCCAAAACATAATTTATCCATCCCATGCTTAATGGTTGGTGAGATGTTCTTTTTTCTCCACACATACCTTTGATTATTGTGGTCAAACAGTTCTATTTTAACCTCATTGGTCCTCATGACTTAGTTCCAAAACGCATCAGACTTGTGTAGGTGTTCTTTTTCATAATTTTGACCCTGATTTTTATGGTAAGACACAGAAAAGGTTTCCTTCTAATTACTCTTACATGAAGTGCATATTTGTGGAGGTGTCTCTGAACAGTAGAACAATGTACCATAATTCCAGAGTATGCTAAATCTTCCTGAAGGACTTTTGCAGTAAAGCGGGGGTTCTGATTTGCTTCTCTAGAATCTCTCACTGAAACTTTGCTTGGTCTTCCAGACCTTAGCTTGACCTCCAGTGTTACTATCAACTGCAATTTCTTAATTACATTTCAAACTGAGGTAAGGGCAACTTGAAAACGCTTTGCTATCATCTTATAATCTTCACCAGCTTTGTGGGCCTTCAACATTTTCATTTTCAGAGTACTAGGTCACTGCTTAGAAGAACCTGTGGCTGCTGTTTTTTTGGCACAAGGTTAGAAGATGTTGGTTTTATAAAGTTGTGAAATTTGCATAATTTTCCTTTCCTAACAATGATAGTGAGCAAACCAAAACCCTAACAGACTAATCAAGGTCTGAAATCTTGGTCTAAGGTATCTGAACACTGCCTACATTTTTGCATCGGCTCATTTTATTTTCTTTTAATTAGTAAAATGTAAAAGATCATTTTTTTGTTGTATAAATACAAAAGGAAATTTGTCATCTTTAACTTTGTCTTTCAGAGATAATTGTATCTTCAAATTGCTTAACCATTCACAATAACAGTAATTTTGACTGGGGGTTCCCAAACTTTCACATGCTTCTGTAGGTTCACATGACCATGTTCTCTCCATTTGAGAATTAGGTTAATCAGACTAGGATCAGAACGGAATCCATTTTTCTCAAAAGTGAAGATTTAAACAAAAAAACATTGTTCCATCTTCTCCATTATGTCATTCTGTGCAAATACTAAAATGGACGGTGTTCCTTGGTCCGCGCACGATAAACAAAATGGTACCTTTCAATCTCTACGCTTTCTAAGCGCCTCCACACTCCTTCATCAGGAGTACACCAACATTCTCCTGATGAAGGAACGCGTAGAAATTAAAAGGAACCATTTCGTTTATCCAACGGAGTTTGGTTCATATTTTGTGGAACACCGTGGAGTGTGGGTCCAGCGGCAACTGCAACACGCGCTTATACCAGTTGTGGGTCTCACAACCCTACAAGAGGAGCAGCGACATCTGCAAATTTGTGTTTATTTTAAAAGGATAAGGCACCATTTGCACTTTTGTTCCCCCTCTCCATTTGTTTTAATTCCGTGCAGATTGGATCACACTCGGATCCCATAGATTTGAAAGGCTGAGTGCCATCCGATTCTCAGAGGCAAATCCAAGTAGGCCAAGAAAAAAAAATCGGACATGTGCACTACTTCACTGAATAAAATTGGTCTGAGTACAGTACGATTTGTCTACAGAGAGCACGCGGACCAAAAATGCTCTCCCTTAGGCTGAAGGCACATCATCCGACATGATCCCAGTGCCTCGCGCGAGTGCAATGCGAGATAAACTCGCATTGCACTAGAACAAGTGTTTTTCTATCATGTCGGACACACTGGTGCGCATTTTAAGCATTGAACTCGCAAAGCGAGTTTCAGTCGCGGAATGCTGCGACTGCATGCGAGTTGTACGCATTGAGCCACAATAGAAATCAATGGGTGCGTTAAAAAAACGCACCGTGCAATGACTAGTGCGAGTCTCCCGCGTGAAAAAACACACTTCCAGCACACACTTTCAAAAAGCGGGCGGGAAGAAGCAGGGCACACACCGCAGACCACCGGGAGCCAGAGCCCTCAAGCTGTGCAGAGCCTCCCGTCGGACCGGCCCCGCCAGGTACTGAGGCTGTGATCCCGGCTGTGATCTCTGTGACAGCCGGGACCTGTGTGCGGCTTCACACGCCGCGCTGCTGGCGTTGGGGGCGGATACCCTCCCCTCCTTCAGGCCTTCCCCTTCTCAAGATGACCCCGGCCCACCTGTCACTGCCCCCCACGCCAGTCGCCCGATACCGGAACCTGATTGCGGCCTCACCCACCGCGATGCCCTACCCCTCCTCAGGCCTACCCCTCCTCTGGATGGCCCCCACCTGCGGCTTGCGGCTTGCGGCCCCCACCCCCCCGATCCCCGTGTCCGATCTCACCGCTCCTCGATCCCCGTGTCCGATCCCGCCGGTGTAGCCGCCGCTCTGCCTCCTCTCCTCGCTGGAACGCCCCTCCTCCGGTGCTGCTCCGCCCTGAGGTAAGTACTGTATGAATGAATGAATCAATCAATGATTGTGTGGGTGTGTGGATGTGTGGATGTGTGGGTTAGTGGATGTGTGGGTGTGTGGATGCGTGGGTGTGTGGGTGCGTGGGTTAGTGGATGTGTGGGTGCGTGGGTGTGTGGGTGCGTGGGTTAGTGGATGTGTGGGTGTGTGGATGTATGGGTTAGTGGATGTGTGGGTGTGTGGATGTGTGGGTTAGTGGATGTGTGGGTGTGTGGATGCGTGGGTGTGTGGGTGTGTGGATGCGTGGGTGGGTGTGTGGGTGTGTGGGTTAGTGGATGTGTGGGTTAGTGGATGTGTGGGTGTGTGGATGCGTGGGTGTGTGGGTGTGTGGATGTGTGGGTTAGTGGATGTGTGGGTGTGTGGATGCGTGGGTTAGTGGATGTGTGGGTGTGTGGATGCGTGGGTGTGTGGGTGCGTGGGTTAGTGGATGCAGGTGTGTGGATGCGTGGGTGCGTGGTTAGTGGATGCGTGGGTGTGTGGATGCGTGGGTTAGTGGATGCATGGATGCGTGGGTTAGTGGATGCATGGGTGCGTGGATGCGTGGGTTAGTGGATACGTGGGTTAGTGGATGTGTGGGTGTGTGGATGGCGTGAGTGTGGGTGTGTGGATGCGTGGGGTGTGTGGATGTGTGAGTGTGGGTGTGTGGATGCGTGGGTGTGTGGATGCATGGGTGTGTGGATGCGTGGGTGTGTGGGTTAGTGGGTGCGTGGGTTAGTGGGTGTGTGGATGGTGGGTGCGTGGGTTAGTGGATGCGTGGGTACGTGGATGCGTGGGTACGTGGATGCGTGGGTACATGGATGCGTGGGTACGTGGATGTGTGTGTGCGTGGGTTAGTGGGTGCGTGGATTAGTGGATGTGTGGGTGCATGGGTTAGTGGGTGCGTGGATGTGTGGGTAAGTGGATGTGTGGGTAAGTGGATGTGTGGGTAAGTGGATGTGTGGGTGCGTGGGTTAGTGGATGCGTGGGTTAGTGGATGCGTGGGTACGTGGATGCGTGGGTACGTGGATGCGTGGGTACGTGGATGCGTGGGTACGTGGATGTGTGAATGTGTGGGTGCGGGGATGTGTGGGTGCGTGGATGCGTGGGTGCGTGGGTGCGTGGGTTAGTGGATGTGTGGGTTAATGGATGTGTGGGTGCGTGGATTAGTGGATGTGTGGGTGCGTGGGTTAGTGGATGCGTGGGTTAATGGATTTGTGGGTGCGTGGATTAGTGGATGTGTGGGTTCGTGGGTTAGTGGATGTGTGGGTGCGTGGGTTAGTGGATGCGTGGGTACGTGGATGCGTGGGTACGTGGATGCGTGGGTACGTGGATGTGTGGGTACGTGGATGTGTGGGTACGTGGATGTGTGAATGTGTGGGTGCGGGGATCTGTGGATGCGTGGGTACGTGGATGCGTGGGTACGTGGATGCGTGGGTACGTGGATGCGTGGGTACGTGGATGTGTGGGTACGTGGATGTGTGAATGTGTGGGTGCGGGGATGTGTGGTTGCGTGGATTAGTGGATGTGTGGGTGCATGGGTTAGTGGATGCGTGGATGTGTGGATGTGTGGGTGCGTGGGTTAGTGGATGCGTGGGTTAGTAGATGTGTGGGTTAGTGGATGCGTGGGTTAGTGGATGTGTGGGTTAGTGGATGCGTGGATGCATGGGTGCATGGATGGATGTGTGCGTATGTGTGACTGCATGTGTGGATGTGTGCACGAATGGATGTGTACATGCGTGGATAATGGATGGATGGATGCAACAAGGTATCAAGTGTCCTCTTCTAGTCTCAGGGATCATAGTCATGGTGCACTGTATGACAGATCATTGCCATACAGTGCACCATAACTCTGACCCCAGAGACTGTAGGAAGAGGACACTTGATCCCTTGCTGCAATCTCTGGAGCAGAGGCGATCGAGCATCGTGGGACCTTCGTTGTGGACTACGTCGGAGGCGATCGAGCGTCGCGGGACCTTCGTTATGGACTACGTCGGATCTTTCTAATAAAGATGGAGTCTGAATTTTGTTTGTGTTTTTTTGCAAATAAAAATATTTTACTCTGTGTGTATTTATTGACTACTTACCAGAGATTCCTAATGGCGGGTCTAACATTGGCCCAATATTATGAATCTAGGGCTTAGTGCCAGCTGCCAATAAAAAGCTGGCATTAACCCCTTTATTACCCAGTTTGCCACCGGCACCAGGGCAACTGGAAGAGCATGGGTACAGCACCAGAAAATGGCGCTTCAATGAATGCGCCATTTTCTGGGGCGGCTGCGGGCTGCAATTCGCAGCATGGGGGGCCCAGAACGCTTGGGCCTCTCCATGCTGCGGATTCCAGCCCCCAGCTGTCTAGTTGTACCTGGCTGGACTAAAAATATGGCGGAGCCCCACGTCATTTTTTTTTTCTAGAATTTGTTCTAGAAATAAAAAAATGGGCTTCGCTGTATTTTTGGCTGCCAGCAAGGTACAACAAGGCAGCTGGGGGTTGGTGGCAGTCTGTAGCTGCCAAGTTGTACCTGGCTGGACCAAAAATATGGTGAAGCCCCACGTCATTTTTTTTAATTACTTCTACCAATAAAATGACATGGAGCTTTGCCATATTTTTGGTTGCCAGCCAGGTACAACTTGGCAGTTGGGGGGCTGCAATCCTCATCATAGAGAGATCCAAATGTTGTGGGCCCCTCACGCTGCAAATTGCAACCCACAGCCACCTCAGAAAATAGCACATTCATTGGAGGTGCCATTTTCTGGTGCTGTACCCCAACTCTTCCAGTTGCCCTTGCGCTGGTGGCAATGCTGGTTGCACACAGGGGCTCTCCATGCGCGACATGGTGTCCGTTAACAATTGTTAGCGGACACCATGTTGCATATGGAGAGCCCCTGTGTGCCTAAACATTGGAGCTCCCCCACAAGTGACCCCATTATGCATCTGGATTTGTTCCTTGGGGGTCTAGTTTCCAAAATGGGGTCACTTGTGGGGGAGCTTGAATGTTGAGGCACACAGGGGCTCTCCATACGCGACATGGTGTCCGCTAACAATTCCAATTGTTAGCGGACACCATGTCGCGTATGGAGTGCCCTGTGTGCCTCAGCACTGGAGCTCCCACACAAGTGACCCCATTTTGGAAACTAGACCCCCAAGGAACAAATCTAGATGCATAATGAGCACTTTGAAGCTCCAGGTGCTTCACAATTTGATCCGTAAAAATAAAAAAATAAGATTTTTGTTAAAGAAAAATATTTTTTTCATTTTTACGGATCAATTTGTGAAGCACCTGGGGCTTCAAAGTGCTCATTATGCATCTAGATTTGTTCCTTGGGGGGTCTAGTTTCCAAAATGGGGTCACTTGTGGGGGAGCTCCAATGCTGAGGCACACAGGGGTTCTCCAAACGCGACATGGTGTCCGCTAACAATTTGAATGGAAATCAGCTCATATTGTTAGCTGACACAATGTCGCGTTGGGTGAGCCCCTGTGTGCCTAAACATTGGAGCTCCCCCACAAGTGACCCCATTGATTGACAAATAAGTGGCAGCAAATCAGTGCAGTCTTGACACCAGGAGAAGGTGCTAGTCTGTCGGATCGCAGTAGGAATGAAAAAATCTCACTAGCACCGCACTAGCACCACACTAGCACCACACTAGCACCGCACTAGCACCGCACTAGCACCGCACTAGCACTACTACACGCATCAAACTCGCATCAGTATTGCGCTTCAAAAACGCGCCGTTTTTGAGGGATCAGTGTGCCTTCAGCCTTAGCCAGAGTATTTAGGTGTAGGACCAGGCAGGATCTTAAAGAGGACCTGTCACCCCCCTGCTGCATGGCAATCTAAATGAATCACTGAATGCAGTATGTTTGGGGTCCCCCATGTGTCTGTGTGCTGTGTACCCCGAGATATAGCCTTTGTAAAACTTACAGTTAGAAGCCATGGAGGCAGTCACTGTAGCTGGACGGAGCTTGATTGAACGTGGCCATTTCGTCCCCCTCTGCCTCTCTGTGCTGCTTCTGCTGTGCAGGCTCTGCCCTCCTCCTCTCCTCCTCTCTGTCACTCACAGGATGCAAATCATTTTTCCTGACCTCAGCTCCAGATTCCTGCCCTGACAAAGCATAAACAACACAGCAGGAGGTGGCACACAGAGAGGCAGAGGGGGAGGGACTACCTCCATGGCTTCTAACTGTGAATTTTACAAAGGCTATATCTTGGGGTACACAACACACAGACACATGAGGGACCCCTTCCCTGAATGCATCAGACATGCTGCATTCAGTGGTGCATTTAGATTGCCATGCAGCAGGGGGGTGACAGGTCCTTTTTAAGTTTTGAATAGCTCTGCTTTTCTAGGCATTGATGTGAAGGTGCCTGACATTCTACAGATTATAGACCATGTAAAGGCTTATTGGGCAGCACGGTGGCTCAAGTGGTTGCCACTGTAGCCTTTGCAGCACTGGGGTCTTGAGGTCCTGAGTTCAATTCCTACCAAGGACACCAAGGACAACATCTGCAAGGAGTTTGTATGTTCTCCCCGTGTTTGCGTGGGTTTCCTCCAGGAACTCCAGTTTCCTCCCACATTGTAAAGACATACTGATAGGATGTTTAGATTGTGAGCTCCAAGAGAGACAGCATTACTCATGTATGTAAAGTGCTATGGAATTAATAGCACTATATAAATGAATAAATTATTATTATTATTATTATTCTCACTGTGACTTTACTTGTATCCATACTAATTCTGCTCTCTTAGGTTTCATATATATGCTGATGCATTTCTAACATGAAAGTCTTACTATATTGTATCATTCTTCCATCATTTTCTGAATGTGTTCCGTTTGATTGAAACATATGAATTTGACTTGACTATAAATCATATGTACCTATAACTCCAGATCATCACCAGGTGACACCAACGGAAGGGTCTTTTTAATGACCGGATAGTGCCACCTAGTGGCAGGAATATCCCTTCACCCATATTTTTTATAAACTTGAACACCTTTCGCAAATTAACATCAGTGAGACAATAGGAATCACAGTAGGAGACAGTCACGTGCCCCAAGGACAGCGTGCACTGGACCCACTTCTCAAACCTAGTGTTTAATGTACTGATTGGGCAAAAAAAATGTTATTGAGTGATATAAAAAGCCTTATGCCCTGAGAAAAGAATGGGATCCTGGCATGTCCATGTATTACAGACACCCAAATACTGTTCAAAGCATAACGTGTAATGTTTCATTTCACCGGGGGAGTCGCTGCAGAATTGAGCACATGCTCCTCTAGTCAACACATTTTCACAAAAGTCATGTAATGTCACTGAAATAAAATGAGTCATTTCTGATAAATTTTTATGTGCTCACCACGAATATGAGTCAAAATATAATATTGGCTCTAGTTTCTTTGTAATCTGCAATTATTGTTTACAGCACAAAATGCAGCCAATAGTCATAGGTCTATGGTGAATATAGACTATGACATAGGGTACATTAACATCAGCGTTTTTTTTTAAATCGCGGCAGACGTGGTGAAAAAAAACGCATCTGCCGCGATTACCGCATACCGGCTGCACTTGCGGCATAGTTGTGGCACAGTTGCGGCAAACCCCATACAATGTATATGAGGGCTTGCGGCAGGTGCGGCAAGTGCAGTTTTGGCACTTGCGGCGGGTGCGGCCGCGAAAAAAAACGCAGTCAGCCGCGGTTTTTTAGCGGCCGCACCTGACGCAAGTGCCAAAACCGCACTTGCCGCACCTGCCGCACCTGCCGCAAGCCCTCATATACATTGCATGGGGTTTGCCGCAACTGTGCCGCAAGTGCAGCGGTTATGCGGTAATCGCCGCAGATGCGTTTTTTTCACCGCTTCTGCCGCGATTTAAAAAAAACGTTGATGTGAAAGCAGCCTTAGATGTCTTTGCCTGTCTCTTATACAGCGTTTCAGCAGCATCTATGGGCAGTGACCAGCAGTAGCCAGCCGGCATGGTACTGGACCACTTTCCCTGGTATCTTTGTTCGATTGTTGTGATATCTTGATGGAAACGTTCACTGTGTTCATCACTAAACATACCACAGTTATCAGAGAATAAATCAGAACCAGGTCATTTAGTTCTTCCTGTGTTATCCTACGTGGGGTTGATGATGCACCACAGTAAAAATCTGGATTACTGCATGCTGATGGACTAGGAGAAGAACCAGCTCACCTTCATCCTCAACAGCTGAATCAAGAGAATATCTTGCTGGAGGTTCTGGAATAGGACATCCCTCACCACTGGTCTTAATGCAGATGCAATGTTGGGATAGACCATTCTCCATTTCAATTGCTTAGTTATCCTGCCGGAAAGCGGAAGAATCAAGCAGAACAGTCATTTGTGTGGTTGCTTGTTCTCTCCACACCATGGGGACTGCAAACAGCATTGATGGTCTTTTGCCATTCAACATGTAGTACAGCATATATCCGGGGCCCAAGACTTGTCCTGGTTACCTTTCTTGCATCCAAAGTAAAGAGGATATGCCTTTTTCACTTGAGAAGTCATACTATTCTCCTGGTTTGCAAATGTTACTTCCCGACAAATATAGCAAAAATTGTCCACGGTATAATCGAGTCATTACTGTTTTGTATTGTAACTAAATGGATAAAATAATAACAGGTTCATGTAACAGAAGCTTAAACTGTATCCCACAAAGGCTGAAATACTTTAAATGCTTCACCTTTCAGACTGTGCTTCATATAGTACTTCTTACTTCAGCAGGTGCCTGGCAGTAGTACTGCAAGGCATGAGAAAATAATGCAATAAACTCTGGATGATGTGTGCATGATAGCATTAGGCAATGTTATGCAATATCACATCATTCTAGGCTTATATAGGATGTTGTTACTGTCCTACTGGACACATTTACTTGGTGAGACACTATATGAAATATTTCCAAAACGAAAGCCAATAAAAGATTTTCATGGTCATATTCGAGTTCAGCACACTAAGATACTAAAGATAAGGACCTTTTTAAGTCAGTAACAATTTCAGTGTTGACCAATGTAAGGGTGCTTTCACATCTGTGTTTCTGCAAATCTGGCAAAAATCCGCCGTGCTTGCAAAAACGCAATGCAGCACACCTGCACGAAGGTTGTGTCAATGCATGGTAAAGGGACCTCCGGACAAGTGCGGAGGCTTGCGCTTTTCACCGTTATCTGGAACTTCCAGCACTTCTGACACTGCCTGTGCTGGATGAAAACTACGGCTAGGAGAGGTTTTCATTCGGCACTGGAACTGTGGGATCGCAGGGAAAATGTGAGTCTCCGCACTTGTCTGGAAGTCCCTTTACAGTGCATTAAGCACAAGTCCAACCTTGCTGCACGTGTGCTGCTTCTACTTTTTGCCAAAAAAGGCAGAATTTCGCCGGATTTGCAAAACGGCTGATGAGGCAAACCTGAAATTCAAGAGTTCAAGTTTGTCTGATCTGTCTTATTTGCAAATACCGCAGATGTGAAGCACCCTAACAGTTGATGACTGGTGTACACCATAATGAATATTTTACCATAGTTTGGTGAATGCAGCTTGTGCTTTGTCAATATTTTTGGTTCATCAGATGAATGAAAATCCAACACCATATCTACTAAAAGGATTACTTTATTGTTTTTTAAATAATCATAAAAAAAACTTTTTTTACTGACACATTTCAAACAATATAGCTCAAACGCGTCAGAAAATGGTATTGTTATGTCTATTTGCACACAATAAAGAAAAGTTTTGCTTAAGGAAAGATAATCAATGTTGCAGCTGTAGAAAAAAACATTTCCATGAAGTTTTTGGCAGAGGTTCATCATTGAACCCTATACCCTGGATTATGTGCAATCTGTACTAATATCCTAAAACTAAAGGATTTTTGTCTGTGCAGCAGATTAAAGTAGCAAAATCTAAGTTTATCACTCATTTACATATTCGGAATTATAGCAGGGGCTAGAGAAATGGTGGCGGGGAAACGTAAGCCTTGGGTTATTTTAACCTAATTCCTAAGACTCACCAGGACTAATTCACACTAATTAAAAATGTGACTATTAAAAATTGTGTTCCCACAGTGATCAACACAGTAAAAAGAAGCTTACACTAATGCAGAAATCCTGAGTGAAAGAAATGATGGTTATTCATCGCAATGGTGGTGATAGAAAAGTCTGCCATGAGGGGACACCACCTTTGTTACAGCTCTGTCGATGATGCTTTGAGAGGGCGACCTACAATCGTATGTTCCTGCCCCTGAAGACACCAACCGCATTGTTATGTCATACTGTGAATTGTGTTCTGCATCTATGTATATAGTGAGACGATTCTACGTACATGGCGTAGTCATAGTGTGTCATAATATGAAGCAGTGCTAACAATGTTAGTGTAAGGCAAACTTTCTGACCTTGAGAGCCACATTCAGCTCTGAGTGAGGGTCACAAGCCACAGTCACTTTGTAGAGGAGGTCACGAGACATATCCAGCTCCTGCCCCCTCACAGTAGTTACACCCAGAGCCCCCATTTCCAGTATAATGACAGCCAAAGTTTGGCCTATTAGTGCATGTATTGTGTTCAATGTCTCCCTCACTTACAGCTGGGCTCCAGGTGCCATGTGATTCTGGGTCATCTGAGTTTCACACCTTAGGTGGCTCAGGCGTGACCTCAGATGACCTTTCACATGGCCAGGTGTTCAGTCTGTGCCTGCTCGTCTCTGCAAGCAGACGTGTGTCTGGTCGCAGGAATGTAGCAGAACTGAAGATGTTCTCTGTGAATTACGTTGGAGGGAGTCCCTAAATGTCTTGTGTTTTATTTCTATTAAAGTATTTTCTCTCTGTGTGTTTGCTTTTTTTTATGTATACTAGAAATTTATGGTGACCAGGTCTAATATTGCTTTGACACCATGAATTTCGGGCGTAATGCCAGCTGACAATACAAAGCTGGCATTAACCTCTTCACTACCCAGCATGGCACCCCCACCAGGGCCACTGGAAAAGCCAGGTAAAGCACCTGAAAATGGCACTGTGAAAGAATGCGCCATTTTTAGGGGTAGCTGCGGACTGCAGTTTTCAGCATGGGGGGGGCCAGAATGCTTCGGCCTTACCATATTGACAATACCAGCCTTCAGCTGCCTGGTCTTACCTTGGCTGGTGATCAAAAATAGGGCGAAGCCCATGCATTTTTTAAAATTATTTATTTAAATCATTAAAAGAAAATAATGGGCTTCCCTGTATTTTGATTGCCAGCCAAGGTAAAGCCAGGCAGCCCATAACTGTCTGCTTTATCTGAAAAAGATTTGATCTATTCTGGGACTCACCAAAATTCGTTTCTTATGAGAAGCCGCAAATCACGGCTATCAGCTGGAGACCCACAGCATAACAGGATGGAATGAACCACATAATAAGACACGGTTAGGTATTTTTCTATTATGATACTGTCCGCTTTATCTGCTCTGAGAATTAAAAATACCACAGAATGCTATGCAAAAATTTTTAAATTATTTATTTTTACAGTACAATGATGTCAGTGAATGGCTGAGGGGCCTGACAGCCAATCACAGACGCTGTCACAGAGAATGGGCATCTGTGATTGGCTGCTGGCATAAGCTGAAACAAGCCCATACATTCTAGCATCTAGAATATATGGGCAGTTTCCAGGTTACTCCAACAGCCAATCACAGACACTCATTCTTTGTGACAGCATCTGTGATTGGCTGTTGGAGCCAGTGCAGTGAATATCTCGAAAGTTAATGAGCGGACCTAGAAGTAGATGCGCCGGGACAAGGACAGCGGATGGCAGGATGTCTAAGTATGATGATGATGTTGAATAACTATTTTGTTTATTATTTCAGTTCCACCCCGCCCCCAAACCCGAACTGTAACATGGACAACAGGGAAGTCCGTGTTTGAGGTCTGTGCCTTAACACTAGGTGTTCGGTATTGACCCCGAACTTTACAGTTCAGGTCCGCCCATCACTAATCAAGGCCATATTTCCCTTATAGGCTTCTGTGAGTTGACACAACTGGGCCGCACATTATAAATGTTTGACCAGTCTCTGAGACAAACAAGAAATGTGCGCATGCCTGTGCAGCACCAGTGGCAGCCCATGGAGGAGAGATACTTGCCTTAGATTTAGCGATGTCTGTAAGAACTGGATATTTTGGAGCTGGGACTACTTAAATGGAATCCATCATTGGGATTTTGTCATGTAATCTGAAGACAGCATGCTCTAGGGGTTAAAACACAGATTTCAGTGATGTGTCTCTTATCAAGCTGCCTGCTGTTTAGTTGCAATGATTGTTTTAGAACTAGGACCTTATCATTGCTCGGACTATATTGCCTCCTGCCTGGTAATCCAATACTCCCCTTCTGTGATAAGCAGCTTATTGGCTATAGATATTGTACATAGAGAGCTGTAGTGATGGTGTAATCAGCTTTCTCAGCTCTGCTTCATGCCAAATCTAAAACCTCTGTGTCTGAACCACAGCACCCAGTAAACTAAGTGATATATCTCTGGATTCAGCGTCTCTTTGCCTACATCACGCTGCTCTCAGATGAGATATCAAAAATTTGCTAACAGATTCCATTTAATAATGTAGGGTCACCATAATGTATTGTTTTGTTGCGATGCCCATCAGGGCTGTGGGGTACTCGGGACCTGGCCGGTCGGTGCTTGGGAGGTCACGGTGGCAGTGACCTGGCTCTATGGCCCTGGGTGTGCAGAAAATGGGTGTATTTACAGGGGAGACGTTCTTAATGCCACCTGTGGTTATTCTGGTCAGGGTGACCAGCGCTGCTGTGGGACCCCTGGGGCCGATGGAGTGGCAGCCTGGATGGTATTGCTCCCCACAGGTAGAGTGTAGCCCCAGGGATGGAATTAGAGTTTATAAAGTGGCCGATGATGACGGCGCAGGGGTCAAGCAGGCATGGCACGCAGAATAATCGGAGGAGACCAGGGTTGTAGTTCTTTACCTTTACTTGGTGATCAATTAAGTGCTGTACTCCTCCATGATGCAGCCTGGCCAGCTCTCAGATGATACAGGACCACTTCACTAAGACACTTTTTGCGAGCCATTCCTGGCCATCTCCCACGCTGGCTACTCTCCCCTCTCCTGCCCTCCATCTTCACGTGACAGAGTGCCAATCTAGTGGCCATGCAAATAAAAAGAAAAATTAGTGTTGCGCCACCTGTGGACCTCTCCTGTCTTTAAAGCGGTCGTATTATAAGCAAACTAACCTTTAAAGGTTGTGCCCGATCCGCACAACCAGATTGTGAGCGTAGTTTTGTGGCTCAGGCTGCCAGCCTTGGATCTGTAGTGCTCCTGTGTCCTCAATCACCTCTGCTCCTGGCCTCGTGCTGTCCACGCTCTCTCCAGGGTTAGGTCAGGAAACACCAGGTTGATCCATTAACCCTATCCCTCCTGCAGCTCTGTCACCGCTTTCCACAATGGAATTAGATTAATAGAATTCAAATAGAATATGCGGTTCTAAGGTAGAGCGCAGGTATGAGACGGGATACTTTAATATTTATCTCCGTAACTTTATTCATAAAAAGCTCCAGACCACAACATGTTTCGACATACAGACGTCTTGCTCAAGCGGATCCGCTTGAGGAAGACGTCTGTACGTCGAAACATGTTGTGGTCTGGAGCTTTTTATGAATAAAGTTACGGAGATAAATATTAAAGTATCCCGTCTCATACCTGCGCTCTACCTTAGAACTGCATATTCTATTTGAATTCTATTAATCTAGTGGCCATGGGCCCTGTTGGATGCCTTCAGGATGTTTGCTGGCCCTATATGGCCACCATCTTGTGGAATGTCCACGGTTGTGGCTGCTGCCTGTGCAAGCCAGCAGCCTCCAGTTTTACTAGCTAAGCCTTGCAGTATTTTGCTAGATCGGGGCCGGTCCCCTCTGCGACCTGGCCCCTCCACGCACCTCTTGACGGCAGTGGATGCGGGACACCATGGGTGGTTCCTCCACAGCCATGCCCTCTAAGCCCCTATCATCCTTCTCACTCTTCCTCTGTTTCGACCTGGAAGGCACCTCTCAGCAGCTCCATCGTCAGGTCCTACTTCTCACCACTCCTCCATACTAACTCCAACTCCTCACTCTAACTAACTCTTGTACCTACCCCCTTTACCTAATTCCTTCTCCAGCCTGCAGATGGGGCTCTCCCTCAATAGGGTCTGCCCAGATCCCCAGGCCTAGAGTTGGATGGTGTTGGGTGCAAGTGAATGTGTCTTAGCTGAGCAACCCCTCTCACCTGAGAGCGATAACACCACACCTGTGGAGTAGGTGTAATGTTACTGTGGCGACCAGTCCACAGGGGCGCCACATTGTGGTCACAATACTGGTCATATTGGGGTTAGAGTACTGGATATTTTATGGTTAGAGAGCTGAATACGTTTACTATCAGTAAGGGTACAGGACAATTTGGGGTATCAGTACAGAAAAATCAGAATTATACTGGGCTCTAAGGAACAAGGATTAAAATCTGAAGCTGCTTTAAGCGGAAATGAGGTCGGCTATGAATAAGGAAATGTTTTCACAGCTCCATGTCCACTTATTGTCTAGGAACAAGTTCCTCTAGTTCTGGGACTTTCACTTTATGCTGTGTACTCAGAGTCAGTGCACTTACTGTATTTATTGCTGGTTATATAAATGCACTGAGTAACACACTAGTCATCAATTTGTTCTTTAAGCTTTTCCTCGGTTCTCTGTATTGTGATGTAAATAATTACCATACTGGATTCTTATATTTACACACATCATAAATATGTGAATAAGATGCAATAAATATCATAAAAGATCATTGCAAAGTCTTACATTGAGGCCACATTTAGACCTCCTTCACATCATGTTTTTTTCCTGTCCGTGGGGATCCTGTTTTTTGAAGGACCCCAAGGACAGGAACGGACAGGCCGGATTGTAACTCCGGATGCCATTTCTGTGTCTGGATCTTGCATTTTGAAGGATGGCAAGTGGTGTCGGGGCTGTTACATTACAAAAGCAAGAGAAAGCAATGGTTAAAAATAAAAGAAAAAATGTTCTCCACTGAGTGTCCTGCGATGCGAGGTGTACACGTCTGATGGCTGCAGGACCTTAATCAGCTGACCGGCGGCAACCGAGCAGCTGATGTGTCACATGACAGCATCTGTTGAGCGGTTTAAATCGCCCGCCAATCGGTTTTTGCACTGTGATTTAAACTGATCAGCTGATGCTGTCATGTGACACATCAGCTGATTGGGTTGCCCCACCCCACCCAGTCAGCTGATTAAAGTCTTTGCAGCGATCAGACGTGGACACCTCACGTCGCGGGACACTCGGCAGAGAGGTAAGCATTTTTTTTTATTTTTAACACATTGCTTTCTTTAATGTCACTATAGCAGTGTATGTAGGTAGTGTATGTAGATACACTACTAAAGTGAAATTACAGGAACAGAGCAGTTTTAGTGTACTGAGCATGCTCAGTACACTAAAACCAGATCCAGGAAACAATCCTGTTTTTTAATGGATCTAGCGCCCAGAGACCCCATGTTATTTGATTCGGACAGCGTCGGATCCGATTCTGTATGATTGTGTCCGCTTTTTTTAAGGCAGCCCAAAATCGGAGCAGTCTCTGATTTTGGGGATGGGAAAAAAGCAGACACAATCGGATCCTTGCACACTCGAATGACATTAAGGACCAATCCGTGACCATGGGGATACATGGAGGCCAAATCGGATCCGTGGCTATCTGTTTTACAACGGATAGTCACGGATCCCCAAAAAACATGATGTGAAGGCGGCATCACACGTTCAGCATTTGGTCAGTATTTTACATCAGTAGCTGTTAGACAAAACCAGGAGTGGTGATGAATACAGAAGTGTGACGTGTTTCTATTATACAGATAGAAAGAGGAAAGAGACATATTTGAGCAGATGCCTTTACCCAATTGTGGTGCCCTCAGGTTTTCTTAAAATTCGTGTTTCTATTATACTTTTCCTCTGGTGTATGTGGGGTGAAGGAGGGCAATCACAGGGTAAAACTGCCCAACAGAATACAAGAGGTTCTTCTTGTTGTGATACAATAATGGACCCTGAATATAACAATCCCTCTACCTAGCCACTTCTCATCATCATAACAGAACTCTCCAGCTCACTCTACAGTATGGATCATAACCCAACCAAGCAATGCAATATAATACAATGGAAAGGCTAGAAACCATTTTGCCTGAGTTCAGAAGGATCACAACACTTAAGGCCCCCATACAGATTATACTAATATTAGCAGCACCCACCAATATTGAGGAGTTGATTTGACACTCTAATGTGCATGGGTGTTTAACCCGACGGATGGTCATGGGAAATGTTGATCGTGCATGTCCAATTCCAGACCGCCAAAGTATCTTTTGGCCACCAACCATTTAATGTCAATGGAGGACTTGATTCCCTCTACTGGTGGGTAATCACTAGCCATCCCCTTCCACTTTTCACCCCGTATGTAAAACCTGCCCCTTTTTATCTTAGTTACATTTAGGTGTACAATCTTAATCTACGGGGGCCACCATTCATGATTTGCATGTCAATTTTGTTTTAGTAATCATGATTTTTGCTTTCTGTAGTTGTTGAAAATCAATATAATTTTCTGGAGCAATCCCAGTTACAATTAATTTCAGTTATGCAAGAGCATGTGAAAGGTAAGGGGCGCCCACTTCATCCTGTAAAATAAACTAGTGTTTCCCTCTTTGGATTTGGAACAAAATAATATTTTCTTAGAAATGTTGCATTGTCTACGGAGGAGACATGTTATGGTGGGTTTACACGTTTCAATATCGTTGCGATATCGCAACTCAATGGCGCGGGAGCGCGCATTTAGTGCACGTTTCTCCCGCATCGCATCGGAGGTTTACACGCTGCGATATCGGAATACAAAGTCCGTGCGATGTCTACGCCCCCCAACCCAGGATCGAACATTTAACATGGGAGTGAATGGTGACGTTTAAAATCGCATCGTAGTTGGGCTGTCACACAGCACGATCCGGCTCCAATCTCCCTTCAATATCGGAGCATTGAATAGCACGCTCATTCAATCTCCGATATCGCATTGACATCGTTCCTGCATCGTATTGGACGTTCACACCATACAACGCAGGAACGATATCGGGTCCAACGATTGAACCACGTGACTTTCATTGAAATTGAACTCCGATATCGCAACGTGTAAACCCGCCATTAAGGTTTACATTGCCCATAGAGTTAGCTGATTGAAATAATCTGCCTATGGCCCTTCCCTTCCATGAGTACTGAAGGTGGATGTATAGGAAGGTTTTACACTAAGCTTATCCCTAAAGATATCAAGCTGTATGTCTATTCAGATTAGAACCTACAGTCAGATACAATCCTTCCATATTTTTCCCCAAACACTAGACTGTTGTTATGTTTCACCTGGTGAGGTAGATCCTTGAAGTCCATGGTTTGGATAAGCAGTTGCAATAAAGCACATACAGATGAAGTTGGTGGCACAAAGCTGGAACCACGGAGGCAGTAGTAGCTGGACAGCAACAGGAGCAGTAGAACTGGAACCAATGGATATGATGAAGCATAGTCGAGATAACAACAGCTGGTAAAGTTAAGCTATAGTCCAGGATAGAGTACAGATGACTCAATGGCGAGGAATTGGTGTAGCCGAGTTGAGTTACACAAGACGTTTAAGGCAGGACTGGACCAATGGTGTAGAAGTTACCGCAGCAAAGTAGCAGAGTTGCTGATAGAGTTGACTCAGTAATGCGGCAATGTTGAGTTAGTTACTCGTTCCTAAGCAAAAGTGGCTAACACCATGTAAGAGTTACCCAATATTGTAGCAGAGATGCATTATTCTCAAGGTCTAAAGCAGCAGAAGCATAGATCCCAACTACCTGATTATTCATATTGCTCTACGCTTCCTGAGTTGGCCGATAAGGCCATAGAAAGTGATATAGGGAGAACACACTGGTTTACCATAGTAACCTGACCCGCAAAAAAACAGAGGAAGTCGACCTAGGCAGGCTGAGAACGTAGTAGACAGTACTGGAGTAAGGAACAGTGAGTTACAGCTTTTTAGTGGTCTCCCTTACTACTGAGGGCAGTACAGAAAGTCAAATCCAACAAAAATAAAGGACCAACGTCAGAAGTGAGTTGTCAACTATTCTTCAACCACCAATCGCTCTATGGAAATTACAAAGCTGTTCTATTTATTGGGAAATATTGTACTATGCAAAATGGGACCCCAACATGTTGCCCTTCATTTTATATACACATTATGGCCACTTTATACGCGGCAACAGGAAGATAGAAACCGGCAGGTGTCGGAGACAATTGTACCTTTTACCTTCAAAACACCTTGAAGTGGCTGCGTGTAATTCAGGTATCTGCAAGGTGTTTTGATGGTAAAAGATACAATTGTCTCCGACACCTGCCGGTTTCTATCTTCCTGTTGCTGCGTGTAAAGTGGCCATTAGAGATGTAAATGTTTAGGCACAAATGTATCTATTTATACAGTATGTACACATATTCCCCTTTACTTTAAAATTGGTAAATCAATCTAACTGTATTTGACAAGTTTTAAAACCATCAGCAAGTGACAACCAAATATAGGAACAGGGTAGGAGATAGGTTCATGAACCATAATCAGAGTTCAGGCCTCTGATCCATCTACTCAGCAGCCATTGTGTAGGAAGATAGTTGATATGATTCAATAACGCTTCATTGCAAATTACTGTAAAAATTGAAATCAATTACTCATAACTGGAGCGTTGGAGTAAGAGGTTCATCATCACTTCATTTTGCAAGATGAATTAACCACAGAACTGTGAGTGTCTCATTTCGATCCGTAGAATAAATAACTGTAGGCACAAGGATGTAGGTGGGGAGAACTTTGCCAAAAGAAACTGGAAATATGATGAGGCCGCACCCAACGTGAAAGCCACCAATAATCTGTTTATGGAGACTGGAGCGTGGGGAAAATGTTACTTGTCACCCAGCAGCAGTCAGTACATGAACTCCGTGACCTGATATGTTTTTTGCCACAATCACTTTACAAGGTGAAAATATATAAAATGACTATAGAATGAGATCTAAAATTCTTCTAACCCGGTCAGTTGCGTGGATCCCCAGAAGTGGAGAATACACAAAATTCTGGCAGCACCGGTCATTGGAAAGTGTCTATTGGGCAACGACACAATATAGAACTTTGTTGCTAGCTGCAGCCAACCCAATAAGCAGAATATTAATACTGATGATAATTTTCTTGGAGAAATAGTTGGGATATGTTTCGCTAATTGTTTTAGATTATATGAATAAATAAAATCGAATATCACTGCAGACCTGGAAGAATCATCCTCTGTATGTATATTGTTAGTGATATAAGTGTGTATGTAATTCACACGGGAAGAATAAAACCCTACCTGGTATTCACTGTCTGACAATCGTCAGCGGTATGGCTGGACAGCTAAATGAGAATATCACCAGCAGGAAATACCGGCAGGGGGAAGGTTTTTATAGCCACACCCAAAAAGAGACTGGACAGACAAATGAGTAAGTGAATACACCTGTTACCCTAATGGTACCTTTACACGCCGCCACAACAGGATGGATACAACCCGCTACAGGCTACAAATGTAGCTTGTCGTGCCAATATAGCCCGTAGTAGCGGCGTCTGAAGACGGGACAACACAGCCGGCTACAGATACATCTGTATCCGTGCACTGCCCATAAACAGATGGCAACAAAGCCGATTGTAGCGAGCTGTATCGGCGTGTAAAGAAGGAACAGAAGGGTTGTTCCTACACCATGCTATGTAGCTGGGGCGTGACACAGGCTCCGGGTTTCCGCGCCCCCTTCAGCGATCATTGGAGGAAGCTTTTGCAAATGCGATTGGTTGTCGCCGCACAGGGCGGCATATTTAAGGAGCTGACGAGTCACACTACACAATTGCTCGAGCGTCAAGTATTAATCAGCCTCCTGCGATGCCTGGCCAATCATGGTATTATTGCTTTGTCCTATCAGAGAACGGCGTCTCGTAATCCACAATTGTGGCACGCCTATGTGCTGTCCCTGCTGCACCAGGTACGCCCATAGTAGCTGGTTATAGCGGTGTGTAAATGAGCTACAGATGGCTACTTGAGACACCCGGCGATGTATCTAGCTGTAGATGTAGCGTAGCGTAGCGCACCTTGTGGCGGCGTGTAAAGGAGGTGCGTTTACCGTTTGTAACCGTTTGAGCGTGCTCGTGCACGTGAAGTAGCAGTTGGTATCCATCCTGTTGTGGCGGCGTGTAAAGGTACCATTAGGGTACCTTTACACGCCGCAATTTTTGGTGGCGATATGAGGCAATCTAACGTGCGAGTGAACGTTTTTGATGGTCGCCTCAGATCGCCGATGGCGCTTTTACACGCCTGCAATTTCGCCCTCAACCTAAGACGATGTGTTGCCCCGGAAATTGCCTCACCCACAGCGGAACCATTCCGGTGGAATTCCCTCACCGCTTCACACGCCACAATCCCAAAGGCAATGTGGGCATACATGGGCTGTGCTGCGAGGAGATACGCATGCCACAGTGGTTTACACAGCGCCCCATACGCGCTCATTGGACAACGCAACAGCGTTACGATTGGTCAGCCTTCTCTGGAAGGCTGGCTAATACATGACGCCATTGTAGATGTGTGTGTTGCTGAACGGACAGCTTTTCAAATATGGCGTCCTGTGAACTGACAGCCAATGGGAACACAGTAGCCACCACCAATCAACGCAGACGGGGTGCGGACTACAGCACACTGTGGCACGCCTACGGGTAATCAATAGGCGATGCTGATTCTATCACTATCGGCTGTTCAAACGCCAACAGCCGGGAATCTCGTCTTCATGATTGCCTCTGATTTTGGAGCAGTGCTCTGAAAGCAGAACCAGGTGACAGGTGTTTTATCGCCGCCAAATTCCCAAATTACACGCCGCAACTGGGGGCAATTTGACGGTGATAGTTTCAGGGTGACATATTGCCATCAGGATTCCCACAAAACATTGCGGCATGTAAAGGTACTATAAAAGAATAGAGCAGGGATAACAGAAAATAAGAACCCTGAGAAAACATGTATTTGCTGTGACTCAGTGGATAGGAAAACCAACCACAAAACAGAGGCTCAAGGGTTTGAACCCTGAAACATGACAATTAGCTTAGATTAGATTAGGAGCCTACAGTCCCGAAAAAAAAAGCTCTTTTTGCATTTCCTCATTATCAAGGAGATGCTAACCAATGGGTGAAGATAAGTGCCCCTAGAGTAGACTGGCCATCTCCTACCCAGACTAGAGACAAAAGAGTGGCTAATGTTATATTTTATGCTATCCCTATAATAATTCAATGTCAAAACAACTCACAAATACACTAGTGCATCTCAATGAATTAGAATATTATCAAAAATCAATGTAATATTGCCATGTTTTAGGGCATTCCTGGGAGCCCTGAAACACGTTGACTAATAAATCAATATTATATTCACTCTTTTGATATCTGGAATACGGCAGCGCGGTTTTTAACCGTTCATCCTCCCTACTTTAATTTTCTAAGATAATGACCTTTGGGTTTTCATTGGCTGTAAGCCATAATCATCAACATTAACAGTAATAAACACTTGAAATAGATAGCTCTGTGTGTCATGACTATATAATATATGCGTTTCACTTTATATATTGAATTACTGAAATAAATTAATTTTCTGATGATATTCTAATTAATTCAGATGCAGAAATATTTGTAACCAAGGAACCTAATTGCATCTGTGGTTGCAAACACAAAAATTTTCCACTTTGGAAATCAAAAAAAATGTATAACTGACCTGAACTAAGGCTATATCTTAGTCGTATTTGGTGATAACATATTTAGGATGATAATATGCTCAAAAACATGGCGATAATATTATTCTACTAACATGTTCCTATTGGAAAATTTTACGTAACTTAGAACTGTGACCTGAAATTGTCTTTCTTTGTATATAATTATTTTCGGCTCTGCTGACTAGGAGGAGGAGGAAAAGTGAGAAGTCATGATGGGATCCTTTAGAACATCTCATCCATAGACACCCAGTGTCAGACCCCGGGGAAGCAATGAAGACTGTAAATTTATCTCAATTTCAGCAGTGTCTCCTTCGAAAAGGATCGCTCGCCAATCTCATCAGTAGGAGCTTTCTCTATTTATCCCTTTAAATAATCTTTTTCATCCTTTTGTCATTTTGTAGACATAGCACATTTTGTACATTAAAACTAAAATACAATGTTTCCTTACTGCTCTAAGCATATATGGCACCCCAGTGGTCCTGTTGCCACAGTGACGTTGCCTCCTTCACCGGGGGTGACGTCATACTTGGAAGCGGGAGGAGGTTCCCATGCTAGGTAACAACCAGCATTCACACACCAGTTCTTACTCCGGGCCAGAAGAAGGAGCTCTATACCCGGGTTCAGGGGAGCTGCCCTGTTTCCGGCATGCAGGAGGGGTTATAGAGAACGTCTGAGGAGAGGAGAAAGAGAGGACGTGTAGAAGAGAGCTCTGGGGAGCGGAGCTGCGACTGAGGTCACCCCAGAGTGGCACTGTAGAGGACGCCAGAGTCCTGAGTTGTGTGGGTACTGTACATCCTGACAATCGAATCTGGAGGGCAGGAGACTGCAAGTCTCCTGGCAGCACTGAAGACCCAGTGGTACCACAGTAAGCTAGAGCCCGGAGCCATCACTAGCCTGGCGGTACCCGCGATAGGCTCGTGCTGTCTGCTATACGGGGTAAGAACCAACAAGCAGGTCGAGGGCCACAGCATAATGTACAAGCAGCAAGGACCCAAAGAGAGAGAGCAGCAGGAAGGCCTTCAAACACACCAGGTGAGGTGCATCTCCAAGTGCTTCCAGGCTGACTGAACTCCCTTAAAACCTGGTGACCAGTGCCCCAGACTGCACCACCATTCAACAAGTAAAAAGTAAAGAAAATGCAATCCTTGTCGCTTCCTGTTATTTCCTGCGACCTCCGTCCGACACCCCATTGATAATCACACTGTCCCTGGGGCCTTGCTCCACCTGTGGGGAGTGATACCATTCCGGCTGCCATTTCATCCACCCCAGAGATCCACAACAGCAGCGCTGGTCACCTATGACCAGGTTCCACATGTGGCGTCATGAGAATCCCTTATAACTCTAACCTCTAACTATTACCTCCCATTATTGCTCGGCTAGGGCCACGGAGCTTCGCCACAGACACCGTGACCTCCCAAAGAATCAGATAGCCCAGCTACCGAGTAACCCCCGGTCCTTGTGGCCAACGCACATACCCACAATCTCAAAGATGGAAAAAATTTATGAGTAAATGTATGAACATTTTTTGAGGTGTACTTAGCGCATTGTAATAAGTGAGCAGACGAGTGAGTGTGAGAAGCGGAGAAGACTTATCATCACATTCAAGTCATGTGGGCAGCAAGTGACATCGATGATATTTTTCAAATATTGATTTGAGATTAGATACTCTATCATCTGGAACCAACACATGTTTACGGGTTAGTCCAAAAAACAGTTATAAAGTTATTCTCTAATAATAGAAAGAAGGATACCTTGCTAATCAATGAGGGTCCTAAAACTAGGACCTCTAGCAATCTGAGGATTCTTGAGCCCTGTCCTGAATGGAGTAGAGGTGCACTTGTTTGGACAGTCATTGTCTATGAATTACAGAGTCCAGCTATATCCAGCAGTCCCATTTACAATGAATGGAACCGGAGGTCAAGCATGCCTACCTTTGCTCCATTTAAGACAAGGCTGCAGAGTCTCCTTCTCGAGGTTCCAGATCCCCAATCTTGACATAGCTGGGGATGCCAGCAGTCAGACTCCAAGTGATAAGCAAATTATTGCCTATTGTATTGATAGAGGATAACTTTTTTTTTTAGAGTAATCCTTCAAGGAAGATAGGCAATTGGGAGTTGGTCAAGGTGTACAATACTTCTGGAAGATTACAGTGATAATTATTTAACACATAAATGGTTTGTCTAGAAAAGAAAACCTATTTTCAATATACTTTTATTAGGAAATTTAGGTAAATAGATGCTGTTCAGGACTTTGCTCTCTTGGTTAATGTTGTGAATGGGTAGAAAGAGCAGAAGAAGATCTCCTGTATTAAACAGACAACTCATTATTATGAATAGGCACCATGTAATGCTGTGTAGATTCTAGTGTCTACAGAAACAAAGTGACCCAATGTGCAGAGTCACTAAAGAGACTAAAATGACACAGTCACATTGTACTTGGATAGGGATGACAGAGTGGTCAGGCAATCAGGGGTCAGTTCCAGGAGGGGGTACAGTACATCAGGAGAATCAGGAGACATGGCAAAAAACAAGCCAAGGTCAAGTATACCAGGAGGGCGAGACTGGGGTCCAGGGAATAACAGGCTTTAACAGTAATTAGTCCAGGGGTCAGAAAATCATGCAAACTAGGACCAGTCCCAGTCAGAAAGCAAAGATAAGCACAGAAGCTCACACACAGCACTTCATGCAAGGATTTGCACCAAACTGGGGAAAGCTGCACACTTAAGAAGCAGAGTAATCACTAGGATTAGTAACACCTGAGTGATTCCACCCTCCCTAAAACCAGCATGAGGAATAACTCAGAACACCACCAGACTGAATCGTTAGCCACACCAAGATACCCAAAAAAAGCAACAGTGGTATTCATTAATGGGATCTCATAAACTATAAAATGTTCTGGATTATCAGATTGTCATGGAAAATATATATAGTCAGATTCCTAAAGTTCTTTCCATATAACTTATTGAAATTTGTATTATTTTCTGTGTTGTAAATAAGGTTCATGTTATATTCCTGGAACCGTGTCCCTTATTGTGGAAACCTGTCATAGTATATTTATGGGTTTGGATGTGAAAAGTGGATGCATGTTTACACAAGTGCAGACAGCGGAATCCATCTGGACGCTCATGAACGGCTCTCTTATCACTTTTTGTTAGTTTGTGTATCGCTAGATGGACTTGCAAAATAAACAAGTTATATTTCTGCTTCTCCTTACACACATTACAGGGATCATTCCCAGATGTGAATGTGTAGGAGCGGCCCAGTGACCTCTATGACAGCTGTGTTCACATTTGCCTTTAAAGTTGTTTGGACTCTATTAGTAAAATAAAAAAATAAAACAAAACATGTAAAAAATGTATCATAAAACAGAAATTCCATTGTGAGAATTTTGAGTATAGAGAACATCATACAAAGGATGTGTTTATTAGAGATGAGCGATGTTCTATTTGAAATGTTCGCCAATCTCAAATTCGAGCTGTTTTGAGCGGTGTTCGAGTCATTCGACGAATGCGAACAATTAACTTCAAATTCGACAGTTCGAGGTTATGTTCGATAACAGTTCTTTCACCAAAAGGACCCTATAAAGGGGTCTGGGGGCAGAGGAAAAGGCTGAAATGGGGGCATGATTGTTTAAAAGCCGGCGGTAAAAAGCCGCCGGCTTTTAAACAATCATCCTGCCCCCCCCCCCGCAGCCTCCCATCCCGATCCTCTGCTCTCCCCGCCACCTCCCATCCTGATCCTAAATTAGGACCAGGCGGGGAGCAAAGCACCAGGGAGCGGGGAGCGAAAGACCAGAGCGGGGAAGCCGGTGGTGAGAAGAGAAGACTTCGCTCCCCACTCCCTGTTGCCCCCTCCCCGCTCCCTGGATCTGCTCTCCCCGCCTGGTCCTAACTTAGGATCAGCGGGGAGACGGCTGGGGGAGTGATGAGAGGGCATCAGGGAGCGGGGAGCGCAGAACACAGCAGAAAGCCGGCGGTGAAGTCTCACCACTGACTTTCCTGCCAGTTATTGCAAATGATCACCTGATGCAGATCAGCTGTTCATTTGAAGTAGCCACAGTAATGTCAGGAAAGGTTCATGTGAGTTCATGCAGCATGAACTCACATGAACTTTCCCACGGCTGCACAGCTCAGCTACATCTCTGATAGAGGTGGAAGAAGACTCCACTGGACTACGTCAGACGGAAGAGGAATTTTTTTAATAAAGAAGGAGTCTCTAAGTGTATTTTTTGTGTTTATTTCCAATAAAATATTTTTTTCTCTGTGTTATGTTTTTTTTTTTAAATTCACTAGAAATTCATGGTGGTCATGTCTAATATTGGTGTGACCCCATGAATTTCGGGCTTAGGGCCAGCTGATAACATAAAGCTGGCCCTAACCCCTTTATTACCCAGTGAGCCACAGCACCAGGGCCCTGGATGAGCTGGGTTCAGCGCCAGAAGATGACGCTTCTCTGAAATTCATGAAATAATAATAAAAAAAGGGCTTCCTTCTATTTCTGTTTCCAGGCAGGCACAAATAGGCACCTGGGGGTTGGAGGCAGCCCGTTCCTGCCTGCTGTACCTGGCTGGACACAAAAATACGGCAAAGCCCATGTCATATTTTTTTTGAAAAATCATAAAAAAAATTTAAAAAATGCGTTTAGGGACTGCATCTTTATTAACCCCTCGAGGCCGGAGCGCTGCGGCATTGTAAGGGGGGTTAAGTCAGGTCACCCGAGGACAGCTCAGGTGGCATGACCTGAGCTATCCTCGGGTGACCTGAGTTAACCCCCCTTACAATGCCGCAGCGCTCCGGCCTCGAGGGGTTAATAAAGATGCAGTCCCTAAATGTATTTTTAATGATTTTTTCCCCAAAAATTTGACGTGGACTTCGCCGTATATTTTTTTGGGCAGCCAGGTATAGCAGGCAGGAACAGGCTGCCTCCAACCCCCAAATGCCTATTTGTACCTGCCTGGAAACAGAAATAAATGGAAGCCCTTTTTTTTAATTATTTCATGAATTTCCAGCCAGGTACAACTAGGCAGCTGGGGCTGGAATCCACAGCGCAGGGAGGCCCAAGCTTTCTGGGCACCCCCTGCTGCGAATTGCAGCCCGCAGCCACCCCAGAAAATGACGCGTTCAGAGAAGCGCCATCTTCTGGCGCTGAACCCAGCTCATCCAGGGCCCTGGTGCCGTGGCTCACTGGGTAATAAAGGGGTTAGGGCCAGCTTTGTGTTATCAGCTAGCCCTAAGCCCGAAATTCATGGGGTCACGCCAATATTAGACATGACCGCCATGAATTTCTAGTGAATTTTTTTAAAAAAAACACAACATAGAAAAAAATATTTTATTGGAAATAAAACAAAAACACATTAAGGGTACTTTCTCATGCCACATTCGCGGGAGACATTTGTGGAGGCGATATTTCTTGCTGGAATTATCGCCGCCAAATTGCCTCCTTATTGCGGCGTGTATTTCGGAATTTGGCGGCGAGAAGACAAATGTCGCCTGATTTTGATTTTAGAGCAGTCCTTATTGCGGCGTGTATTTCGGAAATTTGGTGGCGATAAGACAAATGTCGCCTGGTTTCGATTTTATAGCAATGCTCTAAAATCGAAACCAGGCGACATTTGTCTTATCGCCGCCAAATTCCCGAAATACACGCCGCAATAAGGAGGCAATTTGGCAGCGATAATTCCAGTGAGAAATATCGCCACCAAAAATGTCTCCCGCGGTTGTGGTGTGTAAAGGTACCCTTAGAGACTCCATCTTTATTAAAAAAAAATTCCTCTTCCGTCTGACGTAGTCCAGTGGAGTCTTCTTCTTTAGCTCAGCTACATCTTTGGTGGAGAACCTCTACCAGAGATGTAGCTGAGCTGTGCAGCCGGGGGAAAGTTCATGTGAATTCATGCTGCATGAACTCATATGAACCTTTCCCTGACATCACCGTGGCTATTTCAAATGAACAGCTGATCTGCATCAGGTGATCTTTAGAAATAACTGGCGGGAAAGCAATCGGTGAGACTTCACCGCCGGCTTTCCTGCTCCGTTCTGCACTCCCTGCTCCCTGATGCCCCCTCATCGCTCCCCCCGCTGCTTCCCCGCCTGATCCTAAGTTAGGACCAGGTGGGGGGAGCAGATCCAGGGAGCGGGGAGGGGGCAACAGGGAGTGGGGAGCGCAGCAAATAAGCAAATGTACAAAGGGATGTACAAAGTGTTAATTCTTTTAAAAAATCTTTAATTATTAATATTAGTTGTGTGCACCATGTCTCTAGGGGGTGCCCACACCCCCTAGAGACATCCTGCCCACTCCTGTGGGCATGTCAGGAGTTAATAACCCATTTACAGTAAGCCGACTATTGTCGGATTTCTACAATTTTATCAATGAAGCTGCGGCTCCCCTGACAGTTGCGCAGATACTGTACGTAATGTATGTATAGTATCTGCCGCTGTCCGAGGTCCTGTAGGCATTTACATTAGATCTATAGCGGTGCGCTGTGGTCAGCCGCGGTCAGCCGCGGTTTTTTTCGCTGCCGCACCTGCGGCAAGTGCAGAACCGCACTTGCCGCACCTGCCGCAAGTACGCCTATACTTTGCATGGCGTTTACCGCAACTGCGCCGCAAGTGCAGCCGGTATGCGGTAATTGCGGCAGATGCGTTTTTTTCACCGCATCTGCCGCAAATTTCAAAAAACGCTGATGTGAAAGGGCCCTAAGGCCAGTTTCACATTTACGCTTGTGACGCTTGCGTCACAGTGTGCGCTCAAACGCATATGTACTGCATCCCTATGTTTAATATGAGGACACAAGGTATCTGCGTTTGGCTGTGGACGCATGTGTTTGCATTCGAATTTGTTATTTCTGGGTTCCTTGGAAATGCATCATGTTGCATTTTTTCTGCGTTGAGGATTCTTGATTTATACACAAGCGGACTCAAGCGCAGAAATCATACATAGAGCTGTATGGAGACTCACTGCCATCCGGTCAGCAACGTAGCCATATGCACAGATTCTCTGTCTCTTTCATCCGGGCCAGTGTACAATGGATTCCTATGGAGATTTGACGATCAACACATACAGATAATCTACGCTGCGCTAACATCAGTATATATGCGTTCGGCACTGCATTTGCGCCTGCGGACCACACGCTCGCGTGCCGAGCACTAATGTGAAACTAGCCTAACAGAATGTAGAAAGTAAAAAAAACTTTTTAAAAAAGATCCCAATCTGATCAGACTTTGATCAAACTCTTATTAGCGTGTGATTAGCATAATCGGACCTATTTTAACTTTATGGAGAAAATATAACATACCCTTAGGCCTTGTTCACACATACCAATGCGTTTTTTTAGCCCTTAGAAAAACTGATCAGTTTTTCTAAGGGTGCCAAATAGTGTCCCTTGTGGTTCTGAACGTTTTTGGGAAGTTTTTGGACTTAGTCAATTTTTCATTAAAAACCCATATGCCATAGGGCCCCATGTTAAAAAAAACGCATGCGTTTTTTAAACAACCTATGCGTTTTTTTACAGCACCCAAAAAACGCTGCATGCAGTGTTTTTTGGAATGGTGAAAAATAACGCATGTGTTGCTAAAAAAACACAGCTACACTTAAGTGCACCATGCGTTAACGCATCTGCGTTTTTTATAAACAGCTACAAAACGCAGAGAATTCCAAAAATGATGGTATGTGTGAACAAGGCTTTACTGACATTGCTGTTTTCTCCCTGTGCGTAGAGGTCAATTATAGAAAGCAACAATTTCTGATGAAGTCTCTTCATCAGGAGTATTAATGTCTACTTTATCTAATACGCACTACCTAAGGGTATGTGCACAGAGTTCTTTCAGGAGTTTTTTAAAGCAGGTTCATTTGGGAAAAAAACACCTAAAAAGTTGTATCCAATCAGAAAGCTGGAAAACAAGTTTCCAAAAATGCTTGAAAAACTCTTTCAAATCTCTCCAGAAAACAAAAGCTCCTCCAAGTATTCCCCAAAAAGGAGCATTTCCTGAATCAGTTTCACTAAAAAACTCAGTTTTTAAATCCCTTAAGAACACTTGTGAACGTACTCATAGAACCTGAATGATTTGCATTTTATTGTATTTGCACATTTTAGCTGTCAATTTTTGGTGTCTTTCTTCTGATTTGCATTTGCGCCAAACTTTTCTTTTATTTAAAGTCTATTTCATGTGTTTACCTACTTTTTTATGTTGACCTTTGTGTGGTTTCGGTTTTCAGATGTTTTCCCTGAAATATCATTTGCTACTGTTTTAAAAGTGGCACATTTTTTATGCTATAAGGCCGGCTTCACACCACGGTTTTGGAGCTATCAGGTTGTGTCCGGTGTTTTGCTGTGTCCTGTTTTCTATCGGATTTGGCAGTGCGAGGCTGCTGCTGCTGTCCAGTGCTGAAATTTCAAAATCGTCGAAGTTCTAGGATCTCAGCCGGGAGCTCTCCAGGTGCTGAAGTTCAGCGTCGGCCGGCGCTGAGCTTTAGCACCCAGCGTCTGTGAATCGATCAGATTTTCTGTCGGGTCCGGCGCAATCTGTCGCCCATAGACTCCTATGTTATTTGGTGCCGGATCCAGGGGGATCCGGGTAGATCCGGTTGGATCCGGTTTTGTTTAACTCTTTGCCCCGGACACAAAAATGTTGCAAGCTCCGATTTTGTGTCTACCCCATCATGTTATCCATATATCTTATCTGTCTACATAATACCCATATATCTCCAATTTATCTTGGTGAAGCTGACAAAAGCTCACAAGACACGTATGCAAGCATTAAAGGAACATGGAGATGTTGCCAGTCATATTCAATGTCAAATTCCCAGTTCTGCAAAGTATCCATAAGGGCCACTGAGCCACGCATATCTACGTGAAGGCACCCAGATGCCAAACCAGATAACAGTTTGCCTTACCAGGTAAAATATATATAATATGGGACCATAGGCCATACGTGGCCTGTGATTACACTTTATGAGGTCCGTGGACAGTATCTCAGGGTCCTCAATGCTTGGACAGAAACCACATCTTCCTGTCTGGCGGCCCTTTAATCCGCAAATTGCATGCAGCGTTCACCTCTGAACGCTGCTGCAGTCGCATAGATGACGGATTACGTCCTCACCCTGCCATGAGGTCACACTCTGTGGGTGGGGTTAGTGCAGAATGCACGGCCGTTCCACATGAGAAGCAGCTACCAAAGAGTCTTCAGGCCTGTCTGTGTCTCACTAGCTTATGCACCTGTGGTACCCCAGAGGCCAGTTGCCACAATGGCATTGCCTCCCACGGGGGACCATGCTGTGCTTAGAAGCAAGGAAAGGTATCCACACCAGATAAGCCCACCACATACACCTTTGCAACTCCAGGCCAGAAGGGAGGGCTCTGAAACCCGCGTCCAAGGGCAGGTCCCCTCCTATAAATTCTGGCCTGGGGGCAGGGTTAGGCAGTTCAGCTCCTAGGAGGACTGTGAAGAGGTCCCGTGGACTGGAGCAGAATAAGGCTCATCCCAGGACAGAGACTAGCCAGCATGAGGGACCCATAGGAGAGGGTCTGAGCAAGTGGAGAAGCAGGCTGGGGAGTGGAGCCGGTTGCCAGGTCCACCCCCGTGCAGAGTGCCAGAAGCGGACACCGGAGTCCAAGGTTGTGAGGGACTCTAGGCCAAGCTGCCAACACCGGAGGGCGGAAGATTCCAAGTCTCTCATCCACAGAGAAGCCCAGTAGGCACAGCAGCACTAGAGAGCTCAGGGAGAGCAGCCAGAGAAGTGTAAGCCAGAGGGGGCTCGAGCTGCCTGTCATATGGGCAAGAGACTGTATGCAGGAGGAGAGAGGGTCGCAGCTTAGCTACAAGCAGCCAGGACCCACCAAGAGTAGCACAACAGGGAGGCCTCAGAACTCACTGACTGAGGAGAATCCCATCTTGCTTCCACGCCGCCTGGACTCCTAACATCTCTTGCAGACGGTACTCTGGATGAACCTGCTACTTCTACCAGTAAAGGTAACGGAGACTTTAACCCTTGTGTCTGTCTGTCATTCTGCGCCCTCAGTCTTGTACCCCCAACAGCCTACCACCGCCATAGACTATACCGGTTGCCCTGGGGGCCCGCTCCATCCGTGGGGAGTAAAACCATCACCGCTGGGGGGCAATTTCAATTAATCCACGGATAAAATCCTATGTGCGCTCCCCACTTTTCTTTTCCTTTAAGTATTGTGTTGGCAATTTCCAACTATAGACATTTTACAAATCCCAGAGGGTCCTTTCCATTGGGGTTCATGCTTATGAGTTTTATTGGTGATTACCTGCAAAAATAAACCAGAAATTCCTTTTAGTCTCATTGTCTCGATGTTCACAAGTGACTTGGCTGTGACTTGGCGCATTGGGTAAAACAAGTGAATAAACAACTCCTGGTCCTGCCTTTCTGCACGTATAGCAGGAATCTTCTACTGCAACGTGTACTTCGCCTCGTATAAACACCTTTAACCTTGAAAATGAATTTATTGTCATGTGGTTTCCTCCAGCCTGGAGACCTAAAGTGTTCAGTAATAATTAACCGTCTGACTGGTTCAGCATAATGCAACCCAAAAATAGTAGAGATTTCACACAAAGACATCTCTCCTTTAGTCTGAGATAGTCGGATCGATTACATATGTTTGCAGGTCACAGCAATAATTTACTGTATGTCGTAAATGGTCGCTCCGGCCTCACGAGTCATGTGATGTATACAGACAGCGGCGGCACGTGGAATTGCTTTTCTTTGTGATGATCCAATAGTAGTAAATAACATTTGCAAAGGCAAAGTTAGTGACCATATGATCTGGTTCATAGGAAACGACTTTGAATAGGAGACCCCGCTCTATTTCCTAATAAGGTATAAAGTCATATAATTTCCCTTAGGTTGGAAACTCAATGGCGAGTGAAAAAACAGTCCGATTGACGTATCCGAGAGTCGGACGAGTGTCATCCGATTTGTGGTCAGTGTGGCTTCCGTGTGCTGTCCGTTTTTTTTCTCAGCAGCTTTTACTGTATAATCATTTACAGGAATATTTTTTACAGTTGTCTGAGCTACAGAATGATAATGTATCAGTGAAAAATTGCATCAAACTCGGAAGGTCCGAGTGCGGTCCGACTGTGGTCCGTGATTTTTGTCGGACCCATAGACTTCCATTGGCGAGTCTCGGCCGTGAATCGCATACTGTCGCAGCATGTTGCGACTGACTTGTCTGACACTCGGATATGTGCTCTCAAACATTAAATAACATTGGTCAGACTGCAATGCGATTTTTACTCGCATTGCAGTTGTCCAAGTTTCACGCCAGGGTGTCCATACCCTTAAAAGGTACCTTTACACGCGGCAACTTTTCTAGGAATTTCACTGGTAACTTACTGGTTGCAGTGAAATCATGGAGACATTGTTCCATTTGTACACAGCAACAAGATAGAACAATGTGTCCATGATTTCACTGCAACTGGTAAGTTGCCAGTGAAATTCCTAGAAACGTTGCCGCATGTAAAGGTACCCAAAGAGACAACTCATTGTTCATTAATGATATTATGTGTAGAGTGTTCATTTCAAAACGTTCTCTAGAATTACTGTCTTCTACCGAGTATAAACACACAGTTCTACATAATTGAGTTCTATGGGTAAAACATCTGTGCACAGCTCTGCTGCAGTCTGCAAATTGTAGACACGTGTAACCTGTTTAGTTATATAGGCAGTATGAGATGACTGCTGTGGTGCAGCGGCTAGCTGCCTTGCAAATACCTATGCTGGGACTAGTACTTCAGCATGGTTCATTAAGGCACTATGCTGGTACTTGAGCTTCCACAGGTGCAGATAATGCATTACATGTGCTAGACTCCAGGTTGTAGAATCCATGGGAATGTCTGACAAACTGGGATCCTCCCCATGGGTATGTCACAACTGATATACGGTGACTCCTTCATGATCACATGGGCTGTGAGGTCAGCACAGGTCTTGTTCCTCTGAGTTGAGAAGAGGCTTGTGGCCAGACACAGAGGGTTTGGAGCTCCTGAATGTGGTGAGGAGACCTTGAAGACACCTCGAGTAACCTGGAGCTCAGGAAGCTTGAACCTGGTCTAGGCCTGGATCAAGCCGGAGTCCATGTGGCCTGTGAGAGGCAGCAGCCTCTGTAACTGATGGAGTAAGGTCAGTGGGCACGGAGGCACTGTCATGGACTAGATGTAATGGCCCATGTGGGGACACTGCCATTGAGAGAGACTGGGAGTGTCTCAAGTGCCCCGTTTATCAAGGACTATGCAAACACTGCCGAGCAGGCGCATCTGCCATTGAAAAAAGGCTCGAATTGTGTATTACCATGTGAACTGTGCACTACATGCAGTTTATAAAGTTTTTTAATAGACTGCTGGACTTTGCATCACTTTAAAACTTGATTGTTAGTATCAATTCTGCTGCCAAGTGTGTCCCCCAGGGTGCGCTACCTCACACTGCAGAAAAGATGTACTGCTGGTGTGAAGAATATGGAAGATAGCTACATGCATCAATACATCATCTTATAGAGATAGAAGGCCTCCATCTCACTAATAAATGAGATGACAAAAATAGTTATAACTGCAGAAGTCAACAGGCATCTAGTTACCAAAAGCCTATGGCCAGCACATAGTGGTCTAACAAGAAAAAAAATAATTACGTCAAAGAATATCTTCAGACATGTCAGCACCTGTGGAAAATTACAAATATTGGGGTGTGCGTAGCTCCCACAAATCAGGCAGGCATATTTTTAACCTCAGGCAAGAAGGAGAAAAATAATTCCTATTTCCCCAGAGCTGTGAGACATGTCTATGAGGTCCGAATTAATATTTAGCAGCTGAAAGATACCGTAGTACACACATCAAGTTTCCTATCTATGAACAGGTAAATTCGTAATATGATATATGGTGGTAATATATCTTGCCTGGCATACTCAGAGGCGAAGATATGCTAAAAGCTAGGATTTCATAATTCTCTGTAGTTCTGAGCCCATCCCACAGACACCCTCCACATGAGGTCATCAAGGGGTTTGGTCAAGTGAGGATGAAAAAGGTATCCACCATATTTCTTAGGCTGCTTTCACACTGGCAGCCATTTTGATCCATGTGGATTCACCACAAACAGGATGCCTATGGATCAGTTTTCGGCCCCATTGTCTTTCAATGGGCATGGAAAACACTTCCGTGGGCATCCTTGTGTCACCATTTTGCCACGGATCCTTATGGATCCGCAGCAAACTAGTTTTCACGGAGACCAAAAACGTACCTTGCTTCACTTTAGGTCACCAAAAATGCATCACAAATGCGGGGATCACAGGCAGACACACAGATAGAGACACACACTTTCTTACCCTTCCTGTCGATCCCACGGTGAGCTCCTAGAATGTCTTCCTTCCGGGCATCGGTAGGACCTGTGAGTAGAATGAGTACTTCTCAGGCTGAGTCACATAGGCAGGTCCTGGAAGTACCGTACTTGACTACCAATAGGTTCTGCCGATGCACGGAAGGAAGACATCACCGGAGTTCACCGTGGGATCGCCAGGAAGGGTAAGTAATTCAGTGGTGCAGAAAGTGCAGCAGAAAAATGGAGCAATAATTGACGCTCATTATCTCCTGGATGCACTTTCTGCATCACTAACGCAGCAGTCAAAAATGCTGATGTCTGCACAGCAAATTGACAATCCCATTCACTTTGCAGGCAGATGTTTTGACTGATCCGTTTTTTGTGCAGATTTAGAAAAAAGTATTGCACCGAAAACTGATCAAAAATATCCAGTGTGAACATAGCCTTAACCTACAAATCAACCCTATATCTACAGGTTAATAGCATTATCGGAGCTGACTGTTTCCTTTTGAGCCTTGTCATCTTATAACGTCTATACTTGAAAACACATTTCAGGTGGATTTTTCTCTTAAAAATAAAATCAGGTCCATTTCATCGTGAATTAGTTGAACTTTCAAGTGAATGAAAATGATTGAAGTCTCCATCTAACAAGGAAAAGCATCATTATTCAGGTCTGGCCACAATACAAGGTTTTGTGTTCTGCCAAGTCAAATTCTGTGCACGAAAGTACACAGAGGAAAGGGGAACAGTTGGACGTCAAAGGGATTTTTAGACAAAGAAATTGAATTAATCCGCACTCTGTGGAGCCCATAGAGTCTGTTTGTCTTTCTCGATTATATGGGAGTTTAAAGGAGATTTACAAACAGTGGACAAAATTGAAGAGGCAACTCAATAAAGATGAGTGCATTCTAAATAAGAAGTGGCCAAGAAAAAATAGTAAGAAGCACTTAAATAGATGCTTAAAGTGAATGCCCACCCTTCATTACCAACAATAATCTGTTCTGATTTATTTCTTAATGTATAATTATCTTCTATATAATAGTCTAATTCTGTCTGTCTGTAATGGAAATCCTGCGATGCTGATTGGTTGCGCCAGCCGCCGTGACAAACCAGCGATGCAGGATTTCAGAATTAGAGGATTATATAGTAGATGGCGGCCGTTAGCGGTGCCGCTGCACACACAACCCTCTCCGCCCAGTCTCCCGCCCCCAGCAGTAGGCCCCCTCCTCTTGCTTTCCCCTCTGCCAGGGTCTTACCACGGTCCGTGGAGCTAGGATCTGTGTAACGTGGCGTCACATGACCCCTGCCACATCACATGACCCTTGCCATGTCACGTGAGTAAGTTATTTCTCCGCTGCCAGCGGTAAAACCCTGGCGAAGGGGAGACTGTGTGTCTGTGTGTCTGTGTGTGTGTGTTTCCGTATATGTCTGTGTGTGTGTGATGTGTGTGTGTGTGTCTTTATGTGTATGTCTGTCTTTGTGTGAATCTTTGTGTGTGTGTCTGTGTCTGTGTGTCTGTGTGAGTCTGTGTACTCCCGATGATATCGGGCCTCCATCTAGTGTTGAATATTGGTTGATGCTTTGCCACACATTTTTCTTTACAGATATAGATGATATAGAGGTAGATGATAAAATGTTGTCAGATTGCAACCACCATTAGGAGGAATATCGGAGGTTACTGCATACAGTTTGTACATTGAACTCAATAGCATACCAGTATACGGTATGCTGCTTAGCTCTCCCTGGTGGTGGCAGCTATAAATAAATTATGTCCATATATGTACAATAAAGAAAAATGCTCGGCATAATTGTATGACTTTTACCTATTTACGGACCTGCATGGTCCAACCTAAAACACTTAAAGGTGACACCTGACTTTACCTATTTATGGGTCAAACGTCCACCCTTTAAAAGAGGCAGGATCTGACATCATTAGCTGAGAACAGACCCGTGGAAGCGAAAATCACCGCGAAACGGTGCTGTCGTCTGCCCATCACCCCCTCCCCGCATTTTGATGTAACCTGAAAAGGAAATTAAAACAGAACAACAGCAAACCGGTGAGTACAGTCTTTTTTCTTTTTTGTACAAGTAAATTATGTCTATGATGTGTATTAGAAAAGCAATCGTCCCACCGTTAGGAGATGTATTGAGAATGTATACAATATATATTGTATATGTGTGTAAGTATCATAGCCTCACCCACTCCACATAGCTCCACCCCTCCACATAGCCCTGCCTTGGGACTATGTGGAGGGGTGGAGCTATGAAGGGGTGGGGCTATAAATAGGGACAGAGCTATATGGAGTGGGCATGGCTATGTGGAGTGGGTGTGAATATGTGGAGTGGGCAGGGCTATGTGTAAGGGCAGAGTTACTGGGAGGGGCAAAGCTTTGACACATACATTCCCATATGTGGGTGATATTACCATATATGGGCATTACGACTATATATGGGCATTTGGGCAACGCAGAGCTCTACAGCTAGTATATGTTTGTGTATATATATATATACAGTTCAATAAAGTTGCGGCACTCGGATCCTTCTTGTGCAAAGTTTCCCTTTTTATTGCAGCATGGACACAATGTGACTTTTCGGGTAGTTACTCTTTCTCCAGCAACCTCTGGCTATAATGGCCCTGCCAAAGGGCAATACTACAAAAGACCCACTTCCTTAAAATGGGCACATTATTTACAGAGGCCTTCATGTACGTCTCTTCCCAGGGGCATCGGAGTGCCACACAATTTTTTTTTTTTTTAAATCTTTCATGTAATCCAAAACACTAACATACACCAACTCTGTCTCACAAGTGGGTATGAGCCCTTAATATTTTTTCCAGGAAAATCCAGTTTGGGTTCATTTTGTAACGTTTTCTTGACAGTCCGTCACGACTAGACCAACACAGGTACAGCATTCGGAAAAAAATTACCAATTTACCTGTACCTAAACATTTCTTGGAGGCTAAACATACGGAAAAGGATCTAAAATGCGTGGTGATAGATACAGTTACATTACCGAGAAGAGGTGGGAATAGAGTAAAAATGCTGAAGGAAAAGCAGTTGCGATGGATTAAGGAGTTGGGTACCCTAAAACCTGGGGGTTTAAATATTGATTATAAGCTTAGTGTGGCACTAAACCTGTTAGTGTAAACTTCATTACACCATAAAACACTAAGGTTAACACTATGTTTAATCTTGTTTTTACACTGTTTTAATATATTTCATGAATGCTATAATTTCATAGACTGAAATTGATAGAGATATATTTTTTCTCATTTGTCTTATAGATGAAGATCGAATTAAAGAAGGGAATACCCGGAACTGATGTAATGTATCATTTCTCTTAATACTTGTATTGGCGGTTCCACAGTGATTGCAGTGTGAAATCATGCAATGATCATCCCCTATATTATTCCATGAATAAAAAGAAGGTAAATTTATTTATATCACTTCAGCACTTCAATATATTTTATATAACACTTAGAAAGAACACTTTGGAGTGTCTCAATTGGGTACAGGAACTCAAGTAAACTCGTAGACCCCCTGCTTGGATGTGGAGAGAGTACCATAGAAGGATATATTCCGGAGGACTGCCCATGAGACAAAGGCAAAGTGGGACACCTGTAATAGGAGCCATAGTGACTTAGGGCTAGGGTTTAATCTAGAGGCTGACCCATTAGATAAGTAAATTTTTTGTATATACCTAATTTAAATATAATGTAGATATATTTTAGAATAACATGTACAGTATATAGAGTAACACAAATATAGATAAAGTATCGTTCAGTCACTTTTTAGCACAAGGCCACTTTAAACGTATAGGGAAGAATGATCATCGCAGGGGCGCCTTGGCTGCTGTATAGAGTGACGTCGGGAGAGAGCTAATGCGCAGGTGTAGAGAGAACTCCATTGCGCATGCGTGGATAACCCGGCAACGTCACTGGAAAGAGCCAGGTTACCATTGACTACCAGTAAATAAAGCAATATGGAATAGAGCACGCAGGAGAGTGACGCACTTCCGCACACCGCAAACACATGGAGAGTAAGGGGAATGAATCATGGCGGAGCCCAGTGCATGAACAAGTGGTAAATAAGCCTTATACAGTTGAAAGTGAGAGAGATGATTAGCATTGCATGCAGCTGAGAAGGTTATTACCCAATTAACTACTGCATGACAGGAATATTACAGTCATATGAAAAGTTTGGGCACCCCTCTTAATCTTACTCTTTTTTTTTTTGTTTAAAATATTTTTTTTGCAAAAGCTATTTCAGTGTGATATATGTAATAACTGATGGACACAGTAATATTTCAGGATTGAAATGAGGTTTATTGCACTAACCGAAAATGTGAAATATGCATTATTTCAAAAATTGACAGGTGCAAAACTATGGGCACCTCAACAGAAAAGTGACATTAATATTTAGTCGATCCACCTTTTGCAAAAATAGCAGCCTCTAGTCGCTTCCTGTAGCTGTTAATGAGTTCCTGGATCCTGGATGAAGGGATTTTTGACCATTCCTCTTTACAAAACAATTCCAGTTCAGTTAAGTTTGATGGTCGCCGAGCATGGACAGCCCGCTTCAAAACATCCCACAGATGTTCAATGATATTCATGTCTGGGGATTGGGATGGCCATTCCAGAACATTGTAATTGTTCCTCTGCATGAATGCCTGAGTAGATTTGGAGCAGTGTTTTGGATCATTGTCTTGCTGAAAGAACCATCCCCGGCGTAACTTCAACTTTGACACTGATTCTTGAACATTATTCTCAAGAATCTGCTGATACTGAGTGGAATCCATGCGACCCTCAACTTTAACAAGATTCCCGATGCCGTCATTGGCCACACAGCCCCAAAGCATGATGGACCCTCCCCCAAATTTGACAGTGGGTAGCAAGTGTCTTTCTTGGAATGCTGTGTTTTTGTGGCGCCATGCATAACGCCTTGTTGTATGACCAAACAACTCAATCTTTGTTTCATCAGTCCACAGGACCTTCTTCCTTAATCAAACTGGCTTGTCCAAATGTGCTTTTGCATACCTCATACCTGTGAAATTAATTGTGTGTATACAGGCAGCTCAGTGGTTAGCAGTGAGTGCGGTGGCTCAGTGGTCAGCAGTGAGTGCGGTGGCTCTGTGGTCAGCAGTGAGTGCGGTGGCTCAGTGGTCAGCAGTGAGTGCGGTGGCTCAGTGGTCAGCAGTGAGTGCGGTGGCTCAGTGGTCAGCAGTGAGTGCGGTGGCTCAGTGGTCAGCAGTGAGTGCGGTGGCTCAGTGGTCAGCAGTGAGTGCGGTGGCTCTGTGGTCAGCAGTGAGTGCGGTGGCTCAGTGGTCAGCAGTGAGTGCGGTGGCTCAGTGGTCAGCAGTGAGTGCGGTGGCTCAGTGGTCAGCAGTGAGTGCGGTGGCTCAGTAGTCAGCAGTGAGTGTGGTGGCTCAGTGGTCAGCAGAGAGTGCAGTGGCTCAGTGGTCAGCAGAGAGTGCGGTGGCTGAGTGGTCAGCAGAGAGTGCGGTGGCTCAGTGGTCAGCAGAGAGTGCGGTGGCTCAGTGGTCAGCAGTGAGTGCAGCACAGGCTGGAGGGGGCAGAGGCTGGAGGGGGCAGAGGAGGGAGGAGGCAGAGGACGGAGGAGGCAGAAACTGGAGGGGTTAGAGGAGGGAGGGGCGGAGGCTGGGGGGCAGAGGAGAGCAGAGGCTGGGGGGCAGAGGAGAGCGGAGGCTGGGGGGCAGAGGAGAGCGGAGGCTGGGGGGGCAGAGGAGAGCGGAGGCTGGGGGAGCAGAGGAGAGCGGAGGCTGGGGGGGCAGAGGAGGGGGAAGGCTGGGGGGCAGAGGAGAGGCTGGGGGTCAGAGGAGAGCGGAGGCTGTGGGGGCAGAGGAGAGCGGAGGCTGGGGGGCAGAGGAGAGCGGAGGCTGGGGGGCAGAGGAGAGCGGAGGCTGGGGGGCAGAAGAGAGCGGAGGCTGGGGGGGCAGAGGAGAGCGGAGGCTGGGGGGCAGAGGAGAGCGGAGGCTGGGGGGGCAGAGGAGGGGGGAAGGCTGGGGGGCAGAGGAGAGGCTGGGGGTCAGAGGAGAGCGGAGGCTGGGGGGTCAGAGGAGAGCGGAGGCTGGGGGGTCAGAGGAGAGCGGAGGCTGGGGGGTCAGAGGAGAGCGGAGGCTGGGGGGTCAGAGGAGAGCGGAGGCTGGGGGGTCAGAGGAGAGCGGAGGCTGGGGGGTCAAAGGAGAGTGGAGGCTGGGGGGTCAGAGGAGAGCGGAGGCTGGGGGGTCAGAGGAGAGTGGAGGCTGGGGGGTCAGAGGAGAGCGGAGGCTGGGGGGGCAGAGGAGAGCGGAGGCTGGGGGGGCAGAGGAGAGTGGAGGCTGGGGGGTCAGAGGAGAGCGGAGGCTGGGGGGGCAGAGGAGAGCGGAGGCTGGGGGGTCAGAGGAGAGCGGAGGCTGGGGGGTCAGAGGAGAGCGGAGGCTGGGGGGTCAGAGGAGAGCGGAGGCTGGGGGGGCAGAGGAGAACGGAGGCTGGAGGGCTGAACACTCACTGGGCTGTCGGCGGTTCCGGAGGCCGGGCCCGGAGTGCGGGCGGGGCTAGCTCCGTGATGGAGGAGAGTCACCGGGTGTGTGGAGAGAGCGGCAGGACTGGGAGCGGTGCCGGCGGAGGCCGCACACCGGAGTGTGGGCCGGTCCGGGCCGGTTCCCGCATGTTGGTGGGCGCACACCAGGCTGTGTGCGGAGCCAGTGGCGGGATGGCGGTCCCTGATGGAGAGGTGGGCAGTGAGCTGCAGGGCTGTGGGCCGGATGTGGGTGGGCGCAGACGGGGCTCTGTGCAGGGCCGGTGGCGGGATAACGGCGAGTGGTGGCGCTTTAGCGCCCACCGCGAGGCGCTGTGCCATTTTGACAGCGTCTCGCGGTGAGCGCTATGCGCTCACCGCTCGTGGGTCTGGTACTTCCGGTTCCGGTCTTTGACACAGGGAGCAGGCCATCACGGAAGTTGAGCGGATTGGCGGGAAGTGGCCTTCGGGTTTTATATATAAGATATATATATAGCAGTACGATGGTATATGGTGGTAATTAGAGCACATGTATAGCAGCACTATGGTATATGGTGGTACATTACAGTACATGTATAGCAGCACTATAGTATATGGCGGTAGATTATAGTAAATGTATAGCAGCACTATAGTATATGGCGGTACATTACAGTACATGTATAGCAGTGCTATGATATATGGCGGTACATTACAGTACATATATAGCAGCACTATGGTATATGGGAGTACATTATAGCACATGTATAGCAGCACTATGGTATATGGCAATACTGCGGTGACCGCGGTCCCCCACTCCTCCTGGCCCCCGGTCGTCCACAGTAAAAATAAAAAAATCCTCAGTGAGGATACTCACCTGTCCGGCGGCTCGCTCCACCTCCGCCTTGTAGGTCCTACAGGCCTTTAGGACCTGTAGTTGCCTGGGCAAGCGATCAGCTGAGGAGGGAGGGGGGGCAGGATTGTGTTGGGGGGCAGAATGGAGCGAGTGGGGCAGGATGGAGCGAGCGGGGCAGGATGTAGCGGGAAGTGGGGGCAGGATGGAGCGGGAGTGGGCAGGATGGAGGCGGGGGAAACAGGATGGAGCCGGGGGAAACAGGATGGAGCCGGGGGAAACAGGATGGAGCTGGGGGAAAGAGGATGGAGCCGGGGGAACAGGATGGATCCGGGGGGAACAGGATGGAGCCGGGGGGAACAGGAAGGAGGCGGGGCAACAGGATGGAGGCGGGGGAGGGGGGGGCAGGATGGAGGCAGGGGAGGGGGGGGCAGGATGGAGCGAGCGGGGCAGGATGGAGGCGGGGGAGCAAGAAGAGCGGGGGGCAGGATGGATTGAGCGGGGCAGGATGGAGGCGGAGGAGCAGGATGAAGCCGAAGGGGCAGGATTGAGCAGGATAGAGCGGGAGGAGCAGGATGGAGGCAGATGAGCAGAATGGAGCAAGCGGGGCAGGATGAGTAAGCGTGAGGGCAGGATGGAGGCGGGGGAGCAAGAACAGCGGGGGTGAGGATGGAGCGAGCAGGGCAGGATAGAGCGAGCGGGGCACGATGGAGTGAGCGGGGCAGGAAGGAGCAATGGGGTCAGGATGGTGGGTGGCGGAGCAGGATGGAGGGGGCGGGGCAGGATGGAGCCGGAGGGGCAGGATAGAGCCGGAGGGGCAGGATGGAGCCGGAGGGGCAGGATGGAGGTGAGTGGCGCAGGATGGACAGAGCGAGGCAGGATGGAGAAGGCGGGGCAGGATGGAGACGGCAGGGCAGGATGGAGACGGCAGGGCAGGATGGAGACGGCAGGGCAGGATGGTGGTGGGGGAGGGAGGAGGATGTAGGCGGCGGGGCAGGATGTTGGCGGGGGGTGAGGATGGTGGTGGGGGTGCGGGATGGAGTCGGGGGGGCAGGATGGTGTTGGGGGTGGCAGGATGGATAGGGGGGGCAGGATGGATAGGGGGGGCAGGATGGAGGCGCTCCTCCTGACCCCCTCCGCTCCGCACGGCACCCGTCCCTCTGGGCCTCCAGTCTCTGCGGCCCCCCTCCCTCTGGGGCTGCACACCCCCCTCCCCGCTCCTTCATGGTGATAATAAAAAAAAAACCTCAGTGAGGATACTTACCCTGCGGCGGCTCGCTCCACCTGTCTTGTAGGTGGCAGAACAGGACCTGTCGTTGGCTGGGAAACCGATCTGCTGGGGGTGAGTGGGCAAAGCGGGGGTCAGTGGGCAGAGTGGGGGATGAGTGGGAAGAGCAGGGGTTAGTGGGCAGAGTCATTGGGCAGAGCAGGGGTCAGTGGGCATAATCAGTAGTCAGAGCAGGGTCAGTAGGCAGAGCTGGGGTCTGTGGGCAGAGCTGGGGTCAGTGGGCATGGTCAGTAGCCAGAGGGGGGGGTAAGTAGGCAGAGCAGGGTCAGTGGGCAGAGCGGGGGTGAGTGGGCAGAGTGGGGGGTGAATGGGCAGAGCAGGGTCAGTGAGCAGGATTGGGGCGTCAGTGGTCAGAGCAGGGTCATAGCGGGGGTCAGTGGTCAGAGCAGGGGTTAGTGGGCAGAGTGATTGGGCAGAGCAGGGGTCAGTGGGCACAGTCAGTAGGCACAGCAGGGGTTAGTGGGAAAAATCAGTGGGCAGAGCAGGGGTGAGTGGGCAGAGCAGGGGTGAGTGGGCACAGTCAGTGAGCAGAGCAGGGGTCAGCGCGCAGAGCGGGGGTGAGTGGGCAGAGCAGGGTTTAGTGGGCATAGCAAGGGTTATTGGGCACAGTCAGTGGACAGAGCAGGGGTTAGTGGGCAGAGCGGTGGTCAGTGGGCACAGTGAGTGGGCAGAGAAGGGTCAGTGGGTAGAGCATGGGTGAGTGGGCACAGTCAGTTGGCAGAGCAGGGGTCAGTGGGCATGGTGAAAGGGCAGAGCGGGGGGTGAGTGAACAGAGGGTGGTCAGTGGGCAGGGCAGGGTGAGTGGTAAAAGCAGGGGCGAGTGGGCAGAGCGGGGGTGAGTGGGCAGAGCGGGAGTAAATGAGCAGAGCAGGGTCAGTAGGCAGTGTGAGGGGTCAGTGGGCAAAGCATAGTCAGTGGGCAGTGTGAGGGGTAAGTGGGCATAGCATGTTCAGTGGGCAGTGTGAGGCGTGAGTGGGCAGTGTGAGGGGTCAGTGGGCAGTGTGAGGGGTCAGTGGTCAGAGCAGGGTCAGTGGGCAGAGCAGGGTCAGTGTGAGGGATGAGTGGGCAGAGCAGGGTCAGTGGGGCGTGTGAGGGGTCAGTGAGGGGTCAGTGGGCAGAGCAGGGTGAGTGGGCAGTGTGAGTGGTCAGTGAGCAGAGCAGGGTCAGTGGGCAGAGCAGGGTGAGTGGGCATTGAGGGGTCAGTGGGCAGAGCATGTTCAGTGGGCAGAGGAGGGTCAGTGGGCAGTGTGTGAGGGGTCAGTGGGCTGAGCAGGGCGAGTGGGCAGAGCAGGGTCAGTGAGGGGTCAGTGGGCAGAGGATGGTCAGTGGGCAGAGCAGGGTCAGTGTGAGGGGTGAGTGGGCAGTGAGGGGTGAGTGGGCAGAGCAGGATGAGTGGCCAGTGTGAGGGGTCAATAGGCCGAGCAGGGTGAGTGGGCAGAGCATGGTCAGTGGGCATAGTGGGGGTGAGTGGGCAGAGAGGGGGTGAGTGAGCAGAGAGGGGGTGAGTGGGCAGAGAGTGGGGGTGAGTGGGCAGAGCAGGATGAGTGGGCAGAGCAGGGTGAGTGGGCAGAGTGTGGGTGAGGGGGTGAGGGGGCAGAGAGGGGGTGAGTGGGCAGAGTTTGGGGGTGAGTGGGCAGAGTGGGGGTCAGTGGTCAGAGTGGGGGTCAGTGGGCAGAGCAGGGTCAGGGGCAGAGTGGGGGTCAGTGTGCAGAGTGTGGGTGAGGGGGCAGAGAGGGGGTCAGGGGGAAGAGTAGGGGGGTGAGTGGGCAGAGTTTGGGGGTGAGTGGGCAGAGTGGGGGTCAGTGGTCAGAGTGGGGGTCAGTGGGCAGAGCAGGGGCAGAGTGGGGGTCAGTGTGCAGAGTGGGGGTGAGGGGGGCAGAGAGGGGTTGAGGGGGGCAGAGTTGGGGGGTGAGTGGGCAGAGTTGGGGGGTGAGTGGGCAGAGTTGGGGTCAGTGGTCAGAGTGGGGGTGAGTGGGCAGGGTCAGTGGCAGAGTGGGGGTCAGTGGTCAGAGTGGGGGTGGGTGGGCAGAGTGGGGGTGAGTGGGCAGAGCGAGGGTCAGAGTGGGGGTGAGTGGGCAGAGCAGGGTCAGGGGCAGAGTGGGGGTCAGTGGGCAGAGCGGGGGGTGAGGGAGCAGATCGTGGGTCAGTGTGCAGCGCAGGGGGATGAGTAGGCAGAGTAGGTTAGATCGGGACAGGACCTTTGATGACGTCACGGTCATGTGATCTGTGACTCCACCCATCATCGTGACGTCATCAGAGGTCCTCAAGCAGGATGAAGAGAGATCGCGGGTGGCTGGAGGGAGCTGTGGTAAGAGGCGGGGGTGGTGACCGGACAGTGGAGGGGGTCTGTGCTGACAGGCGGGGGGTGACCGGAGAGTGGAGGGGGGCGATCGGGGAGCGGAGGGGCAGTGGTGATAGGCTGGGGGTGACCGGACAGTGGAGGGCGGCTATGGTGACAGGCAGGGGGCTGATGGGGCAGCGGGGGGAAGTGTTGTGACAGGCGGGGGGTGAGCGGGCAGTGGAGGATGGCTATGGTGACAGGCAGGGGGGTGATGGGGCAGCGGGGGCTGTGGGCCGGATGTGGGTGGGCGCACACGGGGCTCTGTGCAGGGCCGGTGGCGGGATAACGGTGAGTGGTGGCGCTTTAGCACCCACCGCGAGGCGCTGTGCCATTTTGACAGCGGCTCACCGCTCGTGGGTCTGCTACTTCCGATTCCGGTCTTTGTCACAGGGCGCAGGCCATCACGGAAGTTGAGCGGATAGACCGGAAGTGGCCTTCGGGTTTTATATATAAGATAAATAAAATAATAGAAGTATAGTAATGCTGCAATCGTATCGACCCGCAGGGTAAAGTATTCTTTATGGCGCACACTAAATAGAGCAAAATTAAAAAGATGCATAAATAATTACCTCAGTTTATTAATACCGTTGTTATTCATATTTTTTTCTTGATGAGGGGGCGTGCTGGAATCAGACGTTCCTGATTCATTAAGAAGTGCACACCTCTCAATGAATTCCAAGTCTCTGAAAAGTATCATATGTCTTCATGTGCACTTCGCAACAAATCTTACTCCAGGCAGTGACTGGAGTAAGATTTGGGACATAAGGAACGTCACAGCTTGTCATGAATTTCATACCCCAGCTCTGCCCACTTTATTAGGTGTTGGCTAAAATATCTTGAGACCACCAAAAGTCACAAAATTGTAGAACAGCCTTCCATTGGGCCAAAATTTTTCAACTTTTCAAAGATTTTCACCCTATAAATGTAGCATAAAAGCTTTGATGAATCGAGGCCGAGGTGTTTTTAAAAAACAGAAAAAAATAAAAAAGAGGAAAACTAAGAAGAGAATCAAGCTTAAAAAGGGAAATCATTGCTCAGTTACTGCAGTGGCGTCAGGCTTCTTCCTTCATTCTCCGATAGTATATCTTTCCCTGACTCTTTTATTAGATCAGTCATGTTGCACTATCAAGATATCCTTGTTTTATCATGATAAACGTGAGGGTGGAGGAGCAGTGTCTTCACCCTCTTGTTTGTAATAGCTCGGCATGATGTTGCACAATACCGGTCTCCTTATGTCTCCGATCGTGCCGGGTAACCCGGTGTCACAATTATTGGCTTATAAGAGATAAGTGGCAGTACATGTCCATTACAGGTGGACAAAGTCCATCTGGCACTTCAAGAGAGTCTGTTGTCAGTTATACGGTCTTCCGTAGCAACAGTTCTGATAATACTGTGTTGGCAACACCTGATGATCTCTTCAATATTGGGCAACACACTTTACCAACAGCCGGTTATCTTGTCAGGGCGTCACAGGAGCCAACTCCAATCAAATAGTATTGTTGGCATGTAAACCTACAGTGCAGAATAAGTACATTTCAGTCTAGTCAAGGGATTTGTCAAGTTAACAGAGATGATCAATTTTTGTAACTTATTGAATTCTCCAGGTTTGGTAAATTTTGCCACAAAATTTCAATATGCATTCCATATATTTTCCACAAATCATAAGTACCCCAACTGCCCTGAAAAGACTTGTGTAACACTCTAAGGTCTCCTAGGATTGTATCCATTCCCTCCATTTCAATCTTTAACACAAATACAGCCTTAGTCATGTCAATGCAACCTCACCATAGAAACGGATAGAAACCCAATAGTATCATGATTCCTCCGCTCTGCATTCAGAGTGTGCTGGGCTGGGTGATAGACCGTTTACTCATCCGATCTGGAGTTGGGATGTACTGAGCTGTTGGTGTTCTGATTGACAGCTCAGTCGCACAATCTCTTTCTGGGAGGTGCTAGATTTTTGCAAGTGTTCCCTTTCTCCTTTAATTTCCCAGCCTCTTAGCTGTGCTGTTTTTCCCAGATCACTGCCAGTCATAGTTTCAGCTCTTAGGTGCTAAATTGGTCTCTTGTATCTGTGCCCTGGGAACTGATCTTTTGCGGCCTGACCTTGACTGTGTTTGACCATCCTTTTGTGTTGTCCCTCTGTTCTGACCCGCTCCTCTCCAGGTAACAAACCTCGGACCATGACTTTACTTGTCTCTGTTTATCCCCTCTGTCTTGACGTGCTCTCTTGGTACCTGACCTGAACATTTGGTTATTCTGCTTCTACCTGTCCCTGTGGTGACTTTCGTCACAGACAGTAACTAACGGGCAATTTAATAACCCAGTGCACTAACAGACCTTTGTGTTTTTAAAAATTAAAAACAGTTAAAAAAATGATGCATTAGTTATTTATGGACAGGCATGCCATTATGTGGAGAAAATGACTCAATCGGTGTCACTGTCAGAGGTGACATCATTCTGCTGTGACTTAGAGGAGTGATGCACTATATATTGCATAATGTTCCCCGCTTTATTCCCACTTATGTGCTTGCCAGAGCTAATGGTGGCCAACTGTTTCCTGGGCTTGTAAGTACTATTGCTGGTATGGCTGGTGCAAGTCATTGGTGGTGATGCTTCTACTACTGTTAGTGGCTCTCAAAATCACAACATTACATAACTCCATCCATTGCACTTGCCATTTTTCCATACAATTTATTTTGCACAGCATTATATTTAACTTTTGACAATGTTTTCAATTCCAATTTTCAATGTGTTCCAAAAAGAATATAATGAGAAATGTTAGGTAGGTGTATACATGTATCTAAAGCAAAAAAAAAAAAGGCGGCAGGCCAAGGTATGGGGATGGTGTGTATGGCTATCAATTTGGACTAGTAGAACAGGTGTGCAGAGACAGACATGCACAGTTAGATGTCTATATCTTTTATATTTTTTTTCTTTCAACAAAATTCAACATCTTTCCCAAAAAATAAGAAAATAAGAACTGTTAGGTAGGTACATAAACTAAAATGTCAGCACATGCAACAAGACACTATATTGGCATAGCGTGTATACAGGGCCGGCTCCAGGTTGTTGTTAGCCCCGGGCAAAAAAGTCTCAGTGGGCCCCCTTTAGCACATACTGCTGTGTGTATGTATATATATGTAATTCATTTTTTATAAAGGTTGCGGACAATAATATATATATATATCCCTTGAAAATTGAATCCCTACCATTCTGTCTCTCCCATCCTGTGTGCAGTTTCTCCTTCCTGTGCGCAGTCCCTCCCCTCTCTGTGCCTGTCACCCCTTGTGCGTTCTCTCTCTTCTCTCTGTGCTTGTCTCTCCCCTTGTGCGGTCTCTACTCTCTCTGTGCAGTCTCTCTCCCCTGTGCGCTGTCTCTGCCTCTCCCTTGAGCCTGAAGTTACCTCAGGGGAAATGGTGTATCAGTGTCCGCGCTGCTGAAATCCCAAGAAAACGATCCGGAAACCATATGTAGGTTGCATCAATCATCCATTTATTCCTTTCCTACGCGTTTCAACACTGTCCTAGTGTCTTCCTCAGGGATATCCCTGAGGAAGACACTAGGACAGTGTTGAAACGCGTAGGAAAGGAATAAATGGATGATTGATGCAACCTACATATGGTTTCCGGATCGTTTTCTTGGGATTTCAGCAGCGCGGACACTGATACACCATTTCCCCTGAGGTAACTTCTGGATGATTCCCACGTGCATGTGGAAGGTGGAAGTCCTGCAGCTGCATTTAATGCCAAATGCTTTTACACCAGTTGTGGGTCTCACAACTGTGCTAGGTGAGTGAATTCATACCCACCGCATACATTAGTGTCACTAGTGATAGGGCACTATTGCGCCTCTTGTTCCCCCCCCTATTTTTTTCTCCCTTGAGCCTGTCTCTTACCTGTGTTTGTTCCCCTCCATGTGCCCTGTGTCTCTCCCCTTCACCTACCTCCCCCTGTGCCTGTCTCCTTCCTCTGCACTGTGTCCCCCCTGCGCACCTATCTCTGCCTGCGTGTCTGTCTCCCCCATGCGCTGTGTCTCTCCACTGTACCTGTGTCCACCTGCACACTATCTTCCCCTGCGCCTATCCCCCCTATAAGGTGTGTCTCTCCCCTGCACGCTGTCTCTCCCCTTCACGCTGTCTCTCCACTGGGTGTAATTTGCACCTGACAGGGCCTCCTGTGCGCTGCCTCCCTACCTCACCCCCAGGGGCCCCTGAGTGCAGCCCCCACATCTCAGTCTCAGGGGCCCCTAAGTGCTGCCCCCACACCTCAGCCTCAAGGACCCCTGAGAGCAGCCCCCATACATCATCTTAGGGGTCCATGAGAGCTGCCCCCACACTCATTCTGGGGGAAGGCCCATGAGAGCTGCCCCCACACTCTTCCTTGGGGCCTGTAGGCCCCTGAGAGCTGCCCGCACATTCCATCCTCAGGCTCCTTTAGCGCTGCCTCCCCCCTCTCTCCATTCTAACCTTACTGGCGGGCAGTCGCGCTGATCGCAGCCAGCCTGTCATGTGTAGTGTGAGCTGCAGCCAGCGCCGCTCTATTTCCTGTATAGCCACACATGCAGGAAATAGACGCGGCGCTGGCTGCAGCATCACACTACATGGCAGGCTGTGATCAGTGTGACTGCCTGCCAGTAATGGAGAGAGGTGGGGGAGGCAGCGCTAAGGGGGCCCCGAGGATGGCGTGTGGGGGCAGTGGTCAGGGGCCCCCTAGTATGACATGTGGGGGCGCTCAGGGGCCCAGTGGGCTCTCCCCCAGCTTTGGGGCCTCGGCATTTGCCCGGGTGTGCTGGGTGCTGGCGCCAGCCCTGCGTGTATATCATATGTCTCTCTGTATTATTATCACCCATGAATTTAAGAAAATTACTCTCAAAATCAATTTGATTTGAATCAATTTGCTCATCTCTAGAAGGCAGATCTAAAACTAAAATAAAGAAGGGTGGGTTTTTCAACAGCCATGCAACCTACCCACTCTTCTTAAGGAGTCACAACGCCAACACTGGAAGATGCGGAGAATAAACACAGAAAAAGACAAAGCTTCCCTATTCCCAAAGGGAAAAGTCTAGGAATTTCAAATGTTATTATTTCTCAATTAAATATTAGATGTGAGTCCAAATAATACTGTATCCATATATCGCTCCTATAATATCTATACATTAGTACCACCCAATATCAGTGCACCCTCTCTAGTTCACCCATGGCTTTCTTATATCCTGGAGAAAATAATTATACATAGGATTCTAATGGTGGGTTTACACACACCAATCATTGTATCCAATCTCTGAACCAATCTCTGGTTGCAGTGAAATCATGGACAGATTGCTGCATGTTGTACACAGCCACAAAATGGAACTATGTATCCATGATTTCACTGCAACCAGAGATTGGTTCAGAGATTGGATACAATGATTGGTGTGTGTAAACCCACCATTAGTGTGATCACACTAATGACTTGTGTGAAGTCAAAACTTTGTTATTGTTATCAGTGTCTTTACATTTTTTTAAAGCATCCCATGATTTTCTTTACTTCGTCCACAGCTACCTTTTACTAGTCACTAAATTTGAGTTTGCCGTCCACCCATAAACCCAAGACTTTTTCAGTGACTTTTTCAGTGCCCATTATTTTACAATTTGATACATACTACTACATTTTGTTTTCTCGGTACAAGTGCATTACATATATCTGCTTTAAACTTCAATTGCCATTTCCCCACCCAAGCCTCCACCCCTCCCCTCTGTAAATTCTTCCCCTCTGTGTTGATAACTTTACAAAGTTTAATACAATCTGCAAATACTTAAATTTTCTTTTGTACACCATCTACAAGCTCATTAATTAAATAATATGTTAAAAAGAGGACCCAATACTGACCCCTGTGAGACTAAACTGGTAACTGTAACCCATTCAGTGTGTTTTCCATTTATAACCACCCTCTTTTTCCTATCACTGAACCAGTTGTGAACCCAGTTACACATATTTTCCACTGGTCTCTTTGCTCTCATTTTATTTACAAATCTTTTATGTCTGCTTCTGTTTGGAGCAGTCCATTTTGGACAGAATAATTAGTAAACTATGTATACAGATCTATTGAGATATCTTTTTATGTCTATCAAAGAACGGATGGGTTGTTTGCCATTGAGTTTGCGCCAACAAATCCATCAGCCATTGACTGCATGACATGGCGTAGACATGAAAATAAAGATGGATCTTCACACTTCAGCTCTAGTTTCTTCTTCTCACAAACTCTATTTGACAAGGACTAGCTAAGTTGGTATACTTAAGGAGATATGACTTCTACCAAACTAAAGAACCAGGCTTTATTGACCTCCATTGTGGAACCAATAGGTCTTCTGGCCCAGCACTATGTTTCACAACCTCAGTTGGCCATAAACTGTTCATCATATGGTAGACATTGTGATCAGACGCCATCTAAATTAAACAAGAAGACCCCAATTGACCTAATTTTAGACTCTCTAATAAGTAACAGAGATGCCTTTTACCGTACCAGCTTATTTCACCACCTCCTGTTGACATGGACCATCCATGAAGGAATGGATGGATTTGCAGTGCTCCGCTCCACTGTGTTTGGTCTGTTGAACATTTTTCTTCTTTTACATCTAATACCATTCACACAAAACCAATTCTGACTAATCCAAATTACCAAGTTATTTTTTCTTGCCGTAAAATCTGATGAGAACTGATGTCTTCCTAGTATGTTTAAGATATTAAATGTAAATTTCCAGAACTTCACAAGTCTCAAGTTGCTTTAATGATAATGATCACATTTCCTTTCAGGAGTCCTTGGCTGGCTTTCCAGTGATTGATTCTGCACAGATACTCAGGTCTGTAAGTCTCGGACGGCCGCAGCTCACCCGACTTATTGTTTGTCTTACGTTTTTTTTTCCTTCTTGGCTTCATAATACCAAGCACATGAGCTAATACGTTCAGTTTGCCAGCTTCTGTTTGTAAGACTTAATTCCCAATCCCAAGACACTGTTTGCTGAGCAGGACACATTCTTAGATGATTACCAGGGGTAAAAAGTGCTCAATGAATGTAATGTAGGTTGGGTTCCCTGTCTGATAAATGCATTATTGTGTATGTGTGCAATCGGTGAACTATAGAATAATTATATCGATTTAAAGGGGTACTACATATTTAGAATTAAAAGTCATAGTAGCCATAAAAAGCCAAATTCTGTCAATCAGTCAGTTCTTACACTCGAGTTAATCTTGGATAACCTTCTCACTTATGGTCATATATTCCACATTGATATTGTTTTGGAGAGTGCTGTTGTGGCACCCCAGGGGTTTAGTGCACAGTAACATCACAAGGGTTAACTCCCCACACAACATTGTACACTGCACTAGCACCTCTAGGCGAGAAGGGGGAGCTCAAGCAGCTCCCTCATATATTCTGGTCTGAGGAGGAAGTAGTTAGTTGATAGTTGACAGTTGACAGTTCAGTTTAGTGCAGGGAACACTAGGAGGAGGACCTGTAAATGGGAGCAGTGCTGAGCTCCTGACAGGGACCACTGACTACTTTCAGGCCTGAAGCCTGGGTCTGAGGAGAGGAGTACAAGAAACAGAGGAACATATCTGGGAGACCGAGTTACCTCATAACTCGCCCCAGAGGAGCGCAGAGACGGGATACCGGATCCAAATCTGTGACTGAAACACGCAGCACAGAAAACAACAGGATAGTGGAGGTTGTAGATCTACACTGTACCTCAGCGAAGCAACACAGCGGGGTCAGAAGCACACAGAAAGCCTAAGTTGCCTAGCAAAGGGGGTACCTGTGAGGAGAATCAGGGCCAGCAGCCCAGCTAAAGTGGCAGCAGGGCCACACAGCGCAGCAGTGGGAAGCTGAGGACCCGGACAGGGTGGGAGCAACCCGTCCCCGGTACAGACTCCGTGGACAGTACTCTGCTACCAACATCTGCAGTAAAGCCTTGGAAAAACTTCAAAATCATGAATCTGTGTGATTCTTGTGCTCCAGCCCTGCGTTCCCTCACAAGTAGCAATCATCTCTACTACTACCTCTATCCTGCAATATCCATAGCACCATCTATAGACTATTACTACCACTGCCCCGGGGAACCCAGCTCTACCTGTGGAGAGCCATTACATCCCCAGCTGCCCAACATCATCCCCGGAGGTTCTGCAGCAGCGGTGGTCACCCTGACCACAACCCGTGGGTGGCATCACCACAAACTCCCCTGTAAATATCCCCCCATTACTTGCGGAACCCGGGACACAGTCCGGATCAAGACCTCCGTGATATCCCCAGCAGTACCCCGGTCCAGTACCGAGTACCCCGTCCCAGTGGGCTCCACAACTTGGTGTCACGAACAGGATCTACCGTGCCCGGTAAACCGGGCATTGCGTGCTGTGATTTGTGACTGTTTTGAACCTGCTGCCATTGCAGAGCGCGCAGCAAACTGAATTTGAACTGCACCACAAGCACTATAATTTTGAAATTCCGCCATTACAGAGCGCGCGACGCGCGTTAAGAAACCGGGGCGTGTCATTGTAGGCGGCACTCTGCAAAGCGCTCTGACGTCATCTGGAGGGGAAAAGAATCCCTGGTGCACCGCGGAACCTTCAAGAGACATCCAGACGGAAGTGGAAGACAGGAGGGTTGACCTTAACTAAGGGGACACAGGATATCGCAACCGGAAGAACCAGCAGCGCCGAGCAGCGGCGGAGCAGCCGGCGAAAATCCAGCACTGGATAATAGAGGAGCACCCAGCGGAGTACACGGTGGTGCTGCGGCGCAAAGAGCAGCACCCATCATGCCACTCCAGATGCCGTATACTCCGGGAGCAATGTGGCTGCCCCAATACTCTGGTGAGCCTAACACCCTTAATGACTTTATTACAAAAATACAAACTTACTATGTGATGTACCCCCTAACTGAAGCCCACCGTGTCGGTGTGATTACTGGACAATTAACTGGCAATGCACGGCGGGAGTTAGCGTCCTGGCCGGACACAGATAAGGACACTGTAGAGCATCTTGTAGCTGGACTAAAGGCAGCATTTGAATCTAGTGCTGACACCCAGGTTAAAATAAGGTTCTTTGAATGCCAACAAAAGCCCAGGGGACCGCGAGAGATTATGCCTTAAACTTGCAGGAAGCACTCAAAGCACTTAAACTAGCAGAACCTGCCTTAACCCCGGGAGCTGATAAAATGCTAATCGACCAGTCCATAGAGGGCCTCCTATCCCCTTCTCACAATGGACAGCTGAGTATGATGATCATCCAGAATCCTGAAATGTCATTTGCTGAGTTAAAAGATACAGCCATCTGTCTTCAGCAGGTAGAGGCACTCTGGGATCTGAACTTCACCCAAGGCTTCACAGCAGCACCCCAGCAGCCAGGAGTATCAGCAACATCGGCCAAGTCAGAGACTGCTGCTGAACACAGAGAGCCTATCTCTAATGAGGTCCTCAACCAAAAGCTAGATGTCATGACTGACACGGTTATTTCCATGGCTAAAGTCAAGGAGCTACGAGGATTCAAGCCTGCACCTAAGATCGAGTTGGCGACCAGCAAGGAGGATGTCCCATGCATGAGGCCCAGGAGGTACCAAGTGACGAGAGGACGACCCAGCGACCGCTACCGTGTTTCCCCGAAAGTAAGACAGGGTCTTACATTCTTTTTGTGGCCAAAAGTGGCCCCCTGTCTTACTTTCGGGGGGGGGCCTTACATTGAAGGCCCCACCATCCATCCATCCATCCACACACTGCAGCCATCCATCCACACATTCCCACACATACAGACAGACACATGCATACACATATATACACATATATACACACCATACACACCACACACACCACACACACACATAGCACTGCTTCTTACTGGGTCCGGTGTGGGGTCCCCGATGGTCCTGTGCTGTCCTCTGTGCTCCGGTCCGGTCCCTGAGATGATCCGCTGCCGTCCGCCGTGTTCCGGTGACGGTCCTAGGCTCCATGGTCCCTGCTCTTCCGGAGTTCAGGCCTAGCTCCGCCCAGGTCATAGTGTGGGCCAATCAGCATAGCGGCGCTCAAGCAAGCATCATTGCCTCTGACGTCAGCGCCGCTATGCTGATTGGCCCACAACCGGACCGGAGCACAGAGGACGGCACAGGACCATCGGGGACCCCACACCGGACCCGGTAAGAAGCAGTGCTATGTGTGTGTGTGGTGTGTGTGGTGTGTATGGTGTGTATATATGTGTATACATGTGTATGCATGTGTCTGTATGTGTGTATGTATGTATGTAAACCCCCCCCCCGTGTTTCCTCGATAGTAAGACCCCCCCTCCCCCTACCCTGCCTTACAATCGGGGGGGGTCTTACATTAGCAGACCCCCCGTCCCCCCCCCACTCTGTCTTACTTTCGGGGGGGTCTTACTATCGGGGAAACACGGTATCAGCCGGATGGACAGCCCATTTGCCACCATTGTCAGAAACCAGGTCACTTTGCCCGGAAATGTGCTTTAAACGAGGATCCCCTGGGCAGACAGCCCACTTCTCAGGGGTAAATTCTCAAGGTCCTTCAGCCTGGTATGACAGATTCGTGGGAGGATGTCCGGTCATCCCTATCGTGTTGGATGGCATTCCCTTTAATGCCTTGTTGGATACCGGGTCCCAGATAACATTGATTCCACATGTTCTATACAAAAGATACTGGATGATTCAGACATTAATAGTGGTCCAACTGACATTGTAGTGAACTTATGGGCTAGTAATGGTCAACTAATACCGCAAGTTGGGTTCAGAAAAATAATCATTCAGATTGGGAAGGTAGAATTGAAGAACCAGGGTATTATAATTGTAGATGTTGACCGGAGAGATCGTGAACCAGTAATGTTACTAGGAATGAATGTAATTGAAAAATGTTTTTCCGAGGTAATTACTGTCTTACAGTAGATCGTCGAGACTGCCAGAACCGCACAGCAGAGGCTTCTGCACAAGGAAATAAAAGCCCTGATGTTGAAACAACAGGTAGACATATCTGGAGATGAAATCGTCAGTGTACGAGTAAGTGATCCAATACCCATTGTAATACCTCCCAAAACTGAAATGTTGGTCTGGTGTAGAGCCGCAATAGGCATTAAAGGGCAAGATTATCAAGCCCTGGTAGAACCCGTGTACTCACACAGTAGACCCACTATACTAACAGCCAGAGGGGTAGTTGAAGTACACCGGGGAAGAGTGCCATTACGCCTTCTAAATTGCGGGGAGGATGAAATCACATTACCAAAGTATGCTACCGTGGCTAAATTGTTCACGATTGATAACAATGCCATCACAGCCTGCCATCACAGCCGTTGAGTCCTTGAACCCGTCAAGTCAGGCGGATGACAATGGTTCAGGGGAAAAGCTGGAGGATTGATGCCAAAAGCTACAATGTGGGTACCAGTTGTATACCTTCCCATCAAAAGCATGGAGTATACCGGGTAGTAAAAGAATATGAGCAGATATTCAGCAAACACCCGTTAGACTTTGGACAAAGCAAAGGTAACCATCAGCCTATAAAAGAGAGGTATAGACCAATACCACCCGCTCACTACCGAACCACTAAAGACATACTCAAATAAATGAAAACTGCAGGGGTAATAAGAGACCCTGGGCAGCACCTTTAGTGTTGGTTAGAAAGGACGGGACCATGAGAATGTGCATAGATTACCGACAGATCAACCTCATCACACATAAGGACGCATACCCATTACCTAGGATTGAGGAGTCATTAGTTGCATTAAAATCTGCTAACTACTTTTCTCCCCTTGATCTGACTAGTGGGTACTGGCAGGTTGCTGTGGCAGAGGCAGACAAGGAGAAGACAGCGTTTACTACGCCGATGGGCCTCTGTGAGTTCAATTATATGCCGTTTGGACTCTGCAACGCACCCGGACCCTTCCAACACCTGATGGAAAGCTGCCTAGGACATAAGAACTTTGAAACTGTCCTCCTGTACCTAGATGACATCATAGTCTACTCCAAGACGTATGAGCAACATCTACAAGACCTGGCAGAAGTGTTTGAGGCCTTATCCGAATACAGTATGAAAATCAAGCCATCCAAGTGCCACCTTCTCAAGCCATAAGTACAGTACCTGGGACACGTCATGAGTTCAGAAGGAGTAGCACCGGATCCTGATAAAGTCACCGTGATAAGGGATTGGCCAAGACCTACTAATGTGAAAGAAGTGAGGCAATTCCTGGGCCTGGTAGGCTATTACAGAAGATTTATCAGAGGGTTCACGAAGTTAGCAGCTCCCCTGCAAGACATCCTGGTAGGACAGTCAAAAAGGTCTTCAACCCGTAATCCTCCTTTCCAGTGGAGTGAAGAGAGGGAAGACTCCTTCAAAAAGCTAAAGTGTGCACTGACAGGAGAAGAGATCCTGGCATACCCGGATTACCATCAACCCTTCATTCTGTACATGGATGCCAGCAACGTGTGACTGGGAGCAGTACTGTCACAGAAGCAAGAAGGCAAAGAGAGAGTTACTGCCTTTGCAAGCAGGAAACTCCAGTCTACGGAAAGAAACCCTGAGAATTACAGTTCTGTCAAGTTAGAACTACTGGCAGTAGTTTAGGCTGTAACTGAGCGTTTCAAGCACTACCTGGCAGCTGCAGAATTCACCATCTACATGGATAACAACCCGTTGACTCACCTGGACTTAGCAAAATTAGGTGCATTGGAGCAGCAATGGATAGCCCGGCTGTCTAACTACAATTTTGTCATCAAATATTGGGCAGGCCGCAAGAACGGAAACGCAGATGCCTTATCCCGGATGCCACACCTGAAAGACATGGAAGAGGAACCAGAGGAGGTAGAAGAAATTGAGCTACCGGCCTTTCACCGTTCTAAGGTAGAAAAGTATCAACCCGGCATCTACCAAAGACAACAGGAGGCAAATGTTAACCCGTTAGCACACCATGGATGGGCTGACACCCAAGATAAAGACCCAACTGTGAAGCTAGTGAAAGAACTGCTTACACAACAAGGTGTGTACCCTAATCAGAATGCTCTAGCAGAGACCCAACAACTCTGGAAGGAGAGAAGCAAATTGTTCCTGTATCAAGGGAAGCTCTATAGAAGGCACACCAACCCTAAAACACATGAACTAGTCTGGCAGATAATCGTACCCAAGAGAGACGTCAAAATGGTCTTAGCAGCCTACCACGACGGTGCAGATCATTTTGGATGGAAGAAGTTGGAAGTGCTCTTAAGAGAGAGATTCTACTGGGTTGGCATGAGAAAGTCAATTGAAGATTGGTGTAGAATATGTGGCCCGTGCAAACTAAGAAGAAAATATCAGCAGAGAGCCCCACTCTAGTCCATAGTAACCAAGCAACCACTTGAGTTAGTTGCGTTAGACCACGTCTAGTTGTCACCAAGCCGGTCAGGCTATGTCTATGCCTTAACCATCGTGGATCATTACTCTCGCTTCTTAGTGTTGGTACCCGTCAAGGACCTGACAGCGAAGACAGCTGCAAGAGCATTTCAGACATATTTCTGTAGACCTCATGGCTACCCGGAACAAGTCCTTGCAGATCAAGGTCCAGCTTTTGAATCAGAGATTTTCCAGGAGTTCTGCAACATGTACGGCTGTAAGAAGATCTGCACGACAGCCTATCATCCCCAAACCAAAGGCTTATGCGAAAAGATGAACCATATTGTGATTGACATGTTGAAAACATTACTAGAGTCAGAGAGAAATCAATAGCCAGAGAAATTACTCGACTTGGTAGACTTGTACAACCACGTCCCGGTGAGTTCTACAAACTGCACCCCAGCACTTAAGCGTGCAAGACCTGGTAAGCTGCCAATTGATTTAGATATGGGAATTCTAAAACCTGATGCAGAAGTTGAAGAACTCAGTTGGGATACCCTACGTCAACAGCAGTATCGCCAAGTACAGGAGTGCGTAGAGAAAAATCATCAGCAAGCTAGAGCAAGACAAGAGAGAACCTTTAACCAATGTGCTCAAGCAACTCCATTACAACCCGGTGAGCAAGTTCTCAAGAGAAAGAGACACACCAACAAATTGGATAATCAGTGGGAAACCACCCCATACACTGTCTTACCATCCAATTTAGACAATGCTAAAATGTGTCTAATAAGTAAAGACGAAGGAAGAACGTCAGCAGTTGTGTCAAGAGACCATCTTAAACCATGTCCTGAAACCCTGAAGACACCAGAAGTAACAGTATCCGTACAGGTCCAAACTGTCAAAGAAGAAGATGAAGTATTCCATACCGTTCTAGGAGATTTCCCCAAAACATGGCCAAATTACTGTGGAGCAGTTGTTCCCAATGACTGCTTTCCCTCCAATGGTTGAACCAACAACAGAACCCATACAACCAGAAGTCCCAAGACCTGACGAACTGGAAGTCGAGCCTGAAGAGGAAGAACCAATTCCTGGTCCCAGTAAGCTTGCCAGTCCTACAGTCAGATCTCCATCCTCAATAGTACCAGACACTCCAAGTAGGTACACGTCCACCCACACCATCAGGCTAAGTACACCCAGTACACCAGCATTACGCAGATCAGAGCGTAGTACCAAGGGTCAGATACCGGCTAGGTACAAAGATTGAAATGTAAAATTAAATGTGAAATGTAACTATGTTTGTGTAAATGTAAATTGAACCCGTTACTGTGTAAAGTGTATAGAAAGGGTGAGAGTAGCTTGGTGTTAGGTGGCAGCCACGGAGAGTAAGAACTTGGCCTTTTATGCGGTGACCCGAGGGCCTAGAGGCCTACTGCACTTGTAACCAGAGACACCCGTACATGTTTATATTTATTTTGCAACGTTTAAAAAGCCCAGTACCTACAGAGATTATACTGTACAAACTTCTTCCATGTTCTTGAACTTTTCTTATTTATTTATGGACCATACTACCACGGACTGGTTGTGTTAAAAACTCTCTTGTAAATATTTATCAGCCCGGAGGCAATAGACTAAACCTCCGGAAGGACTGCTATTTTGAACTTTTAGACTCTTTTTGAGCATTTTAGTGTTTTTTGTACTTTAATTTTTCACTGTAAAAATTAACTGTATTATTAACTCTTTGTTTTTCTATAGTCCCGGAGTACTGTCTTTCACTAAGGGGGAATGTGGCACCCCAGGGGATAAAGGGAACCTGACCCCTCCAAATGACCCCCAACTCTATTGATACCTGTCCCTGAACCCTTAAAGATCATTAGCAGCGGTCCTTTTGTGTAAAAAAAGCGTTCAGTAACATTGTGAAAAACGGTATTATAAACTTATATGTCAGGGACTTCTTCACATTGAAAAAGTCTCACAGGGCGTTCCCTGTGAGACTCTAAGCCCTCCTGACGCGCTCATTATCACGCCCCAATGGGCGTGATACCTAATCCTAATCCATGCGCGGCTTGTCGGCTTACACCTAAAGGGTGTACACACGTCACAAGGATCGGAGGTGACGCAAATAGTGTCACACTGGCTATAAAGCCTAAATCATGCAAGATCTAAAATACCTTATGACATTCACTTTAAACATTTAATAAAACTTCATAATTTGTGTGGCATTAATAATGGAATTAATTATAATATTCTACATACTATTAGTTCTATTGATTACAAAGTGGCAGAATATGTGATTATAATATACTGACTACACTGTGTCCTAATGTATATACAACCAGTGATCAGCTGTCATCTGTGTCATCTGTTCTACACCAAGTGATCAGTTTTCCTGCAGCGCCACCCCAGGTGAAAACAAGCATTATACAGATGTCCAATGCAAATTGTCTCTTCACAGAGATTGAGAGAATGTAAACTCTAGCACCACCTATTTGAAGTAGCAATACTAAAAGTCAATATTGACCCTTTAACAAGCCTTTTCATGTGACCAAGGATATAAAAGCCAAACCAGAATCTCAATTTGCTGACATGGTGTTTCGAGGTATTTGTTCCTCATCAGCGCAAAGTAAGAGATCTCATTTGCCTAGGTGAAAGGTCAAGACTGGGATCTAAGTGGTAAGGTGTTTCCTTGTGGAGAATGGCATACCAGTATGTGGAAACGTATGCTCCCCTGGGAAATATGCTACTTGTCTCTTCAGAGAGGAAGTAGACTTAAACTGTAGCACCACCTAGTGGAAGTAGCATTCCTAAAAGTCAATATCGACCCTTTAATGAGCCTTGTCATATGACCTAGGATGTAAAAGCCAAAGCAGAATCATGCTGCGATGTCCCAGTGACCCGATCAACGATCGGGATCTCTGGGACATCACTATCTGATCGCTGGTGAGCTGTCACAAAAGCAGACTCACCAACGATCAGCGACCAGTCAGAACGCTGGTAACCAGGGTACACATCAGGTAACTAAGCATAGCGCTGCGCTTAGTTACCTGATGTTTACCCTGGTTACCTGTGTCAGCGTGTGCTGTGCGGCACTGGGCATCGGCTGGGAGGTTGTTGATCGTTGGTCTCCTGCTGTCACAGACGCTGATGCTGGCCGCCTAGCGGGAGACCAACAATCGAAAAACGGCCCTGGCCATTCCTCAACGATCAGCAAGCTGATGCTGATCGTTGCGGGATGTCACACGCAGCAGCATCGCTACGAAGTCGCTAACGATGTCGACACATGTAATCCGTCCTTTATGCATCAATGTGCCAGGTTCTCCAGAGAAGGAGAAGCTTTTTGAAGCCTCTCTCCTGAGGATAGATAAGAGTCCTGAATCAGGACCTCACTTGAGTAACTCAGTATCTGGGCTTTGTAACACAAGTAATCTTTGACTCCTGGATTAATAGATTTTTAAAATTTAAGCAGTAGCATTTGTGTCACTCCATAAAGACCATAAGTAGTCGCTGATATTCTGTGATACATGGAAGGAGAACAAGCAGGTAAGAACCATGTGTTCAGATAGTTAAGGCAGTCTCCACAGGGATCCCTGTCACGGAGTCCATTAAGTTGTAGTTGGTAGAATTCATGTTTTTCCATTTATATCAGACTGCAAGACAACTGTTTTCATAGTTATACATGATGTATAATAGGAAAAACAGAACATACATTTGTGTATGCAGGAGATATTAAAGGAGTAGTGATGAGCGAGTATGCTTGTGACTACTCGGTACTCGCACGAGTATCACTGTACTCGGGCTACTCGGCGAGTACCGAGTAATCTCGCGATACTCGTGCTGTACTCGGGGACCTCATCCCTGCATGTTGGCGCTCTTTAGAGAGCCAGCCCACATGCAGGGATTGGCTGGCAGACCACTGCAATGCCACAGCCATGTTAGTTGTGGCATTGCAGAGATTGGCCGTCCCGCATAGCGTGACCGAGCCTTTATAAGACCCGGCCACGATGTGCTCTGCACACAGCCATCCAGACAGTAAGTGTAGGGAGAGTGTCTGCTGCTGCTTAGGGACAGATTTGCGGCCCTCATAGATAGATCCGAAGCAGGGCTGCAAACTGCTGCTGACCACAACAGTCCTTCTCAGGACTAATCTAGGAGGATATAGGCAGGGTGATCCAGATCGGAGTCCAAGCTTTCCAGTGACCAGAACAGTCCTCAGGAGACTGTTGGAGCTGACTAGCTCTATACAGGCAGGGTCTAATATCCAGCTTTCCTGTGACCAGAACAGTCACCAGACTGTTGTACTTGACTAGCTCTATACAGGCAGGCTCTAATATCCAGCTTTCCTGTGACCAGCACAGTAACCAGACTGTAGTACTTGACTAGCTCTATACAGGCAGGCTCTAATATCCAGCTTTCCTGTGACCAGAACAGTCACCAGACTGTAGTACTTGACTAGCTCTATACAGGCAGGCTCTAATATCCAGCTTTCCTGTGACCAGAACAGTCACCAGATTGTAGTACTTGACTAGCTCTAAACAGGCAGGGTCTAATATCCAGCTTTCCTGTGACTATAACAGTCACCAGAATGTAGTACTTGACCAGCTCTATACAGGCAGGCTCTAATATCCAGCTTTCCTGTGACCAGAACAGTCACCAGACTGTAGTTCTTGACTAGCTCTATACAGGCAGGGTCTAACATCCAGCTTTCCTGTGACCAGAACAGTCACCAGACTGTTGTACTTGACTAGCTCTATACAGGCAGGCTCTAATATCCAGCTTTCCTGTGACCAGAACAGTCACCAGACTTTAGTACTTGACTAGCTCTATACAGGCAGGCTCTAATATCCAGCTTTCCTGTGACCAGAACAGTCACCAGACTGTTGTACTTGACTAGCTCTATACAGGCAGGCTCTAATATCCAGCTTTCCTGTGACCAGAAGAGTCACCAGACTGTTGTACTTGACTAGCTCTATACAGGCAGGGTCTAATATCCAGCTTTCCTGTGACCAGAACAGTCATCAGACTGTAGTACTTGACTAGCTCTATACAGGCAGGCTCTAATATCCAGCTTTCCTGTGACCAGAACAGTCACCAGACTGTTGTACTTGACTAGCTCTATACAGGCAGGCACTAATATCCAGCTTTCCTGTGACCAGAACAGTCACCAGACTGTAGTACATGACCAGCTCTATACAGGCAGGCTCTAATATCCAGCTTTCCTGTGACCAGAACAGTCACCAGACTGTAGTACTTGTCTAGCTCTATACAGGCAGGGTCTAATATCCAGCTTTCCTGTGACCAGAACAGTCACCAGACTGTTGTACTTGACTAGCTCTATACAGGCAGGCTCTAATATCCAGCTTTCCTGTGACCAGAACAGTCACCAGACTTTAGTACTTGACTAGCTCTATACAGGCAGGCTCTAATATCCAGCTTTCCTGTGACCAGAACAGTCACCAGACTGTAGTACTTGACTAGCTCTATACAGGCAGGCTCTAATATCCAGCTTTCCTGTGACCAGCACAGTCACCAGACTGTAGTACTTGACTAGCTCTATACAGGCAGGGTCTAATATCCAGCTTTCCTGTGACCAGAACAGTCACCAGACTGTAGTACTTGACTAGCTCTATACAGGCAGGCTCTAATATCCAGCTTTCCTGTGACCAGCACAGTCACCAGACTGTAGTACTTGACTAGCTCTCTACAGGCAGGCTCTAATATCCAGCTTTCCTGTGACCAGAACAGTCACCAGACTGTAGTACTTGACTAGCTCTATACAGGCAGGGTCTAATATCCAGCTTTCCTGTGACTAGAACAGCCACCAGACTGTAGTACTTGGCTAGCTCTATACAGGCAGGGTCTAATATCCAGCTTTCCTGTGACTAGAACAGTCACCAGACTGTTGTAGCTGTATACAGGAAAAATGCGCAAGGGCGTTGGCAAGGGACAAGGAAGTGGACGTGATGGTGGTGCAGGCAGAGGCCGAGGTCGTGTGCAAGCACTAATTTCGCAATAACAAAGTGGCACATCTACTTGCTCGCACATCCTGTCTGACATTCTTGGGGCCCGCAGCAGTACACCGCTCTTGAACCAAGACCAGTGTCAACAGGTTGTTACTTGGATAGCGGATAATGCTTCAAGTCAGATTGGCAGCTCCACAAATACCCTGTCTTCCACACGGTCAAGTGTCAGTAGCCATGATACTGCACCGCACATTTCCCAACCTGATCCTCCTTCCTACCACCAGGCCGAGTACACGTCCACGGACATTACTGATCCCACACTAGGATACTCGGAAGAGCTGTTCACGTATCCATTCGCAGAATCTGGCCTCTCACCAGCTCCTGTTGAAGTGGGTGATGAGATGGAATGTACAGATGCCCAAATATTTGAGCAGCCACGTTCTCACGAAGGGAACGTTGGCAACATGTCTCAACAAGGGGTGGACGATGATGAGACACAATTGTCAGTTAGTCAGGAGGAGGATCAGGGTGCGGAAGAGGAAGACAACGTGGTGGATGATCCAGTAGCTGACCCAACCTGGCAGGAGGATATGCAGAGTGAGGACAGCAGTGCACAGGGGGAGGGAGGCATAGCATCCCAACAGGCAGTAAGAAGTAGGGTCGTGTCCGCAGGCAGAAGGCAGGCTACCGTTCCCCGGAACAACAACACGACACAAGGTGCCTGTGCAAATGTTAGGTCTTCCCGAGTCTGGCAGTTTTTTAAGTTGGCTCCAGATGACTCTAAAAAGGCCATTTGCAACACCTGCCATGCCAGCATCAGTAGGGGTACGAAAACTAGCAGCCTGACCACCACCAGCATGATCAGGCACATGTCAGCCAAGCACCCGACTTTGTGGGAAGTACAACAGAGTCGAGGAGCGGTGCTTGCTGATGTCAATGCTACGTCTTCGAGTGTTGTGTGTTCGAGCCAATCCCCTGTCCATGCTGGCCGCGAACAAGCCTCCGGCCCTGCACCTGACGTTGGCCACGCACAAATAACACCATCATCAAGCACGTCCTTGTCCCAGCGCAGCGTTCAATTATCCATTCAGCAAACCTTTGAACACAGGCGCAAATACGCTGCCAACGCCCCACATGGCACAGTCTTAAATTATCACATTTTGCGACTGCTTGCGCTAGAAATGTTACCTTTCCGGCTGGTGGAGACGGAAGCATTCCGCGACCTGATGGTGGCTGCTGTCCCACGTTACTCGGTCCCCAGCCGCCACTATTTCTCCAGATGTGCCGTCCCCGCATTGCATAACCACGTGTCACAAAGCATCACACGTGCCCTGAACAACGCTGTTTCAGCCAAAGTCCACCTAACCACAGACACGTGGACAAGTGCTTGTCGGCAAGGCCGCTACATCTCCTTGACGGCACACTGGGTTAATATTGTGGAAGCTGGGACCCAGTCTGAGTGAGGGACGGAACACGTCCTTCCCACACAAAGGATTGCAGGCCCTACCTCAGTCAGGGTTTCACCCACACTCTACAGCACCGGAATGTCATGCTCCTCAGCCTCCTCCTCCTCCTCCTCCTCCTGCGCATCCTCAGCCACTTTACCCTCCACACCAGTCCCAAGCTGGAAGCACTGCAGCACAGCCTCTGCGAAGCGGCAACAGGCTGTGCTGAAGCTAATATGCATAGGTGACAAACCCCACAATGCAGAAGAGGTGTGGACAGCTCTGAAACAGCAGTTAGATCACTGGATCACACCTCTGAACCTAAAGCCAGGAAAGGTCGTGTGTGACAATGGCCGGAACCTGGTGGCAGCTTTGAGGCGAGGTCAGCTGACGCATGTTCCATGCGTGGCCCATGTGCTCAACCTGGTGGTTCAGCGGTTTCTAAAGTCATACCCAGAGCTGTCTGATCTGCTGGTAAAAGTTCGCCGCCTGTCTGCACATTTTCGCAAGTCACCTGCTGCTTCAGCCGGCCTTGCCGGCTTTCAGCGCCATTTGCGTCTTCCGGCCCACAGACTGGTGTGTGATGTCCCCACGCGTTGGAATTCAACTCTGCACATGTTGGTCAGGATATGTGAGCAGAAGAGGGCAGTTGTTGACTACCTGCATCACCTAAGCCGTCGGGAAATGGGTCAAACTCCACACATAACACCTGAGGAGTGGAGATGGATGTCCGACCTATGTACCGTCCTCCAAAACTTTGAGGACTCCACCAAAATGGTGAGCGGCGATGACGCCATTATTAGCGTCACCATACCGCTACTCTGCCTTCTAAAACGGTCTCTGCTGAAGAACAAAGAGGATGCTTTGCAGGTGGAGCGCGATGACTTGGAGCGAGAAACAGTAGTGGGTGTGGGTGATAACACACAGCCCAGCCTCATCTCATCACAACGTGCAGTGGAGGACTATGACGAGGAGGAGGATGAAGACATGGAGCAACTCTCTGGCCAAATTGAGGACATGACATGCACACCAGCCATACCCTCGTTTCAGCATGGCTGGCCAGAGGACAGGGGAGATGAGGAGGAGGAGGAGGACAGCATGTTCAGTCATCATGTTGGTCAGGATACTGAAGTGATGGCTGTTAAGAGTCTGGCGCACATGGCTGACTTTATGGTAAGCTGCCTGGCTCCTGACCCTCGCATTCAGAACATCTTGGCCGACAATCAGTACTAGTTGGCAACACTCTTAGACCCACGCTACAAGGAGAACTTTATGTCTCTCATTCCTGAGAGGTCAGCCAAAATGCAGCAGTTCCAGAAGGCCATAGTCACGGAAGTAGGCAAAGCATTCCCCTCACAAAACGCTAGCGGCATAGGTCAGGAATCGGTGGACAACCAAGGCGTACAGCCGAGAGGGGCACAAGTCCAATCTGCCAGAGGTAGAGGAACAGTCTTTACGATGTGGGACAGTTTTCTCAGCCCCTCACGTACCACAGCCCCTGAGGTGCGGGGTAGTGCCACAAGAAATGCTACGTTTGGCCAGATGCTGAAGGAGTACCTTGCAGATCGAACAACTGTACTGCGACATTCCTCTGTGCCTTACAATTACTGGGTCTCCAAGCTGGAAACGTGGCATGAATTGGCTCTCTACGCCTTGGAAGTCCTGGCCTGCCCTGCCGCTAGCTTTTGTCAGAGCGTGTTTTCAGTGCCGCAGGTGGAATCATTACTGATAAACGCACCCGCCTGTCAACTGAAAATGCTGACAGGCTGACTCTGATCAAGATGAACAAGGGTTGGATTGAACCAGACTTCACCACACCACCAACAAATGACAGCGGAATTTAAATTTTGTTATGGGAATTTGCCATGTACCTCCACTCACCCATGGGTACACACTTCTGGACTTTGGCTAATCGCTGGACTGCTCCTCCTTCTCCTCATGTGCCACCATGATGACCGTTACAATAGTTAGGCTGTTGTTTCAGGTATACCCCCAGTGGTAAATTTTTTCGCCCATTCTTTTAGAATGGGCATTACAACGACAGGAGTCCCGCTCCTTTTATATGGCAAAAATGTTTTGAGGCCCTCATGCACGTTTCTATCCAGGGACAATGTGGAGCCTCCCAATTTTTGGCTGCCCTGCCAAAGGGCTATACTACAATACACCCACTCCAGGTTTACAGGCCCTCATGCATGTCTGTATGCATGGGTCATTGTTGAACCCAATTTTTAGCTGCCCTTCCAGAGGGCTATACTACAATACACCCACTTCAGGTGTACAGGCCCTCCTGCACGTCTCTATCCAGGGACAATGTGGAGCCTCTCAATTTTTGGCTGCCCTGCCAAATGGCTATACTACAATACACCCACTTCAGGTTTACAGGCCCTCCTGCACGTCTCTATCCAGGGACAATGTGGAGCCTCCCAATTTTTGGCTGCCCTGCCAAAGGACTATACTACAATACACCCACTCCAGGTTTAGAGGCCCTCATGCATGTCTGTATGCATGGGTCATTGTTGAACCTCCCAATTTTTAGCTGCCCTTCCAGAGGGCTATACTACAATACACCCACTTCAGGTTTACAGGCCCTATTGCACGTCTCTATCCAGGGACAATGTGGAACCTCCCAATTTTTGGCTGCCCTGACAAAGGGCTATACTACAATACACCCACTTCAGGTTTACAGGCCCTCCTGCACGTCTCTATCCAGGGACAATGTGGAGCCTCCCAATTTTTGGCTGCCCTGCCAAAGGGCTATACTACAATACACCCACTTCCTTACAATTGGCACTTCAGGTTTACAGGCCCTCATGCACGTCTCTATCCAGGGGCATTGATGAACCTCCCAATTTTGGACTGCCCTGGCAAAGGAAAATACTACAATAGACCCAGTTCCTCAAAATGGGCACATTATGTCAAGACAGGGCTTCATGTACGTCTCTTCTCAGGGACATCGGAGTGCCGCACAATGTTTTCACGTAAAATCTTTCATGTAATCACAAAAAGTAACATACACCAGCTGTATCTCACTATTGGGTATGTGCCCTTAACATTTCCACCCTGAATATTCATTTTGGTATCATTTTGGAAGGTTTTCTGGTGACTCCGTAAAATTGGCGTGAAACTCGGACAACATTGTTCACAGCTGTGACTTTTGAGTGAGAAATGCTTCCAGGGGTCTTCCCCATGGTGTTGCCATGTCATTTCAGCACTCTTCTGACACTTTTGTGACATTTTTAGGGTTTTTCCATGCTGCCGGCAGTCATTTCATAAAAATACTCGTGTCTCCCATAGGATAACATTGGGCTCGTTACTCGGGCCGAGTACACGAGTATCTCGGGATGCTCGGCCCGAGCTTCGAGCACCCGAGCATTTTAGTACTCGCTCATCACTATAAAGGAGATGTCTGGCTCAACTTATTGATTACCTATCCATGGGATAAGTCATCAATGTCAGATCAGTGGGAGTCTGACAGCCATCATCCCTACCGATCAGCAATTATTTACGGCACTGGTGGCTGGATATGAATACTTTGAACTGAGCTGTAAAACCCTATTTAATGTGCACTAGCCGCTGCTGGGCACTGCAGAACAGCAACTGTGGCACCCTGCAGGGCAGGCCACCACCAGAGGTACTGCACTCCTCCATTAGAGGGAGAGTTGTGCCTCTGCTCTCCATGTGCTGGGATGGCGCAGTTGAGCTTCATGCACACCCAACACTTAGGACCCTGGGACGGTGGGTGGACGAGATGGGAGGACCCAAGCATAGCTGGGAGGGAAAAGAGAAGTAGGAGAAGTGCAGGAGTAGTAGAAGTGAGGAGAGAAGGAAGCAGTAAGGAGGAGGAGGTGTTAGCTCCTGTGGGCTGGAGCACGGTCAAGTTCACCCGTGGAGGGAACAACCAACAGGTGTGGAGCAAGAACAGAGCCCTTGGGGTACGGAACGAGACATAAATCTCCATACGCCCATATCTGGCGAGAGAACAGAGGGGCTGGTGGGCTGGTGGATGACACAGGGAACCGGCCCTGAACACTGTGCGGATACTGTAGGCCCAAATATTTGAAACCGGAGGCCCCAAGTTCCTAATGGGAGCTGTGGGCGAACACCCAACACAACTTGGAGAAGACGGACAAACTAGGGAGCAGTATCAGGAAGTGGTACAACTGAGCACACGTGGCTGTCGGTACCTGAGCTCTGTGTGCGGAGGCGCTGAGAGGAGCAGAGATACTAACTTATAGTGCTGAGAGACCACCAGAGAAAGGAACACCCAGAAAGAGAGATTCAGGAACACCAAAAGGGGCTCAACTGCACTATCCTGGTTCTGGAGACAACGCTGAATCGGAGCTTGGCCATGCTGAAACAACTGAGTAAAAGTAACGGAACTCCAGCAGTGGTGGGTGAGACTTTTCTTAGAGGCAACCACCGGCTGCAAAGGCCGCATGAAACACCGGAGTGCTGAAGACCTAACTAACATCTGTCAAGGTACAAACTGACTTCTCCTTCACGTTGCCCTGTGGAACGAAACCATCCAAGCTGCCGGTGATCATCCCTGGAGGTTCTGAAGCAGCGGCCGCGCAACGCAGGTGGCATCACGAATACCCCCTTTTCCTTTCATTCCCCCCGTCATTTGAACTTTTAATTGACACCGCCAGGGTCACGGAGCCGGATGGCCACCTTGACATCCCCAAGAAAGAACCGTAAGAACTGGCCCAGTAACAAGTACCCTGGAGTGGGCATGTCACAACTATTCAGAAGAAGAATAGGAGCAATTCTGTAGTACCTGGCAGTGGGTACAGCAGAAGAATAGGAGCTGTTCTGTAGTACCTGGCAGCAGATACAGCAACCTACCTGTGGATGAGCTGCTCTAGTCCTGATGGTTTGCATAGGATCTTTTGTTCATTCTGGGTTCATTGACAATAACTTTAAAGTTATAAAAGTAGGGGAAGACTCAAAACAACTTTCCAGTTGTTACATATAGTAAGAGGAAGCAATCAGCTCAGCCAAATCCACTCTCAGGAAGGAAAGACAGGAGCTCCAGGAAGACCGCCCCTGATGGTGGATGGAGGAATATGTGACTGTTCTTATAGGTGCAGTACATCTCATACCCCTCTAGATGGCACTGGTGTCTCTTTTATCTAAAATGTCTCTCCCCCATCATAACTAAACATCTATGTACCAGCTGCATTATCAGCTCATTCTATGTCCCCCCTCATCACTAAGAAGAATGCAGAAAAGACCGCTGGGGTGGAAATATAATGAGGACGCAAACAATTTATAAATATACAATTTTTTCATTGATTTATCTCTGACGTAGACAACGATACGTTGTTTATAGGGAAGGATTGCTATAGAGTCACGCTTCTGGGGTCAGGTCCTTTCTCGTGTCTCTGCTCCACTTCCTTCTGTGCTATTTCTGTGCCTGACCTTGTTTCCTGCAGGGCTCAGCTAGATTTACTGAAAAAATACCAATGCCGTTGCTGCCATCTAGTGGGAAAACTGCAGATTGCAAGAATCAGAAACTGATTAAAAAGTGAATTTATACTACTTCTTGACATTCAGATCATAATAAGGGAGCAGGAAGTTTAGGTATCTCTCCTAAGGGGTCTGAATCAGTTTAGAGGTAACTTGGGTGCTAAATGGGTTTGGGTATCCTGCCTGGAGTCTGAATGAGTTTAAGCATCAGGTTTAGGGTCAAAATAGGTTTAGGAATCAGACTTGGGGAATGAATGTAGGGATCTGGCTTGGGGAATGAGTTTAGGGACCTGTCAATCAGTTTAGGGATCTGGCTTCTTTTCTTTAATGAGTTTAGGGTTCTTGTTTGGAGTCCAAATGAGTTTAGGAGTCTTGGATCTTAATTTTTGGGTCTGGACTGAATAATGTAGGCATCTTGTCCGTGGCGTAACTTCAGGCTCAGGGGACCTGATGCGAAAGCTCCAACGGGGCCCCCAATTATTGCAGATCTTTAAAAGTATTAGTCTTTTTCTATGGGCCAAAGGGACAGAGATCACTGAAAGGCGTCTGAAATAATAAAGTTGTTACTTTGATACTATACTTTGCATTTGCTATGAGACAGTTCATTATGGCAACAAATAGTAAGTTGAGCAAACACTATTCTGTTTATTATCCTGAACAATATATGACTAACCCAGGGTTGTATGGGAACTCGGGTGTCTGGGCCCTGCTGTGGTTGGGATGTCACTGGTGGCCTGCTCAGACCTGTAGCCCTGGTGGTCAACTGGTAAAGAAGTTGGGGAATGGTACTAAAGAGTTTGAAAGTTTGTCGTGACGCCACCTGTGGCTTCCGGTGATTGCACCATCGCTGCCTTGGGCCTCCAGGGATGATGTACGGGCAGCTAGGTTTTGAAGCTCCCCACAGGTGGAGCTGGGTCCCCGGAGCTCTGGTAGTAGATGGTTAGGGATGAAAGCAGGGAATTGGCATTGCTGGCAGGCAGCTGGAATAGTCTCAATAGATGGCAGGGTCAGGGGTAGAGGAATAGACACACACACCGGAGATTGATTCTTTACCTTTTACTTGTGGAATTGCAGGTAAAAGTCCAGTACACTGCCGGGTGTTCAGGAAGCACTTCTGGATCTCCACAGTGAGTGGGTATAAGGCCTCCTCGTCACTTTTCCCTTGTGTGAAGCCCCTGCCCTGTATGGAACTTGGCTGGCCTCCTATGCTCTCCTATCACCTGTGCTGTGTTGGGTAACTCTCATTGGACTGCCGCTATAGACTCTCTTGCGGTGCCTGGCTCCTTTGTTGGTGGCTGCACAGATGCCCAGGAGACTGAAGTCTCCATGGAGAACCGGTATTCTCTGCTGGGCTGGGTGCTCTCCTGCAGACTCAGACTCTGGTGTCCGAGGTGCTTTCTGGAGTGAACCAAGATGGCTCCTTGATCCCCAGGCTGCTACTTCTCTGTTGTTCCTACGTCTCGCCTTCGACCCCACTCTTGGGTCCCTGCAATAGCTAGACTGATGGCTGTTCAGTTGACTCTGGCTCAGGTCTAGCGCAGCTCTGACCACCAAGACTGCACACTCTGTCTAACTTTGCCCCCAGCACCAGTATTTATAGGGGATCTTGCCTAAGGGAAGCAAGTTGAACTCCCCCTACTGGGTTGGGGTGGAAGGTGCTGTTTGCACTTGTGTACCCACTGTGGAAACCCATCCATGCTGTAGGTGAGTCTGTGGTTACCTGTGTGAGCAGGGCACCACATTCCTACTAGGTAAGGTCAGTACTCCTGGACTGAGAAACATTTTTGTTTAACAGTGAAATAACAGTTTTCAACAACAATAACGACTGGTAACATATGTACAGAGTTTCAAAAATTTACAAAAAACACTGAAAAAATAGTAAAATAAGTGCAGTCCATACAGCACTAGTCCATCCGCCGCAGCTGAAAAGTAAGTTTTTGTCACAACCAGTCCTGTGACTATGGACTTTTAAATTGAAAAAACAGGGGAAAGGCCAGAGAAAATGTCTTTTAAGAGTCTTTACAGTATAGTCTCTGTAAGCTCCAGGTAAAAAAGGGTTCAAAGTCTTTCAAAAGTTCAACAAAGTCCAAACAGGTAACTCTCTGTAGGCTTAAAAGTTCAGAATACACAACAACATTTACTACGGGTGCCTCGGCGTAGGAGTCCTAGGTACTGCAGGGACCTCTACCGGTCATAAGCACTGTAGGCCTCCTGGCCCTGGGGTCACCTATTGGCCAAGATTTTGCTCTCCCTAGACAGCTCCTTACGCCAAGTCCACTCACCCCTTTTTCTGATGTTGTGTACCTGGTGTGACCTGTTTTAGCCTATTCTTCACCCTTCTGTACAGTACTATTTACATTATAACCTGTCGTAAGGCTATATTCACTGTGCCAAATCTCCATACCTCGACAGGGGTTGACCTTGTGTGCTGCGACTAGTTCTACACACTACTGGTGTGGATGTCTCAGGTTATGTATTTTGAGAGGTATGTGATGCAGGTAAGTTAGGTAAGTGTCAGCGTGGCCTTGGTCTCACTAAAGGACTAGCAGGTGCACCAATTGTAGAATCCTCTGGTTCTCTAACAACGTGTTTTTCTTCCTGAATTTCCAAAGTGGAGTCTTGAACTCTTGGTTCCTCTTGGGGTTGATAGAAATGGATTACTGGGACTATCACTGCTCCTTCATGTTGAGGACAATCTTCAGTGAAGTCTCCAAGTATTATAGAAATTACTTTTTTCTTTTGGTTCTTTGTATTGATTGAGAGGTTCATAGGTCCCTTCTTCTTCCTCTTCTCAGGGTTCTTGGATTTTCAATGCTTCCGGGCAATTCTTTAAGTGGTCTCTTGATACTGTTTGGAGTGTTTTTTCTCCATCTTTACTGATTAAGCAGACTTTGGAGTTGTCAAAGCTGGAGTGCAACGCAGTATATGGTTTTTGTTCCCACTGGTCATCAAGTTTGTGTCCTCTTCTTTTTCTTTTAAGCACAATACTTCCGGGTAGTATAGGTTCGGCTTGTGCACTTTTGTTGAAGTCTCTTTCTTGTTTTTGTCTAAACTCTTCAGAGGATATCTTAAACGCAGGATTGGACTAATTTGTACTGTTCCAGATGATTGATGTTCCAGTCAGAATTGTGGGTATCTGCTTTTGGTTCGATGACTCCCATTTCCAAGTTTACTGGTAGTTTTCCAGAGCGTGCTGTCATGAGATAAGCCAGTGTACAGTTAGTTGAACTCACAGGAATGTGGTTGTACATGTCCAGATCAGGCAGCTTTTCAGGCTATTTGTTTCTTTCTTCTAGAGGCAGTATCTTCAGCATGTCAATGACAATGTTATTCATCTTTTCGTATAAACATTTGATTGTGGATGGTATGGTGTGGTTCTTATCTTTTTACACCCATAAAGTTGAGAGAATTCTTGAAAGATTTCAGCTTCGAATGCAGAACCTCTATCAGTCAGAACTTGTTCTGGATAACCAAATGGTCTACAAAAGACAGTCTGAAAGGTCTTTGCAGCTGTTGCAGCGGTAAGGTCTTTTACTGGAGCTACCATCAGGAATCTTGAATAGTGATCTACCATGGTTAAGGCATAGGTATAGCCTGTTCTGCTTGGAGTTAGCTTCACATAATCCAAAGCTACTATCTGGAGTGATTGCGTTGTGACGATGGATTGAAGTGGTGCTCTTTGACTCTCTTGGTCTTTCCTTCTTAGGTTACATGGTCCACAGTCTTTACATCATTTTTCTATGGATCCTCTCATGCCAACTCAATAAAATCTGCCTTTGAGCATCATCTCCAACTTTTTCCACCCGAATTGTCCTGTTTGATTCTGGTAAGCAGTTAGCACCATCTGAATGTCTTTTCGGGGTACCACGATTTGCCAGACCATTTCATGGGTTCTGGGATTAATGTATCTTCTGCAGAGTTTATCCTGGTAGATGAATAGCTTACTCCTTTCGTTCCACAGATGTTTCGCTTCTGGTGGAGGATTTGAAGGTAATTTGGAGGACTCCTGAGTTATCAGTCCTTTGATCAAGTTGATGGGTGGGTCGCTGTCTTGGGATTCCTTCCAACCAAAATGCGGTAATGGGTTTACTGTTATCTCAGGGGTTTCCGTGCAGGTTTGTGGACACTGTGACGTTCTGAGTTGATGGAAGGCGGGTAGCTCTAGCTCTTCAAGCTTATCCTCATCTTCTCCCATGTCTGCTTAAGTGAGGCATCCTAGACAAGGCATCACCGTTGGCATTGTTATGGCCAGCCCGGTACTTGATGGTAAACTGGTAATTAGACAATCTGGCCATCCAGCTTTGTTCCATGGCACCTAGTTTTGCAATTTCCAGGTGTGTTAAGGGATTGTTATCCGTAAAGACAGTAAACTTTCTAGATGCCAAGTAGTGTTTGAATCTTTCAGTGACAGCCCAGACCAAGGCCAGGAAATCCAGCTTAAATGAACTGTAATTTTCAGGGTTCCTTTCTGTAGGGTGAAGCTTCCTACTAGCATAGGCAATCACTCTTTCTCTGCCCTCTTACTTTTGGGAGAGTACTGCTCCTAACCCCACATTGCTGGTATCTGTGTACAGCAGGTTGTAGTCAGGGTAAGCCAGGATCTCTTCACCTGTCAGGGCCTCTTTCATGTGCTGGAAGGACTCTTCTTGTTCCTTGCCCTACTCAAATAGAGGTTCCCTGGACTTTCCTTTCTTGGGTTGGCCTGCTACGAGGTTTTGAAAGGGAGCTGCTTTCTTCGTGTACTCCTTGATGAACCTCCTGTAGTATCCCACCAATCCCAGGAACTACTTCCTTGAGGGTCCTTGGTTCTGGCCATTCTCTGATGACGGTTACCTTATCTGGGTCCAATGTCACTCCCTCTGAGTTGACTATTTGTCCCAGGTACTAGACTCTTGGCTTTAACAGGTGGCATTTGGATGGTTTTAGCTTCATCCCATATTTGGATAATGCTTCAAATAATGGTTTTAGCTTCATCCCATATTTGGATAATGCTTCAAATACCTCTGCTAGATGGGTTAGGTGTTCTTCATAGGTTTTTGAATACACTATGATGTCATCTAGATAAAGCAGCACAGTCTCAAAGTTCTTATGCCCCAGGCAACACTCCATTAGCCTTTGAAACGTTCTGAGTGCATTGCATAGTCCGAATGGCTTGCTGTTAAATTCACATAGAACCTTAGGTGTTGTAAATGCTGTCTACTCATGGTCTTCCTCGGCAACGGAGACCTGTCAATACCCACTAGTGAGATCTAAGGTTGAAAAGTAATTAGCAGACTTCAATGCAGCTAGTGATTCTTCAATGCATGGTAACGGGTAAGCATCTTTATGTGTTATGCGATGTATCTGCCGGTAATCTACATACATTGTTATGCTGCCATCCTTCTTTCTGACTAGGACCAGTGGAGTTGCCCAGGTACTACAGCTATCTCTTATGACCCCTGCGTCCTTCATGTCCTGTAACATCTCTTTGGCTTTTTGATAGTGTGCAGGGGAATAGGCCTGTATCGCTCTTTGATTGGTGGATGTGTACCTGTGGGAATGTGATGGTGTACCCTTTGATCCTACCAAAGTCAAGTGGATGCTTACTGAATACTTGTCCATACTCCCGGACTACCCGATAGACACCATGCTTTTTATGTGTAGGAGTGGAATCAGTTCCAACATGGAGCTGCTGACACCAGTCCTCTAGCTGTCCCTTGTAGTTATTATCCTCTACCTCGTTAGGTGGAGGTAAGAGTTCCACTGCTTGTATCTCATTGTTATGCACAGTGTACAGCTTAGCAATGGTGGAATACCTGGGTATTTTAACCTCTTCACTCCCACAACTCAAAATGCGGACTGGCACTCTCCCTTTGTATACACCAACTACCGCTCTGGCTGTCAAGAGTGTAGGCATGTGTTCTGAAGTGATGGGCTCCACTACCGCCTGATAGTCCTGCCCTCTTAGGCCTATAGCTGCTCGGCACCAGATCATCATTTCACTCATTGGGGTTATCACAATAGGAAGCGGGTCTGTTACTTGTGCACTACCAATTTCACCACCGATCAGTTTTACCTGTTATTGATGCAGGAGGGCTCTTATCTCTCTCTGAAGTACCTTCTTCTGGCCTGGTTTGGCAGTGTCCGCAATCTGTTGGAGTAAGAACAACACTTCACACAGACAATTGCTGACGTTTGTACCAAGAATGATGTAAGGATCTCGGTTATTAGGATTTTCTGCTACCACAATGATCCCTGGTCTTGTAATTCTACCCTCCCCACTTTTATTGGTACTTCTCTAACCCCCAATATAGTAAGTGGTTCACCATTTGAAGCATAAATATTGAGGTTTATATCTGGTGGCTTCAGTTCATCACATGACCAGAATTTGTTATAAAGGATATGTGGTATGGTGGTCACTTGTGACCCAGTGTCCAGTAAAGCAGGTGTTGAAATGCCATCTAGTATGATAGACAGGAATGGTCTTTGTCCAATGTAAGTATCAAACCAGTCTGATGGGCCCTGTTGAGCTACTCCTAAGGTTTAGCCCAGGCCCCCAGGGTCTGCTCGTTTAAAGGACAGTATCTTGCAATATGGCCAGTCTTGCTGCATCTACGGCAGATGGGTTCTCCTGTAGAGCTGTTGCGGTCGGTGGTCCTCCCTCGAGGTGACGTGGTCTTCCCTCCTTTCATCCATGGGACGTCCTCCGGACTGTCAGCGAGCTGGATAAGAGGTTGTGGCTTAGGCTTTGGCCCTGACTGCAACTGTAGGGCTTCCATGACTGTGGCTACATCAGATGATAGGTGGCTAGGTTTTTACCCAGCTGGCACACCTCTGCACACAAGGTGTCAATCCTGTCAGAGTTGGTAGACTGTACATTGCTTTCAGCGGCAGATACAGGGACGGGTGTTACAGTTGCCTGAGCCTGGCCACCACGCCACCGCCGAATAGCAGCTTCAGGAGTCTCTACTTGTTGTAACCCCTTTATGGCCATGTCCTTCAAAGTTTGGAAGTCAGCATCCAGGTGGCTTAGGGACCACAAACGCAGGGTTTTATTGTCCTTGGGTGACCGTAGCCCCCGGATGAATTGTTCAATCAACAATTTGTTTTCATCTGGTACACTAGCAGGGCTGACTTGTTTCAGAGCCCGCAGCGCCTCCTGCAGGCACCAGGTATATGTTCGGATATCATCCTCCGGCTGTTGATAACAGTGGTAAAAGCGCATTCTGATGTCAGCCTCAGTACAGTCCTCAAAAACAACTTTTAGTTTGTCAAAGATTATAGCTACTAATCCCCGTTCAGCGGCGGACCAGGTTTCAGCCTCCCGCTCAGCTGCACTGGTTAACTGTCCCAATACAACAGCGGCGTGCTGCTTGCCACTCATTGCATACCTGTCCAACACACTGCAGATCTTTCTCTTAAATGTGGACAGGGTATCTGGAAGACCATCGTGCTGAGGCAGCCACTTAGCACCCGGGATATATGGTAGCAAGATCAGCATGATCGGGGCTACGGCGCCCAGTGGGTCGGAGGCTTTACCGGTGGCAGCCATGCTTGTTTCGGGGTGATTCGCTGAGTCTAAGTAAGAGTTTTCATCGTCGCTTGACATAGCAGACATCTTAGGGCCCCCCTAGTGAATCACGGCCAGTCTTTTTAATAGTTCAACAGTTTTAGGACTCCGTAAACAGGGAGTTAAGCGTTCGAGAATTTCTGAATTAGGCCGCTGCACTTCAGAAGTATCCGGCAGAGCGAGGGGCAGGGTTTTGGCTTCACGCTCTTTCGGCAATTACGGCCCCTTTCTTCCCGCTCCACAGCGCAGTAATGCCGGCGGCTCAATTTAACAGTTCACAAATCACAGTCATTAACCTTCCTAGCGTTATTCCCGAGCCTGACTCGGGGTTAACATTCACTACCAGAAGCGTTAACCCCGAGTCAGGCTCGGGCTTACCCGCGTTCGCGGCAGATGCGGTGAGAAAACCGCATCTGCCGCACTTGCCGCACTTGCGCCGCACTTGCGGCGCGGTTGCGGTAATCTGCATAGGAACCAACCACCTCAGATGACCATCATACACTGTTAATATGTGCCCCTGCAGCCTAGTAAACCATTTGCAACACTGTTTTTGTGTGAAAAGTGGCTGCAGTAGAAGTGAGATAATGATTTTATACACTTACATGCCTGCGTACTTGAGGGCGTCTCCCTGTGTGTGCTGGGACTTGTGTGCTGTGCTCATCATGCCTGCTCTCCCCCTCCCTTATGCACGCCCCCTCTCAGCCTGCTATAGTGATGTGAGGCTGATTGCGTCATAAAGGAGCGGGGCTACCGGGATGCCGCGATTTAGCCCCGCCCCTTTATGACGCAATCAGCCTCACATCATTATAGCAGGCTGAGAGGGGGCGTGCATAAGAGAGGGGGAGAGCAGACATGATGAGCACAGCCCACAAGTGCCAGCACACACAGGGAGACGCCCTCAAGTACGCAGGCATGTAAGTGTATAAAATCATTATCTCACTTCTACTGCAGCCACTTTTCACACAAAAACAGTGCTGCTAATGGTTTACTAGGCTGCAGGGGCACATATTAACAGTGTATGAGGGTCATCCGGGGTGGTTGGTTCCCTTTACTATGCAGATTACCGCAACCGCGCCGCAACCGCGCCGCAAGTGTGGCGCAAGTGCGGCAGCTATGCGGCAAGTGCGGCAGATGCGTTTTTTTACCGCATCTGCCGCGAACGCGGGTAGCCCGCTTTTAGCAAAAAATTCAAGACCTAAACAGACCGCCAGGGAGGCTACACACGGCACACAGTACCCGGTTGCACTGGGCACGGGATCCTGTTCACAGCGCCAAGGTTGACTAACCCAGGGTTGTATGGGGACTTGGGTGTCTGGGCCCTGATGTTGTTGGGATGTCACTGGTGGCTTTTCCAGACCCGTGGCCATGGTGGTTAACTGGTAAAGGAGTTGGGGAATGGATGGTACTAAAGAGTTTGAAAGTTTGTTGTGACGCCACCTGTGGCTTCTGGTGATTGCACCAGCGCTGCTTTGGGCCTCCAGGGATGATGTACGGACAGCTAGGTATTGAAGCTCCCCACAGGTGGAGCTGGGTCCCCGGGGCTCTGGTAGTATATGGAAAGCAGGAAATTGGGTTTGCAGGCAGGCAGCTGGAATAGTCTCTATAGATGGCAGGGTCAGGGGTAGAGGAATAGACACACACACGGGTGATTGTTTCTTTACCTTTTACTGATGGAATTGCAAGTAGAAGTCCAGTACACTGCCGGGTGTTCAGGTAGCACTTCTGGATCTCCATAGTGAGTGAAGCCCCTGCCCTGTATGGAACTTGGCTGGTCTCCTCTGCTCTCTTATCACCTGTGCTGTGTTGGGTAACCCTCGTTGGACTGCCACTATATACTCTCTTGCCTGGCTCCCTTGTTGGTGGCTGCACAGATGCCCGGGAGAATGATGTCTCCATGGTAAACCGTTATTCTCTGCTGGGCTGGGTGCTCACCTGCAGACTCGGACTCTGGTGTCCGGGGTGCTTTCTGTAGTGAACCAAGATGGCTTATCAGTCCCCAGGCTGCTACTTCTCCGCTGTTCCTACGTCTCGCCTTCGACCCCACTCTTGGGTCCCTGCAATAGCTAGACTGATGGCTGTTCAGTTGTCTCTGGCTCGGGCCAGCGCAGCTCCGACCACCAGGACGTCTTCACAGTTCTCCTAGAGACTGCACACTCTGTCTAACTTTGCCCGCAGCACCAGTATTTATAGGGGATCTTGCCTAAGGGCAGCAAGTTGAGCTCCCCCTACTGGTTTGGGGTGGAAGGTGTTGTTTGCACTTGTGTACCCACCGTGGAAACCCATCCATGCTGTAGGTGAGTCTGTGGTTACCTGTGTGAGCAGGGCGCCACATATATAACAGGACTTTGTACTATTTCTTCAGTATAAAAGTTCATGGAGCCTTCCTGCTATTCAGAGAGAGTGCAGCGTGAACATGGCAGAATCAATGTTATATTGTCACGTGGCCGCACTTAGAACATGGTTTCCAGAAGATTGAGCTTGGGGTAAACTGAGGAGCAAAGTCCAAGACAGTCCCTGTTGTTTATCTTTGATCCCTCATACGGGAATCTGTATTTCGCTGCAGGGAATTCCCAGGTCACAACCTCACTGCAGTCTCTGTTAGACATAGCGAGCGGGCGGATGGTGGACACCAGTGTGTAATGTAAGAAGAACTGAGAAGCACTGGGACAAGCAGAGTTCGCTAATAATGGTAGACACAGGACAGTCTGGTGGGGTCAATAAACAAGCTAAAATGCTGATAAAATAGACAAAACTCAATCACAACATAATTCACGGAGAAACTTTGTTGCTTGGAACCAAGTGGAAAAGTCCTTTAAAAACGCTATATTGGCTGTGAAAGGCAGGCTTCACACCAAGTTTTTCGGGATCCGGGTCTGAATCCCGCCCCCAGAATTGGAGACTGCTCCTACTTTGTGCGCGCCGAACAAAAACGGACAGAAACTAATCCGGTGCGGTCCAGAGCACTTAACATGGGGGTCTATGGAGCCAGATCCGGGGAAAAAAAGGATCATTCCCTCTCTTTCTTCTCTCTCTCTCTCTCTCTCTCTCTCTCTGTCTCCAGACTGACATTAACATTATTTCCTATGGCTGCACAAATTCATAATGCATTTTTATTGGAGAAAACGGGCCCTTCAAAAAACAGGATTCGGGAGCTTAAGTGCCATCTGTTTCCACACATCCATTCCTGTCTGTCTCATCCTTCAAAAAACAGGATCCACACAGACAGGTGTTGCGCCACTGACCAGGTGGCCACAAAGGGAAGTGCAGCTAGGTAAGGCAAGACGGTTGACAAAACACCCACACAGATGCACACACTGACCTAGGACCTAGGACTCTAGGTTGGGCAAGGGGTGGTAGGTGTTAAGAATAGTGAGGGTGGAGCATAGAGTAGCACTGAAAAAGTGGGTGGAGAGACCAACACTAGAAAACCCGGGAACAGACACTGGTAGTTAGTGACTCACCCAGGCCAGGGGACTCAGGTCTCAGGTGCAGTCTGTAGGTCACGGGTAGCGGTGCCTGAGGCTGTGAGCCTGGTAGTCAATGAAAAATGGGAAACATAAAATAATAAAAAGGAATAAAGAAAAGTTTGTGACGCCACCTGTAGGTTCCGGTGATGGCACCGTTGCTGCTTGGACACCCGGGGTAATGGGCGGCAGCAAGATGGAGTCTCTCCCTACAGGATGAGCGGGATCCCCGGGGTGTTGGAAGTAGGAATAGATGGAGTACGGCAGCGCAGTCACTGTGGAGCAAGGCAGATTAGTCACAGTTCACGGAAAGAATCACTGACACGCTGCTCACTCTGCATGGGTTCTTTACTTCGGTAAACGGCAACTTTACAAGGTATGCAATGGTGTCGGCTAAGACAGTGAACCGAGTGGTGCTGGCCATGAGCTGCGCCCCTCTGAAGCTCCTCTGATGTCCTTCTCTATCAATAACTGTCCCTTCACTTTGCTGCTCTGCTATACCCAATTGGGAACACTGAAGGCTCTCGTTTAAGTTCCGTCGCTCGTTGCTCCACGGGCCCTGGCCTTGAATGGTGGGTGCTCCTGGTATAAGCTGTGGTAGTTGGCGGGTCGTGCTCCTGTAAAGCCTGCGACCACTCCAGGTTCTGTGGTTCAGGGATGAACCTGCTGGACCACGTCAGAGCCAGTACTCCGGATTTGGACTGGGTACTGATACTGAATTACCCGTTCTACTCTTGGCCCCTTTCTCTTCTGGGTCACCAGGTTGAGGTGCCCTCCAAGTTAGCTTTCTCAGTGCTTCTCTGTAGCTTCTCCAACTCTGCTACATCTGTTGCTTTCACTTTGCTGTCTGTGCTGCACGGTCCAGTGCAGCTCCCTTCCCACCGGGACCAGTTACCCTAGCAACGGGTGTCTGATTGGTCCCCTATCACTAGATGTATGTGTGTGGTGTTGGAGCTTCAGGATTCTTCTACTCATTACCAGAACAAAGGATATGGCGCCTTCATTCAGAGGTGCAATACCCTTTTGTGACACACTCTTAGTGGGGCGCTACATTAGTTTTTCCCAGGAGGAGTGGTTCCCTGGAGGATGCAGAATCCTGAGTGGCACAGACCCTAGGAGAGAAAGCTCGCTGAGACTACAGCAGCAAGGAGAGACACCCCACAGCTGGAGGAACGTGGGAGGACAACATCTTAGCTGTCCGGAGGAACCCTGAGCTGAGAAACAGAGACTGACAGAGGGAGCCTGGGGATCCCACAGCCATACCTGGGACACTGGAGGCTAGGCTGCTACAGCCAGAGAGCTGGAACAGGACATACCGGTGTTGGGCAGGTGCTTTATGACCTGCAGCCTAACTTTCCACCATGGTCTAAGAACACAGTCGTCATACTAGGACTGGTGACCCTGAGTGAGAGGGAAACATTCACCCAAAAGCCCACGATGACCAGACTGAACCCGTGGGTGAGGTACTAGAGGAGAGACTAAAAGGGCCTGAACGGACTTAGAGGGAGCATGCGGAGGAGCCACCTGAGCTGCACTGTCTAGTAACCCGGAGCAGTGCTGAAGTGTTTAAGAGTGACTAAAGAACTGTAAACTGTGTAAACTGCTGTTGAAAGACCAAGTAAAGTACTCAGTAAACTCATTCCTGCCTAAGACTGTTCCTTTCTAGCGCTGCATGCCAGGACAACTAGCACCGTGGAGAGCTGCAGTTTGAAGTAAGTGCACTACACCTAGTTCAATCCCTCACCACGCCCATCCATTACCACTACTACTCCTGCCCTGGGGACCCTCAGCCCTACCCAATGAGGGATTACCATCCACGCTGCCCCAAGTCACCATCCCCAGCAGGAACACGGCAGCGGTAGTTCTACTAACCACATACCCTGGGTGACGTCACGACAAATCCCTTGTAAATACCCCTTTTTGAACTCCCTTGTAAATACCCCTTTTTGAACTGATCCGAGGCCATGGGACCGGGTCACGACTACCATGATACCCCAGAGAGACAGCGCTGGCCCGGTTCCCGAGTACCCCATAGCCTGGAGGTGCATCACAGGCACAAAACGTGATGTGAAGGGGGCCTTAGACTGATCACCATTTTGTATGGGATACGCCCCCTCCAGGGCCTTAGGATACTCGGAACCGGGCTTTGAGGCTTCATGACCGGGATCACAGGGACCGAGAAGCAGCTCCGTGACCCTGGCGGTGTCATTAAAAGTTCTATGTGGGTGGCTCACTCTATTAAGGATAGGGATCTGGCGTGGAGGGTTCATTTTGGGCAGATATGACTGGACCGGGGAATACTTCTGTTTTTACATGTCACTGCTGAACGACAGTTCTCCTATGGGCCGATGGTTGGGAGGCAGCCATTTTCTTAAGCCCTCTACGGGTAGGGCTGACCCCTAGGCAACATGAGGTACCTGAGTGAGTTGGTAGTTGTGTTTATGGTGCTTTAGATGTGTTAAAGGGAATGTTGAGCCCCAGGCCCGGGGGTACTCGAGTATCAGGCTCAGAGGGGTTCACGGGGATGTCACAGGTGGCGGTGTGGCGCCCCGCAACGAGTGCATCACAGGAGGGTACTACACAAGTTAATCCCAAGGCTCCATGTACCAGATGCAACATCTAGAGGCAGAGGACCAATTAGGTCCTGGTGGGAGGAGAGTGAGATGCATAGCAGTGGGGAAAGAGCAGAAAGAGTTAGAAAGTGGGAGAGACAAGAGCAAGAGTAGATGTCGTGACAGAACAGCTAACAGGGAGGGCACAGGGGAGCGGTGACCCAGAAACGAAGGGGGCCAAGAGAACTAGTAACGGGTGAAGAAGTGACCCGAGCCCAGTCCAACCCGGAGTACCGGCTCCAAGGTAGTACAGACGCTCTACCGCTGTGCTATAGAACCGGGGTGATAGACGGCTTCATGGGAGCGCATCACAAAAACCACCATCACCGCAGCTGTTTCGGGAGGGGTACCCTCCATTGAGGTCCAGGGACTCATCGGTAGCCGTCCGGCCAATGGCTTGAGTGCCCAATAGAAGTTCCTCTGTATCCTGACCTGGTACGTGGAAGGCAGCGAAGAGTAAAAGGGACAGTGAGTTTAAGAGAGACATTGTGGAGCCTTGGAGGGACACTTTTCATCACAGGGACCACCCGGTCCGTTACCTGAAAGTCAAACCGTTATCCAGTGTACCGTGTGTGAACTAAGTAAAGACCTGTGCAGACTGTGTTTCAGAACTGTTACTAACCAATTCACCTACAGAATCAACTGAGCTGCCGTATTCCATCATCGCGGCTCCTGACCCCGGGGACTCCCGCTCATCCTGTAGGGAGCGGATCCATCTTGCTGCAGCCCATCCCCCGGAGGTCCAAGCAGTGTCGGTGCCATCACCGGACTCCTACAGGTGGCGTCACGAAACAGTAACTTTATTTCATAAAACCTTAATTCTACCCTTCATTGACCACCGGGCCTCCACAGTCTCAGGCACAGAACCGTGACCACAGCCAGCGCCTGAGACCTGAGAACCCGGCTTACGGTGAGTCAGCGGTGCCTGAGCCCGTGGCCTGGGTGACACTTCAAAGAGGGTTATGTACAGGGATTAAGAGTTTGTTGTCTCGTGACACCACCTGTAGTACCTGGTGATGGGTCACCAGCGCCGCCACAGTCCTCCGGAGGGCGATGGGTGTTGCAGCAAGGATGGCAAAGCTCCCTACAGGTGTAGCTGGTCCTCCGGGGCAGCGTTGCTGTAAGCAAAAAGGTTGAATTTTGATAGCACAAAGACATGGAGGCAAATTCACTCTCCCGGGTACTTTACTGTAAACAGTCAGCAGCAGTACACAATGTCCACAGTTCAGCAAGATGTTAAGCAAACAGGTAGCCCTACGGGTGGCTGCAAGTGGATGCCAGGTGGTATGGAGGTACCCATGGTATGCCTTAGTTGACGAACCCATGTCCTTTCTTCCCCACCTAGGATTAGTCCAGACCCATTTAGTCCTTGAAGGTAGTTTAGGGGCTCCCCTACCTCGCAGTGAAGAAGCAGGTTCCAGCGTTCCCGTGGTCGACTGGGGAAGCTCCCTGGAGTATGGTCGCTCCACGCTGGGGTTCCCCCTTTCTCTCTCGGGCCCAGACTCACACGTCAGGCACCCTCTCTCAGGATCCCCTCAGGATCCCCTTTCATCTTTCCTCAGGATCAGCCTGGAGCTGTCCTGTTAGACCTCACGACTTGCTCCACACTCCTCCTCGTCTCTAACTCTCACTCTCACTAACTTTACTACTCCCAATAGAGGTGACTATATCTCCCTCCCAGGAGTAACCTCTCACCAATATTCTAATGTGGGAGTGCAGGAATGGGTCCCACCCACCAGCCCAGCATCCACTTGCATTTGGGGAAAATTACACTGCTTTTATAAGCGTAATACCCCGGTGTGACATCTGACCATTGGGGGCGCCACAGGAACCTGTCACCTCGATCTATCCCTCTCTCATATCACCACCTGTCCCTGCACCTTCCTAGCTGTTCCCTAACCATCCCTCTCTGAGCTAAAGGGGCCCTATAACAATTTAGGAAAATGAATTAGAACTTACATATGGTTTTCATCTAGGAGACTAAAAAGGTGGGTTCCGGGCTCCATGATTCCCTCCTTGAGGTGTCCAAACACGCCCCACTGGGCGTCATTTCTCCTGCTGCTTTGCTGCCTCCTTTTGGAATTTCTCGCCCTCTCTGTCAGAACATCATAACCGGCCCCGTGCATTATTGGCCTGATCACATGATCGGCCTGCTGCATTATGGGCCTGATCACGTGATCGGCCTGGTGCATTGTGGGCCTAATCACGTGATCGGCCCGGTTTCAATATGCGCATTGCGCATACGCGGAACTGGGCCGATCACGTGATTAGGTCCATAATGCATCGGGCTGGGCTTTACACTGGCAGATAGGGCAGGAGATTCCAAAAGGAGGCGGCAAAGCAGCTGGGGGGATGATGCCCAGCGGGGCATGCTTGGACACCGTGAGGAGGGAATCATGGAGCCCGGAGTTCGCCTTTTTAGTCTCCTAGATGGAGACCATATGTAAGTTCTAATTTATTTTTCTAAATCGTTATAGGTCCCCTTTAGCTAAAAGAGGGATGGTTAGGGAACAGCTAGAAAGGTGCAGGGACAAGTAGTGATAGGAGAGAGGGCTAGATCAAAGTGACAGGTTCCCTATAAGAAAGTTCACAAACACAGCAGGTTGCAGTCTTCAGTTCTTTTACTCAGAGTCTTTGTGCAGCAGCCCACTGAGGACTGGGTTCTCGGAGGCACGAATCCAGCTACTCCCGGGTAGTGGGATGGTACGTAACCGGCACCCCTTCTATGGTCTTTCCTGGCCATCTCACACAACACTTGCCTCGTCCGTCCTGCCTTGCGCCTCACCACACAGAGCTCTGAGCCAGTGACTGTGGGCTTTTCCTACGGGTTCCCCTTCAGTGTCTCCCCTTAGCCCTATGGTTGCCACCTTTTCAGCAGATGTGCGCAGTAGTCGACTGTGTTCCCATAGAAGTTCCACAGCCTCTGGGTTGCTAGCTGAGCCTGGTCTGGCTTTCTCCACTAGTCTTGGGGTTCCTGGTGCCCTTTTCTTGCTGCCTGGTCCCTCCACTTGCCTGGGCCTGGCAATGGATTCGAGCCCCACGGGTGTACTGCTCACTTCCCGTGTCTCTAGGACCTTCTCTTCCTCCTGGAGCCACCTGGGTGTTGTTTCTGTTCTTGGGTTTGGCCTTAGGATGAGCTCCCACTTGCTCCAGCCCTCTGGACACTTTTCAGGCATACTTTCTTTAGCTTCCCTCCAACTCGACCTTGGTGTTCCATCGCCTATCCTTAGCTGTTCTACCACCTCTCTTCACCTGGTCAACTTTGTTCTAGAGTTCAACTGTCTCTCCTGCATTCTAGATCTTTCCCACTCTATTTATACCCCTTGTCACGTATCCCACATCATCTAAGTGTGTTCTTCCTGTTCTCACTCCTCCCCAAGTGCTCCCTCTAACTACTTCCTTCACCACCCAGCCCACTACAATGGTTGCTAGTGTGTGACCTGGGTGTCCCAGTACCAGTATTTACCCCTCTTACCAGTGAGGGGGATACTACATCCTAACAGGGGTGCAGTACCTCTGTGGCGACTGGATCTGCAGGGGCGCCACATATGTCCTAATGCTCCTTTTCAGGCTTTCAGCTAATTTATGTTTTTTTATTAGCATAGAGCTTTTCTTGGCGCCAAGTGCAGTCCGATCTTTCACATGCCACCATAGACTCGTGTGGGTGCGCTTGATTCGATTTGTGGAGGCACTAAGGCTAAGTTCACATCTAAGGGGGGGTTGTGTTTGCGTGTCTATGCGTTGTTGCACTGCATTAACGCATAGAAACGCAATGAAATGCATGCGTTAATGCACCTATTGACTTCAATGCGAAACGCATTGAAAACGCACGAAAAATTGCATGTAATTTGCAAATGCAGAATGCATGCGTTTTTGCAAATACAGACTAAAATGCATGCGTTAGCAGAAAATGACATGGGTTTTTACTTGCGTTTGCAATGCGTTTCTCATTGAAGTCAATGGGTGCGTTAACGCATGCGTTTCATTGCTTTTTGTGCTAAAAACGCAATGAAAACACAATGCAGCCAAACGCAATGCCCAGCATTGATGTGAAAATGGCCTAACAGCATGTTCGATAGAGAAGTCAGTACACAGTGACTTAAGGACTATGGGGCGTGCATTAAACGATATATGTGTGCATTTACAATATATGGAGGGATATGAGGCTGCATTATACTATATGGAGGGTTATGAGGCTAAATTATAATAAAATATAATATAATAATTGAAGGACTACGGCGCTGTATAATAATACAGTATATGGAGGGTAATGGTGCATTATAATAATTTAATATAGGAGCTGCTTTATGTATGGAGGACTATGGGGGTTCGTTATAATTCATGGAGGACTACTGTGGCTGCATTATAATATATGTGGTGGATTATATCATATAAAGGAACATGGGAGTGCATCATAATAATTAGAGGACATTATGCATGGACTATAATATGCATTATAATTCATAGAGGACTATGGGGGTACATTATAATATATGTAAGAATATGGAGGTGCATTATAATAATTGGAGGACTATGGTGGTGGGAAGAGCACCATATATACCAGAATGAGGAGTATACATACCAGGAGGAAGACCATATATACCAGGATGAGGGCCATATATAGCAAGATGGAGATTATATATATCAGGATGGAGACCATATATAGGAGGATGTGGGACAGGATGGTGAACATATATACCAAGATGGGGGACATATATCGCAGGATGGAGACCATATATAGCAGGATGGGGGGCATATATACCAGGATAAGGGTCATATTCCAGGAGGTGGCCCACATATACTAGAAGGAGGTCTTTATGTAGCAGGATGGAGACCATATATAGTAGGATACGGGACAGGATGGGGAACATATCTACAAGGATGGGGGACATATATATATGATGAAGGAGGAGAGGGGTCAATTCGTATGTCTTTATAAGATTTAGAATGCTACATGGGACCCATACATCTGCCCAATGTGTGCAGGTGGTAGGGGGTTATATGTCCAAATTTCACAACAGGCCCCTTTGGACAGTGGTAGTTATGCTACTGGGTATGAGAAATGCTCAGTGGTCTATTAGGCAGCCAGGTCTGAGTTGTTATCTCCTAGTTTTGTGGATAGGGTTCTTCTAGCCCATTTTGGTGCCACCAGGGTCTGTGCAGCTAGCAACTTTAGTCTGTACAGGAACTGGTTGGGTTAGGTACAGTAGTTTTGAGATAGGCTTTATTTTCCTGTGAGAGCTACCACTTGGGCATAATAGCCACATTAGATGTATTTGGAGCCATGCTTGCTTGGATACAACCTCGATAACTAAAATAGTAGATTCAGCAATAAAAGATGACTTCTTTGCACTTTGGAAGAGAAAAAATGTGTTTGTTCTGTGCTTGCTCTATAACAGACCTGAAATCAGTCTGTGCTCATTGGGAGCTGCACCAGAGGTCCCAGTAGGAGGTCAGCAGTGATGAGCAGGCGGCCTTGATGACCAGGAGGAGAGCAGAGAGGATCCGCCTGTCCTGATCCTGATATGCATGCTATGTACAAACTGCTAAGAACCTCATTGGGGAACTTCTCTCAATCCAGGACATATGGTGTAGAAGTAAAATGACTAAAAATGAGAGCACCATATTAGACCCATAAGATTATTGCAGTGCTATTATTATGAGCAATTCCCATACTGCAAAACTCATAAACACAGTCCAACTATTAGGGTACCGTTACACGTCACAACATTGCATGCAATTTCACTTGCAACTTATTGGTTACAGTGAAATCATGGACACATTGTTACATTTGTACACGGCAACATGGAAAAAAATAAAGTAAATGGAAAGATAAATATGGCGCAAAATACTAAAAACTGCACAAAAAAACGGGTGGCAATGCAATAACTAATCAGGCCCATTATTTTTATCATTGGCTTCAGATAATAGATTGTTTTAATGCAGCTCAAAGGTACCTTTACACGTTGCAACATTGCATGCAATTTCGCTTGCAACTTACTGGTTGCAGTGAAATCATGGACACATTGTTCCATTTTGTTGCTGTGTACAAATGGAACAATGTGTCCATGATTTCACTGCAACCAGCAAATTGCCAGTGAAATTGCATGCAATGTTGCGACGTGTAACGGTACCCTAGTGGTAAAGCATGGCACAGTCCCTTGCTCTAAATCTCCCTCTTTCAGTGTCAGTGTCGAGCCCAGGCTTTGGGGTACTCTGGTGTCCGGCTTCAGGGGTAGCGTTACCGTGTCAATGGGGAATGGTGGCCGCGCCTGTTCCCATGTCCTGGGCCTATCTTTGAAAAAAGGGGGTTTTGTATTTACATGGGATTATGTACAGTTTGTCGTGACGCCACCTGTAGTTTCTGGTGATGTGTCACCAGCGCTGCCACAGTCCGCCGGAGGTTGATAGTAGTGCGGCTAGTGTGGTAAAGTCCTCTACAGGTAGGGCTGGACCTCCGGGGCAGCGTTCCTGTATGGGAACAAGTTCATTTGAAAAAATACAGGCAAAATCAAAAGTCACTTTTTCTCCGGGTACTTTACTGTTCACTTGCATGCATACAAAGTTACCGTTCAGCACTCCTGATGTTATGAGGACAGGTAACTTATCAGGTGGCTGCAGGTGGATCCCAGGTGGTATGGTGGAAGCCTTGGTTTGCCTTCTTTCTCTAACCTCGTCTGTTCCTTCCTGCTTCCCAGTTTGTGGTGTGAGGCCTGGTGACTTGAAATCAACCTGACCTCCTTTCTTCTCTCACCTTCACGGCCATCGGGTAACCCTCTACTGGCTGGCCGCTTGCTCCTTCAGCGGTGCCTTGTACCCTCTCTTTGGTCTGTTCTGGTGCTCGGGAGAATTAAAGACTCCACGGGACTCCGGATTCTCTGTGGTCCTAAACTATCCCACAGGTGCGGGCTCCGGTGCCCGGTAAGCTGTCTGGGACGAACTCCCTCGAGTTCCTCACTCCCTTTAGGCTGTCTGCTCTCCTGGAATGCTTCTTTCTTCCCAGACCCTCTCCTCTTCCTCCATCTCTCCCTCCTGGTCCCTCAGCCGAGTGACCTAGCAGCAAAAGACCTCAGGCCCACACTTAGAGGCAAAGATGAAAGACCTCCTTATTCCCCCTAGAGGTGGTTTTATTCCCTCCCGGATAACCTCCCACCGTGTAAACTAGTGAGGGAATGCTGGTTATGGGTTCCACCCACCATCCTAGGGTCCACCTGCAGCTGGAGTATCTGCACCTCTTTTACAGGTGCAGTACCCCTCTGTGACGCCTGCTTGGCGGGGCGCCACATCAGCAAACAGAAGCTTATATGGGATATGCTCATCTGTGGCTTTTTCCTTTAATTTGATCTTATTGATCTGAATTCTAGTAGTACAGAGGAAGGATATCTATGAACTTGGGCCACTACATTACATAGAAGACTTGTTAGGACAACTCAGAGCAAAGTACAAATGAATGCAATTGCTACAATGCTTGCCACCGTAGGGCAGGGTGCTGCCACAGGCGTGGGCTCACCTTGCCTAAACTAGGGTGCAGCCCTATTAATTGTTAATAAATTAACATTATTGCTTTGTCCCCCAAGGTTACTACTGGGACAGCAATATGATCTCAGTGTCAGATGTTATTCTATGGAGAAAAGTCCCTCGCTAGGTCTGACTACAAATAAAGTCTCACCGGGGAATGTCTCGCTTCACGTGTAATTACCGTACTACTGAGGCTTTCTATGACGAGTCAGACAGCTCTGCTGGAGATCAAATGAACATAGATAAAGCAAAGAAGAAATTAGACAGACAGCAGGACTTCATTTCCATATCTGATGTATGGAAATTATTAACCCTTGCAGTATGGGTCTATGGTAGGACCCTTTCTTGCTAGAGATACTCCAGAAAAAACTGATACACCTTGTCTTGTGTAGTGCAAGACCTAAAAGGGGCAGCGCTAGCTTCCATCTCTAATGCTCTCCGACACCCTGGGACATGCTCTGTCCCCGTCAAGGCCTAACACTATGCCTCTGATTTTCCAGGATTGTTACTCCAGCAAAATATTTTGCCAAGCAGCACTTGAATATAAGACAGATAGATAAAAGGAGTCTGTGACAACAGCTAAAGACTAGGTTGATAATTTAAACCCATACCTCCCAATTTTAAAATAAAAGAAGGGACATACACTACGGCATATGTGGCAATGTGTTTTTTTACACACACAGATATAGTCCTCTTACGGAAGCCCCTTAGGGTACCTTTACACGCCGCAACTTTTGGCAGCGATCGGAGGCAACCTACCGTGCGCGTGCATATTTTTCATGTTTGTCTCCGAACACCGAAGGCGCACTTACACGCCGCAATTTCGCCCTCAACCTAAGGTGATGTGTCGTCCCGGAAGTTCCCACACCAACAGCTGGAAACATCTGGTAGACTCCCGTCGCCGCTTCACATGCCGCAATCTCCAAAGAAATGTGGGTGTACATGTTCAGCGCGGCGAAAACATAGGCATGGCAGACTGGTGTATACTGTGCCCCAAACACGCTGATTAGACAACGCAATAGTGTCATAATTGGCCAGCCTACGCTAGAATGCTGGCTAATACATGACCCATTGCCATTGTGTGGTGGTGAATGGACAGCTCTTCAAATGTGGTGAGGGGACAGCCAATGGAAACACAGTAGCCACCACCAATCATCGCTGACGGGACGCGGCGTCCAGCACGCTGTGGCACGCCTCCGGGAAATCAGTAGGCGATGCTGATTCCATCCCTATCGCCCCTTCACACGCCTAAAGCAGGGAAATTCACCTTCATGGTTGCGTCTGGTTTTCGAGCAGTGCTCTGAAATTGGAACCGGGCGCAACCTTGAAAATCACCACCGGATTCCCCAATTACACGTCGCAATTTCGTAGCAATTTCATGGCGACGGTGACGAGGCTCCTGATTGCCTCTCAGATTTCTCACCGCAGTTGCGTCATGTAAAGGTACTTTCAGATATCTCACCGCAGTTGCGGCGTATAAAGGTACCCTAAGTGTTCACCACATTGTTCACCACAGTGAAATGCCCTATGGTGCCCATCATACACTATGATGCTTCCACGATGCTCCTTAACACAACATGAAGCCCCCACAGTGTCAACTCACACAGTATGCAGCCGTCACAGAGCCCCTTCACAAGGTGTGAAGCCCCCATAGTGCTCGTTCACACAGTATGAAGCCCCCATTGTGCCCCTTCACAGTATGAAGCCTCCACAGTGCCCCTTCACACAGTATGAAGCCCCCACAGTGCCCCTTTACACAGTAGGAAGCTCAAACAGTGCCCCTACACACAGTATGAAGCCCCCATAGTGCTGCTCCTTTGTGTCAACCCAGAGTCCGGTTGCCACAATGACATTGCATCCCTGGGGGGGTAATGTCATGCTTGGAAGCAACGAAGGGTATCCACACCAGCTAAGCCCACTGCACATGTGGCGCCCCTGCAACCAGATGGCCACAGGGTGAACTGCAGCTGGGATAGATAGGACGGTCACTCCACACAAACACCCACACACACTCCGACCCTGAGCCTAAGTCACTTCATGTCAGACGAGGGGTGGTGGGAGTAGCTACATGTGGGTGGGAAATAGAAAGGACCCGGAAAAAGGGGTGGAGAGTCTATGTGGCACCCATTCACCAGCACTCTCACACTAGATTACACGGTGGGAGGTAACCCGGGAGGGAATAAAACCACCTCTAGGGGGAACAAGAAGTGCTTTTTGAGAGTTGGAGGTCTTGACTCCTGAGCATTGCTGCTAAGTTTCTCGGCTGAGGGACCAGGAGGAAAGATGGAGGAAGAGGAGAGGGCTTGAAGCCAGAAAGCCTTCCCAGGCACAGACAGCTGAAAGGGAGTGAGGAACTTGAGAAGGTTTATCCCAGACAGCTTACCAGGCACCGGAGCCCGCACCTGTGGGATACTTCAGGACTACAGAAAATCCAGAGACCCGTGGAGTCTACGCTTCTCCCGGACACCTGAGCAACCAAAGGAGGGTACCAGGCACCGCCAAAGGAACGAGCGGACAGCCAGCAGAGGGTTCCCCGACGGGAGCAAGGGTGAGAGAAAGAAGGAAGGAGGTCAGACAGATTTCAAGTCATCAATCTTCACACCACTACTGGGAAGCAGGAAAGGAACAGTCAGGGTTAGAGCGCAAAGGCACACACAAAAGGTCCACCATACCACCAAAGATCTGCGTTCAGCCACCCGTTAAGCTACCTGTCCTCATACCATCAGGAGTGCTGAACTGTAATGTTTTGTATGAGACTAATGCAAAAGACAGTAAAGTACCCGGAGGAACAGTGACTTTAGACTCTGCTTGTTTTTCTTTAAATGAGCTTGCTTGTATCCAGGAACGCTGCCCCGGAGGTCCAATCCTACCTGTGGAGGACTTCACCAACTTGCTGCAGTACCATCTACCTCCGGCGGACTGTGGCGGCGCTGGTGAATCATCACCAGAAACTACAGGTGGCGTCACAATAACAATTGTACATAATCCCCTGTAAATATTAACCCCTTTTTTGGAAGATAGGCCCAGGACACAGGGTCAGGCGCGGCCACCACTCTCCGTGACTACAGGAGCATTAACCCTTACAGCCTGACACCCGAGTACCCCAAAGCCTGGGCTCAACATTTAGACTAAAAAGGACCTACGAACACTAAGTGGGGTCGAGAAGTCCCTGGAGGGTGAGGAGGAGGGAAGCATCCGCAAGCCGAGACACCCTTCAGCTAAGTGTCGCAGACAGAGAGAACAACGGGGCCCGTAAGCTTTCTCTACTAATGGCCGGCCAGGAACCCAGGCTGAATCCGTGGAGAGATAGGAGCCAGGGGAGCCTGATTAACCCGGGTCACTGGTGGCTGGGCCAAAGAACCAGAGTGCTGGCCCTGTAGATGTGGCCGGGAATGCTTCAAACCCGTAACCACGAGACACCCAGCAGGGAACGGGAACTCTATGCCCCGAGACCCAACAACCGGTGCGGTGTAGGACAAAGCCATCATACTAGGGCTAGTGACCCAGAGTGTGGTACAGATCACTGCTGAGCCCCTGACAGCCGGACCAAACCCGTACACGGAGGAGAGGAGAGAGAAACAGAGGGCCCAAAAGGTACACTGAGAGATTGATGCAGAGAAGCCATCCCGGCTGCAGTGGGAACCTGAGCCCGTGGCTATTCTGTGAACCCGGTCTACTGCAAGTGTGGCACCCCAGGGGTTAACGTGCCACAGTAACATCAACCTGGGTTAATCCCCCACACAACACTGCACTAGCGCCTCTAGGCCAGAAGGGGGAGATAAAGCAGCTCCCCTATATTTTCTGGTGTGGAGCGGAAGTGAGTAGTTCAGTGTGGTGCAGCACTGAGGAAGAAAGGACTGTGGTGTAAAGGGGCTGACTTAGGCTTCTCCACAGTCTGCTACTCAATTCCAGGCCTAGCCAGGGTCTGAGGGAAGGAGTAAGAGAAACAGGAGAGCGCATCTGGGAGATTCAGTTACTTCATAACTCGCCCTGGAGGAGCGAAAAGACCAGATACCAGATTCAAAACGGTGACTGACACACGCAGCACAGTAAACACCGGACTAGTGGAGGTTATAGATCTACACTGTACCTCAGCGAAGCAACACGGCGGGGGTCAGAAACACACGGAAAGACTCAAGAAGCCTAGCAAGTGGGTACCTGTGAGGAGAGACAGGGCCAGCAGCCTAGCTGAAGCGGCAGCAGGGCCACACACACACACAGCGCAGCAGTGGGAAGCTGAGGACCCGGACAGGGTGGGAGCAACTCGGCCCCACTACAGACTTCGTGGACAGTACTCTTCTAACAACATCTGCAGTAAAGACTTGGAAAACTTCAAAACCGTGAGTCTGTGTGATCCTTGTGCTCAAATCCTACGTTCCCTCACAAGCAGCTATCGTCTCCACCATTACCCTATCCTGCATCACCCATATCATCATCCATAGACTATTACTATAACTGCCCCGGGGAACCAAGCTCTACAAGCGGAGAGCCGTTACATTACCGGCTGCCAAACATCATCCCCGGAGGTTCTGTAGCAGCGGTGGTCACCGTGACCACAACCCGTGGGTGGCGTCACGACAAATTCCACTTTAAATATCCCCCAACCTTTATTGTGGGCTCGGGACACGGTCCGGATCAAGACTGCCATGACATCCCCAACATATACCCTGGTCCAGTACCGAGTACCCTGTCCCAGTGGGCTCCACCCAAGTGTGTAAAAGAACTGATAAGGACTGTGACAGATACTGTGCTGTTGTGTTGGCAGTGGAGTAAAGTACCCAGTGAACTCAAGAACTATGTTTGAAACTTATTGATGCTGTGACTGTAGCAGCTCGCCTGTGGAGCTGCACACTTGTTTTCTGCCATAGGAGAAGTTGAGGAAAGAGAGCAATTGCAGTGTCCTGATAACCCACTATCCCTACACCTGCCCTGGGGACAAAAGCCCTACCCATGTAGGGCTCATCATCCCGACTGCCACCTCCACCATCATCCCCAGCGGTCTGAATGGCAGCAGTGGCCCATATTAGCTACAAACCATGGGTGGTGTCATGAACAGTTCCAATAAACTTTATTCCCTTTTTTTTTTATCCCCTTTGAATTGCCGCACCTGGGCATATGGATCCAGATCAAGTCGCCGTGACATTCCCCTCTGCAGACTGACAAGAGGACCCAGTTCCGAGTACCCCCTGCCCCGGGGTGCAACACACATAACACCCTTCTTGACTCCAGACCAGAAGAGGGAGCTCTAACCTGGGTTCAGGGGAACTCCCCTATAAATTCTGGCCTGGGGGTGGGGTTAGTCAGTTCAGTTCCTAGGAGGACTGTGAAGAGGTCCTATGGATTGGAGCATAATAAGGCTCATCCCGGGACGGAGACTAGGAAGTGTGAGGGACCCATAGGAGAGAGTCTGATGAGGGAGAGGAGACAGCCTGGGGAGTGGAGCCAGTGAGAGGGCACACCCTAGTGCAGAGCACCAGAAGCGGACACCGGAGTCCGAAATTGTGAGGGTATTCCAGGTCCAGCAGCCAAAACCGGAGGGCGGGAGATTTCAAGTGACCCAGCCACAACAGAGCCCAGGAGGCACAGCGGATCAGAGAGCTCAGGGACAGTGACCAGAGCAGAGGTGCCTGGGAAGGGCTCGAGCTGCCTGTCATACGGGTGAGAGATTTTACTCAAGAAGAGAGGGTCGCAGCTTAGCTACAGATGGCCAGGACCCACCAAGAGTAACACAACGAGGAGGCCTCAGAACTCACTGGGTGAGGAGATCCCCAACTTGTTTTCAGGCCACCCGGATTCCCAACATCTCTTGTGGGCGGCACCCTGGACTAAACCTGCTACTTCTGACAGTACAGGTAATGGAGACTAGGTAGTGTGTGTCTGTCGGTTATTCCATGCCCTCAGTCCTGCACCCCCAACGGCCCACCTTCGCCGTAGACTTTACCTGTTTGCCCTGGGGAACTGCTTATCCCCAGAGATCCCACACCGCAGCATCGGCCACTCATAGGCGCATACCACAGGTGGCGTCACGACAACCAATCTCTAAATCACCACCACCCCCAGAACCTTTAATTTGATACCCAAGGCCACGGAGCCGGGCCTCGACCCATGTGACTCCCTGGAAGTGTCGAGCCCACTTGGATGGGGTACTCGGTACCGGTCTGGGGTTGCTACTGGGGGATGTCACGGAGGTCCTGGTCCGGACTGTGTCCCGGGCACTGGAAATAATAAGGGGAATATTTACAGGGAATTGAGTGTTTGTCGTGACGCCACCCACGGCTTGTGGTCAATAACGGGACCACCGCTGCTGCGGAACCTCCGGGGACGATGTTATGGCAGCTCAGGATGGAATAGTTCTCCACGGGTAGAACTGGGTTCCCCGGGGCAGTGATGACAAAGTCTATGGTGTAGTGTATAGTGCAGGCTGGTGATGGATGCAGTGCACTTACTGTCCTGATGCTGCAGAATTCTTCCTTCAGCGTACAGAGCTGACAGGCTGTGACTCTTCAGGTTGTAATCCTCTGCAGACCTGTTGGAGGGAATCATGTGCAGGCAGAATCCGACATCGTTCATGTGTCATCAAACACGTGACTTTTGGACGATATCGTGAACGATATTGAAGCGTGTGACGTGGTTACACACACAGGTAATTGTGCAGAGATTATTCGCAGATCTCTGGTTGCAGTGAAATCATGGACACATTGTTCCATTTTCTGGCTGTGTACAAATGTAACAATGTGTCCATGATTTCACTGCAACCAGAGATCTGCGAACAATGTCTGCACAATTATGTGTGTGTGTGTAAAGGGGCCGTCAAACGCTACGATATCATTAGTGAGGTGTCAAATGTATAGATATAGTTTACGACGCAGCAACGTTACGTGCAGGGATCATTCACACAACCAGCGACCGATGCTTGTCAATGTTGTGAATAGGCGAAATCATAAAGGAGATCGTTATGGCGGTGTCACACTGAACGATGCAGCAGATTGCATGATCGACATTGTCTGATGTGGGGGTCCAGATCTCATATCTGCGATGAACGATCTGACCACTTATCACTTGTAAGATCGACCTGTCACATGCAACGACGTCGTTAGAGCGACTGAATACCCCTGACGTTTCAGCGATATTGTTACTGATATCGTAGCGTGTGACAGCCCCTTAACATGGAACAAATATTTTTTACCTCTACATATCTATACATTTACATCCCACCCACTATCTATCTATCTATTACTATCTATCTATCTATCTATCTATCTATCTATCTATCTATCTATCTATCTACCTATCTATCTATCTATCTATCTATCTATCTATCTATCTATCAATCTATCTATCCCTCTATCTATCTATCTATCTATCTATCTATCTATCTATCTATCTATCTATCTATCTATCTATCTATCTATCTATCCCTCTATCTATCTATCCATCTATCTATCTATCTATCTATCTATCTATCTATCTATCCATCTATCTATCCAATCTATCTATTCTATCTATCTATCTATCCATCCCTCTATCTATCTATCTATCTATCTATTTCTATCTATCTATCTATCTATCTATCTATCTATCTATCTATCTATCTATCTATCTCATGAGTGTACAGCTTGCTCTGTGGTTGCAGTATTGTAATGACTGCAGCATTTCCTTTTCTTGGCTGCTTACAGGGCTGATTCAATGTGTTTCTTTATTGCTATTTCACCTGGTCTGTCCCAGCACATTCCCAGCCTGCCCATCCAGCCTGCCCACCCTGCCTGCCCATCATGCCTGCCCACCCTGTCTGCCCATCCAGCCTGAGATGCCCCCATGTATGCAATGTTGTGTGTCCTCTGCAATCTCCAGCATCTGTGCAGAACAATAGGAGCCAGCATCAGCAGCAGCAGACAGGAGAGAGGAGCAGGGTAGTGATGTCAGAAGACTCCCACCTCCCCCACCTCCACACAGCCAGGAGGAAGAATCCTTGGGTGTAGGAGGGAGGATGCTGCAGACTCAGCCTGGGTTGCCCTGTCCATCATCCATGCTGCAATCCAGCCTCTGAGAAGAATGTCCTTAATACTACAGGTAACAATCAATGCAGGTATCCTACATCTCTGCATCCCATTGCAGTGCATATATTATCAGTCATTGCTTTGTTTTTATCATCTTTGTTTCGGTGGATGCTGAACGCTTTATTGTCCTTATGTTGAGTCCATTTCTTTTTGCTGCATCACCATGTGAACCGTACAGGTCTTTTCTCAGGTCTCCATCAAGCTGGACATTTCGGCTAATCCTGTGTATAGATGGCCAGTGATCCCTGTGATTTGTGGCAGGAGAGTAGGATAGTGTTGCTTGTCAGTCCAGCTAGTGCTGCTACTACTCCAATCCATACGCCGCTCATCACGTGCCATTTATCAGCCAATATATTGCATTTTTTTGGAATCGCACCAAAATTTTAATTTCTTGTGACTGTATGATACTTACCGTACGTTGCCATTTTGCCTTGACGTTAATATTATATTTGCATTTGTCCCAAAGCTCAGTGGAGACTTCTATCATTGTGTCTGATGTCTACTTACAGGCTTTGCAGCTATTGATATTGTTTTTATTGACTTCTTATTTTATGTATTTCATAATAAGAGTAGAATGCATTATATTCCTATTGCTTTTACATCTATTTTCTTTGCATTAACAAAGTCATGATACATCTATATTACTTCTATATTCTTTGCACTAATAAAGTCATTAGGACATAGTCATTGTATTGATATGTTATGAAGATACATGCAGATTAATTTATTTTGTCATTTATATCAAAGCATCAGATTTGATACCATGGTAATAGATCCTCCACCAAATTGTCCATCTCTAAAATTGCTAAATATTCCAAATGCTTCTAATTAATGTTATTGCATGAAATATGTATATATGGTAACAGACGTCCCAATACATATCCCTCATAGACCGGTGAGGCCTATGTTACGGCTAGGAGCTTGGCCAAACACCCCCAACCCCTCCTGACTTTTTGCTGACTCAGCTTGTGGCTAATTGCAATTCTGTCTTCATTGTGAGATCCCGCATCAGGCACAGTATATCGGATTCAGCTTCCATTTGCAGTATTATCACTTTAGCCTCCTGCCAATGTGTTGTCATCAGGGAAATACAAATAAATCTAATTTGGTGTTAGATATGAAATGCAAGAAGGAGCCAAGATCCAGGAATTGCTCAGTGCCATAAAGTATATGGTGGATTTGGATGGCACTTGTTATTCTTTATCACTCGGTCTTTGTTGACTAGTAAAAGGTATTCAGCACCATGATCATGTACCTACGACACCCAGGGCCCAGGGTATAAGCATTGGCTCCCTGGTAAAGAACCGAGACAATCCACTACATGGTAACCCTGTGGGATATCATCTTTATCTACTTGTAGGATATTGGCAACTATCTATGTTGCATTCAAAGGCATTTTTTCCCTGTTGACCCCATATTTAAGTGACCGCACTGTGGCTCAGTGGTCCGTATTGGTGTGTGCAGCATTGACGTCCTATTTCCAGGTCGCACCAAGAACAGCATTTGTAATGGTGGGTTTACACGTCCCAACGTCGGTCCGATATTGGATCCGACGGCGGGGGAGCGCGCTTTTTCTGCCCAGATTTCCAAGATTACATCGGAGATTTACACAGCGCGATATCGGCATACAACGCCCTCTTCGACGTCTACGCCCCCCTTGTACGGTCGACCCAGTAGAGGAATAGAGGACGTTGTACTCCACATCGTAGTTGGGCGTTTACACAGCCCCATCCGGCTCCAACCTCCATCCAATATCGGGCCGTTGGAGAGCAGGCTCATTCGATCCCCGATATCATTTTGACATCGTTCGTGCATCGTATTGGTCATTTATACTATACAACGCACGAACGATATCGGGTCCAACGCACGAACCACGTGACTTTTGGTCAGAGTTGGACGCCGATAGCGGGACGTGTCAACCCACCATAAGGGGGTTGTATATTCTCCCTGTGTTTGGCTTCTCCAATTTCCTTCCACACTTCAAATATATACTAATAGAGAATTTACACTCATGGCCAAAAGTGTCGGCATCCATGAAATTGTTCCAGAAAATGAAGCATTTCTCCAAGAAGATTATTGCAATTACACATGTTTAGTTATACACATTTATTCCCTTTGTGTGTATTGTAACATCATTATGAAAAAAATGAGAAAAAAGGCAAATCGTACATAACTTCATACAAAACTTCAAAACTGGGTCGGACAAAATGATCAGCACCCTCCACATGAGGGCAGAGAACACCAGGCCTTGGGAGCAGCACACAGGCCATGTTTTCAGGATTCTCTTAAGGCCCAGTTACGCACACAGATAATTGTGCAGAGATTGTTCGCAGATCTCTGGTTGCAGTGAAATCATGGACACATTGTTACATTTGTACACGGCCACAAAATAGAACAATGTATCCATGATTTAACTGCAACCAGAGATCTGCGAACAATCTCTGCACAATTATCTGTGTGTGTAACTGGGCCTTTAGTATTGCACAGGGGTTGGAAGGGCAAGTGATTATATTATCACCTGTGCAATACTAAGGAAATCCTGAAAACCTGACCTGTGTTCGGCCCTTGAGGCCTGGAGTTCCCTACCCCTACTCTACACAGTATTTAATTGCACACTCTTTGGAATAAATACCTGCAGTCGATCATTTCCTATAATCGTCCACAAGCTTCTTCTCTCCTGGAGTTTTGGACTCTTCTTTATAATCTGCTCCCGGTCTCTCATATTTGAGGCGTCTTCTCCCTACAGCAATGTTAAGATCTATCCACAGGTGATCGATGGGATTTAGATCGGACTCATTGCCAGAGGCAGCAAAACAACCCAAAACATCTAAAGGCGGCGTTACACGTGTCAAACAAGGCTGCGATGTCGGAAGCGATGCGCGGGTGCGCGCTCGCTTCCGACATCGCAGCCTTGGTGTCACACGGCAACATGTTGCCGGTGACGCTGCAGCTATGTGGGCGGAGCCATCGCTCGCTGGGCTGGGATCAAACCAGCGAGCGATCCGCAGTAGTACTGCGGTATAGGCTGGATCGCCGCCAACATCGATATTGCAGTGTCAGACTGCTCGATCCAGCCTAATTGCTGGTTGCAGATTGACAGGTTTACGGTCATCCTCGTAAACCTGTCAACCTGCAACCAGCGATAAATCGCAGTTGCATCGCGCTGTCACACAGGACAACGCATTTGCTATACCGCTAGCAACATCGCTGATGCGTCACTTTTCGGAGATGTCGCTCGCGATATTGACACGTGTGACGCCGCCTTTAGAGCCTCCACTATACTTGACTGTAGGTCCTGTGTTCTTTTCTTTGTAACCTCATTCTGTTTGAGATAAACATTAGATTGATGTGCTTTACCAAAGAGCTGTGTCTTGGTCTCATTTGTTCACAAGACTCTTTCCTAGAAGGCTTTTGGCTTACTCTGTACATTTTGGCAAACTGCAGTCTAGTTTTTATGTCTTTGTGTCAGCAGTGGAGTCCTCCTGAACCTCCTCAATAGTATTTCATTTCACTCAAATGTGGACGGATAGTAAATAATGACACTGATGTACCATGAACCCATGAACCTGCAGGACAGCTTGAATTTCTTTGGAACTTGATTGGGTCGGTTATCCTTTTATTAACTTTTGTCTGCCATCCACATCTGGAAATCTTAGCCATGGGTTGTAAATGACACGCCCTCCAGGGCCATGGGGTACTTGTACCCAGGCTAACAGTTTCTACAGTTTCCCGACTCCGTGAATCTGGCGATGTCAATTAACGTTCGGGGAATACGGGTTTAGGGATGGTTGTCATGACGCCACCCGTGGTATTCGGCAATAGATGGCCGACACTACGGTGTGGGACCTCTGGAGATGATGGGGTGGCAGCTGTGGTGGTGTCGCCCCCCATGGGTATAGTGGTTCCCCAGGGCAACCGGTCTAGTGTTCAGTGATGTATGGCCAGCAGGGTTGTTCCTGCCAGGAGAGGGGAATTGTGGCGTTCTCACTGGCAGGTCTTCTGCGGCCTGCGCGTCTTATCAGTCTACCACTTCGCAGGCGGGAAATGAACAGTCTCACACACAGTTCTGAGTTCTATACTCGGTTTACTTAGCTTTTACTTTGGTGGCACCACAGGGTACTGTCCTTGCACAATCTCAGTCCGGATAGTCCTCAGTGAACCGGGATAGCTAGTCCAAGACACCCCCTTGATGTTCCTTCCCTCAAGGGTTGCTCTTTCTCTCAGTGCTGCCTGTCCACCTCTCTCCTGCTCGCGCCTCCACACACAGTGCCCCAATCCAGCAGTCACGGGTCTTCTCAGGCGACCGGTACCAAGTCCCCTGACCCTAGTACGGCTAACTTCTTGGCTGATGTGTCTAATCGCCACCTTCAGGGCCAGTCCCCTGGTTTTCAACCTACCCCTCCGCTTCACTCAGATTCGGGCACACAGGTGGATCGTTCACTGCCTGCGCCCCTGGGGTCTTCTCTGGCCTTCTTGCAGCATGCTGTTCATGGACCCATGATGAGCTTGTCACTGCTCACGTCCTCCGGAGTCTCCTCCTTCCACTGCTTCCTCTACCTCAACTAACTTCCCACCCTCCACCTTTCTTCCTTCTGTCCCACTGACTAACTGAGCCCTCCTTCTATCAGGTCCGCCCGCCATCCCTGGAACCGGGTGTGTTGGGTGCTTTGTGGCTGTCTGGACTTACCATCCTGTTTATTGAGAACAGGAATACCACACGCATAGGATGGGTGCAGTACCCCTTTGTGGTGACCAGACCGCAGAGGCGCCACATAAACTTCTTGATTTATGTTGCACACCCTGGGCAAAGGATCTCTGGAGATGGAGTTGTAACCTTGAGATTGTTAATGTTTTTCATAAATGTTGGTTCTCAAGTCCTCAGACAGTTCTCTTCTCTTTCTGTTCTCTGTTCTTTGTGTGGCACATAGGACAGGGCCACACTTGCGTCTGCAATCCTGCTACTGGATCCGTTTTTGACATGTGGAAACGCATCCGTTAATGCACCCATAGACTCCAATGCAAAAAACGCATTGCAAAAGTGTGCTAAAGTGCAATCCGTTTAACGCATTGAGTTTTTGTGACTTTTTTTCCTCTGTTTCTTTTTTTTTTTGTGATATTCCAATACACAAAAAGGAAATAACAAACATGTGTAGTTGCAGTAAAATGAGCAAAATAATTATCTGGAACAATTTCAAGGGTGACAACACTTCCAGCAATGACAGTACATCATGAGCCTCATTGGGGACATCCTCGACCTCCACTCTATTCATTGTCTATGGGACAGCCAAAGAAATCTCAGAACAGTTCTTCAATAATTCCAGCAGTCACATAGACAATGCATGGAGCTGAGGTCCAACAATTAGAAAGTCAGGCCATGTTCTATGTGACTCGCCAACCAGGGCCGTGGGGTACTCGGAACCAGGCGGCAGTTCTACTGTGGGAGTCACGGGGTCGAGACCTGGCTCCGTGGCCCTGGGTGGTCAATAAAAGGGACAGTTTTTAGAAATGAACGTGATGCCACCTATACATTGTGGCCAGCTGTGGCCACCGCTGCAGTTAGGACCCCTGGGGATGATGAGGGTTGGCAGCCAGAATGTTGAGCCCTCCACGGGTTTGGCTATTCCCCAGAGCTGTAGTATTGGTAGTGTTCGTATAATGCTCTCAGCCCCGTCAGGCAGTCTCCACTAGTTCGTGGGGAATGCAGGGTTCAGTGTGCTGAAGGAACAACAGACATGGGGGTAGCAGTCTCTTTACTTTTACTTGTTGGTTGCAATTACAGTCTGGGGCACCGATTTAGCTGTGACTGTGGACCCAGGCAGCCTGGAAGCAATCAGGAGATCCAACTAGCCAGGTGGGTTGGAGGCCTCCCTTCTGCGCTTTCATTTGTGAGTCCCCGCTGCTGCATGAAGCTGTGCTGTGGCCTCTCTCTCCCTCTCTCAGTCTGTACCTGTATAGCAGGCAGCGTAAGCCCTGTTCCAGGGGCTGCTCCTCAGTGGAAAACCCGGGCTCTAGTTTGCTACTGTGCTCCAGGTGTTAGGTAGGCCAGGTGATCTGGAATCCACTGCCTCGCCAGATTTCTGCTGCTGATCTATTAGTACCTGAACAGCCTCGGACTTTGGCATCCAGTTTCTGGCGCTCTTCTCTGGGGTGAGCGAGATGTCACTCTGCTCCCCAGGTGCTCCTCTTTTTCTTTCTCGGACTCACTCCATGGCTGTTCTGACAAACCCCACCTCCGGGCCAGAATTTATAGAGGGAAGCTCCCCTTAAACCGGGTTCTAGAGCTCCCCCTTGCGGTCTGGAGACAGGAAAGTGTTAGATGCTGCGTCACCCGAATAGAGAACCTCCTTTTTGCTTCCAGGCGTAACATAGGGACCCTAGTGTGCTACATTCCCCCTTAGTGAAATTCAGTACTCCTGGACTGAGGAAACACAAGCAAAGTGTAACAACAACAATAACAACTTGAAATTTTCAAAAATTCTTACATAGTCTCAAAAACTTCAAAAGTTACAAAAACTAAGAGAAAATGTGAAAAGCAGTCACTACAGCGCTTAGTCATTGCGCTGCAGTCCAAGATTTGTCTCTTTTCCTGGTTGTTTGCCACTCTGGCGGCTGCTCTTTCTTGGGCCAACAGTGAACGCCCATACAATAAGGGCCTGACCACACACAGTCCAGTAGTCCATTGTCCATTAGCTGTTCAAGAAAATGTAAAAATTCATACAGTAAGTCCTGTAGGCACGGTACGCTTAGTGGTTTCTGGGTTACATGGTTGCATTAAACAAAACATATTTACATTTTCAACATATCCACTTAACTTACTAACAACAACCTCTGATGGACTGCACAGCCGTTGTCAAGAAACATACTTGAAACAAGCTCCACAGTCTCTCCCCGAAGTCGCTCAGGGTGTGCAGCTTCCTCAAGCACTGGGGTAACCAGGCCGCCCCCGGTATATCGGGCATCAACAACGACATTACCGGAGCTACGTCTGGTGCTGTGGCTGGCGCTGCGGCTGTGCCCTCCGCAGGTCCCCCCGCTAGGTCTGACATCTTTCTTCCCCCTAGTGAACCTCTGCCAGGCTCTACACTTCTGTGGGCGATTATTAGTCTCTGGCTCCTCAGGCGGGATGGGGTTCTCACTCCGGCCTCCTGCTTCCCGCTGCATGACATCAGAGCGGGGCTTAGTCTCTCATCGCACTCTTTCCAGGGTGCCGCCCATGACGGCACACCCCTTCTGCTTCCTGCACGTCTCGTGGCGCAGTAATGGCGACAGTCAAAACACACAGTTCAATAAAGTCTTTAAGGCACACAGTACTCGTATACGTTGGGCACGATATCCTGTTCTTGATGCCAATTTGACTCACCCACCAGGGCTGCGGGGTACTCTGAACCAGGCGGCAGTTCTGCTGTGGTAGTCACGGGGGTCAGCACCCGGCTCTGTGGCCCTGGGCGGTCAATAAAAGGGACAGTTTTTAGAAATGAACGTGACGCCACCTGTGGATTGTGGCCAGCTGTATCCAACTCTGCAGCTATGACCCCTGGGCATGATGAGGGTTGGCAGCCAGGAAGTTGAGCCCTCCACGGGTAGGGCTATTCCCCAGAGCTGTAGTATTGGTAGTGTTGGCATAATGCTCTCAGCCCCTTCAAGCAGTCTCCACTGCCGGATTGCAAAATCAGTATGCAGCTCTGCAGGCGCAGGATGAGCAGTCTATGAAAGGGATACTTCGTGGGGAAAGCAGGGTTCAGTGTGCTGAAGGAACAATAGACACGGGGTTATCAGTCTCTTTACCTTTACTTGTTCATTGCAATTACAATCCGGGGCACCGATTTAGATGTTACTGTGGACCCAGGCAGCCTGGAAGCAATCAGGAGATCCACCTTGCCAGGTGGGTTGGAGGCCTCCCTTCTGCACTTTCACTTGTGAGTCCCCACTGCTTCATGAAGTTGTACTGTAGCCTCTCTGTCTAAGCCGGGTTCTAGAGCTCCCCTTCTGGTCTAGAGACAGGAAAGTATTGGATACTATGTCACCTGAATAGGGAACCCCCTTTTTGCTTCCAAGCGTAACATCGGAACCCTGAGGTGCTACACTATGTAAAGGGGAAATTTCACTATTTTGCCTTTAAGTCAGGATAAAATGTTGACTTACAGAGTAACCTCTGACAGGGAGATATTTTGTAAAGTTTTTATCCAGGGAGCAATTACCTAAATATTCCCTACTCTGTAAGGAAAACAAACTTTCTAATAGGGAGGACATATTGAAAATGACTGCTGGGTGCCTCATGTGTATATTCTCTCAGGAAATTAATCGGACAAAAGAAATTTGGAAAAGACTGAATATTCATCCCTTAAAATATAGTAATGATATGTGTAATGAGCAAAATGCAACAATGAATATGTAAAGTTCATGATTCCTAAGCATTTACTGTATATAAGACAATATCCCAAGTTAAAGCTGCCTCTTTTGGTCTTTTTTTCTGTAACCCAAATTTTCTTTTGCAGAAATAACAAATCAGTCCAACATGTCTTCATCCATAACGTCGCCGCCAGTTGACCCTATGCTTGCAAACCTCGTTACCCAAGAATTTTGGAGGTCGCAGGTGTGTGGCTATTCTTCATCCGTAACGGGTCATATCAGCCATCGAGCCAACAATTTCAAAAGACATCCAAAGAGAAGAAAACTAGTCCGGCCTTCACCTCCTCCTCCCCCCAACACCCCGTGTCCTCTTGATTTGATTGATTTTGTGGACCTTCATCCTCGGAGATCTTTTATGGAACTCTTGTTTAACGGGTGCATATTATTCGGAATCGAGTTCTGTTATGCAATGGAAACAGCGTATGTCACACCGGTTCTACTTCAGATGGGTCTTCCAGATGAGTTCTATAGTATGGTGTGGTTTATCAGCCCCATCTTGGGTAATGACGCATTTTATATGATGTTTTGGTAGAATCTGGGGCATGTGCATAGAATCTATCACTTTGTGGCCTATACTAATTCAAATTGAATTCATTTTTTTAATGTACTGAGTCACGCTTCTATAAATTACCTTGTTAATGGTAAGACATCCAATATAATACACTATATAGACAGGAATATCGGGACATACAAGAGATTTTATCATTTGCCATTCATAATTTTTATGCATTAATATGCAATTGCAGTTTCTGCTATTGTATGAAATTTTTATATAAGATTTTGGAGGTGTCATTTGATTTTTTGCCCCTTCATCCAGTAGGACATTTGTGAGGTCAGACACTGATGTTGGAGGAGAGGCCGGGCAAACAATCTCCATTCTAGTTCATTACAAAGATGTTAGATGGGCTTTGAGGTCCATGCTCTGGATGGCTGGTCAGGATCTCTCACACTAAACTCCCCCAACCATGTCTTTATGGACCTCACTTTGTGCACTTGGCACAGACATGGGGGCCAAAAAATGTTCTCCCCCAAACTGTTGCCACAAAGTTGAAAGCTACAATTGTCTAAAATGTCTTGCTTGCTAAAGTATTAACAGGGTTGTCTACTACTAGGATAACCTATTCTGATAACACTTGGTACCCCAGGTAAAATAATAAAACCTGTACTCGCTTCCTGTGCTGGCGCTGTTCCAGAGGTGTCGGTAATTGCAGTTTCGGGGTTCATGTGAGATTGTGATGTCATGCGAACCCCAAGTCCAATCTCTCCCCGTCTTCGGACACAAAAGCGATCAACATGACGTGAGTGGCTATCGCTGACTTCCTGTTGATCACTCATTTGTTCCGAAGACCGGGAGAGAGAAAACGGCAGTGATTGGACGTGGGGTTAGCGTGACATCACAATGTCACATGAGCCCCAAAACTGCAATTACTGACAGCACTGGAACAACACAACTGATTGGGGACTCTGGCTTTTTTTTGGCACTACGAAGCCAACATATCTGGAGTACAGTATCATCCACAAATGGCTATGTTGCCATATTACAGCCCTGTGCTCCTTAGAAGCATTGCTGAGCCATAATACTGCAGTGCACATTGAGCTTTAATGGGAACCTGCACATGGAAAAATGCTATTAACCTGCAGATATGAGGTTAATCTGCAGGTTAATAGCATTTGAAACCTGCTCGGCGCCTGCACATTGAATCCTGCAGAGGAAATGAACTTTAATCCTACCAGCAGCATTCCAGTTTCAGTCACAGTGGCGGCACCGGCGCGGGTTCAGTCACCGCTTTAAGTATGCAAAGTGGTGTCTATAACCTCACCCTCCACCCTGACTGACAGCAGGATCCAATGCTGAGTGGCTGTCGGTCATTGCTGGGGGTGGTTACAGCTGCTGCTTTCCATACACAAAGCGATGACTGAACCCCCGCCCGATCTGCCCCCATGACTGAAACTGGAACACTGACGGGAGCTTGAAAGTTCATTTCCTCCCAGCAGCGTGGTTTAATGTGCAGGTGCCGGGCAGGTTCTGAATGCTATTAACCTGCAGATTAACCCCATATTTGCAGGTTTATAGCATTTTTCCACATGACAGGCTCACTTTAACATGTTTATGTCTAAAATGCAAAATAAGAGAGCAGCTGTTTCCCTTCATGTGCCCTAAATCTGTAAAAAAAAAATACATTGGTGCAAAATTTTGAAAATGTACATTTTTAACCAGTAAATAAAAGCAGAACATTCATAGAACCGATATAAGGATCATAAAGGGTTTATGATGGGTGTGTATTATGCATTATTACAAATATCTCTCGGGATAGCTTCCTGATTGGAACTGGAAATCTTTATACATTAACATGGTCAGTCTGGTTATCATGTAATGGATCCTTGTCTAATGCATGGCCCTGCAGATCAGAAAACACTCAGTGCTGGTCACCAGTGAAAACAGTTCAGTAAAACACATGTCATAACCTTATATTCCAAAGTTTGTAATATGTAAAATGTTTTTTTTCCTTCTCCTTAAGGGTTTCTGCTCCAGCCATTGCTGGGAGCATGGAGTGACACCTGCACTTCCAGATTTGGCAGGAGGCGGCCATTTATACTTGTCCTTGCAATAGGTATGTGTTCAAGCCATCTGATGCTTAAAGGGAACCTCTCACCGGGTCATAAGTGGGCAGTTTTTGCTGTTATTTTATTCCTGCCTCTCCCCTAAGTATTCCACTTGTTGTGTTTTTAAATTCCACAGTATGGCTCTAGAGATAGGGGCCTTTATATTTAGCACTAATTATTATGGTCATCACCAATCAGGCGTGGTCACTGGATTATCTGGGGGTTTGTCTTTATTAGGCACACCTCTTGTATATGCCTTAAAAAAGAGCAATACAAAAGACCCATATCTCTAGAACTGTATGGTGGAGTTAAAAAAAAATTATGGCATTTTTACTGGAAAATGTCAAGGGTGGTAATACGAATTGAATTATTGTCGAATGGACTTGTTGGCTATGTAAGGACCAGTGGACAATCTCGTGTATGGAGGTGCCCCCCAATGTGTCCTGACTTTCCACCAACAACGGATGGCAGGGGAAGATGGATAGGGCTGTTGTTTTTGCATGTGCCCCATCCTTTTTGTTTTCGGCGTAGAGGCATTAACAGTGGCTTACTTCCCTCTCTCCATTAGAACATGTGCGCTCTCTTTCAGCAGGTTAGCTTTTCCCAAGGTCAGTTTTCAAAGGAATTTCATACAGAAAAAAATGTTTGTACCGTGTTAGGGCGGCTTCACACCACGGTAAGGTCTTATCCGGGGCTGTCAGGGATGAACCTGACAGCCCCAGACCGGATTAGCACACAGAACCGGAGAGCTAATATGCCCTCCGGTCCGGTGTGCTGCCGCACGCAGCTGGTGATAAATCAGGACCGCGGTGAGCTAGCCGCGGTCCTGAATAAGAGCGGTGTGCAGCCGCAGGTGTCTGGTTCCCGAATCCTCCCAGACCGGGACAATCTGGCCCCATAGGCTCCCATGTTAGGGAGCGCCGGATTGGAAAATCCAGGATACGGCAATTTGGGGAGATTTTTCTCCCTGGACTCAAAAACGTTGCAAGCAACGTTTTTGTCTCCAGTGAGAAAAATCCGAATTCTCCCGGATTCTTCCAGAGAGATGGAAACCGGATGGCAGAGAGCTGCCATCCGGCCCCATAGGATGCTATGGGGCCAAAATCTGGTCCAAATCCGGCCAAAATCCGGACAGCCCCGGATCGGACCTTGCCGCGGTGTGAAGCCGCCCTTAGCCAGTAGATGAAAAGGCCATAGAGTCTTGAAAGCTTGTGAATATTCACCATCTTTTCAGTTAGTTATTAAAAGGTATCAACCACTGAGGAGTCTCAGATTCAGAAAAAAGTGACTATATTTTTCTGATGAGGCTTATAAAAAATTAGGGGATTCTCCTGTAGGGTTATTACTGGAAAAGAGCTTGTGATGCTGCTTATTACTCAGAGCTATTCTGTGATATAGTAGGTCCAAACTGACACTTTCCTCTGGGTATATGTTTTTAGCTAGGTCCACTGTGAAAGCCACTTGAAAAATAAGTGCTTAAAATAATTCTAGCAAGAATGAACATATCCATATCTAAGTAAAGAGTGTACGTATCTTCAGACGTTTTGAGCTTCTTTTGACTACTTCAGGCTTACAAAGTCAAAAAAGCTTTCAGCTTCACATGTTTTGTTATGCACTTGTATTTCCCTTGTGTGTATTGGGCCGGACAAAATTGTTGGCCCCTTTCCAAAATTGTGGGTAAGCAACTTTGTTTCAAGCATGTTAAGCTCATTCACACTCATCAGGGGAAAGTAACAGGTGTGGGCAATATGAAAATCACACCTGAAAGCAGATAAAAAGGGAGAAGTTGACTCAAGCTTTGCACTGTGTGTCCCACACTAAGCATGGAGAAGAGAAAGAACAGAAGGCTGGGTTCACACGCTGTGTATTTCTGCTTTTGCGCAGCACTGTTTTGAGGATGCGTTTTACAGATGCGCTTTGCGCAAAAACACACATCATCATTCACACATTGCGCTTCTGAGGATGCACTTTTTTGAGCCCACTCTACAATAAGGGTAATGGAGAAGCGCATCCTCAAAAATGCAAAAAAATTGACATGTTCATTCTTTTTGAGGATGCACTTTGTAGTGAAAACACATCCTCAAAATATGGAGCGTCTGAACGAGAGTTTGGAAAACGCATTGACTTGGCTGGAATGCCAAACATCACTGGATTTACGGATCCTCAAAAAAACGCAGTGTGTGAACATAGCAAAAGAGAACTGCCTGAGGACTTGAGAACCAAAATTGTTGAAAAATATCAAAATCTGAAGGTTTCAAATCCATCTCCAGAGATCTTGATGTTCTTATGTTCCTGAGCGTGGACAGCAGAGAAAGATTGATGAAAGGTTGCAATGCAGGACAGTCTGATGGTGGATAAGCTGCCCCAATCAAAATCCCAAAAAAATTCAAGCTATTCTGCAAGCTCAGGGTGCATCAGTGTCAATGCGAAGAAGTTTACCACCCATGGCACAGTAGCTAATCTCCCTGGATGTGGATGGCAGTGAAAAATTAATAAAAGGTTGTAAAAATGTAACCTTTCCTGCAGGTTCACTGTGCATCAGTGTTAGTGCAAACTATCCATCCACATTTGAATGAAATGAAATGCTATGGAGGAAATTCAGGAGGACCCCCACGGCTGACACAGAGACAGAAAAATCTAGACTGCTGTTTGCCAAAATGTATGAGAGTAAGCCAAAATCCTTCTAGGAAAGTGTCTTGTGGACAGATTAGACCAAGATATAGATTTGTGGTAAAGCGCATCATTCTACTGTTTACCAAAAATGGAATGAAGCCTACAAAGAAGAGAACACAGGACCTACAGTCAAATATGTTGGAGGATTAAAGATGCTTTGGGGCTGTTTTGCTGCCTTTGGCACTGGGTGCCTTGACTATGTGCATGACATCATGAAACCTGAAGATTATCAAAGGATTTTAGGTCCCAATGTTGCATTCTGTGTCAGAAAGCTGGGTGTGCACCCTAGATCATGGGTCTTTCAGAAGGACAATGACCCCAAACATACTTCAAGAAGAACTCAGAAATTGATGGAAACAAAATGCTGGAGAGATGTGAAGTGGCAGCAATGAGTCCGGAACTAAATCCCATTGATCACCTGTGGAGAGATCTGAATATTGCTGTTGGGAGAAGACGCCTTCAACTATGAGAGACCTGGAACGGTTTATAAAGAAGAGTCCGAAATTCCAGATGAGGAGAAGCTTGTGGAAGCGATTGCAGTTCTTGACTCCTAAGGGTACACAACAAATATTAACCCCTTAATGACTACTGTTGGGTATTTGCATCATACCAGTTAAATTCATTTGTATGCAATATAGATTTTAATTCCAGAAATAACGAGTTAAGTTGAGGATGTCAATAATTTTGTCCAGCCCATTTTTGGACTTCAAGCAAAATTATGTCCAATTTGCCCATTTTTGGACTATGCAAATAGATATCTAATTCAAAATGAGCAATTCAAAAATCAGTTGTTGCTACAGTATTTTACACATGTCCATTAGCAATTACGAAAAAGGAAAAAAATTAAAGAGGGAATGTTGAAGGATAAGTCCAGATTTGGAACCATTTTTGCTTTCCTCACTGTTGTATCTAGACTATGAGCCTCCATGATCATAGACTACAAATAAACCCTGTGATTTTTCTGATTTTACAGTTTCCAAACGCATTACCCAAAATAAATTTATAGACAGAAGGAAGTATATGACTGCAGGGTGGGTCAGACTACACAGGGTTTATTTGTAGTCTGTTACCATGGAGACACATTGAAGTTGTATATAAATAACAATCAAGGATTTTTAATCAAGGCTGTTTCCAATTTCGCATCGTATCATAGTACAATACGTGAGTCATGGAGTCTACTAATGATACAACTAAAAAATAACTACTCTGCTAAAAACATGATGTTTAAAGCTTCATTAGTCTAAGAAGCAAAGAAGCAGGAGTCGCCCATGGCAGCCTTATTCCCCATGCAAGATTGTAATCTCACGTGCACTTTGTTATGGAACTGGCACAGATTTGCATATTCTGCCGCTTCTGGTTTTATCCTTGTGCTTCGCCCTCAATTTGCAACTGTTTCTCAAAAGGAACTAGGTTACAGCTGCTGTTTTTAGAAGCTTTTAGGGCTATTATGTTCACACTGTCACCAGGCTTCACGTGCAATAACAATGCATAACCCCCCTAGGTTTACCTCCTAAATGGGGCTGTTCACCATTGAGGACATTTTTTTACTTACATCCACGGATTTGATCATTTTTTCATTCAAGTTTCTTTAAAAATGCTGAACTGTTTGTCTAATATAGCATCTATTGCAGGCTGTAGAATGAGTTAACTGAGTTTCTGCCAGTGAGCTTGCTCTCACTGGTCAATGGGAGAGTCTTTTTCTGAACTAATTCAAGTAGATTTATGACCACAGACCACATCAAAGTTGAATGTGCAGTAAAACAAAAGATCTGTTAAAGCCATTGGACTTTTTAACCAACCAGTACATTCAAACTTATTTTTTGCAAATATGTATCCTAGTATTAAAAAAAATGGCCTCAAAAGTGGACAGAAGCCTTTAACCATACTGGAGTGTCTAGAAAAATATATATAAAGTATTTAATTCCTGCAACACAACCATTGAGGTATCATACCGTGTCTTGGCGAACATTCATTACATGAAGTCAATGGAGATCAGTGACTAGGTCTACCTTCTTCTGGGATCTGGTGGTCATATGGGTGGCTACCAAGTTTTTCTTACCTGGAAAATGCCAAATGTGTCATCACATATCTGGGCAGATTTATTCTTGAATTTCAAAAAGCCATGGTCGTAGTAGTGGTCATATTAGTTGTCCTCCAGCTCCTTGGATCCTGGTAATGGCTAGCAGGGGCGGACTGGCCCAGGTGGCAGGGGGGCAAGTGCACCCCAGGCTGGTGGAATTGCCCTCATGTAGGGCCGCCCCATACAGAAACGGGCTGGCGGCTCTGCTTTGTGGCCGCAGCTGCTTGTATCTCAGCAGCCGACATCTTGACGCGCCCGCCGGGCAGCATGGTGAGTGTCCCGCCCCTCCTCACCCGCTCCTAACCTCGACCAACATCAATACCCCCCCGCCCCTCACTTCGTCCAACAGCACCCCCCCCAACACCCCTCAACCCCCCTCCCCAAACCTCCCCACAACCCCCTCCCGCCCCTCACGTGCGAGGGCTGGAAAAAACATACTGCCACCCAAGGCAAAGTGCACCAGCCCGCCCCTGATGGCTAGATACTGGTGTTTTATTCTTCATTCTGCGATGATTTTACCTTTCTTGGTTTTGGCCGATCACATGATGTTTCCTTCATTCACAGGCGCCTTATTTGGCCTAACGCTTCTACTTAATGGTAGAGACATAGGATTGTCTGTAGCCGATACCAGCAACGATCATAAATGGGGCCTCATTCTCACAATCTGTGGGGTCGTCCTAATGGATTTCAGCGCCGACTCTGCCGATAATCCCAGCCATGCCTATATGATGGACGTGTGCAGCCCAGAAGATCAGGACAGGGGACTGAACATTCATGCTCTGCTGGGAGGTAATTACTAACCATGTGTCTAATGAGGATCTGTCACTCCTCCTTGTCTGTTTAAAAGAATCATCCTGAAAAAAATCTTTGCTCTTTGAGGGAAGGAAAAAGGGGCTGTCGAGGTAGAGATCGGTTGCAAAGAGCGACTCTCAGTCTGGACAGCACAGAGACATCCCATAGATTCGAAGGAAATCTGTCAGCAGGTTTTTGCTAGCTAATCTGAGTGCAGTATGATTTCAGCTAGAAAAGAAGGGAGATACAAGAGGCGCAGATTGTGCCCTATCAAACAGACACTATAGTTCTTATGTGGATTATAAGTGTATCCACTCACCTTTTATGGTTGTGAGACTCACAACCAGTTTAAAAGCATAAGGCAGCTGCTGCAGAACCTCCACCAACGCCACAAAACCGCGGGAAATCAGAAGATAAAACTGGAATGGTATCCACGGTCCGCGCTGCTGCTCTTTATCCAAGGAATCCACAAGAGGTTATTACCATCAAAAGTTCTTTATTTCATCACACCAACGTGTTTCGGTGCTGTCCCAGCACCTTCCTCAGGGCATCTCAGGGCATTCCTCAGGGCATTCCTCAGATGCCCTGAGGAAGGTGCTGGGACAGCACCGAAACGCGTTGGTGTGATGAAATAAAGAACTTTTGATGGTAATAACCTCTTGTGGATTCCTTGGATAAAGAGCAGCAGCGCGGACCGTGGATACCATTCCAGTTTTATCAGTATGATTTCAGGGCAGTGTCCCTTATTCCAGCGATGTGTCTTTCTGGGCTGCTTCTTAGTTTTGATAAAGCTAGAAGATTATTACTGTAGGACTAGTAAGCCTGCAGCCAGGTAGTCCTCAATGTTCATGAGCTCTATATAGCCCCACCTTACCACTGATTGTCAGCTTTCTGCCTGTACACAGTGTACACAGCTGCCAATCAGTCGTGTTGGTGGAATTATACAGGGCTCAGAGAACGGGTAGATCTGCTGCAAAGAAACCATTGATTTTATCTAAACTTGAGCAAGCAGCCCAGTAAGTGACACATTGCTGGAATCAGGGTCTCTGCACCTGCGTTATGCTGCTCTCAGAGTGGGTAACAAAAACTTGCTGAAAGATCCCTTTATATAGACAATGCTTTTTGCTATCCCTTTGTTATTCCTCTTTGAAATCTATGACTAAATTGACAACATTCTGTTACTTCTCTCCTTGGATACCTCTCCATGCTGTAACGAGATCATAAAGCTGCGTCCTCTCTAACTGTGATTATATTTAATCGAAATAATTCAGTTAGTCATCAATCTCAGGAAAATATCAGCCAAATCATTAGACTGCGGCAGGGCAGAGTTGGCCGTGGGGAATCGCTGGCAGGACTCGCTGCAGTGATATTCCTACTATGATTAGTCCAGGAATTATAAATGAAGCCTTTCTTGCTGATGATAATCATTAAAAATGTATTCTCTTTGCCATTGAGATTCTATTTTTATCTGTTCTCCCTCTATTATGTCCGCAGTATTAACCAACTGGCTTTTATGTGTGAGGTCTTATACCTCTGTCCATCCAAAGCCTCCTGCTTCAGGAGCAGTATGTCAGATCTGCTGCAAACTTGTCAAGGGCCCTGATTGTGGGGTATCAGTACTAATAACTCAACCTGGTGTATCAGTACTAATAACTCAACCCCAGGGGTGTCGTTTATGTTAAGGTTCACCAGTAGAGAATTTTGGGGTTGTTGATAGGTGTTCACAGGGGTGTGTGCGGATAGATATAAGCTGTATTTTTAATTTTTTTGGCTTGGGGTCATGTAAAATGTATAAGATATTACCGGTATGTACAGTACTTCAAAACATTTACATGTCGTTTGGAATCTTGTAGTTGTGTATCGTGAAAATAGGACAGGAATTATTATGTGCGCGAAAAGAAGAGAACCTATTGTTAAAAATCTAAATCCCACCTGGGGCTACACAATGAGATGGCGGTATTACATTGCGACATCAGATAGAATTATTCCCTATGGTGTGGTATTGTGACCTTCTACCTAAAACCGAACAAAGAGGAACAGTCTACAGTACTCTATCAGCGGACACAAAGTCAAGAAAACTTCAAGAAACCCACTTGAAGAAAATCCAATACCTAAGGAGACAGCGTCCAAATCCCCAGTGAAAAAATAGCCCAAAAGTTTATTCTGCATAAGGCCAGCTTCACACCCCGGTTTTTGTGATCCGGGGTTGTCCGGTATGAACTGGACAGCCCCGGATCCGATTTTGGCCCCATAGTATTCCTATGGGGCCGGATGGCCGCTATTTGCCATCTGGTTTCCATCTGTCCAGAAGGATCCAGGGGAAATTGTTTTTTTTCCCCGGACACAAATCACAGCTTGCAGCGTTTTTGTGTCCAGGGCAAAAAGTGACACATAACCGGATCCTCCCAGATCCTCCCGGATCCAGCACCCAATAACATGGGAGTCTATGGGCACCGGACACGACAGAGAAATCTGTCCAGTTCCTGGACGCTGGGTGCTGAAGCACAGCGGCGGCCGGCACTGATCTTCAGCACCTGGAGAGCTCCCCGCTGAGATTTTAGGTACCGTGGCTAGCTTCCCGCAAGCCGCAATCCTGACATTTCAGCAGGGACAGCTCCTGAAATCTGGGATATGCCGATTCCGGCAGAAAACAGGACCAGAGGGCATATTTGCCCTCCGGTTCTGTTTGTCCGGAGCTGTCAGGCTGTGTCCGATGCATCCAGCAAAACACCAGACACAGCCTGACAGCTCAAAACCGTGGTGTGAAGCCAGCCTTAAACAGGTAGCAATGTTTTGACCCATCAAAAAGGTCTTTTATCATGTAAGAAATATTCCAAAAATGTATTGTCCCATAAACAAGTAACAACGTTTTGACCTATCTCAAAGGTCTTTATCAAACAATAGTCCAAAAGTTTATTCTGCATTAAAAAGGCAACAATGTTTCAATCTGTCAAAAAAGGTCTTTATCAAATACTTGATAAAGACCTTCGAGATAGGTCGAAGCATTGTTGCCGGTTTATGGCACAATAAGTTTTTAGACTATTTTTTCACTTGATAAAGATTATTTTTGATAGGTCAAATTGTTACCTTTTTAATGTAGAACAAACTTTTCGACTATTTTTTATAAAGACCTTTGAGATAGGTCAAAATGTTGTTACCTGTTTATGGGACAATACATTTTTGGAATATTTTTTTCACTTGATTAAGGCCTTTTTTGATAGGTTGAAACGTTGCTACCTTTTATATAGAATATATAGTATAGTATACTATATACTGCAAAAGAATATATAGAATAGAAAAAACTTTTGGATTTTTTTTTCATCTGGCATTTGGACGCTTTCTCTTTTTACTGCTACCTCCAAAAGATTTTGCAGAGGTTTCCGATGTGTGAGATTTTCTGTCACACATGACTGGCTTGCCATATATTTCAATGCAAATCTGCAATTTGCCCCTTTATTTACAGAAAAATCGCAGATCCACTATAAAATAATCACTGAGCAGCAAATTGCAGACAATTTGCACAGATGTTTTTGCTAGCACGGCTTGTTTTAGGATTGGCACGGCATGTCTCAGGTCACCGCATAGCCCCAGCTTATAAGAGGACGCAGTAATGGCCTGGTCTGCAGGTCCCTGCAAAATCTACTGCGGCTGCCACTAAGTTTGTGCGGATTCCCGACCTTCACATTATCAGAAAAGGGCACAACAAGAAATGTGCACATCCTCAATAACATGGAGAGGACAGTTAACTAGTTGTTATTGATGTTGCTGATTAAGCTGAGATAGCGCATAATTGAAGCTTAGAGAAACCAAATTAATTGGATGAGTTTAGAGGCACTCCACTCCTAAATCCCTAATTAAGCATGTAGAATAGTGTATTACAAACTGAATAGTGACTGTCAGCCCAAGGACTTGTGCAGACAACCATGAAACTTGGTACGATCATTGTCTGGAGACATATCTGTTTTTGATCAAAGTCATGGATCAAAATTACCCATACATGTCTTCGGGTCTGTGAAAATAAAGGCCGCATTACACGTCGTAATATCGTTCCGATATTGCATACAACTTCACGGGAGCGCGCATGTTTTTGGCACTTGCCCAAGATTGCATAGGAGATGTTACACAGGGAGATATCGGCAGGCAACGCAACTACGATGTAGTACGCCCCTCTTCTACGCTGTGTATGAGCAACTCAGGGAATGACCAATTAACATTGGAGGGAATAGGGGAAGTTGTGCTCCAAATCGTAGTTGCGCTTTCACACAGCACGATCCTGCCAGATCGTCAAGCCAATATTGCACGGTTGGAGAGCATGCCCAATTCAAAAACAATATCGTAGTTGCATCGTTTTTGAGTTGCGTTGCCCATTTAGACGACACAACACATGAACAATATCAACTGCAACGCCGCTACCACATGACTTTTTATCGTAGTTGCGTTGCGATATCACGACGTGTAAAGTGGCCTTAAGTGACAGCACACATTGCATCTGTGTGCAGTCGGTGCTCTGCCCATTTGTAAAAGGAAAAGTCAGCTCCATAGTAACCCTGTGTTTACCTTAGCAGCCGACCACACACAAAGCTCCAGGATGTGCGCTTTTGGACAGCGCACAGGAAAACACTGCAGACAGAGTTTCCTGTGCGCTCAGCTAAAGAGCACTTCCTGGAGCTTTGTGTGTGGTTGGCTGCTAAGGTAAACACAGGGTTACTATGGGGCTGCGTTGTCTGGCAGCACATAGCATTAACGCTATGCGCTGAGGGAAAAATTTCTAAGTTTTTAGCGCTTGCGTCATGCTAGCGCACAATACAAGTGTGACCCTAGCCTGACTCAGCTCCTCCAGACCTGCAGGAACTCACGGGTGGCCACAGGGAGAACGTAGCTGCCCTGTATTCACCATCTGCGGTGGGTGCAATGCGGTTTCTCCCTCTGTGCACCTCATGGTGGCCACTCCTGACATCGCAGCATGAAATAAACATGCTGCGGGGAGTGGACACCTGCACCACAGCTGTCAAAATGCAGCGGTCAGGAACAGCCTAGCGAGGATTGGATTTCTTGAAATCCCATTCACTATTCTTCTACTCTTCAATGCAGTATTTTGGACACAGCAGCAAGTCTTTATTTTACATTTTGGAAAAAAAATTCTTCATATTAGAAAAATTTCTTCTTATTAGAAAAAAATGTCTTCACATTAGAAAGATATACAACAAGGATTGTAAAAAGTAACACAAACCAAAAATAGTTCCAGCACATTGAAAAAAACTTATGAGAAGAAAGATTGGTGTGAATTCGGCAATAACATTTTGTTTTGCATCTTATGTAGAGATTGTCTGCAGTATTGTGACTGCATAGGAGTGTGACAGTCACAGGAAAGGCATCAGTTATCGATCTGTAGGTGATGCGTTGATCCTGACACATTGCTTTAATTGAATACTAAATATTGTTTAAGGGCTCATGGAGACTTCTGTGACACTCAGCCAGAGAACAGGCCACAATGCACAGACTGTCCGAGGGTCTCTCGACCTGCACATGATGGTCTCTTATGGCCACTTTACACACACCGACTTATCTGTCCAACTTCTGAACAACTTACTGGTTGCAGTGAAATCATGGACACATTGTTCCATTTGTACACAGCCACAAAATGGAGCAATGTGTCCATGATTTCACTGCAACTAGTAAGTTGTTCAGAAGTTGGACAGATAAGTTGGTGTGTGTAAAGTGGGCCTTAGACATATATGAGGCTGTGACGTTCACGTTGAGAGACCTGCGTACAGTCTGTGCATGGTGCTCTGAGCTCAAATTGAGTTTTATTGACTCAAATTCAATTCACTTGCTGAAAAATATTTCCCCTTGGATATTGGCTTGTGGTGCTGATTTTTAATTCTGCAGCATCTCAACTCCTCTTGAGAAGTTTTACTGTGATTTTTTCACTTTCAATATAGAGGTGTAAAAGCCACAGCAAAAAAATTATATAACACACATGGATTTTGCTGAAAATTTTAAGCTAAATCCACCACTAGATTTTGGGTGGCTTTTCTCAATACATGTGCATGTATCATTTGGGGAAGCCTGTCACCAGATTTTCCACATATAAGTACATCCACCACCAGAAAGCCCTTATATACAGCATTCCAGAATACTCTACATAAGTCCACAAGCTGCTCTGCATGGTAAGGCAAGCTTTTATTATACTCACCAACTGGGCAGTCCAGTCCGATAGGCACCTGCTCTCTTTTTGTGATTGTCATCCTCCTTCCCTGCTTTGGGTGGATGATGCTTCCTATGTCATCTACACAGTGTCCTCCAGCACTCTTCTGAGCATGCACACTTCTGTTTGTCCTGCTGAGGGTAGAGCAATGGATTGTAGTGTGCACGCACATGGGCGTTCTTTGACCTTTTACCACGCATGTGCGTTACAGTACTTTGCTCTGTTCTCAGCAAGGCAAAGGGAATTGCGTGTGCTCAGAAGAGCAATGGAGGACACTGTGTAGTTGACGTAGGATGGATCATACACACAAAGCAGGGAAGGAGGACGGCGATCGCAAGAAGAGCAGAGGCGTTGGATCAAGACCAGCTACACCCATTGGACAGGACCTCCCCATAGGTGAGTTTAGTAAAAGCTATTTTTTTGCCTTGCATAGCAGATTGAGGACCTAAATCTAGTATTCTAGAATTCTGTAACATAGGGCTTACTGGTGCTGGTTGTACTTTGTGTGGGGAATACCTGGTGACAAGTTGACTTTAATGTCCACCTAAAGCAATTATAATGAAAATTGTAATTAAACCAAATTGGTAAATGTCGTAAATGAATGTTAGTGAAAATGCAAGGACAGATGTGACAACTTTGATGTAGTCTGTTACTATGGAGATACTTAGGTTTACTGTAAAAATATAATGAAGGCTGTTTGCACAGTGGCTTTATTTTTTATTTTAAACCTAAATTGGTTGAGAAAATAGACTCTTCCTTTTGAATGTTGAGATAACAGAACAAATCAAGGATTATATCATCCAGTTTGTTATTAATGTTTTATTCTTGTAGGTCTTGGTGGAGGATTTGGTTATGTGGTTGGCGGCATTAACTGGGACAAAACGAAATTTGGGAAAGCAATGGGAGGACAGTTACGAGTCATCTATACCTTTACTTCTATAACTTTGGCTATCACCACCGTCTTGACGTTGTTCAGTATTCCTGAAAGACCTTTACCATCTTTCAATAAAAAGAAGAAGGTGATGAAAAGCCCGAGTCTCCCTCTTCCTCCTTCACCCCCTGTATTTTTTGAAGAACAGGAGAATCAATCTGTGCCTTCACAAAATTCCAACCATTTGTATGCCAGCTTTACCAGTCCAATCTCACCCCTTAGTCCTCTCACACCAAAGTATGGCAGTCTGATCAGCCGGGACAATTCCTTAACGGGGATCAATGAGTTTGCCTCCTCCTTTGGCACCACCAACATTGACAGTGTTCTCATTGACTGCTTCACCGGGGGACACGAGGGCTTCTCCTCAGCCTCCGGAAGTTTGCCAAGACAAGCCAGCAGTCTTCCCCGAGTACCTGAAAGTCTTTATGGCTGCGGAAACAGAAGTCTAGATTCTGCCGACAATTTGACAAGTCCTGGCACAGACAGAAATAGTCTGAGAGTCGGATCCCTTGATGCACCAAAAGCTAGATCATCAGGAATCCTGAAGAGACCGCAGTCCTTAGCTATTCCAGACATTGTAACAGGGACGTGCCCCGAGAGCAGCCGGAGGCGAAATGTCACTTTCAGTCAGCAGGTAACATGACTGTTTAATTTATTCTTCTGTTAAAATGTCTTATCAAGGGTGTGGCCAGAATTAGAAAAATACGTCTACCTACTGTCAAATATAGCGCCACACCTGGCCAAAGGATGTGTATTGCATTGCATCCTAAACTTGTCCACTTAGTTTTACCTATAATGCCAGATGCAGCCCATAGACATGTGTAGAGCAATTCAGGAAGAGAGCAGCCATGTTTCTCGAATCCTACAACTGCTTTATGTCATTGGCAGAATTAGGTACATTTGTGGATTCAATTAATTTAATATGTGTAATCGAAAGTTCAGATAAGTTATTGATGTAAATTGGAGTACTAACGTTTTTCTTTATATATATCATGACTAAGCACCACTTTTACGAAGTGACATCCAGAGCGTGAATGGTTAAATAATGACTTGCCGATACATTCACATGACCGCATTTTTGGTTCGAGTTATGAATGAAATAACTTACAGCACTCGGAGCAGCACTCTTTTACAATTAGTCTGATCAGGTGACTGCTGTTTACATGCTCCGAATAACCCTGAGAAAAAAAATTGCAGCATGAGCTCTATAGTTTCTTCTGTATTTTGTTTATTCAAGTCTATTGGTGCAGAGCAAATTATTTTTGCAGATGCATCACAATTTTTTAACATATGACACTGTTTTTGGTCTTGTAAATTTTAAGAGCCGCTGATGTATAAAAGTGGATGCACATACAGATGACAAGACAGAGAATCATCCATTTTTTTGTTGTACTCTTTTTTTATATTTGATGTTAGCTTAACATTAGGCCACATGCACATGTTGAGTATTTGGTGAGTTTTTTATCTCAATATTTGTAATCCAAAACCAGGAGTGGGTGATAAATACAGAAGTGATGACGTGATTCTATTAGGCCGGCTTCACACCACAGTGAAATCCGATCCGGGGCTGTCAGGGGTGAACCTGACAGCCCCGGACCTGATTTCGGCCCCATAGTATGCTATGGAGCTGGATGGCAGCTATCCGGCGCCCTCTAACATGGGGGTCTATGGCACCAGATCGCACCCAGGAGCTGAACTTCAGCACCACCAGTTGTCCCCTGCTAACAGTTCAGGACCATGGCTAGCTCCCCGCTAGCAGCGATCTTGAATTAACAGCAGTTGCGGCTGCAAATGAGCCGTCCGGCTGCACACCGGACCGGAGGGCATAATTGGCCCTCCGGTTCTGTGTCCAGTTCCGGTCCGGCGCTGTTAGGTTAACCCCTGACAGCCCTGGATCAGATTTCACCGTGGTGTGAAGCCAGCCTTATACTTTTCCTCAGTTTGTTCCACTCCTGGTTTTGTATTACAAATTCTGAGGTAAAAAACTCCCCAAATACTCAACAATTGCATGTGGCCTAATACAAGTCTGAGGAAAATCCTCGATATAAGGCCATGTGCACATATTGAGTATTTGGTGTGTTTTTTACCTCAGAATTTGTAGCCAAAACCAGGAGTGGAACAATCAGAGGAAAAGTATAATAGAAACACGTCACCACATCTGTATTTATCACCCACTCCTGGTTTTGGCTACATACTGAAGTAAAAAACTCCCCAAATACTCATCATGTGCATGTGGTCTTATATAGGAGGATTTTTCTCATAGACTTGCATTAGGCCACGTGCACACATTGAGTATTTGGTGAGTTTTTTACCTCAGTATTTGTAAATCAAAAGCAGGAGTGTGTAATACATACAGAAGTGGTGATATGTTTCTATTATACTTGTCCTCTGATTGTTCAATTCCTGTAAAGCCATCATAGAAGATAGCGAAAAATAAAAAAAATTATTTTTTCCCAAGTTAGTGAGTCGGTCGACAGAGGTAGAGGGTACTCGGATACCAGGACAGGTTGTTACCTCGGTGGGGGATCACAGCTGGTCGGTTCCCAGTTTCGTGCCCTGGACCCTCAATGGCGGGGATGGTGAGGGGGGATGATGATGATGGATGATGGATGAGGGAATGGTAATGTGACGTCACCTGTGCTACCTGGTAACATGGATACCAGCACTGCGGCCGGCCGCTGAGGTGATGGAGGTGCAGCTCAGAGTAGTACAGCTCCTCACAGGGCAGGCTCAGGGCAGCGGGGTAGATGAGGGGAGTCGTTGTCCTCACCTCTTGGATGCTGTGGGAGCCCTCCGGGTGGCGGAGAAAAGGAGGACAGACACCAGATCAGCTCAAGAAGTTCTTTACTGATACCAGGCAGATGTTGAAGTACACAGTACAGTCTGGTTTAACGGAGACATAGCCACAGATTTTGAGGTAACTTTGCAGAGTCTGTCGGTGGTACCTTTTTAATAGCTTTCTGGGTCTGGGTTCCTCTTTAACTCTCTTTAACCACCCTGAAGAGCCCTTTCACCAGTCCCCTGGTCTGCTACTGTTAGGTACAGTCGGTTCCTTACCGGTACAGACGGGAGCGACAGAAGAGTAATCCTCCCGCCACCGGCAATTCGGTCCTTTCCCTAAAGTGTCCTGGACCCAATTTGAAACTGAGGTAGGGATTCAGTCCGTGCCGCTATGGCTCCCTTATGTCGGTCCCAAAGCAGTTTTGCAGTTAGGGGTAGACCAACTGACTGCCTCGGCTCCGGTATGCCGGTGACGACCCCGGACTCCCCAGCCGTCTCCGACCGGCCCTCGTTTGTCCCCTCCGGTGTCTGGGTCACCCCTCTCCAAGGAGGTGCCCTCCTGTCACGAACGCCGTGTCCTGACGTCCGCCTTTGCTGCTTCCTCAGCACCATCCTCCTTCTGACTGATTAACTGTCACTCTAAGTCTCCTGCTCTACCCTAGGCTCCACCCCCTGGGACCTACTGAATATACGGTCCCCTGTCTTAAGGTAGCCTATTGTATGGGCGCTTATGACAGACTCTGTGAGAAACCCCATATCCCTGACTACGGAGGCACTACACCTTCTATTTGGGGTGCAGTACCTCCCTGTGGCGCCTTCCCATAGGGGCGCCACAATAGTGTTAGGTCTCTTGAGATAGATGTAGGCAAAGTTAGGAATAAATACTTTTGTATGCATTTATTGTTACAGATGTTTCTGTGGGTCTTGAGGTCTCCTCAGGCCTTTAGTGGCACGGGAATATATCCCCTGATGCTCCGTTTACTGGGTCAAGGTATGCTGTGATTAGCTACCTGACCGCTGAGGTGATCTGCTCTCTGATTGGGCATAGGAAATGCCAGAAATTGGGGTATATAACGCCCCTTACCTCAAGCTAGTCCTGTCACAACATCTTTGTGTGACAGGTGAAGATCAAGATGCCCGCCCTCCCACCCCCTATCTTATTATTTTTATTGAGGACATTGTAGTCCTGGTTCCAACTTCATCATGAGGATTTCTTTGAGGGGATAAATTTTCCCAAAAATGCTGGGTGTAGTCTGGTTTCATGTGTATTTGGATTATTGATGGATGTTTTGCTATCCTTTTTATGTTTATGGTTATTTATATTAAAAATTAGATTGATATAGTAACCGTAATTAAAGCCTCACTGCCATCTTATCCAACCCAAGTGTGAGTTCTTTTATTTCTGTATGGTATAGCTAGTAGGGATGGGGCCTATATTTCCATGGTTTTGTCTTACAAATTCTGAGGTAAAAAAACTCACCAAATACTCGTGTGCACATGGCCTTATAAAGTAAAATGCATGTGAAAAAAGGTAAAAATACATGAAGAGATGATGGCTGAAGTGATCTGACCTTTGGCGGGGTCTGTAAGGCTGCCTGCAGATGCCTGCGTACAGATCACACACTCTCGTCTGCACCAGGGACGCGACATGTTGCATCTGCCTGCGCACAGATCACATATAGGAGTGAATGGGTGCGCACGGCGGTCTGCAAGCATCTGCACACCGCCGTGCGCTCCATTATAAACATAGTGGCTGCCGTCTGCATGCAGATGCTTGCAGATGCCTCCGCAAAATGCTGCGGAGGCATCTGCAAATCTGAGGGCAGCCTAACAGTGGCATAACGGTCGTGGTCGCAGCAGTCGCGGCTGAGACCGGGCCCGGACCTGTAGGGGGGCCCGTGCCTCCAGCCGCCCCACACGACCGCGATCGCAGCTCGGCTCCGACACTCCATGTGTCATAGGAGAGGAGGTGAAGGGAGAGAAGCTGATCCCGCCCCTCCTCTCCTCTGATCTGCTGCTGGCTCCCTGCCCTGCATTGACTTAGCGAGGTGAAAATTTTTTAAAACATGATACCTCGCAGACCAGTACTGTTCCTCCAAACTCTGCTCTACTTCCTTCACCGGTGTCTTGCATCAATATCCAGTGGTGGGAGACTCAAAAGCACTGCAGCTAATCTGCGGTCACTGATTATCTGCAGTGCTCATGTTATGCCCCCTGGCAGTGGCGTAACTTCAGGGCCAGGGGTCCTGATGTGAAAGCTCCGACGGGGCCCCCAATTATTGCAAAACTTTAGTAGTATTAGTCTTTTTCTAAAGGCCAAAGGGACTTTTGGGGCCCCCCTAGGCTGCAGGACCCGGGTGCGATCGCAACCTCTGCACCCATTGTAGTTACGTCCCTGCCCCCTGGACAAAGCCTGTAAACTAAAATGATATAAAGTATTACCTGCCAAACCTAGACATTCTGTATAATAACTTTTCTATCAGTAATCACTCTCATCACTGGCGTTGACTGAGGGTATACGTTATTTCTGGGGGCCCTTGTAGAAGCAGACATCAGACATATGTGACACCATCTAGGCTCAAAGTACAAGGGTCAGGTTTGCTGCAGAAAATTTGCCGCAGGGCACCGCACACCAAATAGTGCCAACTTTCTTGCAGATTAGCAACTTCTGATTTTTTTTTGTGAGTACTGAAAAGAGTAGATAAAAAGTTAATGGGTTTAAAATCCACAACAGTAGATTTTACTATGGATTTTAAAGCACCACTCCAGCGAGGAGGGTTTCAGTGCTGGAGTTGCACTTTAAGTGTAAGCCCCCTGCCCCAGTATTATACTCACCTTCCAGCATCTTCACCCCTTACAGACGCCGCTCTTGTGCTGTGGCATCATAGCTTCTGACTGGCCGGAAGTCAGAAGTTATGTGACAAGAGCTCAGTGCATGTCTATGAGAGCCAGAAGAAGGCTCTCATAGAGATGTACTGAGTTCTGACCTCCAGTGCGCTCCATGAAACACTGGAGCTCCTGGCAGATCACAAGTCCATGCAGACCAACTGAAACACCGCTGGGAAAAGTGAAGCTGCCAGAAGTTGATATCAGACAGGGGGGCAGGGGACTTAGATTTAAAACATTACTGCAGCGTTGAAATAAAAAAAAATGCTGGAGTGCTGCTTTAAGTAATCAGCAGCCAAAATCTACACCAGTGCCCTTCATTAATTGCAGATATTGACATCCTCATTTATATCAATGTAGAAAAAAATCCCAGTGTGGAATGACATAATTTAAGACTCTACACTACTATCAATTTCAATGCAGAGAATTTCCGCAATGGATGGATGCTATCGCATGCTATGAGATTTTTTTTTAAGAGCAAATCTGCAGGGGAAATCCCAGCAAATATATCCCTTGTGTATTTGTATTTATCTTATGGGCATAAGGATGGAATAAGTAGTAATCGATCCTATTTTCCCTGATGTCTGCCTGGTTCCATAGATATCAGTCTGGGGTGATCCACCAATAAAATCTACTATCTTTTACCAAAATTTCTTTAATCTTTGGAAGATTTATAATTCTTGGAGGTTCCTTAAAGTGTCTTAAGTGGTATTTTTTTGCTCTTATTTCATTCAATTTTCTCAGTTGAATATTTATATATATGTCTTTTAATCTGCCATACGGTTCCAAAGATATGGACCTTTTTATTTAGTGCTACTTTTTATGATGTGTACAAAGGGGTGGAGCTCCTTGTATTCTCTAGGGGGGTGTCTTTAGGCTGCTTTGCATAATTGCCTTGTAAGCCACACCCCTCAGAAAAGCCATAAGAGTCTCATTGAATAAAAGTGCCCGTGTCTCTGGAATGGTATGGTGAATTTAGAAAAAATGAAAACCAGAATACTCAGGGAAGACGTAAGAATAAAATAGAGGATAAACCATGACACTTATTAGTTGGTGATAGGCCCCCTTTAATAAAAATTCCAAAATTAAGTCATTTCACAATCCATGTAAAGGTTCTGCAGGACCGTTTCTTTCTAGCTCTCTGGCAGGGAATATTTCTGTTGAGTTTTCATTGACTCTTGTGCATGACTTAATGTTACATGGTTTGATTTCTAGGTGTTTCTCACTGTATTGTATGCTGATATGGAGTTCTTATGGTGCAGGTGGCTAACATATTGCTGAATGGAGTAAAGTATGAAAGTGAACTTAATGGATCAACTGAGCTTTCCCATCGACCGCTTTCAATGAAACTCCTGTGTTCATCCATCTGCCACATGCCTAAGGCTCTGCGTAACCTATGCATCAATCACTTCCTAGGTAAATTCTGTGATCCGGGAACATTTTCAGACTTCTCTGCAGGGGTTCTTGGGTAAAGCTTTGCTATCGGTTAATATACAATGGGCATACTTATCAATACTGTCTAAGTCTTACATAGTGCAAGCTTAGGCTGGTTCCACACAGCGATTTTTCGGCATTCGTGTGAATCCGGCCTAAACTGGATGCAATGCACTCGCATTTCAATGGGGCCAGAGACACTTGCGGGTGCATCCAGTTGTGTACAGTTCGCCCTGGATCCGGATTGATGTAAGTGTCCACAGATGTTTCTTGGAGACAAAATCTGAATCTTGTTGCGATCTGGTCTCCCTGAAAAAGACTGTGAACCTTCGGATCCACCCGTATCCAGGGCACCATGGGTAAAATCTGAATAGGGATCTGTGAGACAGATTCATCCGGACTCCAGATCCTGGTGGATCCAGATTTCCGGTCCGTGTTCCATGAACTGCACATGCGCAGAACCACCCACCGAATCCCTGTCAAATATGCAATCAGATGCTCCCAAAAGGGGTGCAGGTGCATCCAATTTCATCATTGCAGGAGAATCCGGGGGGCATGCAGGCATATGAAATGCCAATCTTAATCATTTTCCCCATAATATTCCAGATTTATCATACAGTAGTTGCTCATGATTTTTTATTAAATCTAGCGCATTTTAAGACTTGGTCTAAGTTTACACCACCGATTAGTTGGCTTATTACGTACCAGAAATTTGCACCAAAGTTTTGCTGAATTTTTTTTTTTTTGCTTAGCCACTTTGACAAATGACACCCCCATCTGGTGAGACCTTGCCCTTTTGTACTTAAAGTTTTTAAGGCTGCAGTCACACATTCGTTTTCCATTTTTACATCTGTCAGAATAATGTTTTTCTACCATGTGTCTTTCGTTTTCTGTCCATTTTTTCCTCATCCATTTTCAAAAACGAAACCCTAAGCTGATGTAAAACAGGTGTCTCCCGTTTTCCATCCATTATTGATGGCTCTCCATCAACCTAAATGATTCAGAAAAAATTGATTATGAAATGCACAGAGTTTAAGAGAATGAATGCAAGAAAAAAGGACAGATGTGTCTAAGGTGGAGGCACACTGTCATGCATCAAAAATGTATCGTTTGTGATGCACGACAGTGATGTGAGTGCATTTCATGTGGTAGTGCGAGTGTGATGCAAGTGTGGTGCGAGTGTGTTGTGAACGTAACATGGGCTTTCTCGCGCGGGTGAAACACCCGACACAGGAAAGCCCAATAGCTATATATCTACAGACAAAGATCTGTAGATATAATAGCTATGTCGGGCTTTCTGCTGCTTTGACAGCAGCGTTTTTTTAATTTCCTGGAGATAACCGGCATATTAACCCCATCTGCAGCTTCTGTGCTGCATGTCAGCCGGGAGCCGGCAGATGCAGTTAATAAGCTGGTTATGTTGGCTTAATCCCATGCTTCTGTCCTGCCAGGTTGTGTCTGGTTTTGTGCAGACTCCCTGGACACAAATTGACAGGACAGAATAAGTCTGAAGGTGTTATTTATTTAGTTAAAAACCAGCAATTTCAGCACTTCTTCTGTGCGCAGCTGAAATCACTGGCGGCTGGAGTTCAGGACTTAGGAGATCTCCATGGGCCTGAATGTTAAAGCTGAGTGCTGACCATGGTGCTGAAGCTCCACAACAAGCAATCTGAAGAGCTTCAGCACCACAGTCATCACCCAGCTTTAACATTCAGAACCATGGAGAGCTCCTAACTCCTGAACTCCAGCCGCCAGTGATTTCAGCTCCATACAGAAGTGCTGAAATTGCTGGCTTTTAACTAAATAAATAATTAACACCTTCTGACACATTCTGTCCTGTCAGTTTGTGTCCAGGGAGTCTGGGCAAAGCCGGACACAACTTGGCAGGACAGAAGCATGGGTTTAAGCCGACATAACCGGCTTGTTAACCTCATCTGCTTGCTCCCGGCTGACATGCAGCACAGAAGCTGCAGATGGGGTTAATATGCCGGTTATCTCCAGGAAATTAAAAAAAACGCTGCTGTCAAAGCAGCAGAAAGCCCGACATAGCTATTATATCTACAGATCTTTATCTGTAGATATATAACTATCGGGCTTTCCTGTGTCGGGTGTTTCACTAGCGTGAGAAAGCCCATGTTACACTCGCACCACACTCTCACTACCACACGGAATGCACTAACATAACTGTCGTGCCTCCACCCTAACTCTAAGGGTACCTTTACACGCCGCTACGGCAGGATGGATGCATCCCGCTAAAGGCTACAAATGTAGCTTGTAGCGCCAATATAGCCCGTCGTAGCGGCGTCTGAAGACGTGACGATACAGCCGGCAACAGATACATCTGTTTACGACCTCTGCTCGAAAACAGATGGCTACAAAGCCGATGGTAGCAAGATGCATCGGCGTGTAAAGAAGTTACGGAAGGGAACTCTGGACACCCTGCGATGTAGCTGCAATGTAGCTAAGGCGTGACCCTGGCTCCGTGTTACCGCGCCCCATATGCGATCATTGGTGGAAGCTCCTGCATGACGATTGGTAGTCGCTGCATAGGGAGGCATATTTAAGGAGCTGACCAGTCACACTACACAATTGCTCGAGCGTCATGTATTAATCAACCTCCTGCGATGCCTGCCCAATCATGATGTTCTGGCTTTGTCCTATCACCGTACGGACGTCTTGTAATCCACAATTGTGGCACGCCTATGTGCTGTCCCTGCTGCACCAGGTCCGCCCATATTAGCTTGTTGTAGCGTTGTGTAAATGAGGTACGCTGAGCCACAGATGGCTACTTGAGACACACGGCGATGTAGCTAGTTACAGATGTCACGTAGCGTAGCGCACCTTATGGCGGCGTGTAAAGGTGATGCGTTGAGCGTTTGTAACCGTTTGAGCGTGCACGTGAAGTAGCGGGATGCATCCATCCTGCCGTAGCGGCGTGTAAAGGTACCCTAAAGGTACCATCACACGTAGCAATATCTCTCCATATGCTGGCAATTTGACATGAGCGTGCATGTTCTGGGCACTTTTTTACACATCGCCGTCGCCCTGTCCACACATAAACATCTCCCGTGCGATGTTCAGCGATCCTGCGTTCCAGAAATCCCCTGCCGCAGACCGGAAGCAATTTCACATTCCCACATCGCCGCCAAATCTGCGCTTCACACGCCTCCACCGCATCAGCGATGTGGGCGTAGAGTGTGAGCGCGCCAAGGAGACAGGTGTGGCAGAGTGTTGTACACCGCACCCCTACCACTCTGATTGGCCAATACAACTGCGTCACCATTGGTCAGCCTTGTCAGGACGTCTGCCCACTACATGACGCATGTGTCCTTTCTACTATATCGCAATTCAAATATGGCGCCTTATCCATGGCCAGCCAATGGGAACGCAGGAGCGACCACCAATCGCGGCAGATGGGGCGCGCCAAACAGAACGCTCAGGCACGCCTCTGGAATTGCTTCCAGATGGCCTGAGCTCGCTTTCTACATCGCTATCGCCCAATCACACGCCATGATGCGCTGAAATCGTCTTGTGGAAATCGCCTGATTTCTCAGCAGAGTAGGGCGATCAGGCGACTCACCACTGGCGATTTCTCGCCATAAAATCACCCTGTCTCACGCCGCAACGCACAGGCAATGTGGTTTCCACATCGCTGAAATACACAAATTTACGGTGATATGGAAGCCATATTGCCACGTGTGACGGTACCTTAACGGTCGGTGTGCTGTCCTGTTAAAATAGACTAGACAAGGTACGGATGAGAATAAGGCCTTGTGCACACAATGCGGATTTTGTGAACTGAAATACACATGGTAGTGCACATGGTAAACATACTAAATACACATTGCATTTTTTTGGTGCGTTTTTCTGACACAAGATGCAGGTTGGGTGCAGAAATTTCTGTGCACAGAGCCTAACAGATGTGTGAATGTAGCCAAAAACATCCAATAATTGTGGTGCAAGTCATAAAATGCACAAATCACCCCAGAATTCTGCTACGTTATGCTTGATAAACATTCTCATTTCTGCTTTACATGTTTAATAAGTTGTCTGCTCGCTTTCTGAATTGGAACTCGGCATAAAAAAGTGTTAGTAAATGTAAGCAAGGATTTATACCAGTCTTTCCTTTCCAGAATAATTGAATTATCAGCAAACCGGAGGTAGGCTATTGGCGCAAAGGCCATATGAAGGGGTTAATAGGGGAAAAAAAACACCAAGTCCATCTGTCCCAGGTGCAGATCATGGTACTGAATGGTGGACTCCACTATGAGCCATGCTATGGAACATGCTCTCTGTTGTTGTAGGCCTTGAAAATTTGGTGAATTTGCAGCAATTTGGGATTTTTCACTTGACATATGTAACCTAAATTACAGCTAAAATTAGTGTGGATGTAATAGGATAGGGGTGAGAAGGAGGTGTCAGATCTTGTCATTTTAATAAATGAACGACGGGGTCAGCAGGGCAATTAAGTAGAGTAAAGCCCCCGTCACACCTCGCGAGATCACTAGCGAGATCGCTGTTTCGTCACAGGTTTTGTGACACAACAGTGAACTTGTCAGCGATCTCACTATGTTTGATACGCAGCAGCGACCGGGCCCCCGCTGTGCCATCGCCCATCGTGTCAGAATGGCCTGGACCATTTTTTGATCATCAGGCTCCCGCTGGGCAGCATGCATCGGTGTGTTTGTTGCCTTATCAACGACCTCGTTGGCGACTCAGAACTCTGCCACGTAGGTCTTAGTCGTCAGACTAGCTGCTGTGTGACATTGTCCCAACGCCGGTCGTTATACGGGTCACCGTATTGTTGCTGCTTCGTTCAGTAGATCTGACTGTTTGATATCTCACCAGCGACCACGTAGCGACGTTCCAGCGATCCTTACCAGTCATATCGTTGTCGGGATCACTGGAACGCGCCAAGTGTAATGGGACCCTATGGGTTAGGTTGGGTTCACATCTATTTATTTTTTTTAAACAGATATTTTTTATTAAGTTAACGTTTATAAGACTAAAACCCTAGAAAAATCCTAACTTCTTCTCCAACCTGGATCCCAACTGATCTTCTCAGTAAAACTGGCTTCACACCGCGGCAAGATCCGATCCGGGGCTGTTGTCGAGCCCCAGGCCCAGGGGTACTCGGGTGTCAGGCTCGGTGGGTGTTTTCACAGGGATGTCACGGGTGGCAGTGCCTGAACCCGTGGCCTGGGTGAAACTTCAATAAGGGGTGTATGTACAGAGGATTAGAGTTTGTCATGTGACGCTACCTGTAGTACCTGGTGATGGGTCACCAGCGCCGCCACAGTCTTCTGGAGGTCGATGGTAATGCGGCTGAGTTGGCAAAGCTCCCTACAGGTGGAGCTGGTCCTCCGGGGCAGCGTTCCTGTAAGCAAACAGGTTGATGGAGATAACCACACAAAGGCAAAGTCACTTTCTCCCGGGTACTTTACTGTAAATGTTCAGCAGCAAAATACAGAGTCTACAGTTCAGCATGATGGTATTCAAACAGGTAGCTCTACTGGTGGCTGTAAATGGATGCCACGTGGTATGGTGGGACCCGTGGTAAACCTTAGGTGACGAACCCGTGTCCTTCCCGGAGTCTATACCCAATGGCTCCGTGTAGGTAGACTTGGGGCTTCCCTCCCTCGTGGTGAGGAAGCAGGCAGACCGCTCCATATGGCAGGGTGCAGCAGCCTGTAAACAAACCGCAGCAACCGATTGACGACTGCAGAGGTATACTCTGGCCGTTTCCTCGGGCCACGCGTTCCATGGTGGACTGGGGAATTCCTTGGAGTATGGTCGCTCCACGCTGGGGTTCCCCCTTTCTCTCTAGGGCCCATACTCCGCATGTTGGGCACCCTCTTCCAGGATCCCCTCGCTCCACACTCTTTCTCCTCTCCTCCTCCTCCGACTCTCAGACGTCCATTGTCTGACTATTCTGTCCTACTGACTGACCTCCTTTGTTCCCCCTAGAGGTGAATATATTTCCCTCCCGGATAACCTCCCACTCCTATTCTAATGTGGGAGTGCAGGAATGGGTCCCACCCACCAGCCTAGGATCCACTTGCAGCTGGGGAAATTACATCTCTTTTACTGGTGCAATACCCCAGTGTGACGCCTGACTACGTGGGGCGCCACACTCTCCGGTGTAAACCAGACAGCCCCGGACCGGATTTTAGCCCCATAGTATCGTATGGGGCCGGATGGAGCCGGATGGCAGCTATCTGCCATCCGGTTTCCATCTCTCCAGAAGAATCCGGGAGAAATCAGATTTTTCTCCCAGACACAAAACCGGGTTTCCCCCGGATCCTCCCGGATCCAGTGCAATCCGGCGCTCCCTAACATGGGAGGATATGGGAACCGGACACCTGCGGCTGCACGCCGCTGTTATTTCAGGACCGCGGCTCGCTCCCTGCGAGCCGCAGTCCTGATTCATCAGCAGCGGCAGATGCGTCTGGCTGCACACCGGACCGGAGGGCATATTTGCCCTCCGATTCTGTGTGCTGATCCGGTCCTGGGCTGTCAGGTTCATGCCTGACAGCCCCGGATTGGATCTTGCCGTGGTGTGAAGCCTGCCTAAACAGATAGCATTTTCTATACAAAACCTTCCAGCGTCTCTAGTATGTTGACCCTCCATACATCCCATTGTGTGGTTCCAAAATGAAGGGCGAGTAGCAAATATACATTAGTCAAGGATGTAAACAGCTCTCCCCCATGGGTAAGGAAGGGAGAGGAGACGGCAACATAATAGCAGTCAAGTGGGAGAGCAGTGCAGAAAATGCAAAGCTATAAGCGGCGTAACATCTCCCAACCTTTTATGTTACGTATGATCCATATTATCTCAATAGAAGAAACCGTCTCACGTGTCTCTCACTTTGCAGGGTGGTTGTCCTTTGAAGGTATGCTGCTATTTTATACCGACTTCATGGGAGAAGTGATTTTTCAAGGAGATCCAAAGGCTCCGCACAATTCTGAAGAATATCATAAGTATAATGCGGGTGTCACAATGGGATGCTGGGGGATGTGTATATACGCCTTCAGTGCCGCATTTTACTCAGGTATCTAAACCTTCCTGGAACACACTTATCATGTGTATCATATGTAAATCTATGTGATAATTGATAGTATACTACAAAAAAAGCAAAATCTGACCAGCACCTCCAAACAGAATAAAGCAAGTGTGAACAGGTGCAAGCTGCTATGACTGCACACTATTCAAGATTGCATCTGTTCACACTTGCTTTATTTTTTAAGGGGTGATGGTCAGATTTTTTGTAGTATGCTGTCGGATGTGGTGACTGCCTCCATACTTGGCTGACCTGTCCTCCTCGCATCAACAAAAAGAAATTTTTAATTAGTGCTGGATCTTACCTGCCACTCATATTTGTAGGCTATAAGCCCATGGCAGCATGTCTGATAAAGATTAGGTTTAGGGTCCCATCAGAGAAAAGACACCTTGTCATGGCTGCTGGGCTCTCATGAATTGGCCATTTGTGTGTTAAGTACCTTCATTTTATTAGTATATTCTATATAACAGTAATGCAGTGCACATGTCATATATTCAATGTCTGCTTACAATTTAGTGCTTACACAGTGCTGCTGTATGCTTTTGTTTGTATATTATGCAGTCACAGCAGCCTGCACTTGTTTAATTGCTATCATTCCTTTTAGGATTGGCTGGTCAGTTGTTGTTTTTTTTAGATAGATAGATAGATAGATAGATAGATAGATAGATAGATAGATAGATAGATAGATAGAATGACTCAGATGTTGATTGCAAATTTTAACCCTTTTTATTTATTTTATTGTTTTAATCAGCTATACTGGAAAAATTGGAAGAACATTTTAGTATCCGCACCCTGTACTTTATCGCATATCTGACATTTGGACTGGGCACTGGTCTGGCGACATTGTCCAGCAATCTGTACATCATTCTGTCTCTATGCATCACACATGGGATCCTCTTCTCCACGTTGTGCATCCTGCCATATTCACTTCTCTGTGATTACTACCAGAATAAGAAGGTGAGTGGTGAATATTTAATTATGAGCACTATATTTTGGCTTGAGAAGAAACAGAGAGCTTTCTTTGGCTACTCCAGTGACAATTTAAGTGCTAAATAAAAGTTAAAGGGAATCTGTCAGCAGGTTTTTGCTATGTAAGCTGAGGACAGCATGCTGTAAGGGTTAAAAAACAAAAATCAGCTACGCCTCTCTTATCAGGCCTTGTGCTATCATTTACTTAAATTAAAGGCTTTATCACCTGGTGATTACCATTACAGGACTACAATGTCACATGCACAAATCATATGCATTGATATAGGAATCCGGCTTGTAGATCGCGCTGTTCAAAGATTTGGTTAAGAAAATCACACCAAGGACCTCGGATCTTAAGACAAAGATCTTTATTCTTTCACAGACTCGATGCGTTTCGTGTACCCACTGTACACTTCCTCAGGAGTTTAAGAATTACTAGAACTCCTGAGGAAGTGTACAGTGGGTACACGAAACGTGTTGAGTCTGTGGAGGAATAAAGATCTTTATCTTAAGATCCGAGGTCCTTGGTGTGATTTTCTTAATCAAATCTTCGAATAGAGCGATCTACAAGCCGGATTCCTATATCAATGCATATGATTTATACAACTCTTCTGGCTGATTGCTGCGTTCAACGGAATCCAATTGTCTGGTTTATTAGTGGTTGTGTCAAACACAACCCGACCAGGTGACCATACTTATAATTGACTGATTATATCGGATAAGACCTTATTGTGCGCTTCCTCTCCATTTATTAATGTCACGTGCACGGGAGTCCTATGCCATCTGCTGTGATTAACACCTGACTGTCAATGTACAATCTCGATTCAGAGCCAGGTGTGGGCGAGGGCAGCTCTCCCAGCTCTGCTGTGTTCCTGAAACTAAATGCTTTTATTGTGTAAGAATGGCTTCAGCCAGTAATCTATGCGATACGTCATTGGGTTTGTGGTTTATTTCCCTACTTTATGTTGCTGTCAGACGAGGTAGTAAAAATCTTCTGACAAATCCCCTTTAACCCCTTCCCGACCTATGACGTTATAGAGACATCATGAAAGTCGGTGCTGACACTGACCCTCCCGGGGCCCTCTCCCACCCCCCTTTCACCTCCTGGTGGGCTGCATCCGCCGGCCAGCTCCAGTGTGGGCCCCGCCTCCTCTCCCAGGCTCCTCCTCCTGGATGTGGTAAGTATGAATGAATGAATGAATGAATGATGCATGCATGGGTGGATGGATGGATGGATGGGTGAGTGGGTGCATGGGTGGATGGATGGTTGCATGCATGGGTGGATGGATGTATGATTGCATGCATGGGTGGATGGATGGGTGCATGCATGGGTGGATGGATGTGTGCATGCATGGATGGATGTGTGCATGCGTGGATGTGTGCATGGATGGATGTGTGAGCATGCGTGCATGGATGTGTGGATGTGTGTGCGTGCATGCATGTGTGCATGGATGGATAGTGCATGCATAGATGTGGGGTTGCGTGCTTGGATGTGTGGATGAGTGCATGCATGGATGTGTGGACATGTGTGCGCATGAATGGATGTGTGCAAGGATAGATGTGTGTGTTGCGTGGATGTGGACATGCGTGGATGGGTGCATGGATGGATGTGTGCATGTGTGGATGTATGCATGCATGGATGTGTGCGTGCGTGGTTGTGTGGATGCGTGCGTGGATGTGTGGATGCATGCGTGGATTTGTAGATGTATGTGTGCATGGATGGATGTGTGCATGAATAGATGTGTGTGCTTGCGTGAATGTGTGCATGCGTGGATGTGTGCGTGCATGGATGGATGTTGCATGGATGGATGCGTGCATGGATAGATGTGTGTGCATGCTTAGATGTGTGCATGTGTGGATGTGTGCGTGCATGGATAGATGTGTGCATGGATAGATGTGTGTGCATGCATGGATGTGTGGATGGATGGATGTTGCATGGATGGATGCGTGCATGGATAGATGTGTGTGCATGCGTGGATGTGTGTGTGCATGGATGGATGTGTGCATGGATAGATGCGTGTGCATGTGTGGATGTGTGCATGCTTGGAGGTGTGGATGCGTGCATGTATGGATGGATGTTGCATGGATGGATGCGTGCATGCATGGATGTGTGGACGTGTGCGTGCATGAATGGATGTGTGCATGGATGGATGTGTGCATGGATGGATGTGTGTGTGCATGCGTGGATGTGGGAATGCGTGGATGGGTGCATGGATGTGTGCGTGCATGGAGGGATGTGTGCATGCATGGATGTGTGCATGCGTAGATGTGTGTGTGCATGGATGCGTGCGTGGATGTGTACGTGCATGGATGGATGTGTGCATGGATAGATGTGTGTGCATGTGTGGATGTGTGCATGCATGGATGTGTGCGTGCATGGATGGATGTGTGCATGGATAGATGTGTGTACATGCGTGGATGTGTACATGCGTGGATGTGTGCGTGCGCGGATATACACATGGATGGATGTGTGGATGCGTGCGTGCGTGCATGGATGGATGTTGCATGCATGGATGTGTGCATGCATGGATGGATGTGTGCATGCATGGATGGATGTGTGCATGGATGGATGTGTGCGTGCGTTGATGTGTGCGTGCTTGGATGCGTGCGTGGATGTGTGGATGCGTGTCTGGATGCGTGCTTGGATGGATGTGTGCATGGATGGATGTGTGTGTGTGTACATGCGTGGATGGGTGCATGCGTGGATGATGAGTGCATGGATGGATGGATTGGTGCAACAAGGGATCAAGTGTCCTCTTGTTGCAGTTTCTGGGATCATAGTCATGGTATACTGTATGACAAATCATTGCCATACAGTGCACCATAACTCTGACCCCAGAGTCTGTAGGAAGAGGACACTTGATCCCTTGCTGCAGTCTCTGGATTGAGCAAAGGTGATCGAGCATCGTGGGACCTTCATTGTGGACTACGTCAGAGGCGATCGAGTGTCGTGGGACCTTTGTTGTGGACTACGTTGGATCTTTATAATAAAGATGGAGTCCGAATTTTGTTAGTGTTTTTTTTTCAAATAAAAAGATTTTTCTCTGTGTGGTGTATTTTTTTGACTATTTACTAAAGATTCCTAATGGCCGGGTCTAACATTGTCCCGAGATTATGAATCTCGGGCTTAGTGCCAGCTGCCAATAAAAAGCTGGCATTGACCCCTTTATTACCCAGTTTGCCACCGGCTCCAGGGCAACTGGAAGAGCCTGGGTACAGCGCCAGAAAATGGCGCTTCAATGAATGCGCCATTTTCTGGGGCGGCTGCGGGCTGCAATTCGCAGCATGGGGGGCCCAGAACGCTTGGGCCTTTCCATGCTGAGGATTCCAGCCCCCAGCTGCCTAGTTGCCCCTGGCTGGGCCAAAAATATGGCGGAGCCCCACTTCATTTTTTTTTTTTTATTAGTTCTATAAATAAAAAAAATGGGCTTTGCTGTATTTTTGGTTGCCAGCCAGGTACAACGAGCCAGCTGGGGGTTGCTGGCAGTCTGTAGGTGCAACGTTGTACCTGGCTGGACCAAAAATATGGCGGAGCTCTACGTCCTTTTTTTTTCTAAAATCAGATCTAGAAATATTTTAAAAAAAGGCCTTCACTGTATTTTTGGTTGCCAGCCAGGTACAACTTGGCAGCTGGGGGGCTGGAATCCTCAGCGTGGAGAGACCTAAACGTGGGCCCCTATTCTGCAAATTGCAACCCACAGCCACCCCAGAAAATAGCGTATTCATTAGCGGCGCCATTTTCTGGTGCTGTACCCCAATTCTACCAGTTGCCCTTGTGCTGGTGGCACACGGGTTCTCCATACACGACATGGTGTCCGCTAACAATTTCAATGGAAAAATTAGCTCCAATTGTTAGCAGAAACCATATCGCGTATGGAAATTCCCTCCCTGTGTGCCTGAACATTGGAGCTCCACCACAAGTGACCCCTTTTTGGAAACTAGAACCCCCAAGAAACATATCTAGATGCATAGTGAACACTTTGAACCCCAGGTGCTTCACAAATTGATCCGTAATAAGGAAAAAGTACTTTTTATTCACACAAATTTTCTTTTTTAATTATTACTGATCAATTTGTGAAGCACCTGGGGGTTCAAATGCTCTCTGTGCATCTAGATAAGTTCCTTGGGGGGTCTAGTTTCCAAAAACGGGGGCACTTGTGGGGGGATCTCCAATGTCCGCTAAAAATTTGAATGGAAAATTGAATGTGGTGTCACGATGAGCACTTTGAACACCCCAAAATATTTCACAAATTGATCCATAAAAAAAGTACTTTTCATTATTACGGATCAATTTGTGAAACATCTGGGGATTCAAAGTGCTCACCACCCATCTAGATACATTCCCTGGGGGGTCTGGTTTCCAAAATGGGGTCACTTGTGGGGAAGCTCCAATGTTTAGGCACACAGGAGCTCTCCAAACGCGACATGGTGTCCGCTAACAATTTGAATGGAAAATTAGCTCAAATTGTTAGCGGACACCATGTCACGTTTGGGGAGCCCCTGTGTGCCTAAACATTGGAGCCTCCCCACAAGTGACCCCATTTTGGAACCAGAACCCTTCCAGGAAACTTATCTAGATGGGTGGTGAGCACTTTGAACCCCAGATGTTTCACAAATTGATCCGTAATAATGAAAAAGTACTTTTTTTTTTCACAAACATTTCTTTTTTCATTTTTACAGATTAATTTGTGAAGCACCCTGGGGTTCAAAACGCTCACCACCCATCTAGATAAGTTCCCTGGGGGGTCTAGTTTCCAAAATGGGGTCACTTGTGGGGGAGCTCCAATGTTTAGGCACAGAGGAGCTCTCCAAACTCGACATGGTGCTCACTAACAATTTGGAAAATTACCATAGCTCAAATTGTTAGCGGACACCATGTCGCGTTTGGAGAGCCCCTGTGTGCCTAAACATTGGAGCTCTCGCATAAGTGACCCCATTTTGGAAACCAGACCTCCATAGGAATTTATCTAGATGGGTGTGAGCACTTTGAACCCCAGATGTTTCACAAATTGATCCGTAATAATGAAAAAGTACTTTTTTTCCACAAAAATTTTCTTTTAGCCTAACGTTTTTTCATTTTCACATTGGCAAAAGGATAAAATGCATCCTAAAATGTGTTGGGCAATTTCTCCTGAGTACACCGATACCTTATATGTGGTCATAAACCACTGTTTGGGCGCACGGCGGGGCTCAGAAGTGAAGGAGAGCCATTTCACTTTTTGAATGGAAAATTAGCTCCAAAAGTCAAATTGCACTCCTTCTCTTCTGAACCCTGCTGTGCGCCCAAACAGTGGTTTATGATCACATATGAGGTATCGTGTACTCAGGTGAAATTGCCCAACACATTTTAGGATCCATTTTATCCTGTTGCCCATGTGAAGATGAAAAATTGAGGATAAAAAACATTTTTGTTAGAAAAATTAAAATGTCCATTTTTTTTCCATGTTGCTTCAGTTCCTGTGAAGTACCTGAAGGGTTAATAATCTTCTTGAATGTAGTTCTGAGTAGCGTTGAGGGGTGCAGTTTTTGGAATGGTGTCACTTTTGGGTGTTTTCTGTCAAGTACACCCCTCAAAGGGACTTCAAATGTGATGTGGTCACTAAAAAAATGGTTTTGTAAATTTTGCTGGAAAAAAGAGAAATTGCTGATGAACTTTGAACCCTTATAACTTCCCACCCAAAAAAATAGTTTTTTTTCCAAAATTGTGCTGATGTAAAGTAGACATGTGGGAAATGTTATTTATTAACTATTTTGTGTCACATAACTCTCTGGTTTAGCAGAATAAAAATTCAAAATTGAAAATTGCAAAATTTTCAAAATTTTTGCCAAATTTTGGATTTTTTCACAAATAAACGCAAAAATTATCGACCTAAATTTAATACTAACATGAAGCCCAATATGTCACGAAAAAAACAGTCTCAGAATCGCTAGGATCCGTTGAAGCGTTCCAGAGTTATTACCTCATAAAGGGACACTGGTCAGAATTACAAAAATGCCAAGGTCTTTAGGGTCAAAATAGGCTGGGTCCTGAAGGGGTTAATGGGGTTGTATAGGATTAGAAAAACATGGCTGCTTATTGCAGAAACTTCGCCGCACGATCTAATAAGTTGGTGTTACAGCTCAGATTCATGGCAGTGTAGGGAGCTGATCTGCTGTACCATACACAACGAGTACCAGATATGATAGATTGCCCCAATACATCAGATATCCTCGGCAGCTCACCCACCTTACAGACGAGAATATTCAGGAGAACATTTAATGGGGTTATCTGGTATCAAAAACAAGACCATTCTGAATCATGTGCGGATCTTGTGTGCAGGGCTTCTCCATTCATGAGCGGGTAGAGGTAAGACTCTTTTGGAGGACCGGCACATCTGTATATTAGATGGGCTGGCCATCATTTCAGTAGAGTTGTACAAGGCTCCATGTCCTCTGTGATGGCATCTAAGGGTGGAGGATATCTCCCATGTAAGGGTGTAGGAGTATCTCCCCATGTAAGGGGTGGAGGAGTATCGCCCCATGTAAGGGTGAGGATATCTCCCATGTAAGTGGGGTGGAGGAGTATCTCCCCATGTAAGAGGGTGGAGTAGTATCGCCCCATGTAAGGGGGTGGAGGAGTATCTCCCCATGTAAGGGGGTGGAGGAGTATCTCCCCATGTAAGGGGGTGGAGAGTATCGCCCCATGTAATGGGGTGGAGGAGTATCGCCCCATGTAAGGGGTGGAGGAGTATCGCCCCATGTAAGGGGGTGGAGGAGTATCGCCCCATGTAAGCAGGGGATATACCTGATGGTGCTGTATGGGGTTAGAAATATCAGATTAATGATTGCATTGTTCTCATCAGTATTCTTTGGCCTGGATAAACAGGGCAGGAAATGGGCATCAATCCACTTCAATCGACGCTCATTTACCCGTTTTTTAACCATGATTTTTATTTCTCCAGTTTGTATCCTCGAGCTCTGACGGAACCAAGCGAGGTATGGGTGTGGACATCTCTCTGCTCAGCTGCCAATACTTCCTCGCACAGATACTCGTGTCCATTGTGATGGGACCCCTGACGTCGATGGTTGGCAGTGCCAATGGTGTCATGTACTTTTCCAGCCTCATGTCATTTGTTGGCTGTTTCTACTCTTCATTGTTTGTCATCTATGACATCCCACCAAGTGGAGACCTGGATGATGAAGAACAGCCGCTGCTGATTAATATCTGAACTGGAATTCAAGGGACATTTTACAAAACTAGTGACTTTGTATTAAAAAGAATCCCTTATCAGGTACTGGACTACTGTCTAGGGATATTTTGTTCCTTTGGGCTTCAAAACATCCACAGAAAACAAACAACTAAACAAAACTGTACAAAATAAAGTATTAGCCATGTCACAAGAAGTATCTGTATCCCGCTCTTATGTGATACACACCTAAGAGACCACATGAAGCTGGTGTATTATTTCTGGAACATCTTTTGTTGCATCTATGCATTGTAACATTCCTCTGTTAACCTTCCTGGAAATCTATGAATAAATTGACAACTGGCATGACCTAGTCACTGCATGGACAAACCGTGAGGCAGAGTTGTTAAATATTATGTGGTCAGATCCCAGAAGACGACGTCGTGGACTAAGGCAATAGACAAAGGCGTAGTCAGGTCACAGTCTGAGGTCAGAAAACCAGGAGAACAAGGTAAATGGATGGTCAAAGTAGGTCCAAGGTCTGGCAGCCAGCAATAGATGAAAATACAAATCACAGGTAAGCGAAGCCAACATGCACCACTGAGCAAGATGCTACGACTGTCAGAGATCAGGGACTAAATGCACAGCTAAATAGCTGGGCAATCACGGAGAAAAGGGAATACCTGAAGAAGCCCAGCACCTCAGAGTCTCACATTGGACGGTTTAGATGTCTATCAACACACCGACAGCTCAGCATGCCCCAGTAACAGATTGAATGACTGAGCTGTCACTCATCAATCTGAGAGCTCAGCATGGCCCTGATTCCAAGGTGCAGAAAACTGTCACTCCCAATGTCCAAGACATACTGACAGACAAATCGTGACATGACCATTCTCTTGACAATAAGGGGCAGTGCTAATCAGATGGACACACCCAGTTGACAGTGAGAATGGTGACACCCCATTGTCAATTTATTCATACATTTCCATCAGAAAGGACAGAGGGAAAGAACAAAGGAGAGTTTAAGAAAAATTCTCTAGACTTGTTATATTAGGGGGAAGGTAAGTATTTGCAGAATGGTGTGTGGGGAAAGCTCTATAAATGCTACAGTACATCCCCAGCGTTTATATTTTTGTTATTTAGAACACTAGGAATTCTTGGTTCCATCCCGTGAAGCCAGTAAAAAGGTCTTCAAATGTATGTAGTTATTTAGCTTGTAACCTGTTTTATAAGTAAGTGTCACTTTTATTATATCCTGATCTTGGGACCCCAACTCATTATGAGAGCAGGGGTCACTATGTCCACCATTTCAATGGAGCACCAGTGTAACACGTCCATTCAAAGAATGACGTCTAAATGAGTACTCAGCTACAGGCCCGGACTGGCAATAGGGAGAGGCGGGACTTTTCCCTATGGTATGGTCGGTAGTTGTGGAGTGGGCGGGGCCACAGCACCTGCTCCTCCAGACACAGGCCAGCCTTTAATCACTTTTCGGCCACCACCACCCGTCGGGCATAGCAGGCAGAGGAGGAGAGCAGCAGGGGCCGGTAGAGCATGACTGCTCTGCTCTGACAGCTGTGAGGGCCCAAGGAGTTTGACAGGAGAAGGAGCGGGAGGAGAGGTGAGAGGGTGGGCCCCAATTTCCTCCAGGCCATGCCCCCTCACCACTTCTGTGGGCCCCATCTCCTGTAAATCTCTCTGGGCCCCGCCCCCTCATCTCTACTGCAGGCGCCGGAAGTTGTTCCACAGTGCAGGATCCAGCAAGATGAGCTGCTGCAGCTGCTGGTGGTGAGTAGTGTATGTGTGTGTGTGTCTCTGTGTGTGGATGGCTGTGTGTCTGTCTGTCTATGTGTCTGTGGCTGACTGTGTCTGTTTGTGGCTGGGGCTGCATGGCTGTGGCTGACTGTCTGTGGCTAAGGCTGGCTGTGTGGCTGACTGTGTGACTGTGTGGCTGACTGTGTCTGTACGTGGCTGGGGCTGTATGGCTGGGGCTGACTGTGTGTGGCTGACTGTGTCTGTATGTGGCTGGGGCTGCGTGGCTGGGGTTGACTGTGTGTGGCTGTGGCTGGCTGTGTGACTGACTGTGTGTCTGTGTGGCTGACTGTGTCAGTGTGTGGCTGGGGCTACGTGGCTGTGGCTGGCTATGTATGGCTGACTGTATGTTTGTGTGTGGCTGGGGCTGCTTGGCTGTGGCTGACTGTGTGTGGCTGACTATGTGTCTGTATGTGGCTTGGGCTGCGTGGCTGGGGCTGACAGTGTGTGGCTGTGACTGACTGTGTGTGTGGCTGACTATGTGTCTGTGTGTGGCTGTGGCTGCATGGCTGTGGCTGGCTGTGTGGCTGACTATGTGTTTGTACGTGGCTGGGGCTGCATGGCTGGGGCTGACTGTGTGTGGCTCTCTGTGTGGCTGTGTGTCTGTGTGTCTGTGTGTGGCTGGGGCTACGTGGCTGTGGCTGGCTATGTGTTGTTGACTATGTGTCTGTGTGTGGCTTGGGCTTTGTGTGGCTGACTGTGTTTGTGTGGCTGGGGCTGGCTGTGTGTCTGTGTGGCTGACTATGTCTGTGTGTGGCTGGGGCTGTGTAGCTGTGGCTGGCTGTGTGTGCCTGGGGCTGCGTGGCTGGCTGTGTGTGGCTGGGGCTGTGTGGCTGTGGCTGGCTGTATGTGGCTGGCTGTGTGTGTCTGTGTGGCTGACTGTGTCTGTGTGTGGCTGGGGCTGCTTGGCTGTGTGTGGTTGACTCTGTGGCTGTGTGTTTGTCTGTGTGTGGCTGGCTATGGCTGTGTGTGTGGCTGGCTGTGGCTGTGTGTGTGGCTGGCTTTGGCTGTGTTTGTGGCTGCCTATGTGGCTGGCTGACTGGCTGTGTGTGTGGCTGTCTATGTGGCTGGCAGTTTGTGTGTGGCTGGTTGTGGGTGTGTGGCTGTATGTGTCTGGCTGTCTTTGTATCTGGCTGTCTATGTGTCTGGCTGTCTATGTGTCTGGTTGTGTGTGTCTGGCTGTGTGTGTCTGGCTGTCTATGTGGCTGGCTGTGTGTGTCTGTGTGTGTCTGGCTGTGGCTGTGTGTGCATGGCTGTGAGTGTGGCTGTCTATGTGGCTGGCTCTGGCTGTTTGTGTGGCTGGCTTTGGCTGTGTGTGTGTGGCTGTGTGTGTGGCTGTCTGTGGCTGTAGCTGTGTGGCTGGCTGTGTCTGTGTGTGGCTGGCTGTGTCTGTGTGCAGGGCCGGCGTCAGCACCCGGCGTACCCGGGCAAATGCCGGGGCCCGACTGCTTGGAGGGGGCCCACCGGGCCCCTGAGGGCTAGGGTCACACTTGTGTTGTGACCCTAGCCTGACGCAAGTATTGTCTGCTGCAGCGCAGAGCGTTTAACGCTATGCGCTGCCAGCAACTGAGCCCATAGAAATCCGATATTTACATTGACAACCAGTGGTTGTCAAGGTAAACGTCGGGTTTCTATGGGCTGCCTCCAGCGCATAGCATTAAACGCTATGCGCTGCAACATACAATACTTGCATAAGGCTAGGGTCACAATGCAAGTGTGACCCTAGCCTCAGGGGCCCCTGAGCACTGCCCCCACAGCCAGGGCCATATCCAGGGGGCAGCTGGGGGGTCATTTTCAGGCTCCTGCAGCACCGGAGGTCTCCCTCCTCCCCCCTCCACGGGAGCCGACAGAGCTGCACACTCTGGGCTCAGGCTGACAGGACCTGTGATGATGTCAATGGATGGGGAGGAGTCAGGGGTCTCATGATCAGCTCCTCAGTGTATCCAGGACTGTGCTGGCCACCATGAATGATGCTCAAATAAGGTGAAGTTTGTGTGTGGTCAGGAGGCATTTACAGTGTGAATGTAGCAGAGGTGAGTGTGTACTAGGTGTATGGCAATTAGGTGAAGTTTGTGTGGGGTCAGGAGGCATTTACAGTGTGAATGTAGCAGAGGTGAGTGTGTACTAGGTGTATGGCAATTAGGTGAAGGTTATGTGTGGGGTCAGGAGGGATTTACAGTGTGAATGTAGCAGAGGCGAGTGTGTACTAGGTGCATGGAGCGGAGCCGTGTGTGTACGAGGTGTATGGAGCGGAGCCGAGTGGGTACTAGGTGTACGGAGCAGAGCCATGTGTGTACGAGGTGTACGGAGCAGAACCGTGTGTGTACGAGGTGTACGGAGCGGAGCCGAGTGTGTACGAGGTGTACGGAGTGGAGCCGTGTGTGTACGAGGTGTACGGAGCAGAGCCGTGTGTGTACGAGGTGTACGTAGCAGAGCCGTGTGTGTATGAGGTGTATGGAGCGGAGCCGAGTGTGTACGAGGTGTACGGAGCGGAGCCGTGTGTGTACGAGGTGTACGGAGCAGAGCCGTGTGTGTACGAGGTGTACGGAGCAGAGCCGTGTGTGTACGAGGTGTACGGAGCAGAGCCGGTGTGTTACGAGGTGTACGGAGCAGAGCCGTGTGTGTACGAGGTGTACGGAGCAGAGCCGTGTGTGTACGAGGTGTACGGAGCAGAGCCTTGTGTGTACGAGGTGTACGGAGCAGAGCTATGTGTGTACGAGGTGTACAGAGCAAAGCCAGGTGTGTACGAGGTGTACGGAGCAGAGCCATAGGTGTACGGAGCAGAGCCGCGTGCGTACGAGGTGTACGGAGCAGAGCCGCGTGTGTACGAGGTATGTGTACCAGTGGTAGCCCCCCGCGGATTCCGCTCCTATAGTCCCAGCCACCTTTGCCAGCAGCATTCTTCTCCAGAGTCTCTTCTGCCGCTGTCTCCATTCTGCAGCTCAGCATGGAGGGGCACGATGTCATCACTGTGCTGATATGTGCAGAGCGACCGGAGGAGACCGGAGCGGCAAGAAGAAAGGTGAGGAGAAAGAGATCCGGATGGCCAGACACTCCGCTTGGCTGCGGTGCCACCATATGGCAGTGTGGCTCCATTGAGCTGCTTGCATTATTTGTGTGCTTCAGAATGCTTGCGTATATACCAAGCATCCTCAGACGCACAAAAATGCAACATTTTGCATTTCAAGTGTATTTTTAAAAAGCGCAAGGGAACGCAATCGCATTTTAGCCCGCTCCTAACAATGTGTAATATACTCACTGTCAGAAACAGCTCTTGCTGGTTTCAGCAGTCACTGTTCCTGTAAGGCTGCCTTCACATAGGCGTTTTTTTTTTAAATGTGGCAGTTGCGGTAAAAAAACCCCGCATCTGCCGCATTTTCCGTCTAGCGGCTGCACTTGCTACACGTTTGCAGCAAGCCCCATGCATTGTCTATGGGCTTGCGGTAAGTGTGCGGCAATATATAGTGTGTATATATATATATATATATATATATATATATATAGTCCGCGATATGTACTTAAAGGGGGCCCACTGAGACCTCTTCGCCCGGGGCCCACAGAAACCTGGAGCCGGCCCTGTCTGTGTGGCTGGCTTTGGCTGTGAGTGCGGCTGGCTGTGGCTCTGTGTGTGGCTGGCTGTGGCTGGCTTTGGCTGTGTGTGGCTGTCTATGTGGCTGGCTGCGTCTGTGTGGCTGGCTGTGGCTGGTGGCTGCCTGTGTGGCTGGCTGTTTGTGTCTGGCTGTGGCTCTATGTGTGGCTGGCTGTGGCTGTGTGTGGCTGAGGCTGTATGTGTGGCTGGCTGGCTGTGTGTGTGGCTGACCACTGGGACCCCATAATCCTGAGAAACGTGGCTTTGAAGTGCACCATGTAAATGGAGCTATAGTTGATTATTCCCTCTGTTGCACCATTCACATATGGCTCTTCAGATAACTCCTTTAAGAAAGTGGGGGTGACGACAACGTAAAAGCAAATTTCATGGATTGGGGCTGATGGCTGATGTAGTATGTGGGCTGGTGGGGTTTGTTTTCCAGCACTGCTTTTTGGTCCCAGTCCGGCCCTGCTCAGCTATGTTCGTCAGTCTCATAGACTTTCAATAACGCAGCAGTGCACATGCTCCATGCAAACACGGTAGTGGGTGTCTATGCTCTTAATTGGTTGGGGGATATGTCTGTGAACCCCCAGCAATCAGATTATTATTATTATTATTATTATTTATTTATATAGCGCCATTATATTCCATGGCGCTTTACATGCTAAAAGGGGCAGACTAGGACAAGTAACATAGTAACAATACAAGTAACAATAAATGTGGACAATTCGGTCGTACAGATACAAGAGGGGAGAAATCCTGCTCGCGAGGGCTCAGTCTACGAGAGGCGGGTGGGGATACAGTAGGAGGGAGAAGTTCCAGTCGTGAGGCGGTGTGGTGGACCGGGTCTTATTGCAGGTGGTAGGCTTGGCAGAACAGGTGAGTCTGCAGTCTTCTTTTGAAGGTTCCCAGGGTAGGAGAATGTCTGATTTGTTGGGGCAGTGAGTTCCAGAGTATGGGTGAAGCACGGGAGAAATCCTGTATGCGGTTGTGCGAAGAGGAGATGAGGGGGGAGTAGAGGAGGAGCTCTTGGGAGGATCGCAGGTTGCGTGAGGGTAGGTATCGGGAGACCATGTCAGAGATGTATGGAGGGGACAGGTTGTGAATGGCTTTGTATGTCATGGTTAATGTTTTAAACCGGGATCTCTGGGAAGTAGGGAGCTAGTAAAGGGCTTGGCAGAGGGGAAAGACAGGGGAGTAGCGGGGGACAAATGGATTAGGCAGGCAGCGGAGTTCAGGATAGATTGGAGAGGTGCAAGGGAGGTATTGGGGAGGCCGGTGAGCAGGAGGTTGCAGTAGTCAAGGCGGGAGATGATGAGAGCGTGAATAAGGGTTTTAGCATTGTCGTGGTCAAGGAAAGTGCGGATCCTATAGATGTTTTTGAGCTGGAGTCAGCAGGAGGTGGCAAAGGCCTGGATGTGGGGCTTGAAGGAGAGGGAAGAGTCAAGGATAACCCCGAGGCACTTGGCGTGGGGGACTGGGGAGAGAGAGCAGTCATTGACAACAATGGATAGATCAGGTAGTTAGGGGCAGCGTCTTGTGGGAAGACTATGAACTTGGTTTTGTCCATGTTCAGCTTAAGGAAGCGAGCAGAGAAGAAGGATGAGATGGCGGACAGACAGTGTGGACATTTGGATAGAAGGGAGGCGATGTCAGGACCAGACAGGTAGATTTTGGTGTAGTCGGCGTAGAGGTGGTATTGGAGGCCATGGGACTCAATGAGTTGCCCTAGGCCGAGAGTGTAGATTGAGAACAGTAACGGTCCAAGAACCGAGCACTGGGGGACCCCGACAGATAGGGGGTAGGGCGAGGAGGATGTGTGGGAGTGGGTGACGCTGAAGATCCGGTCCGTTAAGTATGAGGAGATCCAAGAGAGAACGAGGTCCGTGATGCCAAGAGATTCCAGAATCTGGAGTAGAAGGGAGTGGTCAACAGTGTCGAAGGCGGCGGACAGGTCGAGGAGGAGGAGAACAGAGTAGTGGCGCTTGCTTTTGTCAGTCAGTAGGTCGTTGGTGACTTTGGTCTGGCTGTTTCAGTGGAGTGGAGGGGTCGGAAGCCAGATTGCAAGCGGTCCAAGAGGGAGCAGGAGGAGAGGTGAGAGGACAGCTCAGAGTGGACATGCTGTTCAAGTAGTTTAGAGGCGAAAGGGAGGAGAGATATAGGGCGGTAGTTGGAGACAGTTGTGGGGTCGTGGAAGGGTTTTTTGAGGATGGGTGTGATCAAGGCGTGTTTGAAAGCTGAGGGGAAGGTGCCAGTGGTAAGTGATAGGTTGAAAAGATGAGTTAGGGCTGGGATGATAATGGAGGTGAGGTTGGGAATGAGGTGGGATGGGAGCGGGTCGTGGGCGCTGGTGGTGAGGTGTGATTTTGACAGGAGGGAGGAGAGCTTATCACTTACCCTTTAAGAATTCTAATTTCTAATTGTAGCAAACTTCATTTGCCAGTATTCAATTGTAATCCAAAACTTCCAGTCCTCTTTTCTTCACATACAAAACCTATAATGTTGTGCTGTCACACACTATCTGTACAGTTTCTTAAGTGCTTTATGGCTTTGTTGAGATATCTCTATGGCTAAGGTGTGACTTCCTCTCATTATCTAGACTTACCATGACATGGCTGCTGCATTCCCTGCCTCGGCTTTTATACAGACCTTACATCGTCGTTCTAGATTGGCTGTGCTATAACGGGATGTGACAACTGCAAGTCATTAAGGTGAAGCCCACCCGAGGTCAAATGATCATCCTCTGGCACATGCAATATTTTGCAATGTGTATTATGGTGGAGTACTATATAAAAAAAAAAAAACATATCTTTTAATTACTGATATTAGAATTATTGGTATTTATGAGGAAATACTCAACAGATACTGAACACAACACATTTGAAGTAATGCCCCTAGTATTCCACAAGGTGGTGCAATTTCACTAATATTATATAGAAATAGAAGGAAAACAATCAGGCAATATTTGAAAACAGAAGCTGAATGTATGAAACCTGAAGCTTCCAAAAACAGAATAAGATTTCTTTGTCCCCCTTCCCATCAATGGGAGACAAGCTCTATGTATTTGTCCTGTGGATGTTCCCACTCAGGACCCCATGATCCAGGGAGGACAGATACCGACAATCAGGCGTGTTCACACTGAGACGTTTCTGGGATAATGCCTGGACGCAGTCATCTGTTGTGAGAGATGTCAGAAGTGCAGGGCCGGTTTTAGGCAAAGTGGGGCCCTAGGCAAAAGGTTAAAGTGGGTCCTAAATGCTCAGGCCCCTTTCACATCTAACGCTTTGCTGCATTTTGCTCAATTTGCATTTCCATGCGTTTTTACCGCAAAAACGCATCAAAACGCATGCGTTTTTGTTCCCATTGATTTTAATGGAAACACATGCAAAAACGCTGCCCAAAACATCGGGGAAGACGTTTTGTGTTGCGTTCGCAAAAATGCATGCGTTCCCATTGAAATCAATGGGGGAAAAAACGCTAGCGTTTTTAATGCGTTTTTAGCGGTAAAAACTGCTAGAAAGGCAAATTTAGCAAAACGCACACCAACCTTAGATGTGGAACAGGCCGTAGTTATATGGTAAGAGTGACTTCATAAGTTGATTATCTAGGTCAGAATAAGAACATACTGAACATCATTTTTATTTCAATCATAAAAAAAAAAAACTGAAATTTGTAAAAAAAAAAAATATATTTTTTTTATTTTCCGAGACCCATGATGTTTTAATTTTTGAAGATACATAGATATGTGAGGCCTTACTTTATGTGCCCTGAGCTGACATTTTTACTGATACCATTTTGAGTCAGATACAACATTTTGATCGCCTTTTATTGCATTGTATTGTAACAACGTGGTGGCCTAAAAAACATAATTCTGGCGTTTTTATTTTTTTCCCATTACGCCATTTACCAATTGGATTAATTTACTTCATATATTGATAGCTTAGATTCTTACTAACGCAGCGATACCAAATATGTGTATTTTTACATTTTTTTCACTGTTTTATTGCTATTTTCAGTTCAGCTCCTTTGGGGGCCCCTAAGAGAGTGGGGGCCCTAGGCAACTGCCCAGTCTGCCCCCCCCTAACGCCGGCCCTGCAGAAGTACAGCTTATAATAAAGGATTGTTAGTGATCAGACAACACCATAACATGTTAACTCCATTGAAGTAAACAGGGCTGACTTGTAATACCACACACAACCTGTGGACAAGTGTGGCAATGTTTCTGGAAGAAATCAAACACGTTCTTTAATCCTGGATAATCACTTAATTAAATAATTGCATTTCACGTCTGATAGCAAAAAAAACATTAAATGGGTTTCTTTACTATATACAAATGCTATCCGCTTCCTCCTAATACACACAGTGATGTCACAGTACAGGTATATTAAACAGTGATGTCACAGTACAGGTATATTAAACAGTGATGTTACAGTACAGGGATGATACACACAGTGATGTCACAGTACAGGGATGATACACACAGTGATGTCACAGTACAGGTATATTAAACAGTGATGTCACAGTACAGAGATAATACATACAGTGATGTCACAATACAGGGATATTACACACAGTGATGTCACAATATAGGGACAATGCACGCAGTGATGTCACAGTACAGAGATAATACAGTGATGTCGCAATACAGAGATAGTATACACAGTGATGTCACAGTACAGGGATAATACACACAGTAATGTCACAGTACAGGGATAATACACACTGATTTCACAGTACAGGGGATAATGCACACAGTGATATCACAGCACAGAGATAATACACACAGTGATGTCACAGTACAGAGATAATACACACAGTGATGTCACAGTACAGGGATAATACACACAGTGATGTCACAGTACAGAGATAATACACACAGTGATGTCACAGTACAGAGATAATGCACACAGTGATGTCACAGTACAGGGGATAATACACACAGTGAGGTCACAGTACAGAGATAATGCACACAGTGATGTCACAGTAGAGGGGATAATACACACAGTGATGTCACAGTACAGAGATAATACACACAGTGATGTCGTAGTACAGGGATAATATACGCAGTGATGTCACAGTTCAGGGATAATACACACAGTGATGTCACAGTACAGAGATAATGCACACAGTGATGTCACAGTACAGGGATAATACACACAGTGATGTCACAGTACAGAGATAATATACACAGTGATGTCACAGTACAGGGATAATACACACAGTGATGTCACAGTACAGAGATAATATACACAGTGATGTCACAGTACAGAGATAATACACACAGTGATGTCACAGTACAGGGATAATACACATGGTGACGTAACAGTACATGGGTTATGTTCACTAATATTTGGCAGAGTTTCTCTCAGGTTATATTACTCAGATGTGACTTCTCTCCTATAGGTACTGTCATAAAGCCAACATTTTTTAATTGTAAACCTATAACTGAGGCCAGGCTTACTCTTACAGTGCTTTCTGCAGAACATTACATCAGGATTAATGTTTGAATTCCTGAAAAACAGGATCCCGATAGTCAGTGGCATAACTTGAAGCTCATAGGCTCTGATGCAAAAGCTCCAACAGGGCCCCCAATTATTGCAAATCTTTAATAGCATTAGTCTTTTCCTATAGGGCATAGGGATTTTTGGGGCCCCCTAGGCTCCAGGGCCCAGGTGCGATTGCAAACCCCTGCACCTATTGTAGTTACTCCCCCGCCGATTGAAACCCCTATGGAGCCATTCACTTGAATGAAATCATCACAGTCACTTTCGACACTGTTTTGCCTCCGTATTTGTCTTTTTCAGACGAGGACAAAAATCGTTAACCTCTGTATGAGTGTGATCTCAGGCTTTTATGGCCAAACTTTGGTCCGCTCCAGGGCTGCCATCAGGGCCTGACCAGCATGACTCACATGAGGGGCCCGGTAGCAGCGGTAAGCAGTGGGACCTTGGCCAGGGATGCCAGGGAGTGGGGCTGTATGCCTCACAGCAGGGCTGAGCCAGCCCACTCACCCACACACCATTTTCATTATATCCTGACCCCTCCTTCTGAAAGCGTAGTTGTGCAGCCAGCAATTCAGGAGGTTGGCGCCATTACAGAAGACTGCAGCCGGCAACAAGAAGTAGTCTGAGGAGGTAACAGTGTGAAGGCCGAGGCCAGGGCCCAGGCAAATGCAGTGGACTGCCAGGGGAGCCCATTTGCAGTGTCCCCTGCTTTTGCGTCGGTCGACAGGGTAGGGGGTACTCAGATACCGGGACAGGTGGTTGATTCGGTGGGGGATCACGGCTGGTCGGTTCCCGGTTCCGTGCCCTGGACCCTCAGGGACAGGGATGGGGGTGATGATAATGGGGGGATGATAACGTGACGCCACCTGTGGTACCTGGTAATGGTTACCAGCGCTGTGGTCGGCCACTGAGGTGATGGAAGGCAGCTTTGTTAGCACAGCTCCCCACAGGTGGAGCTTTACCTCTGCGCAGCTGGGTTTAGGAAGGGGGTAGTAGTCCTCACCTCCGGTGATGATGCTGTGGCCCTCCGGGCGCTGAATGAAAGGAGAACAGACACCACCTCAGCTCAAACGGGTCTTTACTTGCACCAGATAGAAACAGGTACACAGTACATTCTGGGTTAACAGGTATTGTAACCATGTGTGGCGCCCCGCAACGAGTGCGTCACAAGGGAGTATTGCAGCCGCAATATTCTCTAGACAAAGCAGTGCAATGGTTAACTCAGAGATCCAACCCAACATACAACACCTAGAACAGGGGACCAATCATAGGTCCTGGTGGGTGGAGTGTTAGGGTAGTGAAGTAGAACACACAATAGTCTAGAACAGTGAGAGTCGAGTCTGGGATCTAGAGCTTAGACCACAGAACTTGGAGAGGAGCGGGGGCTCCGCACTCCGTGCGGGCCCCTGGGCCGTCACCGGTCGGGTGTCAGCACCTGAGGCCTTAACCACCGGGAATGGGCATATTTACACGGGTTCCCAAAAGACTCCCGTGCCCACAACTCACAGCCGGTTCACTGGTAACCGCAGCTGCCGCACAACATCTTGAGCAGCTCCAGCCCCCGGGGATCACCGCTCAGCCTGTGGGGAGCGTAACATCTTGCTGCTGTCCATCACCCCGGGAGGTTCCGCAGCGTCGGTAGCCCTTACCGAATCTACTCATAGGTGGCGTCATGAAGAAAACAAATTAAACCCCCCTTTAATCTGTTCCCGTAAGACGTCCTCATTTTGATCTGCACCACACCGGGCCCCACTACCGGCAGGCGCGGTCCACCCGTGACAAGGAAGGAGAAGAATCGCCTGTCTAAACCGGGAGTAACCCTGGCCCCTGGTGTGCGTCAGAAAATGGCGTCACGAACAGGATACGAGCAGGCCCGTTACCCAACGGGTATATTGTGCTTAAACTGGACTTTATTGTCTACAATTGGACTTTGTTCGTCCTAAAAAGAACTTTCCCGCCTTTACACCATTGGGTCAAGATGGCGCCCAAGATGGCGTTCCCGCCACAAGAAGCCGCCACGTGAAGCCCAGGAGTGAGTCAACCCCCCCTCATCGTGGGAGGGCTAAAGACAAAAAGGCGCCAAACTCTTTGTCCGCCCTGATTGCTCGAATCAACCATGGGGGCGGACCCCAAAGACTTTTCCCACGATTGGACTACAAAAGCCCAAAGGAAATGGGAGTGTCATACATAGACACACAGACGGAATTCCTGACCAGCTCAACCAGAACGTCTTACCGGTTGATCGGGTGTGGTTTCCCTCCAAAGAAGAATGGCCAGCATGAGACTCCAAGACCTGATGCAGGAGGTCGAGGCGGAGGCCAGAGCAGCCATAGGCCAACCGGGTCCGGATCCTGCCCTTACCATAGATGGCAGCCCCGACTTCTGGCTAGAGGCTCTACAAGACCTCCGGGTGCGGTTACTAGAGACAGTGGAATGGACGATTCGCAGCTGGAGCGCGACCCTAGGCAGACGACTACACCATGCGATGCAGCAGAGCCGACCGGGTGCAGCTTCTCCAAGCCCAGACGACGTCACCAGCTTCTCGACCGCCTCACCCTCGCCTACCACCTGTCCTGCTCCGTCACCTGAGCCAATAGACTGTGTCATTCCGGTGGAGGCCGCAACTCGACCCGTTCCAGCGACCAACATCGCAACCGATTCCGTTCTTGAGCCGGAGCTCATAACATGCTCCATGGAAGAATTAGATCTCTACCAGGTTCCCACTGAGGAACCCGCGACATGTTTCACCACTACAGAGGCAGTCGCCTGTTTTGTCCCCGTACCGGAGGCTTCCCTTGCCATTGCCGAGGCCTACCGGGTAACCGGGATTGAAACACCTTTACCTGCGGAAACAGATGAAGAGGCAGGCAGCCTGGAAGCCCTGCAGGACGTCCCTACGGAAGGGTCCGCAGCACCACCGCCCTGTTGTACAACGGAACCAGCTTTAACGTCTTTCACCATCGAGCAGCCTGATGTGGTCATCGAGGAAGAGGTCGGAGAGGATGACGACGAGACCCACAGCACCGCTGAGGATTCCGACACCGGGTTCGCTTGGGGAGACAACAAAGAACTTCCTTCCGGGCACACAGCTCGGGTACACTGGTCGGGTGCACTGCCGACACCTTCCCCTGTGCCGTTCCACCGGGTTCCGATACAGACAGCCCGCCAAGTTCAAGCTTACCGCCAAACCACCAGCTCCAATACTCATCTTTACACCCCGAGCCGTAACGACGGAGATATACGCCAGAGACGACGAGAGGAGTGGCAAGCCCGAGAACGCGCCAACATGGAGGCCCGTGCCGAGGCTCGCCGCCAGCCGCCGCTGCCTGATGAACTCCGCCGTGAAGGTAGAATTTCCACCTTTAACTTACATACCGGGTGGGGGTTCGCTTGGGAGGTGGGTTTGAATGAGGAGGTGTTTGTGGGGCGCCGGGACGTTGAGTCAAACTTGCCAAGAGGACATCCCGATCGCGACCTATACCGGGGCGATATTATCACCTACGAGCGCTATGCTTGTGCAGATGGGTGGTTCGCTATCCGGGTGCGCCATCACCCTCAGAGCCAGTGACTTAAAAACTTGAACTTCATCAATGACTCTGTTACCGTTAATCACTGACCGTGTGATCTTGCGGCTACAGCCTGGACTCTAGTTAAAGTACAGCCGACCGCCCGCCGGGTCCGCACAAAGTGATTACCTGTTTCTGTGCTTATATCACCAAAGCATTTCTTTACCTGTTTTTCTATTTTAATAAAAGTGTGTCATATATGTATAAAAATGTAAAAAAACCTCTGTAATGTGAGTAGTTTGACGCTTGGGGACAAGCTGATTTAACCAAGGGGGAGTGTGGCGCCCCGCAACGAGTGCGTCACAAGGGAGTATTGCAGCCGCAATATTCTCTAGACAAAGCAGTGCAATGGTTAACTCAGAGATCCAACCCAACATACAACACCTAGAACAGGGGACCAATCATAGGTCCTGGTGGGTGGAGTGTTAGGGTAGTGAAGTAGAACACACAATAGTCTAGAACAGTGAGAGTCGAGTCTGGGATCTAGAGCTTAGACCACAGAACTTGGAGAGGAGCGGGGGCTCCGCACTCCGTGCGGGCCCCTGGGCCGTCACCGGTCGGGTGTCAGCACCTGAGGCCTTAACCACCGGGAATGGGCATATTTACACGGGTTCCCAAAAGACTCCCGTGCCCACAACTCACAGCCGGTTCACTGGTACCGAAGCTGGCAGCAGTTCACCTCTGCCACGCGAACCAGCCCCGTGGAGGAGCAGCTTTATAGGAGCACCCCACCACCAGCCAGTTTCCAGTCGTCTAACCAGCGGTGTACCCACTGAGGGACCCAAGGCTCCCCAAAGAATCCAGAACGTACAACATGGATAGGGCATTGAAGCAGCCTCCCCGTACCCGACCTGGTATTCCTGGGCGACGCTGGCAAGAGAAGCTAAGGAGGTAGAAAGGAGGTACACTGCGGATCTCTGAGGAGCACCATCACTGCTGAGTCCACCCGGTCTTCTACTCAACCGCTGTAAGCCATGTACTGCCTGCTGGTTACAGTAAAGAACCGTTGCAGAGACTATCTGTGTCCGTGTCTCCTTATGAACTGTCCGTCATGAACTAAAGGTAACCGCAGCTGCCGCACAACATCTTGAGCAGCTCCAGCCCCCGGGGATCACCGCTCAGCCTGTGGGGAGCGTAACATCTTGCTGCTGTCCATCACCCCGGGAGGTTCCGCAGCGTCGGTAGCCCTTACCGAATCTACTCATAGGTGGCGTCACGAAGAAAACAAATTAAACCCCCCTTTAATCTGTTCCCGTAAGACGTCCTCATTTTGATCTGCACCACACCGGGCCCCACTACCGGCAGGCGCGGTCCACCCGTGACAAGGAAGGAGAAGAATCGCCTGTCTAAACCGGGAGTAACCCTGGCCCCTGGTGTGCGTCACATGGGTCGTGAACGTTTCCTCAGAGTCTGACAATGATACCCTCAATATGGCGCTCGTGGTCTGGTTACCTTCTGTCTCTCTCTCTCTTAACTCCTCTTGAGCCAAGTCTCTAGTCTACAGGGTCTGTTACTTAAAAGTCCTTCACTCGTCGGCGTCATGAACCCAGCTGCCGGACTGATGTTGGGCTGCTTCGGCTCCCTGTGTGTGTTGGGCCCTCAGCTTGCCGGTCTGTAGTTAGGGATGAACCTTGCATCTAGCTACCTCGGCTCCGGTATACCAGTGTTGACCTGGGTCCCCAGCTGGCGCCAACCAGTCCCGGGTAAACCCCCTTCAAGAGTCTGGGTCGCCGCTCACCAAATAGGCACCCTCCAGATACAGCCGCAGTGTCCCCTGCGTCTGCCTTGCTTGCTCTCCTCACACCAACTGTCTGACTGTGCTGTCACTCCCCGTCTCCCGCTCTCTAGGCTTCACCCCCTGGGACCTACTGAATATTAGTCCCCTGTATTAAAGTGGCCCATGTTGGGTGTTGGGGTGCAGACTCTGAAGATTCCCCACGTCCACGGTTACAGAGGCACCACACCTTTAATTAGGGTGTAGTACATTCCTGTGGCGCCTTGCCATAGGGGCGCCACATTTTCTCCCTCTAAACCTTTGCAGCAGGCACTGAGCACAGCATCCAACTGTAGTGAGCCCACCAGCAGCAGATCTCCATCGTCTATACCCGCAGTGCAAGAGATGGAGATCTGCTGCCAGCTCACTAGTTGAGCGCTATGCTCAATGCCTGCTGCCGCACAGCACAAGTTAGGAGGGAAAGCAGGGAGGCAGCACACATGGGGAGACAGGCACAGATAAGGGAGACACAGCACACATGGGGGAGACAGGCACAGAGAGGGGGGAGACAGGTACAAAGGGGAGAAACAATGCACGGGCAGACAGTGCATAGGGGGAGAGACAGTGCACGGGGAGGAGACATGCACAGAGAGTGGACACACAGCACACAGGGGAGAGACAGGTGCAGGGTAGAGACAGTGCAAATGGGGAGAAGTCAGAAGCTGCTTTAAGTTAGAAGCTGCTCTCACAAGCTCTCAATGAAAGTCTAAAGGTACCGTCACACATGGCAATATTGCTTGCAATTCCACTGGCAATTTGCTGGTTGCAGTGAAATCATGGACACATTGTTCCATTTGTACACGGCAACAAAATAGAACAATGTGTCCATGATTTCACTGCAACCAGCAAATTGCCAGTGAAATTGCAAGCAATATTGCCGCATGTGACGGTACCTTTAGAGCCAGAACGAGGCCTGGACGAGGCTCCTAGATTTGATCTGTTAAAGGGAACCTGTCACCCCAAATCACCCTTGTAAGCTGTAAATACATGTCCCTGAAGCATTACACTACAGTCCTACACATCCCTTTGTGGTGTTTTAGTTCAATATGAAAGTGCACTTTAGTCGTTTGCAAACTTACTAAATCCATGCCAGTGGGGCGTTCCCAAGCCTCCTTGTCTGCGAGGCGGTTCCCCTGTGTGCCGCTGTATTACGCCCTAATGGGCGTTTTTTCAAACTTTCTAGCGCGGGCACGATTCATAATCTCGTGCCCGCATCGTCACGGTCATGTGATGCCGTGACGCGTCATTTCCGGGCGGCTGGGTCGCTGCTGTCTGACGCGCACCGGCCGACTTCAGCAAGCGATCTGCGCATGCGCTGAAGTTGGCCAGTGCGCGTCAGACAGCAGCGACCCAGCCGCCCGGAAATAACGCGTCACGGCATCACATGACCGTGACGATGCGGGCACGAGATTATGAATCGTGCCCGCGCTAGAAAGTTTGAAAAAACGCCCATTAGGGCGTAATACAGCGGCACACAGGGGAACCGCCTCGCAGACAAGGAGGCTTGGGAACGCCCCACTGGCATGGATTTAGTAAGTTTGCAAACGACTAAAGTGCACTTTCATATTGAACTAAAACACCACAAAGGGATGTGTAGGACTGTAGTGTAATGCTTCAGGGACATGTATTTACAGCTTACAAGAGTGATTTGGGGTGACAGGTTCCCTTTAATGGTGTAGTGATATTTGTCCCTTGTATGTGGTTTTATTCTGTCATTATGTGGTGGTAATGTGTGCTCTGATCATGGTGTGGCAGTATTTCTCTTTGTGGTATTATTCACAATGTGGTAATGTACGCTTTGATCATGGTGTGGCAGTATATCTTCTTGTATGTGGTATTATTTGGTCACTATGTGGTGGTAATGTGCACTTTGATCATGGTGTGAAAAAAAAAGAGAGTAGAGTAGGGCCCTGCCAAAAAAGTCTACCTTGTCGTGGTGGAAATCTGGTAGCTATGTTTGTATGTGATCTGGTGTTCGATTGTAACTGATCATTTGTGATTGGGGAGGATGTGGTGCAGACGTGAAGTTTTTCCAATAGTGGACAGTGAAACTGTGGAAGGTTCAAGGGGTGGAGGCGAAGCTGGGGTGGAAATTTTGCCAGTGAGGGGTCTTGAAATTCCTAGTGGCAGCCTTCGTCCAGCAATGGCCTGGGCTCACGCTTTAGTGATATTCTCTACAACTGTTGTTGTGCTACTACAAGTCCCAGCAAGTCATAAATCTTATATACTTTCCTCACATGCTGGGACTTGCATTTTCATACTAGCTGGAGAGCTGCAGATGGTTCCTGGGATTCCAGTGAATTTCAAGAAATTTCTATATTGTGTTTGTGCAGAAATAAAAATTCTATGATTGGCTTCCCTGATCACTATGGAATGATGACTTGTATAACATTGGGAAAAGCATCAGCGTGTTAAAAACATGTCTAATAATCGTGCTGTTTGCTGGTGAGTGTGCCCTGGCCATCATATGAGCCGCTACAGACTTATTCCACTCTTAGGAAAGTTACTTTCTACCATGGAAAGTGTTAATAAACTGTCCGCCAACCTACTTGGTAATGGAGCAGAAGCAACAATTTGTTCACCCACCACATAACACAGTGGCCATTGTTCGAGCCGGGCACAAAATGAAGTACAGTAGGCATGCTTGTCTCATTACCATAATGAATACAACATGGAAAAGACATTATAACGAGAGTAAATATCTCCTCCTCCATCATTTTCCAGACCACTGGGATCTGGACACCTTCGATTATTATGAGTAAAGAAGGTTAAAAACCATAGCAAAGTCCACAAAAAACTGAATGTAATGCTAATAAATACATGATAATATATATCAGTGCATCTCAATGAATTAGAACATTATCAAAAGGTTAATTTATTTCAGTAATTGAATATAAAAAGTGAAACACATATATTATATAGAGTCATTACAAACAGAGTGATCTATTTCAAGTGTTTATTTCTGTTAATGTTGATGATTATGGCTTACAGCCAATGTAAACCCAAAGGTCTGGTGAGAGTGTGGAATGTAACAGCATCAGCAGAGCACTAGGACCCTGTGAGTTCGGCCTGCCTGAACAAGAGCTGGAGCAAGGCAGCAGGGTCTTGGAGGGAAGAACCCGTGTCTGTAGGAGAATGAGGCTTATGGTGAAGGGGAGCTGAGGGCTGCACTGCTAGAAGAGACAGGCTGTAAAGCGTGCTTAAAACAAACAGTGGTGAGAAGCCTGGAGATTGGACTTTGATAAGACCTTTTGTGCAAACTGTCGGCAGGGGTGGCTGATCCCTTTCCTGGGAGAACTTGTATTTTTGCTGGAAACTAGTGCAGAGCCGGTGGAAACTGTGTGGACTAGAGACCGTATGTTGAGCTGACCAGGGTTCCACTACCAGAAAAGAGACTGAGTAGAGACAGGGTCCGGTGCCATCCTGATCGAGAGGATCTTGACAAGCCCTGATAAAGAGTGCTCCAGAGACTGTACCCCAAGGTTACAGAACTAAAGTACCGGAAGTGTGAATCTGGCATTGACTGGCAAGCCACGGAATTTTTGCTGATTTACAATAAGGTTTTGTTTTTTTTAAGCCAAAGGTTTTTCTTGTTCTGGACTTGCTGCAGCCACCGTGGACTATAGGCCGGTGTGAAAACTACTAACGCTGAGTGTGTGACATTGTTATTGGTAGTGTTTTAAGGGGATTTTGAGACTATTACACTCTATACTGAACCGTACTTTAATCCCTATATCAGATGCAGTACTCTAATACCCTACAGAAGACGTTGAACGAGGTGCAGCGACTAGACCCAGGGGCCATGGGAGCGTTCCGAGAGGTAGACCGCTTGCTCTGGGATCAATTCATCACAGGGTTAGCCAACAGGTTCCTTCAGGACAAACTGTTGGAGATGGCCCGGGCTACCCATAAATATCCTTCTGGCAGATTTACCGGGCTGCGGTGGAAAGGGAGGAGGAGTCTACCCTGGTGGTTGAGGGGGCTGTGGACAGTAAAAGGATAGAGGGAGGCTGAGCACCAGTGTCAGGAGGGGAGGAGCTGGTAGATGTTGTACAAGCTCTGCATGATGAGCTGAAGGAGCTAAAGCTGGAAATGCATAAAATCAGAACTGGGTCGGTCCCTACACCCCTGGAGGGGCCATCTGCCGCTCCCTCTGGGATGTCGGCTCCACCAACGGCCAGGCTGCCCTCCTTGAATGACTCGAGCCTTCGTCCACGAGGAACAGTCACCTACCGGAGGTGCAGGCGCCGGGGACACATCTCCCGATACTGCCAGATGTCCCCAATCCCCGAGACTCCAGTGTTAAACTCGCAGCCGCTACCTCTTGAGGGTGCAAACTGCAGCAGCCCACCCCCTAAAAAGCCCTCAATGGGGTGAGCAAGATTTGTTCACATTCAGCCCAGTTTTAGAAGCAGAATTCGAAAAGCAGAAGATGAGTTGCTTGGTTGACACGGGATCTGAATTTACCATTATGCCTCTAGAAGTGTATGAGAAATACTTCAGTCAACTAGTTGTCCCCGAAGACGGCTGAGTGATAAGACTTACTGCCGCTAACAATGGCCAGCTGACGGTGAATTGGGATCGTGTGGATGAGGCTGAAAATGTTTGGTCAAGAACTGGGTCAGAAAGGGGTAGTGCTGGTGGACCACCCCCCTAGAAGAGGGATGGAGGTGACGCTTGGAATGAACATTCTGCGAGATCTACTGTATATACTCGTGTATAAGCCGAGTTTTTCAGCCCAAAAATTGGGCTGAAAAGTCCCCCCCTCGGCTTATACACGGGTCATACGGTATGCTGTGGGGGGGGCTGTGACCGGGGGCTGGAGGAGGCAGGAGGGGGCCGCGGTGACCGCAGGCGGTCACGTGGGGCCGCCTCATTAGTGCAATGAATATGCACGGCATCCCCCCGTCCATCAGCGGCGGGGGGATGCCGTGCATATTGCACTACACAGCCCCCCCTCCTTAATATGGGTCCCCCAGTAGTAATAAACAGCCCCCCCTCCTTATCATGGCCCCCCCAGGCTGCGGCAGCTGTCAAAATAACAAACACTTTATACATCACCTTCCGGCGCAGCTCCTCCGGTCCTCCGCTCCTCCGCTCGCCGGCTTCTTCTTCCTTGTTGTGCGGGTGTCATGTGACCGGGCGCAGGAGATGACGTCATTTCCTGCGCGCGGTCACAGAAGCCGGCACAACAAGGAAGAAGAAGCCGGCGAGCGGAGGACCGGAGGAGCTGCGCCGGAAGGTGATGTATAAAGTGTTTGTTATTTTGACAGCTGCCGCAGCCTGGGGGGGACATGATAAGGAGGGGGGGGCTGTATACTACCACTGGGGCTGCTGGATACTACACTGGGGCTGTATATACCTCTGGGGCTGCTGTATACTACACTGGGGCTGTATATACCTGTGGGGCTGCTGTATACTACCACTGGGGCTGAATATACCTCTGGGGCTGCTGTATACTACACTGGGGCTGTATATACCTGTGGGGCTGCTGTATACTACCACTGGGGCTGTATATACCTCTGGGGCTGCTGTATACTACCACTGGGGCTGTATATACCTCTGGGGCTGCTGTATACTACCACTGGGGCTGTATATACCTGTGGGGCTGCTGTATACTACCACTGGGGCTGTATATACCTCTGGGGCTGCTGTATACTACCTCTGGGGATGCTGTATACTACCACTGGGGCTGTATATACCTCTGGGGATGCTGTATACTACCACTGGGGCTGTATATACCTCTTGGGGCTGCTGTATACTACCTCTGGGGCTGCTGTATACTACCTCTGGGGATGCTGTATACTACCACTGGGGCTGTATATACCTCTGGGGATGCTGTATACTACCACTGGGGCTGTATATACCTCTGGGGCTGCTGTATACTAACTACTGGAGCTGCTGCTGTATATACCACTGGGGCTGCTGCTGTATACTACCACTGGGGAGGCTGCTGTATACTACCATTGGGGGGCCTGTATACCACACTGCTGGGGGCTGTATACCTGTGCTGGAGTCCACCCTCGGCTTATACACGAGTCAATAGGTTTTCCCAGGTTTTGGGGGCAAAAGTAGGGGGGTCGGCTTATACACGGGTCGGCTTATACGGTAAATCATCAGATGTATATCCGCGAGGGACCCCGATACTGGACTCGTGCTACAAGTCACCGACCAACACAGAGTATGTTACACCACCTAGTGTTGAACTGTGACCTGCTGAAAAGTGCAGTCCCTGGGGGCTGGGTGGGCCTAGTCCGTGTGCTATCGCGGACCATGATTTTGCTGGCTCCCCGACAAAAGGAACTCTTAATGTTGTCGGTGGGGGCGGCACAGAGACTTAATGGACTTGAAGTATTACTCGAGCCAGAGAAGTCCTTATTTGCCAAGGTGCATGTGGCCCGGTCTCTGGCGATTGTGAAGAATCGACGGGTGCCGGTCAGATGCATCAACGTGTTGGAGAGGCTGTTACCATTCCTGCTGGGACCATCCTGGCTGAACTGTTCGTTCTGGAGGGGAAGGTGCCTGACAAAGCGGTGTCTGAATTGCGGCCAGACCTACAGTCAACCTGGACATATGCGTTTGGGAGGCGGAATCTCCTACTGAAGAATGGAATGGTCAAGTGATCATGGAGCAGATGGAGGTGGATCGGAAGGAACTGACCGTGGTGCAACTAGAGCAGTTGGAGAGAATCATAAGGGAACATCAAGAGTCCTTCTTGCAACATGGAGAAGACTTCGGATGCTCTCGGACAATTAAGCATGAGATCCCCACGGGGGACACCCCTCCCATTAGAGAACGTTATCGTCAGATTTCCTTGACACTTTATCAAGAGATGAAAGGCATGGTGGCCAGTATACGAGAGAACCACCAAAGTCCCCGGGCCATCCCGATCGAGAGGATCCTGACAAGCCCTGGTAAAGAGTGCTCCAGAGACTGTATCCTGAGGCTACAGAACTAAAGTACTGGACATGTGAATCTGACATTGGCTGGCAAGCCATGGAATTTTTCCTGTTTTACATTGAGGTTTTTTTTTTCTGGACTTGCTGCAGCCACCATGGACTATGGGCCGGTGTGAGACTACACTTGAGGCTGACTGTACCATATAGCTTTTAAGATACCCGGGTATCCCTGTGCTAAGTGTATAGCCACCATTGATATAGTTTAATGCATTGTTATTAGCTGTGATAATTTATATGCGCCATCTCAGAGGTTCCATCAGACCGCCCTCATCTGGTCGTACTTCGCCTTTCCAGTTTGTTAAGTTCAATCCTTGATAAGTCTAACGTTTAGGTAAATTTGCTCCTGGTTCTGAGTGTGATTTACATACCCTGAGAACTCTGAGATCGGGGCATTGATGTCGGCTAACGCTGAGTGTGTGGCATTGTTATTGGTAGTGTTTCAAGGGGATTTTGAGACTATTAAATTCTATACTGAACGGTACTTTCATCCCTATATCAGTGAAAAAAAAACTGTTGTTTATTTCTGCCTCTGTCTCAGTCTGTGACTCACTGGATCTTAATAGGACCTTCGGTCATTACAATCTCAAAAAATTAAAGTAGGGAGGATGAAAGGTTAAGAACTGCGCTGCCGTATGCCACAAGACATCAAAAGGTGAACATAATATTGAATTATTAGTCAACGTGTTTCATGGATCCCAGAAACGCCCTGAAACATGGCAATATGACATTGATTTTTAATAATATTCTAAATTTATTGCGTGCAGTAGTATATGCGTTTCACTTTATGTATTGAATTAGTGAAATAAATTAACTTTCTGATGATATTCTAATTCATTGAGATGCTCCTGTACAGTCAGACACATCCATTACACAGTACATAGCAGGACGTAATAAATTATCTCAGACAGGATGTATGATAGACCATTCCTGATGTCAGACTCTACACAGTAATAGCAGTAACTATATATAGATTATTCCACAGGATATGTGTGTCAGACCATGTCCAGTACGTCAGACACATCCATTACACAGTACAACAGACAATATAAAGATTATCCAGACAGGAGTGTGTAGACAGACATGTCCCTGTACAGTCAGAACTTCATACACTACATAGCAGGACACTATTAAGATATCCAGCACAGAATGTGGTATGATCAGACTATGTTCCTGTACGGTCAGACACATCCATTACACAGTACATAGCAGGGACACATATATAGGTTTATCTCAGCACAGGAACATTGTTTTAATTACATCCAATTGTGGAAATTATTATTATTCTAAGATCAATTGATTAAAATGAATTTTAAAATTAACTTTATTTGTGAGAAAATCCCTTTGAATGAGTATTACTGCTCCTTTATTTTCAAGGTCATTGGTGGTCCCAAAAATCAGATCCCAACAATCCTATACTCTAGAGATGTGAAAGGGAATACCCTATAATTGGGCATATACAATGGGGAAACCTAAACTAAATAACACATTTTGATTCTATCAGACAAGTACTGTATTTTGTAGCAGTTTGTTATGATGTTCAGTGTAATGGTTACACAGAAAGGGTCTTGCGTACACGTCCCGGACCTTGGACATTGGACTGTATGTAAAGTAACCTGGCGAAGAGCAACACATAAATATTTCCTCTTCTTGGTTCCTTTTATTATAGTCTACTCCTTTTTATGACGGCAGGCAGGTGGTGGCAGAGGAGTACTGAGCCTAAACTGACTTTCCCCACAGCAATAACAACTGGTGGGCCCACGAGGCGGCAGATGTTGGGCCTCTGCTGGACGGAGATCACCATCAGATCAGCAGGGTCTCCAGCAATATAAGGTCGATTCACATTTCCACACACCCTGTGAGAGCCTCTGTGATTGGCTGTTGCAGTCAGACTGCATTTCCACAATGTGGATGGTGATTGTGCTTGGCTTGCCGTACACATTAGTGTATGGCAACCAACCTGCTGTCATATGTTGTTAAATAAATAAATAATTTAAAAAACCCGCATGGGGCTTCGCAGCGGTATAGCAGAATGAGCAATGGGAATAGCGGCGCAATAAGCAGGGAGTTAACTCCTGCAGCTCCTGAATGAGACGGCTCATTCAGGAGCAACAGGGATAGCGGTGTCGGTAAGCAGGGAGTTAACTGTTGTGATCCAGGTCACCATTGCTATAGTAACCGCTCATTCAGTTACCAGCAATGGTGTCCTCAGTCACATCATCGCTTACCACGCCACAGGTCTCTGCTCACTCATTCAGTGATCAGAGACCACAAGAAGCGAAGCATTCTTCCTCCCCGTGGTCTCTGATATAGCAGAGCTGCATCTGTTCATGAAGTGAGAAGACAAGAATGTGGATGCTATGAGGGTGGGGGGGAGTAATAATGATGGCTCTCTAAGTGTGTCTGTGTTGTTATTTCTAATAAATTAATTTTTCTTTGTGTTGTGTCTTTTTTAACTTTATTTGAGATTCTTAATGGCTGGTCTAACTTGGCCTGACATTAAGAATCTCAGGGCTTAATACCAGCTGGTAAAACAAAGCTGGTATTAACCTCTTATTACCAAGCGTGCCACCGTCACCAAGGCTGCTGGAAGAGCCTGGTAAAGCTCCTGGAAAGGGTGCTTCTTATGAATGCGCTGTTTTCAGGGGCGGCTGCGGACTGCTATTTTTTAGCCTGGTGTCCCTAAAGCAATGGGCCCTCACCCCACTGAGAATACAAGCCCTCAGTTGCCTAGTTTTACCTTGGCAGGCAATTAAAAATAAGGTAGAGCCTATGGCCAAGGTAAAATTACGCAGCTGAGGGTGGCAGCTTCCAGCTGTCCGCTTTCACTGGGCCGGATTAAAAATACTGCAAAGCCCCACACATTTTTTAAATATATTTATTTAACACCCTATGATGGCAAGTTGGTTGCCATACACTATTGCAGTCTGACTGCAACAGCCAATCACAGAGGCTTTCACAGAGTGTGAGCATCTGTGAATGGATGTTTGCCTGACAGGGCAGTGAATATGCAAGTAGCTTAATGGGTGGCCCTGGGAGTAACAGTGGAAGACTGGTAAGCCCAATGAGAGAGAGTGTGTGTGTGTGAGAGAGAGAGAGAGAGAGAGAGAGAGAGAGAGAGGATTTTTTCCAACGGTGGTGCATCTGTCCTGTCCGCATGCATCCGTAGGGAAATGCTCCACCATTGGAGTCAATATGCCGTTTCCACACTGCGCTGCGCATCAGGAGTTTTCATGCAGCCTCATGCTCCCCAGAAACTCCCTTCGGGGACAGAGATATTCAGTCATGCATAGCACTAAAGTTTCAGGGCACAGGAAACACCACATTGATATGGGAGAGGGGAGACCATAGTAGTGCTGAATCGATCAATGCAGTGTTCTGCCTGTGCTCCTAGCCTGAGTGTATTTATATCTGCTTGGTGACATGATTGCTATTTGAAGGGAGAACACCCCTGTTCATACATTACATAGAATGTATATCAGGGGCTGGATTGTAGTGTGACCATGGGGCAGCTACCATGCCCCCTCTTCATACAGAGGTGTGAGGAGGCAGGAATGTAAGATGATCTTGGAGCCCCCAGGGTCCACACTTCCGATACACGTTCTGTCACTGCTGCAGCATGAGGCTGAATTTCTCTGTCCCAGAAGGGAGGGGTGAGGGCTGAGGAGGAGATATGATTTTTTTTATTTAGAAGCTATCTATATGTCTTAGAACTGTAGTGGACAGCTCTGCTTGATCATGTAGGAGAGCAGAGATACAGTACAGAATGTTTTTTTATCTTCCCAGAGATCCCCTTTAAGTTAACTGATCCAATCTGCATAAGAATTCTTCTTGTTTGTTCCTCTAAAATACTTAAATAAGGTGAGCTTAGGGTACCGTCACACTTGACGACGCTCCAGCGATCCCGACAACGATACGACCTGGTAGGGATCGCTGGTGCGTCACTACGTGGTCGCTGGTGAGATGTCAAACAGTCAGATCTCATCAGCGATGCAGCAATGATACGGCGGTCATTGGGACCCTGTCACTCAGACCTGTAGTATTGAGATTGTTGGTCGTTGTTCCTGTCAAACACAGCGATGCATGCTAACCAGCGGGAGCGCGACAACCAAAAAATGGTCCAGAACGGTTTGTAACAATCAGCGATCTCACAGCAGCAGCCTTGGTCGCTGCTACATGTCAAAAGTAGCAAGATCGCTGTTGAGGTTGTTGTTGCGTCACAAAACTTGTGACTCAGCAGCAATCTTGCTAGCGATCTTGCTTAGTGTGACGGGGGCTTTAGACTAACTTGTATAGGAACAATACATCAGCCATCAATTTCTCTCCTTGAGTGATAGAGTTCACAGATTTTGATTGGTGTCCTGAGAGATAAGTGGTGCCATGTATGTCTAACCAATTATCTTTCCTGATGGAATTGTATGTGTCGCACCCTGGGGCAGGGGGTACTCCGAACCGGGTCCTCTCGTCAGTATGCAGAGGGGAATGTCACGGCGACGTGGCCTGGCTCCGTATGCCCAAGAGCGGCAATGAAAAAGGGAAATTGTTAATAAAGTTTATGGGGATTGTTCGTTATGCCACCCGTGGGTCGTCGGCAATATGGCTACCACTGCCGTGGACGGTGGTAGTGGCGGCAGCTGGGATGGTGAACCCTCCACGGGTAGGGCTTGGTCCTATAGGCAGAGATAAGGATGTAGCATACTCGAGATGCTGCTCTTAACTTCTCCTCGCAGCTCCTCCAGCCAGCACGTGCAGGGGTCAGGGCACCTCTCAGCAGGCGCACGTCGTCACTGTCCCTCACACAGCAGGATCAGTCAGTATGCGGCTCTGCAGGCGAGTCTCACACCACCTTGAGTTCATCGGGTCCTTTACTTACTTTACTGCTTCCACAAAACACATCGCAGTACCGGCTTGCACAACAGTTCTCTAGTGACCCTGGTGATCACTCTGCAGCTGGAGCAGGCTCAATAGGTACCCCCTTTCTTGTCATTTCGGCCTGGTTCTCTGTCTCTTCCCCTCCCGCGCATCTCCCTCAGGCCAGCCGATGCGGACTCTCCATGGGCTTGTTCCCTCTTCAGGGGCCCCAGTCCTATGTGTTAGCCTCTCCTTCAGGTGCTGGGGATTTTGGATCCCGGGGCATAGAGTCCCCGTACCCCGCCAGATTTCCCGTGGTTGGGGCTTGAAGCTACCCGGCCACATCTACAGAGCTGGCACTCTGGTTCTCGGGCCCAGCCACCAGTGTCCTGGGTTAATCGGGCACACCTATATATATATAATATAATAATAAAGCTTTATTTATATAGCGCCAACATATTCCGCAGCGCTTTACAATGTAGGGTTAGAGTACAGAAAATATAATACAGTAAGTAATTACAGTAGAGAACAAATACAGTACAATAATTGGATACAAAACAATAGGCATTGAATCAATGTGAAAAAAAATACAATAAATAAAGCAAGAAATGAAGGTGACCCTGCTCAAAAGAGCTTACAATCTACAACGGGATAGGGGTTACACAAAGTACAGGGGCTTATTCCACTGATGGTCCAGGCATCTTGAGGTAATGGGGCATAGAACTAAGCTTACATGGATGGTCATTATACAGTCTGTGTAGACCTTTTTGGTTTGGTGGAGCTTGTAGAAGAGTAATGTCCAGAGAGATAGCCCATTCACTATCTACAGTACAAAGGACTTCTATTAGGGAGTATGATAGGCTGCCTTAAAAAGATGCGTTTTTAGAGATCGTCTGAAGCCATGCAAGTTGTGGATAGTCCTGATTTCTTCGGGTAAAGCATTCCAGAGGACTGGTGCAGCTCTGGAGAAGTCTTGGAGTTGGGAGGGGGAGGATCGGATTAGTGCAGATGTTAGTCGAAGGTCATTTGAGGAACGTAGAGAACGGGTGGGGTGATAGATGAGGAGAGGAGAGATAGGGGGGGTGGTGCACTGTGAAGAGCTTTGTGGGTGAGAACAAGCACCTGGCTCCTTCCATCTCTCCAAGGGTTCAGCCTGGGTCCCCAGCCGGCCATTAATAGATAAGGCTGCCGGGCCCCGTTGTTCTCTCTTTTGACCACACTTAGGGTGCTTTCACACCACGATTTTTGCATTTCCGATGCTGTCCGAAAAAAATCGGACAGCATCGGACCGATTTTCGGACCCCATGCATCCCTATGGGGATCGGACCGAATCGGATGTGCACTAAATGCCATCCAATTTAGTCCGATCCGATTCTGCCCGATTTTGGCCGATTTTTTTCAGGAGAAAAAAATCGTTGCCTGCAACGATTTTTTTCATCCGATTACAAAATCTGACAGAGTCGGATCGGACCAAATCGGATGGCATTTAGTGCACATCCGATCTGACCCGATCCCTAACATGGGGCCCTATGGAGAAGGGTCCGAGGAAACATGTGATGTCTCCTCGGACCCCATTTTACTGTACTGAGCATGCTCAGTACAGTAAAACTGCTCCTGGGAGCGCAAGGGTTAAAAAGAAAAAAAAAAAAATTATTCTCACCTCTCCCCGAGCCCCCGCCGTCTCCCGCCATCTTCCTCTAGGTTCCCGGTGGCTCCCGCAGGCTGCCGGTGTCAGCAGAGGTGTACCTCTGCTGTTCAGGACCTGCGGTGATGTCACAGTCATGTGACCGCGGGTTCACCATGGAGAACCCGCGGTCACGTGACTGTGACATCACCGCAGGTCCTGTGTACAGCAGAGGTACACCTCTGCTGACACCGGCAGCCTGCGGGAGCCACCGGGAACCTAGAGGAAGATGGCGGGAGACGGCGGGGGCTCGGGGAGAGGTGAGAATAAACTTTCTTTTTTTGCAGCCCGGCGCCGATTTTATGCCGGAATCGGGTGCCTATTTGGCACCCGATTCCAGGCATCAGAAGGGAGCCGATGCTGTCCGATTTATATCGGACAGCATCGGCTCCCTCAAAATCGTGGTGTGAACGCACCCTTAGCTGTAGGGTGTCTTGTCTTGGGGATCCTTCCCTCTTCCTCACCCTCCAGGGAATTCTGCCTCCCAGGGAATTCTTCCTCCAATTTAGTGTTCCTGTGTTTTACTACAGCTACTCCACCCCTTTCCCGGGTGCTGTATCTTCTGTTCCACCCCTTTCACTTGCTCCTCCTGCCATCCCTCGCCTGACCTGAAGTGACTTGGGCTCAGGATCAGAGTGTGTGTGTGGGGTGTTGGTGCGGAGTACCTAGTTTACCTGACTGGCTGCAGTTCACTCTGTGGCCACTGGTCCGCAGGGGCACCACATATGCACGCTCAGACGTGTTTATGAGGAAGTCGGGGGAGAAGGCTTTTGCTGTCAGTCAGCTTATTATTTGTATTGTCAGGTTTGTCCTGGAGAGAAACTTAAAACTATTTCATTTCTGACATCTGCACACTGAAGGCCGCAGTATAAAGACTGGGTTTTGTTTTTCCTAATGCAGAGTGAATAAATCAGTTCTGGGGGATTTCCATGTGAGCGTTTCCTGTTCTGTGTTAAGTCACCTCTTTCCATAGAGAAGCATACACTTATACCTGGAACTGACTTTCACAGACTGTTATTACTGGCATCACTTTAGTGCCTGGGTGAACGGACAGGATTGTGGTTCTGGCAGTACAGACAACCCGTACATGGCGAATGCCGCTGATTACTGAACTACTGCTTCCTACCAACAACACAAACACTAAAACAGTCCATACACCTTAAAGGAAATCTGTCACCAGGTTTTTGCTATTTAATCTGAGCGGCATAATGAAACTGTTGAGATCCTGAGTCCAGCAATGTATCACTTACTTGGTTGTGTGTTGTAATTTCAATACACTAAATTGGAAGGTCTGCTCAACTGTGTAGGTTTTGTGCCCAGAAGAATGATGAGTTGTTTGAATAGAAACACTATTTTATCAGAAGGAGATTATCACTGCAGGACTAGATTTTACTTATAGTCAGGCTAATCTGTGTAACTCCACCTTCTTACTGATTGGCAGCTTGCTGACAATGCACAGTGTACACAGGAAGCTTCCAATCTGGGGTGTGGGTGGGGATAAGAGCCTAGATGTCTTATTCTACTTCAGACAGAACAGGTAGTCTATCAAAACTGCACCAAGCAGCCCTGTAAGTAACACATCACTGGAATCAGGCTCTCTGTCTCTACATTTTGTTGCTATCAGATTCCATAGTGAAAATCAGCTGACAGATTCCCTTTAATGAGTGTTTGCTCTTCTGTATATGGCTGGTTTAGGTGTTTACCAGAGGTGAATTTCAAAGTTTTTTTTACAACTTTCTCATTCAATACAGTTTATTATTTTGTTTATCTACAGAATGCATGGGAGAAAAATGTTCTGGTTTAAAGGATAGCACAATGCAGGTCCCTCTAAAATGTGATTATTTCCATCTTATAAAGTGGGGGCATATAGGTAGGGTATGCAATCGGGGTGGGGGGGGAAGTCGGACCTCTAGGATCCTTCCTAATGATTTTTAAAATGTAGGTTCATCTAAAATGTGATTATTTCCATCTTATAAAGTGGGGGCATATACAGGGGCGTAACTACCACAGGTGCAGGGGTTGCGATCGCACCTAGGCCCTGCAGCCTAGGGGGCCCCAAAAGTCCCTTTGGCCTATAGAAAAAGCCTATATACTATTAAAGATTTGCAATAATTGGGGGCCCCGTTGGAGCTTTCACATTGGGGCCCCGGGGCCTGAAGTTACACCACTGGGCATATAGGTAGGGTATGCAATCGGGGGGGGGGAGTCAGACCTTTAATATTCTTCCTAATGATTTTGAAAACGTAGGTCCCGCAGTAATGAATTAGTGTATGGACATTGTTTATCTATTCCTAAAAACAGAACAAACAAGAAGAGATAATATCTAAAATGCAGAACTGATCCATTGCATTACTGATGAAGAGGGGCACATTGATCATTATGGGGTCCATTATATTTTCAGTATTAGAGAGGAAGGAAAAGCATATGGTGCAGACCCAATGAGGTCCCATTGCTTCAGTTACACACCAGGGCCATTGTGGACATTAATTACACTTATTCATTCCTAAAAGTGGAACAAACAGAATTTCTGAATGGCAGTGTGACTGTAGTCTAAGTTTACCCTGTGCTCAGGATTGCTGGGATTCCATATGGTGAACTCTCATGAATCATTAAACGATGGCACATAATAGCAATCTGCCATCACTTTTTTGGGATAAGAATACCCTTACCAAAGCCTCTTACTGTACTTGAAATCAATGGGCCAACCACGTAATGCACAGATGCACTGTACATTCCAGAGAGGATCCTGGAACTAATAGGACTTAAGTGTATATACTGTATGTATATATATATATATATATATATATATATATATATATATATTAATTATATATATGTATTTTCTCTATAAGTCTTCAGCTCGATCTCAAGCTTTGGCGACTCGATGGATGAATGTTCTGTAGGAATATCGATCTTGTGCAGTCTAGATAGGACCATCAGGGTCTTCTCCAAGCCTAGATAGATAGGTCCACTAGGGTCTTCACCAGGCCTAGGTAGGTCCACCAGGGTCTTCTCCATCATTTTCTTGATAGTATCAAGTCATTGGGTTGCTGGACTTCCTCTTCACCTTATTCCTTCTATTCTATTGATGTTCTTCTTCAGTGATTTTCTATGATGTGTCCAAAGTACACAAGTCGTAGCTTGTGACCTCGCTTCCAGTGACATGTATGGCTTGATGTGTTTGTTCTTTTTACCATCCATGGTGTTGATAACATCCTTCTCCAGCTCCACATTTCAAAGGCGTTGATTCTTCTGTCTTGTTCCTTTATAGTCCATGTTTCCCATCTATGTTACCACAGAAAAGACCAGACTATGTACGAGCCTTGTCTTCATCACCAGTGAAATATTCCTTGATGTGAAGATCTTGTCCACTGACTTCATTGTTGATATGCCCATAGCTATTCTGGTGTCGCACCATCGATCCCGACAACAATAACTATCCTGTAGGTATCGTTGGTGCGTTTTACCTGGTCGCTGGGGAGCTGTCAAATAGGCAGAACTCCCCAGCGATCAGGGACCAGAGAGCCACCTCCACATCGCTGTAAGCGGGAGGACGCTGATAACTATGATAAACAGCGGGTATCTAGGCAGCGCGCTCTGCCTAGATATCCAGTGTTTATCATAGTTATCAGCGTCCTCCCTGCTTAGTGCTGGTAACCATGATAAACACCGGGTATCTAGGCAATACGCGCTGCCTAGATACCCGGTGTTTACCATGGTTACCAGCCTGTGAGATCGCTGATCTCTGGTCTCTCGCTGTCACACGCAGCAGGAGACCATCGACCTAAAAATTACCCAGAGCACTTTGTAACGATCTCAGCGATCTCACAGCAGCGGCCTGATCGCTGCTAAGTGTCACACGTAGCGAGATTGTTAGCGACATCGCTGTTACATCACAAAACCTGTGATGTTACAACGATCTCACTAACGATCTTGTTATGTGTGGTAACAGGGGCTTGACTCATGGTCTAGGCGGGTATTTAAATTTAAAGGGGCAGGCATAATCTGGACCGGGTCACTCCAGGACCACATTTTGCTTCATTTGTTTCACAGAAAAGATAACTCAATACTAGTGCAGATCGTGTGAGTCCAGGGGGGAAATGTGCTGGTAATAGTAAGTCTTACGTGTTGCTTTAAAAACATTAGTTAATTGCATTAATAGTAATTCTGTGACATAGATCACAGTAATAAGTTGGTTTCTGCTGTATGATTGCTGCTCATGTTCCTTTTTGCAAAACTGATATGACAATTAATAGCACAGAGGGGTATAACCTGTTTATATATTACTCAACACCCTGGATATCAGCATGATGGGGGTCTGGGGGGATGACTATTGGAGCTACATTTGGAGGATCTTCATTTTCTTCCTTTGTTCATTATCTGCTTCTATAGTTGCCACAGACTTTCTAAGGAGGGAGTGTCCACTTTGAGATGTGCAGATGTGCTGAAGGCTGCCCCAAGGAACAAAAGCTTCTCAGAAGACAAGTGAAACATGATAGAGCTGCCCCCACTATTAAGCCTTAATGTTTGCCTGTGGGCTATGTGGGGGCAGGGTGCTGTGGAGCTGGAGTGATACACAGTAGCCACCAGGAATCAGCACAATGTAAAGTTCTTTGTTTGATGGGGTAAGGAGGGAGCAACATTGCAACCCCCCATCTAAAGATATTGTCCACTATGATATACTGTATTATCATACAAATGAGACCACAATGGTCTTAACAAGTAAAATATGAGCTGCTCATCTGTTGGATCTCCTGTTTGGGTGACCGGCCAAGTCCTGGGAACCTCACTTTTTAGGTTTTCTCTTTCGTTCCCAACAGGAGACTAGCGGGGAGCACGGCCAGCGGTGCGCAGGGACGTTGGGAGCCTGTAAGCAAGGATCTGGATTTTATCATCTTTTTTTATTATTTGAAAAACACCAGGACCTGTACAATCCAATAATGCTTTAAATCAAAGATATTAAAGTCGACCGTTGAGCAGGACCTGCATCTGGGATTCCTGCATACAATGACAGTTGCCCAACAGCGATAACCCTTAAGCGATTGCTGGGAGTTTTAGTTTTTCAACAACCGAAATGCCACAGATTGCCGAGTCCTTGATCTAATGTGTATAAGACCCTCTGACAGATTTTATATATTCCCCCAGCCATTATGCAACAGCATCCCAGGGTGTATTGACATATTGGAGGTATGATCTGCACCCCTGATATATAGTACTATGGCTAAAGGTCTCATAAACCAGAAAGAACAGCGTTAGAGACTATCAATGACTACCCTGCTGCTCTAGTTAGAGCCAGAAGGGGGCGGCAGATAACACAGGAACATATATTAAACTAAAAGGGGTTATCCCAGGCAATTTTTTTTTCCGCCAAGGTCCTAAGAACTGACTTTTACCAACCACCTAAGAACTGACAGGCAGGTAGTCACTACCTACCTGTGCTGCCTGGCGCCAGCTCAGTGCAGTCATAGATCGCTCCTGCCGGTGATTCTGACACACCCAGACACCAGGGCCGTGGAGTACTCGGAACCGGGTTGGTAGGCTCTTTTGGGGAATTTCACGCTGGCATGACCTGGCCCTGTGACCCTGGCCGAGTCATAAAAATGGGGGACGTTTATAAGGGAAATTAATTTGTGACACCACCCGAGGTATTCAGCAATTGGATGGCCGACACTGCGATTCAGATCCACTGGGGTGTTTGGTAACGCAGCAATGATGTTACAGCTATGCACGGGTAGAGCGAGGCCCCAGGGCAGTTATAGAGTCTAGTTGATGATGGTTACTGATGTAGCACAGGGCAAGTGATGCAGTAAATAATCTGAGGACACAGCAGGGTGCAGTCTTCACATTTTACTCACAGTTCTCCAGGTTACAACAGCCAGACGGGTGCTGTGTCCTCCGGGTTGGTGATCCAGCCAACTCCCGAGTAGATTGGGTGACTTTATCGGGACCCCCTTCTGGTGTACCTTTCGGGGTCGTCTCTCTGCGCTAACTCTCGCACTCCTGCCCTGCGCCTCACACAGTGTCCCAAGCCAGCAGCCTTGGGTCCTGTCGAGCGATGTCTTCCTGGTCCCCTTGACCCTATGCAGCTGCCTTTTTAGTGATTGTGTGCAGATGTGGCTCTTGCACTTACGGATACCACAGCCTCTGGTTTGCTAGTTGAGTCCTGCAGTCTCTCCATTAGTCTGGGGCAGGTCCCCACTGCGACTTGGTCCCTCCACCCGACTACCGTCGGCGTGGATTCGGGTGCCATGGGTGGATCCCTCACTTTCCGTGCCCCTAGGGCCCCTTCTGTGTCTCTGAAGCCCCTCTCCGGCTCCTACATCTCTGTTCTCGCTTTTATTTTCCTGGGACAAGCTTCTCTCAGCTCCAGTCCCCAGGACGTCTCTCTCACTAACTCAATACTCACTGACAGACTTACTTCTCGACTGATGTTCTCCTCACGTTCTCTCAACTTCCTCTACTTCCGTGTGTCCTACTCTTATCTTTTTCATCCACCCAACACCCTCTACCTAGTTCCCCCTCCAGCCTGAGATGGGGCCCTCCCTCAATAGGGTATGCCCAAATTCCCTGGCCTGGAGTGGTGTGGCATTGGGTGCGGGTGTGTGGGTACCGGGTAGTGACCCCTCCTTACCCAAGAGTGGGGTACCACACCTCTGGCTGAGGTGCACTACCTCTGTGGCGACTGGACCCTCAGGGGCGCCACAATTCTGCTGCTTCACATCAACAGAACAGCTTTTACTCTTCCACTCTGTTCTGTTGATGGGGCATCAATGCCAATGTCATGATGATTGAAAGCCGACTCCTTGCAGTTAGGCAACAGAGTGCCAGCTGTCAATCACCATGACGTCAGCAGTGACGCCCCGTTAACAGAGCACAGCGTGAGAGAAGCCACTGCTCTATGTGATGTCACCAGAAACAGCAGAATCAGCGGTAGGAGCGGTATGTGCAGGCAGAGATCGGTAGTTAGCAACTACTGCCTCTTGAGCCCATAGGAAAAGCAATAAAATAGTCCCAGACAGCCCCTTTACTGATCTTTAATATTATTCTTTCTTGTGAGTGCTTCTAGTACGCTCCTCACATAATAGAGTTCCTGTTTCAATACCTGCATAAAGATTTGTTCTCATGTTCCAAAAACGTATCCTCAACCTGTGACTCCAGTGGTTTTCTCTGGCCCTCAAGACATGCTGGGAGTTGTAGTTTTACAACAGCTAAAAATCCAGAGGTTTGCCTGTAAAAATGTAATGTGGATAGGGTTTACTAGAGGATAAAGACAGTTGTGGAAGAATGTTGAAATAGAGTGGTTGAAGTGATTGATTGTCTTACTCCTTTTCATCAGGTGGGGGAGACACAGAGCACACACGTTTTATATAGGGATTTATAAACCATTACAGATTACATTTTACTAAATGTTATAGCCATGATGAATTGTGAGGTTACAAAGGAGCCTGCCGCCACATATCAAACAGCAATATAAACGATATGAAACTGTAAATAATGGCAAGTTTATCAAGGAGCCCCAGTGTAAGGGGGATTTATCTGTCAGGGTACAATTGCAGTATTGTGGGACTAGACGATTGGATGATCCTGTAAATTGTCTACATAACTGAATGATACCAGAGCTCAGACGATCACGTATCACTGCAGGGTGATCAGGAGTCAAAGACGCCTTTTATATAGAGTTATCCAAACTGTGGAAACAAGAAGTGATGCAGTAATTCATAGTGACCAATCAGATTACAGATCCCATTTTCAGGGGCCCCTTAAAATATAAAGCAAGCTCATTGGCTGAAATAGTCAGCTGCTTCACTTATCCTTTATACAAGTTTATTACCCCCCTTTGTATGTTTTTCTTCTTAAAAGTAAAAAAAAATCCCCCCACAGTAAAAATAACATACAAATAGAGATGTGACACATGCAGACTTTTCAATAATTTCCTATTGATTTTAAAGTAAAAATAGACTAGTCTTTTGACCTTACCCTTGTCAATACAAGCAATTTTGCAATTTACTGCATATTAAAGTTTCCAGCTGTTTTGAGTTATTAACCCTTTTCTAGGAGGCTGACGACTAGAACATTATTATTATTTTATTTATATAGCACTATTATATTCCATGGCGCTTTACATGCTAAAAGGGGCAGACTAGGACAAGTAACATAGTAACAATACAAGTAACAATAAATGTGGACAATTCGGTTGTACAGATACAAGAGGGGAGAAATCCTGTCTGCGAGGGCTCACAGTCTACAAGGGGCGGGTGGGGATACAGTGGGAGTGGGAAGTTCCAGTCGTGAGGCGGTGTGGTGGACCGGGTCTTATTGCAGGTGGTAGGCTTGGCGGAACAGGTGGATCTTCAGGCTTCTTTTGAAGGTTCCCAGGGTAGGAGAATGTCTGATGTGTTGGGGCAATGAGTTCCAAAGTATGGGTGAAGCACGGGAGAAATCCTGTATGCGGTAGTGTGAAGAGGAGATGAGGGGGGAGTAGAGGAGGAGCTCTTGGGAGGATCGCAGGTTGCGTGAGGGTAGGTATCGGGAGACCATGTCAGAGATGTATGGAGGGACAGGCTGTGAATGGCTTTGTATGTCATGGTTAATGTTTTAAACCGGGTTCTCTGGGAAGTAGGGAGCCAGTGGCCAGTGAAGGGCTTGACAGAAGGGGGAGACAGGGGAGTAGCGGGGAGATAGATGGATTAGGCAGGCAACGGAGTTCAGGATAGATTGGAGAGGTACAAGGGAGGTATTGGGAAGGCTGGTGAGCAGGAGGTTGCAGTAGTCCAGGCGGGAGATGATGAGAGGTGAATAAGGGTTTTAGCAGTGTCATGGTCAAGGAAAGTGCGGATCCTATAGATGTTTTTGAGCTGGAGTTGGCAGGAGGTGGCGAGGGCCTGGATGTGGGGCTTGAAGGAGAGGGAAGAGTCAAGGATAACCCAGAGGCACTCGGCGTGGGGGCCTGGGGAGAGAGAGCAGTCATTGACGACAATGGATAGGTCAGGTAGTGAGGGGGAGCGTCTTGGGGGAAGACTATGAACTCAGTATTGTCCATGTTCAGCTTAAGGAAGCGAGCAGAGAAGGACGAGATGGCAGACAGGCAGTGTGGAATTTTGGATAGAAGGGAGGCGATGTCAGGACCAGACAGGTAGATTTGGGTGTCGTCGGCGTAGAGGTGGTACTGGAGGCCATGGGACTCAATGAGTTGCCCTAGGCCGAGAGTGTAGATTGAGAACAGTAACGGTCCAAGAACCGAGCCCTGGGGGACCCCGACAGATAGGGGGTAGGACGAGGAGGATATGTGGGAGTGGGTGACGCTGAATGTTCGTTCCGTTAAGTACGAGGAGATCCAAGAGAGGGCAAAGTCCGTGATGCCAAGAGAATCCAGGATCTGAAGTAGAAGGGAGTGGTCAACAGTGTCGAAGGTGATGGACAGGTCGAGGAGGAGGACAGAGTAGTGGCACTTGCTTTTGGCAGTCAGTAGGTTGTTGGTGACTTTGGTAAGGGCTGTTTCAGTGGAGTGGAGAACATGTGCAGCACTTACAAGCTCTTTTCTTTTAAGCTTGTAAGCACTTTTGCGACGCTGACCAGGATTGTTGGACTCCACTGTCACCTCCTAATCCAAGCTTCAAAACAGATTTTACAAGATTGGCAGCAGTGATGGTCGGTCTCTCATGCAATGAGCTGTAAACAAAAGAATGGTGTTACTCTGGAAACCAGATGGGTTCCATAATAATCACTGGATGCCTCTACTAATTAAACTGATCAATTTAGGGCATTAATTATACATGTCTGTTCCTTATATGAAACAAACGCAACCCCGAAACATGTGAACACAGCTGTGTGCATTGTCCTCTAAGGAATAGAGAACCGATAGTGCATCAATGTGAATCGAATTACATTAACGAGGCTAAGTGTTCACACTGCTGGAAAATATCAAACTTTAAAGTGTAACCACCATTTAAATTTTTATTTAATAATCATGTAGACAAAGAGGATATAATAAACCTTCAAATACACTTCATTAGATAATTCTGGTTGAAAACCATTTATAAACCTTCCACAAGGTATCCCCATTAGACTGTGTGTGAAGCAGACAAAGTTCATTACCTATCAGATCTGTCTTCACACTGAATACAGGCATGTAACCATCTAAGGGAGGGGGCGTGGCCTTCACTGCTGACTGCAGCTGGTAAGGAAACAGTGTAACAGATTAGCTCAGCCTAACACCACAGTTGCTAAGGTACATCAGAGTGTCAGCATCAGGTCAAACTCCTCAGAGGTTTGTATCAAGGAAAGATCCGTCATCTGGCTCCACGCAGTTTAACCACAATTTCTGTTAACCTCTTGTCTGCTGACTCCCCACACAGATGACTATCAGCCTGCTCTCAGAAGCTGTGGAAACACACACAGTGCTGGCAGATGCTGGCCACTCCCACATAGCCATAAAATGCAGCTTTTAAAAGAGCACAGAAAAATGTGAGAAAATACGGTTAAGTCATATGGCACAAAAAAAAAGCATTATTTTAGGCTGCTATGTGACCCATCATTAACAGCCAGTGCAGTACTGTTTTTTTTCTCAATCAAATTACATTTACATTTTAATGTTGCACCCAGTCACTAGACAGATGTCAAGCAGTGTCCTCTTCTGGCCAGTGTGTCTTAATCCCTTTTTATTATGTACATGGAAAAAATTCTACATATTTGGCTTTCCTAGATAGAAGCCCACCACAAAAAACTTATCCCCTGCATTATGATTCTTTGCAGTCAATCTAATGTGGCCACTGTCAGTTGTTCACCTTCTGAGCACATACGCCTGACAGTGGCCATATACACAGTCCACACTTTGCCTTACAGACAGGAAGCTGATTATACTGTATGAAAATGGACAGAACTAATTTGTACTATAATCGGCCATTTGAAGTTCTCAGATAAGAAGGAAGCTTATTACACGGCTAATAAAACTTTGAAGAAGGGTTTTATTGGTTGTAATAAAAGTGGATGGTTATATGACACCTACTCTATAGAAACATTGTGTGCATTGATCACATTTGTGATTACTGCAGTTAAAGTTACTAGTAAGGACTCTGAGGTTGGCTCCACACGCAGTTATTTATTATATATGAAATGTGCTTCCAAACAATGGAATCTGATTGGTTCCTATAGGCAACCGCTGTCCTTTTACTTAGCACTATTTTTATAATTTTACCCACAGCGCAGTACCGTCATTGTCATCACTATCCCCATTGGGGCTCACAATGTACATTCCCGATCAGTATATCACAGCAACAACAGACTACTATGAGGCCAAAAAAGTAATTTACTTTATGATTAAATATAGTCTGAGAATAGGTCACATATACACAAATGCCCTCATAAGAATCTTAGTAACAAACTTCTTAGTGAAGAGAACCTTGTGCCATAAGGAAATAGGCTCATGATGAAGTAATGCGAAATGTGCATTGGAGATTAATCCAGGGCACATTAAGCATAAAAATACTAAGTTCTATATACTTTGGGAGACCTAACAGACATCAAATAATAACATTACTATTAGTGTACACATAACCATAAATCCCAAGGGTGGCAAGCTGAGCTATCTGCAGTTTCAGTCAAGCTATTTCCTTATGGCACTAGGTTCTGTTTACAAAGAAGTGTATTACTAGGATTTTTACTTATGAGTGCATTTTTATATATGTAACCTATTCTCAGACTATATTTAAAGGAAAACTATCAGGCCAAAAATCCCCATATGTACCGTATATACTCGTGTATAAGCCGACCCGTGTATAAGCCGACCCCCTACTTTTGCCCCCAAAACCTGGGAAAATCTATTGACTCGCGTATAAGCCGAGGGTGGACCCCAGCACAGGTTTACAGCCCCAGCAGTGGTATACAGGCCCCAGCAGTATGATATACAGCAGCCCCCAGTGGTATATACAGCAGCTCCCAGTGGTATATACAGCAGCCACAGTGGTATATGCAGCAGCTCCCAGTGGTATATACAGCAGCCCCCAGTGGTATTGCAGCCCCTATATACAGCAGCCCCAGTGGTGTATACAGCAGCCCCTATATACAGCAGCCCCAGTGGTATTGCAGCCCCAGTGGTATTGCAGCCCCTATATACAGCAGCCCCAGTGGTGTATACAGCAGCCCCTATATACAGCAGCCCCAGTGGTATTGCAGCCCCTATATACAGCAGCCCCAGTGGTATTGCAGCCCCAGTGGTGTATACAGCAGCCCCTATATACAGCAGCCCCAGTGGTATTGCAGCCCCAGTGGTAGTATACAGCAGCCCTAGTGGTATACAGCAGGCCCCCAGGGGTACATATAGCAGCCCCCAGGGGGTACCCAGCAGCCCCCAGGGGGTTTATACAGCAGCCCCCTGGGGGTACCCAGCAGCCCCCAGGGGGTTTATACAGCACAGCCCCTGGGGGTACCCAACAGCCCCCAGGGGGTTTTATACAGCAGCCCCCTGGGGGTCCCCAGCAGCCCCCAGGGGGTTTATACAGCAGCCCCCTGGGGGTCCCCAGCAGCCCCCAGGGGGTTTATACAGCAGCCCCCTGGGGGTACCCAGCAGCCCCCAGGGGGTTTATACAGCAGCCCCCTGGGGGTACCCAGCAGCCCCCAGGGGGTTTATACAGCAGCCCCCTGGGGGTACCCAGCAGCCCCCAGGGGGTTTATACAGCAGCCCCCTGGGGGTACCCAGCAGCCCCCAGGGGGTTTATACAGCAGCCCCCTGGGGGTCCCCAGCAGCCCCCAGGGGGTTTATACAGCAGCCCCCTGGGGGTCCCCATCAGCCCCCTGGGGGTACCCAGCAGCCCCCAGGGGGTATCCGCAGCCCCCAAATGCTGGCACTCGCTGGCAAGGGCCCCCCCCCCCGCTTCTCTTACCATTCCGGTCTTCTGATCCGTGCCGCTCCTCGGTGCTCCTCGCTGCTCCGTCCGTCCTCCTACATCCGGGATCCCCAGCCGTCGCGCGATGACGTCATATGCCTGCGACGGCTGGGGATCCCGGATGTAGGAGGACGGACGGAGCAGCGAGGAGCACCGAGGAGCGGCGCGGATCAGAAGACCGGAATGGTAATATAAGCGCCCTGGGGGGGGGCCCTTACAAGGGGGGGACAGTGCCAGCATTTGGGGGCTATATGCACTGCTTCCCCCTGCGCTGATTGACAGGGGGAAGCAGTGCATATTTAATGAGCGGCCCACGTGACGGGGCCGCTCATACAGCAGCCTCCCCCCGCCTCCTGCAGCCTCCACAGCCCCGGGACACAGCCCCCACCTACATGTACCGTATATGACCCGTGTATAAGCCGAGGGGTAGACTTTTCAGCCCAAATTTTGGGCTGAAAAACTCGGCTTATACACGAGTATATACGGTAACTGCTATCATTTTCTAATTCCTTTCTCTAAGCTCTCTCTATTCATGTATTTCTATTATTTATACTTCCCTTGTATCTTCTGTAAACTTCAATATAAAAGATGAATTCCCTGTCACAGTGATTTCTATACTGCCCACTCCCACTCAATGACTGAATATTCATGCATCATGACACTGTCCTGCCTCCTCTCTGATCTGTCTGTTGAGTGACTCATTCACAGCAGACAGAGAAGGGAGGGGGAGGAGGGGGGAGTTTAGCTCCAGCTCTTCATGTCATTGTGTGTATGAGACATATGTGCAGTGTGTGCAGTCTGAGATATTTTTATGCGATTAAAAGAACATTTGCTCAGCAGATACACACATTACTTGTCTGCAGGAAAACCATCCTTCATATAATAGAAATCTTACAGATAGCACAGCGCAGGACAAAACACCCCTCCCCTCCTAGATCAGAGCACAGAGGGGAGGGAGTGAACACAAGCCTGGATGGGTGTGGATATTTAAATAAAATTTATACAACAACTGGACTATTCGGTTGGAAATATAACGGAGAGGACTAATGCACCAGCTCCTTACAGGGTATGAAGATGCTGATAACATGGAAACTAGAAAGTGCACAATAATGGTTTTACATATTTTTAAAAGGTCTGCCCAGGTCCTATTCCAAGGGTAATATTAGTATCATACTGAAAAATGACTTGACAGTGTCCATTTAACCATGGTGGCTCAGTGGTGAGCACTGTACAGTAGCTCAATGGTTAGCACTGTACAGTGACTCTGTGGTTAGCACTGTACGGTGGCTCAGTGGTTAGCAATGTATGGTGGCTCAGTGGTTAGCACTGTACTGTGGCTCAGTGGCTAGCACTGTATTGTGGCTTAGTGATTACCACTGTTCGGGGTGCCAAGTCGTTAGCACTGTAAAGTGCCTCAGTGGCTAGCACTGTATGGTGACCAAGTGATTAGCACAGTATGGTGGCTCAGTGGATAGCACTGTATGATGGTTCAGTGGTTAGCACTCTACGGTGGCTTAGTGGTTAGCACTGTATGGTGGCTAAGTGGTTAGAAATGTATGGTGGTTCAATGGTTAGCACTGTATAGTGGCTAGCACTGTACTGTGGCTTAGTGGTTACCACCATTCGGTGTGCCAAGTGGTTAGCACTGTAAGGTGCCTCAGTGGCTAACACTTTACCGTGGCCAAGTGATTAGCACTGTATGGTGGCTCAGTGGTTAGCACTGTACTGTGGCTCAGTGGCTAGCACTGTATTGTGGCTTAGTGGTTACCACTGTTCAGGGCGGCAAGTGGTTAGCACTGTAAGGTGTCTCAATGGCTAGCACTGTAAGGTGCCTCAGTGGCTAGCACTGTACGGTGGCCAAGTGATTAGCACAGTATGGTGGCTCAGTGGTTAGCACTGTATGGTGGCTCAGTGATTATAAATGTATAAATGTTGTTGAAATCGTTACGACATTGTAGCTTGTAACGGTACCTTTAGGGGAGATTTCACATGTGCCTTTTTATGCAGTTTTTTTTTATCTAGTTTTTGAAGCCAGTTATGCAAAAAAAAGTAGACTTCCCCATATTCTTCTCTTCCAATTTACAAGCAGCTTCTGACATTGGTTTTAAAGGGGTTGTCCACTCCTAGGCTCTACTGGGCACTGTATCTACTAGGCCAACCCCTTATCAATGAGTGTTTCCCTCCCCTGGTTAAAACAAAAACATCTATTCTCATATTCGGTGCTGTTGTCTGTATTTGCTCTTTGGTGCTCACGTGAGGCTGTTGTCACATGACCACTGTGCATAATCTGCACTGGCTTCACTCATTACCATCTCATGTTTGGTTTGTCTGAAGACAGAAGCCAACACTGATTAAGCGCGGGGCTCACATGATGTAACAACCTCACATGGGTGGTAACATCACTAGAACTGCGTCAGCTGAGTTGAAGAAAAAGTGTTTTTGTTTTAACTGGGCACTCAGATTGAGAAGGGGTTGTCTTATTAGTGGACAACCCCTTTAAAACTGCATCAAAATACTGTATAAGCGCACCTGAGATAGTTTAAAGGGATTGTCCGATGAAAACAAGTTATTACCTGTGTTTGCTGGTGATAACTTGCTAATTCCTGCGGGGACTCACACCCATTCTATCCATTGGTGATCCGAGCAGCCAATCAGGTGTTGGCATTATCTCTCCCAGGGTTCACATAACATTATGTAACATGATCTCTGGGGCCAATCAGGTGTCAGCACTGACTCTCCCAACATTGTCACATGATCCCTGGGGTCAATCAGAGATGTCAGCACTGGCTCTCCCAGGGATCAAATAACATTATGTAACATGATCCCTCCGTCCAATCAGGTGTCAGCACTGGCTCTCCAAGGGACATTGTCACATACCGTATATACTCGTGTATAAGCCGACCCGTGTATAAGCCGACCCCCCTACTTTTGCCCCCAAAACCTGGGAAAATCTATTGACTCGTGTATAAGCCGAGGGTGGACCCCAGCACAGGTATACAGCCCCCAGCAGTGTGGTATACAGCAGCAGCCCCAGTGGTATAACAGCAGCAGCCCCAGTGGTATATACAGCCCCAGTGGTAGTATACACGCAGCCCCAGTAGTATATACAGCCCCATTGGTAGTATACACGCAGCCCCAGTAGTATATACAGCCCCAGTAGTATATACAGCCCCAGTGGTAGTATACACGCAGCCCCAGTAGTATATACAGCCCCAGTAGTATATACAGCCCCAGTGGTAGTATACACGCAGCCCCAGTAGTATATACAGCCCCAGTGGTATATACAGCCCCAGTGGTAGTATCCAGCAGCCCCAGTAGTATATACAGCCCCAGTGGTAGTATACAGGCAGCCCCAGTAGTATATACAGCCCCAGTGGTAGTATACAGGCAGCCCCAGTAGTATATACAGCCCCAGTGGTAGTATACAGGCAGCCCCAGTAGTATATACAGCCCCAGTGGTAGTATACAGGCAGCCCCAGTAGTATATACAGCCCCAGTGGTAGTATACAGGCAGCCCCAGTAGTATATACAGCCCCAGTGGTAGTATACAGGCAGCCCCAGTAGTATATACAGCCCCAGTGGTAGTATACAGGCAGCCCCAGTAGTATATACAGCCCCAGTGGTAGTATACAGGCAGCCCCAGTAGTATATACAGCCCCAGTGGTAGTATACAGCAGCCCCAGAGGTAGTATACAGCCCCCCCATCAGTATACAGGCAGCCCCAGTAGTATATACAGCCCCAGTGGTAGTATACAGGCAGCCCCAGTAGTATATACAGCCCCAGTGGTAGTATACAGGCAGCCCCAGTAGTATATACAGCACCAGTGGTAGTATACAGGCAGCCCCAGTAGTATATACAGCCCCAGTGGTAGTATACAGGCAGCCCCAGTAGTATATACAGCCCCAGTGGTATATACAGCCCCAGTGGTAGTATATAGCAGCCCCAGTGGTAGTATACAGCATCCCCAGTAATGCAGGGCCCCCCAGCCTTGCTCCGGTCACCTGTAAAGCAAATTATACTTATCACTGTCCTGCCCAATTTTTGGGCTGAAAAACTCGGCTTATACGCGAGTATATAAGGTAATCCCTGCGGCCAATTAGCGCTGGCTTTACCCTCTCCTCCTTCAAACATTATTAACATCCAGAGAAAGCGAGGGCTGCTGATGCTCTCATTTCCTCTGGATGTCTGATTTTCCTGAAGGAGGAGGGGCAAAGCCAGTGCTGATTTGCTGCAGTGATCATGTGACAATGTTCCCCGCGCCCTGGGACTGCCAATGCCGGTATCAGCGGGGAGTAGAAATGTTATTATTTTACTGGGTTGGACATCAGGATTGAGAAGGGGCTGTCCAAGTAGTGAAAAACCCTTTTAACCACTGCAGCTAACCAGTAGTCACGGCGGCAATGTATTTTAGTTAAGCGATTACCCCTGATATTACGGCGGGTATAGGTTTTCACATTTTCTAACCACCATGGGCCCATTTATAAAGATGGGAAAATAAAAGGCACACAACCGCTTTCAATCATAAATAAAATTAATTTTAACAATTAGTATTAAAGTCATGTAAAAAGCCTGATAGTGTAATGTTGTGTATAATAAAATAACATGCAAAGTCAGAGGTTTTATTTTTTATAAAAGATTTATTTATAGTACTTAACCTGAATATACAAAGTAGTGGTCAAGCATGAACTAATGAGGTATACAGTTTTATAACCTAGTCATAAATGGTATGAAAGACTACTATCTGTTCCTCAAAAATCTCTGCCATACACACTTTGATAGCACATTAGGATACAGAAAAAAAATTTACATATTGAACTTTGCCATTTTTTTTTTACGCTTCCAAAACTTTTGCTTGCACAACTATATACGGAACAGCAACAAATCAAGTCCAAAGATCTATACAGAATGCCCCAGGGTTTCCCTTCTGGCTATATAAGACCCATATCTTTGGCCTTCATTGCATATGAACCTCCTATGCTAACACCATTATATTACAGGAAGGCAGCTTCACTCAAGAATACACATGGCCGTACTATTATGAAAGACATGTGCTTCAAAGATGTACAGACAAAGCAAAGCTATAACCACCACTTAAAATTAACAAAAAAAAAGGATCTTTTTTTATTTTTCGTTTTAATTATAGCAGTCAACCAGTACAAACAAGCACCAATAAATAACATTTTACAAAAGGAAAAAAAAAACCTTTGCTATCTTGGCTGTGTGATGTTACAGGTTTCTAGTGCATGTGGGTTTACAGTATATAAAAAAGTCGTTCTGTAAAATGTACAGATATAAAGCACATTCTCTACTGTTTAAATTCAACCATGTCACTTAAGCTATAAAATGTCTGGGGACGAGGAGGCGGACGAGGGGATTAGGCAGACTCTTTCACTTCTGTAGAATCTCCGTTTTCTGTCTTCTGTTTTTTAGTTTCGGTTTCCTTCTGAAAAGCAAAAGAAAAGCAGTTAATGATAACGTAGTCTCACTGCAAAGTGGCACATACAGTGCCAACCACGATGAAACCAGCAGCAATCTGCAGGATAATGCTGGTCCTACAGTCAACAGCCTAGAAATTCCTTCTAGTAAGAAATCTATTAAGACTGATTTCAGGTGTCCATATATCACGATCCAAAGTATTACGGCCCACGGTTCTTTGGGCTTGAACTCAGCAGAGACATACTACTGAGTATGAAGAACTACATCCCAATATCTAAGCAATGGACATGATTCTCACCTCATCCTCTGCTGGGCGTTTTACAGGATGACCATCTGCCTCGGTCTCTTCTCCTTCCCCTTCCTCCTCGTCTTCATCTCCTTCTCCCTCACCTTCTGCTGGGAAGAAAATCAAAATCGTAAGATGGCACTTATAGATGTAAAGACTTTCCAGTATAATTAAAAGAGGTACAGAATGGGATAGGCGATATAACAATTACCTTCATCGTCCTCCTCTTCAGGATCCTCTGTGTTTTCCTCGCTGTGATCTGCACCGTTCTCTTCCTGCAGAAAATGCAGTCATGGTCAGATAACCGCAAGGTTTAGTTACACTAATGTACGAAATAATTAATCTCTTTTAATCAGTGTTTGGTTGGCATTAACAGTCTGAGTCGGCTCACATTGTGTATTGTTTTTCATCTAAATTCTGAGATACGGTAACTATTTTGGAATGTTGCAGAATTCGAATGATACAAAATTAAACAAGTGTGATGTATGTGAACAAAAGCTCTGGAGGGATGTGATCTGTACATATAAACTGTGTATATATAAACATATATACACCATAAAATCATATCAATGAATAGACACCAACTTCATAAAGTTGCATTGATTAAAAAGAAAACATTTTTGCTAAAAAGGTATTTTGAAACATTTTGTTTGCTTTCAGTATATTCAATAAAGACGTATTAAACTATATGTATTCTTTTAAGTGTTTATGTATTACTAGCTGGGAGCCCGATGCACATGCATCGGGATTCTAAAGGGCGAGTCTCTGACTCGCAATGGCCGCTTCGCGGCCAATGCTTGCGCTGCTAAGTCGACTCGCCATGCCCGCTGCGCGGGCATAGCGAGTCGCCTTAGAACGCTCGCAATGGCCGCTGCGCGGCCAATGCTTCGAGCGTATCCACATGACCACGGCGACTCACAATGGCCGCTTCGCGGCCAATGCTTCGCGCGTATCCACATGACCACGCCGGGGGCAAAAAACCCATTCGCAATTATATAATAATGGTTCCACAATACACCAGTGTGGCTGGATATATAGATATATATTCAATCAATGATTTGTAAAGCGCTTGGGAATAAGTGGGCGTTATATATATCAAAATGATTGTTTGTTCTGGACTACAGATCCCAGGATGCCCTTTCCTCCTCCGGCCCTATCTGATGTGTAGGATCACATAGGAGGGCACTTACAGTCCCGTTGGCCGGGGTCGTCTCCGCTGCCGTTTTTAGTCTTCTCAGGTTCCTCTACAACTTCTTTCTTCTCCTTTAGATCCTGAGAAAATGATAAAAACATAATTAAAAATAGAACACAAAACTATGGGAAAAAAAGCAGCTCCAGACCCTATCACCATAGCATCATAGGGGCATTGCCACACGTGAAACAATGAATGAATATGCACCTAATTCCTATATAGCAAACATTGCTTCATAGACAAGGTCGTTTGTACTCTGCAATCGGGATTGTAACCTGCATCGAATGAAGACAATAATAGGAATAGATACCCACAGGGGGAGGGGCGGGGGCGCGTGGAGCGCGGTCACGGTAACACATCTGCTACGAGGCGCGCCCCCGACGCGGGCACCAGCAGCGGGAAACAAAGACTGAGCCGCGCAGGCGCAGAAGCGAGCGCAGAGCGCGTCCCGTCTGTAGCTCCACCCCCGCCCCGCCTGACTCCTCCGCCTGTAGCTCCTCCTCCCCCCGCTCTCCCGCACTTTCCTCCGCGCCTCCTTCCCGCCGTTTCCCCCTCTCTCCTCCTTCATTCGTTTGAACTCGACGTCTCCCTCACACGGAGAGAAGAGATATGAGGAAGGGGGAGAGGAGGAGGGAGCACAGGTGGCAGAGGGGGGACATGGCGGACACAAATAACACCTGAGGGGGGAGAAGGGCAACAACTATCCACAAGCCGCGTATATACACAGTCCCCGGAGTGTCATACCGCGTCAGGAAAACACGACCGCACAGGGGATAGGACAGGTGAGAAAAGCGCGGGAGAGGAGGACAGGTGAGAGGACAGACAAAGGGGAGAGGACGGAGGAGAAGACAGGTGGGGACACAGGAGAGTAGAGGACATCACTGAGGACAGACAGTGAGACATGAGGTAAAATTCACACATCTGAGGTAAAAATGGTCGAAATCTGAGAGAAAGTTAAGAAATGAAGTAAAAAAATGATAAATGTGAGGGAAAAGTGAGACAAATCCAAGGGGAAAGGTGAGAAATGAAGTAAAAATGAGAAAACCTTGGAGAAACTGAAAAATGAGGAAACATGATAAATGTGAGGCGGCAATGGAGCTGTGAGGTGATGGAGCTGTCAGATGAACATGGAGCTGTGAGGTGAACATGGAGCTGTCGGGTGAAAGAGGAGCTGTGAGTGATGTGGAGCTGTGAGATGAGAGCTGTGAGATAGTGGAGTTGTGAGTAGGGTGGAGCGTGAGATAGTGGAGTTGTGAGGTGATGGTGGAGCTGTGAGGTGATGGTGGAGCTGTGAGATAGTGGAGTTGTGAGGTGATGGTGGAGCTGTCAGATGGTAGAGCTGTGTGATAGTGGAGCTGTCAGGTGATGGAGCTGTCAGACGGAGCTGTGAGATGGTAGAGCTGTGTGATGGTGGAGCTGTCAGGTGATGGTGGATGGACTGTGAGATGGTAGAGCTGTGAGATAGTGGAGCTGTCAGGTCATGGTGGAGCTGTCAGGTGATGGTAGAGCTGAGGTGATGAAGCTGTGAGGAGATGGTGGAGCTGTGAGAAGATAGTGGAGCTGTGAGATGGTGGAGCTGTCAAGTGATCGTGAGGTGATAGAGAGCTGTGAGGAGATGGTGGAGCTGTGAGAGATAGTGGAGCTGTGAGGAGATGGTGGAGATGATGGTGATGTGGAGCTGTGAGGAGATGGTAGAGCTGAGGTGATGGTGGAGCTGTGAGGAGATAGAGAAGCTGTGAGGAGATGGTGGAGCTGAGGTGATGGAGCTGTGAGGAGATGGTAGAGCTGTGAGGTGAAGGAGAAGCTGTGAGGAGATGGTGGAGCTGGTGATGGAGCTGTGAGATGGTAGAGCTGAGGAGATGGTGGAGCTGTGAGGAGATGGTAGAGCTGTGAGGAGATGGAGCTGAGAGGGATGGTAGAGCTGTGAGATGGTGGAGCTGAGTGATGGAGCTGTGAGGAGATGGCAGAGCTGTGAGGAGATGGTAGAGCTGAGAGGAGATGGTAGAGCTGTGAGGAGATGGTGGAGCTGAGGTGATGGAGCTGTGAGGAGATGGTGGAGCTGTGAAGTGATAGAGAAGCTGAGAGGAGATGGTGGAGCTGTGAGAAGCCTCATTATCATCGACAATTGAATTGAAATCCCGGAGAATACGGTAAAGAGCGTCCGATCAGCGACAAATGCTGTAAGGTGACATCGGGAGTCATCGTCCGACCGACATGGTCCGCTGTAGTCCGGTGTGTGGGATGACAGCCTGTGAGCCGTGAGGTAAATAATGGGGAGGGGGAGCTCACCGCCCCCAGCCGTACAGCGGGACCCCCCTCCTCCTCCCCTCCATGTCGCGATAGCAGCTCGCTCGCATGTCGCTCCAGTCACGGAGCCGCGTGTGGAGAGAAGCGCAACAAAGAGACTGGCGAACAATGGAGGCGGATGTGACAGCCACTACATACCTTGGTGACGGGCACCTCGGTGGTGGCGGCGGCGGAGTCCACGTCGGTATCGGCCATGGTCTTAGAAGTTCGGTGAGAGAATTAAATAATGATAATTACAAAAATAATAATAAGAGGAGGAGAGGATGGAGGAGCCGGAGGAGGGGGAGGAGGTGATGGAAGACACCAGGACCGGGCGCTGTGGAGGCAGCAATGAGGCACGGTACCACAAAGCCACAATTAAATACGAACCCGCGCGGGGCGGGGCTGTGGGGATTCGCGGCTCACTGATTGGATGGAAGCCTACGCAAGCTCGCTTCTGATTCGTTTTTACAACTGTCTATTTATAGTGCTCGTTCCGCCCCGTAAATATTACCAAGCTCCGCTCTTTGTGATTGGTTGAAAACCGAGCAGCAAGCTCCGCCCGTTATGCAAATCTGTTAGTGTAGCTGCACGGATGCTCTGCCACATCATTGGCTGGCGGGGAGGAGAGGAGGCCCCTGAGTGGCGCAGAGCGCAGCCCCCTCCTTTGTTATACGGATGAATGTTACTGGCTGGTACCGCGCTCCGTGCAGACCTCAGGCTCCAGCCCTCTGGGTGTCACCGAGCCGCTGTCAGGCTCCAGCCCTCTGGGTGTCACCGAGAGGCTCCATGGTAGGGGGGACCACGGAGAGCACTAGGAGGAGAGTGCCGCTTGGGGGAGGGACTGACTATAACTTAGTACTTGTGTTGTTTCTGGGGAAAAGTTGACTTTAAACTTAATGTTTCCGGTTGTACATGACACCAGCCTCTGTGGATGGTCCTTATTAGGGACATCCTGGTGGGGATCAGCCCTCCGGGGAAATCATGCAGATCCTGTGCAGGTAAAATCCGCAGAGGATTATGGTACCAGACGTGTGGGTGAGATAGGAAGATATTCATCTGCAGATATTTATTTATCACAGGTTTCACCCCTTCCGGTGTTGGGGGGGTAAAAGAAAAGGGTTATTTATGGGGCTCCAAAATGTCCCGTATGAATGGAGAGTGGGTCCTACCTGCACATCTCTGCTCCATTCATTCTACAGGACTGCCGGAGATAACCTGACTCCACAATTTCACTGAATCTGACTCCAAACTCCACCAAAATGGGCACCACAAGCCAAACGTGACTCCGACTCCTCAATTTCCCTGAATCCACCCACAATGGACACTGACTCCAACTCCATACTTTTGATAGGGATCAGGTATTTCTTGTCTTATGTGAATAGATATGGTCATACATGCACCCCTCCAACCCATTCATTATATAGGACTGACGGAAATAACCGACTACAAGGATTTAGGTATTTCCTGTCTCGAGTGAATGGCAAGTGCAATTGCGCACCTTCGCTCCATTTATTCTACAGAACTACCAGAGATAACCAACTACAGTGGTCAGATATTTCCATCAAATGAAATTATCTCCTAATCATACATTGATAGGTGGAGGTCTGACTTCAGGGACCCCTTCAAACCTCAAAAACGGGGCTCCAATATGTTCCTTATGAATGGAGAGTGGTCATACAAGCGCACCTCCGATCCATTCATTCCAAAGGACTGCTGGAAGTAGCCAACTACAGGGATCAGGTATTTCCATTTTTGAAGTTATCTCCTAACAATTGGGTGGGGGGGGGAAAGTTGATTTCTGGGACCCCCACAAGTCTCAAACACAGGCTCTAAAATATCCTGTATAAATGGCGAGCTGTCATATATGCGCACCTCCGATCCATTCATTCCAAAGGACTGCTGGAAGTAACCAACTACAGTGATCAAATATTTCCATTGTTGAAAGTTATCTCCTAACCATAGGGTTGGGGAGGGGTCTGACTTCAGGGCCCCTACATACATAAAAACAGGGCTACGAAATGTCCCATATGAATAAAAGGTGGTCGTGCGTGCGCATCTCCACTTCATTTATTCTATGGGACTGCCGGAGATAACCGACTACACCGATCAGCTTTTACAGCAGAATCAGATAAGGTTATTTCCATCACAACATCCCAATCAGTGGGGGTCTAACTTCACGGACCACTAACAATCTCAAGAACGGGCTCCAAAATGTCCCATCTGAAAAGAACAGGGGCTGAACATTCTCATTACTGCTCCATCCATTCTCTTTAGTAGACAGGAGAGTACAGAGGTCGGATTTTCCAGGCCGTCCCATAGAGAATGAATGGAGCACGTGAGCTTGTCCAACATTCCCCCCTCCATTCAGAGTTGAGGATTGGTGTGGGTCCCCCACTAATCAGCTTGTTATTCCCAATCCCACTGATAGGAGAGAACTTCTAAATATAGCATAGGTTGGGGGGGGGTTGACTTCCGGGACCCCCACAAGTCTAAAACACGGGGCTCTGATATTTTCCTTGAAGAATGGAGACTGGTTATACTGCACCCCACAGTTCTGTTCATTCTGTAGGACTGCCAAAGGTGACCGACTACAGGAGTCAGATATTTCCATTGTTGGAAATTATCTCCTAAACATAGGGTGGGGGTGGGGGGGTCTTACTTCTGGGACCCCCTCATACCTCAAAAACGGGGCTCCGAAATGTCCCATATGAAGGGAGAGTCATTGTACAAGCACATCTCCAGTCCATTCTATGGAACTACAGGTGTTAACTGACTACAGTGATCTGCTTTATACAGCAGAACCAGATGGGTTATTTTCATCATGACAGCTTGATCAGTGGAGATCTGATTTCAGAGACCATCAACAATCTCAAGAACAGGCTCCAAAATATCCCATCTGAAAGGAATGGGGCTTGGACATTCTCACCACCGCTTTATTCGTTCTCTACAGGAGAAAGGAGAGTACAGAGGTTGGATTTTTCAGGCAGTTCCATAGAGAATGAATGGAGCAGACATGAACCTGTCCACCCCCCACTCCATTTAGAGCTCGGGAGTAGTGTGGGGCCCCACTTGTTATACCCTATCCCACTGTTTTTTTCTGTCCCGTGTAGGCACTTGTGGAGAAGAATAGAGAAAATCCAGCGTCCAGGAAGAGAACATGTAAATGAAAGTATTTCAAATTTTATTTAAGTCCAGAGCACAGCAGTGTCATAGGGACGCGTTTCAGGGTGATGCCTTATTTATGGATATATATAGGCGCATCTCAATAAATTATAATAGCATCAAACAGTTAATTTATTTCAGTAATTCAGTACATAAAGTGAAACACATATATAACATAGAGTCATTACAAACAGAATTATCTATTTCAAGTGTATATTTCTGGTAATATTGATGATTATGGCTTATAGCCAATGAAAGCTCAAAATTAATTATCTTAGAAAGTTAAACTAGGGAGGATGAAGTGTCTGAGAGATAAGATATTACCTAAATAGGTATCAGAGGCTTCACCTTGTGTGGTTATGAGTCACAACCACTATAAAAGCATATTAGGCTGCTACAGGCCCCAGTGTGGTGCTTATAGAGTAGGGAGGATGAAGGGTTAAAAACCACGCTGCTGTATTCCATGAGACATTAAAGGGTAGATATAATATTGACTTATTAGTTTAAGAGCTCCCTGGACTCTTCTTCAGGACAAATGAATGTCATATTGGCATGTTTCAAGGAGGCCTGAAACATGCTGACCAATAAATCAATATTATATTCACCATTTGATGTCTTGTAGAATAAGGCAGCACGGTTTTTAAGCCTTCATCCTCCCTACTTTAATTTTCTAAGATAATGACCTTTGGGTTTTCATTGGCTGTAAACCATAATCATCAACATTAACAGAAATAAACACTTGAAATAAATCCCTCTGTGTGTAATGACTCTATATAATATATGTGTTTCACATTTTGTATTGAATTAGTGAAATAAATTAACTTTTTGATGATATTCTAATTCATTGAGATGCACCTTTATGTATCATTTGATACATCCATGAATAATGCATCACACTGAAATGCGTTGGATCCATGCTTTCATACTGTATCCTATGGCATAATATGTCCCTATGACTCTTTTTTGGACTTTAGACTTTTAGATACTTCAATAAAATTTTGAATATTCTTAACTTACATGTTCTCTTCTTGGACGTTTGGTTTTCTCTATTCTTCTCCTCTTGATCTTTCTGCATTGCCCTGGGCAGTTCTGTGTACCGGTGTGGATCCTCCCTGTTTCCCAAAGGCAAGTCGCTTATAGATGCCTATTACAAAAAGTGCCATCGGTATCAGCAGTCATCACAGTTGCCAGAGCTCCTAAACAGGTGCGCCCCACGAGCCTTTCCACTGGAATCAACGTTACTCTGTCACCAAGTGCAGCTTCTGCGGACCCCTGCCTGCTCAGGGAAGCGGTACCGCAGCTAACCTGACAGTCGGAAATCCAATTTTACACAGGGCTCCACAAATGGTGTCTCAGAGGAATCCTCTGCTTAAGAATCTATTGCTTTTCATTCTCTTAAGACAGCATTGAATTTCTACAGTCTGAATAGGCTGGTCAACTGCTTGTGGACCACAAGGAACTCTCCACAAGTGGGTGAGCTGAATTTTTTACTTTTTCACATTATCCCCTGTAGACACTTGTTGTTACAGGTGATCTGGAGGTTGAACACTAAAGGGTACTTCACACACTGCAACATCGCTAGCGATAGCGCTGAAACATCACATGTTTTGTGACGCAAAAGCGACCTCTCCAGCGATGTTGCAGTGTGTGACACGCATCAGCGACCTGACCCCTGCTGTGAGGTCACTGATCGCCACAAATCGTTCAGGACCATTTTTTTGGTGTTTTGTCTCCCGCTGGTCAGCACGCATCGCTGTGTGTGACTGCGAGAGACCAATAATCAGCAACCTCCCAGCTAATGCCCACCGCCGCACATTAGATGCTGGGCACTGGTAACCAGGGTAAACACCAGGTAACTAAGCAGTGCACTCTGCTTAGTTACCCGATGTTTACCCAGGTTACCAGCGATGTTGCTGTTGAAAGGTCGCTGATGAGTCTGCCTGTTTGACAGCTTACCAGCGACTGCAAAGAGACTTTCCAGCGATCCCGGCCAGGTCGGATCGCTGGTGGGATCGCTGGAAAGTCTCAGCGTGTAAAGGGCCTCAAGGTCCAGATTCATCATTGTATTTTCACATTTTTCATCTAATTTTTTTTTACGCTTTTTTATTCCTTTTAATTTACAACTTTTTTTTTTATTTTTATTTTATGTGTTCATTTGGATTTTTTGTTTGCTCCTGTGGGGGAGGTTTTGGTTTCACAGATGTTTTTTCAGCTGATTCATCAATTGCAACTTTTTATAAAATTGAACTTTTTTTTTGCACAAATGTACTTGAATCTCCTACCCACACACCCTTCTTTGGAGTATTATTATGTACATCTGCATTTTTTGCACACATTTTGAAACATTTTAGCAGAAGATACAACTTTTCATACAAAATCATACAAGAGATGAAAGGCAAAAAAAAGGGTATTTTTGAAGTTGCACAAAATTCATGAACCGTGTGCATTTTAGGGTATGTGCCCACAGGACGTCTTTACAGTGTTTTTGCTGCGGTGTTTGCATGCAGTTTACCATTGGTTTTATGGTAATGTATGCTAATTGTTCCTGTGGTTTGGATTCCCAGTAAAACCAATGTGTTTCACAGAAACGCTGTGCACACACATTGGTTTTGCAAGTGTCAAGAACTGCGGTTTTGCTGCTGATGGGAGAGAATTGACATGTTCTATTTTTCCTCCGGTTTTGCTGCAGACAGTGGCAAAAACACAGCATCAAAAACGCACAAAAAACATGATAAAACCGCAGGACCTGAGTGCAGGAAATCTCCTGGCAAGGACTCTAGGATCCTTGAAACCAGGACCAGCTTTGCTGCGTTCAGGACCGCTGTAAAAACGCCCTGTGGGCACATACCCTTAAAGAAATTGGTGCAAAAAACATCAATAAATAAAGAAAAATGACTTTAACCCCCCTCTTCCCCAAGAAAGGATAAATCGGGTAATTTGGGTTTGTCCATACTGGACTGAAAAGTTGTTGAAATTGTTAATTTTGGCTAATGGTGAGTTTACACGTCCCAACGTCGGTCCGATATTGGATCCAACGACGTGGGAGCGCACTTTTTCTGGGCAGATTTCCAACATCGCATAGGAGATGTTACACAGCGCGATATCGGCATACAACGTCTCTACGATGTATACGCCCCCCTTGTACGGCCGACCCAGGAACGACCAGTTAACATGGGAGTGAATAGGGGACGTTGTACTGCACATCGTAGTTGGGCGTTTACACAGCACGATCCGGCTCCAACCTCCATCCAATATCGGCCCGTTGAATAGCACGCTTATTCGATCCCCGATATCGGTTTGACATCGTTCGTGCATCGTATTGGACATTTATACCATACAACGCACAAACGATATCAGGTCGAATGCACGAACCACGTGACTTTTGTCGGAGTTGGACGCCGATATCGGGACGTGTAAACACACCATAACTTCTATCTTATGTGTATGGGCAGAGCTGAATTTATAGGATTTATTATGTATGGATGACAAGAAGAACAAACAGATCAATTTTGGAATAAATCAAGCCAAACATGTTTCTCGAAGCAAGGATCACCAAGCTACGACTTGCCTACTTTGGACACATAGTACAAAGAGTGTAATCACTGGAGAAGGACATCATGGTAGGAAGAATAGAAGAAACAAAGTGTACAGGAAGATCAGCAACCCAATGATTTGCTACAGGAAAGAAAACGGCACAGAAGACCCTGGTGGACCTATCTAGGCTTGGATAAGACCCTGGTGGACCTATCCAGGCTGGGATAAGACCCTGGGGGACCTATCTAGGCTTAGAGAAGAGCCTGATGGACCTATGTAGGCTTGGAGAAGACCTGGTGGACCTATCTAGGCTTGGAGAAGACCCTGGTGGACCTATCTAGGCTTGGAAAAGACCCTGGTGCACCTATCTAGGCTTGAAGAAGACCCTGTGGACCCAGCTAGGCTGCACAAAATTGATCCTCCTTCAAAGCGTTCATCCATCAAGTCACCATGACTCGAGATTGAGCTGAAGGACAAAAAAAAAAAGCTGCTCTGATTCTCCTAGGAAATGCTATGTAAAAGACCTGGCAATGATATTATTCACTGTGTGCGCCTGATCTGGCCTGTTCATAAATATTCAAATCAGGGCTCCCAGATTATCCCTATGTGACCTCCTCCTACATAGCCTTAGTAACATGGTGTGTAACACTGAGAAAAGTCAGCATTTCATCCACAAACCCCTACACGAGGCAAAAAGATTCATCACTTGCATTTTTTTTTAATTCACATTTTTTCTTTCACCTTATGCTATTTGTTGTATTCTTGTGCGCCTAAAGGTACTGTTACACGGTACAAAATCGCTGCGATGTCGGAAGCGATGCCGCGGGTGTGCACTCGCTTCCGACATCGCTGCCTAGCTGTCATACAGGCAGCTGATGCCTGGGACACGGCAGCGATGTTGCCACAGCGATCGCTCGTTGGGCTGGGAACAACCCAGCGAGCGATACGCTGCAATGCAGCGAATAGACAGAATCGCTGGTAACATCGCTGTTGCGGTGTCACACAGCAAGATCCAGCCAAATCGCTGGTGCAACATCGCCAGGTTTTCCAACATGTTGGAAAACCTGGCAACCTTGCAACCAGCGATATATTGCGCTGTTACACAGCACGATACACCAGCAATGTTGCTGCAACTACACTGACTCAGCAAAAGTTCAGGAATGTTGCAAGCAACATCGTGCTGTGTAACGGTACCTTTATTTTTCAGAATGGCACACTCAGTTCATATTTTTTTTGTGCAAACTTAAAAATGTTCTTTGTTTTCACTATCAACCACCTTTGTAAATTTTTAGCATAAAAAGAATTTGTTGTGTAAAGAAATCTCTCCATTGACGGAGTGGCGTAAACTTGAAACTATTTTTTTTTACTTTTGGAAAAGTCATATATCTGGAAACCCTACAATTTACCCAAAGGGTAGAGCTGAAAAAACAAACACATGAGTGATAACATATAAAATAATCTTAAAAAATAGAGCAAATGGAAAGATAAATATGGCGCAAAACACTAAGAACTGAACAAAAAAACGGGTGGCAATGCAATAACGAATCAGACCCATTATTTTTATCATTGGCTTCAGATAATAGATTGTTTTAGTAGAGGTACCTTTAAGGTGCCGTCACACCTGCCGACGTCGCTAGCGACATCGCCGAAAAAGTGACGTATCAGCGATGTCGCTAGCGACGTCGCGCTGTGTAAACGAGCGGCGCGACCGCGTTTTATCGCTGGTCGCAGGTTGACAGGTTTACGGGAAGAACTGTAAACCTGTCAACCTGCGACCTGCGATAAGGCTGGATCGCGCCGTGTGACATCGCCAGAGCGATGTCGGCGGCGATCCAGCCTATACCGCAGCGTTGCTGCGGATCGCTTGCTGGGCTGAGCCCAGCCCAGCGAGCGATGTCACCGCCCGCATCGCTGCGGTGTCGCCGGCCGCAGCGATGCTGTGTGACAGCTGGCCAGCGATGTCGGAACCGAGCGGGCACCCGCGCATCGCTTCCGACATCGCTGGCCAGATCGGGCTGTGTGACGGCACCATTACACGTCGCAACATTGCATGCAGTTTCACTTGCAACTTAGGGCCGCTTCACACTGCGGCATGATCCGGTCCGGTTCTGTCCGGGAGGACCCAGACAGCTGCGGACCGAATCAGCACACAGGACTGGGGGGGCTATTATGCCCTCCGGTCCTGTGTGCAGCGCACGCAGCTGCAGCCGCTAACAAGTCAGGACCGTGGGCGCCGCGGTCCTGACCTGTAGGCGGCTGCAACTGCGTGCAATGCACACCGGATTGGAGGGCATAATAGCCCCCAGTCCTGTGTGCTGATCCAGTCCGCAGCTGTCTGGGTCCTCCCGGAGAGAACCGGACCGGATCATGCCGCAGTGTGAAGCCAGCCTTATTGGTTGCAGTGAAATCATGGACACATTATTCCATTTGTACACGGCCAAAAAAATAGAACAATGTGTCCATGATTTCACTGCAACCAGTAAGTTGCAAGTGAAATTGCATGCAATGTTGCCACGTGTAACGGTACCCTAAGGAGCACATACATATTAGACTAAGGTTGGCCAAAGCTATGGCACATGCCTGGTTACGAACTTCTGATGGCAACATTCTCCCAGAGATAAGGCAGCGGCTTTTTCACACACATGAGAACACATGAGCACTTGGCCGAACAAGCACTCTTGTGTATGGAAGAGTCGGTCAAAGCATCATTCCTCCAACAGCAATCTAATGTGTATGGGTGGCTTAAAGGAGTTGTCCACCACTCAGTATGTTTTCCCTTTTAAAAAAAAAAAAAACATACTCGCCTCCAGTGCCGATGCTGTTCCAGCAGTTCTGATACTGTCTCTCCCAGCGGCTGCTGCACTCTCCCTGCCTATGCATAAATCGCTTACACGTAGAGGAAGTGAACACTGCTGCACTACCTCTTCATACTGACGGATGTGATATGTACGGACGAGGAAAAAGTGAAGCGTCCACTGGGAGAGACAGTGCTGACACTGCTGGAACAGCGTCGGCACTGGAGGTGAGTGTTAGTTTTTCAAGAATCTCATATTTTAGTTACCGTATATACTCGTGTATAAGCCGAGTTTTTCAGCACAAAAATTGGGCTGAAATGTCCCCCCCATGGCTTATACACGGGTCAATACGGTATGTGGTGTGTGGGGGCTGTGTCCGGGTGCTGGGGAGGCTGGAGGAGGCGGTGGGAGGCTGCTGACTGAGCGGCCCGTCTCGTGGTGCCGCTCATTAGATATGCACGGCTCCCCCCGCCCATCACAGCGGCAGGGGGAGCAGTTCATACAGCCCCCAGTGGTATACAGCAGGCCCCCAGTGGCACTCGCCCCCCATACAGTGCAGAGCCCCCCACACTGTGCAGAGCCCCCCTGCTGCATTATCTTACCATCCAGCGTCTTCATCACCGCGGGTCCTCCAGTCCTTGCTCGCTCACTGTGTTCGGGTCTCACGTGACCCGGCGCGATGACGTCATCCCACTGCGACCGCCGGGTCACATGAGACCGAGAACGCAGCGCGCGAGGATGGACTGGAGGACCCGCGGTGATGAAGACGCTGGATGGTAAGATAATGCAGCGGGGGGGCTCTGCACAGTGTGGGGGGCTCTGCACAGTATGGGGGGCGAGTGCCACTGGGGCCTGCTGTATACCACTGGGGGCCTGCTGTATACCACTGGGGGCCTGCTGTATACCATACTGCTGGGGCCTGTATGCCACTGGGGGGTCCTGTATACCTCACTGCTGGGGCTGTATACAATACTACTGGGGGCTGTATACCACTGGGGGGACCTGTATACCTTACTGCTGGGGGCTGTATACCTGTCCTGGTGGTTGTATACCATACTACTGGGGCCTGTATACCACTGGGAGTGCCTGTATACCACATTGCTGGGGGCTGTATACCTCACTGCTGGGGGTTGTATACCTGTGCTGGGGTCCACCCTCGGCTTATACGCGAGTCAATACGTTTTCCCAGTTTTTGGGGGCAAAAGTAGGGGGTCGGCTTATACACGGGTCAGCTTATACACGAGTATATACGGTATTATAGTTTTATGGAGTTTGGCTGTTAGGTCTCAGTTTTAAACTGCACAGAAGTTGGTGTCAGCTGGAACATTTGGAAATATTTAAGGTACCGTCACACGCCTCCATATCGCTGGCAAGAACGCTGGCAATTCCCAAATTCGGCGATGTGGAAACCACATCACATGTTCGTAGTGGCGTGTGACTGGGTGATTCTATGGCAAGAAATCGCTGGTGGAGCGTCGCCTGATTGCCCTGCACTGCAGAGAAATCGGGCGATATCTACCAGGCAATATCAGCGCACCTTGGTGTGTGACAGGGCGATATCGAAGTACACAGCGATCCTGAAACCAATCCCATAGGTGTGCTTGGATGGTGTGTTTTTGCGCCTCATCTGCGACGATTGGTGGGTGATACTGCATTCCGATTGGCTGGCCATGTCCGAGGCGCCTTATGTGATGACCTATGCGTTCACGCAAGGCTCACCAATGGGAACTCAGTTCTGTCCACCAATTGCAGTGATAGGGGCGCGGTGAAACACACTCTAGCACGCCCCTATCGAAACAGTATGGCCACATCGCAGCAGTGATTGTTCTGTGTGATGCAGTGATGTGTGAAGGGAAGATCGCTTCCGGTCTTCTGCAGGTGATTTCCGGGAAGCAGGATCGCCGAAGTATCACACACTAGATAGCTACGTGTGGCAGCTACACAGCGATGTGGAAAAAGCGCCCGAAATGTGCGCACTCATGTGAGATCGCAGGCAATATGGAAGCCATATGGCTGCGTGTGACGGTACTTTTAGGAAACGTGACCGATCGAGCAATTTAGTGCTTGTCTATGATGGTGGGTTTACACACACCAATTTATCTGTTCAATATCTGAACAGATCTCTGGTTGCAGTGAAATCATGGACACATAGTTCCATTTTGTGGCTGTGTACAAATGATACAATGTGTCCATGATTTCACTGCAACCAGAGATCTGTTCAGATATTGAACAGATAAATTGGTGTGTGTAAACCCACCATGAGAGGTAAGGCCATGTGCACACGCTGAGTATTTGATGAGTTTTTTACCTCAGGATTTGTAGCCAAAACCAGGAGTGGATAAGGTGCAGGTGTTTCCATTATACTTTTCCTCTGATTGTTCCACTCTTGGTTTTGTCTACAAATCCTGAGGTAAAAAACTCATCAAATATTCAACGTGTGCACATTGCCTAATGGTACATAGTAGCTGTATATCATTGTGCAGCAGCAGAAGTTCACATTCAATGCATGGACGTATTTATTATAAGAAGTTTTCAGATGCTGATACCTGAACGTTTCAGTAGCAGTTCTCTCTCTGAATGGCTCTATAAATATACATTCTGTTATTGGCTAAGTGTATTTACCCTTGTAGAAAGAGAGGGAGTGAGCGATTACTAAACATCTGGGATCGCTTCTCTCCCTGGGGAACACAGGATTTCTCATGCCCAATCTTCATTTCCTCTGGCATCAGTTTACACCATACACAATGTAAGTTGTTGGCTGGACACTGAAACTTTATTCGACTGGCAGCATAGTTTCTAAGAAAACTAATAAGCAAAGTAGAGAATTTTACAATGAAGTTTGGGATCTAAGGGGAATGTTTCTCTTTATAAGGCTGGTTTCACACCACGGTTAAATCCGATCCGGGGCTGTCCAGTTCACAACGGAACGGATCAGGTTTTGACACTATAGTATGCTATGGAGCCGGATGGCAGCTATCCGCCATCCGGTTTCCATCTGTCCGAGAGGATCCGGGTGTATTCGGATTTTTCTCCCAGACGCAAAAATGCTGCTTGCAGCAGTTTCGTATCCGGGGCGAAAAATCTGCCCAAATTGGATCCTCCCGGATTCTCCTGGATCCGGGGCAATCCGGCACTCCCTAACATGAGAGTCTATGTGGCCGGATTGGCCCCATCTGGGAGGATGAAGGAACCGGACACCTGCAGCTGAAGTTCAGCGTGAGCTACGCTGAACTTCAGCACCAGGGAGCTGACTCTGAAGCGATTCAGCACCATTTCGCAGGGGACAGCTGCGCTCTGCTGGATCTGGCTACAAACAGGACCGGTGGGCATATTAGCCCTCCGGTTCTGTTTGCAAATCTGGTCCGGGGCTGTCCAATTCGGACCGGATTGTGCCGTGGTGTGAACCTGACTCACCGTGACCGGGGTTCTACACATCGCAGGCGTTCTTCTCCTTTTTGTCACGGAACCGCGCCTGCGGCTGTGGGGCCTGGCGGTCCAGATTAAAAGTGTTGGCTGAACAGTTAAGGGGTTAATTCTGTCGTGACGCCACCTGTGAGAGTTTCGGTGATGTCCACCGACGCTGCTTGGGCCTCCGGGGAATGGGATGCAGCAAGATGGGACTTTAATGTAACCAGCATGTGATACATGGTATACAGGTAACGGGTAATGGACCGGGTGGACTTGGTAATGACCGGTGTTGTCTCAGAGCTCCGCGGTGTTCCTCCGTTCTAACTTATTCTAGATGGGTTGCCGATGTCGCCTTTGAGTGCCAAGGTCGGGTACAAGGGACTACTTATATTGCCCTGCCGGTGTGTACGTTCCGGTGTGAGGGGTAGTCTGGGTCCTTTTGGTGGGTACTCCGCTGGCAAGACGGCTCTGTTTGCGGCGGGGTACTCCTGTAGAGTGGTCCCTCCACTCCTGGTTTGCATGGCAGTGATAAACGACTCCCAGCTTCGGAACTAGTAATCCGGCAGTAGATGGGCACGGGTGTATTTTGACCCGCATGTGGTTGCCCAGAGTCCGGTTGTTGAGACACCGGGGTAATGGCGCCCAACCGGTGGTGATGGTGGCCTAGGGGCTGCACGGAACTGTGCAGGCCCCCTCTCCTACGTTCCTCCCGGCCACCTCGCTCCTTCCTCCTTCTCCTACATTCTTGCAGACTTCTCTCTGTCTGTTTCTGCACTAACTTCTCCACTACACACTACCTCTACACTCCGCCCACCAGGACCTTATTGGCCCTCTATGCTGATGTGCATGTAGGGTATGGAGTTCTGAGTTTTAACCATGTCATTACTTCAGTCAGAGAATACTGCAGCTGCAGTCTGGGCTACAATACACTCCTGTGATGCACTCGTTGCGGGGCGCCACAAACTCGTCCTAAAGAGAGACATGGCTAGCATGTCAGGTAAGAAGACTTACCGTAATCACTGTGCAGTGCTTCTCTGAGAAATTAAATATGCAAATTGCCTCTTCAGAGAGGAAGAGGACTTGAACTCTAGAGCCACCTATTGAAGGTAGCAACCCTAAAAGTCAATATCAACCCTGGTGAGTGCACACGATCAATATTTTCAGAGTTTAGGCTATATTCACACGCCGCGTTTTTGAGGCTCTTTAGCGACGGTAAAAAAAAACACGATGCGTTCACACACCGCATTTGTTTACAGCCACATTTTCCCCCCAAAAGCGCAGGAGGAAGTGATGGTACACAAGGAGAGGAAGAATCCTGTATTCCTCTCCCCATTTGACATGTTGGGGCTGTAGTTTCGCTTTCGCAGTGTATCTACATACACTGTGAAAGTAAAATAAAAGTTAACAAAAGGTATTAAAAATAAAAAATTAAAATACTTACCTCTCTGCTTGCTGTCTTGGGAACCAAGAGGGAAAATGTCCGATCACTGTAAGGATCAGAATGATCTGATTGGCCGGTAGCGATCAGCTAATGTGTCACGTGACATCATCAGCTGATTGGCTTTGGCGGGCAGTTTAAACCGATCAGCTGATGATGTCACGATCAGCCGATGATGTCACGTGACACATCAGCTGATCGCTACCGGCCAATCAGATGATTAAGGTCCTTGCAGCGATCGAACGTCTTCCCCTCGGGACCTGGGACAGCCAGTGGAGAGGTATTTTATTTTTAATACCTTTTGTTAACTTTCATATCGCTTTAGCAGTGTGCGAAAGCAAAACTATTGCCCTGACATGTCACACGGGGGGAGGAACACGGGATTCTTCCTCCCCCGTGAGACATCACATCCTGCTATTCCTGCTCCTGCTGGAATTGCACATTGTCTGAACAGCGATGCGTAATTCCAGCGATTATAATGGGGCCTATGGAGGAAAGTGCGCTGAAAAAAGCGCCAACATTTAACATGTTGATTCCTCTTACGGATGCACTTTCGGCCCCAAAAGCATGTCGGTAAATTGCGCAGCGTATGAACGGCATAAGTGAAAGTTCATTCACTTTGCCGGGAATGCTCATGCTGATGCGCTTATGGGGAAAAGCACAGCGTAAAAATACACGGCAAAAGCGTGGCGTGTGAATGCAGCCTAAGGCTACGTTCACACAGTGCACATTTTTTGTGCTTTTTTTGCGTGCACTTTTTCTGCAAAAACGCATCTGCGTCTGCCGGCAAAGTCAATGGAAATTCACTTTTGCCGTGCAGACGCTCCGTAAATTTACTCAGCGCTTTTATGGGAGAAAGCGTGCGCATAAAAAGAATCAACATGTCAATTCTTTTTGCTTTTTTGCACACGATTTTCCCATAGGCACCATTATGACCGCTGGAATTACGCATCACCATTCAGACGATGCGCAATTCCAGCGCATACAATGGCGGGCGCTGGGGGAAGTGATGTCACACAGGGGAGGAAGAATCCTGTGTTTCCCCCCCGTGTGACATGTGTGACAAGCCTTTTGGCTTTCGCAGTGTATTATTATACACTGCAAAAGCTAAATAAAAGTACCGTATATACTCGCGTATAAGCCGACCCGTGTATAAGCCGACCCCCCTACTTTTGTCCTCAAAACCTGGAAAAACCTATTGACTCGTGTATAAGCCGAGTCCCGAGTACAGAATACAGGACTCGGATTGTAAACTCGCTTAGAATCGCTCAGACTAGCTCAGAATCGCTCAGAAATGCTCAAAATCGCTAAGACTCGCTCTCAGAATCGCTATGACTCACTCAGAATCGCTATGACTCACTCAGAATCGCTCAGAAATGCTCAGAATCGCTAAGACCCTCTCGGAATCGCTAAGACCCTCTCGGAATAGCTCAGACTCGCTCGGAATCGCTAAGACCCGCTCGGAATAGCTCAGACTCGCTACTGACAGCAGGTATCCGAGTCCCTAATACAGTGACTCGCGTATAAGCCGAGGGGGTGACTTTTCAGCCCGATTTTTGGGCTGAAAAACTCGGCTTATACGCGAGTATATACGGTAATCAAAAGGTATTAAAGATAAAAAAATTGAATACTTACCCATCTGTTCTGGGTTACTGGGAGCCGAGACATCTACATCTATTGTGCTGCCAGGACCTTTCAGATCTGTGATTGGCCGGTAGCAATCATGGGTTATACACATCAAAGTCAAAAGGCCTGTCACACATGTCACACGGGGAGGAACACAGGAACGCAGTGTGTGTAAATAGCGCGGCAAAAAACGCACACCCCCAAAAGCGCAGGAAATGTGCACTGTGTGAACGTAGCCTTAGATGCAGCGTGTTTTTGCTCCTTCCAAAATGCTGCGTTGTACAGTACAAGCACAGTGGATGGGTTTAATAGAAATCTCATGTCCTTCTTTTAGATACTTTGTAAACTGACACGATGCGTAGCTTTCTGAGCTATTCATGCGGAGACACAAGTTTTCTGAGTGGGAGAACACAGCGAAAATATCCTGCGCCCAGAATCCTGATCCTGTGCACTGATAGCGTGCTCTCCCCGACAGGACGTTAGCGTCTCTGCAACAGAAAACACGCTGCGTCCAAAACGCTGGTACTCCTGACCTTGTGCACGTACCCTTAAAGAGCCTTGCCATATGACTTAGGATAATAGCCAAACCAGAATCTCTGTTAGCAGACACAGTTTTTCAGGGTATTGCCCCTCATCAGTGCAAAGTATGAGATCTGATCTGGCTGTATGAGGGGCTAAGAGGGTCTACTCACTCTACAAGTCCCTCCTCCCTGTCTCACACTTGGCTTGTTCTCAAGACGCTGATGCAGCCGCCACCCTCTATAACACCACTCTCACCACAGCCCTTCGACCAGCCCGCCCCCCTCTCATACAACAAAACCTGTGCACACAGACAATCCTGGATCACCACCCTCACTAAAAAACTTCAACGGACGTCTAAAGCGGCTGAGTGGAGATGGAAGAAATCCCACTCCGCAGAGCACTTCACCTTGTACAAACAGTCCCTTATCGTCTTCCAGACTGCACTCGCCGCTGCAAAACAAGACTACTTCTCTTCCATAATAACCACCCTGTCCTACAACACCAAGCAACTATTCAAAACTTTCAACTCTTTACTTTGTCCCCCCACAACCCGTCCCTCTCCCCTCATCTGCGCCGATGACTTTGCCACCTTTTTCAAACAGAAGATCGACAAAATCAGACAAAGCTTCGATCCACAATCCCTCGGCCCCCCCCCCCCGCCATCACCCAACTCCCCTCGCCCAAAAGTAGTTTCTCCTCCATGACAGAAGATCACCTATCCTCCCCTCTAGCACGATCACACCTCACCACTTGTACCCTCGACCCACTCCCCTCCCACCTCATCCCTGCCCTAACCCATCTCTTCAGCATATCACTTAATACCGGTGTCTTCACCTCATCCTTCAAACACACCCTAATCACATCCATCCTCAGAAAACCCTCCCTTGACCCTGCAGCAGTCTCCAACTATCGCCCCATATCTCTCCTCCCCTTTGCCTCAAAATTACTTGAATAACACGTCTATTCCGAACTGTCCTCCCACCTCTCCTCCTGATCCCTTTTTGACCGCCTACAATCCGGTTTCTGACTCCACCACTCCACCAAAACAGCCCTAACCAAAGTCACCAATGACCTACTACCAAGAGCAAGCGACACTACTCCTTCTCGACCTTTCTATGCCTTCGACACAGTTAATCACTCCCTCCTACTTCAAATTCTAGAATCTCTTGGCATCACTGACCTTGCCCTCCCCTGGATCACCTCTTACCTAACAGACCAGACTTTCAGCGTCACCCACTCCGACGCCTCCTCCTCGACCTACCTCCTATCTGTTGGAGTTCCCCAAGGCTCGGTCTTGGGACCACTACTCTTCTCCATTTACACCCTCGGCCTAGGCCAACTCATTGAGTCCCACGGCCTTCAATACCACCTCTATTCCCATGACACCCAGCTCTACCTGTCCGGCCCCGACATCTCCTCCCTACTATTCAAAATTCTGCAATGCCTGTCTGCCATCTCATCCTTCTCCACTCGCTTCTTCAAACTTAACATGGACAAAACTGAGTTCATCGTCTTCCCCCCAGTCGCTCTCCCCCACCCAACCTACCTATCACTGTCAGTGACTGCTCACTCTCACCCGTCCCCCACGCCAAGTGCCTTGGGGTAATCCTTGACTCTTGCCTCTCCTTCAAGCCCCACATCCAAGCCCTTGCCACCGCCTGCCGACTGCAGCTCAAAAACATTACCCAAATCTGCTCTTTCCTTGACCAAGACACTGATAAAACACTTGTCCATGCCCTCATCATCTCCTGCCTCAACTATTGCAACCTCCTGCTCACCATCCTCCCCGCTACCTCCCTCGCTCCTCTCCAAATCATCCTCAGTTCTGCTGCCCGACTCATCCACCTGTCTTCCCGCTTCTCCTTTGTCTCCCCCCTCTGCCGAGCCCTGCACTGGCTCCCCACATCCCAGAGATCCTGGTTCAACACCCTAACCTTGACATACAAGGCCATACACAACCTGTCCCCTCCATACATCTCCGACCTGCTCTCCCGATACCTCCCCTCATGCAATGTACACTCCTCTCAAGAGCTCCTTCTCTTCTCCCCTCACATTTCCTTCTCACACAACCGCACACAAGACTTCTCTCGTGCATCCGCCATACTTTGGAACTCTTTCCCCCACCACATCAGACACTCCCCTATCCTGGGAACCTTCAAGAAAAACCTGAAGACCCACCTCTTCCTTCAAGCCTACAACCCACACTGAGACCTAATCCCCTGCACCATCTCACCCTCTTTTCCCCTTCCTACTGTTTCCCCATCCATCCCCTATAGACTGTGAGGTCTCATCGACAGGATCCTCTGCCCTACTGTACCTGTATGATTTAATTGTCGTCATTTTACGTTCTTGTCCTCTTCTGTCCTTACACATGTAAAGCGCCATGGAACCTAATGGCGCTATATAAATATTTAATAATAATAATAAAAGGGGTCTAAAGGGCAATGTACTATAGTTTTGCCGTGGATCCCAGTCTTAGCCACTCATCTAGCCAAATCTGATCTCATACTTTGGGAGGGACAATACCCGGAAACACTGTGTCTGCTAATAGAGATTCTGGTTTGGCTTACATCCTTGGTCATATAACCAGGCTCATTAAAGGGCTTATATTGACATTTAGGTTTGCTACTTCCAATAGGTGATACTAGAGTTCAACTCTTCTCCGAAGAGGAAATTTGCACAATAAAGTTTGAAATTATCCGTAAAAAAGTACTGTTTCTTAATTAAATATATATATATTTTTTAACAAAACTGAGTGGCAAGCAGTATGGCTGCTAGAGAGTCGGCAATTCAGCTTTCCTGCATCCTGCATGGCCACTTTGCACAGTGACACAAGGATAATGGAGGCAAGCATCGCCGCTCAGTTGGATGTATGTTAACCTGGATGTGGGAGCTGTGATAGTGGGCCAGAACGATGGACACGCAGATGAACCCCAGAGTCTGGCTACCACAATGTCATTATCTCCCCCGGGGGTAGTGTCATACCTGAGAGCAACAGAGGGTATCCACACCAGGCAAAACCTAGAGCACACACCTTTCTGCTTCCAGGCCTGAAGGGGGAGACCTAAACCCAGGTTCAGGGTGAGCTCCCCTATAAATTCTGGTCTGGGGCAGAGTTAGGCTACTTTCACACTGACGTTTATTTTAAAATGCGTCAGATCCGGCAGATTTACCGCATCTGCCGCCTAACGGCAGCACTTGTGGCAGTGATCCGGCAAGCTCCATGCATTGTCTATGGGGCATGCGGTCTCGTGTGGCAAGTGCGGTTTGGACGGTTGTGCCCGCAAAAAAAATAAAACACAGCCAGCAGCAGTTTTCTTCGCGGCCACAACTGTCATTACTGGCAAAACCACACTTGCCGCAAGTCCCATAGACAATGCATGGGGCTTGCTGCAAGTGCGGCCGTTAGGTGGTAGATGCAGTAAATTTGCCGCATCTGCAGCATTTTTTCAAAAACGCCAGTGTTAAAGGGACCTTAGTCAGTTCAGTACGGAGCATTACTAAGGAAGACATCCTGTGGACTGGAGCAGTGCTAGGTTCGTCCCAGGAAAGCTAGACTTAGCTTGAGTGACCCGCAGGCAAGGGTCTGAGGAAGGAGAGCAGAGCCTGGGGAGTAGAGCGGTGTCAAGCTCACCCCAGAGGAGTAAGCACCAAGAAACGAACACCGGAGTCCGAGGCTGTGCAGGGCCTAACCTCCCAGCAGTCATTACTGGAGGGTGGGGGATTCCATGTCCCCCATCCACACCAAAGTGCCCAGAGGCAAAGCAGCATGAAGAGCCCAGGAGCAGTCATCCGTGAAGTGGGGCTGGAGAAGGACTCGAGCTGCCTGTCATATGGCACACAGCAGGAGAGTGAGGGCCGCAGCTAAGCTTAAGCAGCCGCAGGGACCTACTATGGAGGCGCAGCAGGGAGGCCTCAGAACTTGCCAGATGAAGAGAACTTTGAGTTGCTCCCAGGTTGCTGGATTCCATCAATATCACCTGTCCTTATGCCAGTATCACCAGTAAAGGACTTGAGTAACCAACAAATCGTGAGTCTGTCAGTTACTTTGTGCCCTCTATCCTGCACCCTACACCCCCCTTCCACATCCACTGCCCTGGGGATCCGCTCCACCTGTGGGGAGCCACTACATCCCAGCGGCCCAGAGGTTCTGTAGCAGCGGTGGCCATTCAAAGCCACAAACCACGGGTGGCGTCACAAATAACTTTCCCTATACTAGCCAAGAACTCCTTGTACACAACCCAGGGCCACGGAAGCCGGGTGTCAACCCCTGTGACTCCCCAGAAACACTGCAGCCCGGTTCCAAGTATCCCACGGCCCTGGGGTGCCTCAAACATTCTAAGGGTTTGTTCACTGATTGCTGTCATGCTGTGCTTATTCGCAAATCATCCAGAAGAGAAAAACTGTTACATTTAGTGTCAGAATCAGGAAACAGCGACAGACGTTCATGAAGAAAGTGGTGCGATCGTCAACAGTTCCTTCTAATATGGGAAAGACCAAGCCTCCTCGAACTTCGTGTAGGACAATATGGCCAAACACATTGAACATCTGCTGACTTACACCCCAGCAGTCCAATCCCTGTCACACAGTCAGACAGGTCCACGGGCTAAACTCCTGTCTACAAATGTAAGAGCCATGGATTTTGCGTCCTCTTTCACATATCTTTACATTCTTTCAACAAAATAATAATACTCTTGGATTTAGTGTGTAGAGCTATTCACAGTCATAGGTCAACAAATATTTTCATACAGCCATTCATGAAGTTTATTAATATGTTCCTAAATTGAGATTTCTTCCTCGTATATAAGTAGAAATCTGACAGAATGGGGGTTGGGTACGCTCTTTGTGTTCTGTCAGCTACATAATTATATTTGTTGCTTTTTTTATATGTTTTTAGTATCAGTGTTCCCTCCTGATACCAGTCGGTGAATGTGGAGGCAGGAGGTGTTTTCCACAGGGATTCTCTATTGGAAAGCATGTGAAGAACCAGAAAGGCTCGGGAAGCTCCCAGGGGTAAGCAGCAACTGCATTGTGTTATTTCAGACATTCGCTCTATAGATAATTTCATCTAATATTACAAAATAAATACCTTGTCAGAGGAGAACAATTCTTTAATCCACATCTGAGCTTGGGTTAGTAGATACCATGATACCGTTCTTCAGTCTTCCCTGCCAAAAGTTGCCTGGCCTTGAGTGAAAAAGCCCTGGTGTTAGCCTAGACACCTCTGTAAAGATGTGGAGGTCTTAAATGGGCAACCTGACCTCTGTTCTCCCAAAAAGTGAAGGGCCCAGATGATGCCACTAATGCAGAAGATTCATTTTGCCAAAACACTGCTAGCATGAATCAACCATCGACCGCACTATTGCAGCCAGGTGTGTTTTACTCTGAATTGCTGCAGTGTTTCAGAAAGAACTTACCGTACATTAAAAGCCATCCAGGGACTATGGGAACAATTAAGATGTTTTATACCAGAATTCTGGCGTAGAAAACTTAATAAGTCGCAAAACATTTTGCTCAACTCAGAAGTTGCACAAAAATATCGGCACATTTGGTGCTGGCCAGTCCTGGCCATCTATGCCAATATGGGCAGATGATGAACTAGGCGTGACTGCACCCCCGATTAAATTAATGAACACTTACGCCACCTTAGTACGGTTACTTACTCCAGAAGTATACTACAATCCACGACCTGACAACATTTCAGGTACCAAGAGAAAAGAGAGAGAAAGGGGCGCAATAGTGCAGTTACCAGGGGGGTTTATTTAGCCTGGTGTACTAATAGGTGGCCACTCACCTTATCGGGTTGTGCTGTCCCCGCACAACCCGGTAATACACTTGATAAGGCACCCTTCACAGGCCTGCTGCTTTTGTGCCTGAGCGCCTCTAATTAGACCGCTACATTTTGTTTACCTTCTAACATTTCTGGTACCGGCACAAGCCAGTTAAAAGATACTCCTAATTCATTAAGTAGCATGCACCTCTCCATTAATTAGTCCCATTTTGCTCCAGTCCCTTCATTAAAGCACCACTCCAGCATCCTTTTTTTAAAATTTCCCCACTGTAGTGGGACTTTATTCATTCTACGCATTTCGAAGCATTCTCCTTGCTCCATCATCATGGTTCATGATGGTTGGTTTCCTGATGAAGGATCAAGGATAACACTCCGAAACGTGTAGAATGAATAAAGCTACCATTGCATGATTCATCACAGTGGTCTTTTTCATCATACAGAGGAGCAGATCACTCACACAATTATCCTTTAGGTTCGTTGCATCATGGGTAAGGACGATCCAAGGGAGTATATATACTCCCTTGCTCATGAAGTGGTTAAATGTGAGTCCCCTGCCCCACCCCACATCTTATACTCCCCTTCTGCAGCCTTCATTCTTTTTTTCAGCAGCTCTTTAGTCTGTCTGCGGTGATTTGTGACCTGCCAGCAGCTCCAATGTTTCATGCAGCGCTCTATAGGTCATAACTCAATACATCTCTATGAGAACCTTGTGCTAGCTCTCCTAGAGAAACATTTAGAGCTTACTAGTTGTAGAGCCCGGCGTTGCCCGGGCATAGTAACTAACTGTTCTTACTTATAAGCTGAGTGTATGTCTGTGTGTTTGTATGCATGTCCACTATCAATCCTGCCCCCCCATACCTCCCCCCAATCTGCCCCATCCTCCCACGCACTCCCCTCTCCCAAATCTACCCCCTCACCCCCCCACCCTGAAACTTCTACCCCCAATCCTGCCCCCCACACCAGCGATCTCACAGCAGGGGCCAGCGATCTCACAGCAGGGGCCTGATCGCTGCTAAGTGTCAAACATAGTGAGATCGCTGGCGAGGTCGCTGTTGCGTCACCAAACTTGTGACTTAGCAGCGATGTCGCTAGCGATCTCGCTTAGTGTGACGGGGCTTAAGTCTTGCTCATTGAGGCAAAATACAGCTTTTCTCTTGCGTGTGATGACAATCATTTAGTCACATTCTTTTTCTTATGAGTGATAAGATCAGAATGATAAGGCAGTGACATGACACCGAATTTTATCAGCTAACATTCTACATTCTATTGTGACATCACCTATGTGCAGTTGGCGTGACTATGTGGAGTGTGGTGTGGCTATCTGGAGAGAGTGGGGCTTGCCACACACATGTGTATGGCTATGTGGAGTGGGGCTATGTGAGGCAAGTGTGGCTATGAGGAGTGGGCGTGACTATGTGGAGGGGGTGTGGTCATGTGGAGTGAGTGTGGTCATATGGAGTGGGCATGGCCACATGTAGTGGGCGGGGCTTGCCACATACACACACTCAACTTTATATATTAGATTATGTAACTTCTAAATTCCAGTTAGTCAGAAGTTAGGGGCACAAGATGGAACTGGAGCGACGCCAAGAGGATTAAAAAGCCGTAGGGTGAATATAAGATTGAGGACAGGGGACCTAAATTTAAAGTACCACTCCAGTGTTTTTGTTTTCACCGGTGGAGTGGTGCTTTATATGTAACCCCCTGCCCCCGGCCATATACTCACCCTCCGGCAGCTTTACCATTTACCGACATCGCTCCTGTCCTGTGGTGCCATCTTGTTTCTGTTACACTTGACTGGCCGTAAGTCATAAGGTACATTACAAGTTCCCAATACAAGTTTATGAGAGCCAGAATGAGGTCCTATAGACTTGTATTGAGTTGTGACCTCTGGCGCACTCCATGAAACATTGGAACTGCCAGCAGATCACAAATCCCCGCAGATCAACAGGAGTGGTGGTATTAGAAGATGAATTTGGTATCAGGTGAGTATAAGACCGGGGCAAGGGACTTACATTTAAAATGCCACTACTGGTCTGAAATAATATAAAACACTGGAGTGGTGCTTTAAGATGATTTCACATTGACACAGGTGGAAAGAGATGAGGTTTTTCCAAGTAGAGAACTCATCTTTATCTTCTGCTTTTATGACCTTTATATTATCATTTCTGCCACTGATTACTGAATGTACTACATACATTTTTTGCAGGTCTGACTGCGATTGTGATACATCATCGAAAACAAAGAAATCGACAGACGAAAGTCAAGAAGACAATGGTAAGAAAATATTATCATAAGTAAGGCTAGAGTCACACTAGGCGAGAGACATGCGAGATACTTGCATGGGTCTCCTATGCTTTACCCGTGTCTCTGGACAGGAGCATGCAGTTTCATAGAAATACATGCAGCTGACACACTCCAGTCCAGAGAGCCAGCTACTATGCCGAGTAAAGTGTGTGAGACCCGCGCAAGTCTCTCACATGTCTCTTGCCCAGTGTGACTCCAGCCCCACTGTGTAGGTGGACACAAGTGTCAAGAAAATTTAGTAAGAAGAAACGAGTGTGTGCTCTTCACTATTGGTGTGCCCATCTGTCATCCATGTAAGGCGGCCGTCACACACTAAGATATCTAGAACGATATTGTAAGCGATCACGTGCACGCGCGATCGCTTACAATATCGCTCACATCGCTGGTTACTATGGTACACATCGGGTAACTAGGCGCCGCGCGTCGCTTAGTTACCCGACGTGTACCATAGTTACCATCTCCCAGCATAGGCTCTGCCGCTGGGAGAACGTTCATCGTGGTGTTATACACCACGATGAAGCAGATCGCTAAATCGTAAATCGCAAGATCTGAGGTCCGGAGCTCAGATCTCGATTTTGCGATTTGATCAGATCTCGCTCGTCCTATCTTGCCGTCACACGCACAGACATCGCTCACGCGATGTTTAATCTGCCACGTTCAAGCGATATCTTGCGCGATATCTGTGCATGTGACGGCCGCCTATGGCTGGGGTCACACACACAGATATCTGGGCAGATATTGTTCACAGATCTCTGGTTGCAGTGAAATCATGGACAGATTGCTCCATGTTGTACACAGCCACAAAATGGAACCATGTGTCCATGATTTCACTGCAACCAGAGATCTGTGAACAATATCTGCCCAGATATCTGTGTGTGTGACCCCAGCCTTATAATGATGTGTATTCCTATGTGTTTAGTTTTCTGGTGTATTGATCTGATGATACAATCCTACAGCCAAGTGTGTAACTACAATAGGTGCAGGGGTTGCAATCGCACCCTGGCCCTGGAGCCTTGGGGGGGCCCAAAAGTCCCATTTTCATATAGAAAAAGACAAATGTTATTAGAGATTTGCAATAATTAGGGGCCCCTTTGGAGCTTTAGCATCAGGGCCCATGAGATTCAAGTTACACCACTGCCTAAAGCCTCATGCTGTGATAAGCATTGCCCTTATGATTGCAATTACTCTCCAGTTTTAATTTAGTAAAACATTCGGATCATGTGACGATTTTTCCACTAATTATCTAGCATTAAACAGTATTGGACAGGAAACGTACAAGAAAAATGTTCACTCTACCAGCAAATTCAACTAACCACTTGCTAAGTTAGGATTCACTCACATCTGGGTATAAATACGCCGAGTGCAATCCAGTAAAAAAATCGCATTACACTCGCACCAATGTTATTCAACAGTTAGTGCTGATCTGGAAGTTTTACCTCATCTGTTTTCGACCAGAGGAAAAACATACAGCAAGCTGTGTATGGTCCAGTAAAAAAGACAGACTCGCCAATACAAGACTATGGGTTGGGAGGGGGGTTGTCGCTGCAGACCTTTTGCTAATTGACAGTCGGCTCCCATTAGACACTGTTAACCCTTTAAATGCAAGATCATTTCACCGCTAAGAGAGCCGGCAAAAGATACGGTAGGAAGGGGATGTTCTGAATACCCACTAATATAAACACAAAAAAGGGGAAGAAATGGTGCAGATGGCGTTCAAATATAATAATCAAGCATTTAATTCATAATAATAAAAGTACACATAATGAAATTACATATAATAATATTTATTTATTAATTTATATGGTGTTATTAATTCAACAGCGCTTTACGTACATCTGCAACACTGTCCCCATTGGGGTTCATAATCTAAATGTGGTGCCCCACTGGTCAGGACACCATGGAGGGGTACTGCACTCAAATAAGAGTATGTGGTATTCCTGTGACTAAGGGAACTAGGATGGTAAGCAAGGGACCCTCATAACAACCATTCACATACACCCTAGCATAGAGGACCATGGGTAAACCCGCTGTAGGGAAGACCCAGTCCTGTCGGGAGGAGTTAGGTGGGTAGAAAAAGTGTATGGGTGGGAGGACAGTTAGTCAGTCAGACAGTGAGTGAGAGAGGAGTTGGTGAGAGGACGACGCAGGGAAAGGTCGTCGTGACAGGAGAGAGACCCTAGGGGCACCAGGAACTACGATGCCCCGAATCTGGAGTAATGCCGACCAGAAGGGTGTGGTCCCGATGCAGGAGTTCAACCCTGAGCCGGGTTAAACCGGAGGCCCCAAGCTTCTTCAAGAAGTTGCGGCCAAAGACCCTGGCATACACCTCGAAAAGGCACACCGAACAAGGGTCAGGGGGACCTGATGGGAGTCGCCCACCAAGCCTAGCTGGCTTGAGGCTCTGCGTGCGGAGGCACTGCACGGTTGTGAGGAGAAGTTGAGCGCCTTGAAGGGATCGGCAGGGAACAGCAGGCATTCCACCGAGGGTCCTGAGTGAATCATTCCGGTTCCTGGTGACTACCTAGGTGAGAAAGACCCGAAAGACTGTACCATCTGTCTATCTGCTTTAACAACTTGCAAGTAAACCCAATCAGAGTTAATGACTGGTCTGACATATTTTATTTCCCTCGCCTGAGGAGCTGCACACTGCTGCATTGAAAGGACAAGTGACTGTGCCGTGTGGTATACTGCCTCCCCGTGTAAAAACTATTACAACTGCCCCGGGGATCCCGCTCCACCTACGGGAAGCATAACCATCTGGCATCACACCCTGGAGGTTTGACCGGCAGCTCCGGTAACCATACCGGAACCGTAGGTGGTGTCACAAACTACTTTCATTTTTATTATTTTTACTGACTCTTTTCAGCGACCACCAGGGCCACGGGACCAGGCACAGGCCCCCGTGACATCCTCCGTGAATCAATGCCCGGAACAGAGTACCCCACGGCCCTGGGGTGGGTCATAAACATCCTATCAGGATGTCTTTGGAGTGTGGAAGGAAACCGGAGAACCCGGAGGAAACCCATGCAAACACAGGAGTACTTACAAACTCCTTGCAGATGTTGTCCTTGGTGGGATTTGAATACAGGACCCCAGTCCTGCAAGTCTGCAGAGCTAACCACTGATCCACCCTACAGTGCTAACCACTAAGCCACTGTACAGTGCTAATCACTGAGTCACCGTGCAGAGCTAGCCACTGAACCATCGTACAGTGCTAACCACTGAGCCACTGTATAGAGCTAATCACTGATCCACCTTGCAGTGCTAACCACTGAGCCACTATACAGTGCTAACTACTGAGCCACCATACATGTAGTCCATGATGGGATTGATACAGGACCCCAGTCTACAAGTCTGCAGAGCTAACCACTGAGCCACTGTACAGTGCTAACCACCACTCAGTGTAACCACCCTGTACAGTGCTAACCACTGATGCCACTGTACAGTGCTAATCCACTGAGCCACCATACAGTGCTAACCACTGAGCCACCGTACAGAATAACCACTGAACCACAGTACAGTGCTAACCACTGAGCCACCATACAGTGCTAACCACTGAGTCACCATACAGTGCTAACCACTGAGCCATTGTGCAGTACTAAAACTATATAAGGTGTGCTTAATTATTAGGCAACTTCCTTTCTTTTGGCAAAATGGGTCAGAAGAGAGATTTGACGGGCTCTGAAAAGTCCAAAATTGTGAGATGTCTTGCAGAGGGATGCAGTAGTCTTGAAATTGCCAAACCTTTGAAGAGTGATCACCGAACAATCAAGCGTTTCATGGCAAATAGCCAATAGGGTCGCAAGAAGAGTGTTAGGCAAAAAAGGCGCAAAATAACTGCCCATGAATTGAGGAAAATCAAGCGTGAAGCCGCCAAGATGCCATTTGCCACCAGTTTTGCAATATTTCAGAGCTGCAAGTATTGAGTATCAAAAGCACAAGGTGTGCTATACTCAGGGACATGGCCAAGGTAAGAAATGCTGAAAAACGACCACCTTTGAACAAGAAACATAAGATAAAACGTCAAGACTGGGCCAAGAAATATCTTAAGACTGATTTTTCAAAGGTTTTATGGACTGATGAAATGAGAGTGACTCTGGATGGGCCAGATGCTGGATCAGTAAAGGGCAGAGAGCTCCACTCCAGGTACTGGTATGGGCTGGTATCATCAAAGATGAACTTGTGGGACCTTTTCGGGTTGAGGATGGAGTGAAGCTCAACTTTTCTGGAAGACAACTTCTTCAAGCAGTGGTACAGGAAGAAGTCAGTATCGTTCAAGAAAAACATGATTTTCATGCAGACAATGCTCCATCACATGCATCCAACTACTTCACAGCGTGGCTGGCCAGAAAAGGTCTAAAAGAAGAAAAAATAATGACATGGTCCCCTTGTTCACCTGATCTGAACCCCATAGAGAACCTGTGGTCCCTGCTAAATGTGAGATCTACAGGGAGGGAAAAAGTACACCTCTGGGAACAGTGTCTGGGAGGGGCTGTGCACTGTTGGTAAACAGATCAAGCAACTGACAGAATCTATGGATGGAAGGCTGTTGAGTGTCATCATAAAGAAAGGTGGCTATATTGGTCACTAATTTTTTGGGGTTATGTTTTTGCATGTCAGAAATGTTTATTTCTAAATTTTGTGCAGTTATATTGGTTTACTTGGTGAAAATAAACAAGTGAGATGGGAATATATCAGGTTTTTATTAAGTTGCTTAATAATTCTGCACAGTAATAGTTAACCTGCACAAACAGATATCCTCCTAAAATAGCCAAATCTATAAAAAAAAAAAAACACTCCAACTTCCAAAAATATTAAGCTTTGATATTTGAGTCTTTTGGGTTGATTGAGAACATTGATCAATAATAAAAATAATCCTCTACAATACAACTTGCCTAATAATTCTGCACACAGTGTACATCTGTATGACTCAAAAGCGAAGAGTTTTCTCTTATGTTTTTGGGAGTTCTACTGCCCAATTGACCCATCAAAGTAGCACAGAGGACTGTTCCCTTACAGCTGACAATTTAGAGGAAAGGACTGTGGCCATTACAGCTGAGGATCTAGAGGAGAGGACTGTGCCCATTACAGCTGACGATTTAGAGGAGAGGACCGTGCCCATTACAGCTGACAATGGAGAGGTGAGGACTTTGCCCATTACAGCTGACAATCTAGAGGAGAGGACTGTGCCCATTACAGCTGACAATGGAGAAGTGAGGACTGTGTCCATTACAGCTGACAATCTAGAGGAGAGAACTGTGCACACAGCTGACAATGAAGAGGTGAGGACTTTGCCCATTACAGCTGAGAATCCAGAGGTGAATCCAGTGCCCATGACAGCTGACAATGTAGAGGAGAGGATTGCCCATTACAGCTGAGAATGTATAGGAGAGGACTGTGCCCATTACAGCTGGCAATGTAGAGGTGAGGACTGTGCCCATTACAGCTGATAATCTACAGGAGAGTACTGTGCCCATTACAGCTGACAATGTAGAAGAGAGGACTGTGCCCATTACAGCTGACAATGTAGAGGTGAGGACTGTGCCCATTACAGCTGACAATAGTTGAGGACTATGCCCATTACAGCTGACAATCTAGAGGAGAGGACTGTGCTCATTACAGCTGATGATCTAGAGAAGAGGACTGTGCTCATTACAGCTGACAATGTAGAGGAGAGGACTATGCCCATTACAACTGACAATGTAGAGTTGAGGACTGTGCCCATTACAGCTGACAATAGTTGAGGACTATGCCCATTACAGCTGACAATCTAGAGGAGAGGACTGTGCTCATTACAGCTGACGATCTACAGGAGAGGACTGTGCCCATTACAGCTGACAATGTAGAGGAGAGGACTATGCCCATTACAGCTGACAATTTAGAGGAGAGGATTTATATCTGCAAAGGAAGCAAGTGCAAATAGGGTCTTATCTTTATATGTGAGGGGGGCTCTGAAGCCGCTAAATGTAACTGCTCACCTTTTCAGGTTGTGTGACACACAACTGATATAAAACACTTAAGGTAGCTGCTGCGAGACACACACTTCCACATGCAGCATGGTAGGCAATCCTTAGATTGAAAAGGTATGGTGTGTAGTTAGTCTGCGCTGCTACAAAAGACACGAAGCCCAACTCTATAGTTACTTGAAGTTTATTGGATCCATCCAATGCGTTTCAGAGCCTGTTATGCTCCTTCATCATGGAATGCATGGAGTTAACTCGATGCATACACGTCCCTTTTGAATGTAAAGAATGTAGAGGAGAGGGTTGTGCCTATTAGGCTGGCTTCACACTTGCAGATGGATCTGCAGCGTTTTGCAGATGCATCTGCAAGTGTGAGCATGCTGACCGCGGCCCCTATGTTTATAATAGGGCGCACGCGGTGTGAAAGCTCTCATTCACTCCTATATGTGTACTGTCAGCAGGCGTATGCCTGCTGACAGATCACACACTCCCGTCCGCACTGTGGACGCGAGATGTAGCGTCCATGCTGCGGGCGGGAGAGTGTGATCTGTAAGCAGGCATACGCCTGCTGACAGTACACATATAGGAGTGAATGAGAGCTTTCACACCGCGTGCGCCCTATTATAAACATAGGGGCCGCGGTCAGCATGCTCACACTTGCAGATGCATCTGCAAAACGCTGCAGATCCATCTGCAAGTGTGAAGGCAGCCTTACAGCTGACAATATAGAGGAGAGGACTGTGCCCATTACAGCTGACAATCTAGAAGAGAGGACTGTGCTCATTACAGCTGATGATCTAGAGGAGAGGACTGTGCCTATTACAGCTGACAATGTAGAGGAGAGGTCTGTGCCCATTACAGCTGACAATGTAGAGGAGAGGACTGTGCCCATTACAGCTGACAATCTAGAGGAAAGGACTGTGCCCATTAAGGTACCTTTACACACCGCCACTGTGCCTAGCAACAGGTATCCACCGCACGTGCACACGCACGTTTTTGACAGTGGATACCGATCGCCGATGCCGCATATACACGCCGCAATTGCGTTGTCCACTGAAGGTATCTGTGTTCCCTGGAAGTGCCGACAGATCCTGCGACTTACTCCCTGTGGAATACCTTTGCTGCTTCACACGCCGCTACCACGAAGGAATATGGGCGTACATATTTCCCGCCGCATGTACATAGGCGTGACAGAGTTGTGTATTCCGTGACGCAAAAGCGTTGATTGGACAACGACATAGTGTCATGATTGGCCAGCCTGCGCAGGAAGGCTGGCTAATACATGACGCCATTCCAATTATGGACTGTGAATGGTCAGCTCTTTAAATATGGCGCCCTGTGAAGGGACAGCCAATGGTTACACAGTAGCCCCCACCAATGATCGCTGATGGGGCGTGGTATCCATGACGCTGTGGCACGCCCCTGGGAGTTCACTAGGCGATGCAACATCCATGCCTGTGCCCCGTTTAGACGCCACTACCATGGCAATTGTGCCTTTGTGTCGCCTTCGGTTTTTGAGCACGGCTTAGAAACAGGTATCTGAGTCAACTGCAGGACACCGGGAGGAATTGCCCTATTTACACGGCGCCTTTTCGTAGCAATTTCATGGCAACAGGCACAATTATCCCCAATTCCAGGCAGTTGCTACCTTGCAGTGGTGGCGTGTAAAGGGACCCTTACAGCTGACAATGTAGAGGAGAGAATTTATATCTGCAAAGGAAGCAAGCGCAAATAGGGTCTTATCTTTATATGTGAGGGGGGCTCTAAAACCGCTAAATGTAACTGCTCACATTTTCAGGTTGTGTGACACACAACCAGTATAAAACACATAAGGTAGCTGCTGCGAGACACACACTTCCACGTGCAGCATGGTAGGCAATCCTTAGATTCAAAAGGTATGGTGTGTAGTTAGTCCGTGTTGCTACAAAAGACACGAAGCCCAACTCTTCAGTTACTTGAAGTGTATTGGATCCATCCAACGCGTTTCAGAGCCTGTTATGCTCCTTCATCAGGGAATGCATGGAGTTAAATTGATGCATACACGTCCCTTTTGAATCTAAAGAATGTAGAGGAGAGGGTTGTACCCATTACAGCTGACAATCTGGAGGTGAGGACAGTGGCTATTACAGCTGACAATGTAGAGGAGAGGACTGTGCCCATTACAACTGACAATCTAGAGGAGAGGACTGTGCCCATTACAGCTGACAATGTAGAGGAGAGGACTGTGCCCATTACAGCTGACAATGTAGAGGAGAGGATTGTTCCCATTACAGCTGACAATGTGAAGGTGAGGACTGTGCCCATTACAGCTGACAATCTAGAGGTGAGGACTGTGCCCATTACAGCTGACAATCTAGAGGAGAGGACTGTGCCCATTACAGCTGACAATGTAGAGGAGAGGACTGTGCCCATTACAACTGACAATCTAGAGGAGAGGACTGTGCCCAATACAGCTGACAATGTAGAGGAGAGGATTGTTCCCATTACAGCTGACAATGTGGAGGTGATGACTGTGGCTATTACAGCTGACAATCTAGAGGTGAGGACTGTGCCCATTACAGCTGACAATGTAGAGGAGAGGACTGTGCCCATTACAGCTGACAATGTGAAGGTGAGGACTGTGCCCATTACAGCTGACAATGTAGAGGAGAGGACTGTGCCCATTTACAGCTGACAATGTAGAGGAGAGGACTGTGCCCATTACAGCTGACAATGTAGAGGAGAGGAGAGGTGAGGGAGTGCAGGGACACAATAATAGAGGGAAGTTCAGAGATCAGCCACATGAAACTACAAAGGGGATTTTAAATAATGCTACAAAAGCTGATTACCCAATCAGCATCAGTGCAGACCCAGACGTAAACTGCACCCAGGCTGCGGAGGAGGGTGTACAGAGCAGGTAACACTGCTGAATATTCCTGAAGAGGCTCCAGGGCGTGGAGGTAACACAAAGGCTGTTATGCCTAAGTAGAAGAGTGAGGAACTTAAGAAAGTATCTTTAAAGAGATGCATCTTTAGTAACAGGCAAAAGTGCTGCTGCCAGGCCACCTGTAATCTTGAGAACTTTGAGTGGCATCAGCTGGATTTTCTACCTATTCTTTCTGAACACACTATGGTCACAGCCCACTGCAGAACTTATTCATGTAGAAACATGCCCTTCCTGTTCCTAATTGCAAGTGTTATGGTTTCCTATGGGGCAAATTGTAAAGCAAAATCTTCATGACCCTGGCGGTTGCTGCAGTTGAGATCTAGATGCTTGTGTAGATTAGTAATCTGCGACCATCAGATGAGAATCTAGATAACCGACTCTTACCTCATGGCATCCGTGGCTCTTCTTTTAATTCACCGGTCTGGCACTACATCAACAATATGGTGTGTGACGTCACACCGGGCCAGTAATCAAAAGTGCTGTGGATGTCGGGAGGTAGGAGGCAGTTCTCAGGGCTCGAGTCCGAAAATCACAGCTCAATGTACTGGCCACTGGGTCAGGTCCTGTGAATCGATTCACCCAAGCTCTAGTTAGTGCGCGTAATATTATACATGTGTAGCTCTAGTAACATGGTCCTGGTACTTGTTACATGGAAAACCACTTTCCAGTAACCCATGATATTTACAGCCAGTTTATTTTTCTCGCTGGTGTCAAAATAAATTGATTTTTTTACATTTTTTTTAATTTGGAAGTTTTTTCGTAATATAATCTTACAATTAATATCCATTTTATTATGTTACTTACATATTCTGCAGCTCGATAATCATTTGCCCCAAAGGTGCAGTAAGGCCGGGGCATGTGCCACACAACCAAAAACACCTGTGTTACTTGTGTGTTACTTACCGTAACTATTTTATAGCTGCAATTTTGCTGAAAAAAAAATGGCCAAGTTGCTCTTCACAGCTAAGCGGAGGCATGTACAGATTATAACGACTAAACTAAGTAACACATAGTTCAACAGTTAAATGAGGGATGCAGATCCTGCACGAAAAATTACAATCTATAGGTAAATAGGGGGACACCTTAGGAAGGATGTGCTTGAAGGGTCTGGTCCATTCATCATTATGATAAATATGGTTTTTCATATAAGGCTACATGCTCCAGTCATCAGCCAGTACTGTCTGTATGCACTTATGTGGTATTAGTTTTATGGAGGATGTGGAGACAGATGAAAAGGAAGGAGCAGGTTGTAATTAACATGTAGAAGGATGGATCAGGAGAGAGGAGAAAGTTATGTTAGGGAGTTGAGGTAATAGGCCTGTCTTAAGAGATATGTTTTTAAGGCACACTTAAAAGTCAGGGGGCTAGATGTTACTTGCAACGTTTGGGGTAGTGCATTCCAGAGCACTGGTGCAGCCTGAGAGAAGTCTTGGAGACGGACAGACGTCTATGGTTTGAAATATGGGTTATGTTGTCTTTTCTAAGATCAGTTGCAGAACGGAGAACATGGCTAGGGTGATAGACAAAGATGAACGATTATATATAGGGGGGTGCAGAACTGTGGAGAGCTTGTGGGTGAGAGCGCTAAGTTTGTATTATATCCTGCAGCAGATGGGCAACTTGTGTAATGTCTGGCATAAGGTGGAGGCATCGATGAAGCGGCTGAACAGAAAAATTACCTTAGTTGTTGCATTAAGGATAGATTGGAAAAAAGAAAGTTTGGTTAGAGAAAGTCCGATAAGTACAGAGTTGCAGTAGCCCAGACGAGACTGAATAAGAGGGACAGTAAGTGTTTTTATAGTTTCAATGGTGAGAAATGGTCAAATTCTGGTAATGTTTTTAAGGTGCAGGTAACAGAAGTTAGTGAGTGATTGCATTTAGGGGATAAAGGAAATGTTGCTGTCAAATATGAGCCCAAGACAGCGAGTATGCTGCTGGGGAGTAATGGTTGAACCATTAAAGATAATTGAGATGTTGCGTATCGGTCGGTTAGTAGAGGGAGGAAACACAATAAATTCAATTTTGTAGAGATTCTGTTTCAGAAGAAGGGAGGACATAGTGGGGGAGACAGCGGACAGACAATCCTTGGTGTTTTGTATTAAAGGGAAGCTATAAGGTCCCCTGTGCTCCCAGAACCATGAGTTGGTCTGGGTGTATATCTCAAATCCCTACCTAAAAGTTCCAGCATGTACTAGTATACATAAACAGATCTTTAGAAAAATATTTCTAAAGATTGTTTATGATATGCTAATTAGGGCTTTGACTAGTCGAGGGGGCGTTAGTTCCTCTGACCATTCAGCCCACATAGCATGATATCATACCTCTATGGGCATAAGAACATACATTGCATAGCATCGTTATCCTAATCACCACACACCCGGCAACAGAGATGCTTAATCGTGAGGGATACACAGCCGCATAATGGCGGGGATTAATATAGCAATTGGGATGAGTAGTCAAAATCCTAATTAGCATATCATAAACAATCTTTAGAAATTCTTTTTCTAAAGTTCGATTTATGCATGCTAGTACATGCTGGGACTTTTAGGGAAGGATTAAACTCCACCAGAAGGCGGACCTACCATGGTCTCACCTAAAGCGACAGGCCGCAGGGCTGAAGTCGCCACTGACCCAGAACTACTCATGAATTGGGTGCACTAGGGACCTGACAGGTTCCCTTTAAGGTGGGGGAGATGTCAGGGTATGATGTGTATAATTGAGTGTCATCAGCGTAGAGATGATACTAAAAACCAAATCTGATTGTTTGCCCTATAGTGGCAGTGTATAGAGAGAAGAGGAGGGGACCTAGGACTGAACCCTGAGGAACCCCAACCGTGAGGGGAAGAGGAGAAGAAGAGCCGGCAAAAGATACAGTGAAGGAGCGGTCAGAGAGGTAGGAGGAGAACCAGGAAAGACTGGAGTCATTGAGTCCAATAGAGTGGAGCATAGAGAGGAGGAGCTCGTGACCCACAGTGTTGATGGTGGCACAGAGATCTAGGAGAAATTGCAGGGAGTAGTGGCCATTGGATTTTGCCATTAATAGGTCATTGGAGACTTTAGTAAAGGCGGTTTCAGTCAAGTTTAAAGAGCAGAATCCAGATTGTAAGGCTATGTACCTACTGTGCTTATTTTTTGTGCTGCATTTTTGTGCTGCATTTACTGTATATGTGCACAAACGCAGCACAAATAACGTGACACACAAAGACAGACTGACACACACAGAGACAGACAGACACAGACATACACACTTTCTCGCCCTCCGGCGATCGTAATATCATCTTCCCAGGCAGCAGAAGGACCTGTGGATTTCTTCCAGTCAGAGGCTGGCCATGTGGCAGGTTGAGTCACATGACCAGTCACATGGGGAGGCGCAGGTCCTCAAGTCACTCGCTCAGTTGCTCCCAGTGCACGGAATAAAATGCACCCAAAATCACACTTGTGGGCACAGCTTTTGGAAAATCACATTGACTTTCAATACAAAGCCATGGGTGCTGCGTTTTTGGTGCAAAAACGCAGCAAAAAAAAGGCACGTGGGCACATAGCCTAAAGGATTGAGAAGACTATTTGGTCTGAGAAATATCGGCTCAGATGGGAGAGGACTGTGTTCCATGAGGTTTTTGAGTAGGGGAATGGAGTGTGTGAATGAAGAGGGAAAGGTACTAGATGAAAGCGGGATGTTAAATATTTTAGTTAGGCAAATTGTACCCAGCAAGAGAAAATCCAACACATTTGGAATATTTTACTTGTGTGTATTGTAGTAAGTCGCAACACCACAGGAAGTGATTAGATGTGATTTTGTATCACTTGACCTGTGTCTTCATGTAGCATTGGCCTCATTTAGTCACATAAACTTTATTAATTTTTATGTTTACACTATTTGGCCACATGTGGCCCCTGCCTAGCGCCCTATCGACCTGTACTGGGGATCATGTGTGACACCTTGTGACACCGTAGTCTCCTCTATATGTAATTCTTCAAGGGGAGAATAACTCTGTAATCCCCTATACGAGCACATCACTAGGTTCATACTCACTGACCTATAGCAGTCTATGGCTTCCATACTGCAGACTCGTAATATCTCTGAGCACACATCCTAGGATAAGGGGTAACACCACCAATACGGCCTCTTATTATTTCTCCTGTTTTGGTGACCTTCATTGGACAACACAAAGGATCCACCCTGTGGAGTGCATCCAACACTTGCTTAGTTCAGTCTTGTTTTGCAAATAAGACATGGGTCCACTTGATTTGCTTATGGATGTTCCTATTCTTTTTTTGGGGGAACTTTCTTTGTTTGCCCTCCACTTTGATGGTTTCTTGCATTCTCCACTCAAATGTCTGTCAATTTCCCTAGCAAAAGGTCTTATTGTATCTGCATCCTACCACCTCCCGCTGCGGGCTCATCTGCCGTCCCTCCCCCACAAAAGATGTAGGATTCTTCCTCCCCCCACCCAAGCATACCTTACATGTCAGCCTCTCATACTTATAGGGCCTTGCTAGTTCTTCACAGTCATAGTAAAGGAAATTATATTTACTCGAAAGGAGTCAAAAATATAATGGTGTCTGAACTATTCCACTATTGCTTTTATCACCGCTGTGCCATCATTAGGTCTCCATTATTCTTCTGTTTTGCGTAAATTCAGGACTTTTCTGCCAATCTCTGGTGCAAGTGGTGGGATCTCAGTTTTGATTATTGGATCAATTCCATGGATACAAAAGATTATCATTTTTGTTTTACTCCCTTTAGATTGATTTTATTGATTGTGACTTTTTCAATTATGTTTATGGCTGTTTTCAATTCTCATTGAATGGAGAGTTTTTTCTACATATCTTGGATCAGATCAAATATAATTTTAGGGATCATGTTATTTCCTAGAGGATAATCATTCCCAATCATTGGTCTGTGTAAACATCACGGCATCAAACAATCAATTGGTCTTTCGTCACCCTGAATCTTTTATGCTGGCCTATAAGTCATTTGCCCATGTAACATGTAAACAGAGGATGTGCTGGAAATAACACGTGGTGACCGAATGATTGCAATAATAACCTGAACGACCTTGAGGCTGAAGCTAGACGGTGACTTTGGCCGCTACATCTGCTGAATGACTAAGGTTTGGTTGATTCTGCTGCTACGTTGCAGCACATTACAACACAATGTGGGGGTTACATTGCAGTCACATAGAAACCACGACAAGCACAACACAAGAAGTCCGACCTCGTCAGATTTGTTCGAATTTTTGCAGTAGCCTCCGGGTCCAAATGTGACTTTGTTCACTTGTACTGTGCTGCTATATAGCAGTGGCACCAAGCAAACCTTGGCCACTTGACAGGTGTCGTGGCCAAAACCCCAGCCTTAACAAGCACCAATCGATTGTTATGTCCTTATGTCAATAAGTGCTCATTATCTGCTCTTATAACTGAGCCTTGAGAAGAGTGAAATGAGGAAGCATCCCTTGCCCTATGGAGGGCCCAGCATGCCTTGTATTACTCCATTAAAGGGACTCTGTCAGCAGGTTTTTGCTATGTAATGTGAAGACACCATGCGGCAAGGGATAACACACAGATTTCACCCATGTCTCTTATCATACTGTATTGTTATTTACCTGGAATGTTTGTTTTAGCACCAGTAGCTTCACATTGCTCAGATTCAGCAGCATGTGAGCCCAAGTACAGCACACCCCCTGCTGTGATTAGCAGCTCACTTTCTATAGACTTTATATACAGAGCCCGGTAAGGCGTGGGCAGCTCTCAGCTCTGCTGCATTGCTAAATCTAACAACTTTGATTCTGTCAGAACGGCCACATCCAGTAATCTATGTGATACATCGTTGGATTCAGGGTCTCTTTGCCTACATCATGCTACTCTCAGATGAGGTAGCAATAATCTGCTGACAGATTCCCTTTAATTCCAGTTGGCACCATGTAGTGCTGTTTTTCTCCTGTGGTAGCGCTGTAAATTGAAAACTTGCTTTGGGTTGTCCCACAGCTTACAGTTTAAGATCTATTTATTTTCACTGTGATCTATCCATGAGTAGATATTTTTGTCATCTGGCCATTGTACATTGCCTGTTTGACTAAGTGGGCATCTCAGTAAAATACAAATGCCAGTAGTCTATCTAAGCAGGGGGTGTCCTGCAAACATGATATATACCTGTATACTGAGCTAACATATACCGTACTCACATGTGGTGGATATACTGTTTGATTTTCTGTAAAGTAAGAACAAACTAAAAACAGCATGGAATCTAAGCAGACATTCCCATATTGTGTGAATTCTGACTCTTGACTGTCATTTGTCAACAACGAGCTGGGTGATATCTGCACTGAATCTGCAGCAAGTTTTGTACATATTTTTTATATGGATCATGTCGGTGATTTATCACAGATTTTATCATAACATCGCAGCAGCATGCAGATTTAAAGTCTCCTTAAGGCTGGGGTCACACACACAGATATTTGTGCAGGTATTGTTCACAGATCTCTGGTTGCAGTGAAATCATGGACCCATGGTTCCATTTTGTGGCTGTGTACAAATGGAGCAATCTGTCCATGATTTCACTGCAACCAGAGATCTGCGAACAATATCTGCACAGATATCTGTGTGTGTGACGTGGCCCAAAGGCGGGCGTCACACGGTGCAATATCTTGAACGATATCGTTTAAGCGATCTGCTTTTTTGATCGCTTAAGCGATATCGTTTGTGCATCGCTACGTGCGATCAAGCGATTTTACAATGTAAAATCGCTTGATCGTTGGATCGCAGATGTGGGAGGTGGAGCTCATATCAAGCGATCATCGCTTGAACAATCTGCTTCATCGTGGTGTGTGACACCACGATGAACGATCTCCCAGCGGCAGAGCCTATGCTGGGAGATGGTATCTATGGTAAACGTCGGGTTACTAAGCGCCGCGCGGCGCCTAGTAACCCGATGTGTACCATAGTTATCAGCGATCTCGCTGCTCCACATCGCTGGTGAGTCTGTCTGTGTGACATCTCACCAGCGATGTGAGCGATATTGTTAGCGATCGCGCGTGCACGTGATCGCTAACAATATCGCTCTCTATATTGTAGCGTGTGACGGCCGCCAAAGAGAGATTTATTATCTGTTATGTATTTTTTATATAGCACCAACATATTCCACAGATATCATCATCACTGTCCCAGTTGGGGATCGCAATATAAATGTCCTATGAGTATGTGTTTGGAGTGTGGGAAGAAACCCACAAAAACACAGGGTGAAAATACAAATTCCTTGTAGATGTCATCCTTGGTGGGATTTGGACCCAGGACCCCAGAGCTGCAAAATGTCAGAACAATCCACTGAGCCACCAAACAGTGCTAACCACTGAGCCAGCATACAGTGCTAACCACTGTGCCACCATAGAATGCTAACCACTGAGCCATCATACAGTGCTAACTATTGATCCATTATACAGTGCTACCCACTGAACCATCATATAGTGCTAACCACTGAGCCACCATAAAGTGCTAACTGTTGTGCCGTCATACAGTGCTAATCTCTGAGCCACTATACAATGCTAACCACTGAGTCACTGTACAGTGCTAACCATTGAACCATTATAGAGTCCTAACCACTGAGCCACCATACAGTGCTAACCACTGAGCCACTTGTAGTGCTAACAACTGAGCCACTGTACAGTGCTAACCACTGACCCATCATACATTGCTAACTATTGAGCCACCATACAGAGTTAACCACTGAGCCACCGTACAGTGCTAACCACTGAGCACAACTGCAAGTTTCTGAGGGTACCGTTACACGTCGCATGCAATTTCATTTGTAATTTGCTGGTTGCAGTGAAATCATGGACGCATTGTTCCATTTGTACACGGCAACAAAATAGAACAATGTGTCCATGATTTCACTGCAACCAGCAAATTGCAAGTGAAATTGCATGCAATGTTGCGACGTGTAACGGTACCCTGAGAGTTACAATGTTAATAAAGCCGGAGACTCATACATCCAATGAGCGCTGTTCCATGTCTCCTCCACCAGATGGTGCTGCTGGTTTCATGTCCCTGAGAGTAAGCAACTTATTATTGAATTTTGGCAGTAATAATCAATTCTTCCATTATATTCTGTGTTCTGGCAAATTTGTGAATCAGAGGAAAAAACATTTATGATTTCTTTATGATAAACCTGTGCTGCTATTATATGCAGAAAATGCACTGGACAGCATGAAGCCTGTTTTACATAGGCAGATTTTAGCCCACAGGAAGGATCAGCATTGACAACAATCCAAAAATTACAGGACAGACTGTAAAAATAAGGCTTTTTTTTTTTTGCTCAGTCCTTAAAAAATGATATTTTGATAGTTAAAGAAACTTAAACAGATTATTCTAACTGTAATTATCATCATTTTACAGTCTACAGTGAATGGAGCTGACGTCTCATATTAAAATTATGGCCTGTAGACAGAATCACTTATAATCATAATGATTTATTACGGTTTTGCAATGTGTTTGTCATAAATTTGTCTGTGATTTTTTGGTAAGCTGTCCAGAAAAAAATAGAAAGTCATCTTGGCGACTCTGTGAACAACAATCGATGATACGACAAGTCATATATAAGTGCATCTCAATAAATTAGAATATCATCAAAAAGTTAATTTATTTCAGTAATTTAATATATAAAAAACACATATATAGAGCCGTTACAAACAGAGTGAGATGTCATGTCGTGTTCAGGGTGCTCACGAGAATGTGTGATTTGTATGCAAGCATCCGCATGCGTACAAATCACACATGGAAGTCAATGGGTGCGCACGGCAATCCGCAGCTGAGCACATCACCGTGCGTCCCCATGTTAAACATAGGGACGTGTGGTGTCTGCGCTCGGCTTGCGCTTCCCCGCCGCAATACGCAGCGGTGGGGAGTGCAAGTGTGAAACCACCCTAATAACCACATTATCACTGTGCTTGATAGGCCAGCAAACTCGCCTGACCTAAACCTGTTGTATTGTCAAGAGGAAGATGAGAGACACCAGACCCAACAATGTAGACGAGCTGAAGGCTGCTATCAAAACAACCTGGGCTTCCATAACACCTCAGCAGCCACAGGCTGATCGCTTCCATGCCACGCTGCATTGATGCAGTAATTCATGCAAACGGAGCATTGAGTGCATTTACTGTACATACTTTTCAGTAGGCCAACATTTATGATAAAAATCATTATTGCAGTTGATCTTATATAATATTCTAATTTTCTGAGATAATGACATTCAGGTTTTCATTGGCTGTAAGCCATAATCGTTAACCTTAACAGAAATAAACACTTCAAATAGATAACTCTGCACACATAGGGTATTGGGTTGCAGAAATTTTAGCACCATTTCTCATCTCTTGGCAGCAAAAACAATACTTTTTGTCGCATTTTCTATGCGTTTTCGCCTTTTGTTTTTAGTGCAGATTTTACCTATTTATAGAATGAGTGAAAAACACTGCAAGAATAGACACCCTGCAGATACTCAAACATGCTGCAAAATACTCAACATGGGCATCAGGATTTGCTGGTAGTTTTGCGAAAATCTGCACTGAAAAACAAACAAAAAGCGATAAAAATGCAACATGTGCACAGAGCATGAGATGCATTTTTTTTAGCAAGTAAAACCTGTGAGACAGTGCGGGGGATCATATGCGAAGGGCGCTATGTCTCCCCCAGAATGCGCACTGTCACGTATTGAGCCCGGTGTAGGGTATGAGAGAAAGGGACGGTCCGCTCCCTCCGCTCCGGGTCTTGCAAGGTCCCGGAAGGAGACACGGAGTTAAAAGCCTGAGCAGGAGGCAGGGCGGGGCCCCCTTGTACACAGAATTGTGCCTTTAGCTGCAGGAGCAGCAGAGATATACACAGGAGAGGTCTAGAGTTCCAGAGGACCGTGTGCTAGACTAACACGGCCTAGCCCAGGAGGGCTGGAGGAACTCGGGGTGACCCATAACGGAGGCCTTTGGCCTGAAGGACCCGGGTACCTTATATGAACTGTGTCTTGTGTACCCGGCTGCGACCCGGATTCCGGCAGACTGTGCCATCGCTGTGTGTATCAGCAATAAACACCGGGTCCTGTTTGAACTACTACCGGGCTCCACGTGTTTCCTGACTTGCAATCCAGGCGCTGCCCCACAAACCATTCTTAAAAATTGTATGCAGCTTATAGACCGAAGGCAGCATCCTTCCTGGTCACAGAAAGCTGTTCTCCCTCCTCCTGCTATACACTGATCTATGTGATCGGTGCAAAGCAGAAAAGGAAGCTACCAGGAGCTGAGTGTCATGCTTAGGGTGTGAGAGAATCAGGAAACTGGATGGTGAGGTGGGTGAAAGCATTCAGGGGAAGCTAATCTGACCCTTATACTGGGGGGTCCCTGGCTCACCCTGCTCTCGGAGGTACCTCTAAAGGTGAGGAGGTCCGAGTCGCCACCCTTCTCCTAAGTTCCTGAAAATCCCTAGGCTAAAAGCCCCTACCTCCACTCACGGACCAGGAAAATCCAGCAGCTTCAAATGAAAGTTCACGGTAGCAACAACACAGCTCAGCAGAGCATGACTTCACAGTACAGTTCTTAGATTAGAAATTAACTGAATCTGCAACCTTTGGTGGAGGGAAGCGAAACTACTTAAGGCTGAGGGAATGTAGAGCTGAAAACTCAGTCATGCCCCTCACCTCCACCTGACGAATGACTAACTCCTCACCTGCGGAGTCGCTCACCACACATTCAAGTTTACCCCCACCTACAGAGCTTCACAGTAGACTAAGGAAAAAAAAAAACCTTAGTTTAAATTATAGCTGCAGCACTCCTTGACTGCAAGGCAGTCAATACGTGACAATGAGGTGATAAATTGAAGGACCTTCCACACAGGTCATCTAAGGACCTTTTAGGTCAAGTGACTGATCACATGACCTGAAAGATCCATAAATTACTCCTGTAAAAGGTCCATCAGCTTCTTTGGTAAGTGAACACCAGTGAAGGACCATTGTAGGGATACCATTGTGTTATTATAGTTCCTATTGCTAGCATTTCATTTCATATAGAACAGTCGGTAGAGTCGCAACATTTTTTTAATTTGTTCCATTGGGACAACCCTTATCTGAGCATACTATGGCTATCAGCGGTTGCATGGCAACTCTAAATAAGGCTATCACAGACGGGGGTAGTGCAAGCCACTTAATTGTACCAGATCCCTGGGGTTACCTTTGCCTTTATCCTTTAACCCTATACAGGAGTCTGGACGTACACAAGGGCCATTGACTGGGGCCGGTGGTGCAGATTGGCAGGAATTGTCTGGAGGCAGGTCACAACCGGAGGGCAGTAAAGGTGCACCATCAGAAGACAGAAGAGTAGCCAGGGAATAGACAAAGGACTTTAAAAGGAAAAAGCACTAGAACTAGATACTGTCCTACTGGCCAAGGTAGGCTGGTTTCACATTTGCATGTGGAACGCAGCGTAACCGAACACAGACAAATGCATGCACACTGCGTTCCTATGTTTAACATGGGAATGCATAGTAGCTGCGTTCGGATGCACATAATTTATGCGCCCTCCTCCACTCTTGTTTTATCAGCAAGCGCCCGCAAGAGCACAAAAAATGCATGGATCTCAATGGATCCGCAGTGTCCGCCGCATGACAGCACAGGAGAACGCTGCGGATCTCATTGAAATCGCTCCCACTGATCTCCCAGGCATGGCCACCGCTAATCTCCCGGCGGTGTCGGCGTGGGAAATTTGAAGAAGCAGCTGACCTCCCGCGCCGACATCACCTCTTCGGTATCAGCGCGGGAGATATAAATAGCTGGCAAGATCAGCTGTTTCTTCAAATCCTCTGCGCCGACAGCGTCGGGAGATCAGTGGCGGACGGGAGGAGGAGATCCCTGCCGCTGATCTCCGCCTCCCGGCCGCCGCCGAGATCGCTGATTGGCTGGCTGGGCACCATACTGATGTAAACGCATGCGGAGATTCTCCGCTGCGTTCACATCAGTATGGCAGCGTTTGCCCTGCGTTTGCATCTGCATGCCGTCCGCATGCAGATGCAAACGCAAATGTGAACCCAGCAGTAGCGAGCTGATTACTCCACCCATCTTGCCAAACTGGACAGCAGTAGTAGTCTCAGTGGCTGTGCCATTTAGAATTCTGACAGGAGCAGATATTGCAGGACCTTTTGACAGTAGCAGACATAGCAGGAGCAAGTGTAAGGAGGTGGACTTATTGTTTCATTTCCCCTTGAAGACATCAATAGTGTTGTAATGTATATTGTGAGAAGTGTTGATAATGTGAATTGTGATATGTGTAATGTTGAATTGTGTTATGCTGACTATAGAGTAAGCAATAGCTAATGTTTGGGACTAGCCCAAGTGTGAGGGGCTTGAGAGCAGGGACGGTGACAGTCACGAGATCAGATAGGGCTCAACCTAAGACAGAAGCAAACCTGAGGTATGGCTAACAGTAAGCCACATGATGTGAGTGTACCTTAAGCGAGAGGAGACCAAGTGTGAGGCCATGGATAAAAAGAAAAACAGAGTATAGACTGAAGTACAGAGTACCAAGAGGAGATTTGTCTGGGTCAGGATGGCTAGCAGTACGGCCCTGGAATTTACAAGTCAAAAAGGTAATGGGCCAGGAAAAAACCAGAAACATTAGACAAATTGACTTCCCCAGGTAGGAGTTCCTTAAGGTGGGGTCACACGCGGCGATCTGGCCTGCGATGTCGGAAGCGATGCGCAGGTGCCCGCTCGCTTCCGACATCGCAGGCCAGCTGTCACACGGCACGACGTTGCCGGTGACGCGGCAGCGATGTGGGCGGAGCCATCGCTCGCTGGGCTGGGCTAAGCCCAGCGAGCGATGGCTCAGTTACGCTGCGATATAGGCTGGATCGCGCCGCCAACAGTGTCAGACGGCGCGATCCAGCCTAATCGCTGGTCACAGGTTGACAGGTTTATGAACATGTTCATAAACCTGTCAACCTGCGACCAGCGATAATTTGCAGTTGCGTCGCGCTGTCACACAGCGCGACGCACTTGCAATATCGCCCGCGGCATCGCTGTGACGTCACTTTGCGGCGATGTCGCGGGCGAGATCGCCGCGTGTGACCCCACCTTTAGACTTCAGGAAGCCAGAAGCTAACTCCAGCCATACTGGCAAATCGGTCCTCTAGGATACATAATAAATGCAGAACTGCGGGTGGAAAAGATGAGTTTCACAGAAAGTACTGTGGCGCTAAGCTGGGTGTTGTTAAACAAGTAAAGTCACTATTATGTTCAATTGCTGATTCAGGAGTTAATGTGTGACTCATCTGGAATCCTCTCCCTCTGGCTTTAAATAGCCTGCCCTCTCCTCTGTCAGGTGCTGCTGATAGCTATGTGCTCTAGGTCTTGGTGCTGTGCTGCACTGATGCTTAGCTGCTGGGCTAAAGCCTTTCCTTGGGAGAAGCTGTGATTCCTGATCCATGGGGGGAGTTAAGGTCCTCAGCCTAGGGCTAATCAGGAGTTTTAGGGTACAGGGTGGCGGCTTGGAACTCCTCACCATCAGAGGTACCTCAGAGATCAGGGCAAGCCAGGGATCATGATTAGGCTCTCCTGACCCCCTTTTGCCCAATTCACCTACCTGTTACCTAATTCCCTTACCTCCCAAGCGTGACATTATCAGCAGCCTATTACCATTTTTTTTTTCTCTGAGCCATTATGTCTCGACATCCTCTGCAGATGCCTTTTCACATCTAATGCAGACCATCTCAACTGAGGTCACTGGCCTGCGGATGCAGGTGGTGCAGCAGCTGCAGCAGGTTGTGGGGTATCTGGCCACGGCTCACGCCCAGGTCATACTTGAACCCAAGATATCTCTTCCAGGTAAGTTTTATGGGGTAAGTGATAAATTCTTGGTGTTCAAAGAGGCCTGTAAGCTTTATTTCAGGCTTCGGCCCCGTTTATCTGGGAGCGAGGAACAGCGGGTGGGGATTATAATCTCCATTCTTACCCTTCTTAAAGGGATCCTGTCAACCCCAAAATGCTGAATACAATATGCATAGAAGATCACGCCTATTGGGGCGTGATATTATGACGAAGATGGCCCGCCTTAGGGACTAAAGATATAGCCCCAGCTCATTAACATCAATAATGAGTAAGTTATAAAACGTTTTTCTCAACCTTCACAGGATGCTTTTCTGAGCAAAAAGGAGTTTTGGATTAGTGATAATATGCTGCAGGGACATGTTTTGATAGCTTAGGAGGCTTTTTGGGGTGACAGGATCCCTTTAAGGGGGATCCCCAGACCTGGGCCTTCTCCCTGCAGTCGGTGAATGGGTTTTTTGCTGCTCTGGCTCAGGTGTACGGTGAACCAGATAGGGTGATTCTTGATGAGTCAAACCTCCGTAAGCTCAAGCAGGGGTCACGAGCAGTGGAGGAGTACTGCTCGGAGTTTCGGAGATCGGCGACTGACACCCTGTGGAACGACTCTGCCCTCAGGAGTCAGTTCTGTCTGGGTTTGTCAGCTAGACTGCAAGACACCCTGGTTCAGTACGCCGCCCCTGAGTCATTGGAGGCTGCGATGTCCCTAGCCATCAGGGTAGACAGACGTCTGAGGGAGAGACCGAGACCAACCTTGTCCCCTGTAGCTATCTCTGTTGAGAAGGCGCCACACGATGAACCTATGCAGTTGGGGGCAGTAGGCCCTCGTGTTAAACCCCTGTAGTTGCAGTTCGTCAAGTGGGCGGAGCTTGTTTTTATTGTGGACAAACTGATCATTTTATCAAAGTTTGTCCACATCGCTCCGGGACACATACGCAGTCTCAGACGCAGCCTACATCAGGTTGTTCAGAAGGAGACGACCAGAGGGTTTATATCTTTTTCTTTTCTAAGTCTCCGTTCACGCTGTCTGCCACGGTGCTGGTAGATGGAAAAACGGAGACTATACCGATACTAGTTGATAGCAGAGCGGGATTCGTTCTTATGGATTCTCACTTTGCGCAGACTCTTGGCATCGTCTGTAGCGCCTTAACGAGACCTATTCCTATCTCCGCCATTGACTCAGTTCCACTCAGCCAGAAGGTATTATCCCAAGTGGTGCATAATGTGAATTTGAGCATAGGAACTCATCACCAGGAGTTCCTCTCTTGTTACATTTTGGAGAATTTGCCAACCCCATTGTCTTGGGTTTTCCTTGGCTGAGAAAACACAACCCAGTAATTGACTGGCGGGCCCGGGAGGTGGTTCACTGGGGTACGGCCTGTGAGGGTACTTGCCAGGGTACTTCCATCTCCACCATGCTGGTGATGGCTACACCGACTTCTTCGCTCAAGGACGTTAGGAGTGTGCCTGGGGGTGGGGGTGGCGTGCACGCCACGCTCCCGACTCCTGGTGCCTCTGGGCGGCGTCCTAGAAAGAGGGGCCGAGGAAGGGTTGTTGTGTCTACAGTGCGTCCCAAGGGAGGGAGTCCTGGGGTCCTGAGAGACGCGCCTGGTACTTGCCTGCCTAAGACTGTACCCTCTGTCTGTGCCCGCATGTGTGGCAATAAACATACAGGTCCAGACCTGAATGTGAATGAGTATGTGTGGGTGTTGTCCCAGCATGTCAGGTGGAGGTGTGCTACTGGTGCTCCGGGTTACGGGGTTGTAGTACCTTTTCGAATATCAGCCATTTGCCATCCTGTGCTGTACCGCCTTGACCTACCCCCAGGTTTTGCAACCCGTATTATCTTTCATATGTCGTCTCTCAGGGGATGTGGACTTCTTTCGGATGTGCCATAGTCGAGTCCGGAGGCCTCTCTTAAAAGCGGGGGTACTGTTACACGCTTAGATGGCGCTGACATTGTTGAATGCTGCTGTGTATGTGGTTTGTCTCTAAGAGCTGCATGGTTGATGGTTGTGAAGGTCCTTGCCTCCTGTGGTGTGCTCCAGAACTGCAGTCACTATTATATTCAATTGCTGGTTCAGGAGTTAGGCTGGCTTCACATTTGCGTATGGGAAGGCAGCGTTTTGCTGCGTTCCCATACGCAGTTAAACGCATGCGCACTGCGTTCCTATGTTTAACATAGGAACGCATGGTGCCTGCGTTTGCTGCGTTCGGGTGCGGATGCGGACGATATCTGCTGCTTCCGGTGTCCAGCATCCGCACCCGGGACGCAGCATGTTGGGTTTTTTTGTGCGTTTGGGGAGCTTGGACAATCAGCAAGCGTCCCCAAGCGTACAAAAAAAGCATTGTCTTCAATGGGTCCGCAGTGTCCTCTGCATGACACAGCAGGAGAACGCTGCGGACCCATTGAAAAATCTCCCGGTGGCCGCCGGTGATGTCACAGGAGCTCACCGACGGCCACCGGGAGATCAGCTGACCCTCTGCTGTCCTCCTTCTCCCCGCCGCCTGTAATCTCATAGCGATGTCGGCGGGGAGAACAGCTGATCTGAAAGCTGTTTGAATCTTCCCGCGCCGACATCTCCTCACAGTGTCGGCGCGGGAAGATTCAAACAGCTCTCAGATCAGCTGTTCTCCCCGCCGACAGTCCCGGAGCTTACCGGCGGCCGGGGGGCGGAGATCTCCGGCGCTGATCTCCGCCTCCGGCCCGCCCCCGGACAGCGCCGATTGGCTGCCGGGCTCCATAGTGATGTGTCCGCAGGCGGACATTATCCGCTGCGGACACATCAAAGTGTCCCTGCTTCTGACAGCGTTTGTGTCTGCATGCCATCAGCATGCAGACACAAACGCTAATGTGAAGCCAGCCTTAATGTGTGACTCACCTGGAATCCCCTCCCCCTGGTTTTAAATAGCCTTCCCTCTCCTCTGTCAGGTGCTGCTGATAGCTATGTGCTCTAGGTCTTGGTGTTGTGCTGTGCTGATGCTTAGCTGCTGGGCTAAAGTCTTTCCTTGGGAGAAGCTAAAACAAAGAGAGAAGGGAGCGCACATAGTGTCTTATCTATGATGATGATTCAATGCCCCCCGATTAGTGTGACTCACCTTTTTGGGTTGTGTGAGTCACAACAACATGCAAGGGCCTTGTTATCCTGGTTGCTGCAGACCCCTGGTGAGGGAAGAATCTGTTTGTGTAGAAAAAAGCCCAGGTTTAGATTCCGCGCAGACCACAAAGCAGGAAGGGTATGTCTGATGTCCGTCTATTGAGCAAACGCGTTTCGCAGCAGAACCTGCTGCTTCCTCAAGGAAAAAAGTTTTGCCCTGAAGAAGCAGCAGGTCCTGCTGTGAAACGCGCTGGCTCAATAAACGGACATCAAACATACCTTTCCTGCCTTGGGAGAAGCTGTGATTCTTGACCCGTGGGTGGAGGTAGGGGCCCTCAGCCTAGGGCTAATCAGGAGTTTTAGGGTACAGGGTGGCGGCTCGGAACTCCTCACCATCAGAGGTACCTCCAAGATCAGGGACCCCAGCATCAGGGTCGGATTAGGCTCTCCTGACCCCCTTTTGCCCAATTCACCTACCTGTTACCTGATTCCCTTACCTCCCAAGCGTGACAGCTATGTGCTGTATATAGTGGCCATCAAGTAGTTGTGCAGTAATATTACATTTTTAAAGATGTGTTGGTCTCAGTGTTCTGGCCAGCCAAAGTCATTGGCATCATGCGACCGGCAAAGGCGTATCACCTCCGTAGCAGGAGTCTTTACACCCAACCATGACCCCTTCTTTCATGTAGTGTGGTGTCTCGACCCACCGTAGCCGAGGCTGCACAGGGCAGGCGTTTGTCTTCCTCGAGTCACGGAACCGCGCCTGCAGCTGTGGGTACCGGTGTGGTCCAGATTCAAAAGTGTTGGCTGAACAGATTTAAAAGGTTGTTTCAAGTCGTGACGCCACCTGTGAGTGTTCCGGTGATGTCCACCGGCGCTGCTTGTGCCTCCGGGGGATGGAATGCAGCAAGATGGGACGCTCCCCACAGGATGAGCGGGAGTCCCGGAGCCAGGAGCTGCTCAAGATGTTGTGAGGCAGCTGCAGTTACCTTCCACTTGCGGAGACGGACAGTTCTAAGAAAGGCACGAACACTGATAGTCTCTGTAACGGGTATTTTACTGTATCCAGCAGGTGATACATGGTATACAGTTGACGGGTAACGGACCGGGTGGACTCAGCAATGACCAGTGTTTCTCAGAGCTCCGCGGTGTTCCTCCATTCTAAGCTAGTTTGTGTTGCCGCCTTGGGGTGCCAGATCGGGTACAAGGAGGCTGCTTCAATTTCCCTACCAGTGAATTCTGACCGGTGTTTGTGGGGAGCTTTGGGTCCTTTTAGTGGGTACTCCGCTGGCAAGACAACTCTGTGTGTGGCGGCGGTGGGGTGCTCCTGGAGAGCGGTCCCTCCACTCCTGGTTTGCATAGCAGTGCTGAACAACTGCTAGCTTCGGAACCAGTAATCCGGCTGTAGATGGGCACGGGTAGATGGTGACCCATATATGGTTGCCCAGAGTCCGGTTGTTGAGGCACCGGGGTAATGGCACCTAACCGGGGTGATGGCCAGGGGGCTGCACAGAACTGTGCATGCCCCCTCTCCTACATTGCTCCTTCTCCTTCTTCTTCTGCCTACTCACACTCTACCTCTACTCTCCGCCCACCAGGACCTTATTTGCCCTCTATGCTGATGTGCATGTAGGGTATGGAGCTCTGAGTTTTAACCGTGTCATTGCTTAGTCAGAGAATATTGCTGCTGCTGTCTCGGCTGCAATACACTCTTGTGACGCACTCGTTGTGGGGCGCCACAGTGGCAGGCGCAAGAGACGACTACCTTGCCACTTGGGTACCACCCCGGGTCATGTTACACTGGTCCCAAAGGAGATCTGACAGCCAATAGAGCAATATTCCCTGCGAAAACTCAAAAGAAGAATTATGATAATATCTGATGCCACTCTGGAGGACATGTTAAAGTATGTCATTGTAAAGTTAAATTCACATGTCTAGAAATCATCCAGGAACGGATCCAGCAGCAATCTGTTGTTAAAGTCTTGTTCCTGCGGCCCCATTGAAAGTCAATGGGGCCGAAAATAGATGCGGGTGCATCCAATTTTAGCTGGATTCACACGGATGCCAAAAAAACGGTAGTGTGAACCCAGCCTTAGGAATACAGATCCAATATTTCACCATCCATTTTTCCTTCATTTGTAAAGGATCTGTTTTTTTCTTACTGGTTCAGTTTCAAATGGATGATAAATGGCAATCAGTTACCAGATCCGTTTTCCAAAGACTCCAATGTTAAAGAAAAGAGATCTATTTAAAATCAGTTATTTAAAAACAGACAAAAATGTTGTGTCTGCTCAACATTGACAACGGACTGATGCTGAATACTGAATTACGGTACTGGACATGTGAGCTTGGTCTAATGCTGCATTGTTCCTGTAGTGGTGACTATAGGGATACGTCTTACCACTAACATTTCCCTAGTAAATTGCTGGAACATTTTTTTTGCTCTGTAAGTTCATGCGAAGTATGAAAAGATTCAGGGCTGCAGCTGTGTGAGGTGCCCTGGTAGCAGTTGTACCCAGCCCCGATGCCAGTGGTTGCATAAATAGTCTGGTTGGTGGAGGGAGACCTGGATTTCACACAAGACCTGGGCGCTTCAGGTTATACCTTTCACTATTCAGACAAGAACACTTCAGCAGAAAGAGGGTGTAATATGTGAATCTGTCATTAATGCTGCAGGCCTGGCCCCTGTGTATAGAAATTAGAGCCTACAGTTTATGCCATTCATGTTCTGGACTAGATAAATCTAATAATTGCATCTGCTGTAACCAGAAATAATTTCAGTCGTCATCTCAATTACTAAACCATGAGATATTGCAAATATCAATTTCTGGCAGATATTAGGATCCATTTGCTCTGTTTTGTGCAGGCAGCGAGGCACAGAAATTCATTTACAGCTCTTAGCATGAATTTTTCAATCAAGCCGAGGCTCTGGTTTTATGTAATATCACAAACCCAAAATGTGATGTGGGGATGATCGTGAATCCTAAGGACAAATACCGTTATGGAAGGGTTGGGGTGATTATAGTGATAAACAGACATCTATTGTAGTGGTCATTTTACATAGCAAAATCTGCTAGTTCATACTTGTGGATGTACATGCATGTGTCACTGGGTTCAGTGTTAATCCACTATTTTTTTATTATTATTTATTGGCCTTCAGATCGATCTAGCGACATGGTGACTTGATGGATGAACGCTCTGTAGGAAGATTGATCTGGTGTAGCCTAGATAAGTCCACCAAGGTCTTCTCTGCCATTATCTTGATAGCATCAAGTCATTGGGTTGCTGGTCTAATGGCGGGTTTACACGTCGCGATATCGCAGTACAATTTCAATGAAAAGTCACGTGATTCGATCGTTGGACCCGATATCGTTCCTGCGTTGTATGGTGTGAACGTCCAATACGATGCAGGAACGATGTCAATGCGATATCGGGGATTGAATGAGCGTGCTATTCAATGCCCCGATATTGAAGGGAGATTGGAGCAGATCGTGCTGTGTAAACGCCCAATTACGATGCGATTTGAAACGTCACCCATTCACTCCCATGTTAACTATGCGATCCTGGGTTGGGAGGCGGAGACATCGCACGGACGTTGTATTTCGATATCGCAGCATGTAAACAGTCAATGCGATGCGGGAGGAACGTGCACTAATTGCGCGCTCCGCGCCATTGAGTTGCGATATCGAAACGATATCGTGGCGTGTAAACCCACCATTAGTCTTTGCCTTGTTCCTTCTATACTTCCTACCATGTCACCAGTGATTGTTCTCTTCATTTGATGTGTCCAAAGTAGGCAAATCGTAGCTTGGTGATCCAGTTTTATAGACTCCCTAATCTCACGTTGAAAATAAGCCATTTTCTCTTAGCCTCGTGAGCTTTTCCATCACATGCATCATGCGGCATCATGAAACTGACAAACATCAGCGGGGTCCATCGGGAAACAATTGGATGCATAAATAGATAGCACTACGACTTCAGTTTTGCAACAACACAAATGTAAACAGTTTGTGCCTGACAATAGCGCAATCCTCGATGCATCAAGTCTATTAGCACTCACATATACAAACAATCACTAGTTCATATGTATATGAACTAGTGATTGTTGATTTACAGATAAATTATTGTTGGCAGTCCATCCCAGTTTACATGGGGCAATGTGCCGATTACAAGCAATGATGCCACCAAATAATGCAAAAAAAATTGGATGAAATAACAAAAGAACCCTTTATTTGATTGATTGGAAATGAAAGTGCACACAAACATTTGCACCATCATCTGCTCTTTTCACAGGGGATTTTACCAGTGCAATTTACATTAAAATAATTCTGTGAAAGTTTAATCTCCAAGGAAAATAAGCCACATTTACAGGCTATACGTGCAGGCTGTTGTGGGACTTAACAGTGGGTGATTCTCAATTGTATTGTTCCTAGAAATGTCTTCTAAAGGACCCGTCACACCTGCTAATCTGGCCTGCGATGTCGGAAGCAATTGTGGCGCCCCTGCGACCAGGAGGCCACAAAGGGAACTGCAGCCAGGCAGGTAGGACATTGTTGAACACCAACACCCTCACAGCCCACACAACCCACGTGTAAGAAGAGGTTAACATCCAGCCCTGAGATTAGAAACTCTATGAGATCGAGGGGTGGTGGATTCAGAAGAGTGGGTTGGGCACACCAGAAGGTCAGGTGACTGACAGTATATAGTGAGGGGGAGGAGTGAAGGAAGTAGTAGGCCGAAGTAGGCTGAACAGCAAAGACCAAGAGTAGGCCGAGGTAGGCTGAGCTGTAAAGACTGAAGGAGAATCACACGTCCTGCGAGTGCAAGGCTAGGAGCGCAGAATCCGTACTGAGCCAGTGTGAGCCAGAGGGGAGAGAAAGCCCGTCCGACGCTGATGCCACCAGGAGTGTGAGAGAACAGAGAGGGACGGTGTAACCCGTGCCCTAGACAGCAGCTAAAGCCACTGACTGCAGGCAGAGGAGTCCCTCCTATGATACTGGAAAGGAACAGAAAAGAGAGAGCCTGGTAGAGCCTCGTGCTGAGGACTGCTGGAGGCTGGGCTGAGTAGAGTGTCGGCTCTAGAGGGGACCGCAGTTTATCCGGGATCCCCAAATACCGACGGGGGACCACAGCTTCATGTTAGGATCCCTAACCCAAAGGACAGGCAGCTCAGTGACAACCAGGAGGGTCCACCAGGGGTCCGAGTCACCGCCATACTGTCCAGAGCACCACACACCACCCGTATAGACGGAGACCGTAGACAGCCCGGAAAGGACACTAAAGACTGTGTGAGGGGTCACAGAGAGAGAGAGGCCTGGCTGCAGAGAGCAAGAGGGAACCTGGAGAGGGAGAATGAGCCCGTGTACTGTAACTTGTAAGAACTGCAAATGACCTGTAAAGTAACAGAAAGAACTTGGAGTAAAGCTTTGGAAAACCCTGAATTGCCTCTCTTGTCTGCCTCTATCTGCACCCCATTCTCCCTCATACAGATCCAGCCTGTCAGCACCAGCCAGGAGGAGAGATTCCTGCCGCCTGCAAAGTAAGTGTCCTGGACGATTCTACAATTCTTAACTCTTACTGCCTCGGGGGATACAGTTCTTCCCACTGGAACTATAACATCTCCGCTGCCATTCCATCACCCCTGGAGGTTCTGCAGCAGCGGCGGCCCCATCACTGGCCGCACCAAGTGGGTGGCGTCACACGTGACATTTCCCCTGTAAATAATCCCTCATCCATTGTGTGGGCCCGGGACACGGACCGGACCAAGCCACCCGTGACTTCCCCAGCAGCAGACCCGGTCCGGTACCGAGTACCCCCGTCCCAGTGGGCTTCACACAATGCGCGGGTGCGCGCTCGCTTCCGACATCGCAGGCCAGCTGTCACACGGCAGGATGTTGCCGGTGACGCGGCGGCGATGTGGGCAGAGCCATCGCTCGCTGGGCTGGGATCACCCCAGCGAGCGATCCGCAGCAACGCTGCGGTATAGGCTGGATCGTCGCCAACATCGCTATCCAGCCTATTTGATAGTTGCTGATTGACAGGTTTACGTTCATGCTCGTAAACCTGTCAACCTGCGACCAGCGATAAATCGCAGTTGCGTCGCGCTGTTACACAGCACGACGCACTTGCGATATCGCTAGCAACGTCACTTTACGTCGATGTCGCTAGCAATATTGATGCGTGTGACGCCGGCTTTAGTGTTATAAATGATACAAGAGAAATACAGTGTTATAAATGTCAGATAAATCAATAGCATAAAATGAAAAAAGGTTGTAGGTGGCACTCACCAATGCGTAAAATCTTCTTTATTGTCTCAATTTATTAAAACATACAGTAGCAGATGGAAAGGTGGATGTGGGCAGCGTGCGGGACGCTGCCAGCATCTACCTTTACACCTCCTATGTTTTAATGAATTGAAATGTGGCGCCCATGCGGCCACAGAAGGTGATGCTTCTGGGACAGGTCGGCTAGTCACCCCACACCAACTCCCTATATATCCCCCCATCCCTAGACCTAGTACTCCATGTCAGGCAAGGGACAGAAGGGGGAGCTAGGTGGAGGGTGGAGTGCAGAGGAAAACCCAGGAAAGGGGTGGAGGAACAAGACTAAAACTCTAGGAACACTAAGTTGGGGGTACTAAGGCTGCTTTCACATCACGTTTTTGTTGGATCCGTGGCTGTCCGTTGTAAAACGGACAGCCACGGATCTTATTCGGCACCCATGTTATCCTATGGGGGTCGGATCGGATCAGATTTGGCCTAATTGCCATCCGATTTTGTGGGATCCAATTTGTGTCCGATTTTTTGCTGTGCCCAAAATCGGAGACTGCTCCGATTTTGCACACAGAAAAATATCGGATTCCACAAAATCGGATGGAAATAAGGCCAAATCCGAGCCGATCCTCGGTCTTTAACATGGAACCTATGAGCGCATGCTCAGTACACTAAAATTGCTCCTAACCATCTAATTTCATTTCTGCGATGTATAATATACATTGCAGAAGGGAAATTAAGTAAAAGAAAGAGTTAAAAATAAAAAATCTGTATGCTCACCTGTCTGCTATCCACCGCTGCCTCCAGCAAGGTCCGGGTGCTTACAGGACCTGCCATGATGTCACAACCTGGCAGCGTCATCGGGTTGTGACGTCACCGCAGGTCGTATAAGCACCCAGACATTGCTGGAGGCAGCGGTGGATCACGGACAGTTGAGCATACAGATTTTTTTTTATTTTTAACTCTTTCTTTTATAATAATAATAATAATAATAATAAAGCTTTATTTATATAGCGCCAACATATTCCGCAGCACTTTACAATGTAGGGTTAGAGTACAGAAAATATAATACAGTAAGTAATTACAGTAGAGAACAAATACAGTACAATAATTGGATACAAAACAATAGGCATAGAATCAATGTAAAAAGAAAATACAAAAATGAAGGTGACCCTGCTCAAAAGAGCTTACAATCTACGACGGGATAGGGGTTGCACAAGGTACAGGGGCTTATTGCACTGATGGTCCAGGCATCTTGAGGAAATGGGGCATAGAACTAAGCTTACATGGATGGTCATTGTACAATCTGTGTAGACCTTTTTGGTTTGGTGGAGTTTATAGAAGAGTAATATCCAGAGGGATAGCCCATTCACTGTCTACAGTACAAAGGACTTCTATTAGGGAGTATGATAGGCCACCTTAAAAAGATACGTTGCGGAAGTGAAAGTGCCCCGCTGTGCCTGGATCCGTGATAATCACGGACCCGGACACAGAATAGGTCAGCCCCTGCGGTGTCCTTTCCTGTCCGTGGGGTCCTACAAAAAGTAGGATCCCACGGACAGGAAAAAAAAACGTGATGTGAAAGCAGCCTAAATCAACACCAGGACAAACTTATGGACCAGATTTTGAGTTACAGATATATCTGCTCAAATCTCCAGAGCAGGTTCTGTGTGGTTACTTAGGGCATAAATCACATTGGCTGCATACTTTAGGATTCTCCAAAATTATTATCTAAAGCAAGAATAACTACCGTATATACTCGCGTATAAGCTGAGTTTTTCAGCCCAAAAATTGGGCTGAAAAGTCCCCCCCTCGGCTTATACGCGAGTCATACAGGCCCCCCTCATAGTTTGGCGCACCCACCTCACAGGATGGCCCCCCCCGCATGCAGCGCTGCGCACATACATTACCAGGATATCAGCTATCACCCTCCGGTGGCGGATCGAGGCTCCTAGGCTCCGGGCTCCATCTTCCTCTGTGTCTTCCTGCTTGTCACGTGACCGGCCGGCATCGCGATGACTTCATCGCGATGAGCCCCGGCCACAAAGCAGGAAGACACAGAGGAAGATGGAACCCGGAGCCCAGGAGCCGCGATCCGCCACCGGAGGGTGACAGCTAATATCCTGGTAATGTATGTGCGCAGCGCTGCATGCGGGGGGGGGGGCATCCTGTGAGGTGGGGGCGCCAAACTATGAGGGGAGCCTGTGTAATGGCACACTGCTGGGGCAGTATACTGTGCAGGGGACCTGTATACCACTCTGCTGGGGCTGTATACTGTGCTGGGGCCCTGTATATACCACCACTGCTGGGGCCCTGTAATACCACCACTGCTGAGGCCCTGTATATACCACCACTGCTGGGCCCTGTATATATACACCACTGCTGGGTGCCCTGGTATATACCACCACTGCTGGGGCCCTGTATATACCACCACTGCTGGGGCCCTGTATAACTATACTACCACTGCTGGGGCCCTGTATATACTACCACTGCTGGGGCCCTGTATATACTACCACTGCTGGGCCCTGTATATACTACCACTGCTGGGCCCTGTATATACTACCACTTCTGGGGCCCTGTATTATACCACTGCTGGGGCCCTGTATATACCACTGCTGGGGCCCTGTATATACCACTGGGGGCCTGTTACATGCTGCTTATACTACCACTGGGGAGGCTCTGTATATACCACTGGGAGGGCCTGTATACCACCACTGCTGGGGGCTGTATACCTGTGCTGGGGTCCACCCTCGGCTTATACACAAGTCAATAGGTTTTCCCAGGTTTTGGGGGCAAAAGTAGGGGGGTCGGCTTATACACGGGTCGGCTTATACACGAGTATATACGGTACTTATATTGATCTCACTAAATTCAGGGTTCTTTTGTGCCACCAAAACAGGTCTGAGCTATTATAGGTTATTTGGATTATACACCGGAGCTAGCATATAATGTTGAGTTACTGCTTTGAGCCTTGGGTCACACCGCGTGTATTTCACCCACTAAGTAAATATAATAGTTTATACGTTATTGGTTTAGCGCTAACTCTGATTATGGCTTGAAGCAAGAAATATATGCAGAATTCTATGGTTGACCCATTCCCCTTTTCCTCACTCATACTTTCCAACAGTAAACCTTGCCTTGAACATAACACTGTCTCTGCTAGCATGTCTTATTCCTATAATGCATCTTGAGGCCATCCCTTTCCCAGGTAAGCGGCATACAAACATAGGGCCATGCACATGAATTAATTGAAAACATGATGCATTAGACCAAACCAACTCCTATTGCTCTATGGTCCAATTCTGATGCTTTTATTCCCTTTTTTTGTGGTGAGAAAAGATCAGCATGGACATTGTTGGCTATGCAAAAAGCTACGAATCAATGTGTGTTCCGATACCTTTCTGTTATACCACATCACTTTTTTTTATTTAGAGTAACGCTAGGTCAGGTGGTACTTGTAGCACAACAATCAAGTATAAACATTTGGAATGTCAGAGAAGGGGTGGCATTTGCACCAAAATGAAAAATGGAAACAGATGTATGAGCAGGATTGCAAAGTGCTTACTGCACGCTGAAGCAGCAACTGGGCCTATTAATACCCTAAGCAGGCCTGAACTGTATCGCCCTCAAGAAGCATCTCCTGAGTTCAAACTTTGTGACAAGATATCAGATGACACCAACCAAGACCTGGAGCCCAGACTACATGATCAAGCGGAGAAGACTAGATGTCACTGATCAAATCCTGGAGCCCAATCTATGTGATCAAGCCGAGAAGACCAGATGTCACCGGTCAAGACTTGGAGCCCAGACTAGCTAGTCAAGCTAAGAAGACCAGATATCGCCAGTCAAGACATGGAGCCTAGACTACATGGTCAAGCTGAAAAGACCAGACTTCACCAGTCAAAACCCCCAGTTCCAGACTGCATAGTCAAATACTAAAGAGAGAAGCCCATCTCCTGTAGACGACCTCAGTTAGCCAGGCCGTCGCTCCCTGTTTAGCCGTGTGTGGTATGCAGAAACGTGAATTAATATAGTTAATTGAACTTTATTCCTTGTGTGTTATTCTTAAGTCACTTTAGTAAACTAAAGTTGAACCATTTACCAGAACTAACAGTGACTGACTCCGTATAGTTAGTGACACATAACAGACATTAGGACTCTGATTACGTTATAGTGAAGGCAAATATAGCTTTGTTATCTTTATTAGAAGTAATTCAGTAAATAGGTATTTCTGCATATTTCCTATTCACTTTGAGTACCCTGTAACCTGTTGCATTGATTCTATCTTGATTCACATTGTGCCATATACCTATTTGTGTAATAAATTATATTTGTGCATCTGCCAGACCTTTACTTCATGCACATAGAATTTTTTGAGGAGAAGAAACTAAAGGTACCGTCACACGCCTCCATATCACTGGCGAGATGGCTGGCAATTCCCGAATTCGGCGATGTGGAAACCACATCGCATGTGCGAAATGGCGTGTGACTGGATGATTCTACGGCAAGAAATTGCTGGTGGAGCGTCGCCTGATTGCCCTGCACTGCAGTGAAATCAGACGATATCCACCAGACGATATCAGCGCATCGTGGCGTGTGACAGGGCGATAGCAACGTACACAGCGATCCTGAAATCAATCCCGTAGGCGTGCTTGGATGGTGTTTTTATGCGCAGCATCTGCGTCGATTGGTGGGCGATACTGCGTTCTGAAATTGGCAGGCCATGTCCCAGGCGCCTTATTTGATGACCTCTGTGTTCACGCAAGGCTCACCAATGGGAACGCAGTTCTGTCCTCCAATTGCAGTGATAGAGGCATGGTGAAACACACTCTAGCACGCCCCTATCGAAACAGTATGGCCACATCGCAGCTACGATTGTGCCGTGTGATGCGGCGATGTGTGAAGGGAAGGGTCTCCTGCAGGCGATTTCTGGAAAGCAGGATTGCCGAAGATCACACGTAAGATTGCTACGTGTGACAGCTCCACAGCGATGTGAAAAAAGTGCCCGAAACATGCGCACTCACGTCAAATCGCCGGCGATATGGAAGCCATATTGCGGCGTGTGACGGTATCTTAAGTGTATATTCTCCAAATCCTCAAAAATGCAAAACTTATCAAAAATTCAGGTCCTAATTAATCAACGCTGGAGTTTTTCACACTGGTTTTGATGAGTAGGCGTGCTGGAATCATTAATGATTCTGGCACATGTGAAAAGTGGCATGCGCCTCCCCGTCCACCTCACTACGAATCTTACTACAGTTGGAATTGGTCATAAATGGCATGAGAATGCCAAAAGTCATTGCCCCCAAATGTTGTGACTTTTCAATTATGGATAAAAAAATTTGATCAATCAGGCCCCTGGAGTTTCTGCTTAGTTTCTGCAAAAATTCTCTCTGTGTACACATACTCTCTGTGTACACTACCACATACCAGGATTTAGAAAAAAATGCTGAATAAAAACGTACCATGTTTGCAACATGTAAACCCATTGATGGCATGGCAGATCAGTGTTAAGTAAATAAAATGCCCGTGTGATAATCTGATAGATGAGAATATTTTGACCTTTTATGTAGTGATAATATCTGAGGCTTGATAAAGGAATGAACGACTGAGTAGACACATTTTTTGCTCCTTTCCATTTGAATTCTCTTTGTAGATTACGGAGTTTACATGCACATAATCGATGTAATCCTGTAGTGTCAGGAGAAAGATAAGAACTTCAAACAAAATCTTGGTGGCTGAGAAATTACATTATTTCATCCATGAGTGTAGGAAATTAATTTGCCCCTGGCTTTTTTATTGCACCAAGAGTTTTTACAATGAATTGCCATTTACAAACTATCAAAACCCTTTTTATGGCATGAATTTTTAAAATCCGGAACAGAAGCGCCATCAAATCTTCAAAATGTTTACAGTTATTGATATTTTTCATTTATATATTTTCTTTAAGTTGTGAAAAGCATGTATCTGAATTATAGTGTCCCCTCAAAGAGGCCAATTGCCGTTTGTTTACTGGCCGCACCGCCATGGTTACTGAATGATCGGTAATACGACTGTGCCCATAGACAAGAGGTCACCAACCTGTAGCTTGGGAGCCATATGTAGCTCGCAGACCCGTGGTCTGTGGCTCGCAACTGTCATCCAGGTTGGTGTATAAGGTCTAGCAAACAGGTATGAAGAGCAGGTCTCCAGATTGTGACTTTTGTGAGTAGCTCCACATAGTAGAGCGAATCTTAGTGGGCGTAAGGTAGGAACCCCTGGATTTTGGTATACTGCCTTAGTATGATTTCTATGGAAAAGATTTCGGCTGTCATTATACTGGTAATGGGGGCTCTGGGTGCTATACAGTCATGGCCAAAAGTTTTGAGACTGACACCAAAATTATATTTTCACATGATCTGCTGCCCTCTGGTTTTTATTTGTGTTTGTCTGATGTTTATATCACATACAGAAATATAATTGCAATCATATTATGAGTACCAAAAGGTTATATTGACAGTTAGAATGAGTTAATGCAGCAAGTCAATATTTGCAGTGTTGACCCTTCTTCTTCAGGACCTCTGCAATTCTCCCTGGCTGCTCTCAATCAACTTCTGGACCAAATCCTGACTGATAGCAGTCCATTCTTGCATAATCAATGCTTGCATTTTGGCAGAATTTGTTGGTTTTTGTTTGTCCACCCTTCTCTTGATGATTGACCACAAGTTCTCAATGGGATTAAGATCTGGGGAGTTTCCAGGCCATGGACCCAAAATCTCTGTTTTGTTCCCTGAGCCATTTAGTTATCACCTTTGCTTTTATGGCAAGGTGCTCCATCATGCTGGAAAAGGCATTGTTAGGCGCCAAACTGCTCTTGGACGGTTGGGAGAAGTTGCTCTTGGAGGACATTCTAGTACCATTCTTTATTCATGGCTGTGTATTTAGGCAAGACTGTGAGTGAGCCGATTCCCTTGGCTGAGAAGCAACCCCACACATGAATGGTTTCAGGATGCTTTACAGTTGGCATGAGACAAGACTGGTGGTAGCGCTCACCTCTTCTTCTCGAATAAGCTGTTTTCCAGATGTCCCAAACAATTGAAAAAGGGATTCATCAGAGAAAATGACTTTACCCCAGTCCTCAGCAGTCCACTCCACTGTACCTTTTGCAGAATATCAGTCGGTCCCTGATGTTTTTTCTGGAGAGAAGTGGCTTCTTTGCTGCCCTCCTTGAAACCAGGCCTTGCTCAAAGAGTCTCCGCCTCACAGTGTGTGCAGAAGCACTCACACCAGCCTGCTGCCATTCCTGAGCAAGCTCGGCACTGCTGGTAGTCCGATCCCGCAGCTGAAACAGTTTTAAGATACGGTCCTGGTGCTTGCTGGTCTTTCTTGGGCGCCCTGGAGCCTTTTTGACAACAATGGAAGCTCTCTCCTTGAAGTTCTTGATGATGCGATATTCTTCCCTGTTAGGCCATTTTTGTGCAGTGCAATGATGGCTGCACGTGTTTCTTTAGAGATAACCATGATTAGTTAACTGAAGAGAAACAATGATACCAAGCACCAGCCTCCTTTTAAAGTGTCCAGTGGTGTCATTCTTACTTAATCATGACTGATTGATCGCCAGCCCTGTCCTCATCAACACCCACACCTGTGTTAATGGAACAATCACTAAAACGATGTTAGCTGCTCCTTTTAAGGCAGGACTGCAATGATGTTGAAATGTGTTTTGGGGGTTAAAGTTAATTTTCTAGGCAAATATTGACTTTGCAAGTAATTGCTGTTAAGCTGATCATCTTTATGACATTCTGGAGTATATGCAAATTGCCATTAGAAAAACTGAAGCAGTAGACTTTGTAAAAATTAATATTTGTATCATTCTCAAAACTTTTGGCCATGACTGTACTGTGAGGGAGCGAAAGTTCGATGTGACTCGCCACCCTCTTTTAGAGCTGAATGAGGCTCTTAAGCTCACAAAGGTTGGGGACCTCTGTCATACACTGTTTATTTCCTGATAAAGAATCAGTGACATAATTCAAAATGCGTCAAATAAATCACCATTTATTTTATCATCATCTCTGGATCCATATAATTTGGCAGCAGCCTGGATTTAAACCACATTTTTCCTGATTCCCTTGTGTGGCGCCCCTGCCTTCCAGTCGCCACTATTAGTTTGCGGCAACATGGATCGGCAAGTCCAGTACCCACAAACGCACCCAACACACCTCGGTCCCAGAGCGAGCAGGTGAATCCAGGTAGTGGGACGGCTCAGGTGGGGTGGGCATCCGCATGTTATAAGGATCATGTTTCCCACCTGTGAGGGTATTACCCCCTTACCCTTGCTTCTGTTATAATCAGCTCCATGAGCATTTTTAAGTGCGTGGACTTAAAAATTAACATTTATCCCCTTATTGAAATGCCAAGTTGTGCCCACTGATGGCAAACCACGCCTACCACCTAAGCCGTTCATGCCCTATAATTAACAGCCGCTTAATCTGCAAGTTTGCCAAAAAAAATCTTGGTATAAATGTTCATTCAGATGAGAGAAAGAAAATGATTTCAGGACATTTCAGTAACCATGCGTGGTTTCACACTGCAGTTTTTCCTGATCAGGTTCCATCAGGTTTGGGTGCCAAAAACCAGGAGAGGAACTTGCAGAGAAAAACTATAATTGAAAGATTGACACCTGTTCTGAGTTTGTAGACACTCTTGGTTTTGCCACACAAACCTGATTGAAGCTGATCAGGGAAAACACTGCAGTGTGAAACCAGCTAAGGCTGGCTTCACACCACGGCAAGATTCGATCCAGGGCTGTCAGGGATGAACCTGACAGCCCCGAACCGGATGAGCACACAGAACCGGAGGGCAAATATGCAATCCGGTCTGGTGTGCAGCCAGACGCAGCAGCCGCTGATGATGATTTAGGACCATGGGGAGCTAGCTACGGTCCTGAAATAACAGCGGCGTGCAGCCGCAGGTGTCCGGTTCCCTGATCCTCCCAGACCGGGAGGATCCGATTTGGGCAGATTTTTCTACCCGGACACAAAAATGGTGCATGCTCCGATTTTGTGTCCGGGAGAAAAATCTGATTCCTTCCGGATTCTCCCAGACATCCAAAAACTGGATGGCAAAATACATTCATCCAGCGTATGCCCTATATATATAACCCTATGTATAGGGTTACTATGGGGCCGGAATCGGATCCGGGGGTGTCCAGTTCACACCAGACAGCCCAGGATCCAAAAAACCATGGTGTGAAGCCAGCCTCAAAAAGCACAAAATCCACACTGTGTGAACACCCCTGCAGGTAAATGGGTAAGAAAATATTGGAAAAAAAATGTTGGAATAATTGACATGCTGCAGATTTCTGCATCAGATTCTGTAGCAGAAAAAGCAACGTGTGCAGAACACTACAGAATTCTCATAGACTTTGCTAGCTTCAGGAAATACATGCAGATTTTGTCAAATCTGCACTTTTTCTGCAGCTAAAAAACACATAAAAAACGCACCGTGTGCACATAGCCTTACTGTACGTTCACACATTGCGCTTTTTGTTGCTTTTTGCACCCACACAAACAAGCCCCGTAAGAAAACACGGTGCATTCACACACCGCGTTTTTTGACCGGCTCACTTCTCCCCCTAAAGCGCAGGGGAGAAGTGATGTCACACAGGGGAGGAAGAGTACTAGTGGATCGGGGCAGTCTTAATTGATGAATGCGCATGCGCAACATGCACGCGCGGGACGCGTGCACTCGCCGCCGCGCGAGCTCGCGCGCACCTGGCGCATGCGCAGTAGATACGGCTGCTCCTGGCAATTCAAGTTCACGCGGTGCCGACACTGCGCGCCGCCAACCTTCTTCTCCCGCGCGTTTTGGCACCTTGCCAAGACATCACTGCTCCCGGTATTAACCCTTTGCTCTCCGGTATTAACCCTTTATGGGGGGGGCTTCTAACCCTTTGCTCCCGGTTTAACCCTTTAGGGGGGGGGGGCTTGTAACACTGCTCCCCGGTATTAACCCTTTAGGGGGGGCTTCCCGGTATTAACCCTTTAGGGGGGGGGGCTTGTAGCACTGCTCCCCGGTATTAACCCTTTATGGGGGGGCTTCTAACCCTTTGCTCCCGGTTTAACCCTTTAGGGGGGGGGCTTGTAACACTGCTCCCCGGTATTAACCCTTTAGGGGGGGGCTTGTAACACTGCTCCCCGGTATTAACCCTTTAGGGGGGGGCTTGTAACACTGCTCCCCGGTATTAACCCTTTATGGGGGGGGGCTTGTAACACTGCTCCCCGGTATTAACCCTTTATGGGGGGGCTTCTAACACTGCTCCCCGGTATTAACCCTTTATGGGGGGGCTTCTAACACTGCTCCCCGATATTAACCCTTTATGGGGGGGCTTCTAACACTGCTCCCCGGTATTAACCCTTTATGGGGGGGCTTCTAACACTGCTCCCCGGTATTAACCCTTTAGGGGGGGTTCTAACACTGCTCCCCGGTATTAACCCTTTATGGGGGGGTCCGTGTATGGATGGATAGGGGGTCCCTTATGGCGGGGGCCCGGGTATGGATGGATAGGGGGTCCCTTATGGCGGGGGTCCGTGTATGGATGGATAGGGGGTCCCTTATGGCGGGGGCCCGTGTATGGATGGATAGGGGGTCCCTTATGGCGGGGGTCCGTGTATGGATGGATAGGGGGTCCCTTATGGCGGGGGCCCGGGTATGGATGGATAGGGGTCCATTACTGCGGAGGGGGCTGTGTACGGATAGATAGGGGGGTCCCTTACTGTGGGGGGCCTGTGTACGGATAGATAGAGGGGTCTGTGTATGGATAGTTAGGAGGGTCCCTTATGGCGGGGGCCCGTGTATGGATGGATAGGGGGTCCCTTATGGCGGGGGTCCGTGTATGGATGGATAGGGGGTCCCTTATGGCGGGGGCCCGTGTATGGATGGATAGGGGGTCCCTTATGGCGGGGGTCCGTGTATGGATGGATAGGGGGTCCCTTATGGCGGGGGCCCGGGTATGGATGGATAGGGGTCCATTACTGCGGAGGGGGCTGTGTACGGATAGATAGGGGGGTCCCTTACTGTGGGGGGCCTGTGTACGGATAGATAGAGGGGTCTGTGTATGGATAGTTAGGAGGGTCCCTTATGGCGGGGGCCCGTGTATGGATGGATAGGGGGTCCCTTACTGTTTTGGGGGGCTGTGTACGGATAGATGGGGGTGCCTTACTGTGGGGGGGCTGTTTATGGATAGATAGGGGGTCCCTAGAAAGTCGCACGTTGTTGCTGCGGATTTTCTGTACGGAAAGATGGATTAATACCGGGAGCAGTGTTAGAAGCCCCCCCCCTAAAGGGTTAATACCGGGGAGCAGTGTTACAAGCCCCCCCCCCTAAAGGGTTAATACCGGGAGCAAAGGGTCAATACCGGGAGCAGTGATGTAAGTCTTAGCAAGGCGCCAAAACAAGAAGGCGGGAGGAGGTTGGCGGCGCGCAGTGTCGGCACCGCGTGAAATTAAATTGACAGCAGCCGTATCTACTGCGCATGCGCCAGGTGCGCGCGAGCTCGCGCGGCGGCGAGTGCACGTGTCCCGCGCGTGCATGTTGCGCATGCGCATTGATCAATTAAGTCTGCCCCGATCCCCTAGTTTAATGTGCCCGAAATGTACTAGGGGATCGGGGCAGTCTCAATTGATACATGCGCATGCGTAACATGCACGCGCGGGACTCGCGTGCACTCGCTGCCGCGCGAGCTCGCGCGCACCTGGCGCATGCGCAGTAGATACGGCTGCTGTCAAATCACGAGCGGATCCCTGCAGTCGAATCCTTCTGCGCATGCGCGCGGCAGTTGCGCGCTCGGCTCTAGTGCAAAACACTGGCGCGCTTAAGGCTTCTGCATGGTATTAATCCTTTAGGTTCTTTTTTATTAGGACTGGGTCTTACTAGGGGGGGGCGGGCTGTGTATGGATAGTTGGGGGTCTTACTGGGGGGGGGCGGGCTGTGTATGGATAGTTGGGGGTCTTACTAGGGGGGGGCTGTGTATGGATAGATGGGGGGGGCTTACTACACTGGATGTGTGCGTACGTGGATGTGCGTGCGTGGATGTGCATGCGTGTGTGGATGTCAGCGTGCGTGGATGTGCTTGCGTTGATGTGTGCGTGGATGTGCGTGCAAAGATGTGTGCGTACGTGGATGTGTGCGTGGATGTCAGCATGCGTGCGTGGATGTCAGCGTGCGTGCGTGGATGTGTGCGTTCGTGGATGTCACCATGCTTGGATGTGCGTGCGTGGATGTCAGCGTGCGTGCGTGCTTGAACGTGTGCGTGCTTGGATGTCCGTGCGTGGTTGTGTGCGTGCGTGGATGATGGGTGCAACAAGGGATCAAGTGTCCTCTTGTTATAGTCTCTGGAATCATAGTCATGGTGCACTGTATGACAGATCATTGTCATACAGTGCACCACAACTCTGACCCCCGAGACTAGGAAGAGGACACTTGATCCCTTGCTGTAGTCTCTGGATTGAGCAGAGGCGATCGAGCATCGTGGGACCTTCGTTGTGGACTACGTCGGAGGCGATCGAGCGTCGTGGGACCTTCGTTGTGGACTACGTCGGAGGCGATCGAGCGTCGTGGGACCTTCGTTGTGGACTACGTCGGAGGCGATCGAGCGTCGTGGGACCTTCGTTGTGGACTACGTCGGATCTTTATAATTAAGATGGAGTCTGAATTTTGTTTGTGTTTTTTTTTTCAAATAAAAAGATTTTTCTATGCGTGTATTTTCTGACTATTTACCAGAGATTCCTAATGGCGGGTCTAACATTGGCCCTATATTATGAATCTCGGGCTTAGTGCCAGCTGCCAATAAAAAGCTGGCATCAACCCCTTTATTACCCAGTTTGCCACCGGCACCAGGGCAACTGGAAGAGCATGGGTACAGCGCCAGAAAATGGTGCTTCAATGAATGCGCCATTTTCTGGGGCGGCTGCGGGCTGCAATTCGCAGCATGGGGGGCCCAGAACGCTTGGGCCTTTCCATGCTGAGGTTTCCAGCCCCCAGCTGCCTAGTTGTACCTGGCTGGGCCAAAAATATGGCGGAGCCCTATGTCATTTTTTTTTCAAGAATTAGTTCTAGAAATTAAAAAAAATGGGCTTCGCTGTATTTTTGGTTGCAGCCAGGTACGAGGCAGCTGGGGGTTACTGGCAGTCTGTAGCTGCCAAGTTGTACCTGGCTGAACCAAAAATATGGCGGAGCCCCGCGTCATTTTTTTTTTATAGAATTAGTTCTAGAAATAAAAAAAGGCCTTTGCTGTATTTTTTGTAGCCAGCCAGGTACAACTTGGCAGCTGGCGGACTTGAATCCACAGCGTGGAGAGACCCAAATGTTGTGGGCCCCCCACGTTGCAAATTTCAACCCACAGCCACCCAAGAAAATAGCGCATTCGTTAGAGGCGGCATTTTCTGGTGCTGTACCCCAACTCTTCCAGTTGCCCTTGTGCACACGGGTTCTCCATACACGACATGGTGTCCGCTAACAATTTCAATGGAAAATTAGATCCAATTGTTAGCGGAAACCATGTCGGGTATGGAGAGCCCCTCCCTGTGTGCCTGAACATTGAAATTGTTAGCGGACACCATGTCGTGTATGGAGAACCCGTGTGCACAAGGGCAACTGGAAGAGTTAGGGTACAGCACCAGAAAATGCCGCCTCTAACGAATGCGCTATTTTCTTGGGTGGCTGTGGGTTGAAATTTGCAACGTGGGGGGCCCACAACATTTGGGTCTCTCCACGCTGAGGATTCAAGTCCGCCAGCTGCCAAGTTGTACCTGGCTGGCTACAAAAAATACAGCAAAAGCCTTTTTTTAGTTCTAGAACTAATTCTATAAAAAAAAATGACGTGGGGCTCCGCCATATTTTTGGTTCAGCCAGGTACAACTTGGCAGCTACAGACTGCCAGTAACCCCCAGCTGCCTCGTACCTGGCTGCAACCAAAAATACAGCGAAGCCCATTTTTTTTAATTTCTAGAACTAATTCTTGAAAAAAAAATGACATAGGGCTCCGCCATATTTTTGGCCCAGCCAGGTACAACTAGGCAGCTGGGGGCTGGAAACCTCAGCATGGAAAGGCCCAAGTGTTCTGGGCCCCCCATGCTGCGAATTGCAGCCCGCAGCCGCCCCAGAAAATGGCGCATTCATTGAAGCGCCATTTTCTGGCGCTGTACCCATGCTCTTCCAGTTGCCCTGGTGCCGGTGGCAAACTGGGTAATAAAGGGGTTAATGCCAGCTTTTTATTGGCAGCTGGCACTAAGCCCGAGATTCATAATATAGGGCCAATGTTAGACCCGCCATTAGGAATCTCTGGTAAATAGTCAGAAAATACACGCATAGAAAAATCTTTTTATTTGAAAAAAAAACACAAACAAAATTCAGACTCCATCTTAATTATAAAGATCCGACGTAGTCCACAACGAAGGTCCCACGACACTCGATCGCCTCCGACGTAGTCCACAACGAAGGTCCCACGACGCTCGATCGCCTCCGACGTAGTCCACAACGAAGGTCCCACGACGCTCGATCGCCTCCGACGTAGTCCACAACGAAGGTCCCACGACGCTCGATCGCCTCCGACGTAGTCCACAACGAAGGTCCCACGATGCTCGATCGCCTCTGCTCAATCCAGAGACTACAGCAAGGGATCAAGTGTCCTCTTCCTAGTCTCGGGGGTCAGAGTTGTGGTGCACTGTATGACAATGATCTGTCATACAGTGCACCATGACTATGATTCCAGAGACTATAACAAGAGGACACTTGATCCCTTGTTGCACCCATCATCCACGCACGCACACAACCACGCACGGACATCCACGCACGCACACGTTCAAGCACGCACGCACGCTGACATCCACGCACGCACATCCAAGCATGGTGACATCCACGAACGCACACATCCACGCACACACGCTGACATCCACACACGCATGCTGACATCCACGCACGCATGCTGACATCCACGCACACATCCACGTAAGCACACATCTTTGCACGCACATCCACGCACACATCAACGCAAGCACATCCACGCACGCTGACATCCACACACGCATGCACATCCACGCACGCACATCCACGTACGCACACATCCAGTGTAGTAAGCCCCCCCATCTATCCATACACAGCCCCCCCTAGTAAGACCCCCAACTATCCATACACAGCCCGCCCCCCCCCAGTAAGACCCCCAACTATCCATACACAGCCCGCCCCCCCCTAGTAAGACCCAGTCCTAATAAAAAAGAACCTAAAGGATTAATACCATGCAGAAGCCTTAAGCGCGCCAGTGTTTTGCACTAGAGCCGAGCGCGCGCGACTGCCGCGCGCATGCGCAGAAGAAGGATTCGACTGCAGGGATCCGCTCGTGATTTGACAGCAGCCGTATCTACTGTGCATGCGCCAGGTGCGCGCGAGCTCGCGCGGCAGCGAGTGCACGCGAGTCCCGCGCGTGCATGTTACGCATGCGCATGTATCAATTGAGACTGCCCCGATCCCCTAGTACATTTCGGGCACATTAAACTAGGGGATCGGGGCAGACTTAATTGATCAATGCGCATGCGCAACATGCACGCGCGGGACACGTGCACTCGCCGCCGCGCGAGCTCGCGCGCACCTGGCGCATGCGCAGTAGATACGGCTGCTGTCAATTCAATTTCACGCGGTGCCGACACTGCGCGCCGCCAACCTCCTCCCGCCTTCTCGTTTTGGCGCCTTGCTAAGACTTACATCACTGCTCCCGGTATTAACCCTTTGCTCCCGGTATTAACCCTTTAGGGGGGGGGCTTGTAACACTGCTCCCCGGTATTAACCCTTTAGGGGGGGGGCTTCTAACACTGCTCCCGGTATTAATCCATCTTTCCGTACAGAAAATCCGCAGCAACAACGTGCGACTTTCTAGGGACCCCCTATCTATCCATAAACAGCCCCCCCACAGTAAGGCACCCCCATCTATCCGTACACAGCCCCCCAAAACAGTAAGGGACCCCCTATCCATCCATACACGGGCCCCCGCCATAAGGGACCCTCCTAACTATCCATACACAGACCCCTCTATCTATCCGTACACAGGCCCCCCACAGTAAGGGACCCCCCTATCTATCCGTACACAGCCCCCTCCGCAGTAATGGACCCCTATCCATCCATACCCGGGCCCCCGCCATAAGGGACCCCCTATCCATCCATACACGGACCCCCGCCATAAGGGACCCCCTATCCATCCATACACGGGCCCCCGCCATAAGGGACCCCCTATCCATCCATACACGGACCCCCGCCATAAGGGACCCCCTATCCATCCATACACGGGCCCCCGCCATAAGGGACCCTCCTAACTATCCATACACAGACCCCTCTATCTATCCGTACACAGGCCCCCCACAGTAAGGGACCCCCCTATCTATCCGTACACAGCCCCCTCCGCAGTAATGGACCCCTATCCATCCATACCCAGGCCCCCGCCATAAGGGACCCCCTATCCATCCATACACGGACCCCCGCCATAAGGGACCCCCTATCCATCCATACACGGGCCCCCGCCATAAGGGACCCCCTATCCATCCATACACGGACCCCCGCCATAAGGGACCCCCTATCCATCCATACCCGGGCCCCCGCCATAAGGGACCCCTTATCCATCCATACATGGACCCCCCCCATAAAGGGTTAATACCGGGGAGCAGTGTTAGAACCCCCCCCTAAAGGGTTAATACCGGGGAGCAGTGTTAGAAGCCCCCCCATAAAGGGTTAATACCGGGGAGCAGTGTTAGAAGCCCCCCATAAAGGGTTAATACCGGGGAGCAGTGTTACAAGCCCCCCCATAAAGGGTTAATACCGGGGAGCAGTGTTACAAGCCCCCCCATAAAGGGTTAATACCGGGGAGCAGTGTTACAAGCCCCCCCCTAAAGGGTTAATACCGGGGAGCAGTGTTACAAGCCCCCCCTAAAGGGTTAATACCGGGGAGCAGTGTTACAAGCCCCCCCCCCTAAAGGGTTAAACCGGGAGCAAAGGGTTAGAAGCCCCCCCATAAAGGGTTAATACCGGGGAGCAGTGTTACAAGCCCCCCCCCCTAAAGGGTTAATACCGGGAAGCCCCCCCTAAAGGGTTAATACCGGGGAGCAGTGTTACAAGCCCCCCCCCCCTAAAGGGTTAAACCGGGAGCAAAGGGTTAGAAGCCCCCCCCATAAAGGGTTAATACCGGAGAGCAAAGGGTTAATACCGGGAGCAGTGATGTCTTGGCAAGGCGCCAAAACGCGCGGGAGAAGAAGGTTGGCGGCGCGCAGTGTCGGCACCGCGTGAACTTGAATTGCCAGGAGCAGCCGTATCTACTGCGCATGCGCCAGGTGCGCGCGAGCTCGCGCGGCGGCGAGTGCACGCGTCCCGAGCGTGCATGTTGCGCATGCGCATTCATCAATTAAGACTGCCCCGATCCACTAGTGGAAGAGTCCTCCGCAGGTACTGGCCTTCCAGGACCTGTCAAGATCGCTGATTGGCCGCTTGCAGTCATGTGATATGCCCGTCATAGCACGTCACATATCACATGACCGCGAGCGGCCAAACAGCAATCACAGGCCGTGGAAGGACAGTAGATGTGGAGGATCTCTCGGCTCCTGGTAGCCGGAACACCGGAGAGGTAAGTATTCAATCTTTGTTATTTTTAACACATTTGGATTAGTTTAATTTGGGTTTCGCAGTGTATATTAATACACTGTGAAACCCAAAAGGGGCTGTCACAGATGTCACAAGGGGGAGGAGGAACTCCCCTGTGTGACATCAGCGCCGGCGTATTCCCGCTGTAATTGCTCATTGTCTGAACGGGCGATACGTAATTCCACGGGGAATAATGGGATCCTGTGGGAGAAAGTGCGGGTGCAGGTGCGTAAGTAATTGACATGGTCATTCTTTTTACACCTTTGCTTTCTCCCATAAAAGCGCAGTGTATATTTACGCATTGTCTGAATGGCAAAAGTGAATTTCACATTCACTTTGCCGGCAGACGCAGACGCACTTGCACTTTTTTGAAAAGCGCGCGCAAAAAAGCGCAGTGTGTGAACGTAGCCTTACTGAAATTTGTAGATAGCATTCACACTCCCAGGAAACATCACTTTGGTGCTTTGTATTTATAAGCTCTGACATAATCACTACTGAATTTCCTGGGTCTTGCTGTAGTTTTAGCCTTTACAGCTGAATCAGTAGGAGCAGCAGTCCAGGATGTGTGTCAGGAGGAAGGAGTGGTTTGTATTGTGAACATCCTGATAATAACATGCAGCCAATGTGATCAAGCAGTGATCTCTCCCCTCCAATCTGTGTGACAGCAGGTCTGCTCCAGGGTACAATATTCTGTACTTTCTGCATTGGTGTCAGGAGAAAAACATGGACTTCTTCAATAGGATTTTCAGGTCAAGCAGGAGAAACAGGCCTGCCTCCCCCACACAGGTAATGTACTAATGCCGGCAGATCTGGATGTGTGTGTGACAACTTGCTGAACTGTGATCCAGCATGAGACAGTCTAGGGGGAAAGTAATCAAGAACTGCAACTTTAGGATTTTGCCATTTATTTTATTGTTATTCATTCTTGCTTTCTTTCTTTCCTTCCCTTCATCTATTTGTTTGTGTGGGTGTGTACGCATTTAATGATCGCATCATGCACTTGCCAAAAAATTAGCCAGTGCTTCATGACAAAATTATGGGGAAAAAAAAAAAATACAGACTTTTCTCACCAATAGATGTTCTAATAAAATTAATTTTTTAATTTTGGCTCAGAATTCTGTCTGATTTCTTTTTAGAGTATTTTTATTTAACCCCTTCACCCTCGGGCGTTTTTTTTTTTTTTTTCATTTTTCTCTCCCCTTATTCCAAGGCTCATAACTTTTCTATTCCGTCATTATATAGATATATGAGGCCTTGTTTTTTGCTGGACTAGTTGTACTTGTGAATAACATCATTCATTTTAACCCATAGTGTACTGAAACACGGGAACAAAATTCCAAGTGCAGTGAAGTTGCAAATAAAGTGCGATACACATTTGTTTTTTTTATTTATTCATAATATTCACTGTATGGTAAAACTGACATGTCATTATGATGCCTTACGTCGGTACGTGTTTGTAGATACCAAACATGTATACTTTTTATCTAAGTGGTGAAAACACTTCTTAGAGTTTTTAAAGAAAAAGAATTGCACTTTTGTCACTATTTGTGCATCTTGAGCGGCTGTTTATAATGATACCTCTTTTCAGTGATGTTTTTATTGTCCGTTATTGCATTTTATTGCAATGTTGCAGCGACCGAAGAAATTTAATTTTGAAGATTGGACTTTTTTTTCCATTACGCAGTTTACAGATCTGTTATATTTTGATACATCTGGCTTTTCTCAACACAGCAATACCAAATATCTGTACTTTTTTTGTTCTTTTTTTAATATTGTTTTAAATAGGGCAAAAGGGGGGTGATTTTAACTTTTTTTCTTTTACTTTTTTTCTTTATTTTACATGGCCTCTTAGGGCGCCTCAGCATTGCAGTATGTGATTGCTTGTGTTATGCAGAGAGATGCTTCAGCACAAATGATCACTTTCTGCCGGCGACGTCACTTTGACTTCTTGCCATCGATGTCCGTCATGGTAGCATCTGGGGGTCATCAGCTAACCCCACACTGTCATAGCAATAATTGGAGGCCGTGAATCGCATCACAGGGCCTCCGATGCTGGTAGAGAAAAATGCGATCCGTGCCGCGGTGCTTTAGGTCACGCTGTCAGTGATTAACTGTGATCATCGGATCGCTGATCAGATCAGCTAACGTGCAGGGGATGATGCGAGCTCAGCGCGTGAGGGAGGCAGCCAAAGGCATAGATGTATGCCCTTGGTTATGAGGGGGTTAATATTGGTTCATTTATTAAAGGGAATTTGTGAGCAGGTTTTTGCTACCTAATCTGAAAGCAGCATGATGTAAGTAAAGAGACCCTGAATCCAATGATGTATCACTTAAAGTCCTGTTACACATAACGATGTCCCAGCGACCCAACCAACGATTGGGTTGCTGGGACATCGCTATCTGATCGCTGGTGAGCTGTCACACAGACTGACTCACCAGCGATCAGTGACCAGCGAGAACACTGGTAACCAGGTTAAAATCGGGTAACTAAGTGCTGCGGTTAGTTACCTGATCTTTACCCTGGTTACCAGCCTCCGAGCGTGTACTGTGCGGCGCTGGGAGATCGTTGGTCTCCCACTGTCACACATGCCGATGCTGGCCATTTACCAGCGATCCACAAGCTAGTCGTTGGTACATGTCACACGCAGCGACTTTGCTACAAGGTTGCTGCAACATCACAAAACCAGTGATGTTGCAATGATATTGATAGCGATATTTTTGCGTGTAACGGGGCCTTTAGTTTTCTGTTTAGAGTAGTTCAGCCACAATGAGAGTTTTTAGATTTAGCCATGTAGAAGATGTCAAAGAGCTACCCCTACCCCCACGCTAGGCTCTGTATACAAAGTCTATAGAAAGTGAGATGCTAATCACAAGAGGGTGTGGAATCGGACAGCATGGCACAGCCAGCTAGTCACAGCAATGATAATATTCTAGTGATAAAACACTCAGTTTAAGTTAACAACAGCAGTGGAGGTGTCAAGTTACACCATCACCTCCATTGCTACTCTACAGTTTGATAAAAAGGAAGGAATCAATGTCCAAATACAACAAATAAACATAAATACTATTAACGGGTACAGTATGAGAGGATAATAAATGTTAATCTACATGTATATTGATAACTCACACCAAACAAAACTTCACAACGATCTATAGCCCATAATTAGTATGCAAATATTTTATTTAAGGTACAACAAACAGGATTACAGGGGAACATCAATCTACTATATAATCGTCTAATGTTCTCTGTCTGTCACGGAAATCGCGCACTAGCACTGATTAGTCCGCCCAGCCTTGCGGACCAATCAGCGCTGGCGCGTGATTTCTGTACACAGAAAGAGACAGAGCAAAAGATGGCGGCCACTAGTGCTGTCGCAGCGGACTCCCACCGCAACCTCATTGCAGGCTCATGGACACTAACCCCCGCCACAAGCCGCTCACTGACACCGGGGACGGGGGGCTGCCGGGGTCGGGCTCCCAGGGTTCCGGGAGCAACGGGAACACGCTGCCAGCCGGGGCCCAGCTGCACTGACAGGAGGCGGCTGACACCCGGGATCATCCTGCACACCGCCGCCTCTGCGCCCGCCTCCTCCACACCTACTCTCTGCAGGACAACGCGCTCTGCACCAGGGACATGAGGGCCAGCACTGGGACTGCCAGGGGATGGAGAGGTGTGAGCCCGTATGTGTGTGGGTGTGAGTCTGTGTGTGGGTGGAGTCTGCTCCTTCCTCCCCCTGCCTGTGCCGCTTCGTTCTTCGTCCTCCTCCCTCCGCTGCTCTGTGCTCTGTCCTCCCCCTGCCTGTGCCGCTCCATCCTCCCCCACCCCACCGCTTCCTCCTCCTTCCTTTGTCCTCCTCCCCTCCGCCACTCCATCCTCCGTCCTCCCCCTGCCTGTGCTGCTCCGTCCTCCCTTACCCTGCCACTTCATCGTCTGTCCTCCCCCCCCCCCCGCTCTGTGCTCCGTCCTCCCCCTGCCGCTCCGTCCTCCCTCTACCTGTGCCGCTCCATCTTCCCCCACCCCACCGCTTCCTCCTTTTTCCTTTGTCCTCCCCTCCGCCACTCCATCCTCAGTCCTCCTCCTGCTCGCGCTGCCCCATCCTCCCCCACCCCGCCACTCCGTCCTCCTACCCCCTGCCGCTCTGTGCTCCATCCTCTACCTGCCGCTCCGTCTCCCCCCTGCCACTCCGTCCTCCCTCTGCCTGTGCCGCTCCATCCTCCCCCACCCCACCGCTTCCTCCTCCTTCCTTTGTCCTCCTCCCCTCCGCCACTCCATCCTCCGTCCTCCTGGCCTGTGCTGCTCCATCCTCCCCCACCCCTCTGCTTTGTCCTCCGTCCTCCACCCGCCACTCTGTGCTCCGTTCTCCCTCTGCCTGTGCCACTCCATCCTCCCCCATCCCACCGCTTCCTCCTCCCTTTGTCCTCCGCCACTCCATTCTCCGTCCTCCCCTGCCTGTGCTTCTCTGTCCTCCCCCACCCCTGCTGGTTCGTCCTCTGGTCAGCTCCCCCCAAGCCGCTCTGTGCTCCGTCCTCCCCCTGCCTGTGCCGCTCCATCCTCCCCACACCCCACCGCTTCCTCCTCCTTCCTTTGTCCTCCGCCACTCCATCCTCCGACCTCCCCCTGCCTGTGCTGCTCCATCCTCCACCCCGCCGCCTCGTCGTCCGTCCTCTTCCCCCCACCCCCCGCCGCTCTGTGCTCAGTCCTCCCCCTGCCACTCCGTCCTCCCTCTGCCTGTGCCACTCCATCCTCCCACACCACACCGCTTCCTCCTCCTTCCTTTGTCCTCCTCCCCCCCTCGCCACTCTATCCTCTGTCCTACCCCTGCCTGTGCTGCTCCGTCCTCCACCTGCCGCTCCGTCCTCCATTTCCGGTGACTACCTCTTGAAGCTCATCAAGAGAATGCCAAGAGTGTGCAAAGCTGTAATCAAAGCCAAAGGTGGCTACTTTGAAGAAACCTAGAATATAAGACATATTTTCAGTTGTTTCACACTTTTTTGTTAAGTATATAATTCCACATGTGTTAATTCATAGTTTTGATGCCTTCAGTGTGAATCTACAATTTTCATAGTCATGAAACTAAAGAAAACTCTTTAAATGAGAAGGTGTCCAAACTTTTGGTCTCTACTGTACATGAATTTTGAATTTTTGCAGGTCCTTTGTATAATCCATGGTACAATTATGTCTTTTTCCACTTTATATATACAGTTAGGGCCAGAAATATTTGGACAGTGACACAAGTTTTGTTATTTTAACTGTTTACAAAAACATATTCAAAATACAATTATATATATAATATGGGCTGAAAGTGCACACTCCCAGCTGCAATATGAGAGTTTCCACATCCAAATCGGAGAAAGGGTTCAGGAATCATAGCTCTGTAATGCATATCCTCCTCTTTTTCAAGGGACCTAAAGTAATTGGACAATGGACTCTAAGGGCTGCAATTAACTCTGAAGGTGTCTCCCTCGTTAACCTGTAATCAATGAAGTAGTTAAAAGGTCAGTGGTGGATTCCAGGTGTGTGGTTTTGCATTTGGAAGCTGTTGCTGTGACCAGACAACATGCGGTCAAAGGAACTCTCAATTGAGGTGAAGCAGAACATCCTGAGGCTGAAAAAAAGAAAAAATCCATCAGAGAGATAGCAGACATGCTTGGAGTAGCAAAATCAACAGTTGGGTACATTCTGAGAAAAAAGGAATTGACTGGTGAGCTTGGGAACTCTAAAAGGCCTGGGCGTCCACGGATGACAACAGTGGTGGATGATCGCCGCATACTTTATTTGGTGAAGAAGAACCCGTTCACAACATCAACTGAAGTCCAGAACACTCTCAGTGAAGTAGGTGTATGTGTCTCTAAGTCAACAGTAAAGAGAAGACTCCATGACAGTAAATACAAAGGGTTCACATCAGGATGCAAACCATGCATCAATTCCAAAAATAGACAGGCCAGAGTTAAATTTGCTGAAAAACACCTCAAGAAGCCAGCTCAGTTCTGGAAAAGTATTCTATGGACAGATGAGACAAAGATCAACCTGTACCAGAATGATGGGAAGAAAAAAGTTTGGAGAAGAAAGGGAACGGCACATGATCCAAGGCACACCACATCCTCTGTAAAACATGGTGGAGGCAACGTGATGGCATGGGCATGCATGGCTTTCAATGGCACTGGGTCACCTGTGTTTATTGATGACATAACAGCAGACAAGAGTAGCCGGATGAATTCTGAAGTGTACCGGGATATACTTTCAGCCCAGATTCAGCCAAATGCTGCAAAGTTGATTGGACGGCGCTTCATAGTACAGATGGACAATGACCCCAAGCATACAGCCAAAGCTACCCAGGAGTTCATGAGTGCAAAAAAGTGGAACATTCTGCAATGGCCAAGTCAATCACCAGATCTTAACCCAATTGAGCATGCATTTCACTTGCTCAAATCCAGACTTAAGACGGAAAGACCCACAAACAAGCAAGACCTGAAGGCTGCGGCTGTAAAGGCCTGGCAAAGCATTAAGAAGGAGGAAACCCAGCGTTTGGTGATGTCCATGGGTTCCAGACTTAAGGCAGTGATTGCCTCCAAAGGATTCGCAACAAAATATTGAAAATAAAAATATTTTGTTTGGGTTATGTTTATTTGTCCAATTACTTTTGACCTCCTAAAATGTGGAGTGTTTGTAAGGAAATGTGTACAATTCCTACATTTTCTATCAGATATTTTTGTTCAACCCTTCAAATTAAACATTACAATCTGCACTGGAATTCTGTTGTAGAGGTTTCATTTCAAATCCAATGTGGTGGCATGCAGAGCCCAACTCGCGAAAATTGTGTCACTGTCCAAATATTTCTGGCCCTAACTGTATATTGATGTCCCCCTGTGATCCTGTTTGTTGTACCTTAAATAAAATATTTGCATACTCAAATATTGGCTATAGAGCGTTGTGTAGTTTTGTTTGGTGTGAATAAAGTTGCGATTGCCTTATGTAATCCTGATATATACAAATATATATTTGAATTTGGGACCATACGTGTGTAATGGGTCCTTATAATTGTTTTATCAAATCTACATGGTTGTGGATTTTGATGTATATTGATAACTGTAGGCAGATTAGGGCCCTTTCACATCTGCGTTTTTCGTAATTCGCGGCAGATGCGGTGAAAAAACCGCATCTGCCGCGTTTACCGCATAACCGTTCCACTTGCGGCGCGGTTGCGGTTTTTTCTATGCAATGTATAGGCATACTTGCGGCAGGTGCGGCAAGTGCGGTTTTGCACTTGCGGCAGGTGCGGCCGCGAAAAAAACCGCAGTAAGCCGCGGTTTTTTTCGCGGCCGCACCTGCCGCAAGTGCAAAACCGCACTTGCCGCACATGCCGCAAGTATGCCTATACATTGCATAGAAAAAACCGCAACCGCGCCGCAAGTGGAACGGTTATGCGGCAATCGCGGCAGATGCGGTTTTTTCACCGCATCTGCCGCGAATTACGAAAAACGCAGATGTGAAAGCACCCTAACCAAGTTTTACTTAGTACTGTGCAATGTAAAGAGAACCTGATGGGAGATTAATGCTGTCTGAAGCATGTGCAGTGTGAAGGAATCAGAGATTGTCTACTTATAGCATCATTGAAGGTTTTACATCCTTTGAAAAGTGACTGATCACATGACTATGACATCACCGGAGGTCCTTTATCCATCTAGTAAGTCGGGGTGTGGTGGGAGGTTGTCAACTTGTGGCAGGTGGCGTGTGGCGCATCAGCGTTGGGTGTCAGTTCCTATGCCAGCTTACGCCATATTAGAAAATCCATCATTTGGGTGTGCTAATATGACTCGGCTTCTAGTGAGCGCAGTGGATTTTGGGATTAGTGGACATTGCCTCGGAAGTCGATGACTGACACTACTAGGTAAGTATATAATAGATTATTATGTATTTTGGGATTATTATTATTATGTATTTTATGTAGAAAGGGCAACATGGGAGATTTACTCTTTCTATGTTGTGTTATAGCAGTTAGGGACTGGGTACCTCTTCCCCCTCTATTTGCTTGTATGGTCAATTGTGTGATTTTAATATATCTCATAAAATCGAATTTTTATTGGAAAGTAGTTGCATCCTGTTTTCTGAATGTTTGGACAGATTTAGTTGGTTATATGATGCTAGTTCCGTATTACAGTAAAGTCACTGTGTGAACTATGGGGATTTTCCTTTAACGACGACCTTTCACCAGTATTAAGCATGTTAAATTGGCCACATCGTGAACAAATGGCTGCAGAGCTGGAAAAAAACTTGTTTTACATTTCTCTTCTCCACTGTGCAGATATTATTTTGAAACATGTATATACTGATTTCCTGTCAACAAAAAGGGTCTTATTAGAGATTTGTCTTTTTTTTTTTTTATTGGGTGTAGGGTGTTGCTAACTTTTTCCCATATGCAGTGTTGATCAATCATAAGAGGCGTCATTCAATGACACACAGCTCTTCTCTCCTTATTGATCTCAGCTTTTATTCTAATGCTGTGACAGCTTTTATCTGATCTAGTGTATAGCTGGTTTCCAAGGAGATTAATAAACAAACCCTGCCCAGAGCCTTGCCCAGTGTGCATAGTAACTACATTCTAGTAGAGGAGTTAAATCCTAAAATCCCAGCCACCTCTTTCCAGCCTTTTGATTTCTATACAACATCTGCTCACCTCCCTCCCCCTCCTATCTCAGCTGTTGTTTAGCTCTTATCAGTTCTGTGTAATCACAGTTCCCTAGCACCCAGCATCATGGCTTTCTCTTTCCTGAACCATGTGCTTGTTCAAATAAATTGCTATCTCTGTATGGAAATATTGTAATAGCAGTGAAGACTAGAAACAAACCACTGGTAGCTGAAAATATTACTACAGGATTTGGGATAAACCTTAAAGTTCTGCCAGTATTACAGCTCTGCTCTCAGCAGAACTGTCACTCAAGGAGGAGAACCCATCCTGTCAGAAACCAGGAAGTAAGGAGACTGCAGAGCAGTGAGTTGCTCAAGAGACAACATGTGAAAAATCCTTAAGTGACAACAAAAATAAATCTTGTATACATGGTTTTTACCAGTTTTTTTCTCGCAAAGTGGCAATTTTTACTTGAATGAGAAAAGATAAACCCAAAGTTGGAGTTTATGGGCCTTAACACAAATTGTATAATGGCCCCTACCTACCGTGTTCTATGTAGATTGATGGTGTGTCTTCTGATGTGGCAGAGAGGACCACACATCCCCTCAGGCATTATGTCCTACACATAGCTGTTGCATCAGCACCCCCATAGCTACATCCATGGATAAATCTTATGCTTATCTCCATCCATTTTTCAAGTAATAAAATGGTGAGAAGCTGTGCTAAATTTAAATTGATTTATAAAAGCTGTAACTGTGGTACAGGGTTCTTCCTATAAATCCTATGAAATTGTGTTTGTTACTGGGTGCTGTGAATTGTGAGGGGGTGGACCAGTGCTGATGCCGGATTTTGAAACCTTTGGATGGACTATAGAGCTTGGAGTTGGATACACGTCCAATGGTCGTGATCTCTATCGTCTGGATTTAAAGGGAACCTGGCACCTCCTTAAAGCCCCCAGGCTATCACTACCTGTCCCTGCACCTTCCTATTACTACTCTAACTATCCCGCTCAGTGCTAAATGTGCCCTGTGACTGTGTAATAAAACGTTTTAATCACTTACTCATTAGTATTATAATGATGCGGGGGAAAACCGTTGCTAGCCCCCCCCCCCGGGTGTCCTCTCTGTGTCCCTTCGACGCCTTTACTGTTTATCACGCCCCAATGGGTGTGATATTCACATCCAAATGCGCACCCCAGCCTGCCTCGCTCTGCTCTGCAGAATGCCGGGAATGACGCCAAACACTTAATTTCCGGTACTCTGCAGCTGGACTTCAGGCTGTGCAGTACGCATGCTTTATGAACGGATCCGGCGTCAGCACCCGGCATCCCCAGGCAATGCCGGGGCCCTGACCTGATACAGGGGCCCACCACTGCCCACACACATTGTCATTGCGCCGTCGCACCGCAATGATTATTGTCCCCTGCATTCTCAGCATTCTTCTCTCTCTTCTGAGGCAGGCCGACCACCCCTGTCACTAAGACCGCGGTTGAGTATCTAGGGGGCGTGTTCACACATCTCCCCCAGCAACACCCACATCCAATCCATAGGCGGCTGAGCAGAGCGGGCGTGACACGCCAGAGGAGACTGCACCACTCCTACCATTGCACACAGCTGTGCCGGTGTCCGCCCCATCCTCCTCCTCCTCGACTCTTGCTGTATTTCTGGCAGTGATGGCGGGTGGGTCCCCGGCGCTGTATGTGTCGGGGGCTCAGCTCTGTGCCGTGTATTAGGAGCTGCTGCTGGTCATCAACACTTGGCCGTTCTACAGCGGTGACCGCGTGACACAAGCAGGTGAAGGTATGAGGGGCCCACTGTGCCAGGAGGGGGCTCCTGCCATGTAATGTGGGCTGGAGAGGCAGAAGAGCTACAGGGTGAGGCAGAGTTGGCACCTGGCACAGGGCACCCTGTACTAGCTACAGATCTCAGCCCTCTTCCCCCAAAGTTTATGGCCACAAGGGGGCAGTGGTGTCCTCACAGCTGTGTACCCCTTTTAGTCTATAAGAAGAGCCCTGGTGGTAACATCACCCAACAGTGGTGCAGAGCTGAAGGGGCACAGTACCCTGAGCAGCTCAGTCACGCAGAAGGGGCTTTCAATGGCCAAAACCCATAGCCGCTGGCTTCTGATGCCAATAACGCCATAGCCGCACTGGTCTCAGTCACACAAGGGGCTTCCGATGCCCATAACGCCATAGCCGCTGGTCTCAGTCACACAGGGGGCTTCTGATGGCCAAAACTCCATAGCCGATTATTTCAGTCACACAGGCTTTCGATGCTCGACACAAAAATAAAAACCCATTGACTTGGCTGAGAATTAATTTGCTGTGCACTGTACAAAATGGATGCAACAAATGGTTGCAATAAACGCACAGTGTGAATGTTGCCTTATGTTATTAAAATTTTCAATAATTGGTGGCCCAGTTGGAGCTTTTCTATCGGGGCCTATGAGCTTCAAGTTACGCCACTGGGGATAACCCTATTGGTGGCGCAGGCCAGAAGAGGAGAGACAGCACACAGGGAGGAGACAGCGTACAGAGGAGAGACGGCACGTGGGGGAAGACAGCGTACAGAGGAGAGACGGCACGTGGGGGAAGACAGCGTACAGAGGAGAGACAGTGCATGGGGGGAGACTGCACACAAGGGGGTGATAGGCACAGAGAGGGCAGAGACAGCACAAGGGATTATATTTATGGGGGGTTATACATATAGATATAAAGGGTGTGGACTGTATTATATATTATATATACAGCTAGTATGTGTTAAAGGGGGACCCACTGAGATTCTTTCTCCCGGGGTCCACAAAAACCTGGAGCCGGCCCTGTTTATGGAGCACATTACGGCAGCTCATCTGTGATCTGTCATCTGTGATGAGCTTACATAATGCGCTCCACAGAGCATGCGCAATGCGCAGCTCTGTGGATGAGCTGCAGAGTAGCGGAAATTACGTGTTCAGCATCATTCCCGGCATTCTGCAGAGCGGAGCGAGGCAGGCTGGGGTGCGCGCATTTGGATGTGAATATCACGCCCAACGGGGCGTGATAAACAGTAAAGACGGCGGGCGAAGGGACACAGAGAGGACGCCCAGTGGGACTAGCAATGGTAGCACCTCCAGATCATTATAATATTAATGAGTAAGTGATTAAAACATTTTATTACACAGTCACATGGCACATTTAGCACAGAGAGGGATAGTTAAAGTAGTAATAGGAAGGTGCAGCGACAGGTAGTGATAGCCTGAGGGGCTTTATGGAGTTTACAGGTTCCCTTTAAGGAACTATCCTGAGGACTAGTTGGGAGCTGTATACACTTGCTACTGTCGTTATGTCTACCATCTTGATTTAAGGAACTATATCCCTAAGTACTATTGTGAAGATGGATACTCATGCTAGGTCATGATATCATTTGCTTGCAGGAGCATAGGCTGTGACTGCAGACTGTATTGGCCAAAGATACAAAAGCTGTGGGCCAACCAGGGGATATCTCCTGGTATGGGGGCATTGCATTGTGGCCATCTACCTGAAGTTCTGTAATACCATGTATGGATACAAATAAATAATTGTTACATCGTTAACCTGCCCTGGTGATTATTACAACCCAGAACTTCAGATCTTTGCATCGGCTCTAGTTCAGCTATGTCCTTCCTATACTCTGAAATTGTGCACAGCAATCTAAGTATGGATGCATTACTGTAGTGACTTGTATAAAAGTCATGAACATCTATGCCTTTTATAATGCATTCCATTCCATTATTTTATTTACCTTGGCAGAAGCTGATCAATAAAGTTTAGTTTTCTGTTCACCCATACGCCCAAGTGTTTTTCAGTGACCTTTTTACCCAGTGTTTTACACTTTGAATATAATTATATGTTTAATTTCCTCTGCCCAAGTGCATGACCTTCTTTTTTTAATAAAATTGTTTTTATTGTGTAAAAGTGGCAAGACATAAAAAATACAATATACTGTAAATGTGTAATCGCTGCATTCGTACTGACCTGAAGAATAAAGATGTCTTTTAACTTTTATGAAATTGTGAACGGCATATTAAAAAAAATAAAAGGACATCCTGAATTGGTGTTTCTTCTTGATTTTGCCTCATAAAAGCGGAAGAGAAAGCGATCAAAAAATATGATGTGGTCCAAAATGGTACCAATAAATACTCCAACTCATCCCGCAAAAAACAAGCCCTCACAAGACTCTGTTGGCAGAAAACTAAAAACAAAAACTATAGCCTTCAAAATTCAGTGATGCAAAAAAAACTCTTATTTTGTTAAAAAAAAAAAAAAAAGCATTTTTAAGTGTGATAGTAGCTCAACCTAAAAAAAACCCTATATAAATCTGGTATTGCGGTAAGCGTACTGACCTGAGAAATAAAACCGCCTTATGCAGGGGCGGACTGGCCCCGGTGGCAGGGGGACAAGTACCCCCCCAGGCTGGCTATAATGGCCGCTTCCAGGGCCGCCCCTTATACAGAACGGGCCGGTGTGAGTCGTGAGTGTGTTGCCATCACATCCCCCCTGCTACTCACCTCGCCAGACTCCACTAGCATCCCCTCCCCCCCGCCCCTCAACTCGCCAGACTCCACTAGCACCCCTGGCCTTATCACTTATAGTTATACCACAAGATGAACAGCATATAAATAGTAGTAAGTCCAATTCTTCAACTGCTGTTGATTTGTGTATTCTGACTCCCAAAGATAGCCGTACGGCTCGGCTCACATTTATCCTGCGCTCTAGGGTTTCCATGTAAATCTTTCAAAAACATAAATCACAAAGTTCCCGACGGAAAGCTCACTGTATTGAGGCATATGGAGTTATTTTGAACTCCCGTCTGGCCTGTGGTCCATTGGGGACCATCTTTTTATGTGTCTTTTTAGGCACGGACAAAAGTTAGGTCAACAACAGTTTTTTTCAGCTTTGTAGGACACCAATCAGCAGAGGTCAAGCAGAGTGCAGAGTAACTCTTCTGCCTCAGTTTATAGATGCATCAGGGGTTTCACCAGAATCACATATTTCGAAATGTAGCTGGGAACCCGAATGTAAATATTCAGCACAGAGCGCAGGACAAATGTAAACTGATCCAAAATGCTTATGTACTTCAAATTGCCGCCAATATCATGTAACTCAACCCACAAAAAAACAAGTTCCTACTCGGATCGGTCAACTCTTAACGGAAATATAAGGGGATTCCACATTACTGGCAGCACAAAGGCTCTTGAAAAGTGCCACCCCCCCCCCCCTCCAAAAAAAAGAAACCCAACAAAATATGGAAACCCAAATTCAAATGCCCATCTCACTTCTGAGCACCAAGCACCATTAGCCTAAACAACAGTTAACGCCCATGGATTTTGGATATGTTGTAGTGCGGAATCCTGCTTAATTTATGAGGTGTGTGTCTTCGGAAGCATGAGCTGGGCACAATGTATGGGCACTAAAATGTACTGAGCACTGTAATGACACAGGATATTACCATCTGTGTCGTGGGTTAAATATTCTAAATTAGGACAGATGTATTGTTCTTTTGTTTGTTAACTCATGAGAAGTTAAGGCCTTGTCACACATAACAACGCACCAGCGATAACGATATGCCGAGATCGCTGATGCGTCGTTTTTCACATCGCTGGTAAGATGTCAAACAGATATCTCACCAGCGATGTCACCAACGACTTCAGCAATGATCCAGAATTATACCAAGGTCGTTGGGAATTGTCACTCCATAGCGCAGCATTGAGATCGTTGGTCATTGTCCCTTTCAAACACAACGGTGTAGCGCTCCCAGCGGGAGCACAACGACATAGAAATGACCCAGAGCAGTATGTAAAGATCAATGATCTCACAGCAGGGGCCAGATCGTTGGTACGTGTCACACATAACGACATCGTTAGCGGGATCGTTGTTGCATCACAAAATCTGTGACCTCATAACGATCTCGTTAGCGATCTCATTAGGTGTGACACGGCCTTTAGTCATTGTGTCTTGCCGGTCTGCTCGGAGCCCCCATTGTCTTAGTTTGTGGATTGCAAATTAAATGTGAATTTCTGAGCCCCCTTCTGTCTACAGCATTCAGAGGAAAATGATGCCGTCAGATTGAACTGCCAACCAATAATGGCCATTTTACACGTCCCGATATCGGTGTCCAACTCTGATAAAAAGTCATGTGGTTCGTGCGTTGGCCCCGATATCGTTTGTGCGTTGTATGGTATAAATGTCCAATATGATGCACGAACGATGCCAAAACGATATCAGGGATCAAATTAGCCTGCTCTCCAACGGGCCGATATTGGATGGACGTTGTGGCCGGATCGTGCTGTGTAAAAGCCCAACAAAGATGTGGAGTACAACTTCCCCTATTCTCTCCCATGTTAAATGGTCGTTCCTGGGTCGGCCGTACAAGGGGGCGTACACATCACTGTTGCATTGTATGCCGCTATCGCGCTGTGTAACATCTCCTATGCTATCTTGGAATTCTTGGAATTCTGCCCAGAAAAAGCGCGCTCCAGCGCCATTGAATCCAATATCGGACCGACGTTGGGACTTATAAAGTGGCCATCAGAGAACAGCCTTATCTGAACCAATCCTATGAGACCGTGCCCTGAGTTGAAGGTTCGGGGTATATAAAAAGACTTGCTTCAGTCACCAATCCATATATGCTTCATGACTTCAGCCTAGGAACTTTGGTCCCAGTTAGAAGATCATAACCTGGATCACATTCTGCAGGAGTTCAGCTTAGGATCCTAGCATTCGCCTGGAAGATCCCTAGGTTGGGCCAATTTGGTCACCTGGTTACAAACTTTGCCATGCTTGGTTAACTTCCTAAGCTTGCCGCTATCCCTTTTCAGTGGGTGCCTGCCAAAAGTGGGGTGCTGCTGGACTGGGGTAGTTGGCCCTTAGGAACAAATATTCTAATTCATGGTGAGCCTGCAGAAGGTTGAGACTCTTGCTTTTTACATTGTGTGTTCTTCCTGGGTATGTGTTATACGCCTTCGACTGTTGGGGATCCAATAAAGTCTAAATGTGTGGTTGCCTTCCCCTGTGTAGTCTGAGTAGTGTTCTGTCCGCGGGTAAGCAGTTTGGGCGTCCAGTGAGTTGAGCCCTGGTCCATGCAGCCTTCCTAAAGGTGGCCGGGCCACCGGACGAGATCACACACTGACCCCCATATCTCCACAATTGGTGGCAGCAGTGGGATACTACTCAGCCTGCTTCATCCAGGGGAGCATCAGGAGACTGGTGTCTGTGGGCACCGTTCAAGGGTTGAACAACCAGGGAGGCATACAGGCATACCCAGCAGGACATACAGTGTCCTGTGAGGCATACAGGCTTTGGAAACCACTATGTCCAACCCCACCAGCTCAGCTTTGGGAAGAGGATTGGAGTGGATGTACAGCTGCTACAAGAAACTGCAACTACAGGTGTTGTATCAGTTTCAACAGATCGAATTCAGGGCCGCTGACACCTGGTCGGATTTGATCCAAAAATTGGTCCACTGGCATGCCCAGAATGATACGGAGGATAATGAGAACCCTGCCAATATTGACTCAGAGAATTTGAACTGTGTGTCACATCATGGATCCAGTCATAGTCTGGAAACAACCCGGTCCCATGCAGCTCAAATCAAGGATATGTTGGCTGCATTGGGGCCTGAAGCCTTAAGAAAGGAGACGGCTTGTGTTATGGAATTAGTATTGGGAGTTCCAGTTCCCCTACCACCAGCGCCTTCCTCCATAATGTTCCACAACAAAGGAAATCATCTCTGCAAAAGGGGCGTGCAAGTGTTCAATGAGTCCAGCACCGAGGTAGATGAACACTTGCAAAGCTTTGAGACGCTAATGCTGATGCACCAGATGCCCACAGCTGATTGCGCAAAATAGCTGTCAAAAAGTTTGATTGGCCGAGCCCTGGAGGATGTCCAATCACTTGGACCTAAGGGCTGCCTGGACTATGGGACTATTAAGAAAGCTTTGTTGGCCCTTTTTACCATAATCCCCGAGAGATACTGCACCAAGTTCTGGACTATGTCTTGCCAGGGCGTCTTCTATGTAGAATTTAGTAGTCAACTCTGACAACACTGTAACCGCTGGCTCAATAGTCAGACTGCCCACTCTGCTGCTGCCGTCTGGGACGTGATAGTGCTTGAACGACTTATGGAGAAAAAGGTCCCGAAAATACAAGAATGGGTAGTTAACTGGAATCCCGACACCCCAGAGCAAGCATCCCCTGATTGGCTGACAAGTTTACAGTCAATCGACCTAGCTGGAGACCTGATATGCTCACTGATTCCAGGGGGCCCCTCAACTATGGATTCAAGTGGCCACCAGACTCTCATGAAAGACGATCTCACAGCAGAAGCCCCACCAGGACAAATGTTTACAAACAGGGCCCATGACTTGCCTAAACCACAGCATTGTTATCTGTACTAGCACCTTGGACACATGGCCAAATTTTGTCTTAAAAGCCTGAACCCCATACCTGGAGTCCGTCTGCCTGTCCAAGAGGTCAACAACGGCCGAGACAAGCCATTGAGGTCTGGGGACTGCTACTTCCAAGATACAACAGTAACCGAGGAAGTGATATACCCTACAGCAGGTCAGACACCGTACACCAGTCAACTTTCATCGCCACATCCAGCCCATCAAAGTCAATGATATATTCGGCCAGGTTCTTAGAGACACTGGACCTTCCATCACCCTGGTCAGCCCAGATATTGTTCCACCAGAACATCATTTACCAGTCCACCAATTGACCATCTCCCTTGCTGGGGTCCAGCACTCGAACATCCCTCTGGCACGTGTGCAGCTGAACTGGGGGACTAACCAGGGAGAGGTTGAAATGGGGCCTCCGAACACTTGTTATTTTGGGAAACAACATAGGACAAGGACTATCCAGCCAGTTGGTCACATCCATCACCTGCAGCCAAGCCAAGCAGAATCCTTCTGCAGATCCTTCTGCCATCCCATCTAAAGGATAACCCACCTCCTCAACGTTTATCATCCTCCTCTAAGCCAAAAGTAGTGAGTACAACCAAACTGTGGCCATTGGCTGAGGTAAGATAAATCATAAGGAGTTTAGGGAAGCACAACTCATGGATTCCACCTTTAAAACTTACCCGTAGTGCAGCTGCCTGACCTGGGGGAGGAAATCAGGGGGAGGTGTAAAGATGGGAGAAAGGACTCATATCAGGAAAAGCCTGCATCCTGCCCAGAGAAAACTCTGGACCCGTGTACATCAGCTTGTTGTACCACAGCAATACAGACCCTAACTCTTGCCCTTGGCTCATGACGTTCCTGCAGTTGGGCACATGGAAGCCAAATAGAAATTGCTGTGTAGTTTTTTTTTTTGGCCAAGGGTCACTCAAGAAGTGCAGAAATACAGAGCCTCTTGTACAGTGTGTCATCGTATGGGAGAAGCACCATGTCATGCCCCACTCGAATCCATGCCTTTGATAGAACAGTTCCACAGAGTTGCCATTGATTTAATAGGCCCCTTAGCTATCCCCAGCCGCAGCGGAAAAAGGTTAATCCTCACCCTACTAGACTTTGCCACCCGCTACCTAGAGGCCGTTGCCTTGTCATCCATAGATGTGGCTCTAACTCTACTGGACATCTTTAGCCAAGTAGGGTTTCCGCAAGAGTTATTGACTGAGCAGGGTGCCCAGTTTCCCAAAGTGAGCTGATTCGGACCCTCTTTGTGAAACACTGAATCTGCCCCATGCACCCCACCCCCTACCTGCCTGAAACAAATGGGTTATGTGAGCACTTCAATGGAACATTTAAACAGCTCATTGGCCAGTATGTATAGTCTGAGGTGGGAGGACTGGGAGAAAAACCTGCAGTAGTTCCTCTTTGCTTACTGTGAGGTGCTGCAAGACTCAATTATTTTCTCCCCCTTTGAATTGCTGTATGGCCGAAAAGTACAAGAGCCGTAAAGGGAATCTGTCAGGTCAAAAATCCATATGTAACTGCTATCATTTTCTGATTCGTTTCTCTAAGCTCTCCATTGATTAATTTCTTTTATTTATGTTTCTATCCTATCATCTGTACACTTCAAATAAAGAGATTAATTCCATCTGTCAGTCACAGATCCACTTAGTTCTCTGCTGTCCACTCCCTATAGGATGAATATTCATGTCACAAATTCACATCACTGCTCAGGAGATCAGTGGGGGTAGAGAGGGAGGGGTTGTATCCTCCTCCCTGCTCTCTGTGTTTGTAGCCAGGCAAGACATCAAATACAACACAGAATCTGTCATAGCACAGCAGAATACCTAATTAGAGAAACAAATGGAGTAGATACCTTAAGATCAGGTAAGGCAGACCTGCAATAGCTCTCTCTCTCCGTGTTCTCCACAGAAGCTCCTAAAACTGAAACCTGACACAGAGCAAAGGGAGGAGGAAGGAGAGAGGTGCTGAGAAGGAGCGCATAATTAAATGAGACAGTACAACACAGCTGGACTATTCCTCTGACAATATAATGGGCAGCACTAATGCAGCAGCTACCTGTAGGGTGTGAAGGTGCTTATAACAAGAAAACTACAAATGGTACAATAATGATTTTACATGTTTTAAAAGGTCTGTGCAGGCACTATTGAAGGGTTACTGGATATTAGTATCATACTTAAAAATGACCTGACAGTGTCCCTTTTAAGTTTTGTTATGAAAGAGTTGGTACCACCAAAGAGGTTCCCATACTGGATTCTGTTCAGAAGTTTAGGGAAAGGATGAGGCAACTTATGGCTTTAGCCCACAAGAATTTAGAAGTAGCACAGGAAAGTCAAGAACGATGTTACAACCGTACTGCCTAACTCTGAGAATGTACCTGTGGAGAGAAGATCCTAGTACTAATACCAGTATGCAAAAACAAGCAGCAAGCCATGTGGGCAGGTCCATTATCCATTACCAGGAAATGTGGCAATACTGATTACATCGTGGACCTGGATCGAGCAGGTGTTCGCGCATGTACCTACCATATCAACAGGCTAAAAACGTATGACAAACAAGAAGTCACCAACTTAGTGTGTTGTCCCGCTTTAGATGACCCAGATATGGACCAGATCCTGGAATTACTGGTGAACTCCAAAGGGGAAATGGGGGTAAAGGGATGTATTGCTGTGGGAACGACTTTGACCATCACCAAAGCGACAGTTACCAGACCTGCTCAGAACATATGGACCTATGTTCATGAGCCGGCCTGATCAAACACCCAGCATCATGTCAACACAGGAAGAGCCACTCCACTCAGACAACCCGCCTACCGGGTGCCACCTCCTGTGTTGGCAATGACAACATGCTAAATATGGGAGTCATAGTTCCTTCCCATAGCTCATGGTCTGCAAGTGTAATGTTGGTGCCTAAAAAGGACAAGAGTACTTGCTTCTGTGTGTACTAAAGATGACTCAATGAGGTCACTGTTACAGATGCCTACTCTATGCCCCAGGTGGATGAACTACTTGACAGGTTAGGGGAATCTCGGTTTATATCTACCCTTGATCTGAGCAAGGGATATTGGCAAATCCCACTCACGAAAGAGGCTCAATAAAAGTCGGTATTCATAACCCCTTTGGGCCTATATGAGTTCACCAGCATGCTATTTGGGGTGAAGAATGGTCCGGCTTCCTTCCAAACGATGGTGGACCAGTTTCTAGAGGGACGTCAGGAGTGTGCGACTTGTTTGCCCAGTTTCCAAAAAGCTGTTGTGCTGATGTAAGTACACAAAAAAGTTTATTTTTGTGCGATTATAAATTGCAAAAACTCTGACATTTCAAGCAAGGTTTAGCAGATTTTTTTTTTTTGTGGATGCTCTCTTGCCCCCAAAAAATACATAGGTTTTAATAAGTTAAGTAACTTTAAAGGGAACCAACCATCAAAAAATCGCTATCTAACCTATAAATATCTGTCCCTGGGGCCCTAAATGACTTTTCTAACCATCCCTGACTGACTAAATCTAACTAACTACAGGCACACTAAATCACTTTTTATACTTACAAAATTCTTGTCGGCTGGGCGTTCCTCCAGGCTCTTTGTCAGCGAGGCGGGTCTCCTCGCTGCTGTCCGTCTTCTTTCCAGGGCGGCATCTTCTTCCCACGGATTCAAATTACCCGCCCATTGCGTCCTCGCAATGAGCGGGTCACGTGCTGCAGGCCCCGCGTCACTTCCGCCCGCCGCGTTGCTAGTACACACAGGCCGGCTTCCGAGCATGCGCAAATGGTATGCTGAAGCCGGCCTGGGCGCGTCATACACCCAGCGACGCAGCTTCTCCTGCTCCCCGTGCTCTCACCTCTCCTCGCTGTGTTCAGCGCAGAGAGGTGGGTGGGGAGCAAGTGAAGTGAATATTCATGTCGGTAATGAGCCGGGGACACGTGGTGCTCCTGTCGCCTGATTCTTCAGCAGGGACCATTCCCTGTCACTTCTGTCCCCACTTCACTGCTGTCTCCCCCTCCCAAGCAACTGATGATAGAATGTTATACTCCTTTTATAAGACGCACCCCCACTTTCCTCCAAAACTTGGAGGAAAAAAAGTGTGTCTTATAAAAGGAAAAATACGGTATTCATTTATATAGCGCTATTAATTCCATAGCACTTTACATACATCAGTAATGCTGTCCCTCTTGAGGCTCACAATCTAAACATTCTATCAGTATGTCATTGCAATGTGGGAGGAAACCGGAGTGCCCGGAGGAAACCCATGCAAACACAGGGAAAGCATACAAACTCCTTGCAGATGTTGTCCTTAGTGTCCTTGGTGGGAATTGAACCCAGGACCTTGGGACCTCAGTTTATTAAGATATAATATACCTTAAACATTTGTTTTTCAGAGAAATATTATAAATTATTTGTTATATTTTGAAATATTTTCAATAAAATTAGATTACACATAAAAAATAAATAAATACTGTAGGTATGCCCAATTTTGATCCAAGTTGTGGATGAAAAAAATCACACATTTCTATCACTTCATTCACATGTCAGTGCCGTCTGTTTTTTCACTGTTCAATATTTTCACAGTTTTTTTTTTTTGTGTATGAAAAATTAAAGATGTTACAGTAATGGAGCAAATGTGGTCAGATCAAAACCAGAAATGGATGAAAATTGTACCCAATGGCCCGATTTTTCATTTCATTCACTGACGCAAACAACAAACCTAGACGTCACAATGAGGCCTTGGGAATATTTCGTAGAAATGCCTTTCTATTTAGGCGTCACCTTGACAAGCACAGCAAGGAACACATCACACAGCGGTGTCTGTTCACACTTTTTGGGGGGTAAATGGTTCAGTTCTAAATTTCACCACAAACACCCCTAGCTTCATGACCACTGCGACGCAGTCATGTAATGCCGGGATTGCCACGTCACTTCCAGCATGCAATCTGCGCATGCACGAATTCTGCCTGTGAGACCCGCGACCATAAGTGACGCGTCCCGGCGTCATATGACCGTGTCGCAGCGGTGACGTTGCAGGCGTGATATTGAAATCGTGCCTGCGCTCTGCATTTGTACAATGACGCCCATTAGGGCATATTAGAGCAACGAGACAGGAGTAGTGCGGCACAGGGGACCCGCCTACCGGTCAAAATGCCTTGGAGGAACGCCCCTCTGACAAGATTTTCGTAAGTTTGCAAACTACATTATTGTACTTGTAGATTACTACAAAAGGTGAGACAGGGATGTGTTAGAATGTATTGTAAGGCTGCAGGGGCAGGTATTAATAGGTTATAAGGGTTATTTGGGGTGACAGGTTTCCTTTAAAGGGAACTTGTCACCCAAATCACCTTTCTAACCTATTAATACCTGTCCCTGCAGCCTTGCAATACTTTCGAACACATCCCTGTCTGACCTTTTTGACAAATCTATGAGTACAATAAAGTAGTTCGCAAACTAACGAAATTTCTGACAGCGGGGCTTTCCTCCAAGCGTTTTTGACTGGTAGGCAAGTCCCCTGTGCCGCGCTACCCCTGACTCGCCGCTCTAATACGCCCTAATGGGTGTCATTACACAATGCATAGCGCGGGCACGATTACATTCTCGCGCCCGCAACGTCTCCGCTGTGACGCGGTCATGTGACGCCGGGATCGCGTCGCAGGTCTCTCATAGGCAGACTTTGCGCATGCGCGGATTGCATGCTGAAGTCTGCCTGTGTGCGACCGGAAGTGACGTGATCCCGGTGTCACATGACCGCGTCACAGCGGTGAGGTTGCGGGCGCGAGAATGTAATCGTGCCCGCGCTATGCATTGTGTAATGAAACCCATTAGAGCGTATTAGAGCGGCGAGGCAGGGGTAGCGCGGCACAGGGGACCTGCCTACCAGTCAAAAACGCTTGGAGGAACGCCCCGCTGTCAGAAATTTCGTAAGTTTGCTAACTACTTTATTGTACTCCTAGATTAGTAAAAAAGGTCAGACAGGGATGTGTTCAAAAGTATTGTAAGGCTGCAAGGACAGGTATTAATAGGTTAGGAAGGTGATTTGGGGTGACAGGTTCCCTTTAAAGCACTCCCTACCTGGATTCGTCCCTTCCATCTGTCATATTGTAGTGGCACAAGATGGCTCCAGTACAGATCTTTGTACATTCTATATCAAGTGTAATGTCATTCTACATCTATGTCATGCACTATAACTGCCTAATACTGATACAACATTTACCTATTGTAGATGAGTGCTACATCCAAGAGGGTGTACGTGTCCTATAAAATAGTTTCATAAGCGGATCACTGCATTTGATTATTGCGTCAAATTCCTCTAAAGGGGTTGTCTGGGAAAATCAAGTTATTATATTTTTTGGACTATAAGATGCAGGTTTTCCTCAAAAAAATGGTGAAAGTGGGGGGTGTCCATAAAGTGTACCTTGTAAAATCTTCAATCCATGAACTGGTAGGAGAGAATGTTGTGTATTCTAGAGATATCATCACTGTCCATGTAAAACACAATTTCTTAAGAATCTGTTGTAACCTGTAAAACCCCTTTAAGAATATGACCTCCTGATTGTTCCCTGAATCTCTGGCTGTATTTCTTTTTACTTCCCTTGAATATGCAGGTTTGCATTTGTAGAAATGAAAAGTATATACTGAAGTGTGACACTGTATTTTTCTTGCCGCTAGAAATTAGGCTGGTACAAAGGGTTGTTTCTGGGTCAACTCTTTCTTCATTTCTGGGTCAAAGACCGCTTTCATCTGTGGTTTGGCAAATCCTGTACTTCTTTATAATGCTTGCTTTCATTTTCACTTGTCATTTTAAAACTTACAAAAATGATTTCCAACCTGAAAATAAAAATGAATTACAAAAATACGATGGCGAATAAGCTATTTTACTTTTTATCTACCCTTTTAAGCGAGCCAGTTTTGCCATGTTTTTCGGGGGGAGAGAACTACACCTCACTTATATTGTAAATCGATCCAAAATTCAGAAGCCAGTTTTGCTTAGATTTAGCCAAGTGGCAAACTATATTGTGTCCATATCCATTTCTTATGATATTATCTTTGTTCTGGCGGAATACCAGACATGCAGGATAAGACTCTGGTGTTTCTAGATGTGGAAAGTTACCTGAATTGGAGGAAGGATAGTGACCAGTCCATAATAATAATAATATTTATTCACTTTTATAGCACTGTTAATTCAACAGTGTGTCACACACATGAGTAATACTGTCCCCATTGGGGCTCACAATCGAAATTCACCATCAGTATGTCTTTGGAATGTGGGAGGAAACTGGGAAAACAATATTCATCTGACTAGGCAGAAGTTGAGAAGCCCCACAGGGACTTTGGGCCCATCCTATTTTGTTTTAAAGAGGACCTGTCACTCCCCTCCCCCATGGATTAGAATCTAAGCCCATGTCTGCTGCATTCAGGCAAGGGGTCGCCCATGGCTCTATGGGGCTGCTACCCCGATATATAGGCTTATAAAAACTTAGTTATTTTCCATGGAGGCGGGCCCTTGTGCTTGAGGCAGTTTGTCCACGTGGGCATTTCACGCTCCCTGTGCCTCTGTGCTGCCCATGTCCTCGTTCCCTTCATGTCCTCCTTGCTCTGCGCGTCCTTGTGGTGTTGACGCAGGCGCAGAGCGAGGTTGAGGTGCATGGCCCGCCTCCCGCAATGACGTCCTTTCATTTCCTGCCCTGCTCCGTGTTGTACTATGGATCAGTGGTGTTTGCGGGGTTATACATGGCTCAGCATTCAGAGCCTTTGCGGTGGACGCCATTCCTTCGGGATCTGGATATAGGTAATACACGCACTTTTGATATTTTGTGGCTTGCTATAGGGTTTATAAGCAGAAGGATATATTTAGTTCTACATGCCATTTCCTAGGTCCTTTATTTTCATATGGTGATACTTCATTGTAACTATGCGGTTCTGCTTGCTGTTCACTGTTAAGGAGTCTGTATATACAGTATGTAAATATATATGATATGGAATGTGCCTTCCCTTTTTGTTGTATGCTCCCTCCCCCTTTGTCCCCAATGATTTGGTGCCTAATAAATTAATGCTTTTTATATAATCTGTATAGACTTTGTCCGTTTTCCTTCTTTTTTTTGTGTATTAACCTATGAGGGCAAGAAAATGTTGTATACTATATACACTGCTCTTATTTAGAGGTGTATTTTCTGATGACATACCTAATGCAGAGTTATTTCTCTTTAATTCAGGATTCCAAAATGTCAGAAAACCTGTATGACTTTGATACAGTAAGTAAAAAATCACAGTTGTATGTCTTTAGTGTAGCTGTGTAATGTAATGTTCTTACTTTAGTGATTCCTCACAAAACAAATCCACCCCAGAGTGCAGTACAATATAAGTAAATGGAGATTTTATAACTATTTGGAAAAACATATGTGGGGGCAACCATATTGGAAGCGTACAATTCCTTCTATTGTATGTATAGAGAGTGGAGCACGGTGTGTGGTTTATGCATACTTGCCAACTTCTGGGCATGTCCTCCATAGAGGATAGTAAATGTCCCCATCATATTAGACTAATGTCAGCTTAACCCACGGATACCGACACGAATGTGCACGGCCGACTGATGCTTGAGACAGATGTCGATCCCCCTTGTCTGGTATCTGACTGCTGACAGGATTGTTCTCCCAGAGATAAGCTGCTGGCCGATGTGAAAACCGGACGGCTTTCTAATCGAGATAAAGCAGGAGTACTCAACTGAACGAGCATTCCTGTGTATGGGAGAATCAACCGAATGATCGACCAAAGCATTGTTTTTCCAACAGCTGTCTAATGTGCATGGCCGACTGATGGTCATATGTCGATCCCACATGTCCAACATTTCGCTGCTGTTCGGATTGTTCCCCGGAGATAAGCCTCCATCCAATGTGACAACCGGCGGCTTTGTTATGTAGAACGCAGGAGCACTCAGCTGAAGAAGCACTCTTGTGTATTGAAGAATCAGCTGAGCGATCAGTCAAAGCATTAGTAGTCCGACAGCCATCTAATGTGCATGGCCGACTGATGGTCAGATGTTGATCACACGTTTCCGATATCAGACTGCTGATCTGATTGGACGGAGGCTTATCTCCAGGGAACAATGTGACAACTGGTGGCTTTGTTATAGAGAACTCGAGCACTTGGCTGAATGAGCACTCCAGTGTATGGGAGAATCAGCTGACCGATTGGAAAAAGCATTGTTTCTCCATCAGCCATCTGATTTGCATGGACAACTGATGGTGAGATGTCGATCCCATGTGTCCAATATCGGACTGCTGATCGGATTGTTCCCCAGAGATAAGCCTTGGTTTGATGTAACAACCAGTGGCTTCAATATATAGAATGCAGGAGCATTCGGCTGAACGAGCACTCTTGCGTATGGAAGAATCAGTTGAACCATCGACCAATGGATTGTTTCTCCAACAGCCATATAATATGCACGGCCAATTGAACTATGGGGTTCCTCTTGTTGTGTAGATATTGTGTGCCCATGTCCCCTTCCTTGCTCCCCCTTCCCCCCCCCCATGTCCCTTCATTTTTTTTCTAATATATTTTGCCTTTTAGTTCAGTTAAAAAGAAAAAAGACGCAAACAAAAATTATCACTTGCACTTTAAAAGTTAACAATGGGGATCTTTGTTATAAATTATTATTGATATTTTTTATTATAACGCCATGTGCAATACAAGGCACAGACTGGTACAGGAGGAGAGAGGACCCTGCCCGCGAGGGCTCAGTCTACAGGGGATGGGTGAGGATACAGTAGGTGAAGAGAGGACCCTGCCTGCAAGGGCTCACAGTCTACAGTGGATGGGTGAGGGGCTCACAGTCTACAAGGGATGGGTGGGGATACAGTAGGTGAGGAGAGAGGACCCTGCCCACAAGACTTTTCTATGTATATATCCTGTCATTGTTTTATTTGTAATTTGCTAACAACTTAGAGGGTTTTTACCTCGACAGGTATCTAGCGGTCCCCTGCGTGCGTCCACTGATGCTTTTAATGATTATACACTAATAACGGACTTTGGATAGAAGAATTACATCGGTTACTTTTTCCTTGAATCGATTGACTTGGATGCATGCCAACCATCACACCGGTGTTAGGAATCTGAGAGTACATTCAGAGTTGCTGCTTCACTCTCCCTTTTCCCTTCTTGGACAAGGGCTCACAGTCTACAAGGGATGGGTGGGGATACAGTAGGTGAGGAGAGAGGACCCTGCCCACAAGACTTTTCTATGTATATATCCTGTCATTTTTCCTTGAATCGATTGACTTGGATGCATGCCAACCATCACACCGGGATGGGTGGGGATACAGTAGGTGAGGAGAGAGGACCCTGCCCACAAGACTTTTCTATGTATATATCCTGTCATTTTTCCTTGAATCGATTGACTTGGATGGATGCCAACCATCACACCGGTGTTAGGAATCTGAGAGTACATTCAGAGTTGCTGCTTCACTCTCCCTTTTCCCTTCTTGGACAAGGGCTCACAGTCTATAAGAGATGGGTGAGGATACAGTAGGTGAGGCGAGAGGACCCTGGCCATGAGGGCTCACAGTCTACAAGGGATGGGTGAGGATACACTAAGAGAGGGTAGGGCTGGTCATGCGGTGGTTTAGTGGACTGAGGCTCACTTCAGGTTATATGCTTGTTGGAAGAGGTACTGTAGGTCTTCAGGTTCCTTTTGAAGGTTTAGATTGGTGGGTGAGAGTCTGATGTGTTGGGGCAGAGTGTTTCAAACTATGGGGGATGCACAGGAGAAGTCTTATATGCGATTGTGGGAAGAAGAGATGAGGGGGGAGTAGAGAAGGAGATCTTGTGAGGAACGGAGGTTGCATGAATGTAGGTACTGGGAGACCATGTCACAGATGTATGGAGGAGACAGGATGTGAATGGCTTTGGTTGTCATGGTTAGGGTTTTTAACTGGGACCTCTGAGAAATGGGCAGCCAGTAATTGGATTGGCAGAAAGGAGAGTCTGGGGATAAACTGGGGGATAGGTGGATTAGTCTGGCAGCAGAGTTTAGGATAGATTGAAGGGGCGCAAGGGTGATAGTGGGAAAGCCAGAGAGCAGGAGGTTGCAGTAGTCCAGGTGGGATATGATGAGGGCATGCACATGTGTATTTGCAGTTTCTTGGTCAAGGAATGTACGGACTCGGGAAATATCTTACTCAAAACATTGTTAAATAAAAACACGAAAAAAAAGAACCAGAACATGATTCAATGGTCATAATTTAGCATTGAGATACAAGCAATCTGACTGCCATGATCACCAATAGAGCCGTGTAAATATAATGGAGACATAGAATAGGTATAGACCGGAACTACCCATAGAGTTATGTCTAATAATATTCAGTAATGAAAAAGACGCAACACACCAGTGTTGATAGAGATACAGAAATAATACCGTATCCAAAGAATATAAAAAGAGTAAAGAGTGAGACTGCAACAAAATGCCAAGTGAGCAGCTCCCCGGGGGGATTGGCACTCAGGATGTATCCCAAAGCACTACTTCTATGTTTTACATGTATTTTGGCTAACACTCCATCAATATTCAAGTAGTGCCTGCTATATTGACATTATTTTAGTCTTTGTAATTAAAGTCTTCGCATTGTTTATGATCTGTATCATTACGGTGAGTGGATGGGAACATATTTCATTGTCTTATTAGACTAATTAGTGTTTTTTACCTCTAATAATGGAAATTGTTTTCTTTCTTTTTTTCAGCCAAGGCCTGATGTAGGAGACGTGAAGTGCGTAACAGTCCTGATAGTGGGTGCTGGAAGTCGTGGGATGTGCTATACTTACTATGCTGTAAACTTCCCCAAAAGAATGAAGGTACAACCATAGGGTAGCAATGATGGACTATAACATATACTCACTGGCAGACACAGCTGAACAGTATATGGGCTTTTTGCAGTCCAAGAGCTCATAATAATGCACAATTACTCCTGCTTTAGGCTGGGTTCACACCACGGTTTATTCCTGTTCATGGAAATCCCATTTTTTGCAGGACCACACGGACAGGAACGGAAAGGACCGGATTTGTAACTCCGGATGACATTTCTGTGTCCGGATCCGGGATTTTGAGGGATCCGGACACAGAAATAGCTGGGAGGAGTCGAGCCTGCAAAGCACAGGCAAGTGGTGTCGGGGCTGTTACTTTTGCTTTTGCAATGTATCTACATACATAGCAAAAGTGAAATTAAAGAAAGCAATGGCTAAAAAAAATAAATAAATAATGCTCGCCTCTCCACCGAGTGTCCACGATGCAAGGTGTCCACGTCTGCTGGCTGCAAGGACCTTAATCAGCTGACCGGCGGCAACCGATCAGCTGATGTGTCACATGACGGCATCAGCTGAGCGGTTTAAACCACCCGCCCGCTAATCGGTTTTTGAGTAGTGAATGTGTACTGAGCATGCTCAGTACACTAAAACTGGATCCGGAAAACGATCCCCAGACATCCAGGTTGCAGCATCCAAATTGCTATGATCCATGATACTGTGAGGTTTTGCTTGGTTGGGATGGGGTCTGCAAACTATTGTACAGTTTGGTTACCATTCAATTTTTGATCACCCAATTGAGGGCTACTGAATCATTGTTCTGTTAAAGACATTGTTGTGTATATTCCCCAAGCCTACTAAGCACCCATGCGCCAATTGGATGGCACATTGATTATTACATGCAGCTGGCATGCTGGGACCTACCTGGTTTTAAATGGTTTTAATATATGTGTTGTTTCGCCTGTTTTTGATACTAATAAAATTTATTTTTTTGATTATGGGTGTGCATTAAGTCTTTGCATGATCTTTTTTCTTGGTTTAGGCAATGAATGGAGTGAGGGTCAGGCATGGATATCTCCCCTCTATTCTAGATAGGACTCTTCAGAACAGTCCAGTTTATGAGATCTTTGCAATAATAGGGAAAATTTAAGATTTTTGGAATAACCTTTTAAGATGTGTAAGATGTCCGTTAGCTAATTTTGACGGTACCAGTTGACCACCCAATCTGTATGGGGGCCTACCAACTCTACCCCCAACAGTCAATGAGGCTGGAGTAGATATGGGTGAGCCATGTTGGACTTCAACAGCCAGATACTTTTTCTCAGAGAGAGAAGCCAATAGAGGAGTCTAGCAGTGACCTATTTCCCCTTTCTTACTAAGGCTGGCTTCACACCACGACAGAGTCAGGTCCAGGGCTGACAGCCCCGGACCGGATCAGCACACAGAACCGGAGGGCTAATATGCCCTTAGGTCCGGGTTGCTGTCGCACGCAGCTACAGCCGCTGATAGGTCAGGACCGCGACTCGCAGGGAGCTAGTCGCGGTCCTGAAGTAACAGCGGTGTCCGGTTCCCAGATCCTCCCGGACCAGTGCAATCCGGCCCCATAGGCTCCCATGCTAGGAAGAGCCGGATTGTACCGGATCCGGGGGAATCCGGGATACGGCAATTTAGGGAGATTTTTCTCCCCGGACACAAAAACGTTGCAAGCAACGTTTTTGTGTACGGTGAGAAAAATCAGATTTCTGCCAGATTCTGCCGGAGAGATGGAAACCGGATGGCAGAGAGGCCCCATAGGATACTATGGGGCCAAAATCCGGTCCAGGGCTGTCTGGTTTACACCAGACAGCCCTGGATCGGATATCACCGTTGTGTGAAGCCAGCCTAAGATCACATGCATTATCTGACATATAGGTATCAGCTGTCAAGAAGTATCTAAAGTTTATGGTCAACCTCTGCCTGAAATCTGACTGCTTTTCACTACAGCTCTGCTGGTTCATATTGGCTTCTATGTGTAAGAACAAGCCCACCCCAAACTCAGTTCAAGGGAATCTGTCAGCAGGTTTTTGCTTTGTAAACTGAGGACAACATGCTGCAGGGGTTAAAAACAATTGCAACTGTGCCTCTCTTATCAGGGTCTGTGCAATTATTTGCATAAACTAAAGGCTTTACTACCATGTGATTACCATTACAGGGATAGAAAGTCACATTCAAGGCAGTCCAACACACCCGCTACCGTGATTAACCCCTCAAAGTGAATGCCCAATCTACAATATATGCAGATCCTGGTGTGGGCGAGGGCAGCTCTACTGAGTTCCTGAAACTAAATTGTTTGATTATGTAAGAACGCCTTCAACCAGTAATCTCTATGATACATCATTGGATTCAGTGTCTCTTTGCTTACATTATGATGCTGTCAGATGAGGTAGCAAAAATCTTCGTACTGAGTCCCTTTCAGAGATTGCTAAATTCCCCCATAAGAGTAGACTATCAAGATTAAAAACTGGAACCCCCTTTAAGTCTAGATGTATATATTCACTCTCTGGAAAGCGACTTCTGCATTTGTGGACATTGAGCAGAAAGACTTCCTCGATGAATGTGTGTGAGAATGTTGTGCAGCCGCAAGAGAAGGTGAATAAATATCCTTTTGGAAGGAGGAGGGGGGTGGACGTCTGTGTTTATATTAGTAGGGAAACGCTGCCCCTCCTAGTTTGGCTATTTCTTTGGTGGAGGGCACACGAGGACGCGGTCTGCCATTTTACAAGGCTTAATGGTTATATATTGAAAATCCCACAAGAATTGTTGGCAGCTTTCCCAGTCACTACTTAAAGGAGCACATTATACATTCATTGAATGTTATAGTATTTTTACATATATATATATTTTACCCTGATAAATTCTTCAGTTATAGATTTTCCCAAACAAATGTTCTGAGCAGCCCAACCTCAATAACTAGGATCCAGCACTCATGGACGGAACAAAGATACTGTAGGCAGGATGGGCGCGTAATGTGACCTGGAAGAAGAAGAGTTAATAGGAAAGCAGTTTAGAAAACCAGATTCTCAACAATATCTGTGCTGTAGTAGACCATTGTACACCATGTACAGCACAAAGTGCCGGAGCCAGACATCACGTGATGTCGTAACGAGCGGCTGCAGCGTTCATCCATAATGTGCCCTGAGAGTGATCCGGTTGAGCAATAATGACATTAAATACATTATTAAGCTGCAGCAGTGCCTGAACGGTTTGTGAACCCTTCAGAACTTTCCACATTTCTGCCTAATTCTGTCCTAAAACTACATCAGATTTTCACCGACGTTCTAAAAGTAGATAAAGATAACCCAATCAAAGGAGTCAAAAATATGAGACTTTGTCATTTTTTTATTAAGGAAAATGATCCAATATCACATGTCTGTGAGTGTGCAAAGGAAGATGAACCTTTAGAATTAGCCAATAATTTGAAGGAGAAATTAGAAACTGATGTTCTCAATCAATAGGAGGACAATAGGTGCTGAGAGTGGGTGACCTGTTTTAGCTAAAGAACATGAATTTATCAAAATCCGATGTTAAAGGGAACCTGTCACCAGGTTTTTGCAACCTAATCTGAGAATAGCATAGAATAGGACCTAGAATCCTGATTCCAGCAATATGTCACTTAGGGTGGAAACACACTATCCTTCTTACATGGGAGTCTCTCGAAGGAGATTCGGATAAGTGACCCTGAACGGCCTCTCCCTCTCTGGACGGAAGTGTCAGCTGCTTGTGTTTTTGTGCAGCATCACACTCCCATCCAGTGAGGGGAGAAGCCATTCAGGGTTACTGATCTGAGTCTCCTCCGAGAGACTCCCATGTAAGTAGGATAGTGTGTTTCCATCCTTAAGGGGGTGTCACACGCGTCAATATCGCCTGCACGATATCGACTGCACGTGACGTTGCAGCGATATCGACGCGTGTGACATACTGCATCAACCAGCGATAAATCGCTGGTTGATGATCGCCAGGTTTCAGAACCAGCTCTGAAACCTGGCGATTGTCGCCCGGTGGACACGCAGCATCGCTGCGTGTGACACCGGGAGTAGCGATATTCCAGCTCCCAGCGCCTGTCACCAGCGCTGGGAGCTGGTCTCCAAGGTACACTGCGGGTAACTAGGCAGCGCGGCTGCTAGATACCCGACTGTGTACCTTAGTTACCAGCTCTCGCTCACGGTGAGGAGGAGTGGTAACTAAGGTACACGTCGGTATCTAGGCAGCGCGCGCTGCTAGTTACCCGCAGTGTACCTTAGTTACCAGCCTCCTCTGCTCACCGGGTGAGCGGAGGAGGCTGGTAACTAAGGTACACGTCGGGTATCTAGGCAGCGCGCGCTGCCTAGTTACCCGCAGTGTACCTTGGAGACCAGGCTGCTCCCGCTTCCAGCAGCCTGGCAGCGGGAGCAGGACATCGTGGAAACGATATTTAAATCGTTTCCATGATGTCACTGGTCAATTGATCGCTGGTTAGTCTGTCTGTGTGACAGCTCACCAGCGATCAGCCGTCAATGTCGTCAGCGATCAGATCGCTGACGACATTGACGCGTGTGACACCCCCTTTACTGTGCTGTTCAGTGTAGTTTTGATCATCTCCAGATGATTAAATAGTGATTTTGTCAATAGTGTGGTAGTCTGGCATATTCACAAACTGCTAAGTCTGCAGCAGAGAAATCACTAATTTTATCAAAATTACAGCAAGCAGCTCAGTAAGTGACATATTGCTGGGGTCAGTGTCTCTGTCTCTACATTATGCTATTCTTAGATGGGATGACAAAAACATGTCCTTTTTTGTTTTTAAACCGCCCCCAATGTTATTTAGATCATGCATTGTGTAGCAGTAACCTGATTTTGAAAACAAATAAATCCATGTATTTATCATAATAAAGCACTTTAGATTCTTAGGTATATGCATTATTTACCTTCACGTTCAGTCATCAGGGTGGATACGTCAGGCTGGTGTCAGTCATGTTAATCCACTTCAGTCATGCAGTTTTTTTAACCCCTTTATGACATAGGGCGTATATGTACTCCATTGGCTGCTTCCCTCCCTTTAATGCTAGCTCACGTACTGTTTTCGCAGCATTCCCTGCACGTGTCAGCTGATCTGATCAGGGATCCGATCGGCACTGTTAACCTTTAGATTATTACTGACAGTGCGATTTAAAGCACTGCGGTGGGGATAGCGCTGTTCTCTGCTGGCATTGGCAGTCCCTTGATGCGGTCACTGGTTCCTCGATGCATTGCCATGACAGCGTGGGGTGAGTTGATGATCCTGGTTGCGGTCATGACTGCCAGCAATAAAGTGCAATAATGGGTGATCAAAACATCCCATCTTTCCAATGGTATCATTAGGAACATCTGCTCAAGGCACAAAAAATAAGCCATCATAGAGCCCTAGATCCTAAAAAATGAGAATGCTATGGGTCACGTAAAATGGCATCAAAAGCGCAATTCTTTTTCTTTAAAAACGTCTCAATTTGTTTTCACTACTTAGGTAAAAGAGTATACATGTTTGGTATCTACGAACTCGTACTGACCCAAGGCATCATACCGACATGTCAGTTTTACCATAAAGTAAACATGAGGAATAAAAAAAACTATTGTGTGATTGCACTTTTTTTTTTGCAATTTCACCCCACTTGGAATTTTTTCCCATTTTCCTGTACACTATATGGTCAAAGAAATGTCATTCAACAATACAACTCCTCCTGCAAAAAACATGTCCTCATATGTATAAATTGAAACAAAAATGTTATGGCTCTTGGAAAAAGGGGAGGGAAAAACGGAAAATCGCCCAGGAGTGAAGGGATTAAATGTAGTCACCCCTCCCCCCTGCTTTGTAATATATTGCTATCACTGCAGATGCTAATGGGTAAGGACCTCTGGTGATATCACGACCATGTGACCTTAATGGGCAGAGGCGCTAAGCCAACAAGTCCATCACTTCAGGCCTGCTTAGCGCTGCCCATTAAGGTCACATGGTCGTGACATGCCCACAGGTCCTTAACCCATCTCTGCTATACTTAGCACCTGCAACAATATATTACAATATGGGGGCGCATGACTATGTTTAACATATAGCATGACTGAAGTGGATTGATGTGACTGATGCCAGCTGAAGTATCCACCCAGATGACTGAACATGAAGGTAAATAATGCAGGCATATGAGCATCTAAAGTGCTTTTTTATGATAAATACATGGATTAAAAAAATAAAAAAGCAGGTAGTGATGCACAGTGCATGATCTAAATAACATTGGGGGCAGTTTAAAAACTTAAAAGGGACATGCATGTCCCTTTCAACAACACAAATTTGGGGAAGTGACTTATTGCATAAACAAAGGGGATTTCTGAGGGCCTCAGATGAAGAGTTGTTGATGCTCATCTTAAACTATGTATGGTGGCCTAAGGGGTTATCCAGGACTATATTTAGGATGGGTCATCAATGTCTGATTGGTGGGGGTGTGACACTCGAAATCCCCGGTGATCAGCTGTTCCTGATACTGGCAATGGCCATAACTGCTCAGCTGTGGTGTTGCACAGCGCCATCAACGGAATAGTGGCCGCAATCAGGTACTGCACATCCTATTGATATGAACAGGGAATGGATATGCACTACCCAGCCGCAGCCACTATACAGTTGATGGAGCTGTGCTGCTCTGAAACCGAGTACTTCTGGCTGCCGGTGGAACTTCGATGGGCTTATCGGTGGGTGTTCCAGGTGTTGCATCACTTCCAATCAGACATTGATGACCTTTCCTAAGGATGGTCCTAGACAATCCCACTTGGTTGGTTGGGTCTTAGATTAGAGCTGACCTAATCCAGGACTCCCGGCTGCGCCCAGCTAACTAAAGCTGTAATATGAGGCCTATAAAGTTTGTTGCATCCCTTAGGCCCCCTTCACACCACATTTTTTGTCTTACCGTGTGGACCCTTTAATTTGAAAGATCAGACTGACAGGCATGGATTTGTGCAAACGGGGACTTGCTTCCCAGATCCTTTGTTTTGATGGATCCGTTTTTACCATAGAAAAGCATTAGCAATGGCTACAGCCATTGGACATAATGTGAGAGAGAGATGAACAGAGATAGTACTGGGAGAAGCTGTACCTTGCTTCTGAGCATGCTCAATACCGCAAACCGGATATGGGAAACAATCCTTTTTTTTTTTTCCTGAATCTGTCTACATAGCCTCCCATGTTGTGTGCCACAGACCACGCCAGATTTGTTTGTTTGTTTTTGTCCGCTACGCCCAAAATCGGAGCAGTCTTTGATTCTGGGTATAGGAAAAAACATGACACAGATCACTGACTGAATTGGCACAAACAGAGACCATATAGGACCAATCTGTGCCCATAGGGATACATGGGAGGCAAAAACGGATGCCTGTCTATCCATTTCAAAACGGATACACACGGATCTCCAAAAACGTGGTGTGAAGCCAGCCTTACCTCCGTATGCCTCTGATTTCATATGCAGTGTTACAATATGCATTATATTTATTTTTTTAGAAGAAAGCAAAAATATATCAAGGTTGTACGAAAGGAGGTTATAGTAAATCTTCATAAAGTGCACTACAATCTAAGGGGAAAGCTTGAATGGCCGATCATGCTTTCACCTTCCATGTACTGCACTTTATGAAGATTTATTAAAACCCTCCTTTCACATGAGCTGAATATATTTTTGCTTTCTTCTGAATTTACCTGGCTATGGTAATGCATATGTTCATGCTGTACGTGGAGGATTGACTGGCAAAAGCGGTGAGCTGGATTTTGTTTCATTGTTCATGCATTTTTTAAAATAAAGTAAATTCTTTATGAATAATAATATATTTGTTCATTTATATAGCGCTATTAATTCCATAGCACTTTTCATACAGTCATGGCCAAAAGTATTGACACCCCTGCAATTCTGTCAGATAATACTCAGTTTCTTCCTGAAAATGATTGCCATCCCAAATTTTTTGGTATTATTATCTTCATTTAATTTGTCTTCAATGAAAAAACACAAAAATAATTGTCCTAAAGCCAGATTGGATATAATTCCACACCAAACATGAAAAAGGGGGTGGACAAAAGTATTGGCACCCTTAGAAAAATCATGTGATGCTTCTCTAATTTGTGTAATTAACAGCACCTGTAACTTACCTGTGGCACCTAACAGGTGTTGGCAATAACTAAATCACACTTGCAGCCAGTTGACATGGATTAAAGTTGACTCAACCTCTGTCCTATGTCCTTGTGTGTACCACATTGAGCATGGAAAAAAGAAAGAAGACCAAAGAACTGTCTGAGGACTTGAGAAACCAAATTGTGAGGAAGCAGGAGCAATCTCAAGGCTACAAGCCATCTCCAAAGACCTGAATATTCCTGTGTCTACCGTGTGCAGTGTCATCAAGAAGTTTAAAGCATGGTACTTTGGCTAATCTCCCTAGATGTGGACAGAAAAGAAAAATTGACAAAAGATTTCAACGCAAGATTGTGCGGATGACGAATAGAGAACCTTGACTAACATCCAAACAAGTTCAAGCTGCCATGCAGTCCGAGAGTACAACAGTGTCAACCAGTACTATCCGTCGGCGTCTGAATGAAAAGGGACTGTATGGTAGGAGACCCAGGAACACCCCACATCTTACTCCGAGACATAAAAAAGCCAGGCTGGAGTTTGCCAAAACTTACCTGAGAAAGCCTAAAATGTTTTGGAAGAATGTTCTCTCTTTTTGGGCAAAGGCATCAACATGGAGTTTGCAGGAGAAAAAAAGAAGCATTCAAAGAAAAGAACACGGTCCCTACAGTCAAACATGGCGGAGGTTCCCTGATGTTTTGGGGTTGCTTTGCTGCCTCTGGCACTGGACTGCTTGACCGTGTGCATGACATTATGAAGTCTGAAGACTACCAACAAATTTTGCAGCATAATGTAGGGCCCAGTGTGAGAAAGCTGGGTCTCCCTCAGAGGTCATGGGTCTTCCAGCAGGACAATGACCCAAAACACACTTCAAAAAGCACTAGAAAATGGTTTGAGAGAAAGCACTGGAGACTTCTAAGGTGGCCAGCAATGAGTCCAGACCTAAATCCCATAGAACACCTATGGAGAGATCTAAAAATGGCAGTTTGGAGAAGGCACCCTTCAAATATCAGGGACCTGGAGCAGTTTGCCAAAGAAGAATGGTCTAAAATTCCAGCAGAGCATTGTAAGAAACTCATTGATGGTTACCGGAAGCGGTTGATCGCAGTTATTTTGGCTAAAGGTTGTGCAACCAAGTATTAGGCTGAGGGTGCCAATACTTTTGTCCGGCTTATTTTTGTAGTTTTATGTGAAATGATCAATGTTTTGCTTTTTGCTTCATTCTCTTTTGTGTTTTTTCATTGAAGATAAATTAAATGAAGATAATAATACCAAAGAATTTGTGATTGCAATCATTTTCAGGAAGAAACTGAGTATTATCTGACAGAATTGAAGGGGTGTCAATACTTTTGGCCATGACTGTACATCAGTAATGATGTCCCTATTGAGTCTCACAATCTAAATATCCTATCAGTATGTCTTTGCAATGTGGGAGGAAAACAGAGTGCCCGGAGGAAACCCACACAAACGCGGGGAGAACATACAAACTCCTTGCAGATGTTGTCCTTGGTGGGAATTGAACCCAGGACCTTGGAACCTCAGTGCTGCAAAGGCTGCAGTGCTGACCACTTGAGCCACCATGCCATCCAGATGTAATTGTGCCTCGTGTCATCAGATGCTGTATTGCAGACATGTAATGTGTTGTCTTCAGTCTGTAGCATTGAATGAACACACAGTGATGCAGAACCACAGGGATTTCCATGATCTATGATAATTGATGGCATGAAGATCTAAAATGTTCAATAAGCATAATGAAGGGGACAGAGGTGTTCCCTGGAGCGGCAGCCATTTAACTGCCTAACTGATAAAGCACTAACTATCACGTGTGTGGCCTTGTCTGGTAATGCATCTTAGACCAAAGAGGTGCTGTCTTTTTATTGCTGACTGCTAGAAGACCCCAGCTTATTTTTATGATCCTAGAATCCCAGTTTAATTTCTATGCATTTTATATCTTGGTACCTTCTTAATTTAAAGAGGTTGTGCCATGGCCAATTTTACATTTTAAAGGGGAACTCCAGTGAGAAAACGTTTTAGTACAGTTCCTGCCCTGCTACATGATGAAGCAGAGCTGTACACTGCAGTTCTAGGATCTATAAATCTCTTATAAATCAATAAAATCATACGTGCTCCTCTGCTCTGGTCCCCACCTCATGGAACCAAGAATCTTCAGCCTGGCAGCTTCATGTAGAAGCAAAAAGCAGGAGGTGTGTTGGGGTTGTGGATGCCGGGAGCTGCAGGATCAGCCTACATTCCAGTGAGGAGTGATAATGATGATCCATTGAAAGTTGAAGAGATAAGAAGATACCATGTTCCTATGGGGAAGGGGAGACCATGCAGAGCTGAATCGATCATTGTAATGATTTGCCTCTGCTTGTATCCTCACAATAACAGTACATATTATACACCATCATACAGCAGAGGATCACAGTATGTGTTTGTATCTGCTTGGTGACATGATTGTTATTTGAAGCCTGGACCCTCCTGTCACATAGGATGGAATAAGGAGCTGGATGTGTTGTTCTGGGGCCGGCGGCCACGCCCCACTCCCTATACAGACGTGAGTGGGCGTGAATGTAGGCTGATCCTGAAGCTCCCAGCATCCATGCCCCAACACACCGCCTCTTCTCACCAGCAGCATGAAACTGACATGCAGAGAGATTTAGATTCCATGAGGTGGGGGCCAGATCAGAGGAGCAGGTATGATTTTATTGAATTATAAGAGATCTATAGATCCTAGAACTGCAGTGTACAGCTCTGCTTCATCATGTAGGAGGGCAGGAACTGTACTAAAACATTTTCTCTCACTGGAGTTCCCCTTTAATTAATTGATCTTAAAATGAAAATAAGGGCCACGTCACACACACAGATATCTATGCAGATATTGGTCAAAAATCTTTGGTTGCAGTGAAATCATGGACACATTGTTCATTTGTACACGGCCACAACATGGAACAATGTGTCCATGATTTCACTGCAACCAGAGATCTGCCAACAATATCTGCACAATTATCTGTGTGTGTGACGTGGCCCTAAGTTCCACAATTTGATGTGTTTAAAAAATGTCCCTGTCCCAAGATATTCTTATAAATGTGCCTCTGTGTAATTAGTGTGTCCGACCATGAAGGAACAGGTTGGATATACCACAGCTCCTGGGCAGGAGAGGAAGTAAATGATACATGAAAATGAATGTGTTGGCTTAATGTTGACCTAGTAGGGAATACTATAGTCAGGTCACTGCCGAGCTTTTCCTGTAAGTGAAGAATATGGAGGGGGTGTTCAGTGCTTGGGTCCATTGCTTCAACACAGATGACCCCTTGTGGATGGAAAACGAGTCGACTCCTAGGTTCATCCGCTGTGTTGCAACATGTTGGCTCTTCTGAGTCATCTTATTCCAGGCAGCTCCTGATCATCAGACGCCTCACCGACCGCACAACTCTTCTTTTTCCCAACATCATCTGGAACTTTTCCATTTGACTTTATTTCTGTAAATCATATTTTATTACACATTTAATATAATCTTTTCTGAGGGTAACATGCTGCTGGAAGGCAATTTATACCCAAAGTTTGAATGTGTTTTATTGTTCTCTGTTATCAGCAGTTCCAGACCATAGCAGGGTAGTTTAGTGTGTTTTCCATTGAATGACTGATTTGAAATCCCTGCTCACTAATATATCTCCAGCTTATATACATACATTACAGTTAAAGAGGGTTGTCGCCCTTTAAGGAATGTTTTTTTTTTCTTACTTAAGTGCATGTGTTTTTTTGGGGGGGGCTAAAAATAATTTTTCTAATTGGGTTTCATTAAACATTTTGCTTTGTTTACCTTTTATAGCCTCTGTGTTGCGCTGCCTATTGCTAGCTTCAGTGTGAGTTAACTGAGAATCTATCAGTGATCTGATTCTGATGTGAGCATTTACTTCTTTTCTTACTATGACTACATCAAAGTTGATCATGCAGGGAAACTAAGTGTTTGTAAAATCCAGTCTGTGCAACTAACGATTTTTAGCCCCAAATACAAGCACAAAGTGGTCCCCAGAGGTGAATTTACATATTTAAGATTTCTAATATAGCTTCTGTGGATCTTTTTATGCTCTGCTCGCTTCTGCACCCGAAGGTGTGCAGAGCCGATAACGTCCCGTCTGCACCTTGAACAGCAGCACAATATATGCCGATAGTGCACTCCACCCTCACAGATACTGGTAGATGTGACATCATTGTCCCTGCACACCTACTGACACAGGATACTCCTTTAAAGGTTGTCCACTCACATTTAGGCTACATTCACATTGTGTGTTTTTGGTCTGTTTTTGCATGTCAGTTTTTGTAGCCAAATCCAGGAGTGGTACAATCAGAGGAAAAGTGTAATGGAAACACGTCACCACTTCTGTATTTATCACCCACTCCTGGTTTTGGCTACAAAAGCTGACGAGCAAAAACAGACCAAAAACGCACAGTGTGACTGTAGCCTTATCCTGAAGATCTGACAATAGAGAGATGTAGCTGTGTTGCACCAGCAAGAATCATGCACAGGTTGTATTCTAAGGCAGGCTTCACACCAAGGTGTGATCCGGTCCGGGGCTGTCCGATGTGAATCAGACAGCCCAGGACCCGATTTGCAAACAGAACCTGAGGGCAAATATGCCCTCCGATCCAGTTTGCAGCCGGATGCCTCTGATCGCAGCCGCAGCTGCTGCAATCTCAAGATGAGCCCAAGTTCGGCATGCTCTCTGTCTATAGACTTTGTGGGCGGGGGCAGCTGTTTGAGCGCGCTACAATCTAAATCTAAACACTATGATTGTGTCAGAACCGCTGCACCAAGTAATTTAAGTGATACATCACTGGATTCAGGGTCTCTTTATCTACATCATGTTGCTCTCAGCTGAGTTAGCAAAAATCTGCTGACAGATTCTCTTTTAGGCTGCATACTCACGATGGGTATATGCAGCATTTTGAACGCAGCGTCTTGCCACTGCGTCCAAAACGCTGCGTAGTACAGTACAAGCATAGTGGATGGGATTTCTAGAAATCCCATGCCCACTATGCTTAACTTGACCACAGCGTTTTGACAGCTGCGGTGTAAGTTGCTGGCATTCCGCTCCTCCGCAGCATGTTCATTTCATGCTGCAGAGTCAGAAGCGGTTCCCATCGGGTGACTTCAGGGATAAGTTGCCTCATACCCGCTACACATGGCGAGTACAGGGTGGCTGCGGTCTCCCTGCGGCCATCCGCGGGTTCACTCAGGTCCAGGGGAGCTGCGGCCAATACGCAGGTCCGGAGGAGCTGCGGCCAATATGCAGGTCCGGAGGAGCTGCGGCCAATGCGCAGGACCGGAGGAGGTGCGGCCAATGCGCAGGTCCGGAGGAGGTGCGGGCAATGGGCAGGTCCGGAGGAGGTGCGGCCAATGCGCAGATCCGGAGGAGGTGCGGCCAATGCGCAGGTCCGGAGGAGGTGCGGCCAATGCGCAGGTCCGGAGGAGGTGCGGCCAATGCGCAGGTCCGGAGGAGGTGCGGCCAATGCGCAGGTCCGGAGGAGGTGCGGCCAATGCGCAGGTCCGGAGGAGGTGCGGCCAATGCGCAGGTCCAGAGGAGGTGCGGCCAATGCGCAGGTCCGGAGGAGGTGCGGCCAATGCGCAGGTCCGGAGCAGCTGCGGCCGATGCGCAGGTCCTCTGGACCGTGAGCACATACCCTAAGGCTGCGCTCACACGGCTGTTCATTCTCTCATGTGATAGAATTGGATCACTTATAGTTATGACACTTGGGTCTGATCAGAGTTTGAGCCAAGTTGCATTTACTGTGATTGCATGTGAGAATCAGACCACAGATGCAAGGAAGAAGGAGAACTTAATTTCTCCATCTTCTCTATCGTCTGTATTTGCGCATATTGGAATCTGAGTGCGGCCGATGTTTTGCACATATGCATGGACTTGATTAGGTACGTGCCGTCCTATGTCTGCTGCCAATTGAAGCATGCTGCAAATTAGTTCTCATGCCGATGGCAAAAAAAATGTGCTGCCCCATGAAATACATTGGAACGAGTGCTATCGAATAAAACATCAGATCTCTACAAATAAGAAGGAAAAGAAGCGCACATAGAGTAATACCTTCGGGTTTGATGGTCACACGGACTCCCACAATACAGACTCACCTGGTCTGGTTGTGAATGGTCACAACTCCCTTGGACAAGCACGTATGGTCGCAGCAGGCTCCCGGCAAAAAGAAAGGATCCACTTGGAGAAATTAGAACCGGATGGATAGAAGCCGCGCTGACCACAATAAGAGAAACAGAGTAACACACACACTCTGTTTATTCAGCCTACGCGTTTCGTGGCAAACAGGAGCCCTGATGAAGTGGCCTGTTTGCCATGAAACGCGTAGGCTGAAGTTCTAATTTCTCCAAGTGGATAAAACATCAGATAGCACTTGTCCTCCTGTGAGCGCAGCCTTTATTGGTATTCTAGCAAAAAAATGTATTTCCATGTCCACTGGATAGATAATAAATGTTCAGTCTGTGGGGTCTGAATTTTGTGACCCCTTCCTTTCCCCCCCACTCACATGCCACCTTCTGTTTACATTGAGCGGTAGTCAGACTCATGCACATCCTCTCTATTCAGTATGTATAGGACAAATAAAACAGTCGAGCTCCAGAGTAATGTCCCCCTACAGGCTTAGCTTCAAGGTAAAACAATCTGTCTTATGGCACGTGCTGCCCATGTGGAGACGGAGGACTCGGTTGCACAGCAGCGCCATTTCTCTGTGTGTTAATTGGTGTCCATAGGTGGCATCATGATATATTGTATGCACAGGAACACAGAGCATATAGAAGAGTTACCAATTTGTTCCAATGCAATGATTAAAAATAATAATAACTTCTAGACAGATCTCAGATGTTGTGAATTATCATTGATAGATAGTGCATTTTATCTATTTCATCTTTGAATCTACTATCGTATTATTCCTATAAATATGTAATGAGAACCATCACACCTCTTTCAATTGGTGACAGGTATAATGGTGGGTTTACACACACCAATTTATCTGTTCAATATCTGAACAGATCTCTGGTTGCAGTGAAATCATGGACACATTGTATCATTTGTACACAGCCACAAAATGGAACTATGTGTCCATGATTTCACTGCAACAGAGATCTGTTCAGATATTGAACAGATACACTAATGGTGGGTTTACACACACCAATTTATTTTTGGCAGTCAGCAATACAAGTAAAATCTATCCTTCTGCCCCCTTTACTTTATTCCTTTGATGGGGTGCAGGTTTCAGGTTGATTTTGTCATTGAGTCATAGATGTTGGTGGTTCCTGAATACGTCCGAGTCCCACCGATGTACAAGTGTCTTCCTCTCAATCACAGAGGGAATCATTTACAATGTGTCGTGACACTTCATTAGTCTATTACTTACCTAGATTTTTTTTTCTCTACATAATATCTTCTAATGAGATTATATCTATTACAATGCTCCTTGGCCTCCCGGCTAGTATCCAGTCATGCCCCATCCACCGGGTTATTCTTCAGCCATTGTTGTCTGTTTATATACAAGCACCACATGTTTGCTGCAGATCTATAGTCTCCAAGCTGTGAGTGTTTCATTCTGTGACATTCCCAGTGGTCCTCTATTAGTGACCTTGGATCATTGGGGTACGCGGTCATGTTTGACTCATGAAAAAATGGGCAGATTGTGCTCGCACATGGTCAGTCATTGGGCTATGACCTCTAAATGGTGCCCAGTTGGCCTCAAGGGGTCTATCTATTGGGATGAGAGAAATCCCACCAGTACATCCCCCACAATAGCCTAAAACATTCACACACGGCATGATAGATACATTGCTTCTTAGTTATTTACACCAAATTCTGACCCAACCACCACAGAATAGGATGAAGAGAAATCTGGTTAATTGATGGCGAAGCCCACCCACTTCAAGATTGGACGTGCTGATTAGATCTAGTTCTGCTCCACGGTCTATTACAGCCATTAGGACATTTTCCTCTGACCTTTCCTGTTTCCAAGTAATTTTCACCCACAGAGCTGACACTCAGATGTTGTGCACCAGGTTAATGTGAAAATCCAGACTAAGGCTTTGTTCACATGCTGTGTTTTTACCTTGGTTTTATGCTAATCTAAACCTGCGTTTTTGATTCCCAGCAAAACGTATGTGATTCAGGGAAAGCTGTCCACACACATGGGTTTCATTACTTTGCAGAAGCTGAAACCTGCACAGATTTTGCTGCATTTTGTAAAGAATAAGCATGTCAATTCTGTTCTGCATTTTTGCAACTTTCTAAGGGCAAGAATGCAACAATAACACACAAAGAATGCATGTTTTCTCCTGCCAAGAAATCAGGAGTTACTGGAAAACCCTAAGGTTTTGCTGCAGTAAAATCATATGTGTGTGAACATAACCTACTTCAGACTAACCCATCTGACATCAAAGTCACTCCGATCACATTTCTCCCCAATACAAGTGTATACATATATTCATCTCTTTATTCTGTATCTAACTGCATACAAGTAATCACTACCCCCCTCCTCCCCCAAAAAACACATTATTAAATATCAAATGCGATTTTTTTTTTTTTAATAGCATTTCATTCTTTTTACAGATTTTTCCACCAATTCTAGCATTAATCCGGGCATATGAACATCTCCATGCCTGTGGTTCTGTATCTTTATAAAGAACCTTTTACACTTCTATATCGGTTCAGTACAAAATATATTCAAAGTAGATCCCCAAAAGCATTTATTAACACAAAACATATAGTAAAATGATAGAAAATGTTGCCGTTTGCATAAGATACATTAATCGTCTAAGAAAAAGAATGAATAAAATCACCTTTGAAAACACGCGAACCAATACCATTCAAGTCCTTGACAGACAAAGCAGAATTGTTGTCTTTTTTTAGTCGTGAAAGAATCCAAAAATGGATAAAAAAATAAATAAACAAAAATAATCTCTTCAGTTCAGAATGATGTAATATTAATGGTGAAAAATGTCTTGTCTTTCTTTTAAATAAGTACATAAATGAATTAATTTAAAAAATATGTTACGGTAATAATAGCCTTCTGCAAAAATGTGCTGTAAAGCCCCAGATTGTTGTTGAATTTTCTGCTGCGCTTTGTTACGTGCCCCTCGCCTGAGCTGTTATGGATCCTGCTTCATCTGTGTCTCCAGCTGGTGGGAGGGATATTAAGCTCTTTCCGAGTCGTCTGATACTTAAACATTTACTAGCTAGAAGAGGGGGAAGAAAAAAAAAAAAAAATCTGATGCAATATTCTTCTGGGCGCAAACCCAAAAAACAGAAATAATTTGAGTTACAAGGTTATTTTTCTGTTGATTAGAACAGCTTCTTCCTGGTTCCCTTCTAGAGAAAATGCAAACAGGGCGAGGATGATTTAGTAGGAGATAAGTCTAAAAAAGAAAAAAAAATCTGGGACTTTTCTACTTTTCTGGTTGGAACCAGTCTGAGACTGCAGCCAATCTCTCCTCACCGGACCTTTTCTTTTTTCTATAAAAGAAACAATGAGTATATCTGGCAGAGAGGAGAATACTGGGGCGTAACGGCAACATCAATCACTACGACTGTATTTTTAGATGGTAAAAATAACACTGGGCTATTGTGGAAAAAAAGAAAAAAGGACTCTGGCTTTAATTTTAGAGGGCGCTTTTTCCATTCTCTTTCTTTTTTTTTTTTCATACATGTAAGAGACATTGAACATAACAAGACTTTTTATAAGCTGAGATATTCAGTACAAGAGCTCCCTCATCCGTGCTGGTGCGGAACCACATGGCTTGTGTGATTTACAAGATATATACTGTATATATTCAGTTAGAAGAAAAAAAGGTTTAGTGCCGTGTTAGCCAGTTGGAAAAGATTGATTGGTCTCAGTGGGAGAAACAAAATATTAATCTTGTAGTTGTGATACCTTTTAATGGCTAACAAAAATAAAATAATTGATGTTACAAAGCGAGCTTTCGAGACTGCTTACGTCTCTTCATGTTCATTTATTATACCTTGCATCTGCTCTGGCTGATTATATATTTGTTGATAAACTTGTGCAAGAAAGAAAAAATGACGGCACTCACCGGCTTGTAGGTGCTCTGTTTTAATTCCTTTTCAGGTTACATCAAAGGTGCGGGGAGGGAGTGATGGGGCAGACGATGGCACTCTTTCGCGGTAGATTCCGTTTCCACGGATCAGTCTGAAGAAGAATCTACTGTGAAACCGTACCGTCGTCTGCCCCATGACTCCCTCCCCACACGCTTTGATGAACAGACCTGTGGAAGAGGAATCTACCGCGAAACTGTGCCATCGTCTGCCCTATCACTGCCTCCCCACACCTTTGATGTAACCTGAAGAGGAATTAAAACAGAGCAACTACAACCCGGTGAGTGCCGTCTTTTTTTCTTTCTTGCACAAGTTTATCAGCAAATCTTAATGACTGTGCAACATCGGTGGTCATGTGGCACCCTTAAGGTGCTCTAGGTAGGACCAAACCGGTCCGTGTAACAGGTAGAGGTCACACAATACTGCCAAGCAATCTTTTTCTCCAAGTGATTATATATTTGTGTTTCTTCTAATATTTGGTCATACCGTGCTTGATGAAGAGACGTAAGCAATCTCGAAAGCTCGCTTTGTAACATCAATTATTTTATTTTTGTTAGCCATTAAAAAGTATCACAACTACAAGATTGTTATTTTGTTTCTCCCACTGACAGGATATATTCAACACAGCTGGAAGGTTTATTGTGCTTGTAGAGCCCTCAAAATGTCTCGAAACATCAAATAACACAATATGGAAAGCTGCATGACAAGAAAGAAGACCCTAAGTGCAATACAACAATATTTATGAGAACGCAGGTTTGGTAAAAAGGTAGTATGGAGTTTTTTTTGTTGGTTGTTTAAAGGGAATCTGTTAGCAGGTTTGTGCTATGTAATCTGACAGCAGCATGATATAGTGGCAGGGACCCTGATTTCAGTGATGTCACTTAGTGTACTGGGTGATGGAATCAGATCTAGCACCCAACCACACCACTGATTGGCAGCTTTCAGTGCACATTGTGTATCGACAGAAAACTGCTAATCAGTGACGGGGCGTGGTTGGACTAGGTGAGAAGACACAGTGATCATCTGTTGATTAGAGATGAGCAGTTTCGTAGAAGTTTGGGTCCTGTGGGTTCTTGCAGATAAAGTCCATTTCTGGACCCAAACATGACCCGAACCTCATTAGAAGTCACTGTTTGGGCGGTTCTGCTCTCCGCCCACCTACAGCCAGTCATAAACAAAGCACTTCCGGGGGTGGGCACGGCTTTGTTGTTTGTTTTTTTTTGTTTTTTTTGTACATCCGATAACATTAAATTTATCCCCAGTGCAAACTGTTCAAACACTGCAAGCGACCGACACTAGGCCGAACGCAGAGCGTACCCGAGCACAACGCTGCTGGCTCCACGTAAAGCACCCAAACTCGAACACTGATTTTTTTCCTTTCTTTTTGTAAAACATGTTTGACTCAAAAATCGAACTTTAAAAAGCTTAGATCCGCTTATCTCTATTCTTTCGAAGTCAAGAGAAAGGTTGGATCCAGCCTTGGGATCGCGCTGCCCGCCCCATTCGGAGGAAGAATCACCCCGGAGACAGTCAGATCTTCCAGGAAACATTATTTCTATATTATATTACCTGGATGCGTTTTGTGTACAGCGGTACACTTCCTGAGGAAAATAGAAACTCGAAACACTAAACACGTCGAGGTAATATAGAATTAAAGTTTCCTGGAAGATCTGACTGTCTCCAGGGTGATTCTTCCTCCGAATTGGGCGGGCAGTGCAATCACAAGGCCGGATCCAACCTTTCTCTTGACTTCGGACAAACCACCTGGCTGATTGCTGCAGCTTCGCTCTCTGTTACACCCATGTTTTGCAGTTGTTGGGTCTCCCACAACTGAACAAGGTGAGTGGGGCCATATACATAGCTTCACATGGATTTAACTTGGATAAGACCCTATTGTGCGCTTATTTCTCCCCTCATCTCTATTCCATTCCGCCAAGAACTATGATTCCCATCAACACCATATACTTGCACACTCGGCTCAACTGAGCATCCATGTGTTCAGATTGGGAGAGGGAGCCCATCAAGCTCTGGTGGCTGATTCTCTCTAGGGAGAAGAAAAAGATCATAGGATATAATTCAACATGCAGGTTCAATCTCTTTCTCAGTATCATCCAGGAGGAAATTATTGGGCCCCATAAACAATAGATGATCAACTGACCTTTAATGCAATGTATATAGGGACTGTTAATCAGTGCTGAACACCCTTTGCCATGTCATTGATGGCTAAACATAATTAAAGAAAGTGTATAGTTACCAAAGTGTTTTCACTTTTTTTCTTGGGGCTGGAGGTCTTTACCTGTCAGTTACCACTGTTGAAAGTTTTTGCAGTTTGTTGTAGACATTCATGCAGAATTAAAGGGGTTGTCCATCTTACACATAACTTTCATAGGATGCAGTAACTATAGAAATTCAAACCAAGTATAATTTACCCTCCACAGGTCCAGCGCTTTGTCTCCGCAGTTACTCCAGTATCTGTTGTTCACCTGCAGCCCAGATGTCACGTGCACAGCATTTCAGACAATCGTGAACTTAGTTGCTCAGGTCATCTAGATGGAAAAACCTGCTGAGCTCACTGAGTGACGTCAGCGCTGCAAAAAACAACCCCAAAACTGGGGAAGTGGAGGAGACGCAGAGCTGGACCAAACCAAGGAGGATAAAAGTATGGCAACCTATTAAGGAACATTTTCCGTAAGGGGACAACCCCTTTACAGTATAGAGAAAAATATTTTCATAAACCATACACCATATTAGAAAATTGCAAAGTAATGGAGTGAAGTTCTCGTTTTAGGATTCTCCTCTGTGGACAATAATGTGAAGCAGTTATGATGAGATTCTCTCACTCTGGAGAACGTATCATGCCCTCCTCTACATAGACAGACCATTGATTTATTGGGACCTGTGGGACACTTCGTCTCTTCTGTGATGGTGTAGTAGCAAAACTAGACACTTGCTAGCATGTTGTTCTACAGATATTACAGCATCTCTTTTCTATCCGGGAGACCCTATGGAATCCTCTTAAGTCTTTCATTGAGTGGGGTTTGTCAAAGTGGAGGAGAACCTTTTGAAGACTGTTTTGTCACTAGAGTTGAGCAAAATTATCCTGGTTGGAAGTCTGCGCCTTAACTCTCTGGCAAGGAGACTTGGGTACTGCTAATTTTCTTGCCTGGTGGTATCTTGGGCGCTTTAGGCCTTTACAATGCAACCAGGTAACTAGGCCTTATACAATGTCATGATGTTGCAGGGCTTTGTAGATGCCAGAGGCGCCATGGATGCCGGCATTCGAATGCTGGCCCAGGAAATTCACATGACCCTACTCTGACAGGGAGTACCAACGTGGAGCAGGGTCCTACAAATCTTTATTTCATCTCTATTCATCATCTAAGGCCTTCCTACATTTCTCGATTAAAAAAAACTATATTAATTGATTTGGACACTGCCTAAAAAATCCTATTAGGAAACCTGATGGACTCCCTAAATTGGTTTAACCTGTCACAGTAAGTAGGTCTGCCATAAACGGGTGAAGGAGCGAGATTCTTTATTTCCAATGTTCATATACATCAGCCATGAGGGTCTTAGAAGCCACTATTCTCACCATTATAAGCTGTTTTATTGATGGATCGACCCATGTGGTTGCTCTGTCAATGAAAACCTCTTTTTAATAAAGGATGATGCCTTGTTCACCACCAGGGTTTACCTGTAACCAAACACATAGAAATACAGGGAATTACAGAGTATCTATAAGTAAGGACTAGTAGTCCCATTTATCCAAACAGCTCTTGTATTGTTGTATTCGCTGCTTTCACCATATCACATATCCTTCAACTGTTCATAGTGTCAACAAGCGGAAGATAAAAAGAGGAAGCGATAAGTTCCTTTGGTTTAACGGACATGTTTTTGAGAACGATCGGCAGTGAATGTGCAGTACAGTGAGCGGGAAGGTTTCACCACTACAAAAGATATATATAGTATACATTATTCAGGAGCCACTACATACTAGATTATTGCTCATATAGGGGGTCCTTTTACCGATTTATGTTGTAATACATAGGGCCCCCATGCCAGTTAGATTACAGCTGTCTCATATAATAGAAAAAAGCCAGGCTACTAACTCTCTTCAGGGGGTAATTAATGCCTGTGTGGTTGTTAGGCATGCAAGTCCGGAAGAGTGGTGCAGGCTTGAATCATAGTATATAGCAACAAAAAGGAGAAAAAAATGCACTCACCAGTCATCGATGCGTGTCAGGAAGTTTTATTCCAGATTATGGGTACATTATGCAGGGAGGGAAGGTGTGCAGTGAAGGACGACGACACACCGTTTCGTGCTGGAGGCGCTTCGGCTGGTCCTGTCTCAACCCACACTGGTTGGCCATCCAATGTGTATGGACCCCCCCAACACTTCACGGGGGGAAAAGGATGGGGCAGTTGGAATTTCAAGAGAGCTAAGCCACTACCATAAGCTTTATCCTCTCTCCCCATTGAAAACACATGAAACCCAGGCAAGCCATGTACTTTTGCATATGAGGGAATAAGGACAGTTAGCTGTCTGCTAACCGAATATGTATGGCCAACCTTAGGAGCATCAAAGAGTCCCACCCTTCGAACCACCACTGGTCACCTTCTCTCCACCCAACACAGCCATGATTTTTCATCAATTTCCTAATTGGTTATCTCCGCTTATGTTTTTCTACAAATTTCACTCAATATTTCAGCTTTACAGGGAACTATATTGCAGAGAACAATTACCAAATTATCATATTTTCTTAAATTATGAAACTTATCATATTTACTCATCTTAGAATTTTTCTTCCTCAGATCGTCGGTGTTGCAGATCCTCAGTCATGTACCAAAGAAACCCTCAAGATGATGCATCGTATCGATGATGATAAATTTTTTGATGGTCGGTATACACGGGTTTTATTTTCGTGAAATAAAAGTGTACTGATGTCAGTACACACATTGTTCACCGCTGGAGCTCTTATTTGTGTAACCTCACTTCTACATGTATGGCACATTGTTCCTTTCCCCGAGGCAAAGCAGCCATAATGCCTGTACACTGGGATTGCCCCGCTCTTGGTATCATGGTCAAACTTCATTTCATTTTAACTGCCCAGCAGCCAAATACACTGTGGCTTCTTCATTCATCCTTATGTACATTACCTAAATCTGTCAAACCTGAGGTTCATGCCTGATTGATCTTTTGGACAACATTTCCTCTTAAGGGTATGTGCCCACAGGAAGGTTTAACGTCGGTTTAGCAGCGAAAACCGGCGGCGGTTTAGCATAGGTTTTATTTAAATTTATGTAAATCCTAAGCAGCGTTAGGACTTACATGTAACCCTATGTAATTTAGAAACCGCTGTGCACTAAATAGTCGGTTTCTGTGAGCGGATCTGCCCGCGGTTGAGCGGTTTCCCAGCGGTTTAGCAGCATACAGCATGTCAATTGTTCTCAGCGGTTTTTGATCGGTTCCATTAACAAAATCCTCCATAGAAAACCGCCGGAAAAACCGACTGAAAAAACGCTGTGCACACGCTGTAAAAAACCGCCGGAAAACCGCCGGAAAACAGCTGGAGACTTCAGAGCTCAGAACTGATAATTTCCAGCGGTTTACTGACGGTTTGAACGCCACTAAACCTTCCTGTGGGCACATACCCTAAGATTTCAGAGAGACTTAATTATAGACCTCCATTCCTTTACAGGTCAAAGGGAAGGTGGCTTACCTAATCAGAGAACCCCATTCAAAAAAAGTTCAAACGACCATATAAAAAATACGACAGTCACAATGGCAATATGCAGACATTATTGTCTCTGTGTGCAGCTCAATGTGCTCCTCCAATTGCAGATAGGTGCAGGAGCTGCCTTCTATTACACACAATATTCTGTTCTGTAAAACCACGTGCACACATTGAGTATTTGGTGAGCTTTTTACCTTAATTTTTGTAGCCAAAACCATGAGTGGAACAATCAGAGGAAAAGTAGAATAGAAACACATCACCACTTCTGTATTATCACCCACTCCTGGTTTTGGATACAAATACTGAGGTAAATAAACTCACCAAATACTCAATGTGTACAGGTGGCCTAACTACTATATCAAATGGGTCTTAGTCCACTTGCACACATTGAGTATTTGGTGAGGTTTTTTTTTTTATCTCAGTATTTGTTTGAATCCTGGTTTTATCTTACAATCAGAAGAAAAGTATAATAGAAACCTGTACACCATTTCTGCATTTTTTTTTACCCACTTCTGATTTTGCCTTAGGCTGCTTTCACATAACGATTTTCGGTCATCCGATTGTATCCGTTTAAAAACGGATACAATCGGATCCGAAATCGGACCCATGTTCCCCTATGGGAATCGGATGGGATCGGATGTGCCACTATTGGCATCCGATTTTGGCACCATCCGATCCCATCCGATGTAATCACGGGCACAAAATCGTAGCCTGCTACGATTTTGTGTCCGTGACTCACATCGGACAGCCTCGGATCACTGCTGATCCGAGGCTGTCCGATGTGCCCACAGCATAGGAGCCTATGGACATCGGATCTGAGTTCACCTCAGATCCGATGTCGGCTCCGTATCTCCTTGTCTTTCCCTACTCCTGCCTCCTCCATCTTCTTCCCTCTCCTATTCTATATGATGTGCCCCCGCTATTCTATCTGTACCCCCTCTTCTCTATCCTCATCTATCCCTATCCTGTCCCCTGTCCTCTCCCTGGGTGTAAAAAAATAAAAAAAACTCCTCCGGGAGTATACATTACCTGTCACCGCTCCCACGCTGCCGCACGATCAGGCTAAAGGACCTGTGATGATGTAAGAGCCCGGTCACATGACCCGGTCAGCTGACCGGGTCATGTGACTCTGACATCATCACAGGTCCTTCAGTCCTGATCGTGCTGCAGCGTGGGAGCGGTGACAGGTAATGTATACTCCCGGAGGAGTTTTTTTTATTTTTTTACACCTTTACACCCAGGGAGAGGACAGGGGACAGGATAGGGATAGATGAGGATAGAGAAGAGGGGGTACAGATAGAATAGCGGGGGCACATCATATAGAATAGGAGAGGGAAGAAGATGGAGGAGGCAGGAGTAGGGAGAGGCAGGGGACCGCAGGATCCACACGGATCTTGCAGATCGGATGGCTATTTGCCATCCGATTGCAGGGATCCGTATGGATCCGTGCCTGTCCGTGGGATCCCCCTTCAAAGTCGGATCCCACGGACAGGCACAAAAACGTTATGTGAAACCAGCCTTACAAATGCTTGAGGTCTAGTGTAAAGTTTCCACAATCAGTGATGGTTTGTGGAGCCATGTCATCTGCTGGTATAGGTCCACTGTGTTGTTTCATCAAGACCAAAGTCAACACTGCCATCTACCAGGACATTTTAGAGCACTTCAGGCTTCCCTCTGCCAACAAACATTTGGAGATGGAAATTTCATTTTCCAGCAGGACATGTCACCTGTCCACACTGCCAAGAGTACCAATATCTGGTTTAATAACGAGAGTATCCCTGTGCTTGGTAGGCCAGCAAACTCACCTGAACTAAACCCCATAGAGAATCTATGGTGTATTGTCAAGAGGAAGATGAGAGACACCAGACCCAACAATGTAGACGAGCTGAAGGCTGCTATCAAAGCAACCAGGGCTTCCATAACACCTCAGTAGCCACAGGCTGATCACCTCCATGTCATGCCGTATTGATGCAGTAATTCATGCAAAAGGAGCCCCGACCAAGTATTGAGTGCATTTACTGTACATACTTTTCAGTAGGCCAACATCTATGAGTTAAAAATCATTATATAAGTTGGTCTTATATACGGTAATATTCTAATTTTCTGAGATAGCGAATCTTGGGTTTGCATTGGCTGTAAGCCATAATCATCGACATTTACAGAAATAAACACTTGAAAAACATCACTCTGTTTGTAATGACTCTATATAATATATGCGTTTCACTGAATTAATGAAAATAATTCACTTTTTGATAATATTCTAATTTATTGAGATGAACTTGTATATAGGAAGCTGTTGAGTTTAGGTTAAGATAGTGATTCTTAACCTTGTTTGAGGTACCGAACCCACCAGTTTCATATACACATTCACCGAACCCTTCTTTAGTGATAAATCAAATATGATGTTTTTCCAAATTCAAGACATAGGTATATGTTTTTTTACTGGTACAAAAAGTGAACCGTGCATGACCCCTAGCGTTCGACCGAACCCCGGTTAAGAACCACTGGGTTAAGAGAATGTCCAGAAATCATGGTCCATACCCAGACCATGAATGGTGGGTGTGTGATATCGGTTCTAGCCTGTATTTTTGCATCCTGGTTCTTTTTGCACAATTTTGGACTAAAATCAATCAAGGAGTCAAACTAATAAATGTTTTTTTTTTTATTGCAGATTGGAGAGAAGCTGCAAAACTTGAGAAATTTGCAGATGCGGTGATAATTGCCACCCCGGACAGGCTACATAAGGTATATGTTCAGAAATGTAGACTCGCTTATTAGTCATGATGCTTCAGCAGGTGCGAGGAGGGACTGTAATGAGGTCCCTGCACTCTTTCCTGCATCCCTCACTGGGTGCACCGTGAGCATCTGCCGGAGGCCAAATTCTCTTTCATATCTCCCATCTCCCATGGTGACCTTAATACATCTCTTGTTGTGAAATGCCAACCAGATGGCACGCAAATGTATTCGACAACCCCCAGCCCTGCACCTGCAGCACAGACCCCAGAGCAGCCATTGTGGTTTCAAAGCTGGCGTCACATGCACCACTTCTGTGTGTTGGGATATGATCGTGTTTTACACTTATGTTATTGTGTGGTTCCTATAAATCTTGTGTTACGTGGATGAAGTAACAATGTATTCTTTTACATTTTTGTTTTAATACATTAACAAAATGCAAAGGACAAGTTAATTTTCCACTGTAAGAAATATTAATTTTCTGCTTATCATTTGCATTCTGCAGTATGATTATATTAGGCATCTGTATAGAAAATTCCATAGTTTTGTTAGTTATCCATGGTTTGTCCTTATACTTGCTTTTACACTATTTGGATGCAGTATGACATGCTTAGGCTATGTGCACATCTGACGTTTGTGCATCTCTGCAGACCGTCCAAAAACCTGGGTTTTTTTAGCAGAAACTGAGTTTTCTGTGCTCAGCAGTGTCCCTCGTTTTTTGCTCGTTTTCCGCCCGGTTTTACAGCGTTTTTCTCGGCGGTTTTGAAAACTGAGTTTTTTGTGCACTTGATCAGCTGAAACCGCTGGAAAAACGGTGGAAAGAAGTCACTTGCTCTATTTTTGGAAAACCGGTGGAAAAACTCAGTTTTGACTGAGAAAACTCAGTTTTGACTGAAAACGACCAGCAGAAAACCGTTCTAGTGAAGACAGAGTTTTCTAAAATCCATTGACTAGCATGTTAATCCAACCGCTGGTTAGGATTAACATAAATTAACATAAAACGGCGCGGAAAACGCCGACGGAAACCGGGACAAAGCAGCCCAGAAAACGTCTAATGTGCACATACCCTTAGCGTTAAGGTTTACTTTCCATAATTCGTTGTTGAAGTTGCATATTTTTGCAGCGCAAAATAATGCAGCGTCTTAGTATATTTTCATACATTGCGTTTTTTCCTCGTTTTACCCCGCATGTATTCCACGTATGACTGTATCAAAGTTTTATCAAGGCCAAATACCAAGAAGTATCAAAAATATAGCAGCCTTATTTACATGACAACAAAAAGAGAAAAAAGACAGCATCAAGAACAAAATAAAAACATATGAAACAAAGCACTAAACTATATAAACAAAAGATACAAGAAACCTAATTTATAGAATTGGTGCAGAAAATATGCAACATCAAAAACTCACTAAATACTCAATGTAAACCCCTTTAAGATATGTTCGCACAATATCTCTTCATTCTGTGGTCAGAGGGGATATTACCAATGGGACCATCACTGATCAGCAGAGCAAAGAGGCATAGGCCTGAGCTACAGTACCAGACACTGACGTACACATCAAAGGGCACCAGCTTTTCCAGCGATAGCTATCATTACTACTTTGTCAAGATGATGTAGTATGAGAAAAAGCTTCATGTATAAACTCGGAAAATCCCTGTGACATCTAAGGAGAAGGTATTCATTGAGGTTTGTGGCTAACGTCCCCACCAGTTGCTGGCATGAGTGTGCCAGGGCACTTCTCTAATGACTGTGCCTTTTCTTTTACAGATTTGAAGACCTTCTCTTTAAAGGAAATTTGTCAGCAGGTTTTTTGCTATGTAAACTGAAGACAGCAAACTGTAGGGGTTAACACACAAAATTTAGCAATGTGTCTCTTACCACACTGTGTTTACTTGCAATGTTTGTTTTCGCACCAGTACGTTATCATTGCTCAGATTACATGGTCTCATGGCATGTTGTCTGACATGCCTATGCTGTGATTACCATCTCTCTTTCTATAGACTTTGTACATACAGAGCCTGGTGTGGGCGGGGACAGCTCTCTCAGCTCTGCTGTATTGCTAAATCTAAAAACTTTGATTGTGTTAAAACTGCTGCACCCAGTAAACTCTGTGATACATTGTTGGATTCAGGGCCTCTTTGCCTACATCATGCTGCTCTAAGATGAGTAGCAAAAACCTGCTGACCAGTTTCTCAAAACCACATATGAGCCGCCTCTGCTTTTAAATTCAGTGTTCATCTTTCCAAGATCCAAAAATGTCCTGACCCTGATAAGCCACATGCTCTGCAGTAGATACTATACCTGACCCTGATAAGCCACCTGCCCTGCAGTAGATACTATACCTGACCCTGATAAGCCACATGCCCTGCAGTAGATACTATATGCTCGTTTGCTTTGTACATATCTTTAGATTTTTCAACCTGCCTAAATTGTCTGTTTTTAGGAACCAGCAATAGCATTTGCAAAGAAAGGATATCACATTCTTCTGGAAAAACCCATGGCAGTAAGTGATTTCATGTAATATCTACAAATTGGTAATACTTTTTTCTTAAGAGTCTTAACACAGGCATCATCTGCTAGGAGAGATGCAGGCTCGGCTCCTGAGACCAAATCAAAGATAGGGACCTGACATTGGAAATATTGTTACAAAGGGATGGAAGGGGTCGTCCAGGAATTTGATATTTATGAACTATCAGTCAGCTGATTTTGTCAGGAGCAACCCGTTGGAAATCCAGCACCTGATTTTTCTGATTTCAGGAGATTTAAGCTGCTGCCAGAGCTGTCTGACAGCGGCTTTCCTTTGTTCCCCCATTTAAAACTTTAGTACTCAGTCAGGAGAGATTGCATGAGCTGAATGGCTGTTCTTCTGACCGCTTCCTCATGTAGGACTGTCTTAGAAGGCTTGTGTTAAGTTTGGAAATTATACTTTATACATGGGTTCGTGGATAACTCTTCCGAAGAGCCCCCCTGTGAATGAAGTGGAAGTGGATCATGCACACAGCAGCACCATGGGACCATGAAAGACCAGGGGAAGAAAGTTCTTCGCTATCTTCAGCTGTCCCATTGAGAATGAATGGACTTGCAGTGCTCATGATTGACCACCGCACCATCCCATGGACCAAGAGCCCTGGTTCTCATTAGGTGGGGGGCTTGCGGTCAAACCCCCAGCAATTGGGAAGTTATCCCTTATCCTATGGATGGGAGATAACTTCCAAACTTGAAAATAGACCTTTACGTCCTCCCCCTTTAATATAAGAAAAGGAAACTTACATTCATAACATATGTCAGGGAATGTATTGGAACACTCTGCATTCCATGGAGCATTTCACACTTAGCACCATTGGATGTGTGCAGAACCGAGGAAGACAACCCCTCGATAGACTTCCATAGGTACAGTAGAGGCCACATTTATTGGAATTGCAAATCAAATTCAGCCACTTATAAAATCGAGCCGCCGCTTCTGCTGAGTACATAAGCGCCAGTCATCACCAGGGATCATCGTTTTAACTTAACTTGTAAAAGTCGTTGTGCTGCGTTTTGTTGTGGGTGAGATTTCCACTAATTAACTAAGCAGTACAAACAACAGATGGACGATTAATGTTGTGCAGTGCTGCATGCGCGGTACACAGTGGAGCCATTGTAGTCACTATCATCTATGTACACGAATTGTACAAATAGAATTGGTACTGAAAGAACCTCGTGCTAAATCCAAAGAATCTACAGAATTTATTCACCTTCTGCTTTTTACAAAAAGGGAAGAAACTGACTTCTTGAATAAATGTAGGCACTTGTTCTTAAAGGGCAACTCCACCAAAGAATAAATGATTGACTTATTTTTGCTTTATTGTTTGTATGTCTATATTGATGGTTTAAAGCTTTATATGAATGCCCCTTTTATTGTATATTTAGTATGTGCAGATGTTACAGGTCCAAAGACTGCAGTCCTTAATTCTCCATGACAACATAAGAAAACGTGGAGGAGAACCGCCACATCCATACATCAATAATTATCTTTTAAATCACTTTTCTTTATTGAATGTTCATGATGAAATTACATGTTAAAAACGTCTTGAGTTTACTGACATGTTTCTGGTGACAAACTGCCCTTACCCATCATGTGACTTTTGCTGGGACCCTAGAAGACCCTGTCACTTGTACATACAGTCTGATCTGGGGATAGCATGGTATGGAGAAGGAGAAGTGGAGCAGACAGTTGTATTGGAGTTGGGCTCGCCTAGTGAGGTGGATTCACAGAGGCACAGGTCAGATTGGACAGCCGGACCCAGGGCTTTGGCACATTCGGCTGGAGGGCATGTAGGAGAACGAAGAATTGAACACAATGGTAACTACAGGGCCAGGAGGAAAAGGACAAGACAAAAGCAGCACCCAGAGGAAGGCAGAGGAACCACAGGCATTTTGCAATGATGACTGCACAATGTGTAGAGAATCCAGTAACCGTTTCTTATGGCTCAATCCAGAAGGCACTACAAACCAGCAGGACTCAGGGTATGCAGGGATCGCAGTAGAGTTGCAAGATTACTAACTGCACAATGTGAACAGATGGTGGCGCACTCCAAACGGCAAGTGAACTCTAGAATTTCAATACTCAGACACAGCGTTTCGGGGTACCTGCCCCTCATCAGTCTTAGCCCACTCACTCATGCCAGATCAGAATATCCCACACACTACACTGATGAGGGGCAGGTACCCCGAAACGCAGCGTCTGAAGTTTGGGGTTCTGATCTGACACAAATCCCTTAGTTATATTAAAAGCTTGTAGGAAAGCGATTATGACTTTGAGGAAGCTGCTTAAATGTGGCACGGGAGTTTCTCAACTTCCTTAGTGAAGTGCAAATTTGCATATATGCATATATCTGAGAGGAGGGAAGTGGCTTACATTCTCCTCACCTACTTCGCTGTCTCCATAAGGTTGATAGCAAGTTCCCAGACCAATACTCAGACAAAAATGTGTCACAAGGGAGCTTATATCACAGAGAGAACCTACAAAACATGACATGGCCATAGGGGATAGATACCAAGCCCATGCCTTACCAGAATATGTGCATCACACTAGGTTTGTTGGAAATCCCTGATGTTTGTATATATGAGTCCAGTGGACGGTCCTACTAGTGATTGACAGCTATCTCTGCATTCACAGTCATATAGACTTATAGACTGCCAATCACAAATTTTTTTTAATGCTTTGATGCCAATAGTACTGAGTCGTGTCTGTAGCCATCAGCAGCTGAAGAGCCACATTTTTCTTCCTTGCCAGTGGTTGGGAAACTCAGCCATGATGTATCTCTAATGGTACCTTTACACGCCGCGACGGCAGGCTGGATACATCCCGCTACTTCACGTGCACGAGCACGCTCAAACGGCTACAAACGCTCAACGCATCACCTTTACACGCCGCGACAAGATGCGCTACGCCACGCTACATCTATAGCTAGCTACATCGCCGGGTGTCTCAAGTAGCCAGCTGTAGCTCATTTACACACCGCTATAACCAGCTACTATGGGCGGACCTGGTGCAGCAGGGCCAGCACATAGGCGTGCCACAATTGTGGATTACGAGCCGTCCGTACGCTGATAGGACGAAGCAATAACATCCTGATTGGGCAGGCAACGCAGGAGGCTGAGTAATACAGCACGCTCGAGCAATTGTGTAGTGTGACTGGTCAGCTCCTTTAAATATGCCTCCCTATGCAGCGACTACCAATCGTCATGCAGCAGCTTCCACCAATGATCGCACATGGGGCGCGGTAACACGGAGCCAGGGTCACGCCTTAGCTACATTGCAGGCTGTCCCGAGTTCCCTTCCGGTGCTTCTTTACACGCCGATACAGCTCGCTACAATCGGCTTTGTAGCCATCAGTTTTCGAGCAGAGCTAGGAAACAGATGTATCTGTTGCCGGCTGTATCGTCACGTCTTCAGACGCCGCTACGACGGGCTACATTGGCGCTACAAGCTACATTTGTAGCCTGTAGCGGGATGTATCCAGCCTGCCGTCGCGGCGTGTAAAGGGCCCTTAAGTTTGCTTGGCAGAACTGGGATATTGAGATATGTTGGGGTAGAAATAAAAAAATCCAAAGGAAAAGTGGAATTAGAGTTAAAAGCTGACATTTGTGGCTCTTTCTTTACATACCGCCTGGCACTACTGTGACCCTAACACACACCAGACTATTCACGATATCATTATGTACTAGCGGCTTCATGTCCTGGCGAGGATTCTGTTATTTCGGACAAGTTCAGATATATTATCATTACACCTTCAGCTTTCTTTCTTGTGTCTTATTAGGTGACCCCTGAAGACTGTTGTGAGATAGTCAATACCTGCAAAGAAAATGGCATCATACTCGCTGTGGGACATGTCATGCGATATCATCCTGTTTCCAGGAAAACAAAAGTAATTTTTTCTTTTAGCATTTCCATTTTCATTACTTTTGAACGTTTATCCATGTTTATGTTGTTTTGGGCATAAAGTTTTACTTTTACAGAGTTTCACCAGAATTCTATATATTATTTTGCAAATTTTATCCTCAAATCTCATTAAATTTGAAATATTTCTGTGCTCTCCATGCAGATGTATGCTTAGGCCATGTTTATCAAAAAGGGGGAAAATAGCACAAATTTATGGCACATAAATGCCACTGTAAGTCATTTCTAAAAGAAGAGGGGTAGACAAGGGCGCAATGGGTCTGAACTGTTTGTAGGAAGTGTAAGTGCAGTGCTCACCTTAATCAGTTGTGTGACGCTCTGTTGTTCCATCCCTGATGAAGAGGTCGGGATGATCTCGAAACGCATTGGAATAATGAACCATTGTTTTAAGCACAGAGGAAGTTCGTTATTAAAAACAGCAGCGCGGATCTAAAAATATTTTTGTCCGTTTCTGAAGTTACTGTGAGTCATTTAACGTCCTGATATCCTGTATTTTTCGCTTTATAAGAGGCACTGGATTATAAACCACACCCTAAATTTGATAAAGGAAAAGAGAGAAAAAATAATTTCTAATGTTAAATAGGGTCGTTTTCTAATATCAGTGTCAGTCTTACAATCAGTATATATGTCCCCCATCCTAGTATATATGTCCGCCATCCTTTTACATAGCCCCCATCCTGGTTCGTGGCCTTCCTCATCCTGGTACATGGCCCTTCATCCTGCACCCACAATGGTTTTACCAAGGGGGGGTTGCGGTGGAGGAATGAAGGTGCAGGAGGCAGAGTCCACGGAGGTTGTGGGCAATGGGGCAAGGCTGTGGACCCACAGCTGCGAGGGTTTTGTCCTTATGTGCGTGGGTGCACGGCGGCCGCAATTTTCCAGGTATCTGAGCTCTCTGAGATTTCACTCTGCGCATGCACCACCTCCACAGCCATTTTCTGGATATCCTGGGTGGTAGAAGGAGAGGCGCAGTTTGCCTGCCAGAACCCAGAAAATGGTGACCGCCGTACGCCCCCACACATCGCTCCGACACCTATGCAGCTCCAGGCCTGCAGCCTTGCCCCACTGCCCGCATTCTTAGTGGACTATGCCTCCTGCACCCGCGCTTCGCCACTGCAACCCCCCTCAGTAAGAAAAGACAAGATTCGGATTGTGAGACGCATCCACATGCATTTTACAATCCGAAAAATATGGTACATGTGTGGTTCATTGTTTACTGGGTGGTTATTTTGATAGGAGCCTCTGTGACTTTCCACTATTAAATCAAAAAATGTTTGTACCGTGTTAGCCAGTAGATTTAAAAATATATATTAGAATCTGAGAGTCCTCAGTGGTTGATACATTTTACTATTAAAGCCTGATCTTTCCTCCTTGACTTTTGAGCTTTGCAGCTTTGTTTAGTTCCCTGTTAATAAATACTGGGCCATCAGTTAGCGATCTGGAGACTATTGTCATGTAGCTGGTAAATATTCAACCCCACATAAGATAAAGGCTGCTGTAATAGGTGTGAGCACACTGCTTTGAGCTGAGGGTTTTGTCACTGCTGATATCTGGGTTTGACCAAGCATGGTTTAAAGTGTGACCTGTAAATTTAGGACATCCTTCGATTGTCCCTACTACTTACTAACCTACATTTGAGAGGGAATGCTGGATTAGATTACACAGTTCTGTTTGCATTCTGTTACTATGGAGACAGATATTTCCATAGTGGCTGTTGTAACTGGAAACCATACACTTATTGGGATCCCTTTGTGTACACAGACTTTAGAAGCAGAGGTTTCCAGTGTTTTTTTTTCTACAGAAATATGTGCAGAATGTCTGATAGGTGACACAAATTCTGCAAAGTTACACAAACCAACCAGCCGCATTAAACGACCGCCAGTCTATGCTGGGAAACAATGAGCACTGAACAACCTAATACATCGCTCAGTGCGCACAGGCTGCCTAATATTCACAAGAGGCACCAGGGAATGCCAGCAGGTAGTAAACGGTTTCTGGGGTTCTTTCTGATGGCCACAGACTACCAACATAATTCTGTGAATCTTCCAATAAGTGATCACTTTTTAATGAAAGTATTGTGATGACAAAAGGATATGTCTATCTTCACAAATCATCAATTGTTTTGACAATAGTCTTAGGCCCCTTTCACATCAGCGTTTTGCTGATGTTTGCGGCCGATCCGGCAGGTGGCGCTGCATCTGCCAGATCTGCCGCTTAATGGCTGACTTCGAGCCCGGATCCGGCAAGCCCCCTGCATTGTCTATGGGGCTTGCGGTGTAGTGTGGCAAATGTGGTTCTGCCGGATGCTGCAGATCCGGCACTTGCGGCCGTGAAAAAAAACCGCTGCTTGCAGCTTTTTTTTTTCACGGCTGCAAGTGCCAGATTCTACCGATCCGGTGTAACCGCACTTGACGCACCCGACTGCAAGCCCCATAGACAATGCATGGGGCTTGCCGGATCCGGGCCCCAAGTGCGGCCGTTAGGTGGCAGATCCAGCAGATGGGGTAAATCTGCCGCACATCAGCAAAAAGTGGTTGCCTGGCTTAGACATATCTTCTACCCAATGAGGGGCATCTGACGCATTAGAGGGCTCTTTTCTTGCCCTCTTATCCTTTGGCCAGAAAAGAGAGCAGTTGTTTGAGTGAGCGAGTGATAATGGGTATTTACACAGCACATTATCTTGCATAAGTATTCTTAAAGCCCACGTTACACATAGTGATGGTCCAGCAATCCCACCAATGATCCGACCTGGCCGGGATCGCTGGAACATCACTATGTGATCGCTGGTGAGATGCCGCATAGGCAGACTTACCAGCAATCGCCCAGCGATGCGCCCGACGGTCGCTGGGATTGTTCAGGGTCTCAAGCGCAGACTGGGGATCACTGGTCGTTGCCCCTGTCACACATCACGATGCAGCCTGGCCAGCGGGAGATCGCCAATCGAAAAATGGTCCAGGCCATTCGTTACCGATCAGCGATCTCCCAGCGGCGGGGCCGATCGCTGTAACGTTGCGGCGATATTGTTAACGATATCGCTGTGTGTAACGTGGCCTTACGCTCCCGTTACACATAACGAGATTGTTAGCGACATCATAACGTCACAGGTTTTGTGACGTAACCGCGATCTCACTAATGACATGTGCGACACTTAGCAGCGATCAGGCCCCTGCTGTGAGATCGCTGATCGTTACAAAGTGCTCTGAGTCATTTTTTGATTGTTGCGCTCCCACTGGTCAGCACACATCTCTGCGTGTGACAGCGAGAGGTCAACGATCGGTGACCTCACAGGCTGGTAACCATGGTAAACACTGGGTATCTAGGCACCGCGCGCTGCCTAGATACCTGGTGTTTATCATAGTTACCAGTGTCCTCCCTGCTTAGCGCTGGTAACTATGATAAACAACGGGTATCTAGGCACTGCGTGCTGCCTAGATACCCGCTGTTTATCATAGTTACCAATGTCCTCCCGCTTCCAGCGATGTGGAGGTGGCTCCCTGGTCCCTGGTCGCTGAGGAGATCTGACTGTTTTACAGCTCCCAGCGACCAGGTAACGACGCACCAACGATCCCCACAGGATCGTTCTCGTTGTCGGGATCGCTGTTGCGTCGTTGTGTGTGACGGGAGCTTTAGGGATGCTTCTTTCTTGATAATCTGGAAGTGTAAACAGGGTGCTGATCACCTGATGAAGGAGCAAAGTTCTTGTTTGTCAGGTGAAATGATCTTTCATTTCACCAGAAAAGATAATCATTCTTGGCAGCACATTGTCATGTGTAAGTATGACCTGTGCTTCAAAGAATAACCGCAACCTATGTGCACCAAGCGATTAATGTTCGTTCAGTGCACTCCTGAAGCTGGGTCGACCTGTGTAAACAGGTTATTAAATGACTGCTGATTCGTAAATGTTTTCTGATCGGCAGTCGTTTAATGCCGCAAAATTGTCTAGTGTATACGGGCTTTTAGTTTCTCCTCCAGGGAATTGGAACTGTACTCCAAGTTTCTCTACAGATTCCAACTGATCTTGGGTGAAGGTCCAAGGTCCGAGCAGGCAGACACTTTGCAATCAGTTGTTTGTCAAGGAACACTTCTAACCAGTTTTGATCATTCAAAGCGGAGAAACCATTAATGAAAAATGTCCTATTGGTTACTTTCTACAGCTCCCATGTCAACCTAAATGTCTCCATGATAAAAAGCTACATACTTTTTGTAGACCGATCCTGGAGTTACATTGTCATACATTAAACCCCTATTTCTAAAACCCCCTTTGGCTTGTTGTGGGGAAAAGAGGGTGACAACAGAGCGGGGTCACAGGAGGCAGGATCACCGCTGCAGGAAGCTGGCAGCTGGGGTGATTATGTGTGCCCACTTTTAAAGACAGTAAATATTCACTGCTCCCCATGGTCATAAACCCACCTACCTGAGAATTGAAGGTGGTGCCTAGAGATAAGAGGGATTATGGACTTGTAGTGAATATTCATTTTCTTTAATAGCGGACACACTGATCGCCCCAGCCTCCAGCTTACTCCCATGGCTAGGGTGATCATGTGTGTATTAAATACAATGAATATTCACTGCTTCTCACGCTCATAATCCCAGGCATGGGGCAGTGAATATTCATTTTGGATTAGCTGGAAGGTGATGTCATCTTGTAACTGGGTGGTGCATGGCATTGACAAGCCAATGTTGGTTGTCGGTATCAGGTGAGGAGGGAGCAGATGGAGGGTGAGTAGAATATATATAATATTTATCTGGGTGGCATATTTACCAGGATGGCCCACATTATATACCTGGATGGGGGGACATATATATAAAGAAGGTACCATATATGCCAGGATGGGGATCATATATACCAGGATGTGTTCAAAATGTGGATCATGTTTACCAGGATTTGTGGACATGTCTACTAGGGTGGGTCCAGGATAGGTATCATATATACCAGGATGGGATAATATATCAAGATGGGGATCGTATATACCACGATAGGGATCATACCATTAATATACCTGGATTGGCCACATATTAACCAGGATGGGGGATATTATTACAAAATTTGGGGGACATTGCTCCCATAAGTGTCAGCAGCAGACCCCCCAATAACAGTGTGTCATGACCACATTTTTTGCTTCAAATGTTTTCCCTATTTTCCTCCTGTAAAACCTAGATGTTTCTTAGGGTCCAAAAAATACAATAATCTTCTAATTGACATAAAAAAGTTTGAATGTGGAATCATATTACAGGAGGGTCTTTGTAGTCTGTTCCCATAGAGATATTTAAGTTTTTGATCTCGGTATTTACTGTCTTGCCTTATGATGATTGTGTCAATCTGGGCAATGATTGCTTAGTACATACTTGCTTTTTTTTTCGGTTAAAAAATGGACCTGTCTCCTACGCCTTACTAGCACATGTCCTGGGGGCTGATAAGGCGATGTAAGCCATTTTAGTGATTTAGAAGAAGAACAGTTAGTTAGAGGATTTCACATCCCGATTCGTCTCCAAGGTAAAACATCCTCATTATAAGAGATGATCTAGAAGCGCTGATTGTTGGTAGCATCTCGGAAGACCTCATTAATCCCTTTTTATCCCTATTTTTAGGAGTTAATAGATTCAGGTGTGATCGGCGACATCGTTCACATTCAGCACATGGAGCCGGTGAGTATTTCACTGTTGACATGTAAGCTTTAATTAAAAGGAACTTTTCAACAATCATTATGTGTAGAAGCAACATCGACTATCTCCTCCATTTGCTGGCCACCAGAACAACTCAGCTTGGATGAAGGAAACCTATTTTTCAGTTGCAGAAATCTCTGCAGCAAATCAGTCGTGTGAATTCACGCCGAGGGTTCTCTTCCTATCCTCGTAGTTTTCTTTCCCACCTCACAGTTCCAATTTATGCTTTTGACCAACTCCAGCCACTGCAAAATGGGTCCTAGAATACTTTTCAATCACCTCCTCAGTCGTATAATTTCCGTTATACTGCAGTATGGGCAACAACTGTCTATTGTGGGCTAATGCCATCCAGATTAATAATTGTGCCTATGTTTACAAGGTACCATATTAGCTCACCTCTGTCACAGAGACTCCTACTTCTGCAGACCTGACCATTTGGGGCTTTCTCTCAGTGATAGCAGTTTACTACTAGGAGGTTAGAAAAGCCATAGACCCATAAATATGCGACAATTGATCTTGGACACAATCAATTTTGATGGTAATCTACAATGACGAGTAGTAACTTTGATCTACCATGTTCTTATCTTTATCAGAAGGTACAGGAGTGGGTTTATTTAGGTAATTTTACCTTATGAAAGGGCTTTTTTACTTGTTACCTTTTATTTAATAAAATTGCACTAAGTTTCAGTATGCAAGCTTCATCTTAGACATGTCTTTTCCATAAACTATTTTTTTTGCCCTCACTGATACTGTAGATGCTTTCACTTCCCTCCACTGCAGATATGAATACGACTCCTTCCCTTGCTACCTTTATTTAATAAAATTACAATTTATTTTAGCCTGCAATCTACATTCCTTCTCAGACGTTTGCTACATTGTTTTAAATTTGCGGCAAGTTTTAGATTTTCCTATTTTGGATTGTCTCTGTCTGTAATATAGCCTGAATGTGAGTTCTGTGTGTATCCAGGGTGCTAATCTATTCACTATCTGTATCCTAGACATGTTCTTTCCTTCTTTTTTATAATTTATTTTACTTAACCCTCCTTGAGACTGTAGATGCTTTCTCCTCTATCCAGTGGAGATCCGAGTACAACTCCTTCCCTTCTTCTGCTGCTTTGTTTCTCACTGAGATTAGAAAAGGAAGAGCATAATCAGCTGTCAGAACTAATCAAGAGGTCTGATTGATTTGTAAACATTTTGCAAAGCACTCATCTAAACGACTTATAGACACTCCCAGCAGCACAATGATGAAGTTTTTTTTAATTAAGACAATTTTTACAGTTAGTAAGCAAATTAATACTGAGAATTGCAGCGTTAAGGGATCTACTGCTTGCATTCCCTCCTAATCTTTTTCTGAGAACACCCATATGACCCTTTTAAAGGGCACTTATATTCTATGGGCATGATTGAAAGGTTCCACATCGTGTCTATAGCCAACTTTCATAGAACTTTACTGAATGATTTCTGTGCTGCCCGTTGGAAATATATGTAATTAACTGAACATTTGATGATCTAGGATTCTAGGGAAATGTCCCACCTCTACTTTGTGATGTATAATAAGCCTTCAATGGATGTAAAATTGTGCACCTTTATTTTGTCTTTCTTGTGACTGACGTGTGAAGGTTGGATACTGGCATTTTGCTCATTCGTTTGTGCGAGGAAACTGGAGGAACGAAGAAGAGAGCACGTTTTCTCTGCTAGCAAAGTCCTGCCATGACATTGATCTGATCTGTTACTGGATGGGAGAACAAAAGTACGGTACCATCCTTACTACGTTATATGAATGTAAACGGATGATTCATTTTCTTACCTTTAATTTCACTCCATATGATAAGTAATATAATACTTAAAGGGAATCTTTTAGTAGGTTTTTGCTACCCCATCTGAGAGCAGCATGTAGGCAAAGAGACTGTGCTTTCAAGGATGTTCAACTTGGGTTACTGGGTGTAGCTGTTCTAACACAATCAAAGTATTTAGTTTTAGCAACACAGACAAGCTGAGAGGTTACCCGCACCCACATCAGACGCTCAATAGAGATTGTGCATTCACGGTAAGGTACCAATCAAAGGAGGAGGCGTATCGGACTGCCATGTGTACGAGGCGATGGAGTCTAGTAATGGTAATCATCAGGTAATAAAGCCTTTAGTTTACATAAATAATAGTACACAGCCTGATAAGAGAGGCATACTTGATATTTTTTTTTAGTTAGTTTTATTGAAATTTTCAGTTAACATAACACCGGATTTGGTACAAGAGCACTATATTCATATAGTCCATGAATGCTAGAGTTGATACTTTTCTCACCCCTACAGCATGCTGTCCTCAGCTTACATAGCAAAAACCTGTTGGCAGATTCCCTTTAAGGCCGCCTTCACACCACTGTTTTTCGGATCCAGGGCTGTCCGGTGAGAACCGGATAGACCCGGATCTGAATTTGTCCCCCTTGGATCCCTTGCAATCAACACTACTACCTGCCGGAACAACTGCACCCACATGGCCCAGCCACACACAGCAACATCACTTTAGATATTAATTTAGTGGATAGGACTTGTGAGATGTGGGGAGCCATGTAGTGGCTCACAAGCTTAAGTGTTTTGGACCAAAAGACAAACCAATACCCCCCAATTTGTTATTTGTTAAAAACTAAATTTCCACAATTTCAGCAGCTGTCATTGTGTTTTTTTTGCACTCTTATTGTTGCTGTGTGGCTGGGCCATGTGGGTGCAGTTGTTCCGGCAGGTAGTAGTGTTGATTGCCATAACAGCCCGCCTTCTGAGATAGAGGTTAATGTAAGAGGCTGGGCATGCACGATGAAAACCTGTGTGAACAGCGCCCTATATGGGTCCCATTCTGTTTGCAAGACAACCAGTGGTCACTCCCTCTGTGAGAAAGGAGGTTGCTAGTGATTGGGGCTGGTGTCCTGCATTCATGATGCCTTCATTTATAACCTGGGCAAAGCTGCACACAGCACTGAGTGTAATGGTCTCCAGACCTGAATCTGCTGTGGTAAGAAAAATAACTCACAGGTATTAGTTTCAGGCTGAAGGCACACTATCGTGCATCAAACACGGAGCGTGCTTGATGCACGACAGGGGTGAGAGTGTGATGCGTGTTTTGGGTGTGTGTGTGGTGCGAGTGTAGTGCGAGTGGGTGAGTGTGCCTGCCTGTATGTATATGAGTGTGCTGCGAGTGTGATGAGAGTGTGCTGTGTGAGTGCGTGTGAGTGTGATGCTGTCCACAGTCCTGAAGCAAACTTCAGGACCGTGGACGGCATATTCCTACTCCGCGGCTGTCAAAGCTTCAGAGTATGATTGTGCCAATTTCCGGAAACAGTAATGAATCATCTTGCACTGCTGTGTCAGCAGTGCAAGATGATTAGTAAACATATGCAGCATATCAGCACAGATGCTGCATATGCAGTAAATAACCCCGATAATAAAGGGTTAATGTGTGCAAAATATGTTGCCACCATGTCTCCAGGGAGTGACCACCCTCCCTAGAGACATGGTGCCTTAATTCATTGGTAGTTCAGGGGCTAATTGCTAAATATCTGGCAAGCCGATAATTGTCGGCTTTGCCAGTTCATTCATAAAATCCGGCGGCTCCTGTCAGTGAGCGCGCCGGTATGCAACACAATTAGTGTAAGTACATTGCTGGGCAGAGTCCTGAATAAGGAGCTGTTCCAAGTTCTTACACTAATTGTGTACTGTACCCACTGCTCTCAATGGTGCTGAAGACTTAAGCATCAGCTCCATGGCCAGGGCACATTGAAACTCCGGTGCACTGGCCATGGAGCTGATGCTGAATTCTTCAGCACCATGGAGAGCGGCGGCTTCAGTACGACATTAGCGTTAGTACCTGGAACAGCCCCTTATTCAGGACGCTGTATGGGGCGAGATTGTCTTGCACCCATAGACTTGCATTGCCCTCACACGCGTCAGAATCGTGTGCAGTCGCAGCAAGCTGCGACTGCACTCGCTTCTGACTCGCAATGCGAGTTGAGTGCGGTAGACTCGCACCAGTGTGCCCTGCCTGATAGGGCAACACTGGTCCGAGTGCAATGCGAGTCCCTCGCCCAGTGTGCCTTCAGCCTCAGTAAGGCTGCCTTCACATTTGCGTATGTGAACGCAGCTTACGCTGCATGTCGCGTCCCTGGTGCGGGCGAGAGTGTGTGATTTGTGCGCAGGCATCCGCATGCGCACAGATCACTAATGGCGGGCAATGAGAGCGCACGGCGGTCTGCAAGCATCTGCAGACCGCCGTGCGCTCCATTATAAACATAGGGGCCGCGGTCTGCATGCAGATGCTTGCAGATGCATCTGCAAAACGCTGCAGATGCATCTGCAAGTCTGAAGGCAGCCTAACACAGCAGAGCAGGGAGAGCTGCCCCCAACCACACCAGGCTCTCTATAGAGATTGCTCATGGACAATGAGGTGTCAATCACAGTAGACTGCCTTGCACATGACTTTCTAATCCTATTACAGTATTCCCAAGTTTATAAAGCCATTATCTTAACCCCTTCACCCCCGGGCGATTTTCTGTTTTCCATTTTTCATTTTAACCCTCCCTTCTTCTAAGAGCCATAACGTTTTTTATTTTTCCATCAATGGGTGGCTCAGTGGTTAGCCTGTATGGTGGCTCAGTGGTTAGCCCTGTATGGTGGCTCAGTGGTTAGGCAGCTTTGCAGCGCTGAGGTCCTGGGTTCACTTCCCACCAAGGACAACATCTGCAAGGAGTTTGTATGTTCTCCCAGTGTATGCGTGGGTTTTCTCCGGGCACTCTGGTTTCCTCCCACATTGCAAAGACATACTGATAGGATATTTAGATTGTGAGCCTCAATAGGGACAGCATTACTGATGTATGTAAAGTGCTATGGAATTAATAGTGCTATATAAATGAATAAATATTATATTATTATATATACATATGAGGGTTTGTTTTTTGCGGGACGAGTTGTACCTACAGAAGAGATCATTTATTTTACCATATAGTGTACAGGAAAATGGGAAAAGAAATTCCAAGAGCGGTGAAATTGGGAAAAAAAGTGCAGTTACACGTATATATTTTATTTTTTTATTCACTATGTTCACTATAAGGTAAAATTGAAGTGTCAGTATGATGCCTTAGGTTGGTACTAGTTCTTACCTTTACTGTTGTCTAAGTGGTGAAAAAAATTCAGAAGTTTTTTTTTTTTTTTTAAAAAAGTAGTGTGCTTTTGTTCCCATTTTCCATGACCCGTAGCGTTCTCTTTTTTCGGGATCTGGGGCTATGTGACGGCTTATTTTTTGCGTCTTGAGCTGACATTTCTAATGATGCCATTTTTGGGTAAATGTGATATTGTGACCGCCCATTATTACATTTTATTGCAATGTTGTGGCGACCAAAAAAAACGTAATTTAGTTGTTTGCACTTTTTTACAGTTATGTAAAAACTTGCTGATAGAATTCCCTTTAATACTAATCCTATGGCAGATGATAACCTGAAGACTTTATAGAAGACCATTAAGTGGATGAACTGTAGGTCACCCAATAATTTCTGTTTGGTAAAACATCTACTTGTAATAAATAAAACAAACATCTTCTTCCTTCCAGATGTGTGAAGGTGTCTTCTTTTGGAACTCTGTCCCATTTTACTAAAGAAAACAAGGTATACTTAAATCCAGATATGTAACAATATGGGTTAAAGGGGTACTCCAGCTAAAGCATGTATCCCTTGTCCAGCATAAAATACTAGGTTACCGGCAGGGCACCGATAGGTCGGCAAAATGACTCTTCGCAAGGCAGAACCGTGAATGAGTGAGGCTACTTTCACATCAGCGATTTTTGCCATTCACGGCAGATCCGACAGCTTTGCCGCATCTTTCACAGAACTACTCACTTGCGGCAAGCCTGCGTTCAGCCCAATTCATTCCCTATGGGACTTGCGGTCATGTGTGGCACTTGCAGTTTTGCCAGACCCAGCAAATCCGGCAGTTGCGGCAAGTAAAAAAAAAATTCTGCTAGCAGTGGTTTGTTGATTTGCCGCAAGTCCCGGATCCGGCAAAACTGCAAGTTCCGCACATGACCGCTAGTGCCGCGAATGGTGAGAATTGCTGATGTGAAAGTAGCCTTATAGGCGGTAGATGTACATGTGCCCTGGTCCTCCATTTAGAGCCAGTAGCAGTAAGACGAGCCTTGCCCTTGGCTGTTTCTGGCCATGGACTGTGAATGCAGGACACATGGTCGAGCGCCACACAAACACCTTCAGCCGCAGGCATCTGAGTCTATCTCTGTCACTTCTGAATTCTGATGTTTTTAAGTTTTGCAGTTTATTGACCATATTTATTTAATACATTGAAATTACAAATGTAGTTTATTTTTACTTTGTGAACCTTTTTTCTGTAGCCAAAGGGCGCCAGCAGCCGCTGCTTAGACTGCTCTGTGGAAGAAACGTGCGCCTATTCAGCACAGAAAGTTTATCTGAATAAAGCTGTTCGGGTGAGTACTTAGTCTGGTATCCTCCCATATAACACCTGAGCTACCTGGATATTGTGAATCTGTATATATCAGTTTGTATTTTGAAGTTGTATTGGAGCAATACAATGCAGTTTGTAGTCAGACGTTGTATAGAATCAGTACAAAACAGTCTGTATTCAGAACTTGTATTGGAGCAGTGCACTACAATCTGTATTCTGAAGTTGTATAGGAGCAATACAATGCAGTCTGTATTCAGAGGTTGTATAGGATCAATACAATATAGTCTGTATTCAAAAGTTATATAGGAGCAACACAATGCAGTCTGTATTTAGAAGGTGTATAGGAGCAGTATAATACAGTCTGTATTCTGAAGTTGTATGAGAGCAGTGCAATACAGTCTGTATTTGGAAGTTGTATAGGAGCAATACCATACAGTCTGTATTCAGAACTTGTATTGGGGCAGTACATTACAGTCTGTACTCAGAGGTTGTATAGGGGCAGTATAATACAATCTGTATTCTGAAGTTGTATAGGAGCAGTACAATGCAGTCTGTATTCAGAGGTTGTATAGGAGCAGTATAATACAGTGTGTATTTAGACCTTGTATAGGAGCAGTACGATACAGTCTGTACTCAGGAGTTGTATAGGGGCAGTATAATACAGTCTGTATTTAGACGTTGTATAGGAGCAGTACAATACAGTCTGTACTCAGAAGTTGTATAGGAGCAGTATAATACAGTCTGTATTTAGACGTTGTATAGGAGCAGTACAATGCAGTCTGTATTCAGAGGTTGTATAGGAGCAGTATAATACAATCTGTATTTAGACGTTGTATAGGAGCAGTACAATGCAGTCTGTATTCAGAGGTTGTATAGGAGCAGTATAATACAGTGTGTATTTAGACCTTGTATAGGAGCAGTACGATACAGTCTGTACTCAGGAGTTGTATAGGGGCAGTATAATACAGTCTGTATTTAGACGTTGTATAGGAGCAATACAATGCAGTCTGTATTCAGAGGTTGTATAGGAGCAGTATAATACAGTGTGTATTTAGACCTTGTATAGGAGCAGTACGATACAGTCTGTACTCAGGAGTTGTATAGGGGCAGTATAATACAGTCTGTATTTAGACCTTGTATAGGAGCAGTACGATACAGTCTGTACTCAGGAGTTGTATAGGGGCAGTATAATACAGTCTGTATTTAGACGTTGTATAGGAGCAGTACAATGCAGTCTGTATTCAGAGGTTGTATAGGAGCAGTATAATACAGTGTGTATTTAGACGTTGTATAGGAGCAGTACGATACAGTCTGTACTCAGGAGTTGTATAGGGGCAGTATAATACAGTCTGTATTTAGACGTTGTATAGGAGCAGTACAATACAGTCTGTATTCAGAAGTTGTATAGTAGCAATGCAATTCATCCTGTATTTAGAAGTTGTGTAGGAGCAGTACAATGCAGTCTGTATTCAGAAAGCCATTTAAAAAGTATACGCTGCACAAATGTTAGAACTATCTGCCATATTTCCTAAAAAGGAATGTGCCATCACAAAATGACATATTGTTTAACCCCTTCACCCCCGAGCCCATTTTTGCTTATTTTAGCCTTAATGCCCGAGCCATTTTTTGCAATTCTGACCAGTGTCCCTTTATGAGGTTATAACTCTGGAACGCTTCAACCGATCCTATCGATTCTGAGATTGTTTTTTCGTGACATATTGGGCTTCATGTTAGTATTAAATTTAGGTCAATAATTTTTGCGTTTATTTGTGAAAAAATCAAAAATATGGCAAAAATTTTGAAAATTTCGAAATTTTCAAATTTTGAATTTTTTTTCTGCTAAACCAGAGAGTTATGTGACACAAAATTGTTGATAAATAATATTTCCCACATGTCTACTTTATATCAGCACAATTTTGGAAAAACAATTTTTTTGGGGTAGGAAGTTATAAGGGTTCAAAGTTCATCAGCAATTTTTCATTTTTCCACCAAAATTTACAAAACCATTTTTTTTAGTGACCACATCACATTTGAAGTCCGTTTGAGGGTGTACACAACAGAAAACACCCAAAAGTGACACCATTCTAAAAACTGCACCCCTCATGCTACTCAAAACTATATTCAAGAAGAATATTAACCCTTCAGGTGCTTCACAGGAACTAAAGCAAAGTGGAAACAAAAAATGGATATTTAAATTTTTCCAACAAAAATGTTCTTTTAGCCTCAAATCTTTCATTTTCACATGGGCAACAGCATAAAATGGATCCTAAAGTTTGTTGGGCAATTTCTCCTGAGTATATCGATACCTCACATGTGGTCATAAACAACTGTTTGGGCGCACGGCAGGGCTCAGAAGGGAAGGAGCGCAATTTGACTTTTGGAGCTAATTTTCCATTCAAAAAGGGAAATTGCGCTCCTTCCCTTCTGAGCCCTGTCGTGCGCCCAAACAGTTGTTTATGACCACATATGAGGTATCGGTGTACTCAGGAGAAATTGCCCAACAAATTTTAGGATGAACTTTATGCTGTTGGCCATTTGAAAATTTAAAAAATTAGGCTAAAACAAAATTTTTGTGAAAAAAAAAGTACTTTTTACTTTTTACAGATCAATTTGTGAAGCACCTGGGGGTTCAATATGCCCACTACCCATCTAGATAAGTTCCCTGGGGTGTCTAGTTTCCAAAATGGGGTCACTTGTGGGGGAACTCCAATGTGTAGGCACACAGGGGCTCTCCAAACGCAACATGGTGTCCGCTAACAATTTGAATGGAAAATCAGGTCAACTTGTTAGCGGACACATGTCACGTTTGGAGAGCCCCTGTGTGCCTACACATTGGAGCTCCCCCACAAGTGACCCCATTTTGGAAACTAGACACCCCAGGGAACTTATCCTGATGGGTTGTGAGCATATTGAACCCCCAGGTGCTTCACAAATTAATCCGTAAAAACGAAAAAGTACTTTTTTTCCACTTTTTTTTTTTTTTTTTTCCCATTTATTTGTGAAGCACCTGGGGGTTCAATATGCCCACTACCCATCTAGATAAGTTCCCTGGGGTGTCTAGTTTCCAAAATGGGGTCACTTGTGGGGGAACTCCAATGTGTAGGCACACAGGGGCTCTCCAAACGCAACATGGTGTCCGCTAACAATTTGAATGGAAAATCAGGTCAACTTGTTAGCGGACACATGTCACGTTTGGAGAGCCCCTGTGTGCCTACACATTGGAGTTCCCCCACAAGTGACCCCATACACATATAATCATATATAATCACACATATAATATAATTACACATATAATTACACAACTGTACCCAGCCTTTCAGAAGGACAGGTCACCGTGAGGCGAGGCCTGGCCTTTCTGCAGGAAGGGATTTGTTCTAGCACCGGAATAAGACCCCCAAAGCCATGGTAAAGACTAAGGGGGCACTTATCGTAGTGCATGTCAGGTTGGTGTGTTGTAGTGTACATCAGGGTGTGTGTCAGGTTGGTGTGTTGTAGTGTACATCAGGGTGTGTATGTCAGGTTGGTGTGTTGTAGTGTACATCAGGGTGTGTGTGTGTTTGTGTATGATGTTGTGGGTGCATGTCAGTCTGGGGTCGTGTGATAGATTTCGAAACATCCAAAGATACACAAACCGGGGGGCGTGGCCTGGAAGGAGATGTGAGCGGTCGCACTTCCTGGAGCTCCCGCTGAGTGCCCGCCATTAATCCTGCCTAATACCCTGTGGAGAGGTCCCTGACCCCCTGGAACTGTGCCCGGAGGTCCCCGGAGTGCAGCACAGTAGCGGGAGCCGTCCGGAACCGCTGATATGACCCGCCGCCGGCAGCGAGACGCGGGCGCGGGAGACGCTGCGGGCCTCCAAGATGGCGCCGATAAGAGAGAGGAGGCGGAGAAGGCTAATGCCGCTTGCCAGCGGCGCATGGCGGCTGCAGAGAAACTCGCACAATTTGCGAGGAGAGAGGAGAGCTGTGCTGGAGGAACAGAAGATGGAGGTGAGGAGGTTGGGGAGGAGAATGAATCCCCATGGCTGAGGGAGAAGAGGAGGAAGTGGTGGGGCCAACACAGGAGAAAGGTGCTGGAGAAGCCGGGCAGACACAGGCAGAGGACAGTATGCAGGCAGAGCCCACATTGAGAGATGTGTTTGCAGTGGTATCTTACTGCAAGGATGCCTTAAAGACACTGACACAGCAGGTCCTAGGAGTGCAGGGAGAGATATCCACAATTAAGAAGGATCTAAAAAAAGTGGACACTAGGACTGGTGCAGTGGAGGAAAGAGTGAGCACAGCAGAAGACCATATAACTAAAATGCAGAGGATGGAGAAAAAATATATCCAACAAATGTCTGAGCTGGCTGCAAAAACGGACGATCTGGAGAACCGCTCCAGACGAAACAATCTGAGAATAGTGGGCATACCGGAGAAGTCTGAGGGGAGAAACCCCACTGAGTTCATTGAAAAATGGCTCGGAGAGAAATTTGGCTCTGAAACTCTGACGAGACTGTTTGCTGTGGAGAGAGCCCATCGGGTCCCTATGCAGCCTCAGCCACCTGGTAAGGGCCCACGCACAATCCTTGCAAAGATCCTTAACTACAGGGACAGGGATATCATCCTGCAGAAGGCCAGAGACATGGAGGAGCTTACAATTAATGGTCACAGGATCGCCATATATCCTGATTACTCAGTGGTGGTACAGAAGCAAAGAATGAAATTCTCCACTGTAAAGAAGCGTTTGAGAGAGTTGAACGTAAAATATTCTATGATCTTCCCAGCAAAACTGCGAGTGTCAGCATTGGAAAAAGTCTTCTTTTTTGTAGACGCTGAGGAAGCCTCGCAATGGCTGGACATTAATGCAAGACGTATCAAGGAAGCTGGAGAATGTGCGTGAACTCTGGGAATCCTGGATGTGACTTTGAGACAGTGGTGACACCACAGATGGACGACCGGTAACTGACCCTGCATAGGTGATTTTGTTTTGTTGCTGTTTTTTCTGGAAGACAGACGGCCAGCAGGGGGGTGATAGAGCTATTGACTTTCTTTGTTCCTCTCTTTTTTCTTTTTTCTCTCTAAATGTTATTTTTATGCGCTCCTGACCTTATTGGACAAACGGAGTGATAAGCATGGAGGGGGGGATGATACTAGAGGAATGGGGAGATGTGGGTATGATGGGAATAACCAATAAATATTGTTGTTTAAATACTATACTGTTTAAAGGTAATAGATGTTATCAGAATATTTAAATTTAACGGTAAATAGGTTAGTAACGGTGTTAAGCGGGCACGAGCGGGAGGGGGAGGGATACACCAAATATGGTGTGGAGTAGGTATTGTCTATACTCAATGCAAGATGGGAGAAGGCAGGTATTTGGTCCTTTGGTTGTAAAGGGTCCAAGGCTCAGGGACCCCACTCTCGATGAGAGTACTACACAGACGATAGAGGGGAGGACGGAGGGGTGGGAAGGGGAAGAGGAGGGGAAAGGGGAGGAGGGGGGAAGACAGCTAAGCATAGGGACAGCGGCAAACCGACTACAAAATATCTTGGTTGATGGGGGAATGGAATAACATTATTTGCTGGAATGTACGAGGGCTCTCGGACAAGTCTAAAAGAGCAGCGGTTATTCAATACGTGCTAGACCGTAAGCCATCAGTGATATGCCTTCTGGAAACACATTTAACAACTGATACAGTAGATGTTCTTACTAAAAAATGGGCGCAGAAGACGTACCACTCCACTTTTTCTTCCTACGCTAGGGAGTTTCAATATTAATACATAAATCGGCACAATATGAAGAGATAGAAGTTGAAATAGATACTGATGGACAATATGTGATGGTGGTCTGTAGATTGTCCGGACAATTAATGTGTATCGTGGCAATTTATATTCCTCCGCCATATTCCAGTACTAAATTAAGGAAGATCAGAGAGACAGCGGAAAGGAAGGGGGTAATGCCATTTCTGTTGATAGGAGACTTCAATAATGTGATAGACACACAGTGGGACAGAAGCGCCACATCTGGAGGGGTTAGTAAGAACACTCTGACTCCATTTGGCTCACTGATACAAGAAATGGGGTTGACGGATCTTTGGAGGGTCAGAAATGTAGAGGAGAGATGTTTCTCTTGCTTTTCGACATCATACGACACACTTTCCCGTATTGATATGGCCCTGGGAAATAGTCTACTGGATGGGCTAATAGGGGAGGTGAAATATCTGGCCAAGTTGTTTCGGATCATAGCCCGATATTGGTTTCCATTAGACGACCGGGTTCACCGGGGAATGTGGTCAGAGAATGGAAAATACACCCCGTGTGGCTGCGCACTATTGATATGGCTAAAATTGGAAGGGAAATAGAGGAATTTTATAATTTAAATGAGGGAAGTGCGGACCCACTGATAGTTTGGGAGACCATGAAAGCATACCTAAGAGGGATTCTGTTTCGGGATATCTGTCGGTGTAAATCACAGAATAAACAGAAGGAAAAAGATAGTATACAGAAATTGGAGAGAGCAGAGATGGAGGCGGCAAAGCAGAGTGATATACATAATAAGAAAATACTACGAGAAGCACAAAAAGAGGTGAATACAGTTCTTATGGAAAGGGCAGATAGGAAAATGGCATTCCAGAAACTGAGATTTTTCGAAGAAGGGGAGAAGGTGGGTCATTTATTATCCATCATAGCGGCAGCGCAGAGGGGGAACCAGTTTGTCCATTGTTTAGTGGGAGAGGGGGGAGAACGAACAACGAATACAGAGACCATTATGGAGATCTTTGTGAAGTTTTATGGGGATCTATATACGTCACAAGAAGGATTAGATGAAAGAGAGGTGGGGGCATTTTTGGCAGCGGCATCGTTACCCACTCTATCAATGGAGGATAGGGACACTTTGGAGGCACCTATAACGGTAGATGAAATAGGGGAGGCACTGCATGGCATGGCCAATGAAAAAGCCCCGGGGTCTGATGGACTCCCGGCAGAAGTCTATAAGAGACTAGAAGAAATTCTTTTACCCAGATTGCTGGAGGTCTATGTGGAGGCTAAGAAACAGGGGGTACTACCAACATCCATGAGAGAGGCGACTATAGTCGTGATCCCTAAGGAAGGTAAAGACCTTGCGAGCCCAGAGTCATACCGACCTATTTCATTGCTGACGGCAGATGTGAAAATTCTAGCAAAAGTTCTGTCAAACCGTCTGACAAAGGTGATATCAACCTTAATACACCCAGATCAGGCCGGCTTTATGCCTAATAGGTCTACTGCGACTAACTTAAGAAGATTATTTCTGAATCTGCAGCTGCCGTCGGACAATATGGGTAGAAGAGCGATAGCATCGCTTGACGCTCGCAAGGCCTTTGACAGTGTGGAGTGGAGGTACCTGTGGAGGGTGCTACAGTATATGGGATTTGGTCCGCAATTTACGTCATGGATAAAACTCTTGTATGCCCAACCTACTGCCAAAATTAGAGTCAATGGGGCCGTCTCTAAAAAGATAGACCTACAGAGAGGTACCAGACAGGGATGCCCGCTATCGCCCCTGCTGTTTGCCATCGCGGTGGAGCCACTAGCTGCTACCATAAGAAACTCCAGTGACATCAAGGGATTTAAATATGGGGAAAATGAGGAAAAAGTCGCGTTATACGCGGATGACATTCTGCTCTTTCTGGAAGATAGTGGGGCATCATTGAACCATGCCATGCGGACCATTGAGGGTTTTGGGGTGCTTTCGGGACTTAATATTAATTGGACTAAGTCAAGTTTATTTAAAGTAGACAAAGAAGAGACAGAAGAGGAAGTGGAACCGGGAGGATTGAGTAGGGTGGAGCAGTTTAAGTATTTGGGCATTTGGGTCTCTTTGCCCATCACGGATTATTTGCAATTGAACCTTGCCCCGTTACTGACAGTGCTGAGGCGTAAGGTTACTGCCTGGAATAAGCTGTGTTTATCCGTGGTGGGGAGAGTCAACTTGATCAAGATGATCTTGATGCCCAAACTACTATATGTAATGCACAATTCACCCCTGTGGATCCCTCAACGCAGACTTAAGCCTATTAATGCCATATTCCGGGAACTGATCTGGGGAAAGAGGCAGCCTAGGATTCGGCTAGAAACATTGCAAAGGCCAAAGGATGATGGGGGACTAGCGTTACCGCATGCTGGGATTTATTTTTTGGCAGCCCAAAGCCAGCACTTAAGGGGATGGGCAAGTAAATCAAGGAACAGTCACGGTACGAAAATATTGGGTAAAATAATTGATAGATCCCCTTTGACAGATGGACTTGAGGACGGGTCTGTAGGAATACTGGGAAAGACATACCCTACACTTGACCTTATACATAAGGTATGGACAAAAATTAAACAACTGAGAGGAGTGACAAAATTGACCAAATACACTCCCATATGGGACAATGGGAACCTCCCAGAACTGATCAAAATGGGACGACTTACGGAGTGGGAAAATAGAGGCATTGTATACATGCATCAAATTATAAATAGACAGGGATTAAAGACCTTTCAACAACTCAGATTGGAATTTGGACTCCCAGACTCGGGTTGGCTTCAGTATTTACAGATGCACCATGCAGTCAGTAAACAGGGTGAGACCAGTATCTTACAAATACAGGATGATATTGTCTTAGATTATATTTGCCATGAGGGACTCTCGACTGGAGTGATATCGTGCATATATAGAGATCTACTACATACATTCCTCCTTTCCTTTCCTATAAAGGCACGTTCGAAATGGGAAGAGGAAATGGGACATATACCGGATGATAGGTGGACTAGTATACTGGAATACATACCTAAATTGTCTATGTGTGAATCCGCCAGGCTCTCGCATCTCTACGTGGTACACAGAGTGTATCGCTCGCCAATGGTTATGCACAGAGCAGGTCTGAGGACTGATTCTGAATGTCTGAGATGCAGAGGAGATAATGCGGGGATTTTCCATGTGATGTGGTCCTGCCCAAGACTATCCACATATTGGGCGGCAGTCATTAACCGAATAGAAAGAGTGTATGGGTGTGAAATACCTAGAGAACCGGTAGTTTGTTTGTTGGGATATGTGGAGGAGGTGAAAATTGAAAATGCATTTAAAATAATGATTGCAAAATTGCTCTTTGTAGCGAGGAAACTGATTGCAAAATTCTGGATACGAGATGTTCCCCCAAGCAGAGAGGAATTTGTGAAACAGGTGGATAACCTACTGTATATGGAAAAGGGTATCTATGGGAAAAGAGAAAAAATAGCAATGTTTGAGAAAATGTGGTTACCCTGGATAAATTACAGATGAGAAGAGGATGTATGACATTTAGCTGTGATGTGAGCAAATTGTTTTGAAATGCGGGATAATTGATATGCCCTATTGACGATTACTTCACTAAATAACACCATGTGCTGTTGTGTAATGTGCTAGCTGTCGGGGGGGTACGGGGTTAGGGGGGGGGGAAAGGGAGGGAGGGGTTTGGGACTGTAATTCAATTATTCATGTGAAAACGAGACATGTTGTCTTGATGCATTTGTGTAATCCTGTGTGGAATATGTTTAATAAAAACTTATCTGATTTAAAAAAAGATACACAAACCTGGTTTGTCAGGGCACGTTTTACATTGGGTTTGGACGGTCGTTCTGTTCCCCCTTTGATGGCAGACCCGGCACCTTTTTCTTGGCCCCTTCTCTGCAAAATGTTGCCCTGGTACCACGCGGGAATATCGAGTTCCAGGAGTGCTGGGGCCCCCTTCATCTTCTACTCTTCGTCTTCCTCTTTCTTCTCTTGGTCTTCGTTCTCGTCCTCCTTCTTCTCTTTGTCTTCGTTCTCCTCCATTCAACAGGGCCTTGATCACCTTCACCTGGAACTCAAGAAAGGTGTTAGTGGTGTGACCTGCACATCGTGACAGCAAGTATGCATTATACATTGCCATTTGGACAATGTACACGGCCAGTTTTTTGTACCACTTCCTCGTTTTCCGCGTGGCCCTGTAGGGCTTGAGGACTTGATCAGAACGATCAACTCCTCCCATGTTCTTATTGTACCCCAGGACACATTCCGGTTTGTGGACCTGTCCTGGGGTACCTCTGGTGGTGGTGGCCCTGGTGCCGGGACCATGGATCGTGGTCAAGATAAAGACATCCCTTCGGTCTTTGAACTTGACCAGTACCATGTTGCCGCTACATTGAGCTCGGCTCTCACCTCTTGGGAGAGGCTGCTCAATTAGCGGCATAGGGAGATCCCTCTTGTTTCTGCGCACAGTACCGCAAGCGGCGGTAGTTCTGGCAGAGAGGGATCTGAAGAGCGGGACACTTGTATAAAAGTTATCAACGTATAGATGATAACCTTTATCAAGTAGTGGGTGGATCAAATCCCACACTATTTTCCCGCATACCCCCAGAGCAGGGGGACACTCTGGGGGCTCGATCCTCGAATCCTTCCCCTCATACACTCTAAAGTTGTGAGTGTACCCTGAGGTACTCTCACAAAGCTTGTAGAGCTTTATCCCATACCTGGCCCTCTTGCTGGGAATGTATTGGCGGAAACTAAGCCTACCTTTGTAAAGGACGAGGGATTCGTCCACACAAATTTCCCGTTTGGGAACGTACACTTCAGCAAACTTGCTGCTGAAGTGGTCGATGACCGGTCGAATTTTGAACAATCTGTCAAAATTCGGGTCATTACGGGGAAGGCTGTCAGTGTTGTCCCTGAAGTGGAGAAATTTATGGATGGCGTCGAATCTGTTTCGGGCCATCACCTCGCCGTACACTGGAGTTAGAAAAAACTTATCTGTACTCCAGCATTGGCGCATTTCTGGTCTCGTCACAATCCCCATATGAAGTATCAAACCCCAGTATTTCATAATTTCTCCAGAGTCCACAGGAGTCCAAGAAGAAAAGATGGAATCTGGGTTTTGGACCAGAAACTGTTGGGCGTACAGGTTCGTCTGCTCCACCATGAGCCTCACAAAGTCCTCAGAGAAAAAGACTTTGAAAAAGTCAATTTCCCTGAAGTTTGTGGCCTCAAACAGGATTCCTGATTGGGGAATAAAATCAGGAATCTGTGGAGTGTACCGATCAGGGACGGGGATCCACACAGGGGCCCTGGTGCTAGGTTGGGCATGCCTAGCACCAGGTGGAGGGTTACTCACTGACGGCTGTGGGTCTTCCTCCGACTCCTCTTCTCCAGGCTCAGACTCCTCTTCCTCGGACTCCGACTCCTCTTCCTCTGGCTCCGGACGATCTCTTGTCCTCCGCCGTCTTCGTGGTGGTGGCGAGTCGGTGTCACTGCTGCAGATTTCACTGTCGGAGGAAGAATGTGAGGAATAGTGGAACGTGGGGTCCACTTCCTCACTGTCAGCATCGGAGGCAAGTATAGCATATGCCTCCTCAGCCGAGTACACCCTTTGTGACGTTGATGAGCGGGACGGGCGTGACATGTTGTATGTGCTGTGTGCGTGTGTAAAAAAAAAAAAAAAAGTAAACTTTTTATTAGTGTGCGTGTATGTGAACGTTAACTGGTGTAACTTTCGGGACGACGGTCAGTCAGGGGCGGCGGACGACGACGGTCAGTCAGGGGCGGCGGACGACGACGGTCAGTCAGGGGCGGCGGACGACGACGGTCAGTCAGGGGCGGCGGACGACGACGGTCAGTCAGGGGCGGCGGACGACGACGACAGTCAGGGGCGGCGGACGACGACGGTCAGTCAGGGGCGGCGGACGACGACGGTCAGTCAGGGGCGGCGGACGACGACGGTCAGTCAGGGGCGGCGGACGACGACGACAGTCAGGGGCGGCGGACGACGACGGTCAGTCAGGGGCGGCGGACGACGACGGTCAGTCAGGGGCGGCGGACGACGACGACAGTCAGGGGCGGCGGACGACGGTCAGTCAGGGGCGGCGGACGACGACGGTCAGTCAGGGGCGGCGGACGACGACGACAGTCAGGGGCGGCGGACGACGACGGTCAGTCAGGGGCGGCGGACGACGACGGTCAGTCAGGGGCGGCGGACGACGACGACAGTCAGGGGCGGCGGACGACGGTCAGTCAGGGGCGGCGGACGACGACGACAGTCAGGGGCGGCGGACGACGACGGTCAGTCAGGGGCGGCGGACAACGACGACGACAGTCAGGGGCGGCGGACGACGGTCAGTCAGGAGCGGCGGACGACGACGGTCAGTCAGGGGCGGCAGACGACGACGGTCAGTCAGGGGCGGCGGACGACGACAGTCAGGGGGTCACTCGGGCCAGGCAGCGGTCGGTCAGGGGGTCACTCGGGCCAGGCAGCGGTCGGTCAGGGGGTCACTCGGGCCAGGCAGCGGTCGGTCAGGGGGTCACTCGGGCCAGGCAGCGGTCGGTCAGGGGGTCACTCGGGCCAGGCAGCGGTCGGTCAAGGGGTCACTCGGGCCAGGCAGCGGTCGGTCAGGGGGTCACTCGGGCCAGGCAGCGGTCGGTCAGGGGGTCACTCGGGCCAGGCAGCGGTCGGTCAGGGGGTCACTCGGGCCAGGTAGCGGTCGGTCAGGGGGTCACTCGGGCCAGGCAGCGGTCGGTCAGGGGGTCACTCGGGCCAGGCAGCGGTCGGTCAGGGGGTCACTCGGGCCAGGCAGCGGTCGGTCAGGGGGTCACTCGGGCCAGGCAGCGGTCGGTCAGGGGGTCAACACCGAGCAGACCGGACCGGTGAGAACGAGCTCTGGGGAGGGGGGAGAGAGCAAACTCAGGGGAGGGGGGGAGAGAGCAAACCCAGGGGAGGGGGAGAGAGCAAACTCAGGGAAGGGGGGGGGGGAGAAGACAAAAGGGGAGGGGGGGGAGAGAGGACAATGGGGAAGGGGGAGGGGGAGAGGACACCAGGGGAGGAGGAGAGGGAGCGGATCACAGCAGCGGGGTACTTACGATCAGCAGCAGCTGCGGCGGTGGCAGCAGCGGCGGCGGCGATCGGCGGCGGCGGGGGGGCTCACACCACGTGGGCACGGTCGGTGGCAGCGGAGGGCTGCAGGGGTGCACGCTCATCAGCGTCCACCAACAGAGTGGAGCTGATGAGCTCGGTGGCCATATTGTGAACATCCCCCTGCACATCTGATTGGAGGGCTTGCATCACATGGATGCTAGCCCCCAATCAGATCGGGGGGGGGGGCACACACACCTCACAGTGCCCCAGCCAATGCCTGATGCTTTGAGCATCAGGCTATGGCCAGATTGAAAACATTACACCAATTTCTATTGGTGTAATGTTTCAATCATCACTTTTGGCTAGTTGTTAATTAACTAGCCAATCGGAGGGCTCCTAGCCACGGGGGGGGGAAATCCCCTCCCGTGGGGTCATCTAGAGGTTGTCCCCTAGCTGCGGCTCTATTTTTTTTTTTTGTAAATATATCTTTATTGAAAGTTTTCCATTTAAAAGATGTACATAACAGTACAGTAAAGAATGCAAAACAATATAATTCCAGTAGAGAGTAACATGAGTAAAATTAGTAATCCACGAATCATACATTACGAGTCCATGTATTTTTGGATTCAAAAAAACTCTCCTATATGTATAGGGAATAATATCTTCATAATAACAAAGAACCAACAGGCTAGGTTCCATCTCTTATCATTAAGAATGAGAAATAAACCCATAGAATGAAGAGAACCAAGTTATTGATTCGAATACAACTAACGTATAACTAAAGTTAGTCCAACAGGAGGGGGAAGGGGCAGTTACCAGATTGTAAGTCAAAAGACCAAGGGAAGGAAACAAGAATAAGTAGAGAATAGAGACAGTATAGAGGGGAAAGCGTAGACGAGTAGATCAAGTAATGGAAGAAGTAGAGAGGGAAAGAAAAAAAAAAAAAAAAAAAAAAAAAAAATTGACTAGAATGTATAAGGTGTTTTGGAGTGTAAAATAAAGTGAGAAAGTAGTTCGGAAACTGTGCAGGCGTTCCACCACTCAGGCAAAGAGGTCAGCTGCGGCTCTATTAACCCTTTCGTGAACCCGGTTAATAGAGCCGCAGCAAGGGGGAAACCGCGATGACGCAGCGTATGCGCCATCGGGCGGGAACGGTGATGTTTCCATGGCGCATACGCTGCGCGCCCGGGCGGGAAGGGGTTAACCTTTTCCTGACATACTGGTACATGTGCCCCACCTGTCTGTGATGTGTGCTCAGGAGCTGAGCCTGCATTATTCCCGGCAGACACTGTCTGTTTACACAGCCATTATCCTCCTCTCACAACAGCAGGTGGAGCTGATTTCTACCCCTGTTTTTGCTAAAGGGAAGCTATCAGCAGGTTTTGGTACTATAAACTAGAGGCAGTGCCTAATTGCGTTAATCAGTCTTCAAAAGTTCCAAAATTTGTGCAAGGACTTGAAGTCTAATGGTGGGTTTACACGTTTCAATATTGTTGCGATATCGCAATTCAATGGCGCGGGAGCGCGCATTTAGTGCTCGTTTCTCTCGCATCGGAGGTTTAGACGTTGCGATTTCTGAATCCAACATCCGTGCGATGTCTACGCCCCCCAACCCAGGAACGACCATTTAACATGGGAGTGAATGGGTGACGTAGAACTTCACATCGGAATTGGGCTGTCACACAGCACGATCCAGCTCCAATCTCCATTCAATATCGGAGCATTAAATAGCACGCTCATTCAATCCCCGATATCGCATTGACATCGTTCCTGCATCGTATTGGACGTTCACACCATACAACGCAGGAACGATATCGGCTCCAACGATCGAACCACGTGACTTTTGATTGGAATTGGACTCCGATATCGCAACGTGTAAACCCACCTTAAGATTTCAAGTCACACATCACCCAAGCACTACGCAATGTGATAATGCTGGCGGTGGACCGAAATGTAAAAAAACAAAGACGAGTCAAGGCAGATCAGACCAATCATTATAGGAGAGTCCACCCACAAAGTACTGCCCTGATGCTCAAGCCCTTGCACCAATTATGTCATTTGGGAACCCTTGAACAGTAAGCAAGCCTGGAATTTCTTATCTAAAGGTATGCTTTTAATCCACATCACCGCGCCATTAGGGCCTCTAGTATATAGTGCTACTTGCTGATAAGTTCCCTTAAAAGGCTTAAATGCCGCTGTCACTCTCTCATGGCAGATGCCACAATTTTATTTCCACTTTTTCTTCTCAGGCTCCGATCTCTAAGGCTGAGTTCACATTTGTGTTTGGAACGCAGCGTAACCGAACGCAGCCAAACACATGCGTACTGCGTTCCTATGTTTAACATGAACGCATAGTACCTGCGTTTGGCTGCGTTCGTTTGCGTTCAGATACGCATAATCTGTGCGCCTTCCAAACGCAACATGTTGGATTTTTTGTGCGAGGCTGGCTGCTTGTTTTGTACGCAAGCAGACAGATGGTGACGTCACTCTCTCTCTCCTATTATGATGCATGCAGACAATCGCCGCTGCGTTCATATAAAAGTGTCTGCGTTCGGCACTGTGTCTGCTTATGCGCACCATATGCAGCACTGCCGAGCGCAAATGTGAACCTAGCCTAACAGAGAGAGGAGCGCTGCAATGTGCAGGATAGGTTGACTTTAAATAGTTAGAGATACAGTTGGGGCCAGAAACATTTGAACAGTGACACAATTTTCGCGAGTTGGGCTCTGCATGCCACCACATTGGATTTGAAATGAAACCTCTACAACAGAATTCAAGTGCAGATTGTAACGTTTAATTTGAAGGGTTGAACAAAAATATCTGATAGAAAATGTAGGAATTTTACACATTTCTTTACAAACACTCCACATTTTAGGAGGTCAAAAGTAATTGGACAAATAAACATAACCCAAACAAAATATTTTTATTTTCAATATTTTGTTGCGAATCTTTTGGGGGCAATCACTGCCTTAAGTCTGGAACCCATGGACATCACCAAACGCTGGGTTTCCTCCTTCTTAATGCTTTGCCAGGCCTTTACAGCCGCAGCCTTCAGGTCTTGCTTGTTTATGGGTCTTTCCGTCTTAAGTCTGGATTTGAGCAAGTGAAATGCATGCTCAATTGGGTTAAGATCTGGTGATTGACTTGGCCATTGCAGAATGTTCCACTTTTTTGCACTCATGAACTCCTGGGTAGCTTTGGCTGTATGCTTGGGGTCATTGTCCATCTGTACTATGAAGCGCCGTCCAATCAACTTTGCAGCATTTGGCTGAATCTGGGCTGAAAGTATATCCCGGTACACTTCAGAATTCATCCGGCTACTCTTGTCTGCTGTTATGTCATCAATAAACACAAGTGACCCAGTGCCATTGAAAGCCATGCATGCCCATGCCATCACGTTGCCTCCACCATGTTTTACAGAGGATGTGGTGTGCCTTGGATCATGTGCCGTTCCCTTTCTTCTCCAAACTTTTTTCTTCCCATCATTCTGGTACAGGTTGATCTTTGTCTCATCTGTCCATAGAATACTTTTCCAGAACTGAGCTGGCTTCTTGAGGTGTTTTTCAGCAAATTTAACTCTGGCCTGTCTATTTTTGGAATTGATGAATGGTTTGCATCTAGATGTGAACCCTTTGTATTTACTGTCATGGAGTCTTCTCTTTACTGTTGACTTAGAGACAGATACACCTACTTCACTGAGAGTGTTCTGGACTTCAGTTGATATTGTGAACGGGTTCTTCTTCACCAAATAAAGTATGCGGCGATCATCCACCACTGTTGTCATCCGTGGACGCCCAGGCCTTTTAGAGTTCCCAAGCTCACCAGTCAATTCCTTTTTTCTCAGAATGTACCCAACTGTTGATTTTGCTACTCCAAGCATGTCTGCTATCTCTCTGACGGATTTTTTCTTTTTTTTCAGCCTCAGGATGTTCTGCTTCACCTCAAATGAGAGTTCCTTTGACCGCATGTTGTCTGGTCACAGCAACAGCTTCCAAATGCAAAACCACACACCTGGAATCCACCCTGACCTTTTAACTACTTCATTGATTACAGGTTAACGAGGGAGACGCCTTCAGAGTTAATTGCAGCCCTTAGAGTCCATTGTCCAATTACTTTTGGTCCCTTGAAAAATAGGAGGCTATGCATTACAGAGCTATGATTCCTAAACCCTTTCTCCGATTTGGATGTAGAAACGCTCATATTGCAGCTGGGAGTGTGCACTTTCAGCCCATATTATATATATGATTGTATTTCTGAACATGTTTTTGTAAACAGCTAAAATAACAAAACTTGTGTCACTGTCCAAATATTTCTGGCCCTAACTGTATAAAAGGTGCCACATTTATCAGATTTTTTAGATTATAAAATGGTTATTTAAAAATAAATAAATAGATAACAGAACCATTTTAGAGAATTCTCTGGTAGAAACCCCAAGACAACTAGTAAAGGTGGGACCTCTAGAACCCTTACTGATCCAGGAGACATCATTATACAGGGAATTGTAGTGCAGCCCTATTCAAGTGAATGTGGCCGGCTGTGGCTTCCTGCGCCGCTCAGAAGGGGGAGGGTGGGGGGTTTTGGGTGAGAGTGCTGGTTAGTATTGAGAACCTGAAGGAGTTGTCTCAGTATCATAAATGGGTACAATTGCAAACAGCTTGTTAAAGCAAGCATGTTTGTAGATTGGTTGTTTTTAAAAAAATTCTTTCCATTCCCAAGTAGCAGAGGGATTTGTATTCTATATTTTACCATTCAAAGCCTAGCTTATCAAGCACCTATTCCATATATCACTGCTGGACAGTCTCCTAGGTCAGAAGAACAACGCTGGCAAGCACTGCTTTGAAGCCGGACATGTCCCTAGATCTGGATGACTTCAGTGCTCGTCCACTCATTCAATGCTGAGGAGGCAAAAATAAAACAATAAAGGTACCATCACACGCCGCCATATCGCTGGCAAGAACGCTGCCAATTCCCAAATTCGGCGATGTGGAAACCACATCACATGTGTGTAGTGGTGTGTGACTGGGCGATTCTACGGCGAAAAATCGCCGGTGGAACATCGCCTGATTGCCCTGCACTGCAGAGAAATCAGGCAATATCCACCAGGCGATTTCAGTGCATCGTGGCGTGTAACAGGGTGATAGCGACGTACACAGCGATCCCGGAATAAATCCCGAAGGCGTGCTTGAATGGTGTTTTTTTGCGTCACATCTGTGGTGATTGGTGGGTAATACTGTGTTCCGATTGGCTGACCGTGTCCGAGGTGCCTTATTTCATAACCCGTGCGTTCACGCAAGGCTGACCAAAGGGAACGAAGTTCCATCCACCAATCGCAGTGATCGGGGCGCAGTGAAACACATTCTAGCACACCCCTATCGAAACAGTATGCCCACATCGCTTCTACGATTGTGGCGTGTGACGCGGTGATGTGTGAAGGGAAGATCGCTTCCGGTCTTCTGCAGGTGATTTCCAGACCGCAGAATCGCCGAAGATCGCACGCTAGATAGCTACGTGTGACAGCTCCACAGCGATGTGAAAAAAGTGCCTGAAACGTGCACGCTCACGTCAAATCGCCAGCGATATGGAAGCCTTAAGAGCTTGCCACATTTGTTGAACTTCAGTGCAGGAGATTTGTAATTGATGGGTGCTGAATCCACTGGCAAAGCCCAAGAATTCACAGTAGAAAATGGGGACTTGATGGCACAATCATCCAGTGATAAAATATTTAATTTATTGAAAAATATGGAGTAAAAAAAGATACATCTGTACATGTGACAACTGACGTAATTCTGGCAACATTGCCCATAATCATAGGATATGATAATAAATCTTTATTTTTCAAAGTGATAATCAAAACATGTTAAAATAATACTGTATGTAGGCGAGGTAAGTACAACACAAAAAATGACATCGACTTTTAATTAATGATGAATCGCCTAGATATTTCAAATGAAGATGTTCAGACAACATGTGCAAGAATATTTGTTGTATCCCAATGATCTACAAGTGCTTTATCCCCTAGTGGGGTCTCGGTATGATTAATGCACTATAAGCATTAGAGATAACAAAATAGTAGTACGAACCACATTACTAGAACACCATGCAATGATAAATAATAGCAGAACATATCAAAAGGTAAATACACCATTAGTGTTATGCCTGCGGATGTGAGCGGGAGGGGGTGTACCCACTGGGTTGAAGTACCGATCTTACCCTGGAGAGGTGTAACTAAGCAACTATCTCCGTCTTCACTAGAGCTTTGATGGTGAGTTTACCCTTGTGCTGGTAGGTAGCCACCAGGTGCTGCTCCAGAGGATCGTGGTACCTACACAGCTATCCCCAGGGATCGGGGATGCAGACAGGTACAGTCTCTGGTGTGGGTAGGTACAGACCAGACAGCTGGTTCTGCAGGTATGGCAGATAAAGATTGTATCACAACACGGCTGGTTCATGCTGGTGCAGAGGGTACGGCAGGTTCTGATTGCTGCAAAGTGGTGCAGAGGATATGGCAGCACAGCTGGTACAGGTTCGGCAGGTAATTGCAGGCACCAGGATACAGGCACGGGTTAGCAACATAGAACACAAGGAAACAGTAGAGGGAACGGAACAGGGACCTGACATCTAGCAACGCATCTCTAAGGATAGACCAAGCTGAACAGGCACCTCCCTTAAGGGAAAGGTTCTCTAAATATTCTGTGCCTCTCAGCCTGAGAGGAATTTCTGGGTAAGGCACGCTGGCCCTTTAAGAAAAAAGTGCGTGTTGTGCTAATCAAAGCATGCTCCTGGGAGACCTATGATGCAGACTCAGGCCCTAGGGGCTCGGTACAAAGCCAGGGAGACATATAGATTTGATTTCCCAGGAAGTATCAACTGTAAATCATAAATATTTTCCTGTTAAAAAGATACTTTTTATTGAGCACGTATGCTAAATACACATCAAAAAGCCGTTAAAAGCTGGGTGCACAGATAAAAGTAAGGAAGGAAGGGGCTAGCCCTGTGTATTTATGCCTCCCTCCTTTCCTTACCTACTTCACCATTAATGTAACCACTTCTTGAATATCGTTTTTTTTTTCCCCTTAACCTTTGTCCTGCCTGCTGATGTAATATTTAATCAAAGCGATCCGGCTGGTTCTGTAGCTCCGTTCACACTGTCACTTAGCAACGGCAGGCACACTGTGCTAATCGTCACTGCCCATGCGCGGGTAGCGGCTCGTCATCAGCTGTGACGTGCTGTAACATCAAAATTGCTACCGCGCATGCGCGATGGTCCACAACGTCGCTTGTAGTGACTTATGCGTTCCAGCGGCCATTATGGCGGTGGCAGCTTGCGCTCCAGAGGGCCAGTACAGCCGGTTAGCAGCGGAGTTTTGTGACAGGTTGTTCGTGGGGCACACTCAGGAGCACAACGGTTAGTGTATACCTTTTTGTAGGGACGGTAATGAGCCGTTGATGGTGATTTTCGTAGGGGGGAGGCGGTGCAGGAAGTGTCTGCAGGGAGGAGGTGGATTTGCACACTCAGACCAGATATAAGGGAGCCACTGATAACATGGTAGCTCCCCCCCTCATCTGACCAACATTGTGTGCACCTGCTGAGTCCACAATAATTGAACCACTATACCAGGCCTCCTGATGAAGAGAAACGCGTCGAGGCGCGCAGGGAGAGACCTGTGACCCTGTGACAGAGCTAAGTACCATACCTTCCCATATTTCCCCTATAAAGCATGTGTGACCACATTATCCTAATTATCAATGGTAATGGACACATAGCTAGCCACTGAGAGTGAAGGGGGGAGTAGTGGGTTTTAGGCACTGGACCATCCACCAATGCCAGAGAGGTACTCAGCTACAGGGGCTAAGTCTTTTTAGCACTGGGACACGGGTATATCCTACACAGCCCGATAATACCACCCCATGGGTATGATATAAGGGTGGGGAGCACCACCTTCTCTCTTGTCGGGTGAGCCCAGGGTGAGTGTAGTAAGAGCTGACGTGGAGTGGGGGCGCCATATCGATATAAGGGTGCCGACCCCCGCTGGCAGGTAAGGAAAGGAGGGAGGCATAAATACACAGGGCTAGCCCATTCCTTCCTTACTTTTATCTGTGCACTCAGCTTTTAACGGGTTTTTGATGTGTATTTAGCATACGTGCTCAATAAAAAGTATCTTTTTAACAGGAAAATATTTATGATTTACAGTACAAAGCCGGGGACCAGCGCAGACGCCGGTGAGCAGTGGGAGAGGGGAGAACGCCGGTCTCTGCGGGGACGCCAGCACTTCAGCAGGAATTAATACATCAGCATTAAAAACAGCATGCATCAAAAGAAAAAGGGAGAAGAGACAACTTTTTATATTTGCCACTGGACTCCCGGACGTGCGTTTCACTCAATGGCTTTCTAAGAAGGGGCATGTATGTGATGGCCCTTCTGATGAAGCCATTGAGCGAAACATGTTCACCAACAGATGGTTGTTGGTTGTGTCCACAAAACGTGCAGCTCTGTGTGCTCGTCTGAAACTACATGCCATTATATACAATACTAGCTGTAGTACCCGGCTACGCCCGGGTTAATAAATGACTGATGTTAGCTATAACAAAATAGAATTTGAATATGTCATATTAATGACCTGTAAGAAAATAGAAGCTGAGCTGTGATTGATTGCTATAGGCAGCCTAATAAATCTCCAGCCAACAGTAAACCCTCCCCCTGACCGGGCAGTATATGTTACCTCACACATACACATAATAGACAGCTCATGTGACTGACATCTGCCTTAATTACCTATATGGCACATGTGTTGCACATTGGCTGTTTTTAATCAGATGTTTATGTTTGGAAATTAAAGATAGCACACGTATGAGGCGAGTTGTGTGAGGTGATTTGTGCACATCTGTGTCTGTCTGTGTGGTGTGTGTGTCCCTGGGTTGTGTGTATGTGTGTGTCCCTGTGGGGTGAGTGCATGTGTCCTTATAGGGTGTGTATGTGTGTGTCCCTGTGGGGGGGAACTGTGTGGTGTGTGTGTGTATCTGTGTTGTGTGTGTCTCTTTGTGGAGTGTGTGTGTGTGTCCCTGTGGAGTGAGTGCATGTGTCTCTATAGGGTGTGTATGTGTGTGTCCCTGTGGGGGGGGGGTCTGCGTGGTGTGTGTGTCTTTGTGGTGTGTGTGTGTCCCTGTGGGGTGAGTGCATGTGTCCCTATTGGGTGGCTATGTGTGTGTGTCCCTGTGGGGGAGGTCTGTGTGTTGTGTGTGTCTGTGTTGTGTGTGTCTCTTTGTGGTGTGTGTGTGTCCATGTGGGGTGAGTGCATGTGTCGCTATAGGGTGTGTGTGTGTGTCCGTGGGGGTGTGTCTCTGTGTTGTGTGCGTCTCTTTGTGGTGTGTGTGTGTTTGTTCGGGTGCGTGGTGAGTATCCAATGTTGGGGCTGCACCTTAGCGACTATACACTTGCTGTTACTCTTTGTGTGCGTGTGGTGTGTATACATGTCCCCGTGCGTGGTGAATATCTCATTTTGGGGCCCCACCTTAGTGACTATATGCTGTTATGTGCTGTTAGTCTTTGGCGCTATCATAAAGCCCCTCTCATTCACAACTGTCAACTGGTAACTGTCACTTTTTCCCCCATTATGTAGATAGGGGCAAAATTGTTTGGTGAATTGGAATGCACGGGGTTAAAATTTCGCCTCACAACATAGCCTATGACACTCCCGGGGTCCAGATGTGTGACTGTGCAAAATTTTGTGGCTGTAGCTGACAGCCGTCGATTTTCCTCCAACACTTTTCCATTCACTTTTTCCCCATTATGTAGATAGGGGCAAAATTGTTTGGTGAACTGGAACGCGCAGGGTTAAAATTTCGCCTCACAACATAGACTAAGACGCTCTCGGGGTCCAGACATGTGACTGTGCAAAATTTTGTGGCTGTAGTTGCGACGGTGTATATGCCAATCCGGATATACACACACACATACATACATGCACACACACATTCAGCTTTATATATTAGATTTGTTTCTGTATAATGGGCAAAACTAGTGTTTCCACATAGACCCTCACTTTACCATATGGACTACAATCAGTCTGTGTGGTCGGTTGAATTAAAAAATGGTAGTCTGAACATGGCCTCACTCTTACAAATGAATGTATGTACTCTTTGGTTAACCATCTGATAAACCGGAATATTTGATAATCCGATATTTCATCTCAGTGATGACTGATTAAAGGAATTATGTGTCTAAAAATAAAAAAAATCTATTTGTTCTTAGTAAGTGAACTTCTCCAATTTACAATTTAGTCCCATTCATCAGGTGACCATTTCGTTAGATTGTTTCCTTCCCTGTGATCGTCCAAACAAATAACGCCTATTACAGATATAGGAAAGCAAGATAGTCCCTGCACGTATGACTTCACATACATCTGTGGGGCCTCGAGGAGCAGAGTCTGGGCTGGGGACAATATTTAAGTGCCGGCTATTAAGTAGTCCATTGTTCATCTGCGGCTGCTTAGAAGATTGCCATCTGTTCATTATAGCCATGCCAAACTTCCAGCATACGTCTAGTAGGCAGAAACGAGCACAAGTGAATGTGGAAGCAAAGAAAAAGACTTGTCTGACCAGATACAAAAGGCTTGTGCAGTCTGCCAGGAGCCAGCGCAGGATACTTACAATACATCTGCTCCGCGCACTGCACCTCCCTTTATGTCATTCTCTCTTTGTAGAAGTGAAAATCTGACATCTGTTCAGGTTGTGACAGGAAGAAACATAGATAACTGCTCTCACTGCACCAATCCTGCTACCAGAGCTCATGGATGGTCTGTAAATATTGTGCAGTCATCATTTTATATGATGGTGGCACACAATGAGATGTAAGAACATTGTATTATTGTGCTGTGACTGCCCAAGGGATTTCTTAGTCCATTGGTCCAGCTACCCTTTGGGTGCAGATGGATGTTTTTAAAGAGCACCCCCTCCCCTGGGGCAGGACAGGTGTCATGTAGGGAAATGCTTGGAACATCTGCATTATACATTGCTTAAGAGGGTTGTCCGAGGTCAGACTCCCCCCCTTCCGAAACAGTGTTACTTCTATCCATGGGCTTTGTATGCTATTACAGCTTACAGTACCTCAATTCTTGTCAGGACTTCAATACCAGGCAAAATCGTTACACAAGACTGACGTTTTTTCTGCAGAAAAGGTACTGTAGACTGAAGAACCCATTTGAAAATTCATACAGGATAGGTATTACACTCCAGAGCTGCACTCACTATTCTGCGGGTGCAGTCAGTGTACATACATTACATTACTGATCCTGTACTCATCCTGCGTTACATCAAGTATTCTACTCCAGAGCTGCACTCACTATTCTGCTGGTGCAGTCACTGTGTACATCCATTATATTACTGATCCTGAGTTACCTCCTGTATTATACTCCAGAGCTGCACTCACTATTCTGCGGGTGCAGTCACTGTGTACATCCATTATATTACTGATCCTGAGTTACCTCCTGTATTATACTCTAGAGCTGCACTCACTATTCTGCGAGTGTAGTCATTGTTTGCATACATTATATTACTTATCCTGTACTCATCCTGCATTACATCCAGCATTATACTCCAGAGGTGCACTCGCTATTCTGTTGGTGGGCCTTGTGTACATAAATCAAATTACTTATTCTGTATCCAACCTGATCCAGAGCTGAACTTGATCAATCAGTGGAAACCTCAATGCCACTGGATATCTAAAATTGCTACATGATTCAGATATCCAGTGGCATTGAGGTTTCCATTGATGAAGAAAGGCCCCTCTATCTTTGTACCCCATATACCACACCATACCATCAATGTTTGTGTTCCAGCAGTCTTGGAGGGATCTGTCCACTGTGGGTTAGTGTCAGACCAATAGCGCTGGTTTTGTTTGTTAACTTCATCATTCACAAAAAAGTTTTCCTCATCCCTCATCTGAAGGCAATTGTCTATGCTGTGAAGATACGAGATGTGCAGCATCTGAAACAACGGATACTGAAGCCTGTGCTAGCATTTCTTCTGCGGTGTTGCTATCAGTGACAAGAGTGGGAGAAGAGGGTTGCATTGACAATCCAACACAATGGGCAGCACTTTGAACACATTTTATAAGTGGTCATAAACGTGTAAATAACTCATGAAAGAATAAAGTTACATTAATACCAAGCACACCATTGTTTTTCTTATGAAATTCTCAATGAGTTTGATGTGTCACATGACATTTTTCCCATTGAAAAAATAAAGTTGGATCCAAAATGGCCGACTTCAAAATGGCCGTTATGGTCACCACCCATCTGGAAAAGTTTTCCCCCTCCCTTATACTAATGTGCCTCTTCCAATAACGCGAGTGTCAGGGCTGTAGTAATGCCTGGCTCCCTGCACATGTGCTGGCTGTGATGATCATTCTTGCTTTTCCTAGGGTAGAATTTGTGTTTTGTTTCCTTTTTACAGAGTTCTGTATGTCATGTGCATGTTTATGCTGTCACTTTTAAGATGCCGGTTTACATACAATGCGCAGAATAGACTGATGAACAACTTCCCTCATTACTTTGTTTTTACTTAATACTTTTCTTTTGCACATTTTGTTCTCAGGGAAGCTTTGGCTGGCCTGTGTCTGTTGTATGCAGCAACGGGGTCCAAGACATTGAATCGCTGACCGATGCTTTAAAAACCGGTCCTTATGGAAGATGTGTCTATGAATGTGACAATGATGTCGTCAGCAACCAGGTAAAAAAAAGAGATCATCGGAAAAGCAGAAAACAGAATTAAAGGGAACCTGACAGCTGATGCATGCTGCCCAATGCCTAGGCAGCATCTATCAAGCATCGGCTGTCTGATGTCACCCAGGTATGTGTGTTACTCTGAATCATTGTGATGTTTTAGAGAAAAATACACTTTAAAAGCTGCCGCTGACTGAGCCGCATAACACTAATCAGAAAGAAAGATCCTTTGTGGCTTCTCCCTGGTCACTGAAAGTGATTGACAGGTCTTTCCCCATACAGTTAAAAAAAAAATATTTTGTACCAGTTAAAAAAAGATTGATTGCTCTCGGTGGTAGAAATAAACAACAATCTTGACCAATGACCTTCTGATGGAAAAACATAATGGTGACCACTCTCTGGTTATTTTTCTTGACCTTTCTGCAGCTTTTGACAGGACACAGCTCTCTCCTGGTTATCTTCCTATCTTTCTGACTGCTCTTTCAGTGTATCATTTCGTGGCTCCACTTCTTCTCCCGTTCCTCTCACTTTTGGGGTCCCTCTGGGTTCGGTCCTTGGCCCTATTCTCTTCTTTCTGTGCATAACTCCTATTGGATAGACCATCAGCAGATTTGGCTTCAAGTACCACCTTTATGCTGATGACACACAACTATACACTTCTTCCCAGGGCCGCACCGTCCATTGGACAGTGTGAGCCCTGAGTCCAGAGCGGCGGCAGCCAGGGGGAGCGGCATCAGAGAAGGGGGCGGCGCCACCAACATCAGCGGCCGGCCTCAGGAGAGACGGACGCTTTCCCCGGTAATAGTGGTTAGAGGGCGGCTGCCCTGCGCTGTGGCACTGTAGGCTGCAGGGGCGGCAGGGCTGAGGTCCGCTAGCACAACCCCCCCCCCCGACCTCCAATCGGCTCAGGCGGCAGGGTGGCTAGATGCACCCCTGCTTCTTCCCCTGACTTTATCCCTGCTGTGTTACAGAACGCCAGTGACTGTCTAACCGCAGTTTCCAACATCATGTCCGCTCTCTATCTGAAACTCAACCTTTCTAAAACTGAACTTTTTCTGCTCCCGTCCTCCACTAATCTCCCTAAATCTGACATCTCTCTCTTAGTATGTGGCACCAGGATAAAGCCTAGGCAGTAGGCTCCCTGTCTGGGTGTTAAGTTTGACACCGATCTCTCCTTTACTTCCTATATACATTCTCTCACCTGCTCTTGCCGCTTGCACCTGAAGATCATCATTAAAATTCACCCTTTCTAAGCATGGAAACAACAAAGATCCTCACAGTGGCCCTGATCTACTCCCGCCTTGATTATTGCAATTGTCTATTAATTGGCCTCTCACTCACTAGGCTCTCCCCTCTCCAGTCCATCCTTAATGCAGCAGCCACGATCACTTATCTAGCTATTTGTTACTCAGACGCTTCCACTCTGTGCCAGTCATTGCACTGGCTGACTGTACACTATAGGATACAATTCCAATTGCTTGTCCTCAACCACAAAGCTCTTCGCAGTTCATTACCTCCTTACACCTCTATCCTCATCTCTGTCTATCACCCTACCCGTTCTCTTTGCTCTGGAAGAGACTTTAGACTCACTTCTGCATTAATCTGAACCTCCCACTCCTGACTCCAATACTTCACCCGAGCTGCACCAATCCCCTAGAATGCTGTACCCCAAGAAATTAGGACTATCCACAATTTACATAGTTTGAAGCGCTCCCTAAAAACACATCTTTTTAGGGTGGCCTACCATTCTCCCTAATCGAAGTCATTTAGACATAGGGTATTCACTATTTCTCTGAACATATCTGTCAAAATCCATCAGACCCAAAAGCATTACAAAGATATGCTAGTGACGGCTCATGCACCTCTTATATATTCCATATTCCCTCAAAATGACTGGACCATCATTGTAAATATGCCCCTGTACTCGTCACCCCCACCTTATTGTAGATTGTAAGGTCTCATGAGCAGGGTTGTCATTAATTTTTGCTTTCATTAGTGTATTTTTCATAACTGTTTCTTATGACTGTATATGAACCTCTGAATTGCAAAGCGCTGCGGAATATGTTGGCGCTATATAAATAAATATGATTATTATTATTATTATTATTATTAATAACAATAATCTTGTCGTCGTGATACCTTTTAATGGCTAACAAAAATAAAATAAATAAGTACAAAATTATAATTGTATTTCTCACACTGAGAGCAATCAATCTTATCCCCATACATGTACACAGGCAGACAACTCTCACTGAAGGGCATTGTGTGTGATAAAGTCATCAGGGACCTGCCTGTCTCCTGTGCAGTTTGGTCCTCGGCGGCTTCAAAAGAATGTTTCTTTCTTATGAGTCTCCGCAGAGTTTCAGAGTAAAACATACCTGGTTGAAATCATGCAGCCAGCGTCTGAAAAACTCTGTCTGTCTATTGGTGGCATGTATCAGCTGTCCGGTTCTCTCTATGCCCCGTATACACTTTAGCTATTAGCCGAACCATCAGCAACTATTTCGCCCGACTCATCTACAGCGGGCTGCTCTCCCTCCTGTATTCTCTATGAGAGAACCGTTGCCACATCTTCAGACATAGTGTTTGTGCTCTGTTTTTTGTTGATTCATTTTTTGGTGCAATTTCTGCACCAAAAACGTATCCTCTTTTTGCAAAAAAGCATCAAAAACAAATCATTCGTCTGTGTTACTTTTTCACTCCGTTTTCAGGGAAGATAGACAGACACATAGAGACACCTTCTTACCATCAGCGGCAATCCCATGGCGAGCCCCAGTGATGTCTTCCTCTCGGGCACCAGCAGGACCTGTGGGTTTTGTACTGACAGGATCTGGCACCATGTGGCTCTCAGTCTGAGTCACATGGGCAGGACCTGTCAGTACCGTTCCCGTGTGGAAGACATTGCCGGGGCTCGCTGTACCGGGTTAGTAATAGAGCATTGGTGGTGTGGAGGGTGCAGCAGAAAAATAGCAGTAATTGACGCTCATTATTTTTTGGATGCGCTTTATGCACCACTAACACGTTGACATCTGCACAGCAAATTGAAAATCCCGTTCACTTTGATGGCAGACGCAGTGACTGATCCGTTTTTGGTGTTTTTTCCAGTGTGATCATAGCATTAGAGAACAAAAGGATCGGAAGTCCAAAATTAGACATTCTGAATCCTTACTTCACTGACATCACCTGTAGGGGGAGAATTGGGGTCATCTTTCCAAGAAGCGAACACCAATGATGATGTTTCCATTACAAGTGACTGATGGTGGGTTTACACACACCAATTTATCTGTTCAATATCTGAACCAATCTCTGGTTGCAGTGAAATCATGGACACATTGCTCCATTTTGTGGCTGTGTACAACATGGAGCAATGTATCCATGATTTCACTGCAACCAGAGATCTGTTCAGATATTGAACAGATAAATTGGTGTGTGTAAACCCACCATAATAAGTAGCATAGAGAAGTGTGTAAACTCTGCTCAGACTCTGTCTACTAATAGGAATTATTGCGTTTGTGAAAAATAGGTTGTGAACATGGAGTTTGAAGGCGGAAAGACAGCTGCATTTACCATGATGGCATTCTCAAATGACCTTGGTGCAAGAAAGACCCAAATATACGGCACTAAGGTAATAACTGAGTCACCATTGCTTCATTATTCAACTTGTTTGCAGCATTATCTGCATGATCCTGACATAGCCAGGCTTCTATAACGTAGATTGACTGCAGACTTGTAGCCCAAGGCTGGAAAGAAGAGTAAATCCAAGATGGCAATATGTCATTCCCCTAGAGTAAAGACACACCTATAAACATTAAGTGGCCCCCTGAATGTAAGAATCTAATCTGTTTGAGCCATAGGGCACTAGCTGCCTAATAATTCTATTGCCCCCATGAACATACACACTCATCTGAGCATACATGTGGGCTATATGGGAGTAAACTGTTGATAGACACTTGTTTATGTTCCATAAGTACAATGGAATTGGACATTCTGAGGAGAGATTCAGAGCTCCACTGTAGATATTAGATGGTCAACTTGTCCTGGCAAAATTGGAAGGGTCCACCAACATTACTCTACTGTGTATGGACAGCTATAGAAAAGCTCAATTTTGTGAAAATATCTGTTTTCTCTGCTTCAAAAAGTGTACCCATCCACACTCTACTAAGGTCAGAACATCCTGCCAAGTGAAGCTTTGTGTATGCATGACTTTACCTAATTGTAAAATTAGAGAGTTTTCTAAAAAATCTTGTTTAAATATTCTCCACCATGTTTCCTCTTTATATTGTCTGTAACTACTTTTTTTCTAGCAGGGTGCTTTTGAAAAACTACTACAAATTCATCAGTATTTCTTCTTCTGTTTTTGACGGCCCTCATTACTCGTCCACTCCCTTCTTTCCGTATGGTTTGTACAAATATCTGTAGTGAAGAGGGAAAAAAGTATGTAAAGTCTCAGTGAGGGCAGAGAAAACAGGCTGTAGAAAAGGAGGAAAGCACATGAAGAGGAAATAAGTTCAGGATAGAAGCTGTGATAATACTTTTAAGCAAGTGAAGATAGCAGCACCCTGGATACACACAGACCTCATATCATATCCAGCCTATATTACAGAGAGAGACACTCCCCTAAGAGCTACTTTTATCTAGCAGAGTGCTTTTGAAAAACTACTACAAATTCATCAGTTATTCTTCTTCAGTTTTTCACAGCCCTCATTACTCGCCCTCTCCCATCTTTCCGTATGGGGTGTACAAATATCTGCAGTGAAGAGGGGAGAAAGTATCTAAAGTCTCTGTGAGGGCAGAGAAAACAGACTGTAGAAAAGGCGGAAAGCAGATGGGAGGAAATAGGTTCAGGATAGAAGCTGTGATAGCATAGGATAGCAGCATTCTGGATACACACAGACCTCATATCCAGCCTAAATTACAGAGAGGGACACTCCCACAAAAGTAAAAGCTGAAACTTGGATAAAGCTGCAAACTGCATGTTGAGAGGATTGAAAATGAATGAAGGTATGAGTATTACAGAAAAACTAAGAACAATTTATTAACTAGCAAAAATGTCTATAGCCTTTAGAGCTCAGCCTCCTTCTGTATGATGGAATGAAGCTGTTGCAGTGTCAGATACATGACATGGACAGGTGTGGTGCTGTTTTTATAGCCATGTTTTTTTAATCCTAGCCAACCTTTGATTAATCCTAATAATAGGGCTTTGGTGTACTCCATGTTTTTGTCAATGGGACTGCTGGAGATGGCAGAGAGCAGTTTTCTACATTGTCAGTCCTATAGACAATGAGTAGACCATGCTTAACCATTGCTTCATTAATACAGGACACTCCAAAGCCCCATTATCAGGATGAGGGTAGCAATGGGGGTATCTCCATCAATCAGCACATTATCACTAGTCCTGTGGATAAGGGATAACTTGCAAATTCAGTTCATCCCCTTTACCATATTAGAGATTTGTTTTCTTTCTAAGGGCCCTTTTACACGCTGCAACTTTCCAGCGATCACAACCACGATTTGACCTAGTAGGGATCGCTGGTGCATTGCTATGTGGTCGCTGGTGAGATGTCAAACAGTCAGATCTCACCAGTGACGCAGCAACAATACGGCAGTCGTTGGGACCCTGTCACTCTTGGGCATAGTATTGTGATCGTTGGTTGTTGTCCCTGTCAAACACAGCGATGCCCGCTGCCCAGCGGGAGCGCGACGATCAAAAAATGGTCCTGAATGGACTGAGCAGTGATCTCACAGCGGGGGGCTGATCACTGCTACGTGTCACACATAGTGAGGTCGCTGGCGAGGTCGCTGTTATGTCACAGAACTTTGTGATGTTGCAGTGATATCGCTAGTAATATCGTTGTGTGTGAAGTACCTCTAAGCGGATCTTGCTGCTTCCATTATGGCCCATCAGCAGGCATGTGCTGCATTACAAAGTCATTATTTGCAGCCTGTATTCTACTCACTGATTCAGTCACTGGCACTGTCCTCGTAAATGGCTGTCCCAATCATATGGTAAATTGATGAAATAGGTCATCAATTCCATTGCTTGTAGGTCCATTATTCCAGCATTGGTGGTCCAGGTATATCTTGAACCTCTGTGTCCCCAGTGACACGAATTATAGCAGTGAAGTTTTCCTACCTTGATTAATAATCCACTTTATCCTCGAAGACCTTGTAGCTTTCCTGCTGCTTTTAATCTTGTTTCTATTTTCTAAATGGGTTCCAGTGGTGACATGGCTGACCTCTCCTTATCTCATTATTGTGCCAGCCTGGCCCATTTGTGTAACAAAAGCTCCTTTCTGGGGGCAGCTGGTTGGCTCTGTGATGTGGCCCTGCCAGGGTTCTACTTGTCAGATTGTTTCACAAGATAGACTTGATGTAAAACACACACTGGAGCGCAGCCATGTCTCAGGGCTGGACGCACGCCTTCTTGTGTCTTCTGTAATCTTATAATTTACAAGATGAAATCATAAAACGAAGCTCCTTCTGCAAAGCAGATCTGCCCGTACCGACACCGGGGGGATATTGAACCCTGCCGTATATTTCTTGGACTGCGTCTGTCATCTGTTCTTTTATTTTGTGTCCACAGTATCAGACATTGTAAATGTGATTTAGAGCGCTCATTATTTGGAGGTCAGGGATAGATGAATGAAGGTCTCACTGGATCATTTCCGTAGGGAGGTTACATCAGCGATAACAGTCTTGCATTATTATTATTGTTATTATGAATATATAGCGCCGTTATAATTTATGCTCTTGAAATAAATGTTTCAATATATAAAAACCATGCAGGATATAACTTGGAAAATGAAAACACAGTATAGAATAGATTCATTAAAGATAATCTCTCAATATGTTTTTGCTATGTCATCTGATAGCAGCATGATGTAGGAACAGAGATCCTGATTCCAGCGATGGATCTCTTAGTCCACTGGGTGCAGTAATTATACAATCACTGTTTTTTCTGCTGAAGATCTAGCTGTGCTCAGCTTTCAGTGTACACTGTATATTGACAGAAAGCTGCCAGTCAGTGGTGGGGGTGAAGTTGGACCAGGAGCCATGAGACACCTAGACCTGTAATGCTAATCTCCTGCTGACAAAACACTGATTTGATTGAAACTACAACAAGTAGCCCAGTAAATGATACATCGATGGAAACAAGGTCTCTGCCCATGCGTTACAAACCTGTTGACAGATTCCCTTAAAATGAGACTCCTACTCATGTGTGTGCAATATGAAAATGAGTAAATTCAAGAGATGAGGGTTTACACATGTAAGTGTCTGCATCTGTTTGTCAGCATTGGTAAATATTAATATAAGAGTAGCCTGCACGCCAACCGTGGTTCAGATGTGACAGGAGCTGCTCTGACAAGTGGGTAGAAGTCCAACAGGAAAAAAAGGGATCAAGCTCCAGACTTGGATAAAAATATTACAATTTTATTGAAAAACTTTAAAAAAATTAATCTGTGTGTTTCAGATGCACTCCAGTGTCCTTTATCAAAATCTTCTGACAAAAGGAGTGCGTCTGAAATGTGCAGCTTCTGCTGACAAACTAGTTGTTGTCACCTTACTGATCTTGACATGGAACATACATTCATAGATTTTAAGGTTTTTTTTTTAATAAAGTTGTTATATTTTTATCCAAATCTTGAGCTTATCCCTCCTTTTTTTGTCAGCATTGGGTTTGCAGCTGACTTGGGGTGTCTTCACATTAGCGTTTGCCGCCGCAGCGTATGATGTGCATGCGTATCTGCAAGGCAATATGCATGCATACGCAGTCAAACACACGTTTTTGTTATATGCAAGTGCATCCAAAATCCTATTAAAAAACGCAGCGTTTCCTTGCGTATGCATGCGTTTATGCATCCGCATGCGTTTATTCTCATGGGTGGAGAGTGGGCGTCTACCTTTAAACCTTTTCTGGGCATGCGCACTATGCTGTCCGCATGCGTCCCAAAACAAGTCATACGCAATGTGTTGCTTAGCCTTGCGTATCCATAGACAGCAATGCTAATAATATCCGCAGGTGTCCGCATGCGGATAGTTGCGGATTTTTCATACTCCAAAAAAATGCAACATGTTGCGTCCAGAGGCGGAGGATTTTCAAGAAACTCGTACGCATACGCGGCCATACGCAGCAATACGCACCAAACGCAACAACTTGCGGACGATAGCGGACTCCACGTTAAATATAGGTGCGCAATCCGCATGCGGATTGTTTAATTATTATCTGCAACGAACGCTGCGGCGGCAAACGCTAATGTGAAGGCACCCTTAAAGAGGACCTGTCCCCCCCCCCCCGCTGCATGGCAGTCTAAATGCAGCACTGAATGAGGCATGTCTGCTGCATTCAGGGAAGGGGTCCCCCATGTGTCTGTGTGCTGTGTACCCCAAGATATAGCCTTAGTAAAGCTCACTGTTAGGGGGCATTCCCTGGTGCAGGATCTGGCTCGATTGATGGGGGCCATTCCCTCCCCCTCTGCCTCTCAGTGCTGCTTCTGCTGTGCTAGCTCTGCCCTCCTCCTCTCTGTCACTCATCCTGTTGGACACAGCATGCAAATCATTTGTCCTGACGTCGGCTCCAGATTCCTGCCCTGTCTGAACAAAGCATAAACAGCACAGCTGGAGGCGGCACAGACAGGCAGAGGGGGAGGGAATGGCACCCGTCAATCGAGCTGGCTCCTGCACCAGAGACTGCCCTCATGGCTTCTAACAGTGAGTTTTACTAAGGCAATATCTCTGGGTACACAGCACACAGACACATGGGGGACTCCTTCCCTAAATACAGCAGACATGCTGCATTCAGTGCTGCATTTAGATTTCCATGCAGCAGGGGGGTGACAGGCCCTCTTTAAAGAGAATCTGTCAGCAGGTTTTCGCTACATCTTCTGACACTGACATAATGTTGGCAAGGAGATTCTGAATCCAACAAAGAATCACATAAATTACTGACTGCAGCAGTTCTCACACAATCAAAGAATTTATTTTCAGGAACACCGCTAAACTGAGATAACTGCAACCCTCCCCCCCACATACCATCCACACTAGGCTGTCTATTGAGATTGTGTATTGACATTGAGGTGTCAATCACAGCAGGGGGCATGTCAGACTAGTGTGGTCATGAGTTTCTAGTCCTGCAATGTTAATCACAGGGTAATAAAGCCTTTAATTTAAGTAAACCGTTCCACAGACTCTGATAAGAGAAGCACAGTTGCATTTTGTTTTTTAACTCTTACATTACATCATGCTGTCCTACACAAATACATAGCAAAAACCTGCTGATAGATTCCCTTTAAAGTGGTTGTCCTGAGTACATGTGACTGCGGACCTGTGAACCCTCACAGTGCACAGTGTATAGGCCCAGTTACACACACAGATAATTGTGCAGAGATTGTTCGCAGATCTCTGGCTGCAGTGAAATCATGGACACATTGTTCCATTTTGTGGCCGTGTAGAAATGTAACAATGTGTCCATGATTTCACTGCAGCCAGAGATCTGCGAACAATATCTGCACAATTATCTGTGTGTGTAACTGGGCCTTTAGTTCCATCAGGATTCTCCGGTGTCGAGAGCGGACTGGCGTGTGGCAGCAAACATGTGGACATGTGCCAAGTAGATGTGCGCGTCCTCGCTCAGTACACGTGAATTGAGCAAGGCTGGACACGTCTAGATGGAATGTGGTCGGGAGTATGCAAATCACATTTCTGCGGTTACATGACCACCCAGTCCCCTATACTCTGTATCCTGCAGGAGCCGCGTGCTAGACAGAAATGTCTTGTACAAATGAAGCTACGGGCAACATCTCCATTTCTTTGTTTATTTATTACTGTAAATATTTATTAAGTGTTGAAAATAAATTAGCAAAGAAGCAAATAGAAAATGTGCAATGGAAGTAGATTCAACCAAAAGAGAAGGCGCAGAGGGGCCAGACCACTGCCGGACATAGGGAGTCATTATAGGGTGCCTAATGAATTACTGAAATTACCGAATCCTGTGGTCGCAGGTGGCATTGCTGTCACAGATGATTTTGTGCATTTACACTCATCAATATCTGTAACGTCAGTGTAATCTCTGATAAACGAGTGATCGGTAATGATAATTGCCCGATGTAAATGGCTCTGTAGTAAGAGGCGGTTTATCTAGAAATGTGCGATCGCCGATTGTCTTTAGTGTTGACTCACAAACCAGTACCACATTTAGCTCTGGGAACTTATGTGGGAGGATGTGACTTCCTCTAACAGAATGTGAAGCCGCGCGCCTGAGAGCTGGTTAGTGGCCTCTGTAACAGAGAATGGAAAGTTCCCATACACATCACGTGAATGAGTGAATATATTTATTGTATGTGTGATTTTATAGCGACATGTCTGTAAGGCGGCCGTCACACGCTACAATATCGTGAGCGATATTGTCACACAGGCAGACTCACCAGCGATGTGGACCAGCAAGATCGCTGGTAACCATGGTACACATCGGGTTACTAGGCGCCGCGTGGTGCTTAGTAACCCAACGTTTACCATAGATACCATTTCCCAGCTTAGGCTCTGCCGCTGGGAGATCGTTCATCGTGGTGTCACACCACGATGAAGCAGATTGTTCAAGCGTTCATCGCTTGATATGAGCTCCGGCTCTCATATCTGCGATCTAACGATCAAGATATTTTACATTGTAAAATCGCTTGATCGCACGTAACGATGCACAAACGATATCGCTTAAGCGATCAAAAAGCAGATCGCTTAAACGATATCGTTCAAGATATTGCACCGTGTGACGGCCGCCTAATGAAAGCAATGTAGGAGCTCCAGATTATAGAGATGAGCGGCGCTCTATAGACACTGCTTATCTTTTCTTGTACATGCAGTCATACAAAAGGAAGTTACTTCTCCTTTGCCAACTACTGCTGAACATAGAAGAGCTCACTCTCCACTTTCCCCTTAAAAAAATGTTATTTAGCAGCTACAGTGTGTTATACAGTGTTGTGACGCTGTAGAACCTCCTAATACACATCTTATCTGCTACAGAACCTCATAATACACACATCGGTTGCTGCAGAACCTCATAATACACCTCAGCTGCTGCAGACTCTCATAATACATACCTCAGCTACTGCAGAACATCATAATACACACCTCAGTTGCTGTAGAAAATGATAATGCACATATCAGCTGTTGCAGAACCTCATAATACACACAACTGCTGCTGCAGAATACCATAATATACACTTCAGCTGCTGTAGAACCTCAAAATAAATACCTCAGCTGCTGCAGAACAGCATCATTCACACCTCAGCTGCTCGAGAACATCATAATATACACCTCAGCTGCTGCAAAACCTCATAATTCACACCCTCAGTTTCCACAGAACATCATAATATTCCTCAGCTTCTACAGAACAACATAATATACACCTCAGCTGCTGCAGAGCCTCATAATACACAACAGCTGCTGCAAAACCTCATAATACATACCTCAGCTGTTGTGGAACATCGTAATGCAAACCTCAGTTGCTACCGAACCTCATAATACACCTCAGCTACTGCAGAACCTCATAATTCAAACCTGAGTTGCTGCCAAACATCATAATACACACTTTAGTTGCTGTAGAAACTCATAATACACACCTCAGCTGCTGCAAAACCTCATAGTACGTACCTCAGATACTGCGGAACATCATAATACACACCTCAGTTGAGGTAAAAGCTCATAATACACGCCTCAGCTGCTGCAGAACCTCATAATACATACATACATCACTTGCTGCAAAACCTTATAATACATAATTTAGCTGCTGCAAAACATCATAATACACCCATCAGTTGCTGCAGAACCTAATACGCACAGCAACTGCTGCAGAACACCATAATACACACCCCAGCTGCTCCAGAACATCATAATATACACCTCAGCTGCTGTAAAACCTCATAATATGCACATCAGTTGCTGAAGAACCTCATAATACACACCTCAGCTGCTGCTGAACATCATAATATACCTCAGCTTCTACAGAACAACATAATATACACCTCAACTGCTGCAGAACCTCATTATATAGACATCAGTTGCTTCAGAACCTCATACTACACACCTCAGTTGCTGCAGCATAGCATAATACACAACTCAGCTGCTGCAGAACATCAAAATACACAACTATGTCACTGCAGAACCTCATAATACACACCTCAGATTATGCAGAATGTCTGAATATATATAATCAGATTAATTTGTGTGTAAAAAAACTGTCTTTGAACTTTTGGGGCCAATTTATCATTTCTGATCTTTTCTTAAGTGACGTTTTTTTTTGTTTGTTTTTTTTCAAAACGTGTAATTTGTGCTGACATTTTTTATTTGCGTCATATTCATCAACAATGGCGCACATCTGTTCATGAATTTACCATAAAGTTAAAGAAAAGAAAGAATGGCCTTTCATTCTTTAACCATTTTGACAAACGTTTTAGTGCAACAATTGCTGAATCTCTCCTTGGAGAGCACCAGGACATTTGGGACAGATTTTGCCACTTTTTGATAAGTTAAAAAAAAAAAAAAAAAAAACGTCTCCAGTTATAAAGTAAAGAAATAAATAATCAGGTGCACACATATGACATAGACCTCACACAAGGCACAGATAGAAAGATGAAGGCATAAAACACAACAAAAAATAGGTGCAAATGCAATAATGAACTGGGCCTGTGTTTTCAGAATTTACTTTTGACTTTAATAAACGATGTGCACACTCAATATATTATACTGTAGTGTAATATAATATACTATACCGTAATATAACGTGCTAACCTATACCAGTGAGCTTTCCTGCAGTGTCGCAGTGCCATCTGCTGGAGGCTCAGAGAACAGTCTGCTGACCAGCTCTGCTGTTGAGAGTAGTGATGAGCGAGCACTACCAATGCTCAGGTGCTCGGTACTCAAAATGTGCTGGTCAGACATTCGGATGGGTGTGACTCAAGTACCAAGTATAAAGGAGGTCAAAGAGGGAATCAATCATTTTTCTGGAAGATCTTCAGTGTGTGTAGATTGTTCCGGCCCAGTGCATCATGGGGGCTTATCAGGTGTACGGTCTGGCTCCGGCGCATGCGCAGTGCGGATATTGAAGTTGGTGGTACAGCCTAATAAGCCCCCACAATGCACTGGGTCGAAACTCACGTCTGGCCAGCGCATCAGAGAACATGGAGGAGGCGGGAATTTCAAAAGAGGAGGAACAGGAGATGGAATGATGACGCCCAGTGGGACATGCTAAGAGCCTGTGAGGAGGGAGGATGGAGCCCCGGAGACCACCCATCGCAGTCTGTGCTGTAGACTGGATGTACTGTAAGTTATTAAATCATTTTATACAAGCTTATATAGTACAGAGAGGGATGGTTAGGGATGATCTGGCAAGGTGCAGGGACAAGTAGTGATAACAAACAAAACAGGCTTTTTTACACAGATGTGAACAGAGCCCTATATATACATCTGATATCCCCATGGCGTATATAACAGACCCATAATTACTATATAGCCTACATAATGATAGTAATAAGCTCAGCCGTGTTATACAGCCGTGTACTCACATGTGAGGGCAGCTCCTTCCAGGAATTCCCTTCTGGTGCTATCGGCCACAGATGCCGTGGAGTAACCTGACACTGAGCTGTGTGCTCAGCGGGAGCAGCCAGGTATGTCCTCATCAGCTATTATTCTGATGTTTGGGCTTTAAAGTAAAACACTTGTTTATGATTGTTCACACTGCGCTTCCTGTCACAATGAGCGCTGACCAACAACCTATTGTCAGTAGGCGCTATACTGAAATGTGAGACATGGCGCCAGGTGCCGCTTCTAAAGGCCCTGTTACACGGTACAATATCGTGAATGATATCGCTGAAACTTCACGGGTTTGGAGTCATTCAAACGACATTGTTAGGACGTCGTTGCGTGTGACACTGAGATATGACTATAATAAATCGTTGGATCGCTGATCGCAGATTTGAGAACATGTTCTCAAATCAGACGATCCTCGATCAGCCAACCTGCTGCATCGTTCTGTGTGACACCGCTATTATGATGTCGTTAACGACTTCTCCTATTCACAACAGTGAACAAGTATCGTTCGCTGGGTTGTGCGAACTATAGCTGCTCACTACATCGTTGCTGCGTCGTCCACGATATCTAGACGTGTTACATCTTACCAACGATCTCAAAAAGATGTTCTAACGACCGCGCGCCCATGAGATCGTTGGTGAGATCTTAACGACATTGAAGCGTGTAATGGTACCTTAAGAAGCATGGTGACAACCACTCCTGTTGGCCTGAATCCTTCTTTGAGCACTTATCATTTCCCCTCGACACTCCTCTTCACATTTTTTTAAAACCCACAATTAGGCAAGCTTACTATTGGCATCAATTTTTCCCAGTGTTCTTTTAAAGGTGTTGTCCACTCGCACTCATGGAATCCCTACCACTTCTCTGCTCACAGTGACCAATGCCGTTCCCCCGTCCGACTTTTCCTGCAGGGAACATAAGCCAATGATTGGCTGCAATGGTCATGTACCGTCTGTGTCGGGAGAAAGATCTACAAGTTTGTATCTTCTGGTCAGGCATAATGTGACCGCTGCAGCCAATCACCTGACACTTAAAGAGAAAGCTAGAAGTGAGACCAGTGGTGGACACTGGCACAAGTACATAGGAGTGGCGGGAACCCTATAGATGAGTGTTTTGTTCTTTGTTGAAGGGGTTGTCTTACAAGAAACATATATAACATAAATGTCTGATAGATGTGGGTGCCATAGGTGGGACTGACATCGATCTCCAGAACTGGGGTCTACCGATCACCCGTTTGGGCTGACGTCCAATCACCAGTGATAGGAGCGGAGGTGGCATAACTAATGATTGTCTCCATTCATTGCTATAGGAATTGCTACCTCTCCACTCACTGGTGGTAAGACGTCAGCCCAAATCTGTGATTGGAGGATTCATGTTGTGGGGATAGGAGATGCAGTTCTCAGAACTTTAAAATTACTGTGGACTCATTTTTAAGATAAAAAAAAATAGTGGTCAACCCCTTTAATACAGATCTGAAGGGTGAATGTTCTCTCTGATGTGAGGGCAGCATATTACATATCACAGTCTGGTGCATCCATGTAAGAAGCATGGCTCCCGTCCCTCTGGGTGGTCGGGCCGCTGGGTATACAGCCATACACAGGTGCCTATCAGTCAAGCCAATGGGAATACAGCCATACACAGGTGCCTGTCAGTCGGGCCACTGGGTATACAGCCATACACAGGTGCCTTTCAGTCAAGCCGCTGGGAATACAGCCATACACAGGTGCCTGTCAGTCGGGCCACTGGGTATACAGCCATACACAAGTACCTGTCAGTCGGGCCGCTGGGTATACAGCCATACACATGTGCCTGTCAGTCGGGCCACTGGGTATACAGCCATACACAAGTTCCTGTCAGTCTGGCCGCTGGGTATACAGCCATACACATGTGCCTGTCAGTCGGGCCACTGGGTATACAGCCATACACAAGTTCCTGTCAGTCGGGCCGCTGGGTATACAGCCATACACAGGTACCTGTCAGTTGGGCCACTGGGTATACAGCCATACACAAGTACCTGTCAGTCGGGCCGCTGGGTATACAGCCATACACATGTGCCTGTAAGTCGGGCCACTGGGTATACAGCCATACACAAGTACCTGTCAGTTGGGCCACTGGGTATACAGCCATACACAAGTACTTGTCAGTCGGGCTGCTGGGTATACAGCCATACACAGGTTGTCAGTCGCCAGCACAACAGCCTGCCAAGGAACTGGAGGCTGCCTTCGACAGCACATTCAGATGATCAGTGTATACAAATGATTGCATTTAGATACATTGTCATTGAATCTATCCTCTCGGTTTATATTGATTCATAGGACTTATACTTTGCCATTTTCTTTTATGCTTAAAGATTAATAATAGCCTTGTCAGAAACCTACAGTGGGTGCTAGTCACAAAGGTACATGCACATCTAAAGTGTAAAACCTGAAATTCTGGTCTATATAGAGAGGGGAACAGGTGTGTTATGTTACATGTCATAAAGTGGTTCACATAAATGGCGCTGATAAGTGACACGAGATACAATGACCTGCATTGTGTATGATATTGTGACGGCTCTTGTACGTTAGTCAGAGTTGTGCATGTAGAGGGGAGGGGGTTCCTCAGGCTTTTCATTTAGTCTTTGGTGCATGTAAATGTAGATTATATACACACCCCTCAGAGTGGAAATTATGACGCCAAGAAGGAAGAGGCATGGAATTACAGAAATCAATGGATATAGATGCATGTTACTGATCTGCAAAAGATGGAAAGATAGAAAGAAAACTTGAAAAAAGAATCTTGATTTATTCGGTATGGCGTATGAGTGCCACGTGCAGGAATCCCGCACTTACAGTCTCAGATGCTTTCAGTGAGGTTATTAATGGTTGTCTTGGAATGCACTTGTGCAAATCTTTATGATTCACTGCTGGCAGCTCCTGTGTAATTGCTGAACAATTGATGTCCCCACATGTGCTTGATGGGAGACAAGTCTGGAGGCGCTGCAGGTCATGAGAGTACATTTGAGCCACACAGATTACTCACTGCTGTGTATAACCAAGCCCCCACCACTGATAGAAGCTTTTAGCCTATGCACAGTGTATGCAGAATGCTGCCAATCATTGGTGTAGGCGGGGGTATAGAAAGCTCAGCATTCAGAGAACTACTACATCTCTAGCAGTAAGGCTGCCTTCACACTTGCAGATGGATCTGCAGCGTTTTGCAGATGCATCTGCAAGTGTGAGCATGCTGACCGCGGCCCCTATGTTTATAATAGGGCGCACGCGGTGTGAAAGCTCTCATTCACTCCTATATGTGTACTGTCAGCAGGCGTATGCCTGCTGACAGATCACACACTCCCGCCCGCAGCATGGACGCTACATCTCGCGTCCACAGTGCGGACGGGAGTGTGTGATCTGTCAGCAGGCATACGCCTGCTGACAGTACACATATAGGAGTGAATGAGAGCTTTCACACCGCGTGCGCCCTATTATAAACATAGGGGCCGCGGTCAGCATGCTCACACTTGCAGATGCATCTGCAAAACGCTGCAGATCCATCTGCAAGTGTGAAGCCAGCCTAAGAACAAGGTTTGTATCTAAATGACTGCTTGAAGACCAGCAAGTGACACATTGTTGAAATCATGGTCTCAGCCCCTACATCATGCTGCCAGTAGATTACATAGCAAAATGCTGACTAAAAGGGGTACTCTGCGTAGATAAAAATATGTTCTACTGTCCTGGCCCTCATAAACTATAAAAATGAGATGCACAATGGTGTTCTATATCCTCACAATACCTGTAATTCAGTGTGACACTGGAGCTGCTCCTCCTCCCCTCTGGGATGTTAAATCATACGTCAGAGGGTGTGACCTGCTCCATGTTATTGGTAACAGCCAGCCCCCTGATAACATCTGTTTCTGTTCTGTCTGAGAGCAGGGGGGGTGATGGGATGGTGGACATGCCCCCTGATCTCCAACTGCAGGGAAGCAGCTATTATCAGGGGGGATGGCTGTTACTAACAGCATGGAGCAGGCCTCGCCGCCTAATGTGCGATGTAACATCCCAGATGGGAGGGAAAGAAGAAGGAGCAGCTCCAGTGTCACTGAATTACAGTTATCATGAGGATGTGGAACAGCTGTGTGCATCTCATCTTTATAGTTTATGAGGACAGGGACAGTAGAATATTTTTTTATTTCCCTAGAGTACCCTTTCAAGAGTCGACAACTTATGTAATTTTTCACCACTTGTTATCTGTATGTGTTCAAGGGTCTTTACTTATTTCTTATTTCAGACAGTTAACCTCTTTTTCTTACTGGAGGATTACACTAAAGGTTGTTGGGAAAGCATTATAGTTTTGTGAAAAGAGGTGAGAGGCAGCTTGGGTCTCGGACGATACAGGGAAGAGATTTTAGAATCCCAAAACATAATTTATCTAAGGGCAGATATAATATCTGTAACCTGAAGGCCAGTTTACACTATAATATCTGTTGCTGAAAATTATTGAGGGTCTTATACCCAGTCCCCACCGATCTCACTGCGGCAGCCACATGGAAACATTGATCGGAGCAGCAAATCGATGTGTAGAAGCCGCTGATGAGAACTACAGATGTATTCTCTTGAATTGTAGGTGATCTGCAAGACTCTGCATGGAACAGAGTTTAAAGGGACACTGTCAGGTCATTTTTCAGTATGATACTAATATTACCCTGGAATAGGGCCTGGACAGCCTTTTTAAAAACATGTAACATCATTATTGTATCCTTTGTAGCGTCCATGTTATCAACATCTTCACACCCTGCAGAGAGCTGCTGCATTAGTCCTGTCCATTATAAGCTGAGACGATTAGTCCAGTTCTGTATAAACTGTCATGTAATTATGCTCGCCTTCTCTGCAGCTCTCTCCTCCCTCCTCGCTCTGCTCTCAGTGCTGCGTGGTTTTACTTTCTGGAGCTACTGTTCTGTTCAGGACACAGAGGGAGAAAGCTAAAAGGTCTGCCTTATCTGATCTAGATTCCATTTGTTTCTTTTAAAAGGAATGTGTGCCGTGAGAGATCCTGTGTTTATCTGATCTCTTGATTTTGCTGAAAAGAGAGTAGAGAAGAGCATGCAGCCCCCCCCCCCCCACTGATCTCCTGTGCTTTGATGTGACATGCATTATCATCATGTAGGGAGTGAACAGCAGAGAACTGAATGGATCATTCACTGTGAGTGACAGATGGAATAAATCGCTTCATTTGAAGTTTACAGAAGATAGGAGGGGAATATAAATAATAGAAATACATGAATAAAGATAGCTTGGAGAAGGGAATTAGAAAATTATAGCAGTTACATGTGGATTTTGACCTGACAGATTTCCTTTAATATTTAGCAGAGTTCAATGTCTGTATCAGGATCAGCTGATCATGGTGTCAGACCTCCTCCGAACTGATATTGATGATTCTGACAATACATCAATATTATATACCTGGATGGGGAACTCCTTTAATTAATGTATCCCATTTTATTTTACTACCTATGTTTTGTGTGGACAGACTTCTAGTTGTCGTGGAGGTAAGTGATCCAATACTGGAGCAGACAATCTTCTCTCGTCCACACATGTTTTGCCGCCTCTTCTTCACTTCTTTGTGCCTTTTCTCCCTTCCCCCTCCCCCGTCACTCCATTTGTTTCCTGATTGATTCATTTAAAAGTAAGCATGCTATGGGTTTGGCTGCAATCACCTTGTAAGCTGATACCTTCACCTAATCATATCAGTGAGGCACATTGCCAAGAGGCGTCTCTCCACCTTGAGGCAACAGGAGTCTTGGCAGCAGCATAGCAGACGGTCCCTGTAATAACACAGCCTGTACAAGCCTCTTTCATTCTGCTTTTAATAAAAATCACTAAATTCTTGTCACAAACCTCAAAAACAAAACTCTTTTTTTATGTGCTCGTTAGTGATTTCTGCTGATTAATATACTCTGTATAAACCTTTAGGAAAAGGAAAGGAAAGGAGACGCCAACTGCTCTGCCCATTCAGATTTCTGACTGTTTTAATATTTTACAGGATGGACAATACTTTTTTCCCTAAATGCATGTGTTTGGAGCTAAAATAATTTGTCAGATATGTTACAAACTCTCTCATTGGAGGATCAGAAAAAGATCACTTTTATAGATTCTCAGTTCACTCTTTCCATAGCATTGCTCCCACCTAGCCAGAATCCTACTCCACACTGATGAGGGGCAACACCCCGAAACAGCTGTCTGTGGATGGATACCTGGCTTTGGTATTCCCTCGTCATATCTTTAAACTCGTTAAGAGATGGCTATTGAAAGGGTCACTTAATATGGTGGTTATGGTGGTCTCAGCAAGGAGCCAGCCCAAGGCTAGGTCCTTCCCTGGAGGGATATCTGGCTAGTCCCGTGTTTGAGACTCCTAAACGAGGCTCCATGGACTCCATTTGCATATCTTTTTTTTTTTTTCGGGCTCAGATGCCGAGACTGCATCATAACTCACATATGATGGCTGATTTAATCAGCCATGGTGTGCCTTTAACAACCGCAGGTGGGTCAGAGCTCCATTCAAGGCTGGTGGTCAGTTAAGTATCAGTGTCAATCTCTGACTGCGGCATTTAATACGCATCGGTAGGGTAGCAAATCATTCCTCCTGCCCATCAACGCACCCAGTACGTGATCGAAGTGCCGATGGGATGCCATAACATCCATGGGTCTACTGAAGATCACCATGCCTGTCATTACAAATCTCCTGTGAACACTGGCCTGTGGCCAGCGTTCATAGGAGATCAAGATGTCTGTTATACATAGCAGTGCTGATGCACTGCTATGCGCAGCACAAGTATATCGAATGATCACAGCTTCAAGTCCCCTTTCTATTGAATACAAATAAAGTGAGAAAAAAAACTTTTTAACAAATGTGAACACCCCACACATAAAAATTCAAATCACATCACTTTTGCCTCATTGAAATAAGACAATTGAAAAAAATAACAATTACATACCGTACTTAGTATCGCAGTGTTCATAAAGGTCGATCTATAAAAATATAAAATAAATTAAGCCAACAGGTAAAAAATCAAAATGCCTGAATCACGTTTTTTTGGCCACCGAAATGTTGCAATAAGAGGCAATCGACATTGTATCCACCCCAAAATGGTATCAGTAAAAACGTCATCTCAGGGCTCAAAAAATGATCCCCCACACAGCCTCAGATCCCTAACAATGAAAATAATAAGGGTCACGGAAAATGGCGACTCAATCAAAAGCAAATATTTAGAAAAGTTTTTTTTTTCTTTTACCATTTAATTTAAAAAAAACTATACATGTTTGGTATCTGCACACTCGTACTGACTTGGGGAATCACACTGCTAGGTCAGTTTTAAATAAAAACCAATTGTCGGATTTCATTTTTTTTGCAATTTCAATGCACTTGGAATTTTTTTCTGACACTACACTGTTAGCAAAGGGAGGAGGAAGGAGAGCGCTGCTGAGAGGGAGGTGAGAGCTGCTGAGAGGGAGGATAGAAATGCTGAGAGGGAGGAGAGAGCTGCTGAGAGGGAGGAGAGAAATGCTGAGAGGGAGGAGAGAAATGCTGAGAGGGAGTGCATAATTACATGGCAGTTTATACAGCACAGGACTATTCCTGTTTGGTTGTAATGGAGTGGACTAATCCAGGAGCTCCCTGCAGGGTCTGACAATGCTGATAACATGGATACTACAAACGGTACAATAATGATTTTACATGTTTTTAAAAGGTCTGCCCAGGCACTATTCAAGGGTAATATTAGTATCATACTGAAAAATGACCTGACCATGTCCCTTTAAAGAGGAAAAAAAAATTCTCCAAAGACCTATGCCAGCAGCCACCACTAGAGGGAACACAGAGGACTATCACATGCTGTTTATAGAATAGACTCGGTATTACAGTAGTATGCACTAAGCTCTTGGACTCCCTCTAGTGGTATTTGCCAATTTGACTTTTATATTTTTTCTGGACAGTTTATCAAAAATATCACAGACAGACAATATATTTTACAAACACTTTGGAAAGCCATAATAAATCATTATGATTATAAGTGATCCTCATCTCCAGTCTATAATTCTGATATGAAGACAATCAGCTCCATTCTCTGTAAATTGTACAATTATGATAATTATAGTCAAAATATTCTGTATAGGTTTCTTCAGCTTCAAAAAAATCACGGACAACTTCAATTTTTTTTACAATCAGAGCAAATAAGTGCATTATTTTTATGGACTGCACAGGAATTTCTGGACTGTTGGTGACTCAGGACTGCCGGCAGTAAACATTTTATTATTTTCTACATAATATTTTTTATCTGTTCTCATTTTTTTGGATAGTCTGAGCGTTCACCCCAATGCAGATGTAGAAAGAAAGTAATCAATACAACATAACGGAGTAAGGACCTCTTGGTTGATAACAGAATAAGAATCATATAATTGTCACTTGACTTCTAAGTCAGGAAATTGTCATATTGGACCTTTCTCTTAATTAGTATCCATATAATATGACATGCAGCACTACAGCCACAGCCTGGATGTCACACTGGATGATCTGCACCTATTTAGGTGTGGGATATATGGTCTCAATTAAAGAAAAGGTGCAGTTTCCCTTTAAGAGGCAGATTTACTAGCAATGTGTGACAGGTTTGGGACGCGTGTTCACCTGTGATTAATATTTTAGCTACAGGGGAAATTTGCCTCCCTCTAGGAGTAACTGCTGTGACATTTGTGAGTGAGGAGTTGATGTTGGGCCTTTAAAGGTACCGTCACACGGGGAGACATTGTCAGCGGGGAATCGCGGGAGAGCGCATCCCCGCCGACATCGCTGGTGAGATGTCACACGCTGCGATGTCGTCGGCGATGCAACAGCGATGTTACCGGCGACATCGCTGCCAGGGTTAAAATCCACCCTGGCGGCAATGATTATAATGGGAGCCAATGGCTCAAGTCGCCGGTAACATCGCCGTTGCCACGTTACACAGGGCGATGCGTACACATCGCCTGAGAGTGATCACCAGGTTTTACTACATTGCAGTGAAACCTGGTGATCACTTTCAGGCAATATATCACCCAAATATCACCCTGTCACACGGGGCAACTCTCTGGCGATGTCGCTGCAATTAGGCCACGCCCCTGTGTTGCCGGCAAAATTGACGGTGATGTCGTCCCGTGTGACAGTACCTTAAGAGTCAGGTTGCTAGATCAGCTCAGTTTATAGCCTAAGGCTTTGTCTGTCTTTATGAATCTTTCTAGTGGTGTAACTAGGGTCAATGGGCTACAATGCAAAATTTGGACTTGCCCCCACAAATCCACCCATATATTGATCAGATGTATGGACCCTTGTAGTGTGCCAAATACTATAAAAACATGAATTGCCCCCCTCCTCTTCATTATGTAGTAATGTTCCCCAACTGATTTATATGGCCCTCATCCTGGTCCAATCCTGGTATGTCACCCATCCTGATATATAGGTCCCCCATCCTGGTATATAGTTTCCCCATTTTGGTATATATGTCACCCATCCTGGTATATATGGACTTCATCCTGGTATATATATTATTATTATTCATTATTATAGCACCATTTATCCCATGGCGCTTTACATGTGAAAAGGTGCATACATAGACAAGTACAATAAACATGAGCAATACAAGGCACATACAAGTACAGAAGGAAAGGGGACCCTGCCCGCAAGGGTTCAGTCTTTTTCCCCTATCCTGGTATATATGTCCCCATCCTGGTATACATGTCCTGCAACCTGATATATATGTCCTCCATCCTAGTATATATGTCCTCCAACCTTACATATATGTCCTCCATCCTAGTATAAAGTTCCCCCATCCTGGTATATATGTCCCCATCCTGCTATATATGGCCTCCACCCTAGTATATAGTTCTCCCATCCTGGTATATATGTCCTCATCCTGCAAATATATGGCCCCCATCCCGGTGTATTATTCCGCCATCATGGTATATATGTCCCCTATCCTTAAAGATATATATGTCCCCATCCTAGTATATATGCCTCCCGTGAATCAGGTGAAAACATCTGGTAAGCCTAAACTTTTCCCTCAAATGGTGAACATAAATAAAACACAGGCAAAGGCATTAAAGAGGACCTGTCACCAAACCAGGCATGGTGATCTAATTACAGCACTGGATACAGCATGTCTCCAGCATGCAGGCAAGGGGTCCCCCAGCACTTGAGCAGCCCTGTACCCCGAGATAATACACTTAGAAAACTTACATGCTACAGCCACTAAGTAGGTGGCTAGGGGCTGCAGCCAAGGGCAGATTCACACCCCTGCCCACCGCTGCCAATCATTCTCTCCCTGTCTGCAGCATTTAAACAGAGTTTTTTTTTCTCTCCCTGAGGGGCGGGGCTACACGGGAGAGAAAAAAAAACCTGTGTTTAAATGCTGCAGACAGGGAGAGAATGATTGGCAGCGGTGGGCAGATTACACAGGCAGGGGGTGTGAATCTGCCCTTGGCTGCAGCCCCTAGCCACCTCCTTAGTGGCTGTAGCATGTACGTTTTCTAAGTGTATTATCTCGGGGTACAGGGCTGCTCAAGTGGTGGGTGACCCCTTGCCTGCATGCTGGAAACATGCTGTATCCAGTGCTGTCATTAGATCACCATGCCTGGTTTGGTGACAGGTCCTCTTTAAAATAGACTTTCAAAAAGACGCAAACTGCAAGAAGAATTAGGTGCAAATGAAAAACATAAAAAACTGGAAATAAGAGAAACAAATGCAATAATGAATTGGGGTCTTTGATGTCACTTTGTTCTGTGACCGGTGGAATGAGGCACGCAGGTCTTGGTCTCATGTGAACCTTCTTTTGCACTGGTCGTCCTACTTTTAGGCGTCGAGGTGTTTAATCCCATGTTGTCACACTTGCCTCTGTATAATGTACAGACAGGAATGTACACCAGGTATTCCGCTTTCCCATCGGCAGGTCCACACAAGCCGCTAAAGTCCTGCTTCACATTCTTATTGTAATAGTGTCAGAGAACCAGTTTGAGCCCCTCAGGGTGCAACACCCCCCATTCATATCCATGTGGCAGTATGTTCCCGCACTTCATTACTACAGTACATACAATTGTGGCCTCAGACCATTGTTCAGAACCAGATTCTTGTTTTACTTTTGTTACCTTGTAAATTACTGTAACCTGTGAACAATGGCCAGATATTAGGCAATATGCTTGGAAAAGACGACTGCCGGCATTATTGACATGCAGTCAAAATACGTTTTTTGCATAATATTTTGGGGAATGTTGCTGTAAAAACACAATTATTCTACATAGTGTAAATGAGCTTTTTTTGTCCTCTGCAGTACTAATACCTCCAGGTTTTCCTATACCAGTTTACTGATGATGGTGAATTCTGTAACACCCATTGCAATAGACATGAGATGGATTAATGTATAGGTAGATTGATCCCATTAAATGAAAGGTCGCCTTGTAGTGGCTGGTGAGCACACATGAATTGGCCAAATTGTGTTATATGTACCTTCATTTTTATCAGTATTGTCTATATGGCAGTAATGCAGTTTTCTCTCCATATATTAAATATTTGCAAGAGGTACAGGGTGCTGTTGTGCCTTGGTTTATAGATAATAAGTTAATCCAGCTTTGCAGCGCTGGGGTCCTGGGTTCAAACCCCACGAAGGACGACATCTGGAAGGAGTTAGTTTGCGTTGGCCAATACATTTGTTAAGCGTCTCCCTTAATTTTTAGTGTTCTAGGGTGCAGCAGAATAACCTGTTATAGTTATGTGTCTTTTTGTTGATGTTTTTTGTTTTTTTCTTTCTGCTAGCACCTTGTTAACACACATTAGGTGTGCCGGTGAGCCTTTTTGTAATCTGCATATATTTATACACCATCCCCCCTTCAGTATACCTCCTAGAATTATAATATTTGGTCCAATAAGCAAAAACAACCCCCTGTACCCAAATACCGTTTTTTGTTTTTTCAGTGAGTGATATCAGGTTTCCGCCTGTTGACCACAGTCATTAGTGGATGAAGAAATAGTCAAATCCAACAGTGTAATGTGCCGCCAGTTGGGAGCGCGATGACACAACAACATTTCCTCATATTCTTCACAATGTCACGTCTGCTGGGCACTGATAAGAGGGAGGTGTGCGTTTCCTTTATACACAATCAGAGCCCGGGCGGCTCTCTCTTCCAGCAGAGTGTCATAAATGAAGACAGCATGGAAATTAAAACATACTGCATATTCTGCACGCCTCATTATTAATTCATGAATATCGCTTCCAGTCAGTGATCTGCAATTCCTGCTGCAGAATGGAGACGTTCTTGGAATATTGTCAGCTTATGATATCTTGCTTTAGCGGATATACCCCTGGGCGCAAATAAACATTCACAGGACGGCACCGCTTTCATGCAAAATGTTATTTTTTGCATATACAAAGTAATAATAAAATGTAATCAATAGATAAATGTATAAACAAATATAAAATCAGCATAAAATATTAACAGAATTATCTGTGCTACATTAATTTAATTAAATCGGTACAATACTGTGCTGGTAACCTACAGTGTAGATATAGTGGCCAAAGCTCCATTTAGTAACACAGAGCCCCATAACTTCTGCATATGTCGATCCCCAGGCTTTGGGTTACTCGGGTATCAGGCTCTAAAAAGTAGCGTAGCTGTGTCACGGGGAGTGGTGGCCGCGCCTGATCCTGTGTCCTGGGTGACACTTTAAAAAGGGGTATATTTACAGGGAGAATTCTTTATACATACAGTTTACGTGACGCCACTTGTAGTGTCCGGTGATGGGTCACTGGCGCCGCCACAGTCCGCCGGAGGTGGATGGTATTGCTGCTAGGATGACTAAGCCCCCTACAGGTAGGGCTGGACCTCCAGGGCAGCATTCCTGAAAAGGGAACAGGTTCGTGAAGGAAAACACAGGCAGAAGCAAAGTCACTTTCTACCGGGTACTTTACTGTCAACTTGTAGCAGCAGCACATACAGTTCACAGTTCAGCATTTAGTTGTTACAAGAACAGGTAGCTTAACGGGTGGCTGCAAGTGGATCCCAGGTGGTATGGTGGAACCCTTGGTGTACCTTCGCTAACTAACCCTTGTCCGTTCTTCCCCGCTTTGGATTAATCTATACCCAGTAGCTCCGTGTAGGTAGTACCGGGAGTCCTCTCCCTCGTTGGTGAGGAAGCAGGCAGACCGCTCCGATGGAAGGGTGCTGCGGCTGATAGACAAGCCACAGCAGCCGGTTGCCAACTGCAAAGCTGAACTCTGGCCAGATCCTAGGGCCCGGCGTTCCTTTGGTGGACTGGAGTATCCCCTGGAGTATGGGCGCTCCACTTTGAGGATCTCCCTTTCTAGCTAGGGCCCGGACTTCTCTTGTCGGCCGCCCTCTTTCAGGACCTCCTCAAGGTCCCTTCTTCTTCCCTCCGGTTCGGCTTGAAACAGCTCCGGTTTGACCTTCTGCCTCGTTCCACTTAGTCTGAGCTTTTCTTACTCCTCTCCTCTTCTTCCATCTCCTCTTGGTCCCTCAGCCGAGAGACCTGAGGCCACACAGACCTCGGAGCAAAGACCTCCTTGACCCCCCTAGAGGTGAATTTTTCCCCTCCTGGGTAACCTCCCACCCTAAACTAATGTGGGAGTGCTGGGAATGGGTCCCACCCACCATCCTAGGGTCCACCTGCAGCTGGAGTAGTTACACCTCTTTTACGGGTGTAGTACCCCTCTGTGATGCCTGCATTTGCGGGGCGCCACACATACATTTAAAGTTAAAGGGAACCCGACACGTGATACATACTGCCCGAACCACGCAGGTACTGGCTGCATGATTTCAGCAAGGAATGTTTGACTCTGAAATGCTGAAGTTTTTCAGAGAAAAACATAACTTAAGGCACTGTGTACACGCACATTTCTGCACCAAATCTACATCTTGTGGCAGAAAAACGCACCAAAAACGTGATGCGGATTTTGCCATGCGTTTTTCTTAATGTAGTCAATGGCAGGAAGGGCTGAAAAACGCAGGCAAATCGGCACCAATAATTGACATGCTGCAGATATTTCTGCACCTTTTCTCCAAGGAAAAAATAACCAACTTGTGCACATCACTTCAGAATTCTCATACTCGTTGTATGCTGCTAGTAGCTTATTTTTTCTAGGCAAGGAGTGCAGCCATTAAACTTCTTAACTAAACAGCTTGTAAGTGCTGCTCTGAGTGCAGTGTTAGCCATCTTTACCAGCCAGCTTCAGTGTCCTGCGCTAATACAATGCTGCAGAGCAAAAAATGCTTTTATTTGTATGATGGGAGAGCACATAGTTCATGCCAAAAGGTCTACAATGCTGCTGGTCCAAAATGTCAATCAATAAGGAGCGGGCCAAGCCCCGGCAAGCAGGATGCTGGAAAGCAGAGAGTGTTGCACTCCTAAAGATTCGTCACAAGGACAACTCTTTAAGGCTGCTTTCACATCAGCGTTTTTGCTCGTTTGCGGCAGATTCGGCAGGTTTGCCACATCTGCCGTGTGATGGCTCACTTGCAGCAATCCCCATTCATTCCCCATGAAACTTACGGTCAGGTGCGGCAAGCGTGGTTTTGCAAAAAAGAAAAATGCTGCTAACAGCATTTTTTTCCTTCGCCACAAGTGCCGGATGTGCCGGATCCGGCAGATTCGCACTTGCTGCACCTGACCGCAAGTCTCATAGGGAATAAATAGGGATTGCCGCAAGTGAGCCGTTATGCAACAGATCACGGCAAACCTGCTGGATCTACCACAAATTTCAAAAATCTCTGAAGTGAAAGCCTAAGATATTTTACTTCTAAATTTAAAGAAACCTACTGTATAAGTATCTGATCTTGAGAAATGTATCCATTGAGACTGCAATTGTAAAGGAAATCTGTCAGTAGGCTTTAGTTACATAATCTGAGAGCAGCGTGAAGTAGAGTCAGAGAGTGGCATTCCAGTGATGTGCCACTTACTCGGCTGTTTTGCTATTCTAAGGCTGCTTTCACATCTGCATTATTTACAATTCCAGCAGATCGGGCAAACTTGAACTTTTGAACTTCAGGTTTGCCTGATCAGCCGTTTTGCAAATCCGGTGTAATTCCGCTTTTTTTGCAAAAAATAGATGTGCCCCACACGCAGCAAGGTCGCGCTTGTGCTTAATGCATTGTGAATGGACCAACGGACATGTGTGGAGACTCACATTTTCCCCGCGATCTCGCACTTCCGGCATTTCTGGCGCCGGCCAAAAACTGCTGCTAGCAGCAGTGTTCGTGAGGTGCCGGAAGTGCTGGATAACTGTCAAAACTGCAAGCTTCTGCACATGCCTGGAGGTCTCTTTACAATGCATTAGCACAAGTGCAACCTTGGCACAAGTGTGCCGCATTGCTTTTTTGCAAAATCGGCAGATTTCTGCAGATTTGCAAAAACACAGATGTTAGAGCACCCTAATAAAATTAGAGTTTTATCAGCAGAATGCTATCATTTTAGGACAAGTTGTCTCATGCCTCCTAGCAGGGCTGTGGAGTTGGAGTTGTGGAGTCGGTTTCCATTTTGGTGGAGTCTGAGTTGGATTCAGGGAAACTGAGGAGCCTGAGTCGAATATTTGGATTACTGACTTTACAGCCATGGTTGTGGAGTCAGACTCACTGTTCATTTTGGGGGAGTTGGATTCGGATTCAGGGAAATTGAGGAGTGAGAGTCGGATGATTGGCTGACCGACTCCACAGCCCTACTTCCTAGTCCATCCGCCCCCACCACTCATTAGCCACTTTCTTTCAATATACTATGTAGATAGAGAGCTGCCAATCAGTGGTGTGTGTGGGGTTATACAGGACTCAGCATTCAGAGCTCTGCTACAGTTACAACAGAGAAAACTTTGTATCACAACTGCTGCACCCAGTAAACTAAGAATTAGTGTCTCTTTTCCTACATCATGCTGCTCTCAGATTACATAGCAAAAACCTGCTGACTGATTACCTTTAAATCACTGAATAACACAGTTGGTTATCCATTGAATGTTGTTAACCACCTCTCCAAGAAAGAGATAATTATATTCAGACGTTTTTGAGAAAGATGGCTGCCAGTGGATATAGCCGCCAGACATATTTCTGAGACTCCAAATCAGCAATCAGCCAAGTGTTATATATCTTGTCTTGTGATGTAGGGATGTGTTCTCCACTGGAAAGCTTTTTGTATCTGCTGTCTGCTATGAATTATAAATGAGGGTCCTGAACACAGGACATACCCTTCAGCTGAGCTCCCATTATCAATTTTTAGCCCTTCTTGGAGATCACTCAGCTGAGAAAGTATAAAGGCCGTACACTATAGGTATCAATATTTGACTTTTATTTGTTTTTATTTATTTTAAATTAGCGGGGCACAGGTTCATTTTAGGGAACGATATAGTACAATTAGTGATGAGCAAGCACGAAGATGGTCAAGTGCTCAGTATTCAAAACGAGGAATCAGATGCTCAGATGGGCGCGACTCCAGTACAAAGTACAATTGAAATCAATGAGGGACGTTTTTCTGGAAACTCTTCTGGGAAAATGCTCAATTTTCACATTGACTTCTATCATACTCATGTACACAAGTGACGCCTCCCCAAGCGTCCGACTTCTTGTTTTGAGTACTGAGAATCTTAAGGTCCTGTCACACGCGTCAATGTCGTCAGCGATCTGATCGCTGACGACATTGACGGCTGATCGCTGGTGAGCTGTCACACAGACAGACTCACCAGCGATCAATTGACCAGTGACATCATGGAAACGATTTAAATATCGTTTCCACGATGTCCTGCTCCCGCTGCCAGCCTGCTGGAAGCGGGAGCAGCCTGGTCTCCAAGGTACACTGCGGGTAACTAGGCAGCGCGCGCTGCCTAGATACCCGACGTGTACCTTAGTTACCAGCCTCCTCCGCTCACCGGGTGAGAGGAGGAGGCTGGTAACTAAGGTACACGTCGGGTATCTAGGCAGCGCGCGCTGCCTAGTTACCCGCAGTGTACCTTGGATACCAGCTCCCAGCGCTTGTGACAGGCGCTGGGAGCTGGAATATCGCTCGCTCCCGGTGTCACACGCAGCGATGCTGCGTGTCCACCGGGCGACAATCGCCAGGTTTTAGGACTGATTCTAAAACCTGGCGATCATCAACCAGCGATTTATCGCTGGTTGATGCAGTATGTCACACGCGTCAATATCGCTGCAACGTCACGTGCAGCCGATATCGTGCAGGCGATATTGACGCGTGTGACAGGCCCTTTAGTGCTTGCTCATCACTAACTACAATCTATTTGCATAAGTATATCAGCCATGTACACTCCCTGACAGAAGTTATGTCGCTTATCCATGTTATGGAAATAAAAGCTTATAACCTGATGTTAAATTCATCCATTGGTTGTATAAATTACTCTTTTGAAAGCTGAAACCCTCCGAAATGTGGTTTAGGTTAAGAAAATAAATTGGCATCAATGCTGAAATATTGATCATTTAATGAACACAGAATGGTCAGATTTTGGCAAGACAAAAGTTTTGTTGCCCACAGAAAGTAATGTGATATTCAAACAAAAAATTAACTTAAAATACATATATATGTTGCATAACATTGTTGAATGAAGTTGTGGTGCTATTAGTCATATTTAATATTTTGTGTGACTTCCATGAGCTTGAAGGACTGCATCCATGCGGTTCAACAATGATTCATACAATTTATTAACGAAGGAATAGCAAAGAATGCAGTCTTACATGCCTCCCAGAGTTCATCTAGATTCTTTGGTTTTGTCTTCCAAGCTCCCTCTTTCATCCTACCCCACACATGCTCAATGATGTTCATGTCTAGTGATTGGGCTGGCCAGTCTTGCTAACATCTGACCATTCTGTGTACATTAAATGATCAATATTTCAGCATTGATGCCAATTTATTTTCTTAACCTAAACCATATTTCAGAAGGTTTCAGCTTTCAAAAGAGTAATTTATACAACCAATGGATGAATTTAACGTCAGGTTGTAAGTTTTTATTTACATAACATGGATAAGCGACATAACTCCTGTCAGGGAGTGTACAAGGTTAATAACTTGTAGACCAAAGACGTAGTCCACTTTAATAGCAATGAGAAATAATCATGATACTTTCAAATTTTTACTGCATTCAGTCTACTTGTAATCTTCTCTGCTTGCTGACCTTGAATGGAAACATTAATTACCTAAAACCAGAAGCTAAAAGCCTCATGAAAAGCGGAGCTGAGTGACTTGCCAAATTCCAAAGTTCTCTGTTTCTACTAATGTCAGGAGAAGTTGTGTGATGAAAGTATATTACACTTTTCACACACTTCAACGTCCGAGTGATCCGATCAACGATCCGACTTGACCTACATCGCTTGAATGTCGTTCAATGATCGCTAGTGAAACGTCACATGTAAAGATATCTTTAACGACGCAGCAACGATTCCGCGACAAGCGAACGATACTTGCGCTCGTTTGATCACCTACATCCTTCAGTTCTGAATAGGCGAAGTCGTTAACATCGTTATCATGGTTGGACAGACAATCGTTTGGTTTAAGGTCCGGTTCACAAACCTCCCATCAACGATCATCCGACTTATTGTTGATCGTTTCTTTTTGTCACACGCAACGACGTTGTTACGACGTCGTTGCTCCACCCAAAAAGCCGTGACGTACTAACGATATTGTAGTGTGTGACGGGGCCTTTAGGGGGTTTGTGTTCATTGATTGCAAGCAAATGTCAAGGAAGTGAAAAAAAAAGCAGATGGTAGAAAGTCGATGAATCTTGTGTTGTAGATGAAACTAATATAGCAAACTTCTGTTCTGGATGCTTGACTAAAGCAGTTTACAGACTATCAGAATATCCAGATTATCACATGTTTTATGGGATGAAAAGATGAGGATAATTAAAAGGGCGCGAGAAATCTTGGAAAGGTAACATCTGGCCTGTAAGGCGGCAGACAGTCCTGATATAGACTATGATGTAATTCAGGGAGCTGTGTGCAGCCGGCCATGCTTCATTTCTGTACAGCTGCCAAAATGAAATGAATACAGTTGCCCTGTTGCACAATCTTTTCTTTCATAAATCATGGCTTCATGTGTGATTCATATTTTTTTATGTGTTTTTTTGCATTGAAGTCTGTGTGTGTTCCTGCAGATCATCCTGGTGGCTACACGTGGGCTGTAAATGCTAACTCCTAACTAATATTGCAGACTTAAAATTCTCAGCGTCTTTGTAAAAGGTCATTTACACACTGACCGGCATAGCACATCTGGAAAGCATCATGTGAAATAAAACAAAAAGGGGTTTCTTTTTCAAAAATAGCACCACCTTTGTTTATAGGATGTGTCTGGTATTGCAGCCCTGTTCACTATATCCTGAAGAAATTAAAATGCCAAGATTAATTTCAGCATGTAATAAAATGACCAAGGATAGAAGATAAATGACTGCTTCGGGACCTGCCAATAAGACCCCACCAATCACAAGGGTGGGGTTCTCCATTTGAATGGAGCAGTGGTCACACGTGGATGCTACCATTTAATTCATTGTCATTGTGACTGATAGAGATTGCTGAGTACAACATTCAGCTATTGCTCCCCTGTGGATACATATTAAATGTTATAAAGGGTCCACGTTCTCTCAGAAATAGTCAATAAAGTGAGGCAGGACAGGTGTCATGTACGAAGGTCACTATGTATTCCATAGAATGTGCACAGAAACTAACTGAACTGCTGGAGTGCGTTGTATTCGCAGTTACTGCTGTGAGTGCAACACAAAATAAAAGAGTGTGAATTTGGACAAGTCTTTAAAGAAACCTAATTGGGGCATTTATTTTTAGAGAAATCTGTAGGATGGTAGTGGGACGGATCTCTCCCTCCAGCCCTGGTCTAGCAAATTGCCCATGGCCACGATTCCTATTTAAACCTGAAGCAAAGGGTGTGTCTCAGTTGTAATTTAGGTTGCAGAGCAGCAGGTTCTGTGTGAACTGGAGACCTGGACCATGTGTCAGACAGGCACTGGAGCGAACCCTGCACCGAGAATCCTACAGTGGTGCAGGAGTCAAATCGTCAATAGAACAGTGTTTGAGTAAACAGGCTGTGCTTCAGATGTCCAGGTTCTGTTTAAAGCGGGTGTTGAGAAATAAATAACAAGGGTTGAACTTTCGCCTGGGTCACTGCCTTACTTTCTTGGCTATCGGAAGCCGCTGCCGGACAGCTGAAATACTTCATCATCTGTATTACAATTGTAACATCAGGGCCCTTTTACAAGCTGCAACTTTCCAGCGATCATGACCACAATTTGACCTGGCCGGGGATTGCAGGTGTGTCGCTACGTGGTCGCTGGTGAGCAGTCAAACAGGCAGATCTGCTCAACGACGCAGCAACGATACAGATCCGCTGGTCGTTGGAGACGTGTCACACAGCAGCTAATTTGATGACTCACACCTATGTTAGGGGCATGGTGTTTGACGGTGTAGCCACCTAGGTGTGCTCCTATTGGTGCTCGCTAGTGGGTTTTGATTGGACAATTGCAGATAATGTCATAGAAGTAAAAAAGGAAACGCTACAAAGATCATAATTTGATACCCCAAATGATGCCTACGGTATAGACGTAGTATCATAGGCTGGAGACCTCTCTGCTATGATCCGCAAACCAGCACGCTCAGGAACAAAGTAGCTATGGAACAAAGGATGGAAGTGCTACTAAGTTGCCTTCTTTTCAGCCAAAGCCGCCCAATCAGAACGCAGCAGCGGGCAACAATCAAAGCTGAGGGGACGGGAAAGGTAACGCAAAAGCAGCCTACATGGCCGGGTTCAAAGTCGCTAACGAGGTCGTTGTTAAGGTGATGCATGCTGCCCTGCGGGAGAGCGACGACCAAAAAATGGTCCTGAACGATTTGTAACGATCGATCTCACAGGAGGGGCCAGTTCTCTGCTATGTGTCACACGCAGTGAGATCGCTGGCTAGGCCGCTGTTACATCGCAAATCCTGTGATGTTTCAGCGACATCGTTAGCGATGTTGCTGTGTGTGAAGTACCCTTTAGGCTGTAATGTGATCACAGTTTAGTCCTGCACAACATTTGGAGGGTTAGGTAAAGCCCCATGGATAACAATTGTCCAAACTCATATCGGCGACATCTGACAACCATCTAATGTGTATGGGGTCCTGCAGATAATTTAGGTGGGGAATAATGGTGGGGCAGGTTGAATTCAAAGCGCTGACACTTTTGTTCTCCAGGAGAAAGGCCACCTCCAGAGAGAAACCAAGCATTCATGCAGAAGTCAAGGCAGACAGCTGAAGCGTACCTTTCATCTCTGAAAGACAGGAAAGAGGGAAACTTCTTTCTGTAATGGACATATTTTTTAAACTTTATTTTTGCCTGCCTAAACAAAAATAGTGTCCACAGTGTAGCCCTTTATTGTTCCAATGCAGTTTATTACCCTTTTTATGGTCGCCACACAAAATATGATACCTCTGCTATGCCTCTCCATGCAATATGATGCTCCAGAGTTGCCCCCTTACGCACATAGTATGATGCCCCAACAATGCTCAACACATTCCCCACTCATACAGCACCCGTAGTACAGGTGCATTTCAATGAATTAGAATATCATCAAAAAGTTCATTTATTTAACTATAATAAAATCTTTATTTATATAGCGCCAACATATTCCGCAGCGCTTTACAATACAGTGGGTAGTAGATGAAAATACACAGTATAATGCAGTAAGAGAATACACAATACAGTAATTTTAGTAGAGAAAGAAAACAGTACAATAATAGGAAACAATACAATAAGCATAAAATCAATGTAAAAAATACAATAGATAAGACAAAAAATAAGGGTGACCCTGCTCGAGCGCTTACTATTTATTTCAGTAATTCAATACATAAAGTGAATCACATATATTATATAGAGTCATTACACACAGAGGGATCTATTTTAAGTGTTTATTTCTATTAATATTGATGATTCAATGAAAACCCAAAGGTTGTTTTCTCAGAAAATTAAAGTAGGGGTGATGAAGGGTTGAAAACTCACTGCCGTATTACACGAGACATCAAATGTGAATATAATATTGATTAGTAAACGCATTTCAGGGCTCCCTAAAACATGGCAATATGATATTGATTTGTCCTGAGGAAGGAGCCAGGGAGCCCTAAAATGCATTGACTAATAAATCAATATTATATTCACCTTTTGATGTCTCATGGAATACAGCAGCCCATGCTCCCTACTGTATATGCACCGTGCTGGGGACTGCAGCAGCCGTGATCTGCTTTTATAGTGGTTGTGACTCTCACAACCACAGAAGGTGAACTCTGGCACCTATTTATGTCATATTTTATCTCTTTAAGTTCTTGAGATAATGACCTTTTGGGTTTTCATTGGCTGTAAGCCATAATCATCAACATTAACAGAAATAAACACTTGAAATAGATCACTCTGTTAGTAATGACTCTATATAATATGTACGTTTCACTATTTGTATTAAATTATTGAAATAAATTAACTTTTTGATGATCTTCTAATTAATTGAGATGCACCTGTTTATCCAGTATATGATGCTCTCACAGTGACCAAACACACATTTTTATTCCTTCAGTGCCCCATTGCATAGTGTCGAGCCGGGGGTACTTGGGTATCAGGCTCAGAGGGGTTTACGGGGATGTCACGGGTGGCGGTGCCTGAGCCCGTGGCCTGGGTGACACTTCAAAGAGGGGTTATGTCAAAGGGATAAGAGTTGTCTCGTGACGCCACCTGTAGCATCTGGTGATGGCTCAATAGCACCGCCACAGTTCTCCAGAGGGCGATGGTTTTGCGGCAAGGATGGCAAAGCTCCCTACAGGTGGAGCTGGTCCTCTGGGGCAGCGTTCCTGTAAGCAAACAGGTTGAATTCTGCAGCACAAAGACACGGAGGCAAAGTCACTCTCCCGGGTACTTTACTGGAACAGTTCAGGTGAAAAGCACAGTTCACAGTACAACATAGTCTGTAAGCATAGGCAGCTGGCCTAGGTAGTGGCAAATGAACGGGGTGTTTCCATGTGGCTTTGTTAGATGTCCCTCCTTTACTGCTCTTCCAGGTTGGTGTGAAACCTGACTGATCTGAAATCCAGCCTGGCCTCCTGTGCTCTCTCACCTTTGCTGTCGTCGGGTAACCCTCCAATGGCTTGCCGCTCTCGTCATGCGGTGCCTGGCTCCCTTAATGTTGACTGCGCTGGTGCCCGGGAGACTTGAAGACTCCACGATAATCCGGATTCTCTGCTGTGCTTGTAGCTCTCCAGCAGTCTGTGGGCTCCGGTGCCCGGTAAGCCGTCTGGGAGAACCCATCACTAGCTCCTCTGTTCCCAAAACTGCTGCTCTCCTGGAAAGCTCCTTTCCTGTCTCTCCCTCAGACGTTCTCTGCCTCTAACTTCCTCCCGTCCTTACACTTCTTGCCCTGCACTTCTCCCACTGGGGATGGGTCTCCTAGTAAAGGATTTAACCCTCTAGTCCCCTGAGCTAAGGGTGTGTGTGGATGCGAGGATTAAGCCACATATTAACCTCCCTATTCACTTACCACAGGGATACCACACATGCTGGTCTGGGTGCAGTACCCCTTAGTGGCGCTCCGATCAGTGGGGCGCCACAATAGTATGATGCCTCATAGAGCTCCCTTCACCATGATGCCCCCAGAATGCTTCCCACACACATTGAAATTTTGTAAGTGCCGTCACTGTATATTATGATGCTTCCATAGTGCCCCACCTCAGTATGATCACGAGTGGCGTAACTTGAAGCCCATGTGCCACAATGCGAAAGCTGCAACGGGGCCCCCAATTACTGCAAATCTTTAATGACAATAGTCTTTTTCTATAGACCACAGGGACTTTTGGGGCTCCCTAGGCTCCGGGGCCCGGGTGCGATTGCAACCCCTGCACCTAAAGTAGTTACGCCCCTGATGATCACCATGATGCCTCCACAGTGGGCTTCACATACATTTCCATTCCTTTAGTGTTCCCATTCCATAATATTATGCCCCCCACAATGCCCAACAGCATGATGCCCCACAGTGTACCTCCCATGGAGTATTAGCATCACATCACCCATTCCCCCTCACACACACAAAATTTGATTCTCCATAGTGCCCTTTCGTCAACAGTATGTTGGTTCTCCATTCTACCTCAAAGGCAAAAAAATCCTTACTTAGCCTCGTTCACATTGTCAGAAGTGCTGATCTCAGCTGTTGCCCAGCGCAGCAAACCCAATGTTGAGACATTATTTCCCCTGCTATGACAAGCTGCAGACAGCACAGGACAATGCCGGAGGAGGCAGCTGATGGCTCTCTGCTTCACTATTGTATTCAATGGTACATATAGAGTTAAGTGGGGCATGCCGCCATCCTCCCCAGGATCATACGTGATCGTCCCACTGGATCTGGATCAATTGGGAGGCATGCTGTTGGCATGGCAATTACAAGTATGGCCAGCTTGGGTCCGCTCACTAGATCTGTAGTGGTGTGGGATTTTCAGTTATAATACGGCTGTAGAAATGCATCCCTATAACTGTGGTGTGAAGCAGGCCGCATTCTGTATCACATTCGGGGGTAGTGCTGGCCACAGGTTGTGCCATGTGTGGTACCTGCAATGAACATTGTGTACTAGGTAGGGACCATATCAGTACAAGCTCCTGGTGCTCGGGCTATTAGGGGCAATGTCAACCCCTTTCTGTATGGTAGCATATGTGAGCAGTGGGGTAACTTAAAGCTCATGGGCCCTGATGCAAAAGCTCCAACGGGGCCCCAAATTATTGTAAATCTTTAAGTGTTTTTCTTTTTCAATAGGCTAAAGGGACTTTTGGGGCCCCTAGACTCCAGGGCCCGGGTGTGATTGCAACCCCTGCACCTGTTGTAATTCCACCTCTGTGAGACTTGAAATAAAAGCTTCAGCAACTTCTCATTGTGGTGGATCATAACTCCATGCCTCTGGATTATTTGCTTTTCAAGATGTCCATCCATCAGGTTTGGTTTGACAAGTAATGTCATCCAGTAATGGACTCGGCACATAGCCCCAGGAATACTCACTTGTGTTCAGAGTTGTAACTCTGCACCACCCGTTACTTCTTAAATCTTATAGTAACCACTAAGTTATAATAGAACAACGGCATCAGAAACTTTGCTTCCTGCGCAGCCGGGACACAGCTCTTTTTAATGATGTAGGGTGCAGGGATTGTAACCTCTAGTCACTTAAATGAGAGCCATATGTTCAGCAGAAACAAAAATGAGTCGTTGTCCAGATCTCATAGGTTTTCAGCTTGTGCTTGGGACAGAAGAATATTAAGGTCATCCTAACGATCCAAAAATTATCCCATGTCTGGTGCTCTGACAAAACTACACTGAATAACTATGATTGTATTGCAGAGCTCAATAAAATGATCTACATATTGTGAAGGAGGCTCCATAGCCGAGGCGGGACTAGCTATCTTGGTGCCCCAGCCATGGAGTTCAGTATTTACTCCTCCCCCAACTCCTGATCCTAATCAGACACGCTGGATCCTTAACTCCCCACACATTATTCAGCTCACAATACTCTAATGTGAATAAGTGGTTTTATTCCCATCCAGTTCATTAAAAGGAAATCCATCACAAGATATTTGCTATGTAATCAGAGAGCAGCATTGTGTAGGGGCTGAGACTCTGATTCCAGTGATGTATCACTTAATGGGCTGTTCTCTGTCATTCTGATATTATGACAGTTGTTTCTGCTGCAGATCTAGTAGATCTCGGGATGCTGAGCCTTGTATTAACCCCGCCCAAACTACTGATTGGCAGCTTTCTGTGTACACTTGACAGAAAGCTGCTAACCAGTGGTGGGGGGTGGAGTTACACAGAACAGCAGGGCAAGAAGGCATGAGACACCTAGTCCTGTAATGATACACTCCTGCTGCTAAAACACTCATTTTATTGAAATTGCAACATACAGCCTAGTAAGTGACACTGTCAGCCCGTACATCATGCTCCTCTCAGATTACATAGTAAAACCCTGCTGACCAGTTTAGGATTCTGAAACTCATGTTTTTCAAAAAGGTTTAAAATTAACTGACTTTTATGAAAAAAAATGGGGGCTTTGGTCAACAATTTTGGGTTGTAAAGAAGTTCAGACAAGTAATAGCATCTTTTCTTTAAAGAGGACTGACATTTCGGATGTATTAGATCTGTAGTCTTTGCTCCTCTCTGCTCAGTGACAGTCAGACCTGGGTGGTGTCACAGTGATTGGTGTACATACATTTCTACAGATTTGTGCTCTGAACTTCTTCTGACCCCATCTGACCATTGATGCGATTCTTCATAAAGCCAGTGGCCTTCAGAGATTCTGTATGGCCTTAGGTGAGGGGAACATAACATACTGGCTGCAAAGCGGGTTATAAAACCTGCACATATCAGAATTATTGGCTGCAACATCATCTACAGGTGGTTGAAGATTTCAGTATATCCGATACTTTATCAGGAGAGATAAGCCCCCACAAGAGGTGTTTTACAGTGGCTTAATCCCCTTTCCAAAATGAGGGAACATGCAGGATTTTGGAAAACGGCTTCTTAATGGCTTTATTTGGTTATAGCTTTCCATCTTCTAATGCCCAGCCTTGGGTTAAAATAATATCAGATGTTACTCTCACTCCCTCGTTCCAGCACTGCCTGTACGGCATTATTCTGGTCTTTGGGTACTAGCTGCAGCAGTGGTGTCACGGCCACAATGCAAGTGAAACTGCTGCAGCCAATTACAAGGCTCCCCTGTGCCATAGCACTGCTGCTAGCGTCTAGATCAGACGCCTTATAGATGAGGTTTTTCTATTTTCTCTACTACTGCTGCAGCCATTTACAAGGCTCAGCAATGATGCTTGTGTAGACAGCATGAGCTGCTGAGCTCACTGATTAGCTGCAGTTGTGAGTGATGTCCCTTTTGCAACCAGTAAAGAAAGACTGGAACAGCGGCGGAGAGGAAGCACTGGAGCATAACATATGCTTAATATTTTCTTATGAAATTGAAAAACTCGCATTGCACTCGGACCAGTATCAGTAAATGATACTGGTCCAATATTTTCTCGCATTACACTCGCATTGTGAGAGAAATTTCCTTACGTGAGTGGCCATTAAAAGTATATGGGTGCAAGTCAAACTCACACCTATACAGCACACTGTGCGATACTCGCACGCATGTGCTTTTACAATTGCTTCAAACTCAGCGGCTGTCAAAGCCACAGAGTTTGAATTTGCCGGTTTTCCGGTACAGTAGCAAATCATCTTGCACCACTGTGACAGCAGCAGTGCAAGATGATTCATAAAAACACGGCTGCTGTGCCCATTTTTTAATCACCGGGGTTTAGCAGCGTATTAAACCCATCTGCAGCCTCTGTGCGGCATGTCAGCACAAAGGCTGCACATGCGGCTAATAATCCGGTGTCTGAAGGGTTAATCCGATGTTGGTGTGGTGGCAGCTAGTGTCCAGGGAGTGTCCACACTCCCTGGACACATGTTGACATCACACCCTGATTCTTCAGGGGTTAATAGATTGTTTAATTCAAAGCCGGTAATTGTTGGGTTTTAAAAATTAACTGAAAATGCCGGCGGCGGTACTGTACGCAATGTGCGTACAGTACATTGCGGCAGTCTCCTGAAATCAGGCGCTGTCCAAGGTACTGTACACTAATAGCGTACAGTACATGCCGGGTGGCTCTGTCATTAGTGTACAGTACCTCAACAGCCCCTGATTTTAGGAGACTGCCGCAATGTACTGTACGCAAATTGCGTACAATACCGCCGCCGGCATTTTCAGTTCATTTCTAAAACTCAACAATTGCTGACTTTGTTTCATTCAATCTATTAACCCCAGCACAGCCAAGGTGTGATGTCAGCATGTGTCCAGGGAGTGTGGACAGTTAACCCTCGGGTTAACCCTTCAGACACCAAATTATTAGTCACATCTGCAGCCTCTGTGCTGACATGCCACACAGAGGCTGCAGATGGGGTTAATATGCTGCTAAACCCCAGTAATTAAAAAAATGGGCACAGCATCTGTGTTTTTATTAATCATCTTGTGTCCATGAAGTTTGCTTCAGGACCGCGGACAGTACCACACTCACACGCACCACACACTCAGTCACGCAGCACATTTGCAGGACACTCACATGCATACAGCCATGCACACTCACCCACACGCACCACACCACACTCACACAAATGACGCATTACACTCGCATCACTGTCATGCATCAAACACGCTCCGTGTTTGATGCATGAGAGTGTGCCTTCAGCCTTAGATCTGTGTGTGCCATGTAATGAACATAAAAACACATCCAAACAGGTCCTCAAGATACAGGGTGCAGATTGCTATGGAATTTAGTGGGAGACATCGTTTTGAGTGATATTTCTATTTACCTCAAGGCTGTTTGTCTGTGAACAACCATAAATATTTCCTTTGTGACCCCCTCTCAGACTCCTGGTGCCATAATCTCTATTCACCTCCATCTATTACAAGGTTACGCACATATACATCTATCTGAGAGCATAATGGTGAGGGACACATCACATCTGCTTGCACAGGTTTCCATGGCGCTTCTAGGAGGAAAGAAAAAACCTTTGTTAATTCAAATTCTGAGGTTGTCAAGGAAACGGCGAGTTCCGTGTGCAGCCCTGGATTGCCCACAGTCTGCTGGAGCCGCTCACTACAATGCAGGGTGTCACATTTCAACTCCACAGCTCAATCTGTTCAGTGTCAGGAACACAGTAACTTGGCTGATCCTTAATATAGAAAATGGGTGTGCGTGCAGTACACGTGTGGTGTAAACATCTGGCGGCCACACCCTGGACACACGTGTGGTGTAAATGGCCCGTGGACACACATGTAGTGTAAATGGCCGGTGGACACACACGTAGTGTAGACGGCTGGCGGCCACATCCTGGACAAAAAGTGTAGTGTAGATGGCCTTAGGCCATACTCTGGACATACATCTAGTGTGAACGGCTTGCAGCCACACCCTGAATACACTTGTAGTATAAAGAGCCTGCCGCCACACCCTCAACTCATGCTTAGTATAAATGGCCAGCAGCCACACCCTGAACACACATGTTGTATAAATAGTCAGCGACCAAACCTTGGACACATGTAGTATAAACGGCCTGCGGTCTCACCCTGGGCACACATGGATCATAAACGGTTGGCGGCCACACCCTGGACATATGTAGTATAAACGGCCGGCAGCAACACCCTGGACACACGTGTAGTATCTACTATATAATTGCCTAATCGTGTCTGTCACGGAAATCGCGCGCCAGCTCACCAGCGGTCATTGATCGCTGGCAACCGCTGCGACCAATGAGCGCAGTGTATGCAAAAGAACCGCGCGAATTCAAAATTCGCGCCGCGGCTCGTACTGCCGTACAGAGGTCTGCGGCGAGCCACCTGGGAGATTACAGGCTTCAGCGCGGTCATCGCTCGGCTGCTTGCAGTGGTAGTACCCCGAGTGGGATTCAAATCCCCCGCCAAGCCGCGCTACTTCTCTGATTGGTCGCCGGCGGCGACCAATCAGCGGAGAGGCGCGGCTTGGCGGGAAATATGAATCCTGCACCGCTGATTGGTTGCCGCTGAGAGAGAAGTAGCATGGCTTGGCGGGGGTATTGAATCCCGCTCGGGGTACTACCGCGGCGACCAATGAGTGAAGCGGCATTCAAACCGCGTGCCAAGCCGCGTGCCACGTCTCTCATTGTTCGCCGCTGCTGGCCACAGTTTTAAGACACGCGCCGCTTCGTTCATTGTCGCCGCTGGCCGCGGCAACCAATCAGCGCATCATGTTTTAAAACACGCGCCAAGTGCGCTGATTGGTCACCACCAGCCGCGGCAACCAATCAGCAAAGCAAAGCACGGCTTGGTATATTGGCGGGCAATTTGAACTGCCGCTCATAGTGTGACGCATATCACTCCTGTTTACAAGGTTGCCGCTCATAGTGTGACGCAGTTCACTCCTGTCTACAAGGCTGTCAGTCAGTGTGACACAGTTCACTCCTGTCTACAAGGCTGCCGCTCATAGTGTGATACAGTTCACTCCTGTCTACAAGGCTGCTGCTCATAGTGTGACACACTTCACTCCTGTCTACAAAGCTGCCGCTCATAGTGTGACACATTTCACACCTGTATACAAGGTCTGCCACTCATAGTGTGACGCACTTCACTCCTGTTTACAAGGTCTGTCAGTCATAGTGTGCTGTTCTTCAGTCACATTTAATTCACATGTTGTGTCAGTGACAGTCTGAACTACTTCTGTCACGTTTATTCAATTGGTTTAATTGATCTAAAATACATAGCTAGATAACAGATAGATATGACATAGGTATACATAAATACATAGGTGTGATCAATTTATAGATATTTTATATAGTAAGGTGAGCACACGTTAAGTATAAGAGGGGAGATGTGTATCATCCAAAATGGTTATTTTGGTGATATTAACCCTAGATGTAATGTTCCAGTATCATAGATGCTGAGAAACTTAATTTATCTTTAACAGGGCTGGGTTTTTGTGAACAGCTAAAGAGATGCGCGGGACGGCTGTTTATCACATCTCCATCTCAAGGTGTGGTCTATACACATAGATAGATAGATAGATAGATAGATAGATAGATAGATAGATCACTGATGAATGGGAGTGCTGCCTAATTTTCTGGTCATCATAATGGGAGACCCAGACAATGGGGTTTAGGGCACTGCCCTCCGGAGGTCACACTAGGTACTACAAGTTTGTAGACACCGCCCCCTCCGCTTATAAACCCCTACCGCAGGGAACATCCTCAGTTTTAAACTTAGTGTGCTCGGAGGATCACGCTTTGCTTGCACTTCACTGCATTCTCACAACTTACGTGATGGCGTATGAAGACAAGGTAAAATGGTTCCGGTCGGGACCTGCGACAGCCTCCCCGCTCACCCTTGTGGAACACGCTGGTGGAGGTACCGGAGGGCCTAGAGCCTGGACACCTTGTGTTCTCCCGGTACGCTGTTGCGCTCCTTTCCATCCCTCTCTGGGGGACTCTGGAGAGTGGGAGATGGGAGCCTTGCACAGCTCCGCTCCGTCCGAGGCCTCCCTAAATGGTGCTTACAGACCGGACTGGAGCCAGCCCAGTCCGAGGCCTCCCTAAATGGTGCTTACACTCCGGACTGGTGCTGAACCCCCGTCCGAGGCCTCCCTAAATGGTGCTTACAGACCGGACCGGCACTGAGGCACTCTGTGTCTCCTGTGTGCCTGGGGGTAGTGTCTATCACTTTATGTGTCATGACACTCAGACCGCGCGTTACTCTCGAGTCCGCGGATCTGGAGGTGTACCCCGTGCTGGGGTCACCCTGGCTGACCGCCCTGTGTGTTGCAGGGGCTGAGGCTATAGGCTGCGGATGTGTGTTGGTGCATGCAGTCTGTGTGATGTATTTTACATTACTTCCCGCGCTGCGGGCTCTGGCGCCTTAATACTGAGGCTGCTTGGAGGATAGGAAGCAGCCCGTGCGGTGACGTCATCGATGGGCGTGTGTGTGTGCTTCCCGCGTGTTTTCGGCGCCGCCCACGGTTTCACTGTCGGCGGCCATCTTTACCCTCACTTCCCGGCTGGGAACTGTATGCAGCGTGCATCTGCACTTCAGAGGAGACCGAAAACTCTCGCGGAGGTCACACACACACACCGCTTCCTCCTACCGCCTCGCTGCGGTTGGTAAGCCACCGGGATTCCCTGTTTTGTCTGCACAATTTGGCTTATTTTCCCCTACTGTGGCGATGTCCTCAGTTAGGAAGCGTGCTGCTAAGGCGGCAGAGGCCACCATTACCTGTGCTACATGCAATGGGACTCTGGTGGAGGGGTCCTGCAATAACTGCGGACGCCCAGAGGCCCGGACTGACACTGCTGAGACGGCAGCTCCGGTGCTGTACCCTGAGGTACAAGTGATCCCAGGGCCATGGGAAACTCAGAATAAGATCAATGAATCTCTGTTGTCCCAACTGTCCTCCATGTCGCAGTCCCTGGAGGCACTCAATAGGAGGCTGGAAAGTCCAGCTACTCTTTCCAGTTACCCCCGGGTGTCTCCCTCTTCTGCTGTGAGACCCCTTAAGCGGGCTCGTCGTGAGGATTCACCCGAGCTCCAGGCTCTCTCTGAGGAGGAGCGTTCCTCTGATGGTGAGGAGGATGATGGGGGTTCAACTTTCGGGTCTGTGTCTGTGTCTGAACCACCAGACGGGGTGGAGGATTTGGTGTCCTCTATTAACGAGACCTTACGTCTCGTGACACCCCCTGAGGAGGTGACTGTACACCCGAAGGAGGTCTATCAATGGCTGCGGCCGGAGGCTAGACCAAGTGGCTCCTTCATGGACCACACTAACTTTGGAAGGGTGGTTAGAGCTCCCAGTTTACATCCTGGGCGGCGTTATGTCCGCAAAACCAAGGAAAATCGCTTCCCCTTTCCCCAGGAGGTGCTACAGGAGTGGTCGCAGTCCCCGAAGGTGGACGCTTCCATGACCAGGATTGCTGCACGCTCCCTTTTCTCTGCCTCTGATAGCTCCTCGCTGAAGGATGCAATTGATAGACAGGTCGAGCAACTCGCCAAGTCTTCCTATGAGGCTGTGGGGTCTTCATTTGCCCCTAATTTTGCCACGGTCTGGACCTTACAAGCGATTACTACCTGCTTGGATGGTATCACTGACCTGGCAAGGTCCAGTCCAGAGGTCCTGGCGCTTACCGAAAGGGCAAGGGCCTATGCGGACTACGCCAGGACGGCGACTTTGGAAACCGCCACTCGCTCAGCTGTGGCTTCGGCCAACGCTATTGCGATTCGCAGGTTGTTGTGGCTGCGTCTTTGGGACTCAGATGCCACATCTAAGAAGATTCTGCAGAATCTTCCGTTCTCTGGTGACAGGCTTTTTGGTACCGAACTGGACAAGCTGATAAAGGATTCTGCTGAGTCTAAGATCCCGCAGAATAAGCCTAAGCCGCGGTATTCCGTTAAGAGGAACCCAAAGCAGTGGTCCTTTCGCTCCAGCTCACAGTCATCAGCACCGTCCGCTCGCACGGACCGAGGGGGCAAGCCCGCTTCTCAGTGGCGCTCTAAGAGTCGTCCAAAGAAGCCGGCGGGGGCAGCGGCTGCCGCCCCCAAACCCGCCTCTACATGACTCGCTCTCCCTTCCTGCCTCCCCACAGGTGGGGGGTCGCCTGTCTCGTTTTCAGGACAGGTGGCTACTTCACGTTCAAGATCAGTGGGTTCGAGACGTGGTCTCGCGAGGTTACAGGATAGAGCTGACGTCAAAGCCGATACCCCGATTCCATCGGTCGGTCCCATCCCCAGAAAAGGCTCAGGCCTTTCTCCTGGTGTTGGAGGGTCTCCGCAGGGACGGAGTGGTGGTCCCGGTGCCTTCCGGGGAGAGGTTTCGGGGTTTTTACTCCAACCTCTTCATTGTCCCAAAGAAGGACGGATCCTTCCGCCCGGTTCTGGACCTAAAGTTGTTCAACCGTCACGTGTTGGTTCGGAAGTTCCGTATGGAATCACTGCGATCCGTGATCGCAGCTGTGTCACAGGGGGACTTCCTAGCGTCCATAGATATTCGGGACGCTTATCTTCACGTGCCCATTGCACCGGCTCATCAGCGCTGGTTGAGATTTGCAGTGGGGGAAGAACACTTCCAATTTGTGGCGCTGCCGTTCGGGTTGGCCTCGGCACCGCGGGTGTTCACAAAAGTGATGGCCTCCATGATGGCTCTCCTGCACGTGCAGGGGCACGCCGTAATACCCTATCTGGACGACCTACTGGTCAGGGCGCCATCAGAACACCTTTGTCGGCAAAGCCTGGAGGTAACCATGAAGTCCCTGGAACAGTTCGGGTGGCTTATCAATATCCAGAAGTCGACCCTGGTTCCGACCCAGTCACTGACATATCTGGGCATGGACTTCCACACGGACTCGGCCCTAGTGTCTCTGCCACGAGTCAAACAGATGGCGATCCAATCAGGAGTGCAAGCAGTCCTCCTGTCACCACAATCATCACTACGGGTCTTGATGAAGCTGGTGGGGCGCATGGTAGCTGCAATAGAGGCAGTACCTTTTGCGCAGTTTCGCCTCCGTCCTCTCCAGCTGGAGATTCTTCGCAGATGGGACAAGAGGACGATCTCTCTGAATCGGCTGGTGACAATTTCCCAACCGACCAGGGATTCCCTGCAGTGGTGGCTCCAGCCACGCCATTTGTCACGGGGCCGGTCCTTCCTCAAACCGTCATGGTTAGTGGTGACCACCGACGCCAGTCTGACGGGCTGGGGTGCGGTGTTCGTACACCACAGGGCTCAAGGACTCTGGACTCCGTCGGAGTCGGCGTTGCAGATCAACGTGCTGGAGATCAAGGCGGTCTATCTGGCGCTCCTGGCGTTTCAGAAGTTCCTGTCAGGGCAACCCATTCGGGTTCAGTCCGACAATGCGACGGCCGTCGCCTATATAAATCATCAGGGAGGGACCAGAAGTGCTCAGGCCCTCGCCGAAGTCCACCGCATTCTATCTTGGGTGGAGGACAACGACTGCCTGATCTCCGCAGTTCACATCCCAGGGGTCGAGAACTGGGAGGCCGACTACCTGAGCCGGCAGGGGATGGACGCCGGAGAGTGGTCTCTTCATCCAGACGTCTTCCAGGACATCTGCAGCAGATGGGGCACTCCGGACGTGGATCTGATGGCCTCGCGGCTGAATCATCAGGTGCCGCAATACATGGCGAGATCATGGGATCCTCAGTCTCTGGGGGCAGATGCCCTGATCCTGAGTTGGTCCAGATTCCATCTTCCGTATGTGTTCCCGCCTCTAGCTCTGATTCCCAGGGTTCTGTGGAAGATCAGGTCGGAGTGCAGGGTAGCCATTCTAGTGGCTCCAGATTGGCCCAGGAGGTCCTGGTATCCGGACCTGTGGCGACTGTCAGGCGGACTCCGGTGGGCTCTGCCAGAACGTGCAGATCTACTCGCGCAAGGCCCATTCTTCCACCTCAATTCCAGGGCCCTCAGATTGACTGCATGGCTCTTGAGGCCTGGCTGCTGACGTCCAGGGGCTTCTCTCCTACGGTTGTTGCCACCATGACTCGGGCTAGGAAGCCTGTTTCCAGGAAGATATACCACAGAACGTGGAAGATTTTCTTCACCTGGTGTGCCTCGGGTGGTCGCTCCCCGTGGCCCTTGTCCATTCCGACATTGTTGGCTTTCCTTCAGTCGGGGCTGGAATTGGGATTGTCCCTAGGCTCTTTGAAGGGTCAAGTGTCAGCTCTTTCAGTGCTGTTTGACAAGCGCTTGGCGCTCCTTCCCAAGGTGCGTCAGTTTCTCCAGGGAGTCTCTCGGGTGGTCCCGCCCTACAGGCGACCACTGGACCCTTGGGACCTTAACATGGTCCTGGCGGCACTGCAGAAACCGCCGTTTGAGCCACTGAGAGACATTTCCCTGTCTCGTCTGTCCCAGAAGGTGGTATTTCTGGTGGCGATTACGTCTCTGAGAAGGGTCTCAGAATTGGCTGCACTATCGTGCAAATCACCCTTCCTGGTGGTTCACCAAGACAAGGTGGTGTTACGCCCGTGGCCAGAATTCTTGCCAAAGGTGGTTTCCACTTTTCACCTGAACCAGGAGATTGTTCTCCCATCATTTTGCCCCGCTCCCGTTCATCAGGTTGAGCGCGATCTCCATACTCTGGATCTCGTGAGGGCTGTACGCATTTATGTGTCCAGGACTGCCTCCTTCCGGAATTCGGATTCTTTATTTGTCCTGACGACAGGTCGCTGTAAGGGGTCCGCGGCATCGAAGTCAACCTTGGCCAGATGGATCAAGGCTCCCATTCAGGAGGCCTACCGGTCTTCTGGTTTGCCTCTCCCGGTGGGATTGAAAGCTCACTCTACCAGAGCTGTCGGTGCCTTCTGGGCTTTGCGACATCGAGCTTCTGCTCTACAGGTGTGTCAGGCAGCCACATGGTCTAGCCTGCACACTTTCTCTAAGCACTATATGGTGCATGCCCATGCCTCTGCGGATGCAAGTTTGGGCAGGCGGGTCCTCCAGGCGGCGGTTGCCCACCTTTGAGGGGGACCATGTGTTATCCGTCTTTGAGGAACTCTTCCCGCCCTGGGGTATTGCTTTAGGACATCCCCATTGTCTGGGTCTCCCATTATGATGACCAGAAAAAAGAGAATTTTGTTTACGTACCGTAAATTCTTTTTTCTTTAATCATCAATGGGAGACCCAGCACCCACCCAGTTGTTCCGTTGCATGTTTTGCATTTGATCTGTTCCCTGTTGGGACAGTGTTCTTCCGGGTTGTTGGACCGTCTGTGCACGGTTTCTTTCCCGATGTTTCGGGTGTGGTTTATTTGTCTCCTCGCAGCTTATGGACCAAACTGAGGATGTTCCCTGTGGTAGGGGTTTATAAGCGGAGGGGGCGGTGTCTACAAACTTGTAGTACCTAGTGTGACCTCCGGAGGGCAGTGCCCTAAACCCCATTGTCTGGGTCTCCCATTGATGATTAAAGAAAAAAGAATTTACGGTACGTAAACAAAATTCTCTTTTTTTCTACTTTATTGATGGAGGATTGCTGGACACTCTCCTAAAGGTACCGTCACACGGGGAGATATCGCCGGCGATGTTGCCGGCAACTGAGGGGCGTGGCCAAGTTGCGGCGACATCTCCGGAGAGTTGCCTCGTGTGACAGGGCGATAATCAGGAGAAAAATCGCCTGAGCAACATCGCCAGGTTTCCCAACATTGTTGGGACACCTGGCGATGTTGCTGAGGCGATCATACCTGATCGCCCTGTGTAACGCGGCAACCTGCAATGTTGCGGGCGATTCCGCCTATCTACAACATTGCGGGTTACCGCTCGCTGGGTTGCTGGGCAACCCAGCGAGCGATAGCCGCGGCAACTAGCCGGCGATATCGCCGGGAAGTTGCTCCGTGTGACATCTCCCCGGCGATGTTGCCAGGGATGCGCGCTCTCGCGCATCGCCGGCAACATCGCCAGGGAGATCGCCCTGTGTGACGGTACCTTAACAGGTTTTTGCGCCCGGATTTATATGGTAGGGCTGCCCATTATTTCTCTTTCTAGATAGATAGATAAAACATGCATAGAGAGATTATAAATAAATATATCATACAAAGACAATAGGTAGATGGTAGATAGATATTGTGTATTCATTGCATTATTCTTAAAGCTTCATAAATAAACTAAGTACATATTCTAGAATACCTGATGCATTAGAATTGGGCCACTATCTTGTTGTAGTATAAACATTCGGAGGCCTCTTGAAAAAAGGTTCATTGTAACTGAAATGTTGCCGTTGGGCGATATTAAAGTTCTGCTTTTCATTGCAAGGGTACTTAAAGTGCTACTTTTTTTGTCCTCTATCTAGCCAAGTGCAGATATAATATTGATGTCACTTGTGCAGCTGCAGAGGGGCTCAGGTGGGGAGGGGTCAACTCGAGCAGCAACTGTAACAGGCTCATATACTCTTCCTGTACAGCTGCCCTCTTCTGTGCCTTATCTTGTATCTACAATAAAAAGGGAAATGGAGCGCACATAGAGTAATTTCCTTTTGTACAAATATCCTCAGTGCCCCCTTTTAGTGGAAGGACTCACCTGATTTGGTTGTGCAAGTCACAACCAACTAACTCCGCTCTCTCTTTTGGTCGCAGCAGGTGCCCAGCAAAAGTAAGGATCCAAAGGGTTAACAGAAAGTGCTGGGTTTCATAGATCCACCGCGCTGACCTCCAGTGAAGACAAACAGAGTGATGTATAAAACTCTGTTTAATGGGTAATTTGCCTACCGGTTTCGTGATTTCAGTTATCACTTCATCAGGGCATCCTATAAATCACTCTGTTTGTCTTCACTGGAGGTCAGCGCGGTGGATCTATGAAACCCAGCACTTTCTGTTAACCCTTTTGTTATCTTGTATCTATTATTCTATACACTAATATCTCATAACTCCACAAAACGTTTGATACTGAAAAAGCATTTTAGACCAGAAACTGTCAGTCACTTTCTGGTTGATCTATCTATTTATCCATCTATTTGTGTCTATAATTTATCCATCTGTCTAATTATATATCTGTTTATCTATTTATAATCTATCGATATATCTATCTACTCATCTATCTGTCTGTAATCTATCTGATTTTTCTCATCTTTCCAATAATATCTCATAACTATCTTTTTCCAATTAACTATTTTATTCTATCTGTATGCCTATGTTTGTGTCTCTCTTAGGCTACATTCAGAAGTCGTTTTTTTGTATACGAGTGGTCCAGGCAAAATCATGGAAATATGTCTGATTTTGATCCTAGTGTCAGATCAAAGTCAGCAATGCAGCGATGCCATCCAAGTGAGGTCTGATTTGAACAGACTGTTAGATATGAAAAGAATAGAGAACGTTTTTTATTTTATTTTTATTGTTTTTAACGTAGGAGAAAAACTGATAACACTTGGATGAAACGCTGACCTGAAAAATCTGTCTGATTTCTCGTATGTGAATACAGCAGACATCTGAATGAAACCCAGCTCTTATTAGCTATCCACTAATATCTCTCCTATCTATATCTTTTTATCTGTCTGTCTATCCATCTAACTAAAGATAGAAGCAGATAAGGTGACATTGTGGACAATTGCACAGCTACAAGCTTCAAGGAACTGTTATTACAACCTAATAAATACCGTATATACTCGTGTATAAGCCGAGTTTTTCAGCCCAAAAATTGGGCTGAAAAGTCACCCCCTCGGCTTATACACGAGTCAATACGGTAATCCTATGGTGTCCGGGTGCTGTGGAGGCTGCTGACAGAGCGGCCCGTCACATGGGGCCGCTCATTAGATATGCACGGCTCCCCCCGCCCATCACAGCGGCAGGGGGAGCCGTGCAATACTGTGCAGCCCTCAGATGTATACAGGCCCCCAGCGGGGTATATAGCAGGCCCCCAGCGGGGTATATAGCAGGCCCCCAGCGGGGTATATAGCAGGCCCCCAGCGGGGTATATAGCAAGCCCCCAGCGGGGTATATAGCAGGCCCCCAGCGGGGTATATAGCAGGCCCCCAGTGCAGAGCCCCCCCTCCCGCTGCATTATCTTACCATCCAGCGTCTTCATCACCGCCGGTCCTCCCGTCCATCCTCTCGCGCTGTGTTCGGGTCTCATGTGACCCGTCGCGATGACGTCATCCGACTGCGACCGCCGGGTCACATGAGACCGGGAACGCAGCGCGCGAGGATGGACGAGAGGACCGGCGGTGATGAAGACGCTGGATGGTAAGATAATGCAGCGGGAGGGGGGGGCTCTGCACTGGGGGCCTGCTATATACCCCACTGGGGGCCTGCTATATACCCCGCTGGGGGCCTGCTATATACCCCGCTGGGGGCCTGCTATATACCCCGCTGGGGGCTGCTATATACCCCACTGGAGGCCTGCTATATACCCCACTGGGGGCCTGCTATATACCCCACTGGGGGCCTGCTATATACCCCACTGGGGGCCTGCTATATACCCCGCTGGGGGCCTGCTATATACCCCGCTGGGGGCCTGCTATATACCCCACTGGAGGCCTGCTATATACCCCACTGGGGGCCTGCTATATACCCCACTGGGGGCCTGCTATATACCCCGCTGGGGGCCTGTATATATCTGGGGGCTGCACAGTGTGGGGGGGCTCTGCACTGGGGGGCCTGCTATATACCCCACTGGGGGCCTGTATACATCTGGGGGCTGCAGAGTGTGGGGGGCCTGTATACCTCTGGGGGCCTCCTGTATACCTCTGGGGGCCTCCTGTATACCTCTGGGGGCCGCCTGTATACCTCTGTATACCTGCTGTATACCATACTGCTGGGGCCTGTATACCACTGGGGGGGCCTGTATACTTCACTCCTGGGGGCTGTATACCACTGGGGGACCTGTATACCTTACTGCTGGTGGCTGTATACCTGTCCTGGTGGCTGTATACCATACTCCTGGTGGCTGTATACCTCACTGCTGGGGGTTGTATACCTGTGCTGGGGTCCACCCTCGGCTTATACGCGAGTCAATAAGTTTTCCCAGTTTTTGGGGGCAAAAGTAGGGGGGTCGGCTTATACACGGGTCGGCTTATAAACGAGTTAGTATATACGGTAATACCAAAATAAATGAAAAATAGGCAGCACCCCAAATTCCAAGAGATGAAGAAGTACATTTTATAGCCCAACAGCAAAAGCCTTTATTTTGGAAAATAATCTAATAACACATTTATTTTCTATTCTTTTTTTCTTTCCTTTCTATCTCTACAAAATGTATTTGTAGTTTCAGAATTTTAAGGGTGAAAGAAGACACAAGTTGATCAAGTTCAGCCTATAACCTGATATTAACATTATCTGCTATCTATGCATTTATTTATCATTTATTTCCTTTTATTCTATTCTATCTGTAAGGTCTCTGTTATCTTTTTCTATCTATCCACTATATTCTCTACTCTATCTTTCTATCTCAGTAACGTTCTCTGTTCTATGAGTTGTAATTGAGAGCGATCTCTGGGTGTAATTACGTCTCTAGAATTGTCCAATCATGGTTCTTACGTATTTGCCACCTCTGTACCCCGAAGCTGGTGACATTTGCAGCCTTCACAGCTACTTCACTGATCTACATGTAGCAGAGTGGTGTAAGTTAGGGTGGTTTCACACTGGCGCTTTTCTGTCTTGCGTCAGTGTCAGTTGAAATCCTAATGCATCCTGATCAGCCATGCGTCCCTATACTTAACATGGGGACGCAGGAACATCCGGTAGTATCAGGATTCCGACATATGCAGATGAGTGTGGCACATTGATATCAATGATGCTGCATCTGGTGAATGCGGCCAAGATGAATCAGGCTTACGCACAGAGCATGCTCAGAAAAGTTCCGTCCCGCCCAGAGATATCTCTCCCTCTGTCTCTTTCTCTCTCTCGCAGGATGGATCAGGATGAAAATACGTACAAAACTGATACAAACACAGCGATTGTTTTGCCTGATTCACGTCTTGATCAGGCAAAAAAATACTGTGGTGCATGCGTTTTTGCATGCGTCAGCGGATGCAGAGGCATGTGTTTTTGTCCTGATCAGGACGGGACACAAATGTGAAACTAGCCTTTAACTGTACAGTATAGCACAATGCTAGACAAAAATCAAAATGTCTAATAACTTTATTTAATAATAATGTATTTATTTAATAATAAAAACCTCTTTGGGTTATTTGCCAACGGTGTACGTGTGAGGTGCTCGCCTGTGGTTAGCATGCAGCAGGCGTGAGAACATGTTATTATTACTGTGCTCTCCAAGTAATCTCCCAGGAGCAGCGAGTCATGTGTATTTTATACCTGTTGTTCATCTGCTTGAGGTTTAGATGGGTCTTTTAATACAGACATGCCTCATTGGAAGCACAGTGTCTGCAAATAACATCTGTGCACCTGTTACATTACAGCCTGGCAGCGCAATCCCAGATCATTACCAATAACTGAACTGAATACAAACAGGCAACTTACAGTGAAACGCCATTACCCAGCACTAACACGGCCTGATAGATCCTGGGCTATAAGACATTATGTCTGGATTATAGGAGGGTAATGGAGAGTGTATGTATGTATGTATAACATATTTAGCATATTTAAGACTTAAAGGAGTATTCCCATCTCCAAGATCCTGTTCTCATATGTGCTAGGTTTAATAATAATAATAATAATAATAGCAAATCCTTCCAATTATAAGTGGTATTATAATTCTCCTGATTACCTCCTGTGCAGGACATTACAGCTTAGACATCCATGGTTACGGCCACTCATATAGGGAGTTAGTAGCTAGTGGTCATAACCATGGATACCTAAACTGTAATGCCCTGCACCTGAGGTAAGTGACATAGCTAATCAGGAGAACTATACTACATTACTAATTACAAAAAATTAGAGAGGGGGCAGCGCACTAGGGCGGTAAATGAGGGACACCAGCGTGTTTTTAACAGGGTAATCCACTCATCTAGTATGGTTGTGAGAGTTACAACCACCTGTAGAAGTTTTGGCTGCTGCAGATCCCGGGATGCATATACATCCAGTAAAGGAGAAAAAAGCCAGGGTGTGTCCGCGCTAGACCACAGGGAAAAAAACCGAGGATGCAAGCAAACCTTTATTCACACTCAAGCCAACGCGTTTCGTGGCCACCTGGCCACTTCATCAGGGCAGCAATGTTACAGTGGGTATGGAAAGTATTCAGACCCCTTTAAATTTTTCACCCTTTGTTTCAATGCAGCCATTTGGTAAATTAAAAAATAAAAATGTTCTCATTAATGTACACTCTGCACCACATCTTTACTGGAAAAAAACTGAAATGTTTGGAAATTAATTAAAAAAGAAAAACTGAAATATCACATGGTCATAATTTTTCAGACCCTTTGCTCAGACACTCATGTTTAAGTAACATGCTGTCTATTTCTCTGTGATCCTCCTTGAGATGGTTCTTCTCCTTCATTGGAGTCCAGCTGTGTTTAATTAACCTTATAGGACTTGATTTGGAAAGACACACACCAGTTTATATAAGACCTCACAGCTCACAGTGCATGTCAGATCAAATGAGAATCATGAGGTCAAAGGAACTGCTTAAGGAGCTCAGAAACAGAATTGTGGCAAGGCACAGATCTGGCCAAGGTTACAAAAGACTTTCTGCAGTACTCAAGGCTCCTAAGAGCACAGTGACCTCCATAATCCTTAAATAGCAGAAGTTTGGGACCACCAGAAGTCTTCCTAGATCTGGCTGTCCAACCAAACTGAGCAACCGTGCAAGAAGAGCCTTGGTGAGAGAGGTAAAGAAGAACCCCAAGATCACTGTGGCTGAGCTCCAGAGATGCAGTATGGAGATGGGAGAAAGTTCCACGCAGTCAATTATCACTGCAGCCCTCCACCAGTCAGGAACCTTTTTGAATTTACCAAATGGCTGCAATGAAACAAAGAGTAAAACATTTAAAGCGATCTGAATACTTTCCATACCCACTGCATACACTTTGCTGGCAGATGCAGTGACTGATCCGTTTTTGGTGCAGTTTTAAACAAAATGTCCTTATCAAAAACGGATCAAAAGCATCTAGTGTGAACACAGCCTAACAGAGATAAATAATCACTTCTGCTTATTGGAGCAGGTCCCGGCAATTGGATTCCCATCATTCTAAAAATGATCACCTATCCTGTGATACCTTCACACAAATGGGCAGCACCTTCAGAGGGAATCTGTCAGCGAGTTTTTGCTATTTAATCTGAGTAGAGAACCTGATTCCAGGATGTGTCATTTGTTTATCAGCTTGCTGTAGTTTCTATACAATAGTGTGTTATCATCAGGAGATTACCACTGCAGGACTAGATCTCACATACTGACCAGTCAGTCTAATTTGTATAAACCCACTGACATCACTGATCGGCAGATTGCTGACAATAATCAGTGTTCACAGGAAGCTGCCAGTCATTCTGAGCACTGCTTCATCTAAACCAGAGCAGATAGGGAATCAAAACTACAGCCAGTAAGTGATACATCACTGGAATCAGGGTCTCTGCCCCTACATCATTCAGCTTTTTAGATTACATAGCAAAAACCTTGTAAAAGATTCCCTTTAACCTGCATATTTTGGTGGCAGCGGCCACCTATTTATTTGAAAGCGGGCCTCCCGACTCTTCCCCAACTAAAGCTGTCGTGGGAAAAAATGATCAGGCATGTTGGATTTCAACGTACCCGCTCTTTATTTTTTCAGTGGATATAGATCACCATCACAGGTGACTGGTAGAGGAATAAGCCTGTTTGGTTTCATTGCAAGCCCAATGTAATTCCTCCCAGAGCCCCTGGAATAACTGTAGATATTTCTTTCACATCCCTATTTTATGGAATTGCTATTCATGCGATTCCCTAAATTATTAAAGTCTCTAAAAATGGAGCTCGCTTTCTGTTCTGTATCAGATGAGATGGAAATTTTTACATGGTGTATTCTGTAAATTTACAGCACAAAGTGTCCGTCCTCACAATGTGTGGGCGACGAGTAGATTTTACAACAATTGACGAGTGACTCACAGAGTTTAGAGCAGGCGAGATGAGTGTCATTCTCTGCCGTACAGACCTAAATGTATCTGGTACAAAAATGCTGCCGCTTAGAGACGTGTAGTCATTGTATTGGGTAATTGCTTAACTGCCAGTTCCTCTACATAGCATTGCTGTAAAATTGCATATCATGGCTGCCTGAAGCCCTTTTTACAGTATTTATTTTCATCTGCAGCCAAGAAGGAACAATTACTGTTACTGTCGCTTTATAATTTCTTAAAGGGAATGTGTTGTTGAAAAAAGACGTGTATTTTGTAAAACTTGTCAATGTTTTTTGGTCATATTATTTTTATCATCATTATCATTATTATAAAACAAAATTAGTAATATTGCAATGTTCACACATAGATCATCAGAGGCAGTATTAGGCTGGTTTCACACTTGCGCTCCCCACCGCAGCGTATTGTGGTGGGAAGCGCAAGCTGAGCACAGGCACCACGCGTCCCTATTTTTAACATGGGGACGCAAGTGCCTGCGCTCGGGTGCAGATGGCTGTGCGCACGCATTGCCGGATGCTTGCGCACAAATCACACAGTCTTGTCCGCACCAGCAACGCACATTGATGCGCACGGCCATCTGCACCCAAGCGCAGGCACTTGCGTCCTTAGGTGTCACACGGGGAGATGTTGCCAGCGACGCTGCCACGAAGTAGCAGCAGCTATCGCTCGCTGGGTTGTGCACAACCCAGCGAGCAATAAGCATCAATGTTGCAAATAGGCAGCATCGTTAGCAACATCGCTATAGTCGTGTCACACAGAGCAATGTTGCGTGATTGCTGGAGCCACATTGCCAAGTTTACCAACATGTTGATAAACCTGTCAACTGCGAACCAGCGATTTATGGCAGCTGCATTGTGCTGTTACACGGCACAACACACCTGCGATGTTTCTGCAACATCGCTGAACCCGGGACTTTTCTGCGATGTTGCAGGCAGTGACGCTACCTTTAGGCTATGTGCTCACTTTGCTTCTATTTTGTGCTGTGTTTGTATGTTCCCAAACGAAGCCAAGAGAGAAGAGAAAGAGACACTGCAAGGATAGGCGCACACAATATCATGTGAGAAAGTGGTTATTATTTATTCAATTTTTTCTCTTTTGCTTTGACATAGTGATAAGCCAAACGAAGCCAAAGCAGCACTAAACTATTGTGTTTGTGCTGTGTTTGTGCACAGACAAACGCAGCACAAAAACAGAACACAATTAAGTGGACACACAAAAACATATGGACTGACACCCATAGACACAGACAAACAGACAATTTCTCCCACTCCCACGGTGATCTCCGGTGACTCTTCCCCCGTAAATCGGCAGGAGATGTCTTTATCGTCCTGCCAGGACCTAGCACCATGTGCCTCAGTCAGTCACATGGTGCGCAGGCACTGGCTTTGATAGGACGATTCCTGCAGGTCCTTCAGCCGGTGTGCACAGAGCAAGAAACACCGAAGCTCATCGGGGATCACCATAGTATCGCTGGGAGGCTGAGTATTGCAGCGTTTATACTGCAGAAATCGCTTTAAAAAAGCATCACAAACGCACTGTGGGAATGCCCATGCATGTGTGATGCTTTTTTTTTAAGGTTAGAATGGAGTCTATGGGGAAATCACAGCACAAAACACAAGCAACTTAATTGCAGACACATAAAAAAATTGCAAGCAATATCTGCACCAAAAACTAAGCACCCAAAAAATACATGTGGGCATAGCTTTCGTAAAAACACATACACATTCATTACAAAACTGTGGGTGTTGCGTTTTTGGTGCAGAAACGCATAAACAAATGCACCAAAACCGCACAGTGGGCACATAGTCTTTAAGGGAATTTGTTAGCATGTTTTTGCTATGTAAGCTGTAGAAAGCATAATGTAAGGGGTAAGAGGCAATCCTGCTTCTCTTATCAGAGTCTGTGCAATTGTTAATTTAAACTCATGGATTTAATACCCTGTGATTAACATTGCAGGACTATAAAATGATGTGCATGGCAGTCTTACATGCCCCCTGCTGTGATTGTGCAATCACTGTGAGACGTCAATGTCTATGGAGCAGTGTTTCATAATCCAGTCCTCAAGGGCCACCAACAAGTCATGTATTCAGGATCTCCTTAACATTGCACAGGTGATAATTTAATCACCTGCACAAGTGATGATTCCATCACTTGAGTAATAATCAGAGGATCCTGAAAACTTGCACTGTTTGTGGGTCTTAAGGGCTGGATTTAGGGAACCCTGCTATAGAGAGCCTGGTGTGGGCGGGTGCAGCTATCCCAGCTCTGCTCTGTTCCTGAAAATAAATTCTTTGATTATGTGACAATGGCTGCACCCAGTATTCTATGTGATACATTGTTGGATTCAGGGTCTCTTTACCTACATTGTTACTGTCAGATGAGGTAGCAAAATCCTACTGACAGTTTCCCTTTAATAGGCTGACCGCATATATGACGCACAAAGGACAATCAGTAATAAATTCTTCTTTGCGGGGAGGCTGTAATTGGTCTCAGCAGCACATGAGCTGCCGAGAACATTGTTTTTTTTAAGCCGGCCAAAATATCATTTCAACTCACAAATGAAATATTGTGTTGGGTGATCAGCCACTGTTTACACTGCTTTATTGTCAGGAAATGTTCTTTACTGGTAATCGCACATTCTAAATGTTCATTTACAAGAACCGACCGGCAACATTTAATAGCGTCTCTACACAGGCGCTCAACAAAGCATGAAAGAAGAATAAACCTTCAACTCATCCAAAGTAAATTATTTTCCCATTCATTTCATGGTGGTGTAAAGATTACATCCACATAGGGCAAGGTTTAAAAAATTGTTTCGGCTGAATGCGGACAACCTTTGCCAATCATTTAGGCTGCCATAGTTCTCGGCAGCAAGAGTCCTGTTTACTCCGGAAGATGTGCTGCCGAGAGCGATGATCTTATGTACAGCACAAACGACCATTTAACCCAACAAAACAGCATTTTGCTCGTTCGTTGACTGGTCGACAGCCTATCTGCCCTGGACACTGGTGCAGGATTCTTGTGTAGTCTAAATACACTTTTACACATCCGGAGTAATGTACTTTTCCTTACAATCCCTAGCAGTTATAAGCCATGGAAAGCACAGGGTATGTAAGCACCAGTAATGATTAAAGAGTGGCCGCCCAGCAGCTGTAAGCACAGTCCTCTATTGTGGCAGGAAATTGCCCCAGGTCCACACAATTACTTTTCTAATGTTAATTCCTTTTTTATTCCTTCCTGACCCCAGATGAAGCGAGTATTGCAAGGGGATAATGGAAAGGCTTTTCTTCGCTTACTGACTTCCTACATTACAATTGACCACTTGTCTTTATGTTTGCAGTTTCCATTGATTTTCATATTAAGACTGATCTAATGTGAAGAAAAGTCATTAGAACTAGTGATTACATGACAATTTAGGATTTTGGTGAAGAGGATACTGACTAGGCACTGACACCTGGAGCACATTGACCTGGCAGATCCCTTCCCCTCATGCATTTGATATAACAGATATTCAGGGTTCACAAGTTTGTTACACAGCAGCCAAAATACACAATGGATTCTAGTACTGTGCATATATTCATTCAGAAAAATCTCCAACTGTCTTGAGATTGAGTCCCCTGTCTCATGCCACCTGGAATGGAGAAGCAGCCTCACATGAAAAACACTCTCTATCCTTTTGCATGACAATTTTTGACTCTCATGTATGGCCCACGCTCTATTCCTAGCAGGGAAAGGCTTGAACTCAATCTTCAGATAGAGACGAGTCCCAGCTATACCATAAATGTTTGACCCTTTTAAAGAGGAAACATCACCAGGTCAAAAGTGTCCAGTTTTTTGCTCTTATTTTATTTTCGCTGTAACCCTGAATATTCCGTTTTTGTTGTTGTTTTTAAATCCACCGCATGGTTTCATTGACATGGACCTTTTTCATTTAGGGTTACATGTTATGGTCTTTCCTGGAGGGTGTGATTCACAAGATCATAGTTCAGATCAGCTTGAAGACACACCCCAGAGGATCGTGTTAGTCACACCCCCTTGGTAATAACCATGAGAATTAGCACTGAATAAAAAGGCTCAAATCTCTGCAACTATATTGTGGATTAAAAAAACAGTACAGTATAATCAGGAGAGAAACTAGAATAAAGTAAGAACAACTGGACACTTGGCCTGGTGACAGGTCCTCTGTGTGCTGAGGATCTTCAATTCTGTTTCATGCCTTTATGTTGTAGATTTGACAATTCACATGTAACACTGAATTCCACCCAAAATGCTGCCACCTATGAACTTAGTCTAATCACTATACAATGAATCAGGGGCAAACTTAAATGGGGTTCATTTCTCCTTGTCACACCCTTTCCCCCCACTTTCACCCCCACCCAGTCCTTCTACCCTTAACTGCTCTCCCTTGACATTACCCTGTACCTACTGGTCACTGCGGGGCACCCTCTCTTTCACTCTTATGGTCCCATCACACGGCACGACCTGGCCAGCGATGTCGGAAGCGATGCGCGGGTGCCCGCTCGGTTCCGACATCGCTGGCCAGCTGTCACACAGCATCGCTGCGGCCGGCGACACCGCAGCGATGCGGGCGGTGACATCGCTCGCTGGGCTGGGCTTAGCCCAGCTAGCGATCCGCAGCAACCCTGCGGTATAGGCTGGATCGCCGCCGACATCGCTCTGGCGATGTCACACGGCGCGATCCAGCCTTATCGCAGGTTGACAGGTTTACGGTTCTTCCCGTAAACCTGTCAACCTGCGACCGGCGATAAAACGCGGTCGCGCCTCGCGTTTGCACAGCGCGACGTCGCTAGCGACATCGCTGATACGTCACTTTTTCGGCGATGTCGCTAGTGACGTCGCCAGTTGTGAAGCCACCTTTAGTGTATGCACATTTAGGATTTGGTGCAGATTTTCACATTCATTAGTATTGCTGAAATCTGTAGTAAAAACGCTGCAAGAATCGCCATGCTGCAGATTTATTTCTGCACCAAATCTGCAAGGAGAAAATTCTCAACGTTTGCAGGAGACTTCAGGATTCTCATTGACTTTGTTGGCGTCAGGATTCCCTTCAGGTTTTGTGACAAGTCTGCTCTGAAAAACGCATCACAAAATGCGATAAAAGCGCAATGAGTACACACAGCCTTAGGACTCTTTTAGACATTCATACACAGACTAGAATGCAAGGACTGGAGCTTGACAGCTTTATTTATTTCTGTGAGGTGGCCATGCTTCGGTCAGGAGACCTTTGGCCTGTGTCTACGGGCTGTGCACGGACAGGCTGTGGGTCTCTTCTGCTGAGCATGACAGTCTCATAGAAATATATGAAGCTGTTACGCTCTGGTCGGGAGAGCCGCTGCCAGTCCGTGCATTCTGGGCTGTGCATGGATATGTCTGAAAGAGCCCTAAGACTGCCCTTTTGGATGTCAGTCCACTTGCATGAAGCCTTGTGCAGAGCTGGACATTTGTCTACATGTCTTCCAAGGCCCCTTGCAGTTACATACCCAATTAGCTATAGTTCTGCCCATGTATTTAATGAACGATGAGCATGTCAACTGCATCACATAATGTGCACTGAGCATGATTGCACTTTTATTTTCCTAACTCCTCCAGTGCATTTTCTGGTACAATCATTACAACTGGAATTTTAGATTACAACCTTCTAGTGACATCTAGTGGTAAAATGAATAATAAAATTATTAGTCTGCTCCTGGGTATTCTGATCTGTGCAAAATATGTTATTCATCACATAATTAAAACTTGTACAATCTCTAATGCGTTATGTATGATTTTCTCACTTTGAAAGACCAGGGCTTGGTGTCTTGGAATAGGAATACAAATACTGTACATTCAATTCATGTGATGTAGCATGGTCCTTTTAGGTGAGAACAGATGTGATGAAATAGTTGCTGACTTTCTTTATGAAGAAACAACCAATAAAGGGCTACAAAGAGGATCTCTCACTTTGGAGGATCCAGGCTGCTTGGACATCATGTAGACAGCACAGTTTAATGACAGATGTGTTTTGCTTCATGTTCCCATAGGGACTCTTTATAATGAACCTGTCAGCAGATTTATGCTGCATCAATCAGAGACGAGCTCTTACAAAAATCATAGACAAGCTCCTACAAAAATCTGAGACCGTCTCCTGCACGAATCAGAGACCGGTCCTTACGAATCGGAGACAGGCTGCTACAAAAAGCATAGACAAGCCCCTTCACGAATCAGAGATAACCTCCTGTACAAATTAGAGATAAGGTCCTGCATGAATCGAAGAGCGGCTCCTGCAGGAATCGGAGACCCACACCTGCCTGAATCGCAAACTGTCTCTTGTGCAAATTGGAGACCACATCTTGCGTAAATCGGAGACCGTCTCCTGTGTGAATCGGAGGTTGTCTCCTGCACGAATCAGACAAGGGCTCTGTGGCACCCTGTTGGGCACCACAAAACCCTTGGTACACAAATGGAGTGGAAACAGCAAGCAACACTCACCACTTAAAACAACACCTTAGAACACCTCTGTTTCACCCCAGGCCTCTAGGGGGAGCTCCACTGGTCACTTTGAGCCAGTCTATAAATAGGGTCCTGGAGCGAGAAACAGCAGAGTGTGCAGACGCTAGGTGAGCTGCAGGAAGTGTGCAGTTACTGGTTCTGGAGCCACACTAGGCCCAAACCAGCACACCCAACGAGTGAGAGACCCTTGCAATTGGGGTCAGAGGACAGGAGGAAAGCACCTCTCAGGGACAACAGAGTTATTCTAACTCTCCCAATAATCCGGTTACTGGAACCGAGCTGTGGGAACTAACACGTACACTACAGAGAACCCAGCACCACGACCAGGGAGTCTAGCCCCCTGTACACCTGAAGCACCCACCTTTGAGAGCCCAGGGAAGGAGAAGCAGCTGCACCTCATCCCTTTTGTAGTGCCCTCAGTGCAGTTAACCCAGGTGAATCACGTCCCCCGAACGTATAACCCGGTCCGGCAGGATTCCACATCCACCCGACCTCACCAGGACAATAGAGAAAGGAAGCCTACACACTGCTTGCTGTGGAAACTCCAGGAGTGTCAACCTCATCACCCGGTCCGAGTGTACCTGTTGCCACCAGTAAAGGTACCTAAAAGACTTTGTGTGTGTCTGCGCATCATTCCTGGTTTTAACACGCAGTACTACAGAGCTGCCACACACCACCAAGTGCAGCTCCTGGCCCCGGGGACTCCCGCTCATCCTGTGGGGAGCGTCCCATCTTGCTGCCGTACATCCCCTGGAGGCCCAAGCAGCGCCAGTGAAGTCACCGGAACTCCTGCAGGTGGCGTCACAACAATAAGACATCAACCCTTATCTGTTCAGCCAACCACTTTTGATCTGGACCACCGAGCCCCACAGCCACAGGCGCGGAACCGTGACAGGAGAAGCAACGCCTGCGACGTGAAGACTCGGTTACGGTGAGTCAGCTCCTCCATGGAACAGAGAGTAGAACCTGCATGAAACAGAGACCGGCTCCACATTACTGACATGTATGTTTTATCCTTAAACTCTGCGGCTGGGAAAGCAGTGACTAGTCCAAAAGGCAGGTCCTTGGTTCCCGCAGGAATCTTTCTGCCCACTTTGTTAGATTTCAAAGTCTTGAGTACCTAATAGTCCCATATAGAGAGAGATCTGTCAGTCTAGCGGAGCAGGCAGGGACAAGCCGGCGGGGACCTGCTTCCTGGATTAGTCACACCTTCCCAAACCACACTCTCAACTATGTTTTCTCTGTAGCAGTATTGCAGAATAAATACGTCAGTAAAGTAAGAGTCTTTGATTCTTGACGTCTGTGTGTTGGAATATGTTAAGTGCAACAACTCCAATCCTGTATGTGTAAGTGTTGTATTGCTAGACTTGTGCAGTAAAGTTAGTTTAAAAAAAAAAAGGGATACTCTCCCAGGGGCTCACACACAGGAAATACCATGTGACAGTAACCAGTTTCCTGCATCTGTGCATGTGAAGATAAGAACAGCAGCTTGCTGATGCTGCAGAGAGACATTTAAGATATATATTCCTGTTTCCACAAAGCCCTTCATATCTGTACCTGTTTGTTTATTATTAATTAAAGCTAAGGTATGTTGTCAACACGCTTTCAGTGTATCCTGAATGATCCGCTGCCAACAGGTTATGGGCCCAGCATGACACAGAACTCCAGCGTGACACAGAATCCAGCATGACAGAACCCCAGGAATGACACAGAGCACAGAGTCACACAGAAATATAATACAGCAACAGAAGCAAAAGCAGAAGAGCAACACAGAAGATGTCTACAAGCAGGTATCAATGCAAGTTCTCAGTGCAAAGTCTCACCAATTAGAATTATCAGTCCTGGAAATTGAAGGTGAAGATGCTGCTCATAAGTGAAGGTACATGGAAATATACACAGGAACAAATGCCTCATCCATTACCAGATGACTGGCTAGAGAAGGATCAGAAAGCACAAAGCATCATCTCCCTCAGTGTAGATGATGATCAGATTGTGCATATATGCAAGTGTGCATCTGCAAAGGAGATGAGGGATGAGTTTCAGAAAGTGCATGAAAGATCAAATCTTGGCAATAACCTTTATCTCATGAGAAAGCTGTACCAGTCTAAGCTAAGTGATGGCCAGAATATGCAGGACTAAATAAGAAACACCCTAGAGATTGTGGAGCATCTCAGGGGTATTGGAGAAGAAATTAAAGACTTTAATGTAGCTGCACTACTATTAAGTGGTCTTCCAGAAAGTTATGACACACTTATCACTGCATTAGCTGCTCAGCCAGATGATGAGTTCACACTAGAATATGTTAAAGGCAAGCTTGTAGATGAATCCAAGCGAAAGACGCATAATGTAAGCAGCAGTAATGAATCTAAAGCAGAGACAGCATTAAAGACACAGCACTTTCCTAAATATAAGAACACTCTAAAGGAAACTCGGCAATGTTTTGTCTGTAAAAGTCCTGGCCACCTTAAAGCAAACTGCAGAGTTTGGAAAGCAGGAATGAGTCAGTTTAAAAAGCAGAATCGTGATCAAAAGGTGAAAACAGCCGTAAAAGAAAAATCTGCATGTGTTGAAGCTGCATTTAATACCAGTACAGGCTTATCTGCAAAGCATATATATGGTGTATAGACTCTGGTGCTAGTAGCCATATGACACATGATAAGGATTTCTTCACTGACCTTGATGAAAGCAAGTCAGAAAAGGTCATCTTAGCTAATCGTCAATATATGACTTCAGAAGGAGTAGGAGACGGCTACCTCCAATGTCCAGTTTCGTCAGCACAAAGCAGAAAGATCCCAGTAAAGGATATTCTCTATGTTCCCAGTCTTGAAAGCAATCTTCTGTCTGTAAACAAGCTAACTCAAAAGGGGAATGTAGTTACTTTTAAAGACAACAGCTGCATTATATCAAAGGAGGGTCACACTCTTGCAGAAGAAAAAATCCAAAATGAACTTTATCAGCTAAAATGCAAAGAAAGAGTGTACAGTGCTAGACAACATCTTCCTAAGAACTGTATCCATGTGTGGCACAGACGTCTTGGGCGCAGAGACCCAGAAGCAGTAAGGAAGCTAGGTCAACTAGCAAATGGTGTTGAAATAAAGCAATGTAGTCAAATGATGAAGCACGCTAGCTGTCTTAAAGGGAAAATGTCTAGAAAATCCTTTCCTAAAGTAAGCACCACTAGATCTGCACAGCCACTGGATTTGATACACACAGATGTTTGTGGTCCAATGAGTGTTCAAACTCCAAGCAAGAAGAGATATTTTCTCATATTTATTGATGACTACTCCAGATATACAGTTGCCTACCTGCTTCACAGTAAGGATGAAGTTCCACAGAAACGTGAAGAATATCTTGCCGTAGTGTTTAACAAATTTGGAAGAATGACAAAAACCCTCAGTGCAGATAATGGGACTGACTATACAAGTAGCAAGGTGCAAACCATTTTCAAAAGGAATGGAATCGTGTTCCAGACTACCATTCCATACAACCCAGAACAGAATGGCATTGCAGAGAGAGAGAACCGCACTCTCTTTGAAAGTGGATGAAGTATGTTGTTTGATGTGAATCTACCTAAAACGTATTGGGGAGAAGCCATGATGACAGCTTGCTATCTTCAAAATAGACTGCCCGGTAAAGTCACAAATAAAACTCCACATGAGCTATGGAACTGCAAGAAGCCTAACCTGAAGCACCTCAGGATATTTGGAAGCAAAGCGTTTGTGCATGTTCCCAAAGAAGAACATTCCAAGTTGGAATCACATGCAAAGCAAGGAGTCCTGGTGGGCTATAGTGAAACTCAAAAGGAATACAGAATCCTGCACCCAGAGACCAACACAGTAACAATTAGCAGAGATGTAGTGATTGATGAGAACTCTGTTTCTCTGAAATTTCATGAAGTTACACCAGTCATTCAAGCAAAGGAACAAGTAGAAGAATCTCAGTCACCAAACCCAGACAATGAAAAATAAAACAGTGAAGTCTGGATAAGCTCTGAAGCCAGCAAAGAAGAAACAGAAGAACCAAGTCAACCTCCAGTCAGGAAATCAGAATGACCAAACAAAGGTATCCTAGCTAGACACCTTTCTTATAGGGTCAGAACACTTCCTGAATCAGAGCCACAGTCATGGCAAGGAAAAAGAGCCAAATAGTCATCAAAACTCCAGCAATGAGAGTTACAGCCAAGCAGTGGGGGCATTTCTGTATATAAGGACAACCAAGGATGTATTGGACTTGCCAGCAGTGATAAGATCAGTGCAAGGACTAAGCACATCTACGTTAAGCATCACCACGTCCGTGACTTAGTGGAATCTGATGTACTAAAGTTTGTGTATTGCGAGTCTGACAAAGCACATGGTATGACAAAGCCATTGCCAAGAGCCAAGTTTGAGGACTTCAGAACCACAATGGGACTAACAGGATAAGTAGTTGTTGAGTGGGGGTGTTGGAATAAGTTTAGTGAAACAACTCCAATCCTGTATGTGTAAGTGTTGTATTGCTAGGTTTGCGCATTGTCAGTAAAGTTAGTTTAAAGAAAAGGGAAACGCTCCCAGAGGCTCACACACAGGAAATACCATGTGACTTTAACCAGTTTCCTGCATCTGTGCATGTGAAGAGAAGCACAGCAGCTTGCTGATACTGCAGAGAGACATTTAAGATGTACAGTGCCTTGTGAAAGTATTTGGCCCCCTTGAACTTTTCAACCTTTTGCCACATTTCATGCTTCAAACATAAAGATATAAATTCTAATATTTTTGTGAAGAATCAACAACAAGTAGGACACAATCGTGAAGTGGAATGACATTTATTGGATATTTTAAACTTTAACAAATAAAAAACTGAAAAGTGGGGCGTGCAATATTATTCGGCCCCTTTACTTTCAGTGCAGTAAACTCACTCCAGAAGTTCAGTGAGGATCTCTGAATGATCCAATGTTGTCCTAAATGACTGGTAATGATAATAGAATCCACCTGTGTGTAATCAAGTCTCTGTATAAATGCACCTGCTCTGTGATAGGCTCAGGGTTCTGTTTCATGTGCAGTAAGCATCATGAAGACCAAGGAACACACCAGGCAGGTCCAAGATACTGTTGTGGCGAAGTTTAAAGCCGGCTTCGGATACAAAGAGACATCTCAAGGAGCACTGTGCAAGCAATCATATTGAAATGGAAGGAGTATCAGACCACTGCAAATCTACCAAGACCCGGCCATCCCTCTAAACTTTCATCTCGAACAAGGAGAACACTGATCAGAGATGCAGCCAAAAGGCCCATGATCACTCTGGATGAACTGCAGAGATCTACAACTGCACAAATCTGGCCTTTTTGGAAGAGTGGCAAGAAGAAAGCCATTTCTCAAAGATATCCATAAAAAGTCTTGTTTGAAGTTTTGCCACAAGCCACATGGGAGACACCAAACATGTGGAATAAGGTGCTCTGGTCAGATGAAACCAAAATCAAACTTTATGGCCACAATGCAAAACGATATGTTTGGCATAAAAGCAACACAGATCATCACCCTCAAAACACCATCCCCACTGTCACACATGGTGGGGGCAGCATCATGGTTTGGGCCTGATTTTCTTCAGCAGGGACAGGGAAGATGGTTAAAATTGATAGGAAGATGGACGGAGCCAAATACAGGACCATTCTGGAAGAAAACCTGTTGGAGTCTGCAAAAGACCTGAGACTGGGATGGAGATTTATCTTCTAACAAGACAATGATCCCAAACATAAAGCAAAATCTACAATGGAATGGATCAAAATTAAACGTATCCAGGTGTTAGAATGGCCAAGTCACATCCAGACCTGAATCCAATCAAGAATCTGTGGAAAGAGCTGAAAACTGCTGTTCACAAACGCCTCAATCCAACCTCACTGAGCTCCAGCTGTTCTGCAAGGAAGAATGGGCAAGAATTTCAGTCTCTCGATGTGTAAAACTGATAGAGACATACCCCAAAAGACTGCAGCTGTAATCGCAGCAAAAGGTGGCGCTAAAAAGTATTAACTCAAGGGAACCGAATAATATTACATGCCCACTTTTCAGTTTTTTACTTGTTAAAAAAGTTTAAAATAGCCAATAAATTTTGTTCCACTTCACGATTGTGTCCCACTTGTTGATTCTTCACAAATATATTAGAATTTATATCTTTATGTTTGAAGCCTGAATTGTGGCAAAAGGTTGAAAAGTACAAGGGGGCCAAATACTTTCGCAAGGTACTGTATATTCCTGTTTCCACAAAGCCCTTAATATCTGTACCTGTTTGTTGCTAACTAAAGCTAAGTTCTGTTGTCAACACGCTTTCAGGGTATCCTGAATGATCCGCTGCCAACACTGTGGTTCAGCAGGTTCACATTAAACATTCTGTATTATTCGCCTCAATCTTTAATACACAGCCCTTCTCACTTTCTGTCAATGTGAAGTGCAGTTATTTACAAGCCATTAGTTGTAGTAATTCATTCCTGTGTTTTCTACCTTAATTGTTTGTGCTTTACAGCTCAGCTCATTACAGTTCTGCAGTGATTCTGTAATTGATACTTTACATCACAGTAATACAAACACATTAACTAATGTGCTGCTGGCAGAGCATTGACACAAAGGGGTTCACATAAACAGACACCTACTGAAAACATTTAAGGTACCGTCACACTTGGCGACGCACCAGCGATTCCGACAGCGATCCAACCTGCCGGGATTGCTGGTGCGTCGCTGTCGGGATCGCTGGTGAGATGTCAAACAGTCAGATCTCACCAGCGATGCAGCAACAATACGGCGGTCGTTGGAACTCTGTCACTCTCGGGCGTAGTGTTGAGATCGTTGGTCGTTGTCCCTGTCAAACACAACGATGCATGCTGGAGCACGACAACCAAAAAAATGGTCAAGAATGGTTTGTAATGAGTAGCAATCTCACAGCGGGGGCCTGATCACTGCCATGTGTCACACAAAGCAAGATCGCTGTTGAGGTCGCTGTTGCATCACAAAATTTTCGACTCAGCAGTGATGTCACTAGCGATCTCATTTAGTGTGACGGGGGCTTTTCTGAAGAGTCTCTCTCAACCGCTAGCTATCTATTTTCCTCACTTATAAAGCCTCGTTAATTCCACACTGCTGTGCACAATTAGTCATCACTGTCCCCATTGGGGATCACAATCTGTATTCCCTATCAGTATGTCTTTGGGGTATGGAAACCAGAGAACCAGAAGAAACCCACAGAAACGTTAGGGATAAATGTATGGCAGCAGCAGGCAGCAGTATAGTAACATTGTTTCAAGTCTGCCATATCTACACAAAAAGCATAACCTTTAGGTATTTTGATTACAGGAATTCAGAGCCAAGGGGGGTTTCCATGAGAAGACAGAGGGTGTCATTTGTGACTCCTCTGTGAGCTTCAAAAGATTAAGGCTGGATTCACATCACGGTTTTGTTCCTGTCCGTGGGATCCTGCTTTTTGCAGGACCCCAAGGACAGGAACGGACAGGCCCGGATTGTAAACTCCAGATGCTATTTCTGTGTCTGGATCCAGGATTTTGAGGGATCTGGACACAGAGCAGGGGGAGCCGAGCCAGACAAGTGGTGTTGGCGCTATTACTTTCACTTTAGCAGTGTATCTACATACACTGCTAAAGAGAAATGAAATAAAGGAATGGTTAAAAATAAAAAAATAAATGCTCACCTGTCCACTGAGGGTTCCGCGATGCGTGGCATCCACCTCCGATGGCTAAAGGTCCTTAATCAGCTGAGCGGGAAGGGGGGCGGCAGCCCGATCAGCTGATGCGTCACATGACCACATCAGCTGAGCGGTTTAAATCGCCCACCAATTGGTTTTGTGTCATGTGACGCATCAGCTGATTGGGTTGTCGCCGTCCCTTCCCGCTCAGCTGATTAAGGTCCTTTAGCCATCAGAGGTGGATGCCGCACATCGCAGGACCTTCAGCAGACAGGTAAGCATTTATTTTTTATTTTTAACATTCCTTTATTTAATTTCACTTTAGCAGTGTATGTAGATACACTTCTAAAGTGAAATTACAAGAACAGAGCAGTTTTAGTGTACTGAGCATGCTCAGTACACTAAAACCAGATCTGGGAAACGATCCTGTCTTTTCCCGGATCCGGCGCCATAGACACCCATGCTATGTGCACTGGATCGCTCTAGATTTGTTTCTGTCCGGTTTGGTTCGGTTTTTTAACTATAGCCCAAAATTGGAGCAGTCTCCGATTTTTGGGGCTGGGAAAAAATAGGACAGAAACGAATCCGGGCAGGACGGAACTGGCAGAATTGGATGGCCATTTATGGCCAATCTGGCACCATAGGGCTGCATGGGAGGCAAAAACAGATCCTGTTGTGTCCTTTTCAAAACGGACAAAACAAGATCCCAAAAAATGTGGTGTGAAGCCAGTCTATAAACAAAAGGTCTGCTGTTGCCAGGCCTGACACTCTCTATTTACTATGAGAAGCGGGGTGCTTGGAAAAAAACAGGTAACAATATGCAATGTATTCAGTTCTATATTAGCCCACCGTCCAGTTACCTGAGATCAGAATATGTTACATCAAGGCCATCCTGGAAACATGAGCCTGGGGTCAAAATATAAAAAGCTGTGTGGCACAAAAGAAAGTTGTTCACATCTGGGTCCACCAATGCTGGAGTGTGTTCCATGTTTCATTTTTCTCCACCCCCTGAAGGAAACAGAAGAATGACTTTAGCCTGGAAGTTAGGTATGTCTTTTGTGTATGTTGTCTATCCATCTTTATCTGTGTAGTATCATCGTAGGGAGCAGGGCTCGTTTGTTTTTTTATCTCTTCAGTAGAGTTGTGACGCACCGAGGGCAGGGTACTCAGATCTCAGACTCAGTTTAGGAAGTCACGGGTGGCTGCCTGAAACTGTGGCCCTCGTAGTCAATGGTTAAATAAAGAAAATATAAAATAGTTTGTTCGTGATGCCACCTGCAGTACCTGGTGATGCTCACCAGCACCGCTACAGTCCTCCAGTGGTCAAGGGTGTGGCGGCAATGATGGTATAGTCCTCCACAGGCAGGACTAGACCGCCGGGGCAGAGTTTCTGTGGGAGGAATTGGTTCACGCAAGGAAAGATGCAGCGGAGTCGACAAGTCACTTCACTGGGTACTTTACTGGAACTAAACAGTCATTGCAGTTCACAGTGCAATAAGTTGTTACAATGACAAATGCTACTTGTTCTGCAAGTGGATTTTACGGTTGGTAAATGGATCCCTCACTGTGTGCCTTTCTTGTTCCTTTCTGTTCTCTTGCCTCCCAGTGGCTTGTGAAATCTAATCCCATATAGTGGATCAAACCTCCTGCTGTCTTTCTCTCTCTCTCCTTTGCTCCCGTCGGGAAAACCTTCTCTTGATCACCGAGGCCATTTGATCACTGCGACTCTGTGCACAGCAGTTATCCAACGGGTCTGGTCCCCTCTAATGGTTGCCTTAGGAGTCGGCGCCATATCTAGAGATACCCCCGGTTCAATGGATTCTCTGCGGTCCTTAAAGGTTGCTGCAGGTGCGGGCTCTGGTACCCAGTTTTTTACTTTGAGTGAACTCCCGCCCGAGCTACTTTCTCCTTTCTTTCCTGTTTCTGGGTTCTACCCTTCGGTTCCTTTTATCTTCATGCCTCAGGTTCCCATCCTGAACTTCTCTAGCCTTCCAACCCTTGGAGGCCAAGACCGACAGTCAAAGACAGACCAGCCAAAGAACCTCCTTTCTCCCCCTGGGGATACTATATACCCTCCCGGGGACCCTCCCACCATGTGACTAGTGTGGGGTGTGGGTATAGGGTTCCACCTACTTTCCATAACTTCACTTGCAGTGGGGTGACTACACCGCTTTTATGGGTGTAGTACCCCTTTTGTGGCACCTACATAGTGGGGCGCCACAGTTGCACATGTATTTTTTTTTGCATAACATGTAAACAAACAAGTACAAGACTCTTCTAGAAATCACTGCTAGCTATAAACATTAGAAATGTGAGCCATGACATGTAAAATTTCCTTACAGCCCCCATATACATTGGAAGCTGCCAGGACCAGGTGACCAACTGATACATATGGGGCCTCCTAACCCTTCTATGACAGATGATGTTGCGTAGAGAAGGATCAGGCAGCTGGAGTATCAATGACTAATCTTTTTGTTTGCAGGAAACAAGCCGATGCCAGGGGAGTTCTTCTCACTCCCCATTGAAAATATATCCTATTCCCTGCAGGACTATTAGATTTTGAAGAGCAGGGCAGCCATCAGCACACTGTGATAAACAAGAGGTTCATGTTTAGCCATGACAAAAATAAGGATGTTTTGTTTGATGTTCCAGGGTGAAATACGCCTCAGTGGGGTGGGTCCTATCCAAGTGTTTGACTTCGTGGCTAACAAGAGGTCAGAGCATCTAGCAAAGACTGTAGCATTCATGCCTATGAATCTGAGAGCACACGGCGGTGCTGACTACTACCTCATTGACAGTTTCATCTCCGCAGTCTCTGTAAGTACTAAATTATCTATACAGTCACCAATGCTGGATACAACAGTAGATTAATTTATCTCCCTGTGTGAATTGCCCACTCATAGGCAAGCGGCAACACAGTGGAGAAAGAACCAAACCCCCGCAATAGCTTAGGATTCTTTGTGTGTGTGAGTGATATAAGGATACAGCTCTGATCTCCTGGACTAACCTCCTCCATGATTAGAAACAGGAGAGAATAGGACACAGATGGCTCATATTAACATATTAGTACTTGTGAGTACTGGAAACTATTTTTCTCCGCTTTGATGACCAAGGGACATATATGTCCAGTGGTTTTAAACTGAAATCAATTACCGTAGATTGAATCAACTGAAGGTCCTCAAAGGGTTATAAAGCAACCATTGCCTTATCAGGACTGGCCTCACTCACTGCAGGGGTCACATTATATGGATGGAAACTACTTTTGATCCATTTTTTTGCCAAACTCCAGTGTACATTTTCAGTGATCTGTTTTTCTAAAGCCTAGTCTAGTATAACAAAGTTATTAGAAGTAAGTAGTTGGAGGCTGCCACTGTGAGAGGAGAGGGGGACTTAGATCAAGGAGACCACTAAATTGTTGAGAGCATATAATGCAACATTACAATATACCAGAAAAAGAGAACGCCAGCCTATAAAGTTATGGTGTATTCTAGGGTATTTTACCACTAGATGATGGGAGTCCGACCTCTGTGACCCCACTGATTTGAAGTATAAGGAGGCCACTTTACTGATTCAGTGTTATATTCCCACTGCTCTTTTTAGACAGGTACTCCCAGCCAGTGGAATTCTCTGCACAACCACGGCACCTCAATGGGGATTAAGACTGTTAAGTGCCCCCGGCAAACAATCAACTCTGTAACTCCTTAAAGGGGTTTTCCAGTTGCAGAAACCCATGCCTAGGTGCAGTTCTTCAATCACCTCCCCAGTTCTACTGCTGAGCCTCCAGTGTTCGTTATTGTCTGCAGCACTGGTGTCATGTCAGTATCGCTGCAGCCAATCGGTGAGCTCAGCTGTGCTACCGGACTAGACAGCATGAACCGCTGACAGCCGCACAGCTCACTGATTGGCTGCAGCACTGACAAAGTGACATCAGCACTGCAGACAATAACTGACATCAGAGAACAGCGGAGGCTTGGAGTTGAATCCTTTAATAACAAACTGTGCCTGGGGGCAGGGGTGTTTATGAAACTAGTAAAACCCCTTTAATTGTCAAGCTCCATGAAGGTCCCAGAGATCAATAAAGAAATTTGCCATCATTTTATAAAATGAGAAACCACCTTTAATACAGAAAGCTCCTTTAGTAAAGAAAGATCGAAAAAGACAAGAATAAAACAAGTTAGAGGAAACAACATAAATACAAAGATAAAAAAATAAGTATTCTCTTAGCTGTTATAATCACAGAAAATAAAAGTAAAAATCTTTTTATTAATTTCTGATCTGTGATTGCTTCCAACAGGATAATGACCCTTCATTGATTATCAGTGGGCCTGATGATACTCTCCGAAGTCACTTGTTGGTGTTTCAGGCTGAAAAATCAAGACGAGAAAGCTCTGTGGTGCATATAGACAAGGATGGACAATGAGGAATGAAGATTAAACGCATACGAAAGCCCCTGATTACACTGCAAGCTTGAATTCTATTAAATAGCCTTAATCTATTACTGTGCCAACTGATGCCTTACATTGAGTTTGATTATTGGGTGGTCTATTTTCATTCATTTGGTTAACAACATGTCAACATTGTGGGCGCCATTGAGGGGCAATATTTCCAATGAAGATCATTTTAAAGGAATTTCCATGAGAACATCCTGTTTTTTTCCCAAGAAACAGAACCACCCTTGTCTTCAGGCTATGTATGGTACTGCAACTGTGTCACATTCACGTGAATTTGATTCTGGATATGTTCTGCTCACTTTGTCTTGAAGTCATGCGCAATTCTATAAATTAAAAAGCCTATCCTTGTTAAAAATCAATTTAAAATCTTTTTGAAAATGCACAGTCATGCTGAGATTGATGATTACTTGAACCTACACATATTGGTTAAAGCCCCGTTACACGGCACAACGTTGTAACGATCTCCGCAACGATCTCATGGGCACGCGGTCGTTGCAGACATCGTTTTGACATCGTTGGTGAGATGTCACACATCTAGATATCGTGGACAATTCACCAACAATGCTGTGAATGGGCGAAGCCGCCCACGACATCGTTATCGCGGTGTCACACACAACGATATATGAGGCTGGCTGATCATTGATCGTGTGATTTGAGAACATGTTCTCAAACCTGTGATCAATGATCCAACGATTTATCGATACAACTTGCCAGAGTCACATGCAACGAGGTCGCAACGTCATCGATGGTACACCTCCAACCTCGTCACATATCAGCGATAATGTGTATCGGGCCCTTTAAAGGGATTGACATCTAGTTGGTCAACTTAAGTGCTTTATTGCCACATGTAAACCCCTCCAAAAAAACACGTACCGCCTGCACGAGTCAGTGCGGGTCAGTGCTGGGTGCTTGCTTGACATAGTAATGCCACATGTGCGCTGCAGCCATTCACGGCTGCTAATAGGCTATAGAGCTCACATTTCCCACATATGAAACTTGGAGACTTCTGAGTCCATGTCGGACACTGTCCATTGATTAGCTGCAGCACTTACGTGGCATAACAATGTCTCGCCTGCACCAGCAGATACATCATTGAAGACGCTGGATTGACACCAGTGGGAGAAATAAGGATTATTTTTAGATTTTTTATTTTGCACAACTGATTATAGAAGGGTTTTCCCAAAAAGTAGACAGTCCCATTAATCATAGCTTATTAGGATTAGGATCTACTTATGTTCAAAATCCATAGATTTCAGTAACCTGCTACCGTTCCACAGCGGTGTATAAGAATACCCATTTTTAATTCATGGGAAGTTCTGTATTTCATCATTTTGGAGTAGAATTTACTTTTGGAAATGGGAAAGGTGTCTGGGCATCTTGAAGAAATGTATGGACCTAACATACAATTATAACATGGCTGTTATGTACCTACAATGTGCCGATACCACCACCTTGTAGGAGGTTTAGATATATGTATCTGGAGCGCCACAGTGACATCCATCTGGAAAGAATATGTAGCAGATTACATAACGGCTCTAATGCTTCCTTCCCAGGTTATGTATCAGTTATGCAATCATCATGTCTAGTTACAATATGGGAGCCAGGTGATAGATTGAGAATAGGAAGCCAGGGCTATGGAGCAGGTTTGTAATTTTCTTTTGAATGTTCTATATATATCTGGAATAAATTATTTATGCTTTATGCTGTAATAAAACAATATACTGTATGGAAATAAAGTGTAAAACTTTGTGTTTTAAGTAGAAATATACAGCTAATTGTTTCCCTAAAACAGTCCGAGCTGATAGTTGTGCTCAGAAATCCAGAGCTGTAATCACTTTCTGCGCCTAATCATGTTGCCCGCAGTGGTCTTTGTAGTGACATAGGGGTCTAAAGTGATTTCTTTTCAAATGAATACTAGAATAAAATACATTGATGTGGTAGTATAGAGAGCAGCTGTCAATCTGGCCCTTCAAACCACTGGCAGACACAAACAGAAAAGGACCACAGTACAAGAACAAAATATAGGCTCTCACCAGTCCAAGAGCTCAACAAAATGCACAATTAAATCTGCTTTGAGGTAGAAAAAAGCCCCTTAAAGGGGTTTTCCTACGAACAAAGTTTAATTAAAAGTTAATTTTAATCAATAGATCTTGGAATAATAATGATTTCCACAATTGGATGTGTTTAAAAAAAAATGTTCCTGTGCTGAGATAATCTTATAAATGTGCCCCTACTATGTACAGTTTCATTTTTGTTTCTGATTGTGCACGGAGCATTGGTTTGATCCAAGGCAAGGAAGGACCAAATAGAGTATACAGATATTACAGCACAAATAATTCTTTCTTTGAGGTAAAACATTTTGTACAGACAGGCAGAGGAATGTTTTACCTCATACAAAGAATCATCTGTGACCTCGTGCTGTGATGTCTGTATATTCTCTTTCCTTCCTCCCCTGCCCAGGAGATGTGGTATGATCAGACAGTGATCCATGCACAAGTCAGAAATTAAAATGAAAGTGTACATAGCTGGGGCACATTTATGAGATTTATCTCAGCACAGGAACTTTTTTTTTAAACACATCCAATTGTGGAAATCATTATTATTCCAAGATCTATTGATTAAAATGAACTTTATTTGTGGGAAAATCCCTTTAACCTCTTGGGTCCCTGTGCAAACATGGAGGCTGCACCAATGATATTCTTGCCCCTGCCTCAAAGGGGATCCAAGTGGAAGTCAAATCCTCCATGTTAGAGAAATTGGTGATCAGGATAGCGACTCTCTTAAAGGTGTATTTCTGTTCCAAGAGCAAGAGTGTTTTCTGCACCACTAGTGAGACTAGAACTACGTAAATCAAACTCTCCCAGGAAAGAAATTTCACAGGTGATTAGTCTAGTAGGTATGGTCTTTCGAAAACACATGCTATGATACTAGCTGTAGGGGTACTACAACAAATGAGCACAAAAAAGTATTAAAGGGAATCTGTCAGGTCAAAAATCCATACGTAACTGATATAATGTTCTAATTCCTCTAGCGAAGCTCTTTCTATTCATGTATTTCTTTTATTTTTAATCCCCCTATCTACTATATAATTGCGCAATCGTATCTGTCTGTCGCTGAAATCGTGCACCAGCGCTCATTGGTTGCCGCATATGCAAAAGAGCCACGCGGCACGCAAATTCAAAATTTGCGCGTGTCACCCGCTCCTCCTGGCGCCCGCTCCTGCTGCCCGCTCCTCCACGGTAAAAATAAAAACAAAAAAATCTTCTGTGAGGATACTCATCCGACCGCCGTCTCGCTCTACCTCCGATGCGTCTTCTAGCTCCTACAGGGCTTGAGGACCTGTCGTTGCCTGGGAAACCGTTCAGCTGATTGGTCACATGACCGCTAACTGCGGTCATGTGACCGATCAGCTGATTGGTTTCCCAGGCAACGACAGATCCTGCCCTGGGAGCTACAAGATGCATTGGAGGTGGAGCGAGCCGCCGAACGGGTGAGTATCCTCACTGCGGGGGGCCAGGAGGAGCCATGGTGGATCCAGGAGGAGCGATGGAGGGGACAAGAGGAGCAATGGAGGGGACAGGAAGAGAGAAGGAGGAGCGGGGACAGGAGGCGAGACGGAGGAGCGGTGAAAGGAGGAGAGATGGAGGAGAGGTGACATGAGGAGCGGTGACAGGAAGAAAGATGGAGGAACGGGGACAGGAGGAGAAACAGATGAGTGGGGACTGGAGAAGCGGTGACAGGAAGAGCGGTGACAGGAGGAGAGACGGAGGGGTGGAGACACGAGGAGCGGTGAAAGGAGGAGTAATGGCAGGAGGTGACACGGAGGAGCGGTGACAGAAGGAGAAATGGAGGAGCGGGGACAGGAGGAGCGGTGACAGGACAAACAGTGACAGGAGAAGCGGTGACAGGAGGAGCAGGGACAAGAGAGATGGAGGAGCAGGGACAAGAGGAGCAGTGACAGGAGGAGAGACGGAGGAGTGGTGACAGGAGGAGCGGTGACAGGAGGAGAGACGGAGGAGCGGTGACAGGAGGAGTGGTGACAGGAAGAGAGACGGAGCAGCGGTGATAGGAGGAGAGACCGAGGAGCGGTGACAGGAGGAGAGACCGAGGAGCGGTGACAGGAGGAGAGACCGAGGAGCGGTGACGGGAGGAGAGACCGAGGAGCGGGGACAGGAGAAGAGACCGAGGAGCGGGGACAGGAGGAGAGACCGAGGAGCGGGGACAGGAGGCGCAGTGACAGGAGGAAAGACAAGAAGTGGTGACAGGAGGAGTGGGGACTGGAGGAGAGACGGAGGAGCGGTGACAGGGGGAGCGGTGTAGTTCACTCACAAGTTCTGTCAGTCACAGTCTGTCAACTACATACATATTCTAGAATACCTGATGCGTTAGAATCGGGCCACCATCTAGTCCTCTATAAACTGCAAAATAAAAGATTATTTTCATCTGTCAATCACAGTGAGTGAGTACGTCTCTGCAGGACACTCAACAAGGAAATTAATATTCTAATAGTGACATAGTTTCCCTTATCTGTAAGCACACAACCAAAGCTGTGGAAATCACTCACATGAAGGGGTCAATATCCTGTGGCAGCTCTTCAGACACTGTAGAGGAGAAAGGAGGGGGGAGGAGGTGTGTGCTCTTAGCAGCTGAACCTCTGACATCTACATTTCTCTTCAGTATTAACCAGTGTCATTGTGTGTATCTGAGGCATATGTGTAGTGTGTGCTCTTTGAGATATTTCCTTGTATTTATATGAACATTTGATCATTTGCTCTGCAGATACACACATTACATGTATGCAGGAAAACCAACATTTGTATAAATCGATATAAATCGCTCACAGACAGCAAACACTGTAGTTCTACAAGAATTGTAGCACAAAACACCTGTCTTCCTCTCAACCTCTTCCTCCTCCAGAGCAGCCTGCAAAAGTCTGAGATTTTCAGTGACTGACTTCTGCACAGAAGAACGAATAACAGCTTAGATAGGATATGGGTATTTAAAGGGAACCAACCACCTCAGATGACGACTATAAGCTGTTAATACATGTCCCTGCACCCTACCTACACCATTCCACCTATGTTTTTCTTAAGAATATTGATAAATGTAAACCAAAATATACACTTTATAAAATTACATGCCTGTGTACTTCTGGGCGTCTCCTTCTGGGTCAGTTACTAGAGGGCTGTGTCTCCAGCAGCATGACTGGCTTCTCTAGCCCTCCCTCTTACTTTGCAGGACGTCACATGAAGGGCGTGATGTTATCTATCAGTGGGCGGGCACGCAAGGCAGCTCCCGTCCCTTCATGTGACGTCCTGCAAAGTAAGAGGGAGGGCTAGAGAAGCCAGTCATGCTGCTGGAGACACAGCCCTCTAGTAACTGACCCAGAAGGAGACGCCCAGAAGTACGCAGGCATGTAATTTTATAAAGTGTATATTTCGGTTTACATTTATCAATATTCTTAAGAAAAACATAGGTGGAATGGTGTAGGTAGGGTGCAGGGACATGTATTAACAGCTTATAGTCGTCATCTGAGGTGGTTGGTTCCCTTTAAATAACATTTAGATACTGCAGTCTACTCAGGAGTGCAAGTAAGGAGCCAACCTAGTGCAGACAGCTGCCCGCAGTGTGAAGGTGCTTATAGCAAAGAACTACAAAGAGTACAGTAATGATTTTTGCATATTCTAAAAGGTCTGTCCAGGCATTCTTCCAGGGTACTATTAGAATCATACTGAAAAATGGCCTGCCAGGGTCCCTTTTAAGCCTAAAAATTAACCTTTATTCAAGAATATAAAGTATTAAAAATACATGATTCCAAATAAAAATGACTAATACTATAGTATGCAGGAGACAGGACAGAAGATGTAAGCTAACAAGATATATGCCGAACATAATACCCCTAATAGAAGAAAACACAGTTACTATAGGACAGGTGTCTGGGATAGATAGTTGCTCCTGAGAAAGTATCCATAAGACTTGCATTGGGGCGGTCAGACGGACGTATCAGCTGGCTTGTACACTTAGTACGTTTTAACTATCATTTTGATATTGCTTTGTTTCATATGCCTTAGGGTACCTTTACACACAGAGATATATTGCTTTCAACTCACTGGTTGCAGTGAAATCATGGACACATTGTTCCATTTTGTTGCCGTGTACATGTGGAATAATGTGTCCTTGATTTCACTGCAACCAGTGGGTTGCAAGCAATATATCTCTGTGTGTAAAGGTACCCTAACAGAGTACCGTATATACTCGTGTATAAGCCGACCCCCCTACTTTTGCCCCCAAAACCTGGGAAAACCTATTGACTCGTGTATAAGCCGAGGGTGGACTCCAGCACAGGTATACAGCCCCCAGCAGTGTGGTATACAGGCTCCCCAATGGTAGTATACAGCAGCCTCCCCAGTGGTAGTATACAGCAGCAGCCCCAGTGGTATATACAGCAGCAGCTCCAGTAGTTAGTATACAGCAGCCCCAGAGGTATATACAGCCCCAGTGGTAGTATACAGCAGCCCCAGAGGTAGTATACAGCAGCCCCAGAGGTAGTATACAGCAGCCCCAAAGGTATATACAGCAGCCCCAGTGGTAGTATACAGCAGCCCCAGTGGTAGTATACAGCAGCCCCAGAGGTAGTATACAGCAGCCTCAGAGGTATATACAGCCCCATTGGTAGTATACAGCAGCCCCAGAGGTATATATAGCCCCAGTGTAGTATACAGCAGCCCCACAGGTATATACAGCCCCAGTGGTAGTATACAGCAGCCCCAGAGGTATATATAGCCCCAGTGTAGTATACAGCAGCCCCACAGGTATATACAGCCCCAGTGGTAGTATACAGCAGCCCCACAGGTATATACAGCCCCAGTGTAGTATACAGCAGCCCCACAGGTATATACAGCCCCAGTGGTAGTATATACAGCCCCAGTGGTAGTATATACAGCCCCAGTGGTAGTAGATTGCAGCCCCAGCGGTAGTATACAGGGCCCCAGCAGTATATACAGCCCCAGTGGTATATACAGCCCCAGTGGTAGTATATACAGCCCCAGTGGTAGTATACAGGGCCCCAGCAGTATATACAGCCCCAGTGGTATATACAGCCCCAGTGGTAGTATATACAGCCCCAGTGGTAGTATATACAGCCCCAGTGGTAGTAGATTGCAGCCCCAGCGGTAGTATACAGGGCCCCAGCAGTATATACAGCCCCAGTGGTATATACAGCCCCAGTGGTAGTATATACAGCCCCAATGGTAGTATATACAGCCCCAGTGGTAGTATATACAGCCCCAGTGGTAGTAGATTGCAGCCCCAGCGGTAGTATACAGGGCCCCAGTAATCCAGGGCCCCCCCAGCGTCTCTCCGGTCACCTGAAAAGCAAACTATACTTATCAGTGTCCGCTGTCCGCGCCCGCTCGCCTCTGCCGTCTGCGATCCTCCATCTTCATGCGGCGTCTTCCGGTTTCCTGTGCTCGTCGCAGGGAATGACGTCATTCCTGCGACGAGCACAGGAAACCGGAAGACGCCGCATGAAGATGGAGGATCGCAGACGGCAGAGGCGAGCGGGCGCGGACAGCGGACTGATAAGTATAGTTTGCTTTTCAGGTGACCGGAGAGACGCTGGGGGGGCCCTGGATTACTGGGGATGCGGGGGCTGCTGTATACCGATGTATACATCGGTATGTACCGATGTATACATCGGTATACAGCACTGACTCACGTATAAGCCGAGGGGGGTACTTTTCAGCCCAATTTTTGGGCTGAAAAACTCGGCTTATACGCGAGTATATACGGTAACTATAATTGTGTTCCTTTACAGGGTAATGATGGGCTATGTGGCCTCTTAACTCTCTTTATAGTCACATAGGCATCTTTTATTTCCACACTTCATGTTTATCTGGGGTTTTCTCTCTGTAAATATATATCATACTGCTCAATAAAATAAAGGGAACACTTAGCAACACAATGTAATGTTGAAGTGCTCCCTTTATTTATTTTTTTGAGCAGTATATATAATATATACTGAAAACTGGGAACTGTATGTCCCAGACACTTGTCCTATAGCAAGTGTGCTTTCTTCTCTTAAGGGGGTGTCACACGCGTCAATGTCGTCAGTGAGATGATCGCTGACGACATTGACGGCTGATTGCTGGTGAGCTGTCACACAGACAGACTCACCAGCGATCAATTGACCAGAGACATCATGGAAACGATTTAAATATCGTTTCCATGATGTCTTGCTCCCGCTGCCAGCCTGCTAGGGACCCTAGTTACCCGCTGTGTATCTTAGATACCAGCCGGTGAGCGGAGGAGGCTGGTAACTAAGGTACACGTCGGGTATCTAGGCAGCGCGCGCTGCCTAGATACCCGCAGTTTACCTTGGATACCAGCTCCCAGCGCTTGTGAGAGGCGCTGGGAGCTGGAATATCGCTACTCCTGGTGTCACACGCAGCGATGCTGCGTGTCCACCGGGCGACAATCGCCAGGTTTTAGAGCAGGTTCTAAAACCTGGCGATCATCAACCAGCGATTTATCGCTGGTTGATTCAGTATGTCACACACGTCAATATCGCTGCAACGTCACTCGCAGCCGAGATCGTGCAGGCGATATTGACGCGTGTGACTCCCCCTTTAGGGGTGTAGATAGTAATTATGTTAGGCATACATCTTGCTAGCTTCTTTCCTTTCTCCTGCTTACTGTGGAATTAGTACCGTAATAGTTTTATTTGGAATCATGTATTTGTAATACCTTTTATATTCTTGAATAAAGGTAAGGTACATTTATAGGCCTAATACTTTTTGGGGCAGTCGCCCCGAAACGCAGCATCTGCAGTTTGGGGTTCTGATCTGGCACAAATCCTAAGTGATATTAAAAGGCTTGTTAAAGAGTCGATTATGACTACAAGAATTGCTACCCTTATTGGGTGGCATTAGAGTTTTTCACTTCCTCCCTGAAGTGAAAATTTGCTTATTTCCCAGAGGAGCATTGCAGCTATAAGTCTCCTTATCAGCTTATCTGTCTCCTTATGTCAGCAGGCAGAATAGCTAGTTCCCCATACTTTTTTTGTGGTCATTTGTTGTAGTGTGTAAGATTTAAGTCTATGGCTTCTGTAGTGCAGCGGTGTTCACACTGTGCTATAATGAGGCAGTGACATAAGGAAAGTTCAACTTAAACGGCTTGATTGGTATAACTCACAACTTAAATGCCAAAACGTCCTCCCGGTCGCATCCGGGTGATCCACACAGTTCGTATATAACCTGTTGCCGTGGGAGACGGCTGCACCATTTAGCTCTATAGTGCACCAGGTACTTTATCTTTACAGGCCTGTGTAGTGACTTCACACAGACATGCCTTGCACAGAGCTTCCAGTTCTGCAGCTTGCAAACACAACCACTGACACACCCAAACCTTTGCTGATGGTTTTAAATGGAATCTGTGGCCATGAGCCATATGCAAGACCCGGGCTGGAGGGAGTGGACCGTCTCCCTATCCTGCACTCACAGTGATTGCAATGCACTCCAGTGGGTTCACTATGTTTCGGTGCACATTCTGGGGATACATATCGTCCCTTGCATATGATTCCCCTCACTGTCTCACATACAGCCCCTCTGTTCAAACTTGTGGGGTTGAACACCTGACACCATACAGGGTGCCTGTGACAGGGCATCCGCATTTCCCTGCGATTTCCCAGCCAATGTTCCACCGAAAAACTGAAATTTTGGAGGGACAGGAACCATCGGGTGACCCAAGCATTCCTTTCTTTAGCATTCCTCATCCAGACGAGGGGAGAATGGTCCATTACCAACCAAAGCTGTCGCCCGAGCAAATATTAGCGTAGGGACTCCAAGGCCCATTTAATAGCCAAGCACTCCTTCTCCACTTCGTTATAATTTTTCTCTGCCGGGGTAAGTTTCCTGCTTATGTAGGTGACTGGATGTTCATCTCCGTTCAACTCTTGCAATAGTACAGCACCCAGACCTACTCTGAGGCATCTGTTTGCACAATGAAGGTCTTCTTGAAGTTGAGGCTGATGAGGACCAGCTGTCCGAACAACGCCAACTTCATAGACTGAAACGCTTCCTCAGCTTGAGGATTGCAGCGTACCATAACTGACTTCTTACCCCTCAACAGATCGGTCAGGGCCGCCGTTCTCCCAACAAAGGTAGGTATAAATTGTCGGTAGTACCCGACGATGCTGAGGAATGCTCTCACCAGTTTGGTAGACACAGGCCTGGGCGAATTTTGAATGGCCTCGATCTTGATTATTTGGGGTTTTATAACCCCTCGGCCAATCATGTACCCCAGGTACGTGGCTTCCTCGAGACCTATTGCACATTTTTTTTTTGGATTCGCTGTCAGTCCCGCTGCTCTGAGTCAATCCACTACTGCTTGTACCTGGGTCAAGTGGGTCTGCCAATCAGTACTAAATATGATAACATCATCCAAATAAGCGGACGCGTACTTCTGATGGGGCTCCAACACTATGTCCATCAGCCTCTAGAATGTAGCCAGGGCCCCATGTAACCCAAAAGGCAAGACGACATAGTGATAGAGGCCCTCTGGTGTAATAAAGGCAGTCTTCTCCTTGCCCGATTCTGTCAGAGGCACTTGCCAGTAACCCTTGGTTAGATCGAGCATCATGAAGTACTGGACCTACCCCAGTCTCTCAATTATCTTGTCCACCCGGGGCATTGGATAAAAGTCAAATTTTGATACCTCATTCAATTTCCAGAAGTCGTTACAGAATCGTAGCGATCTGTCTGGCTTTGGAATCAGCACAGTGGGGCTAGCCCATTCACTCCTTGATTCCTCGATTACTCCTAGTTTGAGCATTTATTTTACTTCGGCCGCGATGGCTTGCCTTCGGGCCTCGGGTACACGATACGGTTTTATTTGCACCCTCACCCAAGGTTCGGTGACAATGTCATGTTGTATGTTGTATGACAGAAGTACGACCGGGCAGTTCGGAAAATACATCTGGATTCTGCTGCACTAATTTCCAAGCCTCCCGCCCCTGAGGCTTAGTGAGGGCGTCACTTATTTTTACCTCTTCGGCCCCCCTCTTGGCCGATGTTGAAGGCGACACGTCCGGGGTTGCCTCTGTAATTATACATTCCAGGCTTTAAGCAAATCGACATGATACAGCCGTTTAATTTTTCTCTTCCCGGGCCGGTATACTCTGTAATTTACCTCCCCCACCTTTTCCCAGATTTCATATGGCCCCTGCCATTTGGCCAAGAGTTTACTCTCTGCAGTGGGCACTAAGACCAATACTCGATCCCCAACTTTAAAGAACCTGATGGTGGCCTTTTTATTATACGTGGGACTTTGGGCTCCCTGGGCATCCATTAGAAGCTCTTTTACTATAGGCATGACCGCTGTGATCCGATCCTGCATTTTAGCCACATACTCAATTACACTTTTATGCGGAGTTGATTCCTGTTCCCACGTCTCTTTAGCTACGTCCAGCAACCCCCTAGGATGCCTGCCGTACAATAGCTCAAAGGGTGAAAATCCCGTAGACGTCTGTGGTACCTCACGGATTGCAAACACCAAATAGGTCAGTAAGATGTTCCAATCCCTCCCATCCTTGGAAACCACCTTTTTAAGCATGGACTTAAGGGTTTTATTAAACCGCTCGACTAATCCGTTAGTCTGTGGATGGTACACCGATGTTCAGCAGCTTACACAGTTCCTTTGTCATTTTGGACATAAAAGGAGTCCCCTGATCTTTAAAGATCTCCTTAGGCAGCCCAAGGCGACTGAACATGGCAAACAGCTCCCATGCAATAAGCTTAGCCGAGGTGTGGTGTAGTGGAATAGCCTCTGGGTATCGGGTGGCGTAATTGACGACCACCAGTATGTGTTGGTGGCCATGCGCAGACTTTTCAATAGGCCCCACCAAATCCATCACAATCCGTTCAAAAGGCTCCTTTATAAGCGGTAGAGGTACCAGTGGGCTATGGAAGCTTGCAATGGGTGTGGTCATCTGACTTTCCGGGCAGGATTCACAGTACCTCTGGACATCTGCGTAAATCCCAGGCCAAAAGAACCACTGCAAGATGCGCTCTTGCGTTTTTTTAACCACAAGATGCCCCCCAGCAGGTGGGAGTGGGCCATCTCGAGGACCGCCTGACGATGTGACTGTAACACTACTAGTTGTTCCACAACCTTGTCCCGGAACTTGTCAACCCAGTAGAGTAACTCATGGTTGACCACCATGTGTGGAAAGACGGTCTTTGTCCCCATTTGCTTAGCCACCCATTTACCTCTATTACCCTTTCCCGGGTCAGGGTGGGATCCTGTAGCTGAGCTGTCCCAAATGCTCCCTGGGACACTTCCAGCTCTGGAATCAATGGGGTCTCCTCAACCCCTCCTGCCAGTACCTCTAGGGGACACCTATCTGGGTTACACTCTATCCCTAGGTTGGTCAACCCCTACGGCAGGTATCCCTGTCAACCATGCGTGCAAAGACAGTCTCTGTCCCCGGTTGCTGAGCCATCCCATTTACCTCTATTACCCTTTCCCGTGCCTGGGTCAGGGTGGTATCCTGTAGCTGAGCTGTCCCAAACACTCCCCGGGACACTTCCAGCTCTGAAATCAATGGCGTCTCCTCGACCTCTGCTGCCAATACCTCTAGGGGAAACCTATCAGGGTTAAGGTATCGTTACATGGCACGACATTGAAATGATGTCTGCAGCGATCTCGTGGGTGTGGTCGTTTTTGAGATCGTTTCAACATCGCTGGTGAGATGTCACACGTGTAGATATCGTGAACAACTCACCAACGATGTTGTGAACAGGTATCGTTCACAAACCCCGCGAACGATCCCTGCTCATTGCTGTGAATTGGTAAACCTGTCAACTCCGATCCAACGGTTTATCGTTGCAACTTGCCAGAGTCACACGCAGTGAGGTCGCAATGGCATCGCTGGTACGCCTCCAAACCCGTGACGTATCAGCAATGTCGTTGATGATGTCGTGCCGTGTAATGGTACCTTCACACTCTATCCCTAGGTTGGCGACCCCCTACGGCAGGTATCCCTGACTCGGGATCTTCGGGTTCTGCACCCGGACACATTTTTATTTGTGGAGGGTTAATCTTCCTCTCCCATAAGGACCAAAACAATGGCAAGTCTCTTCCCAGCACCATCCCATAAGGTAGCATCTATACCACTCCGACCACGTTTTACCTCTCCACACGGAGTGGAAAAGGTCACCTCCGCTGTTGGATACTCGCGGAGTTCGCCATGAATACATATGACTCCAACCTTCCCCCCAGTGGGTTCCAATACAGGGATCATTGACCCATGAACGAGAGTCCCCAACCTCCCACAGTCCAAGAGAGCCTCCGCTCTATGACCACTGGCGCGCTCCGGGCACAGATGGGGTTCAGTTGTTGGAACAACAGTGTCTGCGGTGAAAATAGTGCTAGCATACATAGACATCTGGCGTGTAAAGCCGCAGTCCATGGGTTCAGCGATCAGGGGGCAATAGGCAGCTACATGTCCTGGCATGCCCTTGGCATCGCCAGCACCTCATAGCAGTGACACCGCCAGTCCTTGAGCCCAATCTAGGAAAAACTAGTCTGCTGCCAGCCTAACTCCAGGGTACCCCCTCAGCGTGAGCTTGGTTTTTACTGTCCCAGCAGAGAGACGTGCGCCTTTTCCAGGCTCCAGAGGCCGTCGTGCCTGACACATTGGGGCAGAGTCCCATACAACATCCTGGGTGGCTGTATACCGCTCAATCAGGCTAACCACCTGGTCCAGGTTACCCAGGTCCCATTGCCCCACCCAACGCTGTATAGCAGCTGGCAAAGTTCGCACCAGCCGGTCGACCACCACCCTCTCCACTATCTGGCCGGAGACAAGATCTCAGGCTGGAGCAAGTCATATGCCTGAGACCTGGCAGGTTTGGTCTCCACAAAGGTTCATGCAAACACCCATTGGGCTCACATAGGTATTAACCCCCAGTCGGGCAAGGATCTCATCTTTTAGCTTCCCGTAGTCCTGAGCATCCTCTCGACTGAGGTCAAAGTAGGCCTTCTGCGTGTCGCCCATCAGGAACGGAGCCACCACTTTAGCCCACTGGTCGGCTGGTAGGTTTTCCCGCTCCGCTGTGCATTCATAGACGGTGAGAAAAGCTTCCACATCATCCTCACGACTCAGCTTCCTCAATGCAGAGCGGACCCTGTCCCGGGCCTCACGACATTCCGGGGTAGGCACTGGTTGCGTGTCTTGCAGTGCCACAATCTGCTGTAGAAGCAGCTCATTGGTTTTCTGCTGCTGTTGGAATTGCTCCTGTTGTTGCCAATGAGTAAGAACCAACTGCTTTAGTAGTTCTTCCATGTTGTCGGCAGGCCTGTACTATAGCTTTGCAGGCTTGATTACGGACATGCAGTCTTTGGGGTATGCCTTAGTTCATAGTGCCCGCATTCTCCACCATATTATAGTGCAGTGGTGTTCACACTGTGCTATAATGAGGCAGTGACCCAAGGAAAGTTCAACTTAAACGGCTTGATTGGTATAACTCACAACTTAAATGCCAAAACGTCCTCCGGGTCGCAGCCGGGTGATCCACACAGTCCATATATAACCTGTTGCCGTGAGAGACGGCTGCACCATTTAGCTCTGTAGTGCACCAGGTACTTTATCTTTACAGACCTGTGTAGTGACTTCACAAAGTCCTGCCTTGCACAGAGCTTCCAGCTCTGCAGCTTGCAAACAAACCACTGACACACCCAAACCTTTGCTGAGGGATTTTAATTGGAATCTGTGGCCATGAGCCACATGCAAGACCCGGGCTGGAGGGAGTGGACTGTCCCCCTATCCTGCACTCACAGTGATTGCAATGCACTCCAGTGGGTTCACTATGTTTCGGTGCACATTCTGGGCGATACATATCATCCCTTGCATATGATTCCCTTCACTGCCTCACACTTCACTTATAGCATTTAAAGGGTACCCTGCTTTAATTTAGCTGTAGGGGTAGCAAAGTACAAAGCAGAGGTGCTGGTGCACATTGGGCATCACCTATATAGGAAAATGGAAGAGAGACCGAAAAGCAGAACTGCTCACCTGATGGTGTCGAGATTTGTAGGGTCATGCCAATATGGTAATGGGGTGTCACTTCCTATAGTCCCTTTAGAATCCAACCTTTGATGTAATCTCAGAAAATGAGTTAATACAACAATGGCCACTTGCTCGGCGTTACCACCCAGAAGTGTAAGAAATAGTAGGCAGTGGAGACCAAGTAAAGCGAATCACCTTACTGGACTCCATTGCCTCTGATTTTTCTTCATTTGTGGGAGGCAGCACCAAGCAAGTTGGCCATGGTTGTATTCACTAGCTGTAGGGGGTCACCGGATGATTGGGTGCAGCAGTCTCATGTCTCTGTGTCAGAACATCATCACTGCAGCAAGAAGTGGAGATTGGGAAGGGACTTGGCAGTATCAGATCAGAAATGATGGGACTTTGGTTAGGTTATTACCTCTTACTTTTTGTTTTATTTTATTACATTTTGATCATTTTGTAAAAAAAAAATACTTATGATAGAGCCCCTTTAAATATATGCTGTGATAGGTTCCAGAGTCACTTTACTTCAGTTGTCAGGGTTTCTCCTCTCTATTTGATTTGTGGGTTTTTAAATGGATAATTCTATATTTGGGTTGTTTTGAACCCATTGAATAACGGCTGCGTCACACGTCTGAATTTTCAATTATGAGAAAACCAGACCAATTATTCTGATCAGAGTGTGGTCCAAGTGTAATCTGTTTTTCTCATATTTGGAGAAATAAAATAAAAAAATAGGTTCTTCATCTTCTCCACTGTGACCATCCATGAAAATCAGATGTCATCCAAGTGCGGTTTGATTTTTTTCCCAAGCCTATTAACTTGCTTTCCCGATTTTGATCTGACCTTTGGATCAAAATCAGACATGTCTTCATGATTTTCCACACACCGAGAGGTCTGCGAAAAAACACAGACATATGAATGGCCCCATAGACTATCGCAGGTACAAATGCTATCCATGAAAAATATGGATAGCACTCGTACCAGAAAATCAAATGTGTAAATAGGCCCTACTACAAAAGTAAAAACTGAAAGGATTGTAATAAATAGCAAGCTTTTGGGACACTATGGGCCCTTCATCAGGCTGTAATGGCACAAATTATGAAGACACATACGTATATACATAAGCAAAAAAAAAGCAGGGTTAGAAGATGTAGTAAATACAACAGGTGACGTAAAGCAGAGTCAGGTTTGGGAGGGGGAGAGGAGCTGTGAATGTAAAGTCAAAATTCCAAGATAAGAGGAACGGATTGTATTATTGTTTTATGATTAGTGACCTGTGGAGACCTGAAGATTCCTCAGTGAGTGTAGAAGGCCATAAATCGATGCGAGACAGTTCACATAAGAAGTGTCAAAAGTTCATTGTCCTCTAAATGGAGTCTGTTGGAAGATGCAATATCCCCAAATGCCCTTTCATTTTATATAAAGACGCATTAATCTGTGATATCCCCAAATGCCCTTTCATTTTATATAAAAACGCATGAATCCATGCAAGAAATTTAATCCTGTTTTGAATGTGTCAAAGGTCATTATCAATTTGTATTCCCAAATTCTTCTCTCTTTCTGAGATTTGAAGTTGCTTTTTAAAATGATCAGACTAATATCTGTTTCACTGTGGCCAGGGCTGCATAAATGCTTAGACATACATTATATAGTTATCAAAAAGCTAATTAACATACTAATCCTGGATCGAGGGACTTAAAGGGGTTTTCTCATGAACAAAGTTCATTTTAATCAACAGACTTAGAATAATAATAATTTCCACAATTGGATGTGATTAAAAAAAAGTTCCTGTGCTGAGATAATCTTATATATGTGTCCCTACTATGTACTGTGTAATTGATGTGTCTGACCATACAGGGACATTGACCTGATCATACCACGTCTCCAGGATACAAAAGAGTTTACAGACATTAGCACTGGTTCATAGATTATTCTTTCTTTGAGGTAGAATGTTTTTTTTAAAAACAGGCAGGGAAATGTTTTACCCCCCAAAAAAGAATCATCTCTGATCCCGTGCTGTAGTGTCTGTATACTCTTCTCCTTCCTCCTCTGCCCAGGAGATGCGGTATGATCAGACCATGTCCCTGTACGGTGAGACACATCCATTACACAGTACATAGCAGGGACACATTTATAAGATTATCTCAGCACAGGAGATGTGGTATGATCAGACCATGTCCCTGTACGGTGAGACACATCCATTACACAGAACACAGCAGGGGCACATTTATAAGATTATCTCGGCACAGGAGATGTGATATGTTCAGACCATGTCTTTGTATGGTCAGACACATCCATTACAAAGTACATAGCAGGGACACATATATAAGATTATCTCAGCACAGGAGATGTGGTATAATCAGACCATGTTCCTGTACTGTCAGACACATCTATTACACAGTACATAGCAGGAATACATATATAAGATTATCTCAGCACAGGGACTTTTTTTTAAACACATCCAATTATGGAAATTATTATTATTCCACGATCTATAGATTAATATCAACTTTGCGGGAAAATCACTTTAAGGGACTTGCACCTTCTAAACAAAGATGTATTGTCATCCAGTACCAGTAAGAATCCATAGATTCCAGAGGAAACCTAATAAGAATTTCCCCAATAGAAGGTGTGACCTAGGATGTCAGTGCTGCAAAGAAACAGCCCTAACCTCTAATCCACCGCACTGTACACACCTCTCATAATGCCGCAAAGTCTGATGCCTTTCTTCTTCACGTAACCCAATAGAGTCCAAAACAACAATCTTTAATCTTTTTTTTATTATTTTTTTTATTATTATTTTTAAATAGTTTGTCTGTTGCTCATCATTTAGTATTAAAATATAGTTCACAATGTAAGTAGGCTTAAACAAATTCAGCATAGTAATAATTTACAACTATACATCATTTTTGTTAATTTATACAAAATATATTTTATAAGTGCAAAAGGCGTACAAGTCTGTACTTCATTACCTCTAATAAGCAGCACATTGAGTTCATGAAGAATACATTCAGTTTTTTTATGGTTTATATATTACTCTAATAACATAAAAGTATAATATAAAAATCTAAAAATGTTTCTAATAAAGAACATGTAAGAATCTAGGACAATAATGTGCAAAGTATTGCAATATCATAAAATATCAGATAAGACATTTGTTGGCTAAGGGTTTATGCTAGATTTTCTTCTCACTCTTTTTTCTTTTTTAAGTTACATTCACAGAAGTAAATTAGGCTATGTTGAAGCCAACATAGAGCAGTGCCAATCCTCAGTATCAGTGCCAATCATCAGTATCAGTGCCGATCCTCACTATCAGTGCCAATCCTCAGTATCAGTGTAGTTCTTCAGGGATATCCTTCGATCTTATTTGTTCCTCACTGATTGCCACCATTTCTGGTCTCTGAATTTTAAACTGGGAAAATAAGTTTATAGTTAATTTTTTTAATCTTAAAAAGGATGTCACCACAATAAACGAATTGGGATGAGTGAACCCGAACTGTAAAGCTCAGGGTGTGTACCTGACACAGTCTGTCCAGGGCTCGGACTCGAACACAGACTACAAAAAATCTGTGTCCATAAAAGTATGTGTCCAATGTTGCTGAGGTATTGTTCATATCTTAACAAAGTTTGTTGAAAGGCTGCAGTGAAGCCAATCAACAAGCTTATTGCAGGTGGAAGAAGACTGTACACTGCTGTGAACAATAAAGATTAAAAAAAATAATAATGTGGACTCCCGCCTATTTTTAATAACCAGCACAGGTAAAACAGACAGCTGTGGTCTGCAACTGTCACAATCTCCACATTGTCCTTGTCTGCTATGTTACTATTGTGTAGAAGCTGTCAGTTTGTTTTGGTTGTGCTGGGGCTGTGCTGCATTCATCTGTGTTCATGATTAGTCCTCTACTTAAGTATGCTAGCTCCTTCATACAGTGTCAATCGTACACTTGCTGCGGCCTGTGTAAGACTGATCTCACTGTGCTCTGTGCCTGATCCTGCCTGACTTTATTCCCTTACCTGGACTTTGACCTTTTGCCTGTGACGTGACTACTCTTTTGCCTGCTCCCTGTAAACTGTCTTGTCTTTCTGGTTTTCCTGACCCCAACTTGTGAATTCGATTTCACCTCTAACTACCCCTTGTTGTATTGTGCTATTTCCAGGACCTGACCTCTGGTCATTTGACCTCCTTTTACTTATCCAGTAAGCAGTATTATTATTATAATTACCATCTGTAATTTTAGTCTTTCTCTTCACTTCTGGGATTAGTTATTATTGCAGTGACTCGCGTCACAGCAACCCTCAACTGTCTGCTTTACCTTGGCTGGTTATCAAAAGTAGAGCGGATCCCACAACGTTTTTTTTAATTATTCACGGAACTTCCAGATTTGATTTTGAAATAATAAATTCATAAACAAGGGTGAGTAGGGTAGTCTTTATGCAAATATTTTTGCATAAATATTTGTCAGACACATCCCTTAACAGTACATAGCAGGGACACATATATAACATTATCTCAGGACAGGAACATCTTTTTTTTAATCACATTGATTTGTGGAATGTATTATTAATCTAAGATATATTGATTAATTGTAATGTGCTGCAGCATGTGTTTACCATGTTATAAAAACCCATTATTATTACTATTAAAATGAAATTTATTCATGGAACAATCCCTTTAAGTTATTAGTGGAAAAAATAGTGTTTTCTTTACCAATTTTGAAGTATCAACCCGGTCCAGTCTAGGCCGGAACGTTCCTACTGAAAGGTCACTGCCTGAAGATGTTGATGAATGTGTTTCAAGATCGTATTTTCCAGAATTGTGAGATAAATTGAGAATATTCGCTCTGGCAAAAGCATCCATATCTATAACAAGAGAAGGAAAGGTAAGAGTGTAATATAATACCATATATTAGTAGTGATCAGTTTATGGTTTGCTGCTCTGCTGTAATGTGGAGGAATAAGCATGTAATTCAGAGAATTAGGTGAGTTCTCGTAGGTTCATCATCAGCAATAATCATAAACTGGGTTCAAAGGTTTCTTCTAATGTAGGGACACACCCTCTTGACAAATAGCAACAAATGTACTCATACATTTTCAGGGGGAACATGACAAAGCAATTATTTAAGGGAAGAGGACCCAGATATATAATCCCATGGAGTATTGGCTCAAAGAAACACAGAAAAAAGAAGGAAAAAGGGAATGCATAAGTACAATTAGGACTTCTTCAAAAACCCAGAGTGCCATCACTACAGATCTGACCCTCAGTGTGTGCTTCTTCTTAGAGTCAAAGGGATTAATAGTACCCCTTCACCCAATATCCAATATCACTTTAATATAAATACACAAATTCACTAGTTTAGCCTTATTCATGCAGCAGCTCAATTTCTGCTTCATGATGTCACGTGTTGACTGCTTTGCCGTCCACATGTAATGCTGCTGTAGTTTAATCAAAGTTAATTTCCTTTCACACTTCCAGAGTTAATGCCAGAATGCTGCTGTAGTCTATGCTGTGTGTGGCTTTGCAGGTGGAGATGGAGGGGTGTGTCAGAGCTCTGATCTCCACTCCCTCAGCATTTAAAGGGATCCTGTCACCTACAAAACGCCTCCTAAGCTAGCAAAACATGTCCCTGCAGCATCCATTCACTAATCTCACACTCCTTTTGTCTCCTAAAAGCATCCTGTGAAAGTGCATAAAAACGTTTTAATACTCACTCATTAGCAATGTTAATTAGCAGGGGCTATATTCTTTAGTCACCAGGGCGGGCTGTTTTGCAGCCTGAATGATCCACCCTCTCTCTGTCTGTGCTGCTGTGAAACTGAAACTGAAGGCAGGACTAATGATTTGCATTCTGTGAATGATAGAGAGGGGGGAGGGTAAAGCCTGCACAAGCAGAGCACAAGCAGAGCAAACAGACAGAGAGAGGGAGAATCCTGGAGCCTGCAAAACAGCCAGCCCTGGTGACTAAAGAATATAGCCCCTGCTAATTATAATCACTAATGAGTAAGTATTAAAACGTTTTTATGCACTTTCACAGGATGCTTTTAGGAGACAAAAGGAGTGTGAGATTAGTGAATGGATGCTGCAGGGACATGTTTTGCTAGCTTATGAGGCGTTCTGGAGGTGACAGGATCCCTTTAAGTATTTCCACTTCCCTCCACCGGCTGTCGCAGATAGAGTTCAGTCTCTACTTGGACCCCGTGCATTGTGGACGTGCTGTACTGCTGCTATGCCCCTCCATTGGAGTTGCTGGGTTTTCCTGGTCCGTGGGTGGAGGTAGGGGCTCTTACCCTAGGGCTGGTCAAGAGCACAGGGCAAGAGTAGCGGCCTGGACATCCTCACCTTCAGAGGTAAGACCAGGAACAGGGTGAGCCAGGGACCCCCAGTCAGGGTCTGACTAGTTCCCCAGTTCACCTTTGCCCATCTTACCATCCTGCCTCTTGATTCCCTATCCGCCATACCACCAATGACACATGTACTCTAGATACTTGGTGTGAGGATAATATCACCATGAAAAGAGAGTGAATTACAAATGAATACAAGAAAAGGGACTTTTACTCAAAGAGAAGCCAAACACCAAACTCCATTTCCAAGTGTGTGAGTACTTAGTGATCATGATGACCATATTCCTCGGTTGGAGTCTATATTGTCCCCACCACCATCCCTTTTCTTTTTATTAGAGTGGTTGTCCAGTCAAATCATATTGATTACTCATCCTTAGGATAGGTTGTTGAAGGGCCAGCCATACGGGGTAGTTGCGGGCAAAGGCAGAGCCTCGGCTACTAAGCAGCCTTGGTTTTGCAGCACGCGTTCCAGACGACTCCCCAATGCAACAGTTCAGTTCACAATTGCCCTCATAGAGGGCCAAGGCAGACAAAGAGTCGATAATGTTGAAAATAGTTGTTTACTTAAACAGTCTCGTGACATACAGGCACATAACTTGAATGTTACTTTCTTGGGTTATTCACAATGACTGACTTTGGTACAAACTGCTCCTGCCATTTTGGTACCTCTAGGCTCTCACCCAGTCCATTCAGCACCCCAGTACACCGCTGTAAATTCATCTAGTCTACTGTACACTGGCTCCAGCTCAACTCCTCGCAAAACGCATTGTGAATAAACACCATGTGACAAGAATCTCCTGGCAGGCCCTCTCTGGCGCCTGCACACACTAGTAATATCACACTAGTAATCTTCTCCAATTCCTCCCATAGGAATAGCTAGGGCCACCTTATAGACAAACGTTCCTTCACTGCCAGCATCATGTTGACCTGTTCACCCAAGTTTATGTTGAAGTTTACGACACCTGTTTCAGAGGGATCAGTCTCTACCCGGAAAGTCGCCAAAGGCAGGGGTTAAGTGCCCATGCAGAATGAGATTTTTCTGAAAGATCCACGGTCTGTATTGGGCACTCAGGTAAAAGCAAGGGATTCCCAGGTGAATTAAAAAGGCTTTATTCCTCGTGCCTCCATAGCCACAACATGTTTCGACGGCTTGTGACCGTCTTCATCAGGTAAAAATGTGAAAAACATTTTCACCTGATGAAGACGGTCACAAGCCGTCAAAACATGTTGTGGCTATGGAGGCACGAGGAATAAAGCCTTTTTAATTCACCTGGGAATCCCTTGCTTTTACCTGAGCGCCCATTACAGACCGTAGATCTTTCAGAAAGACTGTCTCATTGAGCTACACGGCAGGAGCAGCTCGGTTCCAGTGCTGTGAGGACCAGGGGTTACACGAGGTAACAAGGGGAGATAAAAAACCAACGCTCACACCAGTGTTGTGCATGGTCTGCACAACATTATCAGGTTAGTGCATATATATATAACCCTTTTGAGGGATTAATTATACAGACGGTATTGCACCATTGCGCCTCCTCTCTCCTTCTTGTTTATTGCATGCAGAATGAGAGGCACTGGTCTGCGTCTTGGCCCATTTCCCATCTACCACACTCAGTTCCTGGGGTGACCGAGAGGATATGATCAATTATAAGCAAGGGGCTGAAGTTCCAGCGGTTCCTTTACTGGGGAACTCTTCACCTGAGGCTAGTCCGCAGGCCCTTTTTGTTGACTAAACCCTAAACCTAAGAGATATCACTAATTACTATGAATAACTTTTATAATTTAAGGGGATCGGGGAGCAGTCTTCAACTTGGCCAGTAGATGGCCAGACGCATATCATTAAACTCATCATTTCTACACATAAATGGATAATACTGTACTTTAACACATACACTGTATTGTCCCAAGGGGGATGAAAACTAACCCTAAACCCCCTTACAAGGTCACCAGTATGAGATCACTAGGGGTCGAACACCAGGCCATTCAGCTGTTATTTGTGTTGACTCCTTTTGAGTAGGGAACTGTCCAGCAGCCACTATACATTGAATGGGGCTATACAGTGCAGCCCTGTTCCATGTGGGCCAACCGCGGAGTATATGACAACTGATCAATAGGGGTGTTGGGTGTAGGAACCCCTTCAATCTCATCTTTAAGACCTATCGTATGAAGAGGTCATCTATATGATGTTATCGAACAAACCCTTTTATCACCTCTAAGAGATTTTTCGAGAAGCACCCAAGGTGCCCCAGTCTGATACTAGAGCACCATGAAAAGTAAGTGACAACGCACCTAAAGCTGATGTCTTTGACGGTTACTTCCTCAGAAATGTAGTTTTCTTTTATCGGCACAACTTTGCTTATCTTTCATGGGTTGATAGAAAATACAATTCGCAAGGAATACTGCATTTATCTCACTCATTGTCAGTTCTGGATAACCCCTGAAGAATTGGCTTATACAGTATATATGATGTGTCTGTATGATTAGAATATTTGTGCTTTATTTCTTTTGCCCCTATTAAATACCCTGAATATTTCTACTTACTCGTATTCTGGAAATTAGTTCTCTCTTCATCATATGTAAACCACATTCTCGAATCACGTCTGTCTTTGAATAAACTAGAGGAAATGAATAATAGATCATTCTATGAGATTGTATCAGTCATATCGTAGATTTTACAAAGAACATTTATTTAGTATATACTGTAGATGCGATCCATACTCATGCTTTCATTTTCCATTGCTTACCATATATATCGACACCATGCACTTTGCATAAAATATAACAGATGAGCACACAACTGTGCTGCTTAATGTTGTGTATGTTTTTATATTTTGTTGTTTTTGCCCTTTACAGCCTTATTATTAGATAAAGAGGTAAGAATGACATCCCCAACTGAGAATGAATGGAAAAATTGAGATAGTAGGGAGATTTTTTTATTCAGTTTCCATTATGGGCCACCTGTCTTCTAGCTTTTACAGATGTCAATACCCAGCACATTGGCCATGATTCATCTAAGCAATTTTGCCAGAATTCTGCATAAATTGCTTTAAAAAGGTGTAAAATGTGTTTTCATGCCAGCTTCTCCCATCACTGCCATAATGTGCAGCTCTAGGGGTTAGTGATTCATGAAGAGCTCTACACCAGAAATCTCACTCTAAAATTTCTGGCGTGTTGCACAAAGGTGCAGACATTCCTGATTGGTTCTTAACGAACCAGGACCATGACTCCTATACGCCCCCTCACCAAGACCAGCGAGAAAATTGCCAGTCTTGATGAATCCGGGTCAATATGTTCTACTTCATGCTTTATTCAGTCTGCTTCACTTATCTGTGGCTGTTCTTTTTTCAAGTCGCTGGATGGGACATAACAATAATATATTTTGTTTCAAAATGACCAAACATTAAATAATTTGTTCCACCATGATTTTTCAGGAGCGCAGCGCTCACCCGCCTCCTATCTTTGCACTTGATGTGGGGTAGCATGCTCCTGCTTGGTTGACATGACTCACCATGACTATCGCCACTAACTCAGACTGTACGCTCTCGATGCTGCTATATGAGGCAGCTTTGCCTCTGCAGCATTGGAGGAACACTGAAGGCTTAAATCAACAGCTAAGGCTGCGTTCACACATTCGCGTATTTTATCGCGTTTTTTTACGCGCGTCTTTTCAAGGGAAAAACGCGCGTTTAAAAACGCGATAAGAATACGCGAGAGAACAACTCGCTTCTACTTCAATCGCACATTTAGACGCGCGTTTTTATAATGGGGCCTATGGAAACGCGCGCGTAAAAAAACGCAAAGAATTGACATGTTCATTCTTTTTACGCGCGCGTTTTTTGCTCCAAAAACGCTGCGTTTAATTACGCGATGTCTGCAAGGCACAAAGTGAATGTCCATTCACTTTGCTGTAAAACGCAGACGCACATGCGTTTTTGGAGCAAATACGCGCGTAAAAAACCGCGCAAAATACGCGATGTGTGAACGCAGCCTAAGACTGCTCAGCTTCAGTGCAACACTTACAAGCTCAACAGAGAAGAGCCTTCACAAGTTCAATCACCATGTTCAGTTGGTCATAAATAGTAAAATAAAAAATGACTCAATTTTTTGAGAATGGAAGGAAGCATTATAGAAATGCTCTCAGAATAGTTTTTATTCTCTAAACCTGTCTCAATATAAGTGCAATAACATAAACAAAGTTTTGCCATCGTCTCCAGTTTCCAGCACTGCTCCAATGCTCTTCTAAAACACTTGCCTGAAATTCAAACTCCTTAAATGATATGTGGGAGCTGGAGGTCGGGTATACAATCTAAGTCCATGTAGCACTGGAATAAGGTTTTTTATTGCGCTTAGGCTGCGTTCACACACAACTTATTTGTGAGGATGTGCTTTTGGTGTAAAACTGCATCAAGAGCACATCCTCACAGAACGCAGCGTTCTGTGTGTGAATGGGCCTGCGCTTTTTCGGTGCCCTTTAACTTACCTTGCCGCGCTCCCTCAGACCGCCGGCATCTTCTCCTCCCTGCCGGGCTCTAGGTCCCGGCAGCACCATGTGACCGGTGACATCTCCCGGTCACATGGAGCTGTTTAAGGTCCTGTGCAAGGTCCTACGGCACCGGTGTGAAGGAGGTCTCCGGGGGGACGGCGGCCAGGTGAGTAAAAAGCACGCCTAAAAAGGCGCAAAGAATTCACATGTTCATTTTTTTTACGAAGGCGCTTTGCAGGGCTAAGCGCATCCGCAATCAGATGGAACATGTGAACAAAGCTGCGTTAGTGACATTTACGCAGCGCTAAAAAGCACTGCGCTTAATAGCGCTGCGTAAATGCAAAAAATACACTGTGTGGGAACGCCGCCTTACTCTGCATCACATAAACATTAAGGCTAAGTTAACATGTCCAGTGAGCATCCATTAGAACTGATCCAGTAGCAATGCTTGAGTAAACAACTTTTTTGTCCATTTTGAACAAATTGATTTCTGTAGGATCCATTTTTTTAACATTAGAGTGTATGGAAAATGAATACGTTACCTAATTACTATTTGTCCATCCGTTTTTCTTTAATTTGTATAGGATCCCTGTTTTGCTTGCTGGGTCAGTCTTAGGCCAAGTTCACACCACGGCCAGATCCGATATGGGGCAGTCAAGGGTGAACCTGACAGCTCCGGACCGGATCTGGACACAGAACTGGAGGGCCAATTATGCCCTCCGGTCCGGTGTGCAGCTGAATGGCTCATTTGCAGCCACAGCTGCTAATAATACAGGACTCCCTGCGAGCTGCGGATCCTGAACTGTCAGCAGGGGACAGCTCCGTGGTGCTGAAGTTGAGTGCCGAGCGGCGCTGGGCTTCCGCGCCCGGCTCCCAGGTGCGGCTCCGGTGCAATCCGGCGCCATAGACCCCAATGTTAGGGGGCGCTGGAGGACCGGGAGGATCAGATTTTTCCCCTGGACACAAAAATGCTGCATGCAAAAAAAGCTGAATCCTCCAGGATTCTCCTGAACAGATGGAAGCCGGATGGCAGATAGCTGCCATCTGGCTCCATCACCCCTCCATAGTATGCTATGGGGCCGAAATCCAGTGCGGGGCTGTCCGGTTCATCCCTGAGAGCCCCGGATTGGATTTCACCGTGGTGTGAAGCCGGCCTTAAATGGAGGCTAAATAGTAATCAGAAAATAAATCAATTTTATTCATTATGGACAAAAAAGTTGTGTTTGAACAACGGATTGTTGCTTGATCCAATGTAACGGATGATCACTGGACATGTGAATTTAGGCTTACACAGGTTTAGAGGAAAAAAAACTCTTGGAAATACTCTTTTAATTACATGTAAAGTTAAAATTTCCTAAAAATGATGGGAGAATCCCTTTAAACATCTAGATATGTTCACTATCTGTCTCAATTTTCCGGATGGAGAAGCAGCTGTTACAATACAGCAGAACTATTGTGGACGAGATATTATGAAATATCATCCACAAACTCGGCCGAGGGAAATTTTGCAGCATTAATTGATAAATTGACCGCTGCGGATGGACAGCATTTCGAATTATACTGATTTCACTCTTTGCAATGCAATAATAAAGCTCCAGTGTGAACATATTCTATAATGCCCCCTCTTCTCCAATACCTCTAATATAATTTTGGCACACTAGACATACCTGAACATCCTTTTCTTCCTCAGGACATAAACCACAAAAATCAGAACGATGAGAAGCAGGAGGATTCCGCCAATCAGTCCAAATATTAACCCGTAAAATCCAGAACTTCTCACATACAGGTCGCATTGCTCTCCTTGGAACTGGTAGAAGTCAGACTTGTAGCACCTGGAGTAAAAGATAGAGTGAATGCAACATCTACAATCATCTGCTGGTATTACTAACAGCATCAATTATGTTATCAATGTTTTCTTCTTTATAATTAGGTATCTCCCAACCAGTGAGTGTGAGACCTGTGAAATTTTCAGCTAAGGTGAAACCAATGGAGGAATGATTTTACAACTGTGGTCCCATTGCTGCAATTGATTCATGTGGGTTTTTGGGAAATTGTTTAGATCCATAATATACAGTTTAGTCAGTATTGGTGACAACAAGTGACTGTATTTATCCCTGATGAAGGTGCCAGGCTAGGCGCCGAAACGCGTAGGAGAAGGAGAATAAAGGATGGAAATCTGACTGACTCTTTGGTGAGTTTTTTAAGCCCTGGAGCAGCGTGGACCGTGATACACCTATACTCCCATCATCTTTCTGGATTATAACCACTGTTCAGTGGTCGGTGGAGGTCCTGCAGCAGCTTGGAATAATATTTCCTAAACGCCTTCAAACCAGTTGTGGGGATCACAACTGCATCAGGTGAGTGGCTTCTCGGCTTCACCCCATTACGATTAGTGTCACTAGTGATAGGGCACTATTGCGCCTCTTGTCCCCCACCCTTTTATATTTTACTGTATTTAGACCCCGTGAAGGAAATTTTGATGAATTACTAAAATGATTGATGACAACAAATTGTCACTTCAGTGAGGAAGTAGACAAACTCTAAAGCCACCTAATAAAAGTAGCAATCCAGAAAGTCATAATTGCCTCTTTAACAAGCCTTTTAATATGACTTAGGATTTGTGCCAGATCAGAACCTCAATCTGCAGACGCTGTATTTCGGGGTGACTGCCCCTCATCAGTGCAGTGTGTGGGAAATCTGATCTGGCTGTATGACAGGCTAAAACGAGGTCTGATGATAACAAGACATTTTATGAGAATCCCTCTTTAGGCCATGTGCACATGATGAGTATTTGGTGAGTTTTTTACCTCAGAATTTGTAGCCAAAACCAGGAGTGGAACAATCAGAGGAAAAGTATAATACGGTAGAAACATGTCACCACTTTTGTATTTATCACCCACTGCTGGTTTTGGATTACAAATACTGAGGTAAAAAACTCACCAAATACACAACATTTGCATGTGATGTTAGTGTGTTACCATTGTTAAAGTACCTCTCCAGCATATTTTTTTTTATTACAGAGCTGGAGTCATGCTTTAAAGGCGCAGTCACACTGCCGTATAACTCATCCAAAGATCTCATCGCAATGCTCAGATTGCCCAGTGGCTCTCCTGACCCGAGCATGACAGTTGCATAGAAATAGATGCTGTCAAATCAGGGCTTATAAAATCTGCCAACCAGCCCGAGCTTTTTGCGATGCCATCCTTGGACGAGTTATATGACTTATGACTGCTCCCAAAATATAAATCCACCTGCAGCCATCTTCATCTGTTTCCAGCATCACTCTGGTCAGTCTCCAATGATCTGTGATCTGCTGATAGCTACATTGTTTCATGGAGCTTGCTGGAGATCACAGCTCAATACAAATCTATAAACCCTCGTTTTGGTTCTCATAGACTTGTATTGAGCGCTTGTGATGTAACTTCTAACTTCTGGACGGTCAGAAGTTACGGACACACAGTGCCATTGTGGGACTGGCGTAGTTCTGAATAGGGATAAAATTGCAGGAACGTGAGTATAAGACTGGGGCAGGGGACCTAGATTTAAAGCGCTAATCTAGCACTGAGGCTGAAGGCACACTGTCGTGCATCAAACACGGAGTGTGTTTGATGCACGACAGTGATGAGAGTGTGATGCGAGTTTTGGGTGTGTGTGGTGCGAGTGTAGTGCGTGTGGGTGAGTGTGCCTGGCTGTAGACATGTGAGTGTGCTGCAAGTGTGATGAGAGTGGGCTGTGTGAGTGCGTGTGTGCTGCGAGTGAGTGTGATGCTGTCTGCGGCCTGAAGCAAACTTCAGGACCATGGACAGCATTTCCCGGCATATTCAAACTCCGCGGCTGTCATAGATGCAGAGTAGGAATGTGCCGGTTTCCCGGTACAGTAATGAATCATCTTGCACTGCTGTGTCAGCGGTGCAAGATGATTAATAAGCACCCAGCTGCTGGACACCTAAATATTCGGGGTTAAACTGCGTATGCAGCATCTGTGCGGCATATCAGTACAGATGCTGCATATGCGGTAATTAACCCTGAGAATCAAGGGTTAATGTGTTCAAAATATGTTGGCACCATAGTCTCCAGGGAGTGAGCACACTCCCTATAGACATGGTGCCTTAATTCATTGGTAGTTCAGGGGTTAATCGCTATATTTCTGGCAAGCCGGTAATTGTTGTCTTTGCCAGTTCATTCATAAAAGCCGGCGGCTCCTGTCAGAGAGCGCGCTAATATGCTACGCAATTAGCGTAAGTACATTGCTGGGCAGCGTCCTGAATAAGGAGCTGTCCCAGGTCCTTACGCTAATTGTGTACTGTAATTGCCGCTCTCCATGGTGCTGAAGACTTAAGCATCAGCTCCATGGCCAGGGCACATTGAAACTCCGGTGCACTGGCCATGGAGCTGATGATTAAGTATTCAGCACTGTGGAGAGTGGCGGGTGCAATAAGACAATAAAAATCCCACTTGAGTGGTGCTTTAATAGTAAATGGAAATTGATGCTTCAAGATAATGGAGTAATAGTTCAACATGTTTTTTGGAGTATTATCAATCACTAACATACTGTGAATTAAATGGAAATAATCTATGCTCCAATGCTGACTCTTAACCACTGCTCCTCAGTAAGTGGTGGATGCCGTACTTTACCACCCTTCTCACAGATGTCTCCTGGCAATCCTTACAGCTGAAGGTCTAAGGGCCGCTTCACACTGCGACGTGATCCGGTCTGGTTCTGTCCGGGAGGACCCAGACAGCTGCGGACCGGATCACCACACAGGACCGGGGGGCTATTATGCCCCCCTGTCCTGTGTGCAGCGCACGCAGCTGCAGCCGCTGACAGGTCAGGACCGCGGCGCCCGCGGTCCTGACTTATCAGCAGCGGGAACTGCGTGCGCTGCACACAGGACCGGAGGGCATACTAGCCCCCTAGTTCTGTGTGGTGATCCGGTCCGCAGCTGTCTGGGTCCTCCCGGACAGAACCGGACCGCCTCGTGCCGCAGTGTGAAGCCGGCCTAAGTTTGACCGAAACATCTATATTGTTGGATTGCAAATAAAACTTCAATTTATTTTCACATCACCTGAGGGCCAATCATTATTGACATGCTATACAAATTGGCAGTGACTGACTGCAGCAGTGATGAGCACTGTAATTGTGATGTCACAGTTGCAGCCTGTAACAATCACCAAACCAAAGCAGAGGATTTTATGTAATATTCAGTTTATTTTCACCCCAAGGAGAACTTTTGGTGAAAAAAACTTACATTTTTGGTAAGCCCCTTTAACAGAAGTATAAACATATACTTACCGACATATGGAGCCATTGGCTGCATTGAGGCATTCTCCATTATAATTGCAGTATTTTGGGTTATTAAAGCATGGTCCAGTGCAGTAACAGTTCTCATTATTACACGTCAAGTTGTAGCCGGCGTAATTCAGCGAACAGCTCATATATGGCATCATCTGGTTTACCGCTGTAAAGTATAAGAGATAGAGATTATTGTATCCAAGACTACCAGAAGATATGAAACAAAAAAATTGATATTTTATCCACTCCAATTTTTGGAAAAGTTACACTAAAGGGAACCTGTCACCCCAAATAACCCTTATAACCTATTAATACCTGTCCTTGCAGCCTTACGATACATTCTAACACATCCCTGTCTCACCTTTTGTAGTAATCTACAAGTACAATAATGTAGTTTGCAAACTTATGAAAATCTTGTCAGAGGGGCATTCCTCCAAGGCATTTTGACCGGTAGGCAGGTCCCCTGTGCCGCGCTACCTCTGCCTTGCCACTCTAATACGCCCTAATGGGCGTCATTGTACAAATGCAGAGCGCGGGCACGATTTCAATATCGCGCCCGCAATGTCACCACTGCGACGCGGTCATGTGACGCCGGGACGCATCACTTCCGGTCGCAGGTCTCACAGGCAGACTTCGCGTATGCGCAGATTGCATGCTGAAGTCTGCCTGTGTACGACCGGAAGTGACGCGGCGATCGCGGCGTCACATGACCGCGTCGCAGCGGTGACGTTGCAGGCGCGATATTGAAATCGTGCCTGCGCTCTGCATTTGTACAATGACTCCCATTAGGGCGTAATAGAGCAACGAGGCAGAGGTAGCGCGGCACAGGGGACCCGCCTACCAGTCAAAATGCCTTGGAGGAACGCCCCTCTGACAAGATTTTCGTAAGTTTCCTAACTACATTATTGTACTTGTAGATTAGTAAAAAAGGTGAGACAGGGATGTGTTAGAATGTATTGTAAGGCTGCAGGGACAGGTATTAATAGGATATAAGGGTTACTTGGGGTGACAGGTTCCCTTAAATGTACATGGTTTAAAGGGAACCAGTCAGGTCCCACAACAGCGCTCATGGCCTTTTAGTCCTTTATTCCAGTAATATTGTTATTACTGCATATATTTGAGTAAAATCATCTTGTATTGATCAGCTTGCTGTATGCCAATGAATCAGGACTAGTTAGGGATGGAGTTCACTGATGGTACCTTTACACGCCGCGACGGCAGGCTGGATACATCCCGCTACTTCACGTGCACGAGCACGCTCAAACGGTTACAAACGGTCAACGCCGCCACAAGGTGCGCTACGCCACGCTACATCTATAGCTAGCTACATCGCCGGGTGTCTCAAGTAGCCAGCTGTAGCTCATTTACACACCGCTATAACCAGCTACTATGGGCGGACCTGGTGCAGCAGGGACAGCACATAGGCGTGCCACAATTGTGGATTACGAGCCGTCCGTACGCTGATAGGACGAAGCAATAACATCCTAATTGGGCAAACAACGCAGGAGGCTGAGTAATACAGCATGCTCGAGCGATTGTGTAGTGTGACTCGTCAGCTCCTTAAATATGCCTCCCTATGCAGCGACTACCAATCGTCATGCAGCAGCTTCCACCAATGATCGCACATGGGGCGCGGTAACATGGAGCCAGGGTCACGCCTTTGCTACATTGCAGCTACATCGCAGGCTGTCCCGAGTTCCCTTCCGTTGCCTCTTTACACGCCGATACAGCTCGCTACCATCGGCGATGTAGCCATCAGTTTTCGAGCAGATCTAGGAAACAGATGTATCTGTTGCCGGCTGTAGCGTCACGTCTTCAGACGCCGCTACGACGGGCTACATTGGCGCTACAAGCTACATTTGTAGCCTGTAGCGGGATGTATCCAGCCTGCCGTCGCGGCGTGTAAAGGGCCCTTGACTGAGACTAGTCTGGGTACAGAAGCTACAGTCACGCCCTGTGAATATAATTAACAGTCCCCGCATTGCCGATGCTTTCACAGTTGGGGCACCTCCTAACAGCCCACTGCAGAGGTGAGCTTCAACCAACAGAAAGGCCCATCTAAATCTAATTAATTTTTCAAATCGCCAATTGTTTATTGAAAGTTTGAAGAATTACTATGTTTAAAGGTTTGTCCTGGCTTTTTGATTAGTAGGGATTTAAACTAAAATGCCTACTGTACTTCCATTGTCATACAGTGAAACCTATGCTGGGCTCTGGGTTGGACTCTCTACTGATCTGGAGTTTATGGCCAATTCTTACAAAAGGCCATTGATAGCACTGATCAACAAATTGTAACTTTTTTTCTGTTTCCTGTTTTAAACTATGTTGGCTATATGTATTTTGAGGGGCTGATTTCAGTAATATATTCAGAATTTCTGTAGCACGTACCATTCCCGAGATATTTTCATTTTATGATTATAATAATAAGGACTGTTCATAGTGCACTATAAGCTGGCACTTACATTAATCATTTTATTTCAGAAGTGCATTTTTGGTAGAAATCACCAATGAAATGCATAATATGAACTCTCTGTATTATAATATACAGCACTTAAAGGGAACCAACCACCCCAAATGACCCCCCCAGACTGTTAATATGTGTCCCTACACCCAGCACACACATTTGGGGCAATCGTGTTTGCTAAAAAAACTGTTTAGTAGAAGCTAAGATATAGCTTTATGAAGTTTAATAAATTCCGACGAATGGGTGTTACCTAGCTTTGTCCTCGTGCATTTCTTCGTGCCTGTCAGCCTCCTCTCCCCTCCTCCCTTCAGTGAAGCCCTTCTGTGCAAGCCGAAAATGCCCCGCCTGTCTACTGCTGCCTGATAAATTATGCACGCCCATCTCTGCAGCTAAGAGCCTGGCCGCGTCATGAAAGGGGCGGGGCTAGATCGCGCCATGCCGGAGCCCCTTCCCCCTTTCATGACGCAATTTAGCCCCGCCCCTTTCATGACGCGGCCAGGCTCTTAGCTGCAGAGATGGGCGTGCATAATTTATCAGGCAGCAGCAGACAGGCGGGGCATTTTCGGCCTGCACAGAAGGGCTTCACTGAAGGGAGGAGGGGAGAGGAGGCTGACAGGCACGAAGAAATGCACGAGGACAAAGCTAGGTAACACCCATTCGTCGGAATTTATTAAACTTCATAAAGCTATATCTTAGCTTCTACTAAACAGTTTTTTTAGCAAAAACGAATTGCCCCAAATGTGTGTGCTGGGTGTAGGGACACATATTAACAGTCTGGGGGGGTCATTTGGGGTGGTTGGTTCCCTTTAAAGCTCTGTCTAATCATGTATCTCTGATGGTCTTCTGCATGGCGCAAAACATGTTGCATGGTCGACCTTCAAGAATGACATTTTCGTCTTTCTAGGCAATCTCAAGGCGCCAGACTATGCTGAACAGGTTGAAAGTCTTCTTCAGGTTTATAAGTCAATGAAGTGCAATATGTCACACATTTCCTTCATTCACATCTGGACTTTTTCCCACCAGACCTCAGCGCTGTAAAGGCCACTTTACACACACAGATATCTGTGACCAACTTCTGAACAGATCTCTGGTTGCAGTGAAATCATGGACACATTGTTCCATTTTGTGGCTGTGTACAAATGTAACAATGTGTCCATGATTTAACTGCAACCAGAGATCTGTGAACAATATCTGAACAGATATCTGTGTGTGTAACGTGGCCTTAAGTGATGAACATGGTGAAAGGTTTCATCAAGAAATTTCCCAGAGGGAGAAATGGCACCAGGGAAGGTGGAGTCCCTTGATGCTGGTTCACTATTGTTGGAATCTTGTCTGTGAATCATCGGACAGTGATTATAAAACAAAATGAGTGGCAAAACATCTCTAAACTTGATCACTGTTGCTGACTTTTGCAATTGGAATATCACATGCCACTATAAATTTGACAGTATTCAATGCATACATATAATAGCATTTTTCTCAAAAATCCTACGTGATAGAGCAATTCTGAAGTTATTTCTGAACTCAGCATGAAAATTCCAATAAGATTTACACAATTTCATGCAGGAAATAAAAACCTTGTTAAACAGGGTCTTTAAAGAAGCACTCCCAGATTTTTTTCTTCTATAGCCGCCCCCACCTCTTATATACTGTGTATTTCCATGTAGTTCAAGAGTAACCATTGTGTTAACTTGTTTGTCATAAATCATTAAGGGCCCCTTTACACGCAGCTACATTTCTTGGGTGGCTACAGGTAACTTACTGGTTGCAGTGAAATCATGGAGACAAGGTTCTATCTTGTGGCTGTGTACAAATGGAATAATCTCTCCATGATTTCACTGCAACCAGTAAGTTACCTGTAGCCACCCAAGAAATGTAGCCGAGTGTAAAGGGGCCCTAAGGGTTCTTTCATATTGGCGGTTTTGCTCGGATCCGGCGGATCCAGACAAAAAAACACATCTGCTGCAAGTGCCGCCATTAGGCGGCACTTGCGGCACATTTGCGGCAAGCCCTATGCACTGTCTACGGGGCTCTTGGTAAGTGTGCGGCAGGTGCGTCAAGTGCGGTTTCGCCAGCAAATAAAACCGTGGTCAACTGCCGAAACCGCACCTGCCGGACACTTACGGCAAACCCCATAGACAATGCATGGGGCTTGCCACAAGTGTGCCACAAGTGCCGCCGTTAGGCGGCAGATGCGTTTTTTTTTGTCCGGATCCGCCAGATCCGGGCAAAACCGCCAGTGTGAAAGCACCCTAACAGATGTGAAAATAAGAACATTTGTCATAGATCTTATTAGTGAAATCTGCTTCTTTCTCGTATTGGACTATTGAAAATGTCAGTTCATGGTTAAAACCTGTCTTCAGTGAACGCATATTTTCCCATTTCTGAGCTAAGTGATGACAGGTAGTGCTCAAAAATGTCTATGGAGAACTGTCACTTCAGGAGAACTTGCAGCACAATGTCTTTGTTTGCATCTAGTTCCTACTTCCATAATTTTTTTAAAGCACCAATTTTAATCTCTCTCAAAAACGGAAAAATCTGTAATCCCTTAATACGGATTTTGCCCATGAATTACAGTAACAGTGAAATATCCTTACAGCAGACGAAAGAGGAAGATTTTTCTAATGAGATAAATTACAAAGTTTCTTCTTTTCATTTGTATTATTTATTTATGAAATAAAAATTGAAAATACATTTACTCTTCTAGCCTCCTTTTTTCATCTCTCCATGTTCCATCTTCATTACTAGCTCCCATCCTCTATGCTCTGCATGTTGCATCAGAACAGCATCTCATGACCAACAAGTATCTGTACAATCCCTTATATAAACTAAAAGATTATTATCCATACAGAGTCAGAAAGGCTCAACTCTTCTGTATTAAAACTATGTGACAGGCACTGTGCAGTCATCATCATTATCTTTGATGTGAAGTTCTGTCCAACTTTAATGGTACAGTCCATGCATTTGTATCATACAGGCAATTATGGTGACCCCTTTCAATCAACATAAAGTCATGTAATTCTCAGGGTATGTCAAATTGTGATCCCACAACTAAAAGAGACACTGTCAGGTCATTTTTCAGTATGATACTAATATTACCCTTGAATAGTGCCTGGGCAGACCCTTTAAAAACATGTAAAACCATTATTGTACCGTTTGTAGTTTCCATGTTATCACCATTGTCAGACCCTGCATGGAGCTGCTGCATTAGTCTGGTCCCATTATATGCAGAGACAATTAATCCTGTGCTGTGTAAACTGTTATGTAATTATGCACTCCCTCTCAGAAGCTCTGTCCTCTCTCCTCACTTTGCTAACAGTGCAGTGTCAGGTTTCACTTAGGTCTGTTCAGTTGATATCACCATGGAGGGAGAGAGCTACTGCAGGTCTGCCTTATCTAGACTCCATTTGCTTCTGTAAAGCAGATAACCTGATGTTTTGTGACAGTTTCTGTGTTGTAGTTCACCTCTTGTGATGCTGCACACAGAGAGCAGAGAGGAGAGTACAGCCCCCCACTGATCTCTTGTGCTGTGATGTGACATACATATTAATGTATGGGGAGTGGATAGCAGAGAACTAAGTGGATCATTCACTGTGAGTGACAGATGGAATGATTCTCTTTATTAGAAGTCTACAGAAGATAGGAGGAGAATATACATAAAAGAAATTACTAAAAAGAGTCAGTTTAGAGGGAGGAATTAGAAAATGATAGCAGTTACATGTGGATTTATGACCTGACAGTTTTCCTTTAACTGAAGAGAAAGATTTTTACCATCAGTCTGAAGGCTATGTGCACACAGAGCATATTTTGGGGCAGTGGAAAATAATGATTTTATCAATCAGATAAACTCAATCACTTCAATGTGGTGTTTCAAAAGTGTTTTTTGTTTTGAAACTTTTTATGCCTTGTTTAGCATACTGTTGACCATTTCTACAAACACTTTAAGCCTTTTTATCACCTTTTTTTTTATAAAGATTTCCTCACTTTTCAAACAAACATACATGAAAAAAGGAATAAAAAGCCAGTGTTTTCTTGGGGCAAAAGGCCTCAAAAACGCTTACAAAATTCTCAGAACAATGCCTAGGTGTCAATGGGGTGTTGACCAACCGATGGCCAACCGATTGACTTTTACTGTAAATTATGGAACCGTCTGCAGAATTGATAGGTCTCTTATTTTACCCATTTGGTGATTTTGGAAACCTGAAGCTGATTAAGAATGATCAAAAGTCTGAATGTATGATCAGCAAGTCCTATTTCAAAAGAAATTAGGAGGAAGAGTCCTTCAAGCATTTTTTGATGTTGCTCTTTGATGTGGAGATGTAAAAACTTACTTGTTATAGCAGGAGATTGAGGGTCTATTCTGGAAATGGAGACACTGGCATTCATCTCATTTGCGAGGTCTGGTAGTGCCTGCTCCAGCGAGGTGTTTACAGCCGACACCAAATTATTGTTCATGAAGTTAATGCCCGTCTGGTTGTTAGGATACCCATAGATAGCAGTGCTGTTCACAATAATACTACCTTCCCTATAAAACAGATGTGGAAAAGATTGAAACTGTGTATTGTCTAGTCTATAAACCTAAAACATGATATTTCTAGAAATGTTTTTTTCTTTGATATGGATCCCCCTTGTCAAGATCTTGCTAGTGTAAAATAAATTTTTATCAATGGGCATAAGAAAGACCCCCCCCCATACTAGTTTACATAAGTAGTTGAAAAAAGGGTAGGTATAATCTCCAGGGCAATGCCCCCATTCTTCAGTTGTACCAGGGAGGGTCCTGTACAAGTTCTATGGCTCAAGCACTCACCCTTATTATGTACCCCCGTATATATATAGGCTGTACCCATATAGTGTCATAGCGTACATCTGCCTGCCTGTAAATGTACTTGGACATTACAGAGGGTTTTGTACCATAAGGGTCCACAAATACGAATCCTCATGTACTCATAGAGATGAAGCCATAATGCTGCATCTGCACATGCGGTAATGCCATGTCCATTGACTCTTAAAATAAACTGAGTGATAAGAAACTTGGACCTCCTTCCCCAGGAGTAGATTTAGTCTCTACTAAAGTGAATCTGTCAGCAGGTTTTTGCTATGCTGCTGACAGCAGCATGAGGTAGGAACAGAGACCCTAATTCCAGAGATGTATCACTTAATTTACTAGCTGCAGCAGTTGTGATAAAATCAGTTTTCTCTTCTGCAGATCTAGCAGATCTCTGAAATCTGAGCAATGTATAATCCAACCATAACAATGATTGGCAGCACTATATATTGACAGAATTAGTGCTGGGTGTTTGGTTGGACTAGGAGGTATAAGTTAAATGGTCCTGTAGTGATCATCTCCTGCTGATAAAACACTTATTGTATTGAGACAGCAAAACACAAGCTAGTAAGAGACACATTGCTATAATCAAGCTCTCTTCCCCTATTTATTATGGTGCTCTCAGATTCCATAGCAAAAATGCGCTGACGGATTCCTTTTACACATATAACTTTGTTGATAAAATTCATAGACTGCTAGGTCTACTTTAGGGGGAAAATTTTGAAATCCAATTCTAGGGTAAGTGAGAGGCCACTAAAACAATGGGAAATTCTAAAAACTACTGTTTACTGTTTTATTTACCACTGTCCAGAATAATGATTTTCTACTAATATACCTGTAATTTCATAGATAAGAAATTACCTGAAGCCGTGGATGACCACTTTCAAAAAGAAATTAGGTGCGGCTCTCTTGAAAGCAAGATTTAGCTGCAAAAACAAAATACAAAAATAGAATTAGTATATGAGAGCGCTAAAGCTGACCAGAGAGAGAGGTGACCAGAAAGAGAAAGGTAATTAGAGGGAGAAAGAGGTGACCAGAGAAACAGAAAGGTGACCAGAGAAAGAAAAGTTTCAAAGAGAGAGAGAGAGGTGACCAGAGCGAGAGAGAAAGGAGACCAGAAAGAGAGAGGTGACCAGGGGAAGAGAGAAAGGTGACCAGACAGAGAGAGAGGTGACCAGAGACACAGGTGATCAGAGAGATAGGGAGATGACCAGAGGAAGAGGAAGAGGTGACCATAGGAAGAGAGAAAGGTGACTAGAGAGAGGTGACCAAAGAGAGAGAGGTGACCAGAGAGGGAGATGCGACTAGAATTTTATTGGGGTAATTTTCTATTTTTCAAAAGTGACAAAATAAAGTATAGCCGTATTGGTTGTCACAAATTAATATACAGTATCTCAGTTATAAATGCGTATTTTGTCATATTTTTGTGTTAAAACGTATCTGTCTGTGAATACAAGAATATTATTTCCTGTTTACTCGAGGGTAGCAACCTGGGTCGGAAGGTGGGCAAGGTTTATAAAAACACTGCCCAAAATAGACATTATCGGGCTGGTCTGGCAAGTTCCTGGGAGCTGCGGAGAGGGAGGGAGTAGCTGAAAGTGCAACTATTGTTTCAGGAGAACTTGCAGAAGGATGTCTGTGTATGCCTATAGCTCCTCCCTCCGCACTCCATAGAACTTTATAAGCACCAACTGTCATCACACTGTCTGTGTGCAAATCACCAATCATGGTGGTGTGCTTTTCATGTGCCAGAATCTTTTTTTTCTCTAAATTCTAGCAATGTTTCTACTGGCACTTACCACCTCCAGTACTTTTAGGCTATTATACACTGTGCTCCTCATCCCTTCTTTGCAAATCGCCAATCACTTCCTAACTATTTTTAGTTGACTAAGTTTACACAGAGAGTGATGATTTCATTAAACACAATGGTGTAACCAAAGTAGCACAAGGCCGTAGACTTTGGATGGGGACAGAGCTCCTTTTAGTCATTGGACCTGTAATCACAAGCACCAGCAAAGAAGTGTTTTTTTTCCTCATTGATAACAAACTTTTTAAATGGCAATTGTGGACGTTCTCCAATGATTATGAACTTCCATCAACAAGTAGATAATGTACAAACATAAAGATTCTATATATGGTATACAACCAGGTACAAGAGGTGGTCAGATATTGTAAATATTATGTATCTTGATTGAATTATACTTACCACAGTTTCAATCTGTTTATACAGGGCCAAGTACTGTGGAGATGATGGGTTGGTTAATGAAATATTAAATGTTGCATTTATGGTGATCTCAACAGAGATGTTACGTTTTGGGCCTTCATCTGTAAAGGAAAACTATTTAGTAATTCAAAACAAAATGATATCTGAATACAAACAAGAAAAGAGAGAACACTACATATGGAACTGAATCTGAACTGCCTAACTATTGCTTTAGTTATAGCTTACATATTTGAAAAGCTCTATCTAGTGGTGGCTCTAAGTACAACTATGTGAATGGTAGTAAAAGAAGCAGTACAACAGGACTCTCATTACATGCCCCATAGGAGTCTCATTGGCTCCACGATAGGTATACTAGGATGTAGGATAATTTCTAGGTGGTGCCGTTAAACCTGCAATACCATGGCTAACAGCTAAAAATATTATATCTCACATATACATACCGTATATATTTAAAAAAAAAAAAATAAGAATAGATTCATCCAAAATGTAAGAAACTAGAACCCATACATAAGAAATGTAAAGTCTACTTACTTATCACAGCTGCTGTCTCATTTTTTCCATATGTGCAGTCAGTTCCTGTAAAATCACGACTGCAAACACAAGAACAGGTGCCATTTATATTTGAGCAGTGCTGGTTTCCAGTGCTTGGACATTGTTTTTCAGTAGTATGTACAGATGTTTTGGCTGGAGTAGATGTTTTTCTGGTGGTTGTCATAATGGCAGTGGTATTAGGTCTACTCTGTGTTGAGGAAGAGGATGGTTTCACTGTGGTGTGATTTTGTGGTGGGTTCAAAGATGTTTGCGTGACGTTGGAAGCAGAAGTAGAATGACTTTTTTCCGTGACAGGTGTTGTTGGAGTACTTAAACTTGTCAGTAGAGTGGTGGACAGATTTTCTGGTGTTGAATGTGTTATTTGAGTAGTGCCAGACAGGTAAGATGATGATGTTTTTGTTGTTTTAGATGAGAATGATATAGTTTGGGTTTCAGAACTTGTGACATCTTTGGGAATGGTCCCAACAGTGGAAGATGTTGATACAGTGTTAATCACCTCAGGAGTGGTAGAAGATTCTGACACACTTAATATTGCACTTGTTGACATTGATTCTAGAGCTTGAGATGATGATAGAGTTTTATCCACTGTAGGAGAAAGTGTTATGTCAGATTTTAGAGTTTCTAATTCCATTGTAGTTGGTGGTTCAAGAGATGTAGTGGGAAGATGGCTTGTTTGCATAGTTGTCAATAACACTTCTGAACTTGTCTCTGGTAATATACTGGATAAAAGAGTTGACATGGTGACTGATGATTCTGTAGAAAGTGTGTCACTTTCCTCAGTCTTGGTAGGAGTAACTGATTTAGTAGAAAGTGCAGAAGTAGAGGAAAACTTAATTTCTGTTGGTCCAAAAGTCGATATAAGCTCCCCAGTTGACATCTTAGTTGTATGAGTAGTGGTAGATTCTTCAGGTGCTAAACTCTCAGTTGTTTCTGTGTGTAGTTGGGTAGACGACTGTGATATTAAAGTTGAAGTATGCTGTGTCCCTGTGGTAGATGTGGTCTCTGTAATTGATTCTGTGGACAATATTGTGCTTGTGGAACCTGATGTTGATTCTGTCTCATAAGGCGTGCTGGTTTCACTGCTTACAGTAGATTTGGTTGAAAATGGAGAAAGTGTTATGGGTGAGGTACTTTCAATCGGAAGAGTTCTGTCAGATAATGGGGTTGATGATAGAATGTTAGTCACCTCAGGAGAAAGTGTTTCTTCAGACTTCAGTGTTGGGATTAATGTTGTAGTTGGTGGTTCAGAAGACATTGTGGGAAGATGGCTTGCTTGTGTAGTTGTTAATAAAACATCTGAAGTTGTCTCTGGTAATAATGTGGATGGAAGGTTTGACAAAGTGATTGATGGTTCTGTAGACACTGTGCCACTTTCCTCAGTCTTGGTAGGAGTAACTAATTTAGTAGAAAGCTCTGAAGTAAAGACAGTTTTAATTTTGTGTGGTGCTGAAGTTGATATATGTTCTTCAGTTGACAACTTAGTTGTAAGAATGGTGGTAGGTTCTTGAGTTGCTAAACTCTCAGTTTCTGTGTCTAGTTGAGTAGATGCCTGTGACATTAAAGTTGAAGTATGCTCTGTCCTTGTGGTAGACATGGACTCTGTAATTAATCCTGTGGGCAAGATTGTGCTTGAGGGACCTGATGTTGATTGTGTCACAGAAGGCACGCTGGTTTCACTGCTTACAATAGGTTTGGTTGAAAATGGAGAAAGTGTTGTGGGTGAAGTACTTTCAATTGGAAGAGTACTTTCAGATACTGGGGTTGATGACAGAGTGTTAGTCACCTCAGGAGAAAGTGTTTCTTCAGACTTCAGTGTTGGCATGTTTGTTTTAGTTAGTGGTTCAGAAGAAACAGCGGGAAGATGGCTTGTTTGTGCCGTTGGTAATAAATCATCTGTAGTTGATTCTGGTAATAATGTGGATGGAAGATTTGACAAAGTGATTGATGATTCTGTAGAAGGTGTGGTACCTTCCTCAGTCTTGGTAGGAGTAACTAATTTAGTAGAAAGCTCAGGAGTAAAGACCGATTCAATTTCTGTGGGTCCAGAAGTGGACAGATGTTGCCCGGTCGACAGCGTAGTTGTATGAGTGGTGGCAGGTTCTTCAGATGTTAAACTCTCAGTTGTTTCTGTATGTAGTTGGGTAGATGAGTGTGATGTTAAAGTTGAAGCATGCTCTGTCCCTGTTGTAGATATTTTTTCTGTACTTGGTCCTGTGGACACTATTGTGCTTGAGGAAGCTGATGTTGATTCTGGCACAGAAGGCTTGCTGGTTTCACTGAATTCACTAGGTTTTGTTGAAAATGGAGAAAGTGTTGTGGGTGAGGTACTCTCAATCAGAAGAGTACTTTCAGATGTTGCGGTTGATAAGAGAGTATTCATCACCTCAGGTGAAAGTGATGCTTCAGACTTCATTGTTGGCATTTCTGTTGTAGTTGGTGGTTCAGAAGATATAGTAGGAAGATGACTTGCCTGCATAGTTGTTAATAAAACTTCTGAAGTTGACTCTGGTAATAATGTGGATGGAAGATTTGACAAGGTGATTGATGGTTCTGTAGAAAGTGTGGCCACTTTCCTCAGTCTTGGTAAAAGTAACTGATTTAGTAGAAAGCTCAGAAGCAAAGACAGTTTCAATTTCTGTTGATCCAAAAGTCGATATATGTTCCCCAGTTGACAGCTTAGTTGTATGAGTGGTGATAGGTTCTTCAGTTGCTAAACTCTCAGTTGTTTTTGTGTGTAGTTGGGTAGATGTCTGTGATATTAGAGTTGAAGTATATCCTGTCCCTGTGGTAGATATGTTTTTCTGTAATTGGTCCTGTGGACAATTTTGTGCTTGAGGGAGCTAATGTTGTTTCTTTTACAGGAGAAATTCCCGTTTCCTCAGTTAAAATAGGTTTGGTTGAAAATGATGAAAGTGATGTGGTGGAGATATTTTCAATCGGAAGAGTACTTTCAGATGTTGGGGTTGATGATACAGTGCTAGTCGACTTAGGAGAAAGTGTTACTTCAGACTTCAGTGTTATCACGTTTGTTGTAGTTGATGGTTCAGAAGTTGCAGTGGGAAGGTGGCTTGTTAGCAGAGTTGTCAATAAAACTTCTGAAGTTGTCTCTGGTAATAGTGTGGATGGAAGAGTTGACAAGGTGATTGATGGTCCTGTAGAAAGTGTGGTACTTTCCTCTGTCTTGGTAGGAGTAACTGATTTAGTAGAAAGGTCAGGAGTAAAGACAGTCTTAATTTCTGTTGATCCAGAAGTTGATTTATGTTCCCCAGTTGACAGCTTAGTTGTATGAGTGGTGGTAGGTTCTTCAGTTGTTAAACTCTCAGCTGTTTCTGTGTGTAGTTGGGTAGATGTCTGTGCCATTAGTGTTGATGTATGTCCTGTCCCTGTAGTAGATATGTTCTCTGTAGTTGGTCCTTGTGGAAGATTGTGCTTGGACACTGATGTTGATTGTGTTACAGAAGAAACGCTGTTTCCACAGTTACAATAGGTTTGGTTGAAAATGAGAAAGTGATTGTGGTGGAATGTTTTCAATGGAAGAGTACTTTCAGATATTGAGGGTTGATGACAGTGTTAGTCGGCTGGGAGAAAGTGTTTCTTCAGACTTCAGTGTTGGCATTTGTTTTAGTTGTGGTTCAGAAGAATAGCGGGAAGTGGCTTGTTTGTGCTAGTTGTTAATAAATCATCTGAGTTGTTCTGGTAATAATGTGGTATGGAAGATTGACAAAGTGATTGATGATCCTGTAGAAAGTGTGGTACCTTTCCTCAGTCTTGGTAGGAGTAACTATTTAGTAGAAAGCTCAGGAGTAAAGACGATTCAATTTCTGTTGGTCCAGAAGTGGATACATGTTGCCCGGTTGACAGCGTAGTTGTATGAGTGGTGAAGGTTCTTCAGTTTAAACTCTCAGTTGTTTTTGTAGTGTAGTTGGGTAGATGTGTGCAGTTAAGAGTTGAAGCATTGTCTGTCCCTGTTGTAGATATTTTCTGTACTTGGTCCTGTGGAAAATATTGTGCTTGAGAAGCTGATGTTGATTTGGCACAGAAGGATTGTCGGGTTTCCACATGAATTCATAGGTTTTGGTTGAAAATGATGAAAGTGATGTGGTGTGAGGTATTCAATCAGAAGAGTACTTTCAGATGTTGCGGTTGATATAGAGTGATTAGTCATCTCAGGTGAAAGTGATCTTCAGACTTCATTTTGGCACTTTTGTTGTAGTTGGGGTTCAGAAGTTGAGTGGAAGATGACTTGTGCAGAGTTGTAATAAAACTTCTGAAGTTGCTCTGGTAATAATGTGGATGGAAGATTTGACAAGGTGATTGATGGTTCTGTAGAAAGTGTGGCACTTTCCTCAGTCTTGGTAAAAGTAACTGATTTAGTAGAAAGCTCAGAAGTAAAGACAGTTTCAATTTCTGTTGTCCAGAAGTTGATAATGTTCCCCAGTTGAAGCGTAGTTTTATGAGTGGTGGTAAGTTCTTCAGTTGCTAAACTCTCAGTTGTTTCTGTGTGTAGTTGGGTAGATGTCTGTGATATTAAAGTTGAAGTATCTCTGTCCCTGTGATAGATATGTTTTCTGTAATTGGTCCTGTGGACAATTTGTGCTTGAGGAAGCTAATGTTGTTTCTCTACAGGAGAAGTCCTGTTTCTCATGTTAATAAGTTTGGTTGAAAATGGAGAAAGTGATGTGGTGGAGATATTTTCAATCGGAAGAGTACTTTCAATGTTGGGTTGATGATACAGTGCTAGTCGACTGAGGAGAAAGTGTTACTTCAGACTTCAGTTTTCCTTTGTTGTAGTTGTGGTTCAGAAGTTGCTGGGGAAGTGGCTTGTTGCTAGGTGTCAATAAAACTTCTGAAGTTGTCTCTGGTAAATGTGTATGGAAGAGTTGACAAGGTGATTGATGGTCCTGTAGAAAGTGTGGTACTTTCCTCTGTCTTGGTAGGAGTAACTGATTTAGTAGAAGGTCAGGAGTAAAGACGATTCAATTTCTGTTGATCCAGAAGTAGATTGATGTTCCCCAGTTGACAGCTTAGTTGTATGAGTGGTGTAGGTTCTTCAGTTGTTAAACTCTCAGTGTTTTCTGTGTGTAGTTGGGTAGATGCTGTGTCATTATTTGAAGTATGTCCATGTCCCTGTGGTAGATATGTTTCTGTAATGGTCTTGTGGAAATTTGTGTCTTGAGAACTGATTTGTTTTGTCACCGAAGATGTCTGTTCACTCATTAATAGGTTTTGTTGAAAATGGAGAAAGTGAGGTGTGGTGGAGAGTTCTCAATCGAAGAGTATCTTTCAGATATTGAGGTTGATGAAAGTGTTTATCCCTGAGGAGAAAGTTTCTTCAGACTTCAGTGTGTGACTATTGTATGTAGTTGGTGGTTCAAAAGATGTTGCGGAGAAGCTGGCTTGTTGTCTTAGTTGTTAATAAAACTTCTGAAGTTGTCTCTGGTAATATGTGGATGGAAGAGTTGACAAGGTGATTGATGGTCCTGTAGAAAGTGTGGTACTTTCCTCTGTCTTGGTAGGAGTAACTGATTTGGTAGAAAGCTCAGGAGTAAAGACAGATTCAATTTCTGTTGGTCCAGAAGTAGATAGATGTTGCCCTGTGTTGACAGCATAGTTGTACGGTGGGGTGATAGTTTCTTCAGTTGCTAAACTCTCAGTTGTTTTTGTGTGTAGTTGGGTAGATGCCTGTGCATTAGAGTTGAAGTATGTCCTGTCCCTGTGGTAGATATGTTCTCTGAAATTGGTCCTGTGGAAATTTTGTGCTTGAGATAGCTGAATGTTGTTTTCTTACAGAAGAAATTTCGTTTCCTCAGTTAAAATAGGTTTGGTTGAAAATGATGAAAGTGATGTGGTGGAGATATTTTCAATCGGAAGAGTACTTTCAGATGTTGGGGTTGATGATAGAGTGTTAGTCATCTCAGGAGAAAATGTTTCTTCAGACTTCAGTGTTATCACGTTTGTTGTAGTTGATGGTTCAGAAGTTGCATGGGAAGATGGCTTGTTAGCAGAGTTGTCAATAAAACTTCTGAAGTTGCCTCTGGTAATAATGTGGATGGAAGAGTTGACAAGGTGATTGATGGTCCTGTAGAAAGTGTGGCACTTTCCTCAGTCTTGGTAAAAGTAACTGATTTAGTAGAAAGCTCAGAAGTAAAGACAGTTTCAATTTCTGTTGGTCCAGGAGTTGATAAATGTTCCCCGGTTGATAGCGTAGTTTTATGAGTGGTGGTAGTTCTTCAGTTGCTAAACTCTCAGTTGTTTCTGTGTGTAGTTGGGTAGATACCTGTGATATTAAAGTTGAAGTATGCTCTGTCCCTGTGATAGATATGCTTTCTGTAATTGGTCCTGTGGACAATATTGTGCTTGAGGAACCAGATTTTGATTCCGTCACCGAAGGCAGGCTGGTTTCTCTGCTTACAGTAAGTTTAGTTGAAAATGGAGAAAGTGAGGTGGGTGAGGTACTTTCAATTGGAAGAGTACTTTCAAATGTTGAGGTTGATGATACAGTGCTAGTCGGCTGAGGAAAAAGTGTTACTTCAGACTTCACTGTTGGCATTGTTGTAGTTGGTGGTTCAGAAGATGTTGCGGGAAGATGGCTTGTTGGCTTAGTTGTTAATAAAACTTCTGAAGTTGTCTCTGGTAATAATGTGTATGGAAGAGTTGACAAGGTGATTGATGGTCCTGTAGAAAGTGTGGTACTTTCCTCTGTCTTGGTAGGAGTAACTGATTTTGTAGAGAGCTCAGGAGTAAAGACCGATTCAATTTCTGTTGGTCCAGAAGTAGATTGATGTTGCCCGGTTGACAGCGTAGTTGTAGAGTGGTGATAGGTTCTTCAGTTGCTAAACTCTCAGTTGTTTCTGTGTGTAGTTGGGTAGATGCCTGTGATATTAAATTTGAAGTATGCCATGTCCCTGTGGTAGATATGCTTTCTGTAATTGGTCCTGTGGACAATATTGTGCTTGAGGAACCTGATTTAGATTCTGTCACCGAAGGCGTGCTGGTTACACTGATTTCACTAGGTTTTGTTGAAAATGGAGAAAGTGTTGTGGGTGAAGTACTCTCAATCAGAAGAGTATTTTCAGATATTGCAGTTGGTGAAAGAGTGTTTATCACCTCAGGAGAAAATGTTTCTTCAGACTTCAGTGTGATCACATTTGTTGTATAGTTAGATTGGTGAGAAGATGGCTTGTTAGCAGAGTTGTCAATAAAACTTCTGAAGTTGTCTCTGGTAATAGTGTGGATGGAAGAGTTGACAAGGTGATTGATGGTCTGTAGAAAGTGTGGTACTTTCCTCTGTCTTGGTAGGAGTAACTGATTTGGTAGAAAGCTCAGGAGTAAAGACAGATTCAATTTCTGTTGGTCCAGAAGTAGATAGATGTTGCCCTGTTGACAGCATAGTTGTACGAGTGGTGATAGTTTCTTCAGTTGCTAAACTCTCAGTTGTTTTTGTGTTTTAGTTGGGTAGATGCCTGTGATATTAGAGTTGAAATATGTCCTGTCCCTGTGGTAGATATGTTCTCTGTAATTGGTCCTGTGGAAAATTTTGTGCTTGAGGAAGCTAATGTTGTTTCTTTTACAGGAGAAATTCTCGTTTCCTCAGTTAAAATAGGTTTGGTTGAAAATGATGAAAGTGATGTGGTGGAGATATTTTCAATCGGAAGAGTACTTTCAGATGTTGGGGTTGATGATAGAGTGTTAGTCACCTCAGGAGAAAATGTTTCTTCAGACTTCAGTGTTATCACGTTTGTTGTAGTTGATGGTTCAGAAGTTGCATTGGGAAGATGGCTTGTTAGCAGAGTTGTCAATAAAACTTCTGAAGTTGCCTCTGGTAATAATGTGGATGGAAGAGTTGACAAGGTGATTGATGGTCCTGTAGAAAGTGTGGCACTTTCCTCAGTCTTGGTAAAAGTAACTGATTTAGTAGAAAGCTCAGAAGTAAAGACAGTTTCAATTTCTGTTGGTCCAGGAGTTGATAAATGTTCCCCGGTTGATAGCGTAGTTGTATGAGTGGTGGTAGGTTCTTCAGTTGCTAAACTCTCAGTTGTTTCTGTGTGTAGTTGGGTAGATACCTGTGATATTAAAGTTGAAGTATGCTCTGTCCCTGTGGTAGATATGCTTTCTGTAATTGGTCCTGTGGACAATATTGTGCTTGAGGAACAGATTTTGATTCCGTCACCGAAGGCAGGCTGGTTTCTCTGCTTACAGTAAGTTTAGTTGAAAATGGAGAAAGTGAGGTGGGTGAGGTACTTTCAATTGGAAGAGTACTTTCAAATGTTGAGGTTGATGATACAGTGCTAGTCGGCTGAGGAAAAAGTGTTACTTCAGACTTCACTGTTGGCATTGTTGTAGTTGGTGGTTCAGAAGATGTTGCGGGAAGATGGCTTGTTGGCTTAGTTGTTAATAAAACTTCTGAAGTTGTCTCTGGTAATAATGTGTATGGAAGAGTTGACAAGGTGATTGATGGTCCTGTAGAAAGTGTGGTACTTTCCTCTGTCTTGGTAGGAGTAACTGATTTTGTAGAGAGCTCAGGAGTAAAGACCGATTCAATTTCTGTTGGTCCAGAAGTAGATTGATGTTGCCCGGTTGACAGCGTAGTTGTATGAGTGGTGATAGGTTCTTCAGTTGCTAAACTCTCAGTTGTTTCTGTGTGTAGTTGGGTAGATGCCTGTGATATTAAATTTGAAGTATGCCATGTCCCTGTGGTAGATATGCTTTCTGTAATTGGTCCTGTGGACAATATTGTGCTTGAGGAACCTGATTTAGATTCTGTCACCGAAGGCGTGCTGGTTACACTGATTTCACTAGGTTTTGTTGAAAATGGAGAAAGTGTTTGTGGGTGAAGTACTCTCAATCAGAAGAGTATTTTCAGATATTGCAGTTGGTGAAAGAGTGTTTATCACCTCAGGAGAAAATGTTTCTTCAGACTTCAGTGTGATCACATTTGTTGTAGCTGATGGTTCAGAAGTTGCAGTGAGAAGATGGCTTGTTAGCAGAGTTGTCAATAAAACTTCTGAAGTTGTCTCTGGTAATAGTGTGGATGGAAGAGTTGACAAGGTGATTGATGGTCCTGTAGAAAGTGTGGTACTTTCCTCTGTCTTGGTAGGAGTAACTGATTTGGTAGAAAGCTCAGGAGTAAAGACAGATTCAATTTCTGTTGGTCCAGAAGTAAGATAGATGTTGCCCTGTTGACAGCATAGTTGTACGAGTGGTGATAGTTTCTTCAGTTGCTAAACTCTCAGTTGTTTTTGTGTGTAGTTGGGTAGATGCCTGTGATATTAGAGTTGAAATATGTCCTGTCCCTGTGGTAGATATGTTCTCTGTAATTGGTCCTGTGGACAATTTTGTGCTTGAGGAAGCTAATGTTGTTTCTTTTACAGGAGAAATTCTCGTTTCCTCAGTTAAAATAGGTTTGGTTGAAAATGATGAAAGTGATGTGGTGGAGATATTTTCAATCGGAAGAGTACTTTCAGATGTTGGGGTTGATGATAGAGTGTTAGTCACCTCAGGAGAAAATGTTTCTTCAGACTTCAGTGTTATCACGTTTGTTGTAGTTGATGGTTCAGAAGTTGCATTGGGAAGATGGCTTGTTAGCAGAGTTGTCAATAAAACTTCTGAAGTTGCCTCTGGTAATAATGTGGATGGAAGAGTTGACAAGGTGATTGATGGTCCTGTAGAAAGTGTGGCACTTTCCTCAGTCTTGGTAAAAGTAACTGATTTAGTAGAAAGCTCAGAAGTAAAGACAGTTTCAATTTCTGTTGGTCCAGGAGTTGATAAATGTTCCCCGGTTGATAGCGTAGTTGTATGAGTGGTGGTAGTTCTTCAGTTGCTAAACTCTCAGTTGTTTCTGTGTGTAGTTGGGTAGATACCTGTGATATTAAAGTTGAAGTATGCTCTGTCCCTGTGGTAGATATGCTTTCTGTAATTGGTCCTGTGGACAATATTGTGCTTGAGGAACCAGATTTTGATTCCGTCACCGAAGGCAGGCTGGTTTCTCTGCTTACAGTAAGTTTAGTTGAAAATGGAGAAAGTGAGGTGGGTGAGGTACTTTCAATTGGAAGAGTACTTTCAAATGTTGAGGTTGATGATACAGTGCTAGTCGGCTGAGGAAAAAGTGTTACTTCAGACTTCACTGTTGGCATTGTTGTAGTTGGTGGTTCAGAAGATGTTGCGGGAAGATGGCTTGTTGGCTTAGTTGTTAATAAAACTTCTGAAGTTGTCTCTGGTAATAATGTGTATGGAAGAGTTGACAAGGTGATTGATGGTCCTGTAGAAAGTGTGGTACTTTCCTCTGTCTTGGTAGGAGTAACTGATTTTGTAGAGAGCTCAGGAGTAAAGACCGATTCAATTTCTGTTGGTCCAGAAGTAGATTGATGTTGCCCGGTTGACAGCGTAGTTGTACGAGTGGTGATAGGTTCTTCAGTTGCTAAACTCTCAGTTGTTTCTGTGTGTAGTTGGGTAGATGCCTGTGATATTAAATTTGAAGTATGCCATGTCCCTGTGGTAGATATGCTTTCTGTAATTGGTCCTGTGGACAATATTGTGCTTGAGGAACCTGATTTAGATTCTGTCACCGAAGGCGTGCTGGTTACACTGATTTCACTAGGTTTTGTTGAAAATGGAGAAAGTGTTGTGGGTGAAGTACTCTCAATCAGAAGAGTATTTTCAGATATTGCAGTTGGTGAAAGAGTGTTTATCACCTCAGGAGAAAATGTTTCTTCAGACTTCAGTGTTATCACATTTGTTGTAGTTGATGGTTCAGAAGTTGCAGTGGAAGATGGCTTGTTAGCAGAGTTGTCAATAAAACTTCTGAAGTTGTCTCTGGTAATAGTGTGGATGGAAGAGTTGACAAGGTGATTGATGGTCCTGTAGAAAGTGTGGTACTTTCCTCTGTCTTGGTAGGAGTAACTGATTTGGTAGAAAGCTCAGGAGTAAAGACAGATTCAATTTCTGTTGGTCCAGAAGTAGATAGATGTTGCCCTGTTGACAGCATAGTTGTACGAGTGGTGATAGTTTCTTCAGTTGCTAAACTCTCAGTTGTTTTTGTGTGTAGTTGGGTAGATGCCTGTGATATTAGAGTTGAAATATGTCCTGTCCCTGTGGTAGATATGTTCTCTGTAATTGGTCCTGTGGACAATTTTGTGCTTGAGGAAGCTAATGTTGTTTCTTTTACAGGAGAAATTCTTGTTTCCTCAGTTAAAATAGGTTTGGTTGAAAATGATGAAAGTGATGTGGTGGAGATATTTTCAATCGGAAGAGTACTTTCAGATGTTGGGGTTGATGATAGAGTGTTAGTCACCTCAGGAGAAAATGTTTCTTCAGACTTCAGTGTTATCACGTTTGTTGTAGTTGATGGTTCAGAAGTTGCATTGGGAAGATGGCTTGTTAGCAGAGTTGTCAATAAAACTTCTGAAGTTGCCTCTGGTAATAATGTGGATGGAAGAGTTGACAAGGTGATTGATGGTCCTGTAGAAAGTGTGGCACTTTCCTCAGTCTTGGTAAAAGTAACTGATTTAGTAGAAAGCTCAGAAGTAAAGACAGTTTCAATTTCTGTTGGTCCAGGAGTTGATAAATGTTCCCCGGTTGATAGCGTAGTTGTATGAGTGGTGGTAGGTTCTTCAGTTGCTAAACTCTCAGTTGTTTCTGTGTGTAGTTGGGTAGATACCTGTGATATTAAAGTTGAAGTATGCTCTGTCCCTGTGGTAGATATGCTTTCTGTAATTGGTCCTGTGGACAATATTGTGCTTGAGGAACCAGATTTTGATTCCGTCACCGAAGGCAGGCTGGTTTCTCTGCTTACAGTAAGTTTAGTTGAAAATGGAGAAAGTGAGGTGGGTGAGGTACTTTCAATTGGAAGAGTACTTTCAAATGTTGAGGTTGATGATACAGTGCTAGTCGGCTGAGGAAAAAGTGTTACTTCAGACTTCATGTTTGCATTGTTGTTGTAGTTGGTGGTTCAGAAGATGTTGCGGGAAGATGGCTTGTTGGCTTAGTTGTTAATAAAACTTCTGAAGTTGTCTCTGGTAATAAGGTGTATGGAAGAGTTGACAAGGTGATTGATGGTCCTGTAGAAAGTGTGGTACTTTCCTCTGTCTTGGTAGGAGTAACTGATTTTGTAGAAGCTCAGGAGTAAAGACGATTCAATTTCTGTTGGTCCAGAAGTAGATTGATGTTGCCCGGTTGACAGCGTAGTTGTACGAGTGGTGATAGGTTCTTCAGTTGCTAAACTCTCAGTTGTTTCTGTGTGTAGTTGGGTAGATGCCTGTGATATTAAATTTGAAGTATGCCCTGTCCCTGTGGTAGATATGCTTTCTGTAATTGGTCCTGTGGACAATATTGTGCTTGAGGAACCTGATTTAGATTCTGTCACCGAAGGCGTGCTGGTTACACTGATTTCACTAGGTTTTGTTGAAAATGGAGAAAGTGTTTGTGGGTGAAGTACTCTCAATCAGAAGAGTATTTTCAGATATTGCAGTTGGTGAAAGAGTGTTTATCACCTCAGGAGAAAATGTTTCTTCAGACTTCAGTGTTATCACATTTGTTGTAGTTGATGGTTCAGAAGTTGCAGTGGGAAGATGGCTTGTTAGCAGAGTTGTCAATAAAACTTCTGAAGTTGTCTCTGTAATAGTGTGGATGGAAGAGTTGACAAGGTGATTGATGGTCCTGTAGAAAGTGTGGTACTTTCCTCTGTCTTGGTAGGAGTAACTGATTTGGTAGAAAGCTCAGGAGTAAAGACAGATTCAATTTCTGTTGGTCCAGAAGTAGATAGATGTTGCCCTGTTGACAGCATAGTTGTACGAGTGGTGATAGTTTCTTCAGTTGCTAAACTCTCAGTTGTTTTTGTGTGTAGTTGGGTAGATGCCTGTGATATTAGAGTTGAAATATGTCCTGTCCCTGTGGTAGATATGTTCTCTGTAATTGGTCCTGTGGACAATTTTGTGCTTGAGGAAGCTAATGTTGTTTCTTTTACAGGAGAAATTCTTGTTTCCTCAGTTAAAATAGGTTGGTTGAAAATGATGAAAGTGATGTGGTGGAGATATTTTCAATCGGAAGAGTACTTTCAGATGTTGGGGTTGATGATAGAGTGTTAGTCACCTCAGGAGAAAATGTTTCTTCAGACTTCAGTGTTATCACGTTTGTTGTAGTTGATGGTTCAGAAGTTGCATTGGAAGATGGCTTGTTAGCAGAGTTGTCAATAAAACTTCTGAAGTTGCCTCTGGTAATAATGTGGATGGAAGAGTTGACAAGGTGATTGATGGTCCTGTAGAAAGTGTGGACTTTCCTCAGTCTTGGTAAAAGTAACTGATTTAGTAGAAAGCTCAGAAGTAAAGACAGTTTCAATTTCTGTTGGTCCAGGAGTTGATAAATGTTCCCCGGTTGATAGCGTAGTTGTATGAGTGGTGGTAGGTTCTTCAGTTGCTAAACTCTCAGTTGTTTCTGTGTGTAGTTGGGTAGATACCTGTGATATTAAAGTTGAAGTATGCTCTGTCCCTGTGGTAGATATGCTTTCTGTAAAAAAAAAAAAAAAAAAAAAAAAAAAAAAAAAAAAAAAAAAAAAAAAAAAAAAAAAAAAAAAAAAAAAAAAAAAAAAAAAAAAAAAAAAAAAAAAAAAAAAAAAAAAAAAAAAAAAAAAAAAAAAAAAAAAAAAAAAAAAAAAAAAAAAAAAAAAAAAAAAAAAAAAAAAAAAAAAAAAAAAAAAAAGACTTCAGTGTTATCACATTTGTTGTAGTTGATGGTTCAGAAGTTGCAGTGGGAAGATGGCTTGTTAGCAGAGTTGTCAATAAAACTTCTGAAGTTGTCTCTGGTAATAGTGTGGATGGAAGAGTTGACAAGGTGATTGATGGTCCTGTAGAAAGTGTGGTACTTTCCTCTGTCTTGGTAGAAGTAACTGATTTAGTAGAAAGGTCAGGAGTAAAGACAGTCTTAATTTCTGTTGATCCAGAAGTTGATTTATGTTCCCCAGTTGACAGCTTAGTTGTATGAGTGGTGGTAGGTTCTTCAGTTGTTAAACTCTCAGCTGTTTCTGTGTGTAGTTGGGTAGATGTCTGTGCCATTAGTGTTGATGTATGTCCTGTCCCTGTAGTAGATATGTTCTCTGTAGTTGGTCTTGTGGAAAATTTTGTGCTTGACATAACTGATGTTGTTTGTGTTACCGAAGAAATGTCTGTTTCCTCAGTTAAAATAGGTTTGGTTGAAAATGATGAAAGTGAGGTGGTGGAGATGTTTTCAATCGGAAGAGTACTTTCAGATGTTGAGGTTGATGATACAGTGCTAGTCGGCTGAGGAGAAAGGGTTACTTCAGACTTCAGTGTTGGCATTGTAGTTGTAGTTGGTGGTTCAGAAGATGTTGCGGGAAGCTGGCTTGTTGTCTTAGTTGTTAATAAAACTTCTGAAGTTGTCTCTGGTAATAATGTGTATGGAAGAGTTGACAAGGTGATTGATGGTCCTGTAGAAAGTGTGGTACTTTCCTCTGTCTTGGTAGGAGTAACTGATTTTGTAGAAAGCTCAGGAGTAAAGACAGATTCAATTTCTGTTGGTCCAGAAGTAGATACATGTTGCCCGGTTGACAGCGTAGTTGTACGGTGTGTGATAGGTTCTTCAGTTGCTAAACTCTCAGTTGTTTTTGTGTGTAGTTGGGTAGATGTCTGTGCCATTAGAGTTGAAGTATGTCCTGTCCCTGTGGTAGATATGTTCTCTGTAGTTGGTCCTGTGGAAAATTTTGTACTTGAGATAGCTGATGTTGTTTGTGCTACAGAAGAAATTTCCGTTTCCTCAGTTAAAATAGGTTTGGTTGAAAATGATGAAAGTGATGTGGTGGAGATATTTTCAATCGGAAGAGTACTTTCAGATGTTGGGGTTGATGATAGAGTGTTAGTCATCTCAGGAGAAAATGTTTCTTCAGACTTCAGTGTTATCACGTTTGTTGTAGTTGATGGTTCAGAAGTTGCAGTGGGAAGATGGCTTGTTAGCAGAGTTGTCAATAAAACATCTGAAGTTGTCTCTGGTAATAATGTGGATGGAAGAGTTGACAAGGTGATTGATGGTCCTGTAGAAAGTGTGGCACTTTCCTCAGTCTTGGTAAAAGTAACTGATTTAGTAGAAAGCTCAGAAGTAAAGACAGTTTCAATTTCTGTTGGTCCAGGAGTTGATAAATGTTCCCCGGTTGATAGCGTAGTTTTATGAGTGGTGGTAGATTCTTCAGTTGCTAAACTCTCAGTTGTTTCTGTGTGTAGTTGGGTAGATGCCTGTGATATTAAAGTTGAAGTATGCTCTGTCCCTGTGATAGATATGCTTTCTGTAATTGGTCCTGTGGACAATATTGTGCTTGAGGAACCAGATTTTGATTCCGTCACCGAAGGCAGGCTGGTTTCTCTGCTTACAGTAAGTTTAGTTGAAAATGGAGAAAGTGAGGTGGGTGAGGTACTTTCAATTGGAAGAGTACTTTCAAATGTTGAGGTTGATGATACAGTGCTAGTCGGCTGAGGAAAAAGTGTTACTTCAGACTTCACTGTTGGCATTGTTGTAGTTGGTGGTTCAGAAGATGTTGCGGGAAGATGGCTTGTTGGCTTAGTTGTTAATAAAACTTCTGAAGTTGTCTCTGGTAATAATGTGTATGGAAGAGTTGACAAGGTGATTGATGGTCCTGTAGAAAGTGTGGTACTTTCCTCTGTCTTGGTAGGAGTAACTGATTTTGTAGAGAGCTCAGGAGTAAAGACCGATTCAATTTCTGTTGGTCCAGAAGTAGATTGATGTTGCCCGGTTGACAGCGTAGTTGTATGAGTGGTGATAGGTTCTTCAGTTGCTAAACTCTCAGTTGTTTCTGTGTTAGTTGGGTAGATGCCTGTGATATCAAATTTGAAGTATGCCATGTCCCTGTGGTAGATATGCTTTCTGTAATTGGTCCTGTGGACAATATTGTGCTTGAGGAACCTGATTTAGATTCTGTCACCGAAGGCGTGCTGGTTACACTGATTTCACTAGGTTTTGTTGAAAATGGAGAAAGTGTTGTGGGTGAAGTACTCTCAATCAGAAGAGTATTTTCAGATATTGCAGTTGGTGAAAGAGTGTTTATCACCTCAGGAGAAAATGTTTCTTCAGACTTCAGTGTTATCACATTTGTTGTAGTTGATGGTTCAGAAGTTGCAGTGGGAAGATGGCTTGTTAGCAGAGTTGTCAATAAAACTTCTGAAGTTGTCTCTGGTAATAGTGTGGATGGAAGAGTTGACAAGGTGATTGATGGTCCTGTAGAAAGTGTGGTACTTTCCTCTGTCTTGGTAGGAGTAACTGATTTGGTAGAAAGCTCAGGAGTAAAGACAGATTCAATTTCTGTTGGTCCAGAAGTAGATAGATGTTGCCCGGTTGACAGCATAGTTGTACGAGTGGTGATAGTTTCTTCAGTTGCTAAACTCTCAGTTGTTTTTGTGTGTAGTTGGGTAGATGCCTGTGATATTAGAGTTGAAATATGTCCTGTCCCTGTGGTAGATATGTTCTCTGTAATTGGTCCTGTGGACAATTTTGTGCTTGAGGAAGCTAATGTTGTTTCTTTTACAGGAGAAATTCTCGTTTCCTCAGTTAAAATAGGTTTGGTTGAAAATGATGAAAGTGATGTGGTGGAGATATTTTCAATCGGAAGAGTACTTTCAGATGTTGGGGTTGATGATAGAGTGTTAGTCACCTCAGGAGAAAATGTTTCTTCAGACTTCAGTGTTATCACTTTTGTTGTAGTTGATGGTTCAGAAGTTGCATTGGGAAGATGGCTTGTTAGCAGAGTTGTCAATAAAACTTCTGAAGTTGCCTCTGGTAATAATGTGGATGGAAGAGTTGACAAGGTGATTGATGGTCCTGTAGAAAGTGTGGCACTTTCCTCAGTCTTGGTAAAAGTAACTGATTTAGTAGAAAGCTCAGAAGTAAAGACAGTTTCAATTTCTGTTGGTCCAGGAGTTGATAAATGTTTCCCCGGTTGATAGCGTAGTTGTATGAGTGGTGGTAGGTTCTTCAGTTGCTAAACTCTCAGTTGTTTCTGTGTGTAGTTGGGTAGATACCTGTGATATTAAAGTTGAAGTATGCTCTGTCCCTGTGGTAGATATGCTTTCTGTAATTGGTCCTGTGGACAATATTGTGCTTGAGGAACCAGATTTTGATTCCGTCACCGAAGGCAGGCTGGTTTCTCTGCTTACAGTAAGTTTAGTTGAAAATGGAGAAAGTGAGGTGGGTGAGGTACTTTCAATTGGAAGAGTACTTTCAAATGTTGAGGTTGATGATACAGTGCTAGTCGGCTGAGGAAAAAGTGTTACTTCAGACTTCACTGTTGGCATTGTTGTAGTTGGTGGTTCAGAAGATGTTGCGGGAAGATGGCTTGTTGGCTTAGTTGTTAATAAAACTTCTGAAGTTGTCTCTGGTAATAATGTGTATGGAAGAGTTGACAAGGTGATTGATGGTCCTGTAGAAAGTGTGGTACTTTCCTCTGTCTTGGTAGGAGTAACTGATTTTGTAGAGAGCTCAGGAGTAAAGACCGATTCAATTTCTGTTGGTCCAGAAGTAGATTGATGTTGCCCGGTTGACAGCGTAGTTGTACGAGTGGTGATAGGTTCTTCAGTTGCTAAACTCTCAGTTGTTTCTGTGTGTAGTTGGGTAGATGCCTGTGATATTAAATTTGAAGTATGCCATGTCCCTGTGGTAGATATGCTTTCTGTAATTGGTCCTGTGGACAATATTGTGCTTGAGGAACCTGATTTAGATTCTGTCACCGAAGGCGTGCTGGTTACACTGATTTCACTAGGTTTTGTTGAAAATGGAGAAAGTGTTGTGGGTGAAGTACTCTCAATCAGAAGAGTATTTTCAGATATTGCAGTTGGTGAAAGAGTGTTTATCACCTCAGGAGAAAATGTTTCTTCAGACTTCAGTGTTATCACATTTGTTGTAGTTGATGGTTCAGAAGTTGCAGTGGGAAGATGGCTTGTTAGCAGAGTTGTCAATAAAACTTCTGAAGTTGTCTCTGGTAATAGTGTGGATGGAAGAGTTGACAAGATGATTGATGATTCTGTAGAAAGTGTGCCACTTTCCTCAGTCTTAGTAGGAGTAACTGATTTGGTAGAAAGCTCAGAAGTAAAGACAGTCTTAATTTCTGTTGATCCAGAAGTTGATATATGTTCCCCGGTTGACAGCTTAGTTGTATGAGTGGTGGTAGGTTCTGCAGTTGCTAAACTCTCAGTTGTTTTTGTGTGTAGTTGGGTAGATGTCTGTGCCATTAGAGTTGAAGTATGTCCTGTCCCTGTGGTAGATATGTTCTCTGTAGTTGGTCCTGTGGAAAATTTTTTGCTTGAGATAGCTGATGTTGTTTGTGTTACAAATGAAATTTCCGTTTCCTCAGTTAAAATAGGTTTGGTTGAAAATGATGAAAGTGATGTGGTGGAGATATTTTCAATTGGAAGAGTTCTTTCAGATGTTGGGGTTGATGAGACAGTGCTAGTCACCTCAGGAGAAAATGTTTTTTCAGACTTCAGTGTTATCACGTTTGTTGTAGTTGATGGTTCAGAAGTTGCAGTGGGAAGATGGCTTGTTAGCAGAGTTGTCAATAAAACATCTGAAGTTGTCTCTGGTAAAAATGTGGATGGAAGAGATGACAAGGTGACTGATGGTCCTGTAGAAAGTGTGGCACTTTCCTCAGTCTTGGTAAAAGTAACTGATTTAGTAGAAAGCTCAGAAGTAAAGACTGTTTCAATTTCTGCTGGTGTAGAAGTCGATATATGTTCCTTGGTTGACAGCTTAGTTGAATAAATGGTGGTGGGTTCTTGTGGTGTTGAAATCTCTTTTGTTTCTGTAGGTAGTTGAGTAGATGTAGGTGACAATAGAGTTGAAGTGTAATCAGTCAATTTGGTAGTTATGTATCCTGAAGTTGTTTCCATTGAAACCGATGTGCTTGATGAATCTGATGTTGATTCAGTTCCAGAAGAAACCTCAGTTCCAGTAGGTTTGATTGAAAATGTGGAAAGGAGTGTGGAGAGACTTTCAACCGGAACAGTAATCACAGTTGTTGAAATAGTCTCAGTTGTTGGAGCTGATGACAGAGTCTTAGTTATTTCAGTAGAAAATGTCTCTTCAGACTTCATTGATTCCATTTTTGTTGTAGTTTGTATTTCATAAGCTGTAGAGGGAAGATGGCTTGTTTGCATAGTTGTGAATAAAACGTTTGAAGTTGTCTCTGGTAATAAGGTGGATGAAATGGTTGACAAGGAGGTTGATGATTTAGTAGAAAATGTGTCAATTTCCTCAGTTGTCGTAAGTGTAACTGATTCTGTAGAAAGCTCAGAAGTAAAAACAGTCCTACTTTCTGTTGGTCCAAAAGTCGATGTATGTTCCCTGGTTGACAGATAAGGTGCTTCTTTGCTGGTGGGTCCTTCAGATGTTAAATTTTCAGTTGTTTCTGTGTGTTGTTGGGTGGATGTTGTGATATTAGATTTGAAGTATGCTCTGTACCTGTGGTAGGTATCTTTTCTGTAACTGTTCCTGTGGACACTATTGTGCTTAAGGAAGATGAAGTGAACACATCTGGTAAGTTGGTGGACTGAACATTAGAAAGTGTTGTTGCATGTTCAGTAGACATTGAGCCTGTTTCTTCCATTCTGTTTGTAGTTCCTGGTTCTGTGGAAATTCCAGAAGTGCTGATAGTTTCTAGTGGTGCAGATGTGGGTATTGACGTCAAGTAAGATATTGTAGACATTTCTGTTTCACACCACACTCCAGTGTATGGACTGTCACAGCTGTAGAGACAAAAATGAATTTTTACAATTTTATTATAATATTTATTAGCATAATAGACCAAGGCACTGAATCATCATCTGTATTTTTTAAGTCACTTTTCTTATGCATGTCTTGTGGTATTCACTGACGTTTATTGCATTAAATTCATCGAGATAGCGCACATGGTTCATGAATTTTGCCTGAAGTCAAAAATGGTCTTTTTTTCTGTAGATTTTCGAGACATTTTGTACAAAACGTTTGATTGTTTTCAAAATGTTGCAAAAACATGTTTTTTTTCTTAACATGTAAGAAATCGCTAGTGGAGTACTGGAGGTGAGTTGCCGTCATTTTTGTTACTTTTAATAAAGTTGCATACAAAGAATCAGCTTAAAAAACCTTGAATCACTAAACATCTCCCACAAAGCAGAAAAAAAAACAGCCGTGCACATATAAAATAAACTTTAAAATAGGAGCAAGTTAAACAATGAACTACACTGACATGCAAAAGTTTGGGCACCCCTGGTCAAAATTACAGTTATTGTTATTGAAACGATCTCTACAGACTTGAAGTTAAAGATGACAGATTTCCTTTGTATTTTAGGCCAAAAAATATTTTCATCTTTAACATTTTAAATATTTTAAAAAGGAAAATGGGTCTATGCAAAAGTTTAGGCACCCTGCATGATAAGTAGCTAATAGAACCCTTTTTTGCAAGTATCACAGCTTGGGTACGCATTTTGTAGCAGCCAAGTTGTTTGAGGGATTTTCATCTATTCTTCCTTGGAAAAGTCTTCCAGTTCTTTGAGATTCCCGGCTCGTCTTTCATGCTCTACTTTTTTGAGGTCTAGCTACAGATTTTCAATAATGTTCAGATGAGGGACTGTCAGGGATGTTATAAAACCTTCAGCTTGCGCCTTTTGAGGTTGTCTATTGTGGATTTTAACATGTGTTTAAGATCATTATCCTTTTGTAGAAGCCGCTTTTCAACTTCAACTCTTTTACAGATGGTTCTATGTTTGCATTAAGAATTTGTTTAACGCTGAATTTTATGGTGAGGATGCAAGAGAGGTTTTCTTCTGATGACTCTTTCATGAAGGCCATATTTGTGTAGGTGTCTCTGAACAGTAAAACAATGTACCACAACTCCAGAGTCTGATAAATGTTCCTGTAGGTCTTTTCCAGCCATAACCCTAAAATGCTAATTAAGGTCTGAAACATTGGTCAAAGTTATCTGAGCACACAAATATCCATGTGTGCCCAAACTTTGGATTCTATAGAAATGAGACAAATGCGCAATAGAGTCTTATCTCTATAATATAGAGGTGTATGTATGGTGACAAGGGCCTGCTCACCTGATCTGGTTGTGTAACCCACAACCAGTATGAACGCTTAGTCAGTAGCTGCTGCTGGGTCCACACATCCACGGGTCACCGCGGTCAGAAATCAGCATTGTATTTTCTTTTTTACATTGATTCTATGCCTATTGTTTTGTATCCAATTATTGTACTATATTTGTTCTCTACTGTAATTACTTACTGTATTATATTTTCTGTACTCTAACCCTACATTGTAAAGCGCTGCGGAATATGTTGGCGCTATATAAATAAAGCATTATTATTATTATTATTATTATTATATAAGGACGAAGTGTCGTATGATCCGCGCTGCTACCAAAGGAAGACCAGGACAATGGATCGTCTGGTTGAAATGGTTCTTTAATCCGACGCGTTTCGGAGCTATCTCCCAGCTCCTTCCTCAGGGACATGTACCTGAGGAAGGAGCTGGGAGATAGCTCCGAAACTCGTCGGATTAAAGAACCATTTCAACCAGACGATCCATTGTCCTGGTCTTCCTTTGGTAGCAGCGCGGATCATACGACACTTCGTCCTTATATGCCAAACTTTGGATTGACCCATTTACTTTTTTGTAATTTTTAAAATGTTAAAGATGAAAATATTATTTTTTGTCTGACATTGAAAGGAAATTTGTCATCTTTAACTGTATGCATTTCAGAGATTATTTTATCTTCAAGTTGTTTAACTGTTCACAAAATCAGTAATTTGACCAGGGGTGCCCAAATGTTTGCATGCCACTGTAGTTGCAAACAAAAAAGGCACAACACAAAAGTAGACAAAAAACATGCGCAGTAGCGATGATGAAGTGGTGCTTATATGTTCCCATTATGTTTAGAGCAAAATATCTACATTTACTGGATTGTTTTAAAGTTTTAAGCATAATTCCCAAAGAATCAAATTATTTCCTATCCATCGAATAACGGATAGCTTGCTAATACATGGGGACCAATTTTAAGATTGGGGTTTTGGAACCTTGAGAATGGAGCTCTGCAACCATGTCCTCAAATAACTGGAGGTGCATATCCACTTACTGCACTCCATTCATTATCTGTGGGACTGCTGAGTTTTGTAGTGGCAGTCAAATAAATGATGAATGGAGCAGAGGCCACAAGTGCCCCTCCATTGGCAATGGGGCTGCATATCCTAGTTTTCAGGGTTTCTTTAGCCCCGATTTCAGGTTCCCATTGGTCAGATCCCAGCAATTATTAAGATATTCATGCTATAGAATAGGGGACAAATTAATTATGTGGGAATAACTCTTTAAATATTTTGTATTATTGTTTTCATACTAAAAACTAAATTATCATTAAGATCTAGTTAGTTATTTTAACCCCTTCATGACCCAGCCTATTTTGACCCTAAAGACCTTGGCCTTTTTTGCAATTCTGACCAGTGTCCCTTTATGAGGTTATAACTCGGGAACGCTTCAACCGATCCTAGCGATTCTGAGATTGTTTTTTCGTGACATATTGGGCTTCATGCTAGTGTTAAATTTAAGTCGATAATTTTTGCGTTTATTTGTGAAAAAATCAAAAATATGGCAAAAATTTTGAAAATTTCACAATTTTCACATTTTTAATTTTTTTTTCTGATAAACAAGAGAGATATGTGACAGAAAAAAGTTATTAAATAATATTTCCCACATGTCTACTTCACATCAGCACAATTTTGGAAAAAAAAAAATTTTTTGTTAGGACGTTATAAGAGTTCAAAGTTCATGAGCAATTTTTCATTTTTCAACCAAAATTTACAAAACCATTTTTTTTAGTGACCACATCACATTTGAAGTCCTTTTGAGGGGTGTACATGACAGAAAACACCCAAAAGTGACACCATTCCAAAAACTGCACCCCTCAAGCTACTCAAAACTACATTCGAGAAGATTATTAACCTTCAGGTGCTTCACAGGAACTAAAGCAAAGTGGAAACAAAAAATGGATATTTTAATTTTTTTATCAAAAATGTTCTTTTAGCCTCAATTCTTTCATTTTCACATGGGCAACAGGATAAAATGGATCTTAAAATGTGTTGTGCAAATTCTCCCGAGTACATCGATACCTCATATGTGGTCATAAACCACTGTTTGGGCGCACGGCAGGGCTCAGAAGTGAAGGAGCGCAATTTGACTTTTGGAGCTAATTTTACATTCAAAAAGTGAAATTGCGCTCCTTCCCTTCTGACCCCTGCCGTGCGCCCAAACAGTGGTTTATGACCACATATGAGGTATCGGTGTACTCAGGAGAAATTGCCCAACAAATTTTAGGATGAATTTTATGCTGTTGCCATGTGAAAACGAAAAAATTTAGGCTAAAAGAAAATTTTTGTGAAAAAAAAAGTACTATTTCATTTTCACAGATCAATTTGTAAAGCACCTGGGGGTTCAATATGCTCACTACCCATCTAGATATGTTCCCTGGGGGGTCTAGTTTCCAAAATGGGGTCACTTGTGGGGGAGCTCCAATGTTTAGGCACGCAGGGGCTCTCCAAACGCGACATGGTGTCCGCTAACAATTTGAATAAAAATCAGCTCAAATTGTTAGCTGTAACCATGTTGTGTTTAGTGAGCCCCTGTGTGCCTAAACATTGGGGCTCCCCACAAGTGACCCCATTTTGGAAACTAGACCCCCCAAGGAACGTATCTAGATGCATAGTGAGCACTTTGAACCCCCAGGTGCTTCACAAATTCATCCATAAAAATGAAAAAGCACTTTTTTTTCCACAAAAAAATTCTTTTTTCATTATTATGGATCAATTTGTGAAGCACCTGGGGGTTCAAAGTGCTCACTATGCATCTAGATACGTTCCTTTGGGGGTCTAGTTTCCAAAATGGGGTCACTTGTGGGGGAGCTCCAATGTGGAGACGCACAGGGGCTCTCCAAACGCGACATGGTGTCCGCTAACAATTTGAATGCAAAATGAGCTCAAATTGTTAGCAGACACCATGTTGCGTTTGGAGAGCCCCTGTGCGTCTCCACATAGGAGCTCCTCCACAAGTGACCCCATTTTGGAAACTAGACCCCCAAGGGAACGTATCTAGATGCATAGTGAGCACTTTGAACCCCCAGGTGCTTCACAAATTAATCTGTAAAAATGAAAAAGTACTTTTTTTCCTCAAAAATCTTTTTTTTTCAATAATTTGTGAAGCACCTGGGGGTTCAATATGCTCACTACCCATCTAGATATGTTCCCTGGGGGGTCTAGTTTCCAAAATGGGGTCACTTGTGGGGGAGCTCCAATGTTTAGGCACACAGGGGCTCTCCAAACGCGACATGGTGTCCGCTCACAATTTGAATAAAAATCAGCTCAAATTGTTAGCTGTCACCATGTTGCGTTTGGTGAGCCCCTGTGTGCCTAAACATTGGGGCTCCCCCACAAGTGACCCCATTTTGGAAACTAGACCCCCCAGGGAACGTATCTAGATGCATAGTGAGCACTTTGAACCCCAGGTGCTTCACAAATTCATCCGTAAAAATAAAAAAGTACTTTTATTTCCACAAACATTTTCTTTTTTCATATTTACAGATTAATTTGTGAAGCACTGGGGTGTTCAAAATGCTCACCACCCATCTAGATAAGTTCCCTGGGCGGTCTAGTTTCCAAAATGGGGTCACTTGTAGGGGAGCTCCAATGTTTAGGCACATAGGGGCTCTCCAAACGTGACATGATGTCCGCTAACAATTTGGGTTGATTTCCATTCAAATTGTTAACAGACACCATGTCGCGTTTGGAGAGCCCCTGTGTGCCTAAACATTGGAGCTCCCCACAAGTGACCCCATTTTGGAAACTAGACCCCCCAGGGAACGTATCCAGATGTATAGTGAGCACTTTGAACCCCCAGGTGCTTCACAAATTGATCCGTAAAAATGAAAAAGTACTTTTTTTCCACAAAATATTTTTTTTTTCATTAATTTGTGAAGCACCTGGGTGTTCAATATGCTCACTACCCATCTAGGTAAGTTCCCTTGGGGGTCTAGTTTCCAAAATGGGGTCACTTGTAGGGGAGCTCCAATGTTTAGGCACACAGGGGCTCTCCATACGCGACATGGTGTCCGCTAACAATTGGAATTGTTAGCGGACACCATGTTGCGTATGGAGAGCCACTGTGTGACTAAACATTAGAGCTCCCCCACAAGTGACCCCATTTTGGAAACTAGACCCCCCCAAGGAACGTATCTAGATGCATAGTGAGCACTTTGAACCCCCAGGTGCTTCACAAATTGATCCGTAAAAATGAAAAAATAATTGTTTTTGTGGAAAAAATTACTTTTTTAATTTTATGGATCAATTTGTGAACCACTTGGGGGTTCAAGTACTCACTATGCATCTAGATACGTTCCTTGGGGGGTGTAGTTTCCAAAATGGGGTCACTTGTGGGGGAGCTCCAATGTTTAGGCACACAGGGGCTCTCCATACGCGACATAGTGTCCGCTAATAATTGGAGCTAATTTTCCATTCAACTTGTTAGCGGACACCATGTCACGTATGGAGTGCTCCTGTGTGCCACCAGCACAAGGGCAACTGGAAGAGTTGGGGTACAGCACCAGAAAATTGCACCTCTAATGTGCTATTTTCTGGGGTGGCTGTGAATTGCAATTTGCAGCGTGGGGGGGCACAACATTTGGGTCTCTCCACGATGAGGATTGCAGCCCCCCAACTACCAAGTTGTACCTGGCTGGCATCCAAAAATAAGGCAAAGCTCCTTGTCATTTTATTGGTAGAAGTAAAAAAAAAAAAATGACGTCGGGCTCCGCCGTATTTTTGGTCAAGCCAGGTACAACTTGGCAGCTACGGACTGCCAGCAACCCCCAGCTGCCTCGTTGTACCTGGCTGGTAACCAAAAATACAGCGAAGCCCATTTTTTTTTTCTAGGACTAATTCTAGAAAAAAAAATGGCGTGGGGCTCCGCCATATTTTTGGTCCAGCCAGGTACAACTTGGCAGCTACGGACTGCCAGCAACCCCCAGCTGCCTCGTTGTACCTGGCTGGTACCCAAAAATACAGCAAAGCCCTTTTTTTTTTCTTTCTAGAACTAATTCTAGAAAAAAAAAATGGCATGGGGCTCCGCCATATTTTTGGTCCAGCCAGGTACAACTTGGCAGCTACGGACTGCCAGCAACCCCCAGCTGCCTCGTTGTACCTGGCTGGTACCCAAAAATACAGCAAAGCCCTTTTTTTTTTCTTTCTAGAACTAATTCTAGAAAAAAAAATGACATAGGGCTCCGCCATATTTTTGGTCCAGCCAGGTACAACTAGGCAGCTGGGGGCTGGATTCCACAGCATGGAGAGGCCCAAGCGTTCTGGGCCCCCCATGCTGCGAATTGCAGCCCGCAGCCGCCCCAAAAAATGGCGCATTCATTGAAGCGCCATTTTCTGGCGCTGTACCCAGACTCTTCCAGTTGCCCTGGTGCCGGTGGCAAACTGGGTAATAAAGGGGTTAATGCCAGCTTGTTATTGGCAGCTGGCACTAAGCCCGAGATTCATAATATAGGGCCAATGTTAGACCCGCCATTAGGAATCTCTGGTAAATAGTCAGAAAATAGACACAGAGAAAAATCTTTTTATTTGAAAAAAAAAACAAACAAAACTTGGACTCCATCTTTATTATAAAGATCCGACGTAGTCCACAACGAAGGTCCCACGGCGCTCGACTGCCTCCGACGTAGTCCACAACGAAGGTCCCACGATGCTCGATCGCCTCTGCTCAATCCAGAGATTGCAGCAAGGGATCAAGTGTCCTCTTCCTACAGACTCTGGGGTCAGAGTTATGGTGCACTGTGTGACAATGATCTGTCACACAGTGCACCATGACTATGATCCCAGAGACTACAACAAGAGGATACTCATCCGCAGTCATCCAAGTACGCACACATCCACGGACGCACACATGCACGGACACGCTAACACACATCCACGGATGCACACATGCACGGACACACTAACACACATCCACGGACGCACACATGCACGGACACACTAACACACATCCACGGACGCTGGAGTTCACACACATCCACATACGCACATCCACGCACGCATCCACGGACGCACACATGCACGGACACACTAACACACATCCACCATGCACGGACACACTAACACACATCCACGGACGCACACATGCACAGACACACTAACACACATCCACGGACGCACACATGCACGGACACACTAACACACATCCACGGACGCACACATGCACGGACACACTAACACACATCCACCATGCACGGACACACTAACACACATCCACGGACGCACACATGCACGGACACACTAACACACATCCACGGACGCACACATGCACGGACACACTAACACACATCCACGGACGCACACATGCACGGACACACTAACACACATCCACGGACGCACACATGCACGGACACACTAACACACATCCACGGACGCACACATGCACGGACACACTAACACACATCCACGGACGCACACATGCACGGACACACTAACACACATCCACGGACGCTGGAGTTCATACACATCCACATACCCACATCCACGCACGCATCCACGGACGCACACATGCACGGACACACCAACACACATCCACGGACGCACACATGCACGGACACACTAACACACATCCACGGACGCACACATGCACGGACACACTAACACACATCCACGGACGCTGGAGTTCACACACATCCACATACGCACATCCACGCACGCATCCACGGACGCACACATGCACGGAAACACTAACACACATCCACGGACGCTGGAGTTCACACACATCTACATACCCACATCCACGCACGCATCCACGGACGCACACATGCACGGACACACCAACACACATCCACGGACGCACACATGCACGGACACACTAACACACATCCACGGACGCACACATGCACGGACACGCTAACACACATCCACGGACGCATGCACATATCCATCCATCCATCCATTCATTCATTCATTCATTCATTCATACTTACCCATGAGGAGGAGGAGCCTCTGAGAGGAGGAGGGACCACACCGCAGCTGCATCGGAAGCCGGCGGGCTTCTCCGGAATGGGTGAGTGGGGCTAGAGGTGGGGGACTAGGCCTGGGGGGGGGGGGAGTGAGCAGGGGAAGGTGGGGGGGGGTGAGCAGGGGAAGGTGGGGGGGGATGAGCAGGGGGAGAAGAGGCTGTGCAGGCTGACCGACGGGCGCCTGAGCCCGCCGGCACTGCATTACAGAAGGAGGAGGGCGGGTGGATCGCGGGGACGCGGGGGGGGGGCAGGCCGGACACAAGGGGGGCTGGAGGTAGGGGGACAAGACACAGGAGGGGCTGGAGGAGGAAGGGGGCAGGGGCACACAGAGGAATGACGGCGGCTGCATCAGGAGTGCGGCCGCGTGCAGCCGCCGCAGAAGAAGCTGATCGGAGGGGCGGGGGGGGGCCGATAGGCGGCAAGGGGGGGCCCTAATGCTTCCTGGAGCTGGGGGGGCTGAGTAGGGGGAGGGCACCAGCCGATCCGCCCGTCCAGATCTGATTGGAGAGCTCCAATCAGATCTGGGAGGGGGGAATCGCTGTGATTTCTCAGATCTGCAGTTTCACTTTTAAACTGCAGATCGGAGGGGCCCTGGGCACGGGGGGGTTAATCCACCCCCCGTGGGGTGTACTACAGGTTGTCACTGTGCATTATGTACAGTGACACCTGAGTCACCCCCCTCACACGGGCCGCAGGAGCCCGATCATTCCATGGCCCACCCCTAGGGCCAAGGGTCGGGAAGCACTTTGTTTCCATGGCCCAAACGTAGGGCCAAGGGTCGGGAAGGGGTTAATTAACCCATTTTATTTTTATTCAACTCAGTCCATAATAAAAAGACTTTATTACCCAGTGACTGGTTCCAAAAATGGAGTACTTTCCGTTGCTACTCTATAACAGGGGTCCTCAACCTTTTTTGCTCCGGGGACTGGCGTCAAGCAAGATAATTTCTCCGAGGCCCGGCGGGGAGGTGTTATAGGGGGTGGGGCTTTGATTATATGGGGCAGGGCCATGTAAAAGGGGTGGGGTTTAGTATCCTGTTTCCCCGAAAGATGCATTACATCTTATTTGCGGGGAATGTCTTATTTCTCTATCCCCTTGCAGCCCCCAGCCTCACCTTTTGCAGCCCCCAGCCTCCTTCTGCAGCCCCAGCCTCCTTTTCCAGCCCCCAGCCTCCTCTTTCAGTCCTCAGCCTCATTTTCCAGACCCCAGCCTCCTCTTCCAGCCACAACCTGCTTTTCCAGCCCGCAGCCTCCTGTTTCAGCCCCCAGCCTTCTCTTCCAGCCCCAGCTTCCTTTTCCAGCCCCCAGCCTCCTCTTTCAGCCTCCAGCCTCCTCTTTCAGCCCCCAGCCTTCTCTTCCAGCCACAACCTGCTTTTCCAGCCTCCAGCCTCCTCTTTCAGCCTCCAGCCTCCTCTTTAATCCCCCAGCCTCCTCTTCCAGCCATAACTTGCTTTTCCATCCCATAGCCTCCTCTTTAACCCCCAGCCTCCTCTTTAACCCCCCAGCCTCCTCTTTCAGCCTCCTCTTCCAGCCACAATCTCCTTATTTAGTCTCCATCATCCCTGACACACACACACACACACTTCGGTCACTGCCCCTCCCAGCACCTGCTGCATTATGTCCTCTCTCTTCTTTTCCTCAGCTATGTGAATAGAACTACATGAGAAGCCATCAGCCAATTACAGTGCAAAAGCCACTAGCCAATCAGGGCCTGGCTGCTGCACCGTGATTGGCCGATGGCTTCTGATGTAGCTCTATTCACATAGCTGAGGAAAAGAAGAGAGAGGAAACTTAATGAATGCTGCAGGGGGTGATGACATCACTGCGGGAGCCGCCGCAGAGCACACTATGTGTAGTACTGGTCTGCGGCGGTGCGGAGCAGCACCCAGACCCCCGCGGCCCGGTCCTGGGCCTCGGCCCGGTGGTTGGAGACCCCTGCTCTATAAGGTCAGTTCGACCTTGTGTTAAGACATTCTCGGGATCATTGGATGTTTTAGCGTTAGGACCTCCAGTGATCAGACATGTATCTACTATACTATGACTAAGTAATGACTTGCATTTTTGGTCCAAAATCTGTATGTGTTGACATTCCTTAAGTGGCAACCAAAGGAGCTTCTATAACTTTCTGAAATCGATCACCAGGTTTTTTGCAAAAAGACCCGGAATCCAATGATGACACTATTGAGTTGCTTGTAGTTTTGATAGAAACTAATGTTTTATCAGCAGTAGTATATCACTGCAAGACTTGTAAACCTGCTAATATCTAGCCCTCCATATTCAAGAGCTCTGTGTAACCCCACCCCCACCACTGATTGTCAGCTTTCTACCTATGCACAGTGTAGACCAAAATCTACCAACCAGTGGTGTGGGCAGGGTTATACAAAGCTCAGCATTCAGAGAACTGCTAGATCTGCAGCAGATAAAACAGTTATTTTATAAAAATTACAACATGTAGCCCTAAAAGTGATACATTGATGGGATTAGGGTCTCTGTGGCTCACAGATGGGGTAAGAAAACTCAGTGACAGATTCCCTTTAAGCAATAGTTAGGTTCTAGCCCCTCACACCACAACATCCCATGGACAATGCATGCACTGCCATTTTGGTGGATTCACCACTGGGCGTGGCATATCTGTTAATCATGGTTAGTCTTACTATTGTAGCACCATACCTTTGGTGTCAAAAGCTGTAGTAACTAATTTGCCACATTTCTTTATGAAGAACTTACTTGCACACTGGTCCAGTTTCACGGTTGTAGCAAGTACCATTATTGAGACAGTAACTAGTATTCTGCGCACATGGTCCAATGCATGTACAGGACTCATCACAAGATAAAATGTAACCAGTAAAGTTCAAGCTGCAGTTCATATAGGGTTGTAAATCCGATACACCTAAAATGTAAATGAAGAATTAACATAGCATGATAAAAATTCATAAATCCTAAATAAATGCTTTTAGTTCCCTTGCATTATAACTAAAGATCTCTGTTATATAATATTGGAGTGTCAAGGGCTCATCAATAATATTAAATCTGAAGACTCAATGTTTAACAACTTGCAAATATTACCTTACGCTTATTCACAAACTTACCAATTTTTCTATATAATAGTTAACTAGGTAAATTGTTGAATGATTACATGCTGACCTTAACTGAATCAAGAGTATTTTACCAACTATTTATTATATTGGGTGGCCCACCTGGGGATTTACCTTTCCCCCAGTGGTCCAGTCCAAGACTGACTCCATACTGTATGGTAAAAAGATGATACCAAGAAATCAACAGCATGTGTGTACAGACACAAACCAATATGACTACAGCTTGTTCAAACTCCTATCATGACTTTGATTATACAGGATATCTTGTATTTGATCGGCACTTTGTTATCCACCATTTTCTTTTATTATTAGATAATAACTACAATATTTGTAAATTTGCTAGATTAGCTGATAAAAAAATTGCAATTGCAAAGTTGTTGTTCCCCAATATGGAGGATGAAATATTGAACAGTATTCACTATTTTATTTCTTTTTATTATAAGCATGAAATACAGCAAGTTAATCAGTCACTCTTAAGAAAAGAGCAGATTCAGAGATTTAGGCTGGCTTCACACTTGCGTTCTCCGCCGCTGTGTATTGTGGCGGAGGAACACAAGCTGACCGCAAGCACCGCCCATCTCCATGTTTAACATGGGGACGCACAGTGTCTGCGGTCGGGTGCGGATGGCTGTGCGTACTTATTGCACTCCATGTTTGATTTGTACGCATGCAGTGGCTTGAGTACAAATCTTACATTCACGTCCGCGCCAAATCTGCAACTTGTTGCATACAGGTTGCAGATTCTGTGCGGCTGGGAATGTTTGTTTTGTACGCAGGCCTCTGCATGCGTACAAATCAAACATGGATTGCAATGGGTACGCACGGCCACCTGCACCCGACCGCAGACACCGTGCATCCCCATGTTAAACATAGGGATAGGTGGTGCTTGCGGTCAGCTTGCGCTCGCCCGCCACAATACGCAGCGGCGGCGAACGCAAGTGTGAAGCCAGCCTTACTTGTTGATTTGTAATGAGGTTTTTATTTTTACAAGGGAAAATAAAACATTGTGCAAGTCATCAGGGTAAATGACCATCTGATACTACTGATTGGAAGACATCTGATCAATACAACTGATCACTTAAAGAAGGTGACAGCAAAGCTAGAATTGCAGCCAATAATTTTATCCCCTTCTTCTTCACTTTTTATGCCACAATCACATCTTAGGCCAAAGAGTATAATGTGGTAACATAGTGACCTCTGAATAAAGCCAAGTGAAGCCAACCGGTCACAGAGGACACGGCACTTTCCTAACTCTGCTGAAACTTCCTTGCTCATTAAGCCTGAGGCCATAGTGTCTCAAAAGCTTGCTTTGCTTTTTCTTACCATCTGTTTAGTTAGCCATTAAAAGGTATTAACCACTGAGGACTCTCAGATTCCAATATATATTTTTCTATCTACTGGCTAACACGGTACAAACATTATTTACCTTGTAAAAATGAGTAACAAGACGTCTTACAGCCATCACACCGGTTGTTCTTTTTTTTTTTTTTTATATATAAATTTTTATTGTAGTTTTTCAGCAAGAACAAATAAGTAAACAAAGAGAAAGAGAAAACATTGTATATCTTCGAGTATGAGAGTGAGGCAATACAATGTTCCGGGTTGCACCCGGATATTGATGCGTCCTTTGCAAATGTTCATTTCAGCCTAAGGGAAGTGAACTTCCAGAAATGATCACCTCGAGAATTCTCATATTATCTTAGCTGTAATTCAATGATCTATCTAAATAAAGTCAATAAAAAAATAAAAAAAAGAAGGGAGGGAGGAGTTGAGGAGGAGGGAAGGGGGGAGTTAGAACGTTTTTTGTCTCTGCCTTCCTCAATCACAGATTCCCCACGGTACGGCGTTTCCCTTCAAACCATACGTTGTCCCCTGGTTAGACCATGGGATCATGTATATAAACCGGGGCACCCTAGAGTATTTTTTAGGTTTTCCATCAGATACCATTTTGTGGAGGTGAAGGGCCCTACAATATTTCATTTCTCTCTAGACACACCGCTTGTTCTTTATGACAAGCCAGTAATGTTCAATCTTATAAAGTATAAAATCATGACTTACTTGATATTGGAGAAGGCTCAGAAGATGTTTGAAGCATTTCAATTGACTCATTAGTGTTGGAAAATGCGTATTCGACTTCCTCAGTTAAATTATGGTTTATATAGTCAATGCCGGTCTGGTTGTTTGGATAATTATAGAGTCCAGAAGTATTAACAACGATGCTGCCTTCACTGTGAAACAAAATGGAGAGAAAATAGAGCTTAAATCACAAGGGGTAACGCATTTCAGATCTTACTGTGATCTTGTATATGGTGCAACTATCACTATATCTATATCAGCACTACAGATCTTTGAGGGACCTTGCTGTGGATTATCGTTGGAGGGTTTGTTTTTGGGTAATAAAAAGGGGAAACAGGGATGTATGTGTGTTATTTTTTTTCTCCAAATAAATGATTTTCTAAGTGTTTAACTTTTTTAAGTAATCTCTTATAGATTCATAATGGCTGGGTCTAGCATTGGCTTGACATTATAAATCTCAGGCTTGGTGTCAGCTGGCAATTGTCAGCTGGCATTAACCCCTTATTACACAGTCTTCCACCGGCACCAGGGCAGCTGGAAGAGCAGGTAAAGCTGCTGTGGACTGCGCAGGGGCCCAGAAAGCATGAACCTCACCACACTGAGAATCCCAGCCCTCAGCTGCCTAGTTTTACCTTGGCTGTCAAATAAAAATAGGGTGGAACCCACATCAATTTTTTAAAATTATTTATTAAAATGAAAAAATAGGGCTCACCTGTATTTTTTTATTTATTGGAGAATGAAGAAGAGGGTTGTATTAGGAAATTATATCAAGAAACTTTCATTTTCTCTATAAACCTAGATTTATTAATAGTGAGCTATGGTTATAAAAACACAGCAAAATCCTCATGTAATAGTGCACCAAAACGCACCAAAGATTTGATGCGGTTTTTGACACAAGGTGCAGAATTTGTGATGACAAAAATCCTCTACATCTCTGATTTCTAAATTCAGGGCCGTACTGCTAGACGTTCTGAACCAGGACCCACCTCCAGATGATCGCTCTGTCATTTGGTCAATTCTCTCTCTCTGTACTTAGGATCATGCTATCACTGACTTGGTCTCCTCTTATGTCAGGGATACCCACATCATGTGGAGCATAAGTCTGCTCTTACTGCATGTTGGGCCCTATCCGATTGCCTGACAGGAACCTGTTTCTGTACCATCCCTTTAACCCCTCCCACTCTGCCTAGCATCAAACATTAGCTTTAACTTTCCCTGCTGTTTGGCAACATACAATCTATCATTAATAACACATACCACAATATAAATTACACATCATAACAGTACTCATGTCTTCAAGAGGGAACATGGGCAGCATGTCCATCTTCTTAAAATTGTTTTTTCACTTGTACAATATACTACATTACAAATACATTGCAATATATACATAAAATCATAATCCCTTATGAAGACCAGCTATTGGCAAGATTTCACAGGAACATCACCATGGCAGTAACAAAGACCCCATGACTGACATGGCATCCCATCATCACATCTCAGCCGGATTGACAGAGATTGACTGCAACGTTAAGGGGATTAAAAGCAGCAAACGGAGCTCAACTCTGATTGTTGCTGTTATATTTAGATGCTGGCTGTGTGACACAGCCAGCAGCTCCCAGGTGCAGATCAGCTCTGTCTTATGCCATACATGTATTCCAGATGTCAGGAAGGGTTAAATAGCATTTGTGCTCTTTTCTATGACAATATATTTAACAAATACAGCATGAAAAGTTTTTGCTACTTGGAAATATACTATATGTAAAATACCTGAACCCGTGTAGCATCATTTTCTGAAAGTATTTTGGAGCACACTTCTGGTATATTTCATTAAAAGTCTGAAATAAAGCACAAATAAAATATTTCAATGGTAAACATTATTCTTCTGTATAGACATAGTCTATCGTTAATATGTCATTTAATTAAAATGTAACTAAATGTAACCACTTTCAGTTGAGGTTTTATAATTGGTTGTCAATTGTTTCTGGTCATTAAATGACTTGTATCCTGCATTGTGGCAGTTTTCCCTTTAGAATAAATACTTCAATTTTCCCCCTATGTCAATCTGTTTTTGTTCCCTGCAGTTTCTCCTCCATAGACTTTAAATGGCAGAAAATGTAGTATGATCTCTCACTGCATACAGATTTGTAAACAGATTTGAGCAGTTTTCAGAGTGAACGATCAGTGCAGGAAGCAAAATGTAAATGATAAGTGGGGAAGATTACAATTTTCTCTTATATAAAATATTGCTAAACTCCTTACGTTTACCTGCACTGTTGATTTAGCAATAAAATAAAAGTGTTGTTACAATTTCACAGAACACTATTGTAAAGTAGAGCTCAGTGGGGTTTGCATAAAATACATTTACAAATATCTTATTAAGGGTATGTTCACACATTGCGTTTTTGCACCGTTTTTTTTCTACACCAAAACTCAGAGTGGTGGAGGAAATGCTGCATTCGATTCCTAACATATTTTTCACTGTATAAGATGCACTGGATTATAATGCTATGTGCTCAATGAACGTTTGTGCAGCTACACTTTTGTGCTACGTTTTTGCTGCATTTTCAGTTGCACATTCGCAGCTATCTTTTTAAAAACACACCAAAAAAGCATTGCATATCTGGTGTGTTTGTGCTGCGTTTCCATGTGATTAGAATGGCTATCAATTGGTAAACGCAGCCCAAAAACATACAAGTGAATTGACATGGGCATTTTAAGTGCAGGTGTTTTCTGCAGCGAAAACGCACCACCTAAAAACGCACATGCGGACACAGCTGTTTTAACATCACATAGACTTTAATGATAATGATGTGTGTGATATGTTTTTGCTACAGGAACGCAGCACCAAAAATGCTGCAGAAACGCACAATGATCACATAGCCTAAGACACACCCGGGTTTTAGAGGAGGAAAATAGAGGGAAAATATTTCTAACAAGAAATGTGGTCATGACGCACAGTTTTCAGGTAGGGTCTTCTGATGACACTATTATAGGGTAATATCTCCAAATTCTGTACTAATGTCCCCATCCTGGGCCTCTTCCAGGTATATAAGTCCTCCATCCTTATATATGGCCCATATCCTAGTATATAGACCTCATCCTGGTATATTTCCCTCAACCTGGTATATGATTCCCTATCCTGGTATATGTCGATCAACCTGGCATATGATCCCCCATCCTAGTATATAGCCCATATCCTGGCTTATGTGCCCCATTCTCATATATGTACCCCTTCATGGTATATAGCCTATATCCTGATATATGATCCCCCATCCTGGTATATAGCCCATATCCTAGTAATATGATCCCCATCCTGGTATATAGCCCATGTCCTGATATATGATCCCCCATCTTGATATCCAGTCCATATCTAGGTATATGATCTCCCATCCTGGTATACACCCCCTATCCTGCTATCTGCACCATTTCCTAGTATATGATCCCTCATCCTGGAATGTGCCCCATATCCTGGTATATGATCCCCTATCCTGATATATGTGCTCATATCCTGGTATGTCCTTCAACCTGCTATATAGGGCCCCTATCACTTAAAAAAAATAATCAATTATACTCACCACCCTGCAGCATCATGTTATCCTCCTGTTTTTTGTTGCAGATGATCAATGTGTGAGAACGATGCGATGCAGCATGGTAGTGATTGGGCGGTGATTATAATCTTTTATGCCAGGATATTCACTACACCCACGCCAATGATGAGGAGAAGAAGTGAATATCCATGCTCACGATTACCGCGGCTGCAGGGTGATCACCTGGACCCGCTGTTTAGCTCAATTTAATATTCACCTCTCTCCCCGCCCATCGTCCTGTTCACCTATCAGCATTGGCTTTAGTGCTGAGAGGTGATGGACAGGGGGAGAGGTGAATATTAAAGGACCTTGAACAGTGGGCCTACATGGTCACCGGTAGTCGCTCTTACAGCCTGCTACTGTCTCCGGTGACCTGCTCTCTCACTGCCCCCAGCCTCAGACTATAAGATGCGCCCTTCACTTTCCGCACAAATGTTTGTGGGAAAGAGTGCGTCTTATAGTCTGAAAAATTCAGTACATTTTTGTCATATTTTTATGTAAGTTGCAGCATTTTTACTGTGGTTTTACCATGTCATTTTAATGGATGAAAAGCGCTGCAAACCTGTTGAAAGAATTGACATGTAGCAAAGAACGCAGCGTGTGAATGGGTTTTTCAGAAATTTCTTTGATTTTGCTAGTACTGTAAAATGCTGTGTATTTTATGCACCAAATAACCTGTGTAAAATACACAGCAAAAACACAACATGTGCTTATGTGCACACCTAGCATTTTTGGTGTGTTTTTTTATGCATTTTACTTGAGATTTTTAATGCATTCCAGCAAAGTCTATGAGTTTTCTGAAGTGCTGTACCCACCTTCAGGTTTTTCACCTGTAGATTTTGATGCAGAAAAAAAGAAGCAACATGCTCATTCTTTGTGCGTTTTTCTCATAGACTATATGAAAGAAGCACTTGGGAAAAACGCACCTAAAATGCTAAAAACGCAGCATTTTTCTGCAAAAATAAACTGCTAAGTGGGCAGATAGTATAAGAAATTTTTCTGCTCGCTCTCTATTTTTTAGTGCAGAAAAAAAAAATGCTACTAAAATGCAACGTGAGAACATAACAAAAGGTATTCTGAATAAAAGAACATTGAGGACAGAAGGCAAGTAAACAAAATAGCTATTAACTATATAAGGAATCTCTCTCCAAGAACAGTCCACTTTACCCTGTCTTGATTTCAGCTTTGCGGCTGGTTATCCTTTGCCCATCACATTGTATACATAACTAATGCTTATAGAATCTGCATTCGTTTTCTAAAATCCCATCATCTTGCACCTTTCATACTTATCACATTACCTGGTGAATCTCCTCAGCTAGCATTTTGTATTCTGGTGAAGAACGATTTGCAAGTTCTGCATCATATGTTCTGTTCAATTTGGCAAGAACATTAATAGTCTTAAAAGGAGCTTTACTTGTATCTAAAAATAAAACAATATTAAGGTTAGAGAGAAATCCATATAATTGCACAGACATTATCTGGTCTCTGTCCTTTGCTACTACAAATGCTTCTACTCTTTATGTCACTGGATTTTACACTATGGCTGTTTGGGATTTGTGACCGCTGAGCCAAAGTTTTAGTAAAGTTGGTATTACAGTTTACTCAGATATGAACACATACCAAAGATTGGGGTAAAAAGCGTTTACCAGGCGGGGTGGGCATGGTGTATGTGCAAGTGGTCGGGGGCTTTTAAAGGGAATTTCTCAGATGGGGTAGCAAAAATCTGGTGGTAAATTCCCGTTAAAGAAAGGGATGTCAGTCTATCTATCTATCTATCTATCTATCTATCTATCTATCTATCTATCATCTATCATTCTTTTAAGGCCCCGTTACATGTAGCGATATCGTTAACGATATTGCCGCAACGTCACTGGTTTTGTGACGTCGCAGCGAACTCGCTGCATGTGACATGTAGCAACGACCAGCTATGAACTCGCTGTTCATTGATCGTTGTGGAATGACCGGGACCATTTTTCCATTGTTGGTCTCCCGCTGTCCAGCATGCATCGGCATGTATGACAGAGCCAACGAGCGAACAAAGATTCCTATGCTGCGCCTGGGACAGAGAGCGATGCCAGCAACCGTTGGGGAAAGCAGCATCGGTTGATTGTCCAGTGTCACTGCTCACCAGCGATCACATAGTGATGTTCCAGCGATACCGCCATGTCGGATCGTTGGTGGTATCACTGGAACATCGCTATGTGTAATGTAGCCTTTAGAGAAACAATGAATAGTCTTTCTTCTCAGTTTTTGTACAACATAACACATGTTCACACCAAATTTCCAGAACAAGAAATATTCTTTCAAGGGGTTGGCAGATCCATTCTAGATACTTATTATCTACATTTACAAATGCTTAATGACAAAACATATATATCACAAAGCTTAATAAAGTATGGACACATGAACTTGGTCTCACCTATTATTACATCTATGTGGTTGACTCCATTTTCACAGTTTTTCCCAAACGTGTTTGGTGGACATGGTTGTGTGGAAGGTCTTTTTGATGATGGTGTCACCTCTGTAACAGTTGTTTTACTACCTGTTTCTGTGGCACTTGAGGCCACTGTAACTTGTGAAAGACTTGAAGTCTGTGATCCATGTTCGGATGAAGAGCTTAGTTCAACTAAAGGTGAAGTAGATTCTTTGTACTTGGTTGTTAACATTTCTGATACTGACATTACAGTAGTTTGATGCACAATGGTAGAGGAGTGAGTTGTATCAAAAGAACTTGAAGTTTGTTGTAAAGGAGAAGATCCAATTGATTCTGTAGAACGTGAAGGTTCTCTTGAAAATGTCTCTGTACCTTCAGCAAATTGAGTTGTTTTACCTGCTGATGAAGATGGTAAAGGACTAAAAGCACTTGAAACTTCTACAGTTGTTGATGCCTGTGTCATTGTTGTAGAGTGTAATGACTGTGGTTCAGTTGATGACTCTTGTGTCAGGGTTGCAGTAGAAAGCTGTTCTTTGCTTGGTGATGAAATTCTTACAGTTGTAGTTTCTATAGAATGTAATGTTGTGTTGATTGTTCATATTCTGTTGGGAATAAAACTTCTGCAGTTTTCTGTGGTGACGAGGAAGATGAAAGAGTTGACAAGAAGGTTGATGGTTCTGTAGAAAATGTGCCACTTTCCTCAGTTCTAGTTGGCGTAACTGATTCAGTAAAAAATTCCGAAATAAAAACAGTTCTAATTCCTGTTGGTCCAGAAGTTGATATATAATTCTCAGTTGACAGATTAGGTGTTTCTATGGTGGTAGGTTCTTGAGATGCTGAAGTGTCTGTTGTTTTTGAGTGTACTTCAGCAGATGTAGGTGACAATAGCGTTGAAGTATAATCAGTCACTTTGGTAGTTATGTCTTTTGAAGATAAATCTGTTGAAACTAATGTGCTTGAGGAATATGATGTTGATTCTATTACAGAAGAAACTTCACTTTCCTTAGTTGAAGTAGGTTTAGTTGAAAATTGAGAGAGTGTTGTGGGTGAGGTATATTCAATCGGAAGAGTACTTTCAGATATTGGGGTTGATGATAGAGTGTTAGTCAGCTCAGGGGAAAGTGTTTCTTCAGACGTCAGTGTTGGAATTATTGTTGTAGTTGGTGGTTCAGAAGACATTGTGGGAAGATGGCTTGTTTGCTTAGTTGTTAATAAAACGTCTGAAGTTGACTCTGGCAATAATGTGGATGGAAGGTTTGACAAGGTGATTGATGTTTCTGTTGAAAGTGTGCCACTTTCCTCAGTCTTGGTAGGAGTAACTGATATAGTAGAAGGCTCTGAAGTAAAGACAGTTTCAATTTCTGAAGGTGCTGAAGTTGATATATGTTCTTCGGTTGACAACTTAGTTGTATGAGTGGTAGTAGGTTCTTCAGTTGCTAAACTCTCAGTTGTTCCTATGAGTAGTTGGGTAGATGACTGTGACATTAAAGTTGAAGTATGCTCTGTCCCTGATATTGATTGTGTCACAGAAGGCAGGCTGGTTTCACTACTTACAGTAGGTTTGGTTGAAAATGGAGAACGTGTTGTGGGTGAGGTACTTTCAATCGGAAGAGTACTTTCAAATACTTGGATTGATGACAGAGTGGTAGTCACCTCAGAAGAAAGTGTTTCTTCAGACTTCAGTGTTGGCATTTTTGTTGTAGTTGGTTCAGAAGAAACATCAGGAAGATGGCTTGTTTGTGCCGTTGGTAATAAAATTTCTGAAGTTAATTCTGGTATTAATGTGGATGGAAGATTTGACAAGGTAATTGATGGTTCTGTAGACACTGTGCTACTTTCCTCAGTCTTGGTAGGAGTAACTGATTTAGTAGAAAGCTCAGGAGTAAAGACAGATTCAATTTCTGTTGGTCCAGAAGTTGATATATGTTGCCCGGTTGACAGCATAGTTGTATGAGTGGTGGTAGGTTCTTCAGTTGCTAAACTCTTAGTTGTTTCTGTGTGTAGTTGGGTAGATGTCTGTGATATTAAAGTTGAAGTATGCTGTGTCCCTGTGGTAGATATGCTTTCTGTAATTGGTCCTGTGGACAATATTGTGCTTGAGGAATCTGATTTTGATTCTGTCACCGAAGGCATGCTGGCGTCACTGCTTACAGTGAGTTTGGTTGAAAATGGAGAAAGTGTTGTGGGTGAGGTACTTTCAATCGGAAGAGTACTTTCAGATGCTGAGGTTGATGATAAAGTGCTAGTCGGCTCAGGTGAAAGTGTTTCTTCAGATTTCAGTGTTGGCATTTCTGTTGTAGTTGGTGGTTCAGAAAATGTTGTAGGAAGATGGCTTGTTTGCTTAGTTGTTAATAAAACTTTTGAAGTTGACTCTGGTAATAATGTTGATGGAAGGTTTGACAAGGTGACTGATGGTTCTGTAGAAAGTGTAGCACTTTCCTTAGTCTTGGTAGGAGTAACTGATTTAGTAGAAACCTCAGAAGTAAAGACAGTTTCAACTTTTGTTGGTCCAGAAGTCGAAATATGTTCTCTGGTTGACAGCTTAGTTGTATGAGTGGTGATAAGTTCTTCAGTAGCTAAACTCTCAGTTGTTCCCGTGAGTAGTTGAGTAGATGCCTGTGAGATTAAAGTGGAAGTATGCTCTATCCCTGTGGTAGACATGGACTCTGCAATTGATCTTGTGGACAAGATTGTGCTTGAGGAACCTGATGTTGATTGTGTCACAGAAGGCACGCTGGTTTCACTGCTTACAGTAGGTTTGGTTGAAAATGGAGAAAGTGTTGTGGGTGAGGTATTTTCAATCGGAAGAGTACTTTCAGATACTGGGGTTGATGACAGAGTGTTAGTCACCTCAGGAGAAAGTGTTTCTTCAGACTTCAGTGTTGGCATGTTTTTTGTAGTTGGTGGTTCAGAAGAAACAGCAGGAAGATGGCTTGTTTGTGCTGTTGGTAATAAAACTTCTGAAGTTGATTCTGGTAGTAATGTAGATGGAAGATTTGACAAGGTGATTGATGGTTCTGTAGAAAGTGTAGCACTTTCCTCAGTCTTGGTAAATGTAACTGATTTGGTAGAAAGCTCAGGAGTAAAGACAGATTCAATTTCTGTTGGTCTAGAAGTCGATAAATGTTGCCCGGTTGATAGCGAGTTGTATAAGTGGTGGTAGGTTTTCAGATGGTAAACTCTCAGTTGTTTCTGTATGTAGTTGGGTAGACGCCTGTGATATTAAAGTTGAAGTATGCTCTTTCCCTGTTGTAGATATTTTTTTCTGTAAATGGTCCTGTGACACTATTGTGCTTGAGGAAGCTGATGTTGATTCTGACACAAAAGGCGTGCTGGTTTCACTGATTTCACTAGATTTTGTTGAAAATGGAGAAAGTGTTGTGGGTGAGGTACTCTCAATTAGAAGAGTACTTTCAGATGTTGCGGTTGATGAAAGAGTGTTCATCACCTCAGGTGAAAGTGATTCTTCAGACTTCATTGTTGGCATTTCTGTTGTAGTTGGTGGTTCAGAAGATATTGTAGGAAAATGACTTGCCTGTGTAGTTGTTAATACATTTTCTGAAGTTGACTCTGGTAATAATGTTGATGGAAGGTTTGACAAGGTGATTGATGGTTCTGTAGAAAGTTTAGCACTTTCCTCAGTCTTGGTAGGAGTAACTGATATAGTAGAAGGCTCTGAAGTAAAGACAGTTTCAATTTCTGTAGGTGCTGAAGTTGATATATGTTCTTCGGTTGACAACTTAGTTGTATGAGTGGTAGTAGGTTCTTCAGTTGCTAAACTCTCAGTTGTTCCTATGAGTAGTTGGGTAGATGACTGTGACATTAAAGTTGAAGTATGCTCTGTCCCTGATATTGATTGTGTCACAGAAGGCACGCTGGTTTCACTACTTACAGTAGGTTTGGTTGAAAATGGAGAACGTGTTGTGGGTGAGGTACTTTCAATCGGAAGAGTACTTTCAAATACTTGGATTGATGACAGAGTGTTAGTCACCTCAGGAGAAAGTGTTTCTTCAGACTTCAGTGTTGGCATTTTTGTTGCAGTTGGTTCAGAAGAAACATCAGGAAGATGGCTTGTTTGTGCCGTTGGTAATAAAATTTCTGAAGTTAATGCTGGTATTAATGTGGATGGAAGATTTGACAAGGTAATGGATGGTTCTGTAGACACTGTGCTACTTTCCTCAGTCTTGGTAGGAGTAACTGATTTAGTAGAAAGCTCAGGAGTAAAGACAGATTCAATTTCTGTTGGTCCAGAAGTTGATATATGTTGCCCGGTTGACAGCATAGTTGTATGAGTGGTGGTAGGTTCTTCAGTTGCTAAACTCTTAGTTGTTTCTGTGTGTAGTTGAGTAGATGCCTGTGATATTAAAGTTGAAGTATGCTGTGTCCCTGTGGTAGATATGCTTTCTGTAATTGGTCCTGTGGACAATATTGTGCTTGAGGAATCTGATTTTGATTCTGTCACCGAAGGCATGCTGGCGTCACTGCTTACAGTGAGTTTGGTTGAAAATGGAGAAAGTGTTGTGGGTGAGGTACTTTCAATCGGAAGAGTACTTTCAGATGCTGAGGTTGATGATAAAGTGCTAGTCGGCTCAGGTGAAAGTGTTTCTTCAGATTTCAGTGTTGGCATTTCTGTTGTAGTTGGTGGTTCAGAAAATGTTGTAGGAAGATGGCTTGTTTGCTTAGTTGTTAATAAAACTTTTGAAGTTGACTCTGGTAATAATGTTGATGGAAGGTTTGACAAGGTGATTGATGGTTCTGTAGAAAGTGTAGCACTTTCCTCAGTCTTGGTAGGAGTAACTGATTTAGTAGAAAGCTCAGAAGTAAAGACAGTGTCAACTTTTGTTGGTCCAGAAGTCGAAATATGTTCTCTGGTTGACAGCTTAGTTGTATGAGTGGTGGTAAGTTCTTCAGTAGCTAAACTCTCAGTTGTTCCCGTGAGTAGTTGAGTAGATGCCTGTGAGATTAAAGTGGAAGTATGCTCTATCCCTGTGGTAGACATGGACTCTGCAATTGATCTTGTGGACAAGATTGTGCTTGAGGAACCTGATGTTGATTGTGTCACAGAAGGCAGGCTGGTTTCACTGCTTACAGTAGGTTTGGTTGAAAATGGAGAAAGTGTTGTGGGTGAGGTATTTTCAATCGGAAGAGTACTTTCAGATACTGGGGTTGATGACAGAGTGTTAGTCACCTCAGGAGAAAGTGTTTCTTCAGACTTCAGTGTTGGCATGTTTTTGTTTGTTGGTGGTTCAGAAGAAACAGCAGGAAGATGGCTTGTTTGTGCCGTTGGTAATAAAACTTCTGAAGTTGATTCTGGTAGTAATGTAGATGGAAGATTTGACAAGGTGATTGATGGTTCTGTAGAAAGTGTAGCACTTTCCTCAGTCTTGGTAAATGTAACTGATTTGGTAGAAAGCTCAGGAGTAAAGACAGATTCAATTTCTGTTGGTCTAGAAGTCGATAAATGTTGCCCGGTTGATGGCGTAGTTGTATAAGTGGTGGTAGGTTCTTCAGATGTTAAACTCTCAGTTGTTTCTGTATGTAGTTGGGTAGACGCCTGTGATATTAAAGTTGAAGCATGCTCTGTCCCTGTGGTAGATATTTTTTCTGTACTTGGTCCTGTGGACACTATTGTGCGTGAGGAAGCTGATGTTGATTCTGGCACAAAAGGCGTGCTGGTTTCACTGATTTCACTAGATTTTGTTGAAAATGGAGAAAGTGTTGTGGGTGAGGTACTCTCAATTAGAAGAGTACTTTCAGATGTTGCGGTTGATGAAAGAGTGTTCATCACCTCAGGTGAAAGTGATTCTTCAGACTTCATTGTTGGCATTTCTGTTGTAGTTGGTGGTTCAGAAGATATAGTAGGAAAATGACTTGCCTGTGTAGTTGTTAATACATTTTCTGAAGTTGACTCTGGTAATAATGTTGATGGAAGGTTTGACAAGGTGATTGATGGTTCTGTAGAAAGTGTAGCACTTTCCTCAGTCTTGGTAGGAGTAACTGATGTAGTAGAAAGCTCAGAAGTAAAGACAGTTTCAACTTTTGTTGGTCCAGAAGTCGAAATATGTTCTCTGGTTGACAGCTTAGTTGTATGAGTGGTGGTAAGTTCTTCAGTAGCTAAACTCTCAGTTGTTTCTGGTGGTTCAGTTGGTGGTTCAGAAGAAACAGGAGGAAGATGGCTTGTTTGTGCTGTTGGTAATAAAACTTCTGAAGTTGATTCTGGTAGTAATGTAGATGGAAGATTTGACAAGGTGATTGATCGTTCTGTAGAAAGTGTAGCACTTTCCTCAGTCTTGGTAGGAGTTACTGATTTAGTAGAAAGCTCAGGAGTAAAGACCGATTCAATTTCTGTTGGTCCAGAAGTCGATACATGTTGCCCGGTTGACAGCGTAGTTGTATGAGTGGTGGTAGGTTCTTCACTTGCTAAACTCTCAGTTGTTTCTGTGCGTAGTTGGGTAAATGCCTGTGATATTAAAGTTGAAGCATGCTCTGTCCCTGTGGTAGATATTTTTTCTGTAATTGGTCGTGTGGACACTATTGTGCTTGAGGAACCTGATGTTGACTGTGTCACTGAAGGCATGCTGGCGTCACTGCTAACAGTAAGTCTGGTTGAAAATGGAGAAAGTGTTGTGGGTGAGGTACTTTGAATCGGAAGAGTTCTTTCAGATACTTGGATTGATGACAGAGTGTTAGTCACCTCAGGAGAAAGTGTTTCTTCAGACTTCAGTGTTGGCATGTTTGTTGTAGTTGGTGCTTCAGAAGAATCAGTGGGAAGATGGCTTGTTTGTGCCGTTGGTAATAAAACTTCTGAAGTTATTTTTGGTATTAATGTGGATGGAAGATTTGACAAGGTGATTGATGATTCTGTAGAAAGTGTAGCACTTTCCTCAGTCTTGGTAGGAGTAACTGATATAGTAGAAAGCTCAGGAGTAAAGACAGATTCAATTTCTGTTGGTCCAGAAGTCGATACATGTTGCCCAGTTGACAGCATAGTTGTATGAGTGGTGGTAGATTCTTCAGTTGCTAAACTCTCAGTTGTTTCTGTGTGTAGTTGGGTAGATGCCTGTGATATTAAAATTGAAGTATGCTGTGTCACTGTGGTAGATATGCTTTCTGTAATTGGTCCTGTGGACACTATTGTGCTTGAGGAACCTGATGTTGATTCTGGCACAGAAGACATGCTGGTTTCACTGATTTCACTAGGTTTTGTTGAAAATGGAGAAAGTGTTGTGGGTGAGGTACTCTCAATCAGAAGAGTATTTTCAGAGATTGCGGTTGGTGAAAGAGTATTCATCACCTCAGGTGAAAGTGATTCTTCAGATTTCATTGTTGGCATTTCTGTTGTAGTTGGTGGTTCAGAAGATATAGTAGGAAGATGACTTGCCTGCATAGTTGTTAATAAAACTTCTGAAGTTGACTCTGGTAATAATGTGGATGGAAGGTTTGACAAGGTGATTGATGTTTCTGTAGAATGTGTGGCACTTTCCTCAGTTCTGGTAGGAGTAATTGATTTAGTAGAAAGCTCAGGAGTAAAGACAGATTCAATTTCTGTTGGTCCAGAAGTCGATACATGCTGCCCGGTTGACAGCGTAGTTGTATGAGTGGTGGTAGGTTCTTCAGTTGCTAAACTCTCAGTTGTTACTGTGTGTAGTTGGGTAGATGCCTGTGATATTAAAGTTGAAGTATGCTGTGTCCCTGTGGTAGATATGCTTTCTGTAATTGGTCCTGTGGACAATATTGTGCTTGAGGAACCTGATTTTGATTCGGTCACTGAAGGCATGCTGGCGTCACTGCTTGCAGTGAGTTTGGTTGAAAATGGAGAAAGTGTTGTGGGTGAGGTACTTTCAATCGGAAGAGTACTTTCAGATGTTGAGATTGATGATAAAGTGCTTGTCGGCTCAGGTGAAAGTGTTTCTTCAGATTTCAGTGTTGGCATTTCTGTTGTAGTTGGTGGTTCAGAAGATGTTGTGGGAAGATGGCTTGTTTGCTTAGTTGTTAAGAAAACTTCTGAAGTTGTCTCTGAAAATAATGTAGATGGAAGATTTGACAAGGTGATTGATGATTCTGTAGAAAGTGTAGCACTTTCCTCAGTCTTGGTAAATGTAACTGATTTGGTAGAAAGCTCAGGAGTAAAGACAGTTTCAATTTCTGTTGATCCAGAAGTCGATACATGTTGCCCGGTTGATAGCGTAGTTGTATAAGTGGTGGTAGGTTCTTCAGATGTTAAACTCTCAGTTGTTTCTGTATGTAGTTGGGAAGACGCTTGTGATATTAAAGTTGAAGCATGCTCTTTCCCTGTGGTAGATATTTTTTCTGTAAATGGTCCTGTGGACACTATTGTGCTTGAGGAAGCTGAATTTGACTCTGTCACATAAGGCGTGCTGGCTTCACTGATTACAGTAGGTTTGGTTGAAAATAAAGAAAGTGTTGTGGGTGAGGTACTTTCAATCGGAAGAGTACTTTCAGATATTGAGGTTGATGATAGAGTGTTAGTCACCTCCGGAGAAAGTGTTTCTTCAGACGTCAGTGTTGGAATTATTGTTGTAGTTGGTGGTTCAGAAGACATTGTGGGAAGATGGCTTGCTTGTGTAGTTGTTAATAAAACATCTGAAGTTGTCTCTGGTAATAATGTGGATGGAAGGTTTGACAATGTGATTGATGGTTCTGTAGACAGTGTGCCACTTTCCTCAGTCTTGGTAGGAGGAACTAATTTAGTAGAAAGCTCTGAAGTAAAGACAGTTTCAATTTCTGTAGGTGCTGAAGTTGATATATGTTCTTCAGTTAACAACTTAGTTGTAAGAAAGGTGGTAGGTTCTTCAGTTGCTAAACTCTCAGTTGTTTCCGTGAGTAGTTGAGTAGATGCCTGTGACATTACAGTTAAAGTATGCTCTGTCCCTGTGGTAGACATGGACTCTGTACTTGATCTTGTGAACAAGATTGTGCTTGAGGAACCTGATGTTGATTGTGTCACAGAAGGCAGGCTGGTTTCACTGCTTACAGTAGGTTTGGTTGAAAGTGGAGAAAGTGTTGTGGGTGAGGTACTTTGAATCGGAAGAGTTCTTTCAGATACTTGGATTGAGGACAGAGGGTTAGTCACCTCAAGAGAAAGTGTTTCTTCAGACTTCAGTGTTGGCATGTTTGTTGTAGTTGGTGCTTCAGAAGAATCAGTGGGAAGATGGCTTGTTTGTGCCGTTGGTAATAAAACTTCTGAAGTTATTTCTGGTATTAATGTGGATGGAAGATTTGACAAGGTGATTGATGATTCTGTAGAAAGTGTAGCACTTTCCTCAGTCTTGGTAGGAGTAACTGATATAGTAGAAAGCTCAGGAGTAAAGACCGATTCAATTTCTGTTGGTCCAGAAGTCGATACATGTTGCCCGGTTGACAGCTTAGTTGTATGAGTGGTGGTAGATTCTTCAGTTGCTAAACTCTCAGTTGTTTCTGTGTGTAGTTGGGTAGATGCCTGTGATATTAAAATTGAAGTATGCTTTGTCCCTGTGGTAGATATGCTTTCTGTAATTGGTCCTGTGGACAATATTGTGCTCGAGGAACTTGATGTTGATTCTGGCACAGAAGACATGCTGGTTTCACTGATTTCACTAGGTTTTGTTGAAAATGGAGAAAGTGTTGTGGGTGAAGTACTCTCAATCAGAAGAGTATTTTCAGAGATTGCGGTTGGTGAAAGAGTGTTTATCACCTCAGGTGAAAGTGATTCTTCAGACTTCATTGTTGGCATTTCTGTTGTAGTTGGTGGTTCAGAAGATATAGTAGGAAGATGACTTGCCTGCGTAGTTGTTAATAAAACTTCTGAAGTTGACTCTGGTAATAATGTGGATGGAAGGTTTGACAAGGTGATTGATGGTTCTGTAGAAAGTGTGGCACTTTCCTCAGTCTTGGTAGGAGTAACTGATTTAGTAGAAAGCTCAGGAGTAAAGACAGATTCAATTTCTGTTGGTCCAGAAGTTGATACATGCTTCCCGGTTGACAGCGTAGTTGTATGAGTGGTGGTAGATTCTGTGGACAATATTGTGCTTGAGGAACCTGATTTTGATTCTGTCACTGAAGGCATGCTGGCGTCACTGCTTGCAGTGAGATTGGTTGAAAATGGAGAAAGTGTTGTGGGTGAGGTAATTTCAATCGGAAGAGTACTTTCAGATCTTGAGGTTGATGATAAAGTGCTAGTCAGCTCAGGTGAAAGTGTTTCTTCAGATTTCAGTGTTGGCATTTCTGTTGTAGTTGGTGGTTCAGAAGACATTGTGGGAAGATGACTTGCTTGTGTAGTTGTTAATAAAACTTCTGAAGTTGACTTAGGTAATAATGTCGATGGAAGATTTGACAAGGTGATTGATGATTCTGTAGAAAGTGTAGCACTTTCCTCAGTCTTGGTAGGAGTAACTGATTTAGTAGAAAGCTCAGGAGTAAAGACAGATTCAATTTCTGTTGGTCCAGAAGTCGATACATGCTGCCCGGTTGACAGCTTAGTTGTGTGAGTGGTGGTAGGTTCTTCAGTTGCTAAACTCTTAGTTGTTTCTGTATGTAGTTGGGTAGATGCCTGTGATATTAAAGTTGAAGTATGCTGTGTCCCTGTGGTAGATATGCTTTCTGTAATTGGTCCTGTGGACAATATTGTGCTTGAGGAACCTGATTTTGATTCGGTCACTGAAGGCATGCTGGCGTCACTGCTTGCAGTGAGTTTGGTTGAAAATGGAGAAAGTGTTGTGGGTGAGGTACTTTCAATCGGAAGAGCACTTCAGATGTTGAGATTGATGATAAAGTGCTAGTCGGCTCAGGTGAAAGTGTTTCTTCAGATTTCAGTGTTGGCATTTCTGTTGTAGTTGGTGGTTCAGAAGATTTGTGGGAAGATGGCTTGTTTGCTTAGTTGTTAAAGAAACTTCTGAAGTTGTCTCTGAAAATAATGTAGATGGAAGATTTGACAAGGTGATTGATGATTCTGTAGAAAATGTGGCACTTTCCTCAGTCTTGGTAAATGTAACTGATTTGGTAGAAAGCTCAGGAGTAAAGACAGTTTCAATTTCTGTTGGTCCAGAAGTCGATACATGTTGCCCGGTTGACAGCGTAGTTGTATAAGTGGTGGTAGGTTCTTCAGATGTTAAACTCTCAGTTGTTTCTGTATGTAGTTGGGAAGACGCTTGTGATATTAAAGTTGAAGCATGCTCTTTCCCTGTGGTAGATATTTTTTCTGTAAATGGTCCTGTGGACACTATTGTGCTTGAGGAAGCTGAATTTGACTCTGTCACATAAGGCGTGCTGGTTTCACTGCTTACAGTAGGTTTGGTTGAAAATAAAGAAAGTGTTGTGGGTGAGGTACTTTCAATCGGAAGAGTACTTTCAGATGTTGAGATTTTGATGATAAAGTGCTAGTCAGGCTCCGGTGAAAGTGTTTCTTCAGATTTCAGTGTTGGCATTTTGTTGTAGTTGGTGGTTCAGAAGAGTTGTGGGAAGATGGCTTCTTGTGCTTTGTTGTTAAAAAACTTCTGAAGTTGTCTCTGAAAATAATGTAGATGGAAGTTTGACAAGGTGATTGATGATTCTGTAGAAAGTGTGGCACTTTCCTCAGTCTTGGTAAATGTAACTGATTTGGTAGAAAGCTCTGAGAGTAAAGACAGTTTCAATTTCTGTTGGTCAGAAGTCGATACATGTTGCCGGTTGACAGACGTAGTTGTAATAAGTGGTGGTAGGTTCTTCAGATGTTAAACTCTCAGTTGTTTCCTGTATGTAGTTGGAAGACCTTGTGAATTAAAGTTAAAGCATGCTCTTTCCCTGTGGTAGATATTTTTCTGTAAATGTCCTGTGACAACATTGTGCTTGAGGAAGCTGAATTTGATCTGTCACATAAGGCTGCTGGTTTCACTGCTTACAGTAGGTTTGGTTGAAAATAAAGAAAGTGTTGTGGGTGAGGTACTTTCAATCGGAAGAGTTCTTTCAGATATTGAGGTTGATGATAGAGTGTTAGTCACCTCGGAGAAAGTGTTTCTTCAGACGTCAGTGTTGGAATTATTGTTGTAGTTGGTGCTTCAGAAGACATGTGGGAAGATGGCTTCTTGTTGTGTGGTTGTAATAAAACATCTGAAGTTGTTCTTGGTAATAATGTGGACGGAGGTTTGACAAGGTGATTGATGTTCTGTAGAAAAGTGTGCACTTTCCTCAGTCTTGGCAGGAGTAACTAATTTAGTTGAAAGCTCTGAGTAAAGACAGTTTCAATTTCTGTAGGTGCTGAAGTTGATAATGTTCTTCAGTTGACAAGCATAGTTGTAAGAATGGTTTTAGGTTCTTCAGTTGCTAAACTCTCAGTTGTTCCGTGATAGTTGAGTAGATGCCTGTGAATTACAGTTAAAAATAATTGCTCTGTCCCTGTGGTAGACATGTTTCTGTAATTGGTCCTTGTGAACAAGATTGTGCTTGAGGAACCTGATGTTGATTGTGTCACAGAAGGCATGCTGGTTTCACTGATTACAGTGGTTTGGTTGAAAATGGAGAAAGTGTTGTGGGTGAGGTACTTTGAATCGGAAGAGTACTTTCAGGATACTGGATTGATGAAGAGTGTTATCACCTTAGAAAGTGTTCTTCAGACTTAAATGTTGGCATTTTGTTGTTGAGTTGGTGCTTCAGAAGAATCAGTGGGAAGATGGCTTGTTTGTGCGTGGTAATAAAACTTCTGAAGTTTTTCTGGTAATAATGTGGATGGAGGATTTGACAAGGTGATTGATGATTCTGTAGAAAGTGTAGCACTTTCCTCAGTCTGGTAGGAGTAACTGATATAGTAGAAAGCTCAGGAGTAAAGACCGATTCAATTTCTGTTGGTCCAGAAGTCGATACCTGTTGCCCGGTTGACAGCATAGTTGTATGAGTGGTGGTAGATTCTTCAGTTGCTAAACTCTCAGTTGTTTCTGTGTGTAGTTGGGTAGATGCCTGTGATATTAAAATTGAAGTATGCTGTGTCCCTGTGGTAGATATGCTTTCTGTAATTGGTCCTGTGGACACTATTGTGCTTGAGGAACTGATGTTGATTCTGGCACAGAAGACATGCTGGTTTCACTGATTTCACTAGGTTTTGGTGAAAATGGAGAAAGTGTTGTGGGTGAGGTACTCTCAATCAGAAGAGTATTTTCAGAGATTGCGGTTGGTGAAAGAGTGTTCATCACCTTAGGTGAAAGTGATTCTTCAGACTTCATTGTTGGCATTTCTGTTGTAGTTGGTGGTTCAGAAGATATAGTAGGAAGATGACTTGCCTGCGTAGTTGTTAATAAAACTTCTGAAGTTAACTCTGGTAAGAATGTGGATGGAAGCTTTGACAAGGTGATTGATGGTTCTGTAGAATGTGTGGCAATTTCCTCAGTTCTGGTAGGAGTAACTGATTTAGTAGAAAGCTCAGGAGTAAAGACAGATTCAATTTCTGTTGGTCCAGAAGTCGATACATGCTGCCCGGTTGACAGCGTAGTTGTATGAGTGGTGGTAGATTCTGTGGACAATATTGTGCTTGAGGAACCTGATTTTGATTCTGTCACTGAAGGCATGCTGGCGTCACTGCTTGCAGTGAGTTTGGTTGAAAATGGAGAAAGTGTTGTGGGTGAGGTACTTTCAATCGGAAGAGCACTTTCAGATGTTGAGATTGATAATAAAGTGCTAGTCAGCTCAGGTGAAAGTGTTTCTTCAGATTTCAGTGTTGGCATTTCTGTTGTAGTTGGTGGTTCAGAAGACATTGTGGGAAGATGACTTGCTTGTGTAGTTGTTAATAAAACTTCTGAAGTTGACTTAGGTAATAATGTCGATGGAAGATTTGACAAGGTGATTGATGATTCTGTAGAAAGTGTAGCACTTTCCTCAGTCTTGGTAGGAGTAACTGATATAGTAGAAAGCTCACGAGTAAAGACAGATTCAATTTCTGTTGGTCCAGAAGTCGATACATGCTGCCCGGTTGACAGCATAGTTGTATGAGTGGTGGTAGATTCTTCAGTTGCTAAACTCTCAGTTGTTTCTGTGTGTAGTTGGATAGATGCCTGTGACATTAAAGTTGAAGTATGCTCTGTCCCTGTTGTAGACATGGACTCTGTAATTGATCCTGTGGACAAGATTGTGCTTGATGAACCTGATGTTGATTCTGTCACAGAAGCCATGCTGGTTTCACTGCTTTCACTTGGTTTGGTTGAAAATGGAGGAAGTGTTGTAGGTGAGGTACTTTGAATCGGAAGAGCACTTTCAGATGATGAGCTTGATGATAGAGTGCTAGTCAGCTCAGTAGAAAGTGTTTCTTCAGACTGCAATGTTGCCGTTATTGTTGTAGTTGGTGGTTCAGAAGACATTGTGGGAAGATGGCTTGTTGGCTTAGTTGTTAATAAAACATCTGTAGTTGATTCTGGTAATAATGTGGATGGAAGGTTTGACAAGGTGATTGATGTTTCTGTAGAAAGTGTGCCACTTTCCTCAGTCTTAGTAGCAATATCTGATTTTGTAGAAAGCTCAGAAGTAAAGACAGTTTCGATTTCTGTTGGTCTAGAAGTAGATATATTTTCTTCAGTTGTCAGCTTAGTTGTATGAGTGGTGGTAGGTTCTTTAGTTGCTAAACTCTCAGTTGTTTCTGTGTGTAGTTGGGTAGATGCCTGTGACATTAAAGTTGAACTCTGCTCTGTCCCAGTGGTAGATATGCTTTCTGTAATTGGTCCTGTGGACACTATTGTGCTTGAGGAAGCTGATGTTGATTCTATCACAGAAGGTAGGCTGGTTTCACTGCTTACAGTAGGTTTGGTTGAAAATGGAGATAGTGATGTGGAGAAACTTTCCGTTGTAAGAGTAGTTGCAATTGTGGAAATGACCTCAACTGTTGGAGCTGATGACAGAGTGTTTGTAACCTCAGGAGAACGTGTCTCCTCAGACTTAAGTGATTCTATTTTTGTTGTAGTTTGTGTTTCATAAACTGTAGAGGGCAGATGGCTTGTTTGCGTAGTTGTGAATAAAACATCTGATGTTGTCTCTGTTATCAAAGTGGATGAAAGAGTTGACAAGAAGGTTGCTGGTTCTGTAGAAGAGATGACATTTTCTTCATTTGTTGGAGGAGTTACTGATGCAGTGGAAAGCTCAGAAGTAAAAACAGTCTCAATTCCCGTTGTTCCAGAAGTTGATATATAGTGCTCAGTTGACACATTTGGTGTTTCTTTAGTGGTGGGTTCTTCAGATACTGAAGTCTCTGTTGTTTCTGTATGTAGCTGAGTAGATGTAGGTGATAAGAGAATTGAAGTATTTTCTGTCCCTGTGGTAGATATAATTTCTGTAACTGTTCCTGTGGACACTGATGATTTTGTGGAAGATGAAGTGAACACATCTGGTAAGTTGGTGGTCTGAACAGTAGAAAATCTTGTTGCATGTTCTGTAGATATTGAGTCGGTTTCTTCCATTCTGTTTGTAGTTCCTGGTTCTGTGGAAATTCCAGAAGTGCTGATAGTTTCTAGTGGTGCAGATGTGGTTAATGACGTCATGTAAGATATTGTAGACATTTCTGTTTCACACCACACTCCAGTGTATGGACTGTCACAGCTGTAGAGACAAAAATGAATTATACATTTCGATTGTAATGTTTTTCACCATAATACACTAAAGCCTTGAATCATCAATCACATTTTTAAAGTCTTTTTTTGTCTTGTGGTATTAACTGACGTTTTCTGTACTAAATTCATCCACATTGCATACAGCTTATGAATTTTGCACAAAGTCAAAAATACTTTTTTTTCACTGTCATTAACCATGTTTAGAGACATTTTCTGCAAAGTTTGCATCATTTTAAAAATGTAAATATGTACAATTGTGCTTAACCTGCAGGAAGTCACTCTAGGTGAGTATTGGAGCTAAATTGCCACTAAGTTTGTGATTTTTTTAAAAAAAAAAGTTGCATACAAAGAATTGGCCCACAAATTCTGGAAATACTAAACTCCCACAAATGATGAATCAGTGAATTTATGTTCACGTTATGTTTAGACTAATAAGTCTTGATTTATTGAATTATTTTGCAGGTAATTCCCCTACAAATAGAGTTATTCCCTATGTGCCAAATAAGGGATAACTTCCTGATACATGGGTATCCAACCATTGTGACTTCCAGTGATCTTCAGAATGGGCCTTTGGAACTTTGAGAATGGAACTCTGCAACCTGGCCCTCAATATAGCGGAGGTGTATGAGTTTACTGCACTACATTCACTGTCTATGGAACTTCCAAGCTTTGTAGTTGGCAGTCAAATAGACATTGAATAAAGAAGAGGCCACACATACACTACTGTTCAATAGTCTGGGGTCATTTAGAAATTTCCTTATTTTTGGAAGAAAAGCACATTTTTTTTCAATGAAGCTAATATTAAATGAATCAGAAATACACTATACATTGTTAATGTGGTAAATTACCCATTTCCAACAACCACTTCTCCAGTGTTTTCATGGTACATTGTGTTTGCTAACTGTGTAAGAAGGCTAATAGATGTTTAGAAAACCCTACAGAACCCTTGTACAAGTATGTTAGCACAGCTGAAAACGGTTTTGCTGATTAGAGAAGCTATAAAATTGACCTTCCTTTGAGCGAATCAGGAGCATTACATTTGTTTGTTCTATGAAACTCTCAAAATGGCCAGAAAAAGAGAACTTTCATCTGAAACTCGACAGTCTATTCTTGTTCTTAGAAATGAAGGCTATTCCATGCGAGAAATTGCCAAGAAACTGAAGTTTTCCTACATCGGTGTGTACTAATCCCTTCAGAGGAGAGCACAAACAGGCTCTAACCAGAGTAGAAAGAGAAGTGAGAGGCCCCGCTGCACAACTGAGCAACAAGACAAGTACATTAGAGTCTCTAGTTTGAGAAATCGTCGCCTCACAGCTCCTCAAATGGCAGCATCATTAAATAGTACCCGCAAAATGCCAGTGCCACCCTCTACAGTGAAGAGGCGACTCCGGGATGCTGTCCTTCAGGGCAGAGTGGCAAAGAAAAACCCATATCTGAGACTGCCTAATAAAAGGAAAAGATTAATATGGGCAACAGAACACAGACATTGGACAAAGGAAGATTGAAAAAAATGTTTTATGGACACATGAATCAAAGTTTGAGGTGTTTGGATCCCACAGAAGAACATTTATGAGCTGCAGAACAACTAAAAAGATGCTGGAAGAGGCCTGATGCCATCTGTCAAGCATGGTGTAGGTAATGTGATGGTCTGGGTTGCTTTGGTGCTGGTAAAGTGGGAGATTTTTACAAGGTGAAAGGGATTTTGAATAAGGACGGCTATCACTCCATTTTGCAATGCCATGCCATGCTATAACTGCTGCAAAGGGAGCATTCTTTGACGAAAGCAAAGTTTGAATTAGAAATTTATTATTTCAAATAAAAATCATGATTTCTAAGCTTGTCAATGTCAAAACTATATTTTCTATTCATTTTGCAACTCATTTGATAAATAAAAGTATGAGTTTTCATGGAAAACCCAGTGAGCTCTCTGCTGCACACTCCCCAAGGAATGAATATTCATGCATCATTACACTGTCCTGCCCTCCTCTCTGATATGTATTCTGTGTGACTCATTGCAGACAGTTCAGAAAGGAGGGGGGAGGAGGTGTGTGCTTAGCTGCATCTAAGACCATTTGATCATTTGCTCAGCAAATACACCCATTACTTGTATGCAGGAAAACCAACCTATCATATGAAGGTTGGTTTTCCTGCATACATTTAATGTGTGTATAGTGTAAACTAAATGGTAAACATAAATGCTAGTTATTACCTATTTACAGTTAGAGTGATAACTTCACTGTAGGTCCAAATTCTGGCACCCTAGTGATTCTGAGAAAGGGACTTAATAGTGCCCCCATGTGTATAATATGGTCAAAAACTGCAAGTGATGACCTTCCCCAAGTGGCAGCCAAAGGAGCTTCTATAACATTCTTAAAGGGAATTATTCACCAGGTTTTTGCCACCTATCATGTCAAAAGCTGTAGAGAAACTGATTTGTCACATTTCTTTCTGATGCACTTACTTGCACACCGGTCCAGTTTCAGAATTGTAGCAGGTGCCATTATTGAGACAGTAACTAGTATTCTGTGCACATGGTCCAATGCATGTACAGGACTCATTGTCACAAGATAGAACGTAGCCAGTAAAGTTCAAGCTGCAGTGCATATAGGATTCTAAGTCCAATAAACCTAAAATGTAAATGAAGAATTTGCAGAACATGATATGTAATTCTGTTTTATATGTCAAATGAATTCAACTAATCATAAGAAATGCTTAGAATTCACCTGCGTTATAACTAAAGATCAAGGGTTCATCTATATCAATCTGAGGACTTGCTGTTCAACTAATTGCAAATAGTAACCGACCCTCATTCATAAATTTAACTGTGTTTCTATATAACAATACATTAGGTAGATTGCCTTATCTGAATCAAGAGTATTTTGCCAACTATTCATCATATTGTGGGGCACACCAGAGGATTTTCATTTCCCCCAGTGGTTCAGACCGAGACTGACTCCACACTGTATGGTGACAAATGATACAAACAAAATCCCCAGCAAGTGTGTACAGACATAGGCCAGTATGTGTGAGTATACGCTGTTTACACTGGTATCATCAATTCTATTATACAGGATTTATCTTGTATTTTATAACACTTTATTGTCTGCCATTATCTGCTTTTATTACATCATAACCTCAATATTTGCAAATTTGAGAGACGAGCTGATAAAAAAAAAAATTGCAATTGCAAATCTGTCGTTCCTCGAGATGGAGTATACAATATTCTACAGTATTTTAACCCCTTAAGGACCGAGTCACTTTGCAGTATAATGACCAGACCGTTTTAGCAATTCTGACCAGTCTCCCTTTTTGACGGTTAACTCTGGAACGCTTCAACGGATCCTAGCGATTCTGACCAGTGTCCCTTTATGAGGGTATAACTCTGGAACGCTTCAATAGATCCTAGCGATTCTGACCAGTGTCCCTTTATGAGCGTATAACTCTGGAATGCTTCAACGGATCCTAGCGATTCTCAGATTGTTTTTTCATTACATATTGGGCTTCATGTTAGTGGTAAATTTAGGATGATATTTTTTGTGTTTATTTGTGAATAAATCGTAAATTCGGCAAAAAGTTTGAAAATTTTGCAATTTTAAAGTTTTTAATTTTTATTCTGTCAAACCAGAGAGTTATGTGACACAAAATAGTTAATAAATAACATTTCCCACATGTCTACTTTACATCAGCACAATTTTGGAAGCAAAATATTTCTTTGTTAGGAAGTTAGAAGGGTTCAAAGTTCATCAGCAATTTCTCATTTTTCCAACAAAATTTACAAAGCCACTTTTTTCATGACCACATCACATTTAAAGTCACTTTGAGGAGCCGATGTGACAGAAACTACCCAAAAGTGACACCATTTCAAAAACTGCACCCCTCAGACTACGTAAAACCACATTCATGAAGAGTATTAACCCTTCAGGTGCTTCACAGGAACTAAAGCAATGTGCAAGGAAAAGATTTACATTTTACTTTTTCCAACAAAAATATTGCATAACCCTCAAATTTAGCATTTTCAAAGGGAAACAGGAGCAAGTGAGCCCTAAAATTTGTTGGGAAGTGAATTGAACCTCCTTAATAAAGGTTTGTTTAAACTTTGTCCTTTTAACATCCTTCTCCAGTCCCCCTGGTGCTCCACAGATTTCTAATCCATTGTCTCCTGATATCTATCCCTCTGCAAGGGCTTGTGGCAGCAGCAGCCACAGTGGACGGGGGGGGGATCTTAACACAAATCATCTTGAGGACCTGCGGTGACATCCCATCCCAGTCACGTGACCGCCCAGCATCAGCTGCCCTGGCTCGGCTCCTCCAGCTTGCACCTGGACACTGAGGCGTTCACCATGGTTGTGCATGGTATGCACAACCCAGCAAGGTGAGCAAATATCCACATACCCCACCTACCGCACCGGATCACCAGGTTATACCCATAAGCACCCCCTTTTCTCTACTTTTGTATTCACTGTTTGTTTAAAAGCAGTGACAGTTCAAAGCCATGACGGGTTTAGCCGTCATGGTGCAGGAACTGACATTTTTCCATGACGTCTAAACCCGTCATTGGTCATAATGGGGGTTAATATTTAATCTCTCATTTTCTAATAGGCATAAAACACAGGGCTATAATCGGGAACACACTTTTCAGAAAAGAGCAGATTCAGAGATTTACTTGTCTCTTTATATCCCATTGAATTTTATTAAGGTTTTTTTTCTTACTAGGGAGAATAAAACATTATACAACTCATCAGGGTAAACGGCCGTCTGATACATCTGATTGGAAGACATCTGATCAATGCAACTGATAATTAAAAACGGGAGGATGGCAGCCAACTATTTTATCCCTTTCTTCTTGACTTTTTCTACATTCACATTTTAGACCAAAGAGTATAATGGGGTAACATGGTGACCTCTGAATAAAGCCAAGTGAAGCCAACCGGTGACATAGAATACTGCGCTTTCCTAACTGCCGACACTTCCTTGCAGAAATGGGTAAAAAGAAATCTTACATCCATCACACCAGTTGTTCTTTATTACAAGCCAGTAATTTCCATGCAACCACCAATCTAATAAAATATCAAATCATGACTTACTTGATATTGATGAAGGCTCAGAAGATGTTTGAACCATTTCAATTGACTCATTAGTGTTGCTAAATGCGTATTCGACTTCATCGGTTAAATTATGGTTTATATAGTCAATGCCGGTCTGGTTGTTTGGATAGTTATAGAGTCCAGAAGTGTTAACACTGATGCTGCCTTCACTGTGAATTGAAATGGAGAGAAAATAGAGTATAATGACAATGTATAACAATGCATTTAACTTTTTCAATTGAAACTCTTGCCTTAAGAGCCTTAGAGTTAAAAGAGGGGGGAGGTCTGGAGTTCAGCTTTTTAAAGACGGGCTAAGAGCAGAAAGTGTGTTAAAGGGACTCTGTCACCAGGTTTTTGCCATCCCATCTGACAGTAGCATAATGTAGAGATAAAGACCCTGATTCCAGCGGTGTGTCACTTACTGAGCTGCTTGCTGTCATTTTGATAAAATACTGTTTACGCTGCTGCAGATTTGGCAGCTCCTAAATATGACTGACCTCTAATGATAATGTCCAAGTGATTTTATCAAAACTACACTGAGTAGCCCAGTAAGTGACTCATTGCTGGAATCAGGATCTCTGTCTCTATATTATGCTACTCTTGCATGAGATAGCAAAAATCTGGTGACAGAGTACCTTAAAATGTGTTGAAGTCCCTTCCTCTCTGAAGAGGAAAGAGGAAATTATTCATATTTAATTTCCCAGAGGAAAATTCCATTACTTACGGTATAAGTCTCTGAACATTCATTTGAAATCATAATTTTTTTCAAATATGGTACTGAGTTGCTTGGGGCACGCATTGGCTGAATAAGTCAGTACACCCTCTCACCTACTGTAGATATTTTACATCTCTCTGCACTCCTCTTTTATTATATACAGGAGTCAGAGAAAGGCAGAGATAGATGGAAACAATTGGACTGGAAAGTGCACTGAGCTCAACCTGCTCCTTAGGGGACTTGAACTTGTGATTTTCTCGTCATTTGTACTATATAATGCATTACAACTGTGTTGCAATAAATGCATAAAATCATGATCCCCTATGATGACCAGCCATAGGCTAGATTTCACAGGAACATCGCAATGGAAAGGTATGAAGTCTTTCAGCAAACCCACCGACTGATATGGAATCTCATTACCATCCCGTGATCACATCTCAGCTAGATTGACAGCAGCGTTTAAAAGGTTAGGGGTGTGTGCCCACATTGCACTGGTCATCCTGAGGTATTTACTACTGTTGTCCCTTTGACATTCTGCCTGTCGCTCACTCCACGCTTTATGCTATCAGATCCTCTCACACCGTGAACAGGTCCTGATGGGTTTTTGCACTTTGCCTTTGCTTTACACTCATGCAATGATGCACATACCACCATGACAGGTTTGGTGCCTTTCACTACATTATACAGGCTATTTACTATTCCATTGGACCTATATTTGATGTGAAATACTTAATTCACTATAGTCGGGACCTGTCTATCGTAGCTTGCGTTATCAACTTATTACACACTGCACTTTGGGTTGCACCTATGCAACTATGCATTATCGTTACATTGAGGCGTTAACGCTCTGTGCACTCTGTATTTTGTAAAGGGTTATTCATTATCTTAAGGTACTGTCACATGCTGCAATCTTGCCTGGCGATATGTGGTGATCTAACGTGCGCGCTCACGTTTTTCATAGCCGCCTCAGATCGCCGATGGCGGGTCCACACGCCGCAATATCGCCCTGAAGCTAAGGCGATGTGTCGCTCCGGAAATCACCTCACCTACAGCGGAAGCAATCTCGCCTCATTCTATCGCAGCTTCACACGCCGCAATCTCAAAGGCAATGTGGGCGTGCATGTTCAGCGCGGCGAGGAGATAGGCGTGCTGCAGTGGTTTACACCGCGCCCCATATACGCTCATTGGACAGCCAATGGGAACACAGTAGCCCACACCAATCATCTCAGACTGGGCGCGGACTACAGCACGCTGAGGCACGCCTACGGGAAATCACAGAAATCGCTGTTTCCATCACTATCGCCCTGTCACACGCCAAAACACGAAAAAATAGCCTTGGCGATATCGCCTAATTACTGAGCACTGTTCAGCAATAAGGTGACGGGTGATGGGCGATTTATCGCGGCAAAATGGCCCAAGCACACGCCGCAACCATGAGGCAATTTCACAGCGATTGCACCGGGGCGACATATTGCCTTATAGATCGCCAGGTGAGATTGCAGTGTATGACAGTACCTTTACAGGTCTTATCACATTAACAATAAGATCATTGCCATCTTGATCTGTACAGATAGTTTTCTGCACTTACTATACTGTGTGACACTTCATCATAAATTACACTAATCATATATCTCTCCATCCTGGGTTAGTTATCATTAACACCTTTTTATGGGTTGCCTCAATATACAATTTCCTCTAGGCTCCAGTGTTGGTTATATACTTTTGGTTTTATTATCTGTGTAGGCCTCGCTTTTGAAACTACCACCTGAGTACTTGTTTTCTGTAGTTAAAAATTATATTACACATTTTTTCTCTACCAATTGATCGTTTTTTATTGATTGTACATTATCAATCCAAATAGTCCAGTTATTCCAGGCTTGGGTGCACTATCTACTATGTCACATTCATATTGATGCATCCACTATGTTGAGTTTTTGATTCTGGCATTGTTCTTGTTATAGGCAAATGCTGGCTGTGTGATACAGTCAGCAGCTGCACAATATGGTTCAGGCTCAGCTCCTGATCCCGCTCCAAACACTCCTCCCTAACTAATGCCTGACAGATATCAGTAAGGGGTTAAATAGCATTTGTCCTCTTTTCAATGACCATATATAAAACAAACACATTATGTAAAGCTCTTGCTACATGGTGTGAAATACCTGAACCCGTGAAGTATCATTTTCTGAAAGTATTTTGGAGCACACTTCCGGTATATTTCCTGAAAAGTCTAAAATAAAGCACAAATAAAACATTTCAATAGTAAACACTGTTTTTTTTGTATTTACATAATCTATCAGCGATATCCAGTTTAACTAAAATGTAACTAACTTTGACTGCACCTCACTTTCAGATGCCAGATGCTTGGTTGTCAAGTGCTTCTAGGCATTAAATGACTTGTATCCTGCATTTTATCAGATGCCCTTTAGAATAAATACTTTTAGTTTTCCCCTTTGTCAATCTAATTTTGTTCCCTACCGGTTCTCCTCCATAGACTTTAACTGGCAGAAAATGTAATATAATCTCTCACTGCAAACAGATTTGTAAAAGATTTGAGCAGTTTTTGAGAATACCCAATCAATACAGAGGAAAAAAGTAAATGATAAGTGGGGGAAAAGTGTATTTTCTCTTATTAAAGACACTGCTAATTTTCTTAAGTTTACTTGCACTGTTGATTAAGAATAAAAATAAAAGTGTAGTTTCTATTTCACGGAACACTAATGTAAAGTAGAGCTCAGTGGGGTTTGCATAAAATACATTTTTAAATATCTTATTAGGGGTATAGTCACACATTGTGTTTTTGTTGCATTTTTTTACTACACTAAAACCCAGAGTGGTGGAGGAAATTCTGCATTCAATAACTACATTTTTGTTGTATTTTTTATGTGTTTTAACGTTTTGCAGTGTTTTTACTTGTGGTTTTACCCTTTCATTATAATGGATAAAAAAAAGCTGCAAAACTGTTGAAAGAATTGACGTGCAGAAAAAGAAAAAGATCGCAGCAATGGGTTTTCAGAAATCTCATAGATTTTGCTCGTACTGTAAAATGCTGTGTATTTTATGCATAAAATATGATGTATAAAATAAAAAAGTAAAAGCACTCATGTGAACAGACCCCTAGGGTACTCCGTCTCAGCAATATTTCTGATTACTTTCTATTTTTTGGGAGAAACATTGAAAAGAATGCAATGGGAGAATTTACCAAAAAGGATTCTGAATTCATTAAAGCACATTGAGGCAGAAGGCAATGGACAAAGTCGATAGTGGCTATATAATGAATCTCTTTCCAAGAACAGTTCACTTTACCCTGTATTGGTTTCAGCTTTGGTGCCTGTTGTCCTTTGCCCATCACATTGTGTAAATCCCCTCTCCTATAGAATCTGAACTTGTTTTCTAAAATCCCATCATCTTGCACCTTTCATATATATCATATTACCTTTTGAATCTCATCAGCTAGGATTTTGTATTCTGGTGAAGAACGATTTGCAAGTTCTGCATCATATGTTCTGTTCAATTTGGCAAGAACATTAATAGTCTTAAAAGGAGCTTTACTTGTATCTGAATATAAAACAATATTAAGGTTAGAGAGAAATCCATATAATTGTACAGACATTATCTGGTCTCTGTCCTTTGCTACTACAAATTCTTCTACTCTTTATGTCACTGGATTTTACAATATGGCTATTTGGGATTCGTGACCATTGAGCCAAAGTTTTAGTAAAGTTGGTATTATGGTTTAGTTCAGAGTTGAACTCATACCAAAGATTGGGGTAAAAAGGGTTTACCAGGCGGGGGTGCATAGTGTATGTGGAACTGCTTTCAAATGGCGAAGCAAAAAGCTGGCTACAAATTCCCTTTAAAAAGAGGGGTCTATCTATCTATCTATCTATCTCTCTATGGGAAGTGTCCCAATGTAATAAAAATAAATGTATATATTTATATTTTCATGTGTTCCCTTTTATGCAAACTATATATACGTATATTTATGCCCCATTAATATGTCCCCCATTAATGTCCCTCCACACTTAATCCATATATATTATCCCCACATAGATCCCATATAAATATCCCTTTGGAGGCTCACCATAGATATGCTCAGATCAGAGAGATTCTTTGTTCAGACAGGAGCCACTGCCTGCAGGAGCCCAGACATCTGTAGCGATCTAATTATCACTTCAAATCGCCCTACTACAGAGGCACACGTGCCATGTCAGTGATGTCATATCGCCATGCTGGCTCTCTTTCTCTGCAAGCACACGTGCGGCGGACATGTCCGTCCATGGAAGCACGCACCGCAGAGTTTAAATTGCGGCTCTATGATCAGGCCCCTTTGTGTCTCTACTCCTTGTCTTTCCCTCACCCTCTTTCTTCAGCCTCTCAGCCCTGTCTCCTTCATCTCTCCTATCAGTCTACATCCCCACCATCCACAGTTGCCCCTCAATGTCCCCTCTCTGTACATAACACAGCAGCCCCTGTCTGAGCTGCCGCAGCCGCTCTCCCTTCTCCCTCTGCAGCCCCTCAGTGTACACTTCTCACCAATAAGTGTCCTTTCCTCACTCCACGTCCAGCAGCCAGGTCACTCTGCTCCCCACCTGCCCTGAAGCCATGAAGCAACCTCTCCCTGAGCCAACCTCCTCAGCCCTACTCTGCTCCACACAAGGAGTCCAGCATCAGCCTCAATGTCTATCAGGCTCCGTATCATTATCCCTGTATTACTCGTATTTGCATGGGTTTCCTCCGGGCACTCCGGTGTCCTCTCACATTTCAAAGCCATACTGCTAGGATGTTTAGATTGTGAGCCCCAAGAGGGACAGTGTTGCAAATGTATGTAAAGCGCTATGGAATTAATAGCGCGTAGAGAAATGAATAAATTATATTATTATTATTGCTGTTAATAACCCTTTATTCTCCATAATGATAGTGAGTGATAGGAAGGCTGTTATTATAATAGTGTGTGTGTATATTTCTAGATAACATGGGTGGATAATAATTTTATTAGATAATCGTGAGTCTTATTGTGTATTAGTATTGTGTTATTTGTGGTAGTTAGTAATATATATTACTGTAGAATCTTTGGGTGTGTATAATAAAGTAATCTATTGTACAGTTTTGTCTCATTAATCGCCAATAACATATATATTTATTTAGGAAAGGAATAGAGAGTGTTAAGGTAGAATATATATTGGATATTGGTTATTAGTAGTCAAAGCTAACAGTAATAATTAATCCTCATAAAATGTTAACCCGAGAGGATAGGGTCCTTTTCCGTTTATACCTGTCTATCATTGTAAATTTGTTTACTGTAAACTATACCTATAACTTTGTGTGTAACTCTTTCTCATGTACAGCATCATGGAATTAATGGTGCTACTTAAATAAATAATAATAAAAATGATATCCAAACACCAGCTCTACTACAAATTGGTGAGTCACACAGCTTAATAGAGCCACTACTATTCTATCTATCTATCTATCTATCTATCTATCTATCTATCTATCTATCTATCTATCTATCTATCTATCCAAGGAAAACAAAGAAGAGTCTACCTTCTGGGTACTTGTATAACATTTAACCAATGTCCATGTGAAAACTTCCAGGTCAAGAAATATTCTTTCAAGAGACACATCCATTCTAGATACTTTTTATCTATAGCTGCCAGATTTTATAGCAACATAAAAGAAATTGCTTTCATTCACATCTACTGTATATTTTTACAAGGCTTAATAAAGTATGGATACATGAACTTGGTCTCACCTATTATTATATCTACATGGTTGTCTCCATTTTCACAGTTTTTCCCAAATGTGTTCGGTGGACATGGTTGTGTGGTAGGTCTTTTTGATGATCTTGTCACCTCTGTAACAGTCATTTTACTACCTGTTTCTGTGGCCCTTGAGACCACTGTAAACTGTGAAAGACTTGATGTCTGTAATCCATGTTCGGACGAAGAGCTTCGTTCATCTAACAATGTTGTAGATTCTTTGTATTTAGTTGTTGACATTTCTGAGACAGACATTTCAGTAGTTTGATGCCCAATGGTGGAAGACTGAGATGCATCAAAAGATCCTGAAGTTGCTGCTGATGGAGAAGATCCGATTGGTTCTGTAGAATGTAAAGGTTGTCTTGATGTGGTTTCTGTACCTTCAGTAAATTCAGATGTTTTGCTTATTGCAGAAGACGTTGAAGATTCAAAAACACTTGAGACTTCTACAGATGTTGAGGGCTGTGCCATTGTTGTAGTGTGTAACGACTGCAATTCAGTTGATGATTCTAGTGTGTGGATTGTAGTAGAAAGCTGTTCTTTGCTTGGTGATGAAATTCTTAGCGTTGTAGTTCCTGTGGACTCTAATGGTGTTGTTGATTGTTCTTGTTCAGTTACACTTGTTGACACGCCTTTCAGTGTTGATGATCCAGAAGTTTGAAAAGATTTAGAAGTAGCAATGGATGAAACATCTGTTGTTTGTGAAACAACTGATGTTTCTGTAGTTGATGTTAGTAAAGTTGGAGGCATAGATGTTTCTTGTGTTATAGTTGTTGCTTGTATTGTAGATGAAAAATGTGATAACTCTGGTTGTGTTGATGCTTCTGTCACATCAGGAGCGCTTGTGGTAGGTTCCTTGGATACAGTTGTTAGTAGTATTTCTGTTTCAGTTGAAGCGACTGTAGTTTGATGCCCAATGGTGGAGGAGTGAGAGGTATCAAAAGAACCTGAAGTTTGTGCTGATGGAGAAGATCCAATTGGTTCTGTAGAATGTAAAGGTTGTCTTGATGTGGTCTCTGTACCTTCAGTATATTCAGTTTTGCTTATTGCAGAAGACGTTGAAGATTCAAAACCACTTGAGACGTCTACAGATGTTGAGGGCTGTGCCATTGTTGTAGAGTGTAACGACTGCAATTCAGTTGATGATTCTAGTGTGTGGATTGTAGTAGAAAGCTGTTCTTTGCTTGGTGATGAAATTCTTAGCGTTGTAGTTCCTGTGGACTCTAATGTTGTTGTTGATTGTTCTTGTTCAGTTACACTTGTTGACACGTCCTTCAGTGTTGATGATCCAGAAGTTTGAAAAGATTTAGAAGTAGCAATGGATGAAACATCTATTGTTTGTGAAGCACCTGATGTTTCCGCAGTAGATGTTAGTAAGGTTGGAGGCATAGATGTTTCTTGTGTTATAGTTGTTCCTTGTATGGTAGATGAAAAATGTGATAACTCTGGTTGTGTTGATGCTTCTGTCACATCAGGAGTGCTTGTGGTAAGTTCCTTGGATACAGTTGCTTGAAGTGTTTCTGTTTCAGTTGAAGCCAGTGTAGTTTGATGCCCAATGGTGGAAGAGTGAGAGGTATCAAAAGAACCTGAAGTTTGTGCTGATAGAGAAGATCCGATTGGTTCTGTAGAATGTAAAGGTTGCCTTGATGTGGACGCTGTACCTTCAGTAAATTCAGTTGTTTTGCTTATTGCAGAAGACGTTGAAGATTCAAAAACACTTGAGACTTCTACAGATGTTGAGGGCTGTGCCATTGTTGTAGTGTGTAACGACTGCAATTCAGTTGATGATTCTAGTGTGTGGATTGTAGTAGAAAGCTGTTCTTTGCTTGGTGATGAAATTCTTAGCGTTGTAGTTCCTGTGGACTCTAATGGTGTTGTTGATTGTTCTTGTTCAGTTACACTTGTTGACACGCCTTTCAGTGTTGATGATCCAGAAGTTTGAAAAGATTTAGAAGTAGCAATGGATGAAACATCTGTTGTTTGTGAAGCACCTGATGTTTCCGCAGTAGATGTTAGTAAGGTTGGAGGCATAGATGTTTCTTGTGTTATAGTTGTTCCTTGTATGGTAGACGAAAAATGTGATAACTCTGGTTGTGTTGATGCTTCTGTCACATCAGGAGTGCTTGTGGTAGGTTCCTCGAATACAGTTGTTAGTAGTGTTTCTGTTTCAGTTGAAGCGACTGTAGTTTGATGCCCAATGGTGGAGTAGTGAGAGGTATCAAAAGAACCTGAAGTTTGTGCTGATGGAGAAGATCCAATTGGTTCTGTAGAATGTAAAGGTTGTCTTGATGTGGTCTCTGTACCTTCAGTAAATTCAGTTGTTTTGCTTATTGCAGAAGACGTTGAAGATTCAAAAACACTTGAGACTTCTACAGATGTTGAGGGCTGTGCCATTGTTGTAGTGTGTAACGACTGCAATTCAGTTGATGATTCTTGTGTGTGGATCGTAGTAGAAAGCTGTTCTTTGCTTGGTGATGAAATTCTTAGCGTTGTAGTTCCTGTGGACTCTAATGGTGTTGTTGACTGTTCTTGTTCTGTTACACTTGTTGACACGTCTTTCAGTGTTGATGATCCAGAAGTTTGAAAAGATTTAGAAGTAGCAATGGATGAAATATCTGTTGTTTGTGAAACACCTGATGTTTCCGTAGTTGATGTTAGTAAAGTTGAAGACATAGCTGTTTCTTGCGTTATGGTTGTTGCTTGTATGGTAGATGAAAAATGTGATACCTCTGGTTGTGTGATGATTCTGTCACATCAGGAGCGCTTGTGGTAGGTTCCTTGGATACAGTTGTTAGTAGTGTTTCTGTTCAGTTGAAGCTACTGTAGTTTGATGCCCAATGGTGGAGTAGTGAGAGGTATCAAAAGAACCTGAAGTTTGTGCTGATGAGAAGATCCAATTGGTTCTGTAGAATGTAAAGGTTGTCTTGATGTGGTCTCTGTACCTCAGTAAATTCAGTTGTTTTGCTTATTGCAGAAGACGTTGAAGATTCAAAAACACTTGAGACTTCTACAGATGTTGAGGGCTGTGCCATTGTTGTAGTGTGTAACGACTGCAATTCAGTGATGATTCTAGTGTGTGGATTGTAGTAGAAAGCTGTTCTTTGCTTGGTGATGAAATTCTTAGCGTTGTAGTCTGTGGACTCTAATGTGTTGTTGATTGTTCTTGTTCAGTTACACTTGTTGACACGCTTTCAGTGTTGATGATCCAGAAGTTGAAAAGATTTAGAAGTAGCAATGGATGAAACATCTGTTGTTTGTGAAGCACCTGATGTTTCCGCAGTAGATGTTAGTAAGGTTGGAGGCATAGATGTTTCTTGTGTTATAGTTGTTCCTTGTATGTAGACGAAAAATGTGATAACTTGGTTGTGTTGATGCTTCTGTCACATCAGGAGTGCTTGTGGTAGGTTCCTCGAATACAGTTGTTAGAAGTGTTTCTGTTTCAGTTGAAGCCAGTGTACTTTGATGCCCAATGGTGGAAGAGTGAGAGGTATCAAAAGAACCTGAAGTTTGTGCTGATGGAGAAGATCGATTGGTTCTGTAGAATGTAAAGGTTGCTTGATGTGTCTCTGTACCTTCAGTAAATTCAGTTGTTTTGCTTATTGCAGAAGACGTTGAAGATTCAAAACACTTGAGACTTTACAGATGTTGAGGGCTGTGCCATTGTTGTAGTGTGTAACGACTGCAATTCAGTTGATGTTCTAGTGTGTGGATGTAGTAGAAAGCTGTTCTTTGCTTGGTGATGAAATTCTTAGCGTTGTAGTTCCTGTGGACTCTAATGGTGTTGTTGACTGTTCTGTTCTGTTACACTTGTTGACACGTCTTTCAGTGTTGATGATCCAGAAGTTTGAAAGATTTAGAAGTAGCAATGGATGAAAATCTGTTGTTTGTTGAAACACCTGATGTTTCCGTAGTTGATGTTAGTAAAGTTGAAGACATAGTGTTTCTTGGTTATGTTGTTGCTTGTATGGTAGATGAAAAATGTGATACCTCTGGTTGTGTTGATGATTCTGTCACATCAGGAGCGCTTGTGGTAGGTTCCTTGGATACAGTTGTTAGTAGTGTTTCTGTTTCAGTTGAAGCTACTGTAGTTTGATGCCCAATGGTGGAGTAGTGAGAGGTATCAAAAGAACCTGAAGTTTGTGCTGATGAGAAGATCCAATTGGTTCTGTAGAATGTAAAGGTTGCTTGATGTGGTCTCTGTACCTTCAGTAAATTCAGTTGTTTTGCTTATTGCAGAAGACGTTGAAGATTCAAAAACACTTGAGACTTCTACAGATGTTGAGGGCTGTGCCATTGTTGTAGTGTGTAACGACTGCAATTCAGTTGATGATTCTGTGTGTGGATCGTAGTAGAAAGCTGTTCTTTGCTTGGTGATGAAATTCTTAGCGTTGTAGTTCCTGTGGACTCTAATGGTGTTGTTGATGTTCTTGTTCGTTACACTTGTTGACACGTCTTTCAGTGTTGATGATCCAGAAGTTTGAAAAGATTTAGAAGTAGCAATGGATGAAAATCTGTTGTTTGTGAACACCTGATGTTTCCGTAGTTGATGTTAGTAAGTTGAGGCATAGTGTTTCTTGTGTTATGGTTGTTCTTGTATGTAGATGAAAAATGTGATACCTCTGGTTGTGTTGATGTTCTGTCACATCAGGAGGCTTGTGGTAGGTTCCTGGATACAGTTGTTAGTAGTGTTTCTGTTTCAGTTGAAGCATGTATTTGATGCCCAATGGTGGAGTAGTGAGAGGTATCAAAAGAACCTGAAGTTTGTGCTGATGGAGAAGATCCATTGGTTCTGTAGAATGTAAAGGTTGCTTGATGTGGTCTCTGTACCTTCAGTAAATTCAGTTGTTTTGCTTATTGCAGAAGACGTTGAAGATTCAAAAACACTTGAGACTTCTACAGATGTTGAGGGCTGTGCCATTGTTGTAGTGTGTAACGACTGCAAATTCAGTTGATGATTCTAGTGTGTGGATTGTAGTGAAAGCTGTTCTTTGCTTGGTGATGAAATTCTTAGCGTTGTAGTTCCTGTGGACTCTAATGGTGTTGTTGATTGTTCTTGTTCAGTTACACTTGTTGACACGCCTTTCAGTGTTGATGATCCAGAAGTTTGAAAAGATTTAGAAGTAGCAATGGATGAAACATCTGTTGTTTGTGAAGCACCTGATGTTTCCAGTAGATGTTAGTAAGTTGAGGCATAGATGTTTCTTGTGTTATAGTTGTTCCTTGTATGGTAGAGAAAAATGTGATACTCTGGTTGTTGATGTTCTGTCACATCAGGAGGCTTGTGGTAGGTTCCTGATACAGTTGTTAGAAGTGTTTCTGTTTCAGTTGAAGCATGTACTTTGATGCCCAATGGTGGAAGAGTGAGAGGTATCAAAAGAACCTGAAGTTTGTGCTGATGGAGAAGATCCGATTGGTTCTGTAGAATGTAAAGGTTGCCTTGATGTGGTCTCTGTACCTTCAGTAAATTCAGTTGTTTTGCTTATTGCAGAAGACGTTGAAGATTCAAAACCACTTGAGACTTCTACAGATGTTGAGGGCTGTGCCATTGTTTGTGTGTAACGACTGCAATTCAGTTGATGATTCTAGTGTGTGGATTGTAGTAGAAAGCTGTTCTTTGCTTGGTGATGAAATTCTTAGCGTTGTAGTTCCTGTGGACTCTAATGGTGTTGTTGATTGTTCTTGTTCAGTTACACTTGTTGACACGCCTTTCAGTGTTGATGATCCAGAAGTTTGAAAAGATTTAGAAGTAGCAATGGATGAAACATCTGTTGTTTGTGAAGCACCTGATGTTTCCACAGTAGATGTTAGTAAGGTTGGAGGCATAGATGTTTCTTGTGTTATAGTTGTTCCTTGTATGGTAGACGAAAAATGTGATAACTCTGGTTGTGTTGATGCTTCTGTCACATCAGGAGTGCTTGTGGTAGGTTCCTCGAATACAGTTGTTAGAAGTGTTTCTGTTTCAGTTGAAGCCAGTGTACTTTGATGCCCAATGGTGGAAGAGTGAGAGGTATCAAAAGAACCTGAAGTTTGTGCTGATGGAGAAGATCCGATTGGTTCTGTAGAATGTAAAGGTTGCCTTGATGTGGTCTCTGTACCTTCAGTAAATTCAGTTGTTTTGCTTATTGCAGAAGACGTTGAGGATTCAAAACCACTTGAGACTTCTACAGATGTTGAGGGCTGTGCCATTGTTGTAGTGTGTAACGACTGCAATTCAGTTGATGATTCTTGTGTGTGGATCGTAGTAGAAAGCTGTTCTTTGCTTGGTGATGAAATTCTTAGCGTTGTAGTTCCTGTGGACTCTAATGGTGTTGTTGACTGTTCTTGTTCTGTTACACTTGTTGACACGTCTTTCAGTGTTGATGATCCAGAAGTTTGAAAAGATTTAGAAGTAGCAATGGATGAAATATCTGTTGTTTGTGAAACACCTGATGTTTCCGTAGTTGATGTTAGTAAAGTTGAAGACATAGCTGTTTCTTGCGTTATGGTTGTTGCTTGTATGGTAGATGAAAAATGTGATACCTCTGGTTGTGTTGATGATTCTGTCACATCAGGAGCGCTTGTGGTAGGTTCCTTGGATACAGTTGTTAGTAGTGTTTCTGTTTCAGTTGAAGCTACTGTAGTTTGATGCCCAATGGTGGAGTAGTGAGAGGTATCAAAAGAACCTGAAGTTTGTGCTGATGGAGAAGATCCAATTGGTTCTGTAGAATGTAAAGGTTGTCTTGATGTGGTCTCTGTACCTTCAGTAAATTCAGTTGTTTTGCTTATTGCAGAAGACGTTGAAGATTCAAAAACACTTGAGACTTCTACAGATGTTGAGGGCTGTGCCATTGTTGTAGTGTGTAACGACTGCAATTCAGTTGATGATTCTAGTGTGTGGATTGTAGTAGAAAGCTGTTCTTTGCTTGGTGATGAAATTCTTAGCGTTGTAGTTCCTGTGGACTCTAATGGTGTTGTTGATTGTTCTTGTTCAGTTACACTTGTTGACACGCCTTTCAGTGTTGATGATCCAGAAGTTTGAAAAGATTTAGAAGTAGCAATGGATGAAACATCTGTTGTTTGTGAAGCACCTGATGTTTCCGCAGTAGATGTTAGTAAGGTTGGAGGCATAGATGTTTCTTGTGTTATAGTTGTTCCTTGTATGGTAGACGAAAAATGTGATAACTCTGGTTGTGTTGATGCTTCTGTCACATCAGGAGTGCTTGTGGTAGGTTCCTCGAATACAGTTGTTAGAAGTGTTTCTGTTTCAGTTGAAGCCAGTGTACTTTGATGCCCAATGGTGGAAGAGTGAGAGGTATCAAAAGAACCTGAAGTTTGTGCTGATGGAGAAGATCCGATTGGTTCTGTAGAATGTAAAGGTTGCCTTGATGTGGTCTCTGTACCTTCAGTAAATTCAGTTGTTTTGCTTATTGCAGAAGACGTTGAAGATTCAAAACCACTTGAGACTTCTACAGATGTTGAGGGCTGTGCCATTGTTGTAGTGTGTAACGACTGCAATTCAGTTGATGATTCTAGTGTGTGGATCGTAGTAGAAAGCTGTTCTTTGCTTGGTGATGAAATTCTTAGCGTTGTAGTTCCTGTGGACTCTAATGGTGTTGTTGACTGTTCTTGTTCTGTTACACTTGTTGACACGTCTTTCAGTGTTGATGATCCAGAAGTTTGAAAAGATTTAGAAGTAGCAATGGATGAAATATCTGTTGTTTGTGAAACACCTGATGTTTCCGTAGTTGATGTTAGTAAAGTTGAAGACATAGCTGTTTCTTGCGTTATGGTTGTTGCTTGTATGGTAGATGAAAAATGTGATACCTCTGGTTGTGTTGATGATTCTGTCACATCAGGAGCGCTTGTGGTAGGTTCCTTGGATACAGTTGTTAGTAGTGTTTCTGTTTCAGTTGAAGCTACTGTAGTTTGATGCCCAATGGTGGAGTAGTGAGAGGTATCAAAAGAACCTGAAGTTTGTGCTGATGGAGAAGATCCAATTGGTTCTGTAGAATGTAAAGGTTGTCTTGATGTGGTCTCTGTACCTTCAGTAAATTCAGTTGTTTTGCTTATTGCAGAAGACGTTGAAGATTCAAAAACACTTGAGACTTCTACAGATGTTGAGGGCTGTGCCATTGTTGTAGTGTGTAACGACTGCAATTCAGTTGATGATTCTAGTGTGTGGATTGTAGTAGAAAGCTGTTCTTTGCTTGGTGATGAAATTCTTAGCGTTGTAGTTCCTGTGGACTCTAATGGTGTTGTTGATTGTTCTTGTTCAGTTACACTTGTTGACACGCCTTTCAGTGTTGATGATCCAGAAGTTTGAAAAGATTTAGAAGTAGCAATGGATGAAACATCTGTTGTTTGTGAAGCACCTGATGTTTCCGCAGTAGATGTTAGTAAGGTTGGAGGCATAGATGTTTCTTGTGTTATAGTTGTTCCTTGTATGGTAGACGAAAAATGTGATAACTCTGGTTGTGTTGATGCTTCTGTCACATCAGGAGTGCTTGTGGTAGGTTCCTCGAATACAGTTGTTAGAAGTGTTTCTGTTTCAGTTGAAGCCAGTGTACTTTGATGCCCAATGGTGGAAGAGTGAGAGGTATCAAAAGAACCTGAAGTTTGTGCTGATGGAGAAGATCCAATTGGTTCTGTAGAATGTAAAGGTTGCCTTGATGTGGTCTCTGTACCTTCAGTAAATTCAGTTGTTTTGCTTATTGCAGAAGACGTTGAAGATTCAAAACCACTTGAGACTTCTACAGATGTTGAGGGCTGTGCCATTGTTGTAGTGTGTAACGACTGCAATTCAGTTGATGATTCTAGTGTGTGGATCGTAGTAGAAAGCTGTTCTTTGCTTGGTGATGAAATTCTTAGCGTTGTAGTTCCTGTGGACTCTAATGGTGTTGTTGACTGTTCTTGTTCTGTTACACTTGTTGACACGTCTTTCAGTGTTGATGATCCAGAAGTTTGAAAAGATTTAGAAGTAGCAATGGATGAAATATCTGTTGTTTGTGAAACACCTGATGTTTCCGTAGTTGATGTTAGTAAAGTTGAAGACATAGCTGTTTCTTGCGTTATGGTTGTTGCTTGTATGGTAGATGAAAAATGTGATACCTCTGGTTGTGTTGATGATTCTGTCACATCAGGAGCGCTTGTGGTAGGTTCCTTGGATACAGTTGTTAGTAGTGTTTCTGTTTCAGTTGAAGCGACTGTAGTTTGATGCCCAATGGTGGGAGTAGTGAGAGGTATCAAAAGAACCTGAAGTTTGTGCTGATCGAGAAGATCCAATTGGTTCTGTAGAATGTAAAGGTTGTCTTGATGTGGTCTCTGTACCTTCAGTAAATTCAGTTGTTTTGCTTATTGCAGAAGACGTTGAAGATTCAAAAACACTTGAGACTTCTACAGATGTTGAGGGCTGTGCCATTGTTGTAGTGTGTAACGACTGCAATTCAGTTGATGATTCTAGTGTGTGGATTGTAGTAGAAAGCTGTTCTTTGCTTGGTGATGAAATTCTTAGCGTTGTAGTTCCTGTGGACTCTAATGGTGTTGTTGATTGTTCTTGTTCAGTTACACTTGTTGACACGCCTTTCAGTGTTGATGATCCAGAAGTTTGAAAAGATTTAGAAGTAGCAATGGATGAAACATCTGTTGTTTGTGAAGCACCTGATGTTTCCGCAGTAGATGTTAGTAAGGTTGGAGGCATAGATGTTTCTTGTGTTATAGTTGTTCCTTGTATGGTAGACGAAAAATGTGATAACTCTGGTTGTGTTGATGCTTCTGTCACATCAGGAGTGCTTGTGGTAGGTTCCTCGAATACAGTTGTTAGAAGTGTTTCTGTTTCAGTTGAAGCCAGTGTACTTTGATGCCCAATGGTGGAAGAGTGAGAGGTATCAAAAGAACCTGAAGTTTGTGCTGATGGAGAAGATCCGATTGGTTCTGTAGAATGTAAAGGTTGCCTTGATGTGGTCTCTGTACCTTCAGTAAATTCAGTTGTTTTGCTTATTGCAGAAGACGTTGAAGATTCAAAACCACTTGAGACTTCTACAGATGTTGAGGCTGTGCCATTGTTGTAGTGTGTAACGACTGCAATTCAGTTGATGATTCTAGTGTGTGGATCGTAGTAGAAAGCTGTTCTTTGCTTGGTGATGAAATTCTTAGCGTTGTAGTTCCTGTGGACTCTAATGGTGTTGTTGACTGTTCTTGTTCTGTTACACTTGTTGACACGTCTTTCAGTGTTGATGATCCAGAAGTTTGAAAAGATTTAGAAGTAGCAATGGATGAAATATCTGTTGTTTGTGAAACACCTGATGTTTCCGTAGTTGATGTTAGTAAAGTTGAAGACATAGCTGTTTCTTGCGTTATGGTTGTTGCTTGTATGGTAGATGAAAAATGTGATACCTCTGGTTGTGTTGATGATTCTGTCACATCAGGAGCGCTTGTGGTAGGTTCCTTGGATACAGTTGTTAGTAGTGTTTCTGTTTCAGTTGAAGCTACTGTAGTTTGATGCCCAATGGTGGAGTAGTGAGAGGTATCAAAAGAACCTGAAGTTTGTGCTGATGGAGAAGATCCAATTGGTTCTGTAGAATGTAAAGGTTGTCTTGATGTGGTCTCTGTACCTTCAGTAAATTCAGTTGTTTTGCTTATTGCAGAAGACGTTGAAGATTCAAAAACACTTGAGACTTCTACAGATGTTGAGGGCTGTGCCATTGTTGTAGTGTGTAACGACTGCAATTCAGTTGATGATTCTAGTGTGTGGATTGTAGTAGAAAGCTGTTCTTTGCTTGGTGATGAAATTCTTAGCGTTGTAGTTCCTGTGGACTCTAATGGTGTTGTTGATTGTTCTTGTTCAGTTACACTTGTTGACACGCCTTTCAGTGTTGATGATCCAGAAGTTTGAAAAGATTTAGAAGTAGCAATGGATGAAACATCTGTTGTTTGTGAAGCACCTGATGTTTCCGCAGTAGATGTTAGTAAGGTTGGAGGCATAGATGTTTCTTGTGTTATAGTTGTTCCTTGTATGGTAGACGAAAAATGTGATAACTCTGGTTGTGTTGATGCTTCTGTCACATCAGGAGTGCTTGTGGTAGGTTCCTCGAATACAGTTGTTAGAAGTGTTTCTGTTTCAGTTGAAGCCAGTGTACTTTGATGCCCAATGGTGGAAGAGTGAGAGGTATCAAAAGAACCTGAAGTTTGTGCTGATGGAGAAGATCCAATTGGTTCTGTAGAATGTAAAGGTTGCCTTGATGTGGTCTCTGTACCTTCAGTAAATTCAGTTGTTTTGCTTATTGCAGAAGACGTTGAAGATTCAAAACCACTTGAGACTTCTACAGATGTTGAGGGCTGTGCCATTGTTGTAGTGTGTAACGACTGCAATTCAGTTGATGATTCTAGTGTGTGGATCGTAGTAGAAAGCTGTTCTTTGCTTGGTGATGAAATTCTTAGCGTTGTAGTTCCTGTGGACTCTAATGGTGTTGTTGACTGTTCTTGTTCTGTTACACTTGTTGACACGTCTTTCAGTGTTGATGATCCAGAAGTTTGAAAAGATTTAGAAGTAGCAATGGATGAAATATCTGTTGTTTGTGAAACACCTGATGTTTCCGTAGTTGATGTTAGTAAAGTTGAAGACATAGCTGTTTCTTGCGTTATGGTTGTTGCTTGTATGGTAGATGAAAAATGTGATACCTCTGGTTGTGTTGATGATTCTGTCACATCAGGAGCGCTTGTGGTAGGTTCCTTGGATACAGTTGTTAGTAGTGTTTCTGTTTCAGTTGAAGCGACTGTAGTTTGATGCCCAATGGTGGAGTAGTGAGAGGTATCAAAAGAACCTGAAGTTTGTGCTGATCGAGAAGATCCAATTGGTTCTGTAGAATGTAAAGGTTGTCTTGATGTGGTCTCTGTACCTTCAGTAAATTCAGTTGTTTTGCTTATTGCAGAAGACGTTGAAGATTCAAAAACACTTGAGACTTCTACAGATGTTGAGGGCTGTGCCATTGTTGTAGTGTGTAACGACTGCAATTCAGTTGATGATTCTAGTGTGTGGATTGTAGTAGAAAGCTGTTCTTTGCTTGGTGATGAAATTCTTAGCGTTGTAGTACCTGTGGACTCTAATGCTGTTGTTGATTGTTCTTGTTCAGTTACACTTGTTGACACGCCTTTCAGTGTTGATGATCCAGAAGTTTGAAAAGATTTAGAAGTAGCAATGGATGAAACATCTGTTGTTTGTGAAGCACCTGATGTTTCCGCAGTAGATGTTAGTAAGGTTGGAGGCATAGATGTTTCTTGTGTTATAGTTGTTCCTTGTATGGTAGACGAAAAATGTGATAACTCTGGTTGTGTTGATGCTTCTGTCACATCAGGAGTGCTTGTGGTAGGTTCCTCGAATACAGTTGTTAGAAGTGTTTCTGTTTCAGTTGAAGCCAGTGTACTTTGATGCCCAATGGTGGAAGAGTGAGAGGTATCAAAAGAACCTGAAGTTTGTGCTGATGGAGAAGATCCGATTGGTTCTGTAGAATGTAAAGGTTGCCTTGATGTGGACTCTGTACCTTCAGTAAATTCAGTTGTTTTGCTTATTGCAGAAGACGTTGAAGGTTCAAAAACACTTGAAACTTCTCCAGATGTTGAGGGCTGTGCCATTGTTATAGACTGTAACGACTGAAATTCAGTTGATGGTTCTTGTGTGTGGATTGTAGTCGAAAGCTGTTCTTTGCTTGGTGATGAAATTCTTAGCGTTGCAGTTCCTGTGGACTCTAATGGTGTTGTTGACTGTTCTTGTTCTGTTACACTTGTTGACACGTCTTTCAGTGTTGATGATCCAGAAGTTTGAAAAGATTTAGAAGTAGCAATGGATGAAACATCTGTTGTTTGTGAAACACCTGATGTTTCCTTAGTTGATGTTAGTAAAGTTGAAGACATAGAGGTTTCTTGTGTTATGGTTGTTGCTTGTATGGTAGATGAAAAATGTGATAAATATGGTTGTGTTAATGCTTCTGTCACATCAGGAGCGCTTGTGGTAGGTTCCTTGGATACAGTTGTTAGTAGTGTTTCTGTTTCAGTTGAAGCGACTGTAGTTTGATGCCCAATGGTGGAGTAGTGAGAGGTATCAAAAGAACCTGAAGTTTGTGCTGATGGAGAAGATCCAATTGGTTCTGTAGAATGTAAAGGTTGTCTTGATGTGGTCTCTGTACCTTCAGTAAATTCAGTTGTTTTGCTTATTGCAGAAGACGTTGAAGATTCAAAAACACTTGAGACTTCTACAGATGTTGAGGGCTGTGCCATTGTTGTAGTGTGTAACGACTGCAATTCAGTTGATGATTCTAGTTTGTGGATTGTAGTAGAAAGCTGTTCTTTGCTTGGTGATGAAATTCTTAGCGTTGTAGTTCCTGTGGACTCTAATGGTGTTGTTGATTGTTCTTGTTCAGTTACACTTGTTGACACGCCTTTCAGTGTTGATGATCCAGAAGTTTGAAAAGATTTAGAAGTAGCAATGGATGAAACATCTGTTGTTTGTGAAGCACCTGATGTTTCCGCAGTAGATGTTAGTAAGGTTGGAGGCATAGATGTTTCTTGTGTTATAGTTGTTCCTTGTATGGTAGACGAAAAATGTGATAACTCTGGTTGTGTTGATGCTTCTGTCACATCAGGAGTGCTTGTGGTAGGTTCCTCGAATACAGTTGTTAGAAGTGTTTCTGTTTCAGTTGAAGCCAGTGTACTTTGATGCCCAATGGTGGAAGAGTGAGAGGTATCAAAAGAACCTGAAGTTTGTACTGATGGAGAAGATCCGATTGGTTCTGTAGAATGTAAAGGTTGTCTTGATGTGGACTCTGTACCTTCAGTAAATTCAGTTGTTTTGCTTATTGTAGAAGACGTTGAAGGTTCAAAAACACTTGAGACTTCTCCAGATGTTGAGGGCTGTGCCATTGTTGTAGAGTGTAACGACTGAAATTCAGTTGATGATTCTTGTGTGTGGATTGTAGTCGAAAGCTGTTCTTTGCTTGGTGATGAAATTCTTAGCGTTGTAGTTCCTGTGGACTCTAATGGTGTTGTTGACTGTTCTTGTTCTGTTACACTTGTTGACACGTCTTTCAGTGTTGATGATCCAGAAGTTTGAAAAGATTTAGAAGTAGCAATGGATGAAACATCTGTTGTTTGTGAAACACCTGATGTTTCCGTAATTGATGTTAGTAAAGTTGAAGGCATAGCTGTTTCTTGTGTTATGGTTGTTGCTTGTATGGTAGATGAAAAATGTGATAACTCTGGTTGTGTTGATGCTTCTGTCACATCAGGAGTGCTTGTGGTAGGTTCCTTGGATACAGTTGTTAGTAGTGTTTCTGTTTCAGTTGAAGCGACTGTAGTTTGATGCCCAATGGTGGAGTAGTGAGAGGTATCAAAAGAACCTGAAGTTTGTGCTGATGGAGAAGATCCAATTGGTTCTGTAGAATGTAAAGGTTGTCTTGATGTGGTCTCTGTACCTTCAGTATATTCAGTTTTGCTTATTGCAGAAGACGTTGAAGATTCAAAACGAATTGAGACTTCTACAGATGTTGAGGGCTGTGCCATTGTTGTAGAGTGTAACGACTGCAATTCAGTTGATGATTCTTGTGTGTGGATTGTAGTCGAAAGCTGTTCTTTGCTTGGTGATGAAATTCTTAGCGTTGTAGTTCCTGTGGACTCTAATGCTGTTGTTGATTGTTGTTGTTCTGTTACACTTGTTGACACGTCCTTTAGTGTTGATGATCCAGAAGTTTGAAAAGATTTAGAAGTAGCAATGGATGAAACATCTATTGTTTGTGAAGCACCTGATGTTTCCGCAGTAGATGTTAGTAAAGTTGGAGGCATAGATGTTTCTTGTGTTATAGTTGTTCCTTGTATGGTAGATGAAAAATGTGATGGTTGTGTTGATGCTTCTGTCACATCAGGAGTGCTTGTGGTAGGTTCCTTGGATACAGTTGTTAGAAGTGTTTCTGTTTCAGTTGAAGCCAGTGTAGTTTGATGCCCAATGGTGGAAGAGTGAGAGGTATCAAAAGAACCTGAAGTTTGTGCTGATGGAGAAGATCCGATTGGTTCTGTAGAATGTAAAGGTTGTCTTGATGTGGACTCTGTACCTTCAGTAAATTCAGTTGTTTTGCTTATTGCAGAAGACGTTGAAGATTCAAAAACACTTGAGACTTCTACAGATGTTGAGGGCTGTGCCATTGTTGTAGAGTGTAACGACTGCAATTCAGTTGATGATTCTTGTGTGTGGATCGTAGTAGAAAGCTGTTCTTTGCTTGGTGATAAAATTCTTAGCGTTGTAGTTCCTTTGGACTCTAATGCTGTTGTTGACTGTTCTTGTTCTGTTACACTTGTTGACACGTCCTTCAGTGTTGATGATCCAGAAGTTTGAAAAGATTTAGAAGTAACAATGGATGAAACATCTGTTGTTTGTGAAGCACCTGATGTTTCTGCAGTAGATGTTAGTAAGGTTGGAGGCATAGATGTTTCTTGTGTTATAGTTGTTCCTTGTATGGTAGATGAAAAATGTGATAACTCTGGTTGTGTTGATGATTCTGTCACATCAGGAGTGCTTGTGGTAGGTTCCTTGGATACAGTTGTTAGTAGTGTTTCTGTTTCAATTGAAGCCACTGTAGTTTGATGCCCTAGGGTGGAGGAATGAGAGGTATCAAAAGAACCTGAAGTTTGTGCTGCTTGAGAAGATGATCCGATTGATTCTGTAGAATGTAAAGGTTCTCCTGATGATGTCCCTGTACTCTCAGTAAATTGGGTTGATTTGCTTATTGAAGATGTTGAAGGTTCAAAAACACTTGACTCTTCTAAAGTTGTTGAGCTTTGTGCCTTTGTTGTAGAGTGTAACGACTGCAGTTCAGTTGATGATTCTTGTGGGTAAATTGTAGTAGAAAGTTGTTCTTTGCTTGGTGATGACGTTCTTAGAGATGTAGTTCCTGTGGACTCCAATGGGGTTGTTGATTGTTGAAGTTCTGTTATTCTTGTTGACATGTCTTTCAATGTTGACGATCCAATTGTTTGAAAAGATTTGGAAGCAGGAATGGATGATGCATCTGTTGTTTGTGAAGCACCTAAAGCTTCCGTAGTTGATGTTAGTAAAGTTGGAGACATATATGTTTCTTGTGTTATGGTTGTTGCTTGTTGTATGGTAGATGAGAAGTGTGATAACTCTGGTTGTGTTGATGCTTCTTTCACATCAGACGTACTTGTGATAGGTTCCTTGGATACAGTTGTTAGTAGTGTTTCTCTTTCAGTTGAGGCCACTGTAGTTTGATGCACAAAGGAAGACGAGTGAGAGGTATCTAAAGAACCTGGTGTTGGTGGTAATGGTGTGGATTGGATTGATTCTGAAGAATGTGAAGGTTCACTTGATGATATCTCTTTACTATCAGTAGATTGAGGTGTTTTAGTGACTGATGGAAATGTTGAAGGACCAAAAGCACTTGAGATCGCTTCAGTTGTTGAGGACGGTGTAACTGTTGTAGTTCTTTTGGACTCTAATGGTGTTGTGGATTGTTCATTTTCTGTTGTGAATAAAAGTTTTGAAATTGTCTCTGGTATCAAGGTGGATAAAAGAGTTGACAAGAAGGTTGCAGGTTCTGTAGAAAATGTGCCACTTTCCTCAGTTCTGGTAAGGGTATCTGATTCAGTGGAAAGCTCAGAAGTAAAAACATTCTTTATTGTCGTTGATTCAGTAGTCGATACATAATTCCCAGTTGACCCATTAGGTGTTTCTTTAGTGGTGGGTTCTTCAGATGCTGAAGTCTCTGTTGTTTCTGTATGTAGCTGAGTAGATGTAGGCGATAAGAGAACTGAAGTATTTTCTGTCCCTGTGGTAGATATAATTTCTGTAACTGTTCCTGTGGACACTGATGAGCTTGAGGAAGATGAAGTGAACACATCTGGTAAGTTGGTGGACTGAACATTAGAAAGTGTTGTTGCATGTTCGGTAGACATTGAGCCGGTTTCTTCCATTCTGTTTGTAGTTTCTGGTTCTGTGGAAATTCCAGAAGTGCTGATAGTTTCTAGTGGTGCAGATGTGGGTATTGACGTCATGTATGATATTGTAGACATTTCTGTTTCACACCACACTCCAGTGTATGGACTGTCACAGCTGTAGAGACAAAAAAGTTTTTTTTACACTTCTATTATAATGTTTATCAGCATAATAGACCAAGGCACTGAATTATCATTCACATTGTTTAAGTCTTGTCATATTTGCTGACGCTTATTGCAGTAAATTCATCAAAATTGCACACGGCTAATGAATTTTTCATAAAGTCAAAAATGTTTTTTTTTCCTGTCATTAACCATTTTTAGAAATATTTTGCTTAAAGTGAACCTATCACCTAGATAAAGCACCCCAGGCTATCACTACCTGTCCCTGCACCTTCCTATTACTATTCTAACTCTCCTCTCTCTGTCCTAAATGTGTGGTGTGACTGTTTTATAAAATGTTTTTATAACTTAGTGGCTCATATGTTAATGAAGCGGGGCTACCGTTACTAGACCCCTGGGCGTCCTCTTTCTCTCCCTCTCGCCGCCTCCTGCAGCCTATCATCTGTGATCACCTGATGGGCGTAATACTGAAATTCCAATGCGCGCCCCCAGCCTGGCTCAGAGCCATCTGTAGTGTTCCGTGTATGATGACGAACGCATAATTTCCGGAATTGCGGGTTCGATACATCTTTTAGGTGTATCGCCCGACTTCAAGGTGCGCATTGTGCATGCTGTGTGGAGCACATTACGTAAGCTCATCTGTGATCACAGATGATAGACAGCAGGAGGTGGCGAGAGGGAGAGAAAGAGGATGCCCATGGGGGCTAGTAAAGGTAGCCCCCGCTTCATTAACATACGAGCCAATAAAGGGCCTGTCACACGTGTCAATGTCGCCCGCGATATCGCTCATGCATCACATATTATTCGTCGCCTGAGCGATGTGGAATTATCGCGGGTAAGATGTCACACACACGTCAATATGACCCAGCGATGCGGTGATGTCGCCATCTTGCGAGCGATTTTATTTAGTCGCTTGTACAGTGTCAAAATAGAAAATACGTCGCTGAGTTTAGTGTCACACGCAGCGATGCACAATGTCTACTGAGCGATGAGCGACAGGTTTTACATCTGGCAGTGAAACCTGCGATCGGCGATCAGCGACATATTGCTGGTTGCATCGCTTGGTCACACGCTTCAATGTCGCTCGAGCGACTGAAAATCTGTGACGTATGAGCGACATTGACAGTGGTATCGACGCGTGTGACATACCCTTAAGTTATAAAAACATTTTATAAAACAGTCACACCACACATTTAGGACAGAAGAGGGATAGTTACAATAGTAATAGGAAGGTGCATTTTTGCTACATGTAGCTTCTGATAATGGTAACTAACTGCATGTAAATGTATATAGTGTATACTAAATGGTAGGTAACATAAATGCACGTTGTTACCTATTTACAGGTAGACTAATAACATTTCTGTAGGTCCAAATTCTGGGACCCCACTGATTCTGAGAAAGGGACTCTATAGTGCCCCATGTGTATAAAATAAAGACTTGTATGTGCACTACTGCTCCATCCATTGTCTTTGGGACAATGAATGCAGCACAGGTCCAGGATCATCACTCCATGTAAACAAGATTCTCCAAAAACCCATTTTCGGCATCACTGGGCATTTTTGCGGTGGGCCCTCCAGTGTTCAAATATGCATCACCGATACTGTGGATAAGTAATAACTTGTATTTTTATAACAAGGACACCCCTTATGTTCCTGCTCCATGGTTCATCACCGTCACTCAGAGCCGCCTCAGTCACTTGCGAGAAGAAATCCAAAGAAGAACGAAGACGAAAACTATCAGTTTATTCTTCACCAGATTAAAAAATAGTAAAGCAAGAAATGGGGACCTCAGTGTGGGTGAGAGATGAATCCCATACGTTTAGACTAATACATTTTATCTATGATTAACACGTATTAGTCAAAACGCATGGGATTCATCTCTCACCCACACGGAGGTCGCCATTTCTTGCTTGACTATGTTTTAATCTGGTGAAGAATAAACTGATTGATTTACTCGTATAATCACATACCTTCTGTGTTCGCTGGAGATTTTTCGATCTTCTTTGGATTTGTAGTTTTGGTGCAAAATCTGTATGGGTGACCTTCTATCACATTCCTAAAGAGAATCTCACCAGGTGTTTTCCACCTAATCTTAGAGAAGCGTAATGAAGGGGCAAATACCCTGATTCCAGAGATGTGTAATTTATTTGGCTGTTTGTACTTTTAATAAAATGCCTGCTTTATCAGCAGGAGATTATCATTATAGCACTAGTAAACCTGCTGCCATATAGTCCTCCATATTCATTAGCACTGTATATCCCAATCCCCATGACTGATTGGCAGCATTCTGCCTATGCAAGCGTCCACCAATGAGTGTTGTGGCCAGGGCCGGTGTTATACAGCGCTCAGCATTCAGAGAACTGCTCAATCTGGAGCAGATAAAACTGTAATTTTATAATAATTACAACATATAACCCAGTAAGTGACACATTGATGTGATCAGGGTCTCTGCCCCTACATGTTATTCACAGATGGGGTAGGAAAACTCAGTGACAGATTCCCTTTAAGCAATAGTTTGGCTCTTGGACTTTGCATGTGGTGCCAATTTTGTAGATTCAGCAGTATGTGTGGCAGATGTGTTAGCTGTGTTAGTTAGATGTGTCTTTAGGAAGAACTTACTTGCACACCGGTCCAGTTTCAGAATTGAAGCAGGTGCCATTATTGAAACAGTAACCAGTATTCTGCACACATGGTCCAATGCATGTACAGGACTCATTGTCACAAGATAGAACGTAGCCAGTAAAGTTCAAGCTGCAGTTCATATAGGGTTCTAAGTCCGATAAACCTAAAATGTAAAAGAAGAATTTACAGAACATGATATGTCACTCTCTACAAGCAGAAAACCTTACCCCTTATCTATTATATAATCACGAATGGGTTTTTTGCCCCTTTTGAGACCGCTCTCGCTGCGAGTCAGCGTGGTCATGTGGATACGAACGAAGCATTGGCCGCGCAGCGGCCATTGCGAGCAGCTCTAAGGCGACTCGCTATGCCCGCGCAGCGGGCATGGCGAGTCGCCTTAGCAGCGCGAAGCATTGGCCGCGAAGCGGCCATTGCGAGTCAGAGACTTGCTCTGCTAGAATCCCGATGCATTGTGCATCGGGCACCCATCTAGTACACCATAACATGATATGTAATCTGTTTTATGTCAACTTTTTTCAGCTACTCTAAACCAATGCTTAAAATTCACCTGCATTATAACTAAAGATCTATCATATCAGATCAGAGTGCCAAGGTCACATCAATAATATAAATGACCTGTGTTTCTACATAATAATACATTAGGTAGATGGTTCATATAAGGTCAGCATCTAATCACTGAACAAAGTACTCATCATGCTGCGGGACCCACCTGGAGATTTACCTTTCCCCCAGTGGTCCAATCCAACACTGACTCCATACTGTATGATAAGAAATAATGCCAAGAAATCCCCAGAATGTGTGTACAGACAGAAGCCAGTTTGTATGAGTACACGCTGTTCACACTGGTATCATGACTTCTGTTATACAGGATTTATCTTGTGTTTGATGAACACATTATTATCTGACATTATCTTCTTTTATTAGGCTATTACCACAATATTTTTAATGCCTTCACCCGGGCAAATTTCCGTTTTTCATTTTTTCCCTATTCCCAAGAGCCATAGCTGTTTTTTTCCATAAATATAGGCATATGAACCTTGTTTTTTTTGGCTGAATAAATTGAACTTTTGAATGTCATCATTCATTTTATCAGACAGTGTACTGGAAAACACTAAGAAAAATTCAGAGTGCGGTGAGATTGCAAAAAAAGTGCAATTCCAAAATGTTTTTTTATTGCTAATTTATCAAGACCAGATGATACCAACTTAATTGATTAAAAAAAACTTTATTAGAATCAAAGTTAAAAAGTCACACCTACAAATAGACAAACTTAGCACACTTGAATGGGGGTCAGAAACATATTGACATGCAGATGGAGACTGCTTTGATAAGGAAGGTCAACCTTGTCCCACAATAAGTTATGGGTATGCCACATTAAGGAAATTTATTTTATATAAATGTTCCGGTGTCATAGATAGATGTCCGTCACCAAAACAATAATCATGTATAAAACACAATATATACAATAACGTGGTCTGATAATGATTAGACAGTATCGTGAGACAGCAAAATTTGTTAACCTTCCTTTAGTTTCATGAATTCCCAAAGTAGTATCAATGAAACACCCAACGCTTGACGCGTTTCGCCTTTCCAAATGTTAGAAGGCTCATCAGAAGTCTTATTGGGGTACAAATGTAAAAATTGGTGTTATGATTCTATTGATCAACAAACAAATGGTGTTTCAGTAGGATAAGGAAGACCATGTGGAAGAGAGTACTCAAATGAAATGGTCATAAACTTCTTCCAGAATATGACATAGATGTCATACAGCAGTAGTCATCCAGAGAATGGGCATTTTTGAAGCCTTATATGTGAGGCTTTCATTAGGGTGTCTTATTAGACTGGAAACATCATAACATCCAATTCTGATATGGATAGAAAAGGATGATCCAAGATGAATCCTAGATTTACAGGGGACCCTCCATATGACCACCAACACCTCTGGATGCCTAGGCTAATAAGACACCCTAATGAAAGCCTCACATATAAGGCTTCAAAAATGCCCATTCTCTGGATGACTACTGCTGTATGACATCTATATCATATTCTGGAAGAAGTTTATGACCATTTCATTTGAGTACTCTCTTCCACATGGTCTTCCTTATCCTACTGAAACACCATTTGTTTGTTGATCAATAGAATCATAACACCAATTTTTACATTTGTACCCCAATAAGACTTCTGATGAGCCTTCTAACATTTGGAAAGGCGAAACGCGTCAAGCGTTGGGTGTTTCATTGATACTACTTTGGGAATTCATGAAACTAAAGGAAGGTTAACAAATTTTGCTGTCTCACGATACTGTCTAATCATTATCAGACCACGTTATTGTATATATTGTGTTTTATACATGATTATTGTTTTGGTGACGGACATCTATCTATGACACCGGAACATTTATATAAAATAAATTTCCTTAATGTGGCATACCCATAATTTATTGTGGGACAAGGTTGACCTTCCTTATCAAAGCAGTCTCCATCTGCATGTCAATATGTTTCTGACCCCCATTCAAGTGTGCTAAGTTTGTCTATTTGTAGGTGTGACTTTTTAACTTTGATTTTAATAAAGTTTTTTTTAATCAATTAAGTTGGTATCATCTGGTCTTGATAAAAACATTATGGTTACCTCCTATTATTTGAAAAACAATTCCTAGTTCCTTAAAATTATTGCTAATTTACCATGTTCATTATATGGTAAAACTGACCTGACAGTATGATTTCCCAGGTCAGTACAAGTTCGTAGATACCAAACATCTATAGGTTTTCTTTATTATGTAAGTGGTAAAAAGAAAACTCAAAATTGGTCCCCCACCCAAAAAAAGAAATGTACATTAGTCACCATAACGTTCTCATTTTTCGGGATCTGGGTCTGTGTGGCAGATTATTTTTGGCGTCCTGAGCTGATGTTAATTATACCATTTTGGTGGATATTCAATGTTTTGATTGCCTCTTGTTGTATTTTATTGCAATGTTGTGGCTGAACAAAAAAATAATAATTCTGGTGTTTTCTTTTCCTTTACACAGATTACCGATAGACCTAACTCATTTTATATTTTGATAGATCGGGCATTTCTGAACGTGGCGATACTAAATGTGTGTGTTTTTAAAAACTGTATTATTTTAAGCAGAGCAAAATGGGATGATTTAAACTTTTGTGTTTTTTTTTTACTTTTTTCATATTTTTAAAAACGTTTTTTTAAATTACAATTGCAGTTCCATTGTTGCTCAATAACAGGGATGATATATTGGATCGTGTTTACTATTTCAGAATAATCATAGAAGGGGAAAGTGGGTACAGCTCACCAGTAGTGTTAAATTGCCTACACCCTACACCGTATTGATCAAGTATGCTCAGCGTAACCATGAGTAAACCCTAGCATCGAAACGTGTTGGATGCAAACATGGATGTTATCAGCTATGGGACCTGTTTAACATTTTTTTTAAATAAAAAGGACGACTTCATGGACATTTATGTGCTAGAATTGCTTCTCTTTCTTCATTGTTTAGTATTTAATCTCTCATATTCTTATAAGCATGAAATACAGCTCAATAATCAGAAGGAAAGCCCAGCGAGCCTGAATCAGGCACACTGGCCACATGACAATAGGGAGGGGTGGGAGTGAAGGGATGAAAGGGATTTCAAGGGATGACGTTGTCCTGCACAGTGAATGTGCAGCGGAGCTCGTGTTGGAAGGGGTAAACAAGGGACAGGGTGGGGGGGGGGAATATAAGGTGAGTGAAGGGTGAGGTACCTCCTCTTTTGCTAATACCTCTCTCCCTGGGCTGGCTGCGGTGCGGCCAGGGAGGTTAGCAGCAGACATAGGTCCTGCTAAGATTAGGGATATTAACCGTGGGGAGTTAACACCTATCTGGGCTCTGGTTCAACAATTCAATTAGCAGGCATAGGTCCTGCAAGGTTTAAGGGTATTAACCGTGTGGTTTTAATACCGCTCTCCCTGGGTTGATTGTGGTTAACCAGAGAAACAAGTAAAAAGGGGGGTTTGCCTCTGGACTAGACCTATGAATGGTTTATAGTTATGATTGTGGGATCACCTCTTGGTGGGTACCCCAGGTTGGTGAAAAATATTAATAAAAGGTGTTGTGGCCATTTTAATTCAAGTTGCAATTCTTGTGTGTTTATTTCACATACAGTAATGGGTATGGGGGACACATGAGGGGTTGGTAAGCAGCATATGACCTAATCCCCTCTTAACGTTTGAAGTCACTCTTAAGAAAAAAGCAGATTCAGAGATTTATTTGTCTCTGTATATCCCATTGATTTGCAAAGAAGTTTTTATTTTACTAGGGAGAATAAAATACAGTCTGGTGCAACTCATCAGGGTAAACAACCATCTAAAACATCTGATTGGAAGACATCTGATCAATGCAACTGATCACTAAAATTAGGTAGGATAGCAGCCAAACATTTTCTACACTTTTTTCTTGACTTTTCATTGGCAGCCACGTTCACATCTTAGATAAAAGAGTATAATGGGGTAACATAAAGACCTCTGAATAAAGTCAAATGAAGCCAACCGGTGACAGAGGACACTGCGTGTTCATAACTCTGCCGACACTTCCTTGTAGAAATGGGTAAAAAGAAGTCTTAAAGCCGTCACACCGATTGTTCCTTATGACAAGCCAGTAATGCCCATGCACCACCAATCTAATAAAGTATAAAATCATGACTTACTTAGTATGGAAGAAGGGTCAGAAGATGTTTCAAGCATTTCAATGGACTCATTAGTGTTGGAAAATCTATTTTCAACATCATCGGTTAAATTATTGTTTATATAGTCAATGCCGGTCTGGTTGTTTGGATAGTTATAGAGTCCAGAAGTATTAACAATGATGCTGCCATTACTGTGAAAAAATGGAGAGAAAATAGAGCATGAATCACAAAGGGTAACGCATTTCAGATCTTGCTGTGATCTTGTATAAGGTACAACTATCATTATATCTATATTGCCATCACAGCACCATAACTTTTTCAACTGAAACTTTTGCCTTAAGAGCCCTAAAGTTCCAAAGGGGGTAGTTCAGTTTTTTGAAAAAGGGGTTAAGAGCAGAACAAGTGTTAAAATTAGTTGATTCCTGGCTCCCTCTCCTCTTCTAAGAAGGAGATTCTTTCTTATATCCGCTCATATGGTAATTATCAGACATTGGCAAACATTCATAGTCCGGTCCTGTCGGAAATGAATAGAGGAGCTGAATAGGCTGGAACACATGAAGTCTCTTATGGTGCATGACTATGATATATGGGACCAATATGCTTGCACATGGCTGTCTTGGACTTCCTTCAAAGAGAGCCCCGAATTTGCAATGTGGCTCAACAAGACACCTCCTCTTTCTGTCCTGCCATAAACTAATGATAGATACGTCAATAGATCCTCTCCCGGTCATTCCTACAATCTTGCTATATTTTCTCTCTGCATTCCCTCCCCCTGTGTCTCCCTCCTCGCTTTGCACCTTTTTATGTGTTTTCTACAACTTTTTCCTCCTTTCCTTCCTCCTACCCATTATATTTTCTCTTTTCTATCTTCTTCATGCTCATTTACTCCTTTTTATACTCCCTTTTGTCTTTACTAGAACATTAATTACCTACTTATTTCCAACTCTTGTCCCAAATTGATTATTTTGATTAAATACAACTACAAGTTTTTTTCTTTGAATGTATTATTGACCCTCAACATGTATAAAACAGTACTGGAAATAGATGGGTCTGGCAACTATTGATTGATTATTCATGTGGACCAAATGCTCTTTGTGTTACTTATGTTACTGATGACATTACATTTGATTTCTTGGCATTTAAGGGATTAACAGCAGCAAACAGAGCTCAGCTCTGATTGTTACTGTTACAGGCAGATGCTGGCTGTTTGATACAGCCAGCAGCTGCCAGAAATGGGACAGGCTCGGCTCCTGAGCCTGCTTCAAGCATCGACTCTGACTTATGCCGTACCCATACATATATGGCAGATGTCAGGAACGGGTTAAATAGCATTTGTGCTCTTTTCTGTGACCATATATAAAACAAATATAGTATGTAAAGTTCATGTTACTTGGAAATACTGTGTGTAAAATACCTGAACCCGTGAAGTATCATTTTCTGAAAGTATTTTGGAGCACACTTCTTTATATTTCATTAAAAGTCTAAAATAAAGCACAAATAAAGCATTTCAAAGGTAAACATTATTTTCTGTATATATCTATCAGTGATATCTAATTTAACTAAAATATAACTACCGGTAAATGTGACTGCATTTTCAGATGACTTATTATGATTGCTTGTCAAGTATTTCTAGACATTAAATGATTTCCTGCATTTTAGCAGTTTTCCCTTTAGATTAGATACTTCAAGCTTCCCCCTTTGTCAATCTGATTTTGTTCCCTCCAACTTCTCCTCTATAGACTTTACATGGCAGAAAATGTAATATATTCTCTCACTGCATACAGATTTGTAAACAGATTTGAGCAGTTTTTGAGAATAAACAATCAATACAGGAGAGAAAAAGTAAATGAAAAGTGGGAAAAGTGACAATTTTCTCTTATAAAAGATATTGCTAAACTTCTTACATTTACCTGCACTGTTGATTTAGAAAAAAAATAAAAGTGTATTTACTATATCACAGAACAAAAAGTAGTGGTCAGTGGTGTTTGCATAAAACACATTTTCAAATATCTTATTAGGCTGGGTTCACACCACGGCACAATACGATCCGGGGCTGTCCGATGTGAACTCGACAGCCCCGGATCAGATTTTGGCCCCATAGTATCCTAGGGGCCGGATGGAGTCGGATGGTAGCTATCTGCCATCCGGGTTCCATCTGTCCGGGAAGATCCGGGACAATTCGGATTTTTCTCCCGGACACAAAAACGTTGCAAGCAATATTTTTGTGTCCAGAGGAAAAATCGTATAAAATCGGATTGTCCCGGATCTTCCCAGATCCGGTGCGATCCAGTGCCCCCTAACATGGGGGTCTATGGCGCCGAATGGCGCCAGATCCGACATAACGTCGGATCTGGGAATCGGACGCCAGGTGCAGAGGTTTAGCAGCAAGTGCTGCTAAACTTCAGCACCATGGAGCTGTCCTCTGCTGACAGTTCAGGACCACAGCCAGCTCCCTGCTAGCTGCGATCTTGAATTATCAGCAGCTGCACCTGCTTTAACAAGAATCCGGCTGCACACCTGACCGGAGGGCATATTTGCCCTCTGGTCCTGTTTGTAAATTGTGCCGTGGTGTGAACCCGGCCTTAAGGGTATGTTCACATATTGCGTTTTTACAGCTTTTTTCTCTAATCGAAAAGGCAGAGTTGGTGGAGGAAATGCAGCATTCAATACCTACATTTCTGTTGCATTTTTATGTGAGTTTTACCTTTTTGCAGCTTTTTGCTTGTGTTTTACCCATTCATTTTAATGGATGAAAAGTGCTGCAAAACTATTAAAAGAATGGACATGCTTCATCTTGGCAATAATACAGCAGGGCTCACAGTACGGGCAGAAAAACAGCTCAGTGTGTGAATGGATGTTCAGAAATCTCATTGATTTTGCCAGTACTGTAAAATGCTGTGTAATTTATGCACCAAATACGTTGTGTGAAATATGCAGCAAACACTTGCGAAAACGCCACATATGGACAGGCCCTGTCAGAGTATTCCCGCTCAGAAATGTTTCTGCTTCCTTTCTATTTTTTCCTGCAGAAAAAAAGCTGCAAAAATGTAATGTGAGAACATATTGAAAGGTATTCTAAATCAACTAATGGACATTGAGGACAGAATGCAATGAACAAAGTCGATAGTGGCTATATAATAATGTATCTCTCTCCAAGAACAGTTCACTTTACTCTGTGTTGGTTTCAGCTTTGCGGCTGGTTATCCTTTGCCCATCACATTGTGTAAATCCCCTCTTATATAGAACCTGCCTTCATTTTCTAAAATCCCATCATCTTGTACCTTTCATACTTATCATATTACCTGGTGAATCTCCTTAGCTAGGGCTATGTATTCTGGTGAAGAACGATTTGCAAGTTCTGCATCATATGTTCTGTTCAATTTGGCAAGAACATTAATAGTCTTAAAAGGAGCTTTACTTGTATCTGAATAAAAAACAATAAAAGGTTAGAAAGAAATCCATATAATTGCACAGACATAATGTGGTCTCAGTCATTTGCTACTACAAATGCTTCTACTCTTTATGTTACTGTATTTTACACTTTTTAACTGGCTGTTTGGGATTTGTGACCATTGACCAAAGTTGTGGCCAAAGTTTTAGTAAAGTTGGTATTACGGTTTACCCAGAGTTGCATTCATATCACAGAATGGTGTAAAAAGGGATTACCAGACAGGGGTGGGCATAGCATATGTGAAGCCTGGGGTGTAACTACAATAGGTGCAGGGGTTGCGATTGCACCCGGGCCCTGCAGCCTAAGGGGGCCCCAGAAGTGCCTTTGGCCTATAGAAAAAGTCTAAAGGTACTGTCACACGCCGCAATCTCGCCTGGAGATATGCGGTGATATGGCATGCGCGCTCACATTTTTCGTCGCTGTCTGTGATCGCCGGTGGCGGCTTCACATGCCACAATATCGCCCTTAAACTAAGGCGATTTGTAGCTTAGGAAATCGCCTCACCTACAGCGTCAGCAATCTCGTCTCCTTCCATCACCGCTTCACATGCCGCAATTTCAAAGGCAATGTGGGCGTACATGTTCAGCGCGGCGAGGACATAAGCATGCCACTGTGGTTTACACCGCACCCCATACACGCTCATTGAACAACACAACAGCGTTGCAATTGGTCAGCCTGCTCTGGAAGGCTGGCTAATACATGACGCAATTGTCTATCGAAGTTTGTAACAAATACACGCTCGTGTCGTCAATTGTGGCTCCAGCAACACACATCCCTGCTGGCACCAGTTCACATTGTCTGTGAGTGCTGTGCAGTTTTTTTTTCTTTTGTATCGTGTGGAGTGGCTGGCTCCATTACTGCAATGTGCACCCTCATTGCCTACAGGTGATCTAGGGTCTAGATGGTGTCCGCCCACTTAGTAGTGGGGTAGGGTGGACAAGGAGGACTTGGGTGTCAGCGATAGGACTCATCGGACCTGAAGTCACTTTGTCGCAGTCGATGAGCAAGCAGACATTGGCCAATGTGTGTACTAAGAACTTCAGATTTTAAAAAAATAATAAGAATTTTGAGTTTTTTGAAAAAAACGTACGTTTTTAAATTTTTTCTCATATATATACAGCTTGTCAGCATATGTACATCATTGGTAGTAGCTGAGTGCTGCAAGGTTTTTTTCTAGTATATTGACCCAGCATCCCTGCTGGCACCAGTTCACATTGTCTGAGTGCTGTGCAGTTTTTTTCTCTTTTGTATCTATCTATCTATCTATCTATCTATCTATCTATCTATCTATCTATCTATCTATCTATCTATCTATCTATCTATCTATCTCTCTGAGGCAAACAATAAAGAGTCTTCCTTTGGAAAAAAAAGCCAGATCAAGAAATATATTTTCAAAGGGCTCACAGATCCATTCTAGATACATTTGATATATATCTACCAATTTTTAATAACAGAGAAGTAGAAATTGCTCACAGTCTCATCAACTGCATATTTTGAAAAAGCATTATAAAGTATGGATACATGAACTTGATCTCACCCATTATTATATCCACATGGCTGCCTCCATTCTCACAGTTTTTCCCAAATGTGTTTGGTGGACATGGTTGTGTGGAAGGTCTTTTTGATGATGGTGTCACCTCTGTAACAGTTGATTTACTACCTGTTTCTGTGGCACTTGAGGCCACTGTAACTTGTGAAAGACTTGAAGTCTGTGATCCATGTTCAGATGAAGAGCTTAGTTCAACTAAAGGTGTTGCAGATTCTTTGTATTTGGTCGTTATTACATCTGATACTGACATTACAGTAGTTTGATAGGCACTTGTAGGGTCAAGAGACAAATCAAAAGAGCTTGATGTTTGTACTGATGGAGATGATGTGATTGATTCTGTAGAATGCAAATGTTCTGTTGATGACATCTCTGTGCCCTCAGTAGCTTGTGGTGTTTTAGTGACCGAAAAAGATGTTGAAGGTGGAAAAGTACTTGAGAATTCTCCAGTTGTTGAGGGCCCTGTCATTGTTGTAGAATGCTCCGACTGGGGTTCAGTTGATGACTCTTGTGTGTGGACTGCCGTAGAAAGTTGTTCTTTGCTTGGTGATGAAATTCTTAACGTTGTAGTTTCTGTGGACTCTAATGGTCTTGTTGATTGTTCATGTTCAGGTACACTTGTTGATAAGTCTTTTAATGTGGATAAACCAGAAGTCTCAAAAGTCTTAGCAGTAGGAATAGATGATGCTTCTGAAGAACCTGATGTCTGTATAGTTGATGTTTGTACAGTTGGGAGCCTAGAGATTTCTTGTGTTAAAGTTGATGCTTGTATTGTAGATGGAGATTGTGATAATTCCGGCACTGTTGATGCCTCTGTCACATCAGAAGTACTTTTGATAGGTTCCTTGGATGCAGTTGTTAGAAGTGGTGTTTCTGTTGCAGTTGAAGCCACTACAGTTTCATGGGCACTGGTTGAGGACTTAGATGTATGAAAAGAGCTTGATGTTTGTACTGATGGAGATGATCTGATTGATTCTCTAGAATGCAAAAGTTCTGTTGATGACATCTCTGTGCCCTCAGTACCTTGAGGTGTTTCAGTGACCGAAGAAGATGTTGAAGGTGGAAAAGTACTTGAGAATTCTCCAGTTGTTGAGGGCTCTGTCATTGTTGTAGAATGCTCCGACTGGGGTTCAGTTGATGACTCTTGTGTGTGGACTGCCGTAGAAAGTTGTTCTTTGCTTGGTGATGAAATTCTTAACGTTGTAGTTTCCGTGGACTCTAATGGTCTTGTTGATTGTTCAAGTTCAGGTACACTTGTTGATAAGTCTTTTAATGTGGATAAACCAGAAGTCTCAAAAGTCTTAGCAGTAGGAATAGATGATGCTTCTGAAGAACCTGATGTCTGTATAGTTGATGTTTGTACAGTTGGGAGTATAGAGATTTCTTGTGTTAAAGTTGATGCTTGTATTGTAGATGGAGATTGTGATAATTCCGGCACTGTTGATGCCTCTGTCACATCAGAAGTACTTTTGATAGGTTCCTTGGATGCAGTTGTTAGAAGTGGTGTTTCTGTTGCAGTTGAAGCCACTACAGTTTCATGGGCACTGGTTGAGGACTTAGATGTATCAAAAGAGCTTGATGTTTGTACTGATGGAGATGATCTGATTGATTCTGTAGAATGCAAAAGTTCTGTTGATGACATCTCTGTGCCCTCAGTACCTTGAGGTGTTTCAGTGACCGAAGAAGATGTTGAAGGTGGAAAAGTACTTGAGAATTCTCCAGTTGTTGAGGGCTCTGTCATTGTTGTAGAATGCTCCGACTGGGGTTCAGTTGATGACTCTTGTGTGTGGACTGCCGTAGAAAGTTGTTCTTTGCTTGGTGATGAAATTCTTAACGTTGTAGTTTCCGTGGACTCTAATGGTCTTGTTGATTGTTCAAGTTCAGGTACACTTGTTGAAAAGTCTTTTAATGTGGATAAACCAGAAGTCTCAAAAGTCTTAGCAGTAGGAATAGATGATGCTTCTGAAGAACCTGATGTCTGTTTAGTTGATGTTTGTACAGTTGGGAGCCTAGAGATTTCTTGTGTTAAAGTTGATGCTTGTATTGTAGATGGAGATTGTGATAATTCCGGCACTGTTGATGCCTCTGTCACATCAGAAGTACTTTTGATAGGTTCCTTGGATGCAGTTGTTAGAAGTGGTGTTTCTGTTGCAGTTGAAGCCACTACAGTTTCATGGGCACTGGTTGAGGACTTAGATGTATCAAAAGAGCTTGATGTTTGTACTGATGGAGATGATGTGATTGATTCTGTAGAATGCAAAAGTTCTGTTGATGACATCTCTGTGCCCTCAGTAGCTTTTGGTGTTTTAGTGACCGAAGAAGATGTTGAAGGTGGAAAAGTACTTGAGAATTCTTCAGTTGTTGAGGGCTCTGTCATTGTTGTAGAATGCTTTGACTGGGGTTCAGTTGATGACTCTTGTGTGTGGACTGCCGTAGAAAGTTGTTCTTTGCTTGGTGATGAAATTCTTAACGTTGTAGTTTCTGTGGACTCTAATGGTCTTGTTGATTGATCATGTTCAGGTACACTCGTTGATGAATCTTTTAATGTGGATAAACCAGAAGTCTCAAAAGTCTTAGCAGTAGGAATAGATGATGCTTCTGAAGAACCTAATGTCTGTATAGTTGATGTTTGTACAGTTGACAGCATAGAGATTTCTTGTGTTAAAGTTGATGCTTGTATTGTAGACGGAGATTGTGATAATTCTGGCACTGTTGATGCCTCTGTCACATCAGAAGTACTTTTGATAGGTTCCTTGGATGCAGTTGTTAGATGTGGTGTTTCTGTTGCAGTTGAAGCCACTACAGTTTCATGGGCACTGGTTGAGGACTTAGCTGTATCAAAAGAGCTTGATGTTTGTACTGATGGAGATGATGTGATTGGTTCTGTAGAATGCAAAAGTTCTGTTGATGACATCTCTGTGCCCTCAGTAGCTTTTGGTGTTTTAGTGACCGAAGAAGATGTTGAAGGTGGAAAAGTACTTGAGAATTCTTCAGTTGTTGAGGGCTCTGTCATTGTTGTAGAATGCTTTGACTGGGGTTCAGTTGATGACTCTTGTGTGTGGACTGCCGTAGAAAGTTGTTCTTTGCTTGGTGATGAAATTCTTAACGTTGTAGTTTCTGTGGACTCTAATGGTCTTGTTGATTGTTCATGTTCAGGTACACTCGTTGATGAATCTTTTAATGTGGATAAACCAGAAGTCTCAAAAGTCTTAGCAGTAGGAATAGATGATGCTTCTGAAGAACCTAATGTCTGTATAGTTAATGTTTGTACAGTTGGGAGCCTAGAGATTTCTTGTGTTAAAGTTGATGCTTGTATTGTAGACGGAGATTGTGATAATTCTGGCACTGTTGATGCCTCTGTCACATCAGAAGTACTTTTGATAGGTTCCTTGGATGCAGTTGTTAGATGTGGTGTTTCTGTTGCAGTTGAAGCCACTACAGTTTCATGGGCACTGGTTGAGGACTTAGCTGTATCAAAAGAGCTTGATGTTTGTACTGATGGAGATGATGTGATTGGTTCTGTAGAATGCAAAAGTTCTGTTGATGACATCTCTGTGCCCTCAGTAGCTTGAGGTGTTTTAGTGACCGAAGAAGATGTTGAAGGTGGAAAAGTACTTGAGAATTCTCCAGTTGTTGAGGGCTCTGTCATTGTTGTAGAATGCTCCGACTGGGGTTCAGTTGATGACTCTTGTGTGTGGACTGCCGTAGAAAGTTGTTCTTTGCTTGGTGATGAAATTCTTAACGTTGTAGTTTCCGTGGACTCTAATGGTCTTGTTGATTGTTCAAGTTCAGGTACACTTGTTGATAAGTCTTTTAATGTGGATAAACCAGAAGTCTCAAAAGTCTTAGCAGTAGGAATAGATGATGCTTCTGAAGAACCTGATGTCTGTTTAGTTGATGTTTGTCCAGTTGGGAGCCTAGAGATTTCTTGTTTAAAGTTGATGCTTGTATTGTAGATGGAGATTGTGATAAATCCGGCACTGTTGATGCCTCTGTCACATCAGAAGTACTTTTGATAGGTTCTTTGGATGCAGTTGTTAGATGTGGTGTTTCTGTTGCAGTTGAAGCCACTACAGTTTCATGGGCACTGGTTGAGGACTTAGATGTATCAAAAGAGCTTGATGTTTGTACTGATGGAGATGATGTGATTGATTCTGTAGAATGCAAAAGTTCTGTTGATGACATCTCTGTGCCCTCAGTAGCTTGAGGTGTTTTAGTGACCGAAGAAGATGTTGAAGGTGGAAAAGTACTTGAGAATTCTTCAGTTGTTGAGGGCTCTGTCATTGTTGTAGAATGCTTTGACTGGGTTCAGTTGATGACTCTTGTGTGTGGACTGCCGTAGAAAGTTGTTCTTTGCTTGGTGATGAAATTCTTACTGTTGTAGTTTCCGTGGACTCTAATGGTCTTGTTGATTGTTCAAGTTCAGGTACACTTGTTGATAAGTCTTTTAATGTGGATAAACCAGAAGTCTCAAAAGTCTTAGCATGTAGGAATAGATGATGCTTCTGAAGAACCTGATGTCTGTATTAGTTGATGTTTGTACAGTTGGGAGCTAGAGATTTCTTGTGTTAAAGTTGATGCTTGTATTGTAGACTGGAGATTGTGATAATTCGGCACTGTTGATGCCTCTGTCACATCAGAAGTACTTTTGATAGGTTCTTGGATGCAGTTGTTAGATGTGGTGTTTCTGTTGCAGTTGAAGCCACTACAGTTTCATGGCACTGTTGAGGACTTAGATGCTATCAAAAGAGCTTGATGTTTGTACTGATGGAGATGATGTGATTGATTCTGTAGAATGCAAATGTTCTGTTGATGACATCTCTGTGCCCTCAGTAGCTTGAGGTGTTTTAGTGACCGAAGAAGATGTTGAAGGTGGAAAAGTACTTGAGAATTCTTCAGTTGTTGAGGGCTCTGTCATTGTTGTAGAATGCTTGACTGGGGTTCAGTTGATGACTCTTGTGTGTGGACTGCCGTAGAAAGTTGTTCTTTGCTTGGTGATGAAATTCTTAAGTTGTAGTTTCTGTGGACTCTAATGGTCTTGTTGATTGTTCATGTTCAGGTACACTTGTTGATAAGTCTTTTAATGTGGATAAACCAGAAGTCTCAAAAGTCTTAGCAGTAGGAATAGATGATGCTTCTGAAGAACCTGATGTCTGTATAGTTGATGTTTGTACAGTTGGGAGCATAGAGATTTCTTGTGTTAAAGTTGATGCTTGTATTGTAGACGGAGATTGTGATAATTCTGGCACTGTTGATGCCTCTGTCACATCAGAAGTACTTTTGATAGGTTCCTTGGATGCAGTTGTTAGATGTGGTGTTTCTGTTGCAGTTGAAGCCACTACAGTTTCATGGGCACTGGTTGAGGACTTAGCTGTATCAAAAGAGCTTGATGTTTGTACTGATGGAGATGATGTGATTGGTTCTGTAGAATGCAAAAGTTCTGTTGATGACATCTCTGTGCCCTCAGTAGCTTGAGGTGTTTTAGTGACCGAAGAAGATGTTGAAGGTGGAAAAGTACTTGAGAATTCTCCAGTTGTTGAGGGCTCTGTCATTGTTGTAGAATGCTTCCGACTGGGGTTCAGTTGATGACTCTTGTGTGTGGACTGCCGTAGAAAGTTGTTCTTTGCTTGGTGATGAAATTCTTAACGTTGTAGTTTCTGTGGACTCTAATGGTCTTGTTGATTGTTCATGTTCAGGTACACTTGTTGATGAATCTTTTAATGTGGATAAACCAGAAGTCTCAAAAGTCTTAGCAGTAGGAATAGATGATGCTTCTGAAGAACCTAATGTCTGTATAGTTGATGTTTGTACAGTTGACAGCATAGAGATTTCTTGTGTTAAAGTTGATGCTTGTATTGTAGACGGAGATTGTGATAATTCTGGCACTGTTGATGCCTCTGTCACATCAGAAGTACTTTTGATAGGTTCCTTGGATGCAGTTGTTAGATGTGGTGTTTCTGTTGCAGTTGAAGCCACTACAGTTTCATGGGCACTGGTTGAGGACTTAGCTGTATCAAAAGAGCTTGATGTTTGTACTGATGGAGATGATGTGATTGGTTCTGTAGAATGCAAAAGTTCTGTTGATGACATCTCTGTGCCCTCAGTAGCTTGAGGTGTTTTAGTGACCGAAGAAGATGTTGAAGGTGGAAAAGTACTTGAGAATTCCAGTTGTTGAGGGCTCTGTCATTGTTGTAGAATGCTCGACTGGGGTTCAGTTGATGACTCTTGTGTGTGGACTGCCGTAGAAAGTTGTTCTTTGCTTGGTGATGAAATTCTTAACGTTGTAGTTTCTGTGGACTCTAATGGTCTTGTTGATTGTTCATGTTCAGGTACACTTGTTGATAATCTTTTAATGTGGATAAACCAGAAGTCTCAAAAGTCTTAGCAGTAGGAATAGATGATGCTTCTGAAGAACCTAATGTCTGTTATAGTTGATGTTTGTCAGTTGACAGCATAGAGATTTCTTGTGTTAAAGTTGATGCTTGTATTGTAGACGGAGATTGTGATAATTCTGGCACTGTTGATGCCTCTGTCACATCAGAAGTACTTTTGATAGGTTCTTGGATGCAGTTGTTAGATGTGGTGTTTCTGTTGCAGTTGAAGCCACTACAGTTTCATGGGCACTGGTTGAGGACTTAGCTGTATCAAAAGAGCTTGATGTTTGTACTGATGGAGATGATGTGATTGGTTCTGTAGAATGCAAAAGTTCTGTTGATGACATCTCTGTGCCCTCAGTAGCTTGAGGTGTTTTAGTGACCGAAGAAGATGTTGAAGGTGGAAAAGTACTTGAGAATTCTCCAGTTGTTGAGGGCTCTGTCATTGTTGTAGAATGCTTTCGACTGGGGTTCAGTTGATGACTCTTGTGTGTGGACTGCCGTAGAAAGTTGTTCTTTGCTTGGTGATGAAATTCTTAACGTTGTAGTTTCTGTGGACTCTAATGGTCTTGTTGATTGTTCAAGTTCAGGTACACTTGTTGATAAGTCTTTTAATGTGGATAAACCAGAAGTCTCAAAAGTCTTAGCAGTAGGAATAGATGATGCTTCTGAAGAACCTAATGTCTGTATAGTTGATGTTTGTACAGTTGGAGCCTAGAGATTTCTTGTGTTAAAGTTGATGCTTGTATTGTAGACGGAGATTGTGATAATTCTGGCACTGTTGATGCCTCTGTCACATCAGAAGTACTTTTGATAGGTTCCTTGGATGCAGTTGTTAGATGTGGTGTTTCTGTTGCAGTTGAAGCCACTACAGTTTCATGGGCACTGGTTGAGGACTTAGCTGTATCAAAAGAGCTTGATGTTTGTACTGATGGAGATGATGTGATTGGTTCTGTAGAATGCAAACGTTCTGTTGATGACATCTCTGTGCCCTCAGTAGCTTGAGGTGTTTTAGTGACCGAAGAAGATGTTGAAGGTGGAAAAGTACTTGAGAATTCTCCAGTTGTTGAGGGCTCTGTCATTGTTGTAGAATGCTCCGACTGGGGTTCAGTTGATGACTCTTGTGTGTGGACTGCCGTAGAAAGTTGTTCTTTGCTTGGTGATGAAATTCTTAACGTTGTAGTTTCCGTGGACTCTAATGATCTTGTTGATTGTTCAAGTTCAGGTACACTTGTTGATAAGTCTTTTAATGTGGATAAACCAGAAGTCTCAAAAGTCTTAGCAGTAGGAATAGATGATGCTTCTGAAGAACCTGATGTCTGTTTAGTTGATGTTTGTCCAGTTGGGAGCCTAGAGATTTCTTGTGTTAAAGTTGATGCTTGTATTGTAGATGGAGATTGTGATAATTCCGGCACTGTTGATGCCTCTGTCACATCAGAAGTACTTTTGATAGGTTCTTTGGATGCAGTTGTTAGATGTGGTGTTTCTGTTGCAGTTGAAGCCACTACAGTTTCATGGGCACTGGTTGAGGACTTAGATGTATCAAAAGAGCTTGATGTTTGTACTGATGGAGATGATGTGATTGATTCTGTAGAATGCAAAAGTTCTGTTGATGACATCTCTGTGCCCTCAGTAGCTTGAGGTGTTTTAGTGACCGAAGAAGATGTTGAAGGTGGAAAAGTACTTGAGAATTCTTCAGTTGTTGAGGGCTCTGTCATTGTTGTAGAATGCTTTGACTGGGGTTCAGTTGATGACTCTTGTGTGTGGACTGCCGTAGAAAGTTGTTCTTTGCTTGGTGATGAAATTCTTAACGTTGTAGTTTCTGTGGACTCTAATGGTCTTGTTGATTGTTCATGTTCAGGTACACTCGTTGATGAATCTTTTAATGTGGATAAACCAGAAGTCTCAAAAGTCTTAGCAGTAGGAATAGATGATGCTTCTGAAGAACCTAATGTCTGTATAGTTGATGTTTGTACAGTTGGGAGCATAGAGATTTCTTGTGTTAAAGTTGATGCTTGTATTGTAGACGGAAATTGTGATAATTCTGGCACTGTTGATGCCTCTGTCACATCAGAAGTACTTTTGATAGGTTCCTTGGATGCAGTTGTTAGATGTGGTGTTTCTGTTGCAGTTGAAGCCACTACAGTTTCATGGGCACTGGTTGAGGACTTAGCTGTATCAAAAGAGCTTGATGTTTGTACTGATGGAGATGATGTGATTGGTTCTGTAGAATGCAAAAGTTCTGTTGATGACATCTCTGTGCCCTCAGTAGCTTGAGGTGTTTTAGTGACCGAAGAAGATGTTGAAGGTGGAAAAGTACTTGAGAATTCTCCAGTTGTTGAGGGCTCTGTCATTGTTGTAGAATGCTCCGACTGGGGTTCAGTTGATGACTCTTGTGTGTGGAGTGCCGTAGAAAGTTGTTCTTTGCTTGGTGATGAAATTCTTAACGTTGTAGTTTCCGTGGACTCTAATGGTCTTGTTGATTGTTCAAGTTCAGGTACACTTGTTGATAAGTCTTTTAATGTGGATAAACCAGAAGTCTCAAAAGTCTTAGCAGTAGGAATAGATGATGCTTCTGAAGAACCTGATGTCTGTTTAGTTGATGTTTGTACAGTTGGGAGCCTAGAGATTTCTTGTGTTAAAGTTGATGCTTGTATTGTAGATGGAGATTGTGATAACTCCGGCACTGTTGATGCCTCTGTCACATCAGAAGTACTTTTGATAGGTTCTTTGGATGCAGTTGTTAGATGTGGTGTTTCTGTTGCAGTTGAAGCCACTACAGTTTCATGGGCACTGGTTGAGGACTTAGATGTATCAAAAGAGCTTGATGTTTGTACTGATGGAGATGATGTGATTGATTCTGTAGAATGCAAAAGTTCTGTTGATGACATCTCTGTGCCCTCAGTAGCTTTAGGTGTTTTAGTGACCGAAGAAGATGTTGAAGGTGGAAAAGTACTTGAGAATTCTTCAGTTGTTGATGGCTCTGTCATTGTTGTAGAATGCTTTGACTGGGGTTCAGTTGATGACTCTTGTGTGTGGACTGCCGTAGAAAGTTGTTCTTTGCTTGGTGATGAAATTCTTAACGTTGTAGTTTCTGTGGACTCTAATGGTCTTGTTGATTGTTCATGTTCAGGTACACTCGTTGATGAATCTTTTAATGTGGATAAACCAGAAGTCTCAAAAGTCTTAGCCATAGGAATAGATGATGCTTCTGAAGAACCTAATGTCTGTATAGTTGATGTTTGTAAAGTTGGGAGCATAGAGATTTCTTGTGTTAAAGTTGATGCTTGTATTGTAGATGGAGATTGTGATAATTCCGGCACTGTTGATGCCTCTGTCACATCAGAAGTACTTTTGATAGGTTCCTTGGATGCAGTTGTTAGATGTGGTGTTTCTGTTGCAGTTGAAGCCACTACAGTTTCATGGGCACTGGTTGAGGACTTAGCTGTATCAAAAGAGCTTGATGTTTGTACTGATGGAGATGATCTGATTGATTCTGTAGAATGCAAAAGTTCTGTTGATGACATCTCTGTGCCCTCAGTAGCTTTAGGTGTTTTAGTGACCGAAGAAGATGTTGAAGGTGGAAAAGTACTTGAGAATTCTCCAGTTGTTGAGGGCTCTGTCATTGTTGTAGAATGCTTTGACTGGGGTTCAGTTGATGACTCTTGTGTGTGGACTGCCGTAGAAAGTTGTTCTTTGCTTGGTGATGAAATTCTTAACGTTGTAGTTTCTGTGGACTCTAATGGTCTTGTTGATTGTTCATGTTCAGGTACACTTGTTGATAAGTCTTTTAATGTGGGTAAACCAGAAGTCTCAAAAGTCTTAGCAGTAGGAATAGATGAAGCTTCTGAAGAACCTAATGTCTGTATAGTTGATGTTTGTACAGTTGGGAGCCTAGAGATTTCTTGTGTTAAAGTTGATGCTTGTATTGTAGATGGAGATTGTGATAATTCCGGCACTGTTGATGCCTCTGTCACATCAGAAGTACTTTTGATGGGTTCTTTGGATGCAGTTGTTAGAAGTGGTGTTTCTGTTGCAGTTGAAGCCACTACAGTTTCATGGGCACTGGTTGAGGACTTAGATGTATCAAAAGAGCTTGATGTTTGTACTGATGGAGATGATCTGATTGATTCTGTAGAATGCAAAAGTTCTGTTGATGACATTTCTGTGCCCTCAGTAGCTTGAGGTGTTTTAGTGACCGAAGAAGATGTTGAAGGTCCAAAAGTGCTTGAGACTTCTCCAGTTGTTGAGGGCTCTGTCATTGTTGTAGAATGTTCCGACTGGGATTCAGTTGATGACTCTTGTGTGTGGACTGCCGTAGAAAGTTGTTCTTTGCTAGGTGATGAAATTCTTAACGTTGTAGTTTCTGTGGACTCCAATTGTTCAAGTTCAGGTACACTTGTTGATAACTCTTTTAATGTGGATAAACCAGAAGTCTCAAAAGTCTTAGCAGTAGGAATAGATGATGCTTCTGAATAACCTAATGTCTCCATAGTTGATGTTTGTACATTTGGAAGCATAGATGTTTCTTGTGTTAAAGTTGATGCTTGTGTCGTAGATTGAGACTGTGATAATTCCGGCACTGTTGATGCCTCTGTCACATCAGAAGTACTTTTGATAGGTTCCTTGGATGCATTTGTTAGAAGTGGTGTTTCTGTTGCAGTTGAAGCCACTACAGTTTCATGGGCACTGGTTGAGGACTTAGATGTATCAAAAGAGCTTGATGTTTGTACTGATGGAGATGATCTGATTGATTTTGTAGAATGCAAATGTTCTGTTGATGACATCTCTGTGTTCTCAGTAGCCTGAGGTGTTTTAGTGACCGAAGATGTTGAAGGTCCAAAAGTACTTGAGACTTCTCCAGTTGTTGAGGGCTTTGTCAGTGTTGTAGAATGTTCCGACTGGGGTTCAGTTGATGACTCTTGTGTGTGGACTGCCGTAGAAATTTGTTCTTTGCTTGGTGATGAAATTCTTAAAGTTGTAGTTTCTGTTGACTCTAATGGTCTTGTTGATTGTTCATGTTCAGGTACACTTGTTGATAAGTCTTTTAATGTGGATAAACCAGAAGTCTGAAAAGACTCAGTAGTAGCAATAGATGATGCTTCTGAGAAGCCTGATTTCTCTCTAATTGATGATTGTACACTTGGGGGCAAAGAGGTGTCTTGTGCTAAAGTTGATGCTTGTATTGTAGACGGAGATTGTGATAATTCCGGCACTGTTGATGCCTCTGTCTCATTAGAAGTATTTTTGATTGGTTCCGTGGATTCAGTTGTTGAAAAAAATGTGTCTGTTGCAGTTGAAGCTGTTGGTAGAAATTATATAATTAGTTTATGACATTATTATATTATTTTTTATTGACAGTGGTTGTCTCACGTTTACTTATGCGTTATATATACAGTATATACATTTACAATTGCTCATTTTGTCTTTCTACATAGTTAATTCTTCTATTTTCTCTGCCCTATGTGGAAACAGGAAGTTTATTTTCCTGCATGAACCATCTACCTCTTCAACTGCTGATCCAGCTGCTCCGCTCCTCCCCTGCTATTCACTTTTGCAGTGATGACTCATGCAGGCAAAAGAGACTTCCTGTTTCAATATAGAGCTTGGAAGGATTCAGCTAGTCTGTTTTTAATCGCATGATGTGATAGTCCTAATAGAAAATAGAAGAATTAACTGGGTAGAAGGGCAAAATGAGAAATTCTAAGTACACAGCATTATGTAATATGATGACTGCAATATATTAACAGGATAAACACTTTGATTGGAGTGCTTGTTTTAATCACATAATTTCGATTTGGAATATTTATTTTAAATAATGCTTTTGTGTATAGATATCGCTGTCCGATTCTTGTTTAGGTGTCTTATGGTGGTTTTTGTCCATTCGTGGTTGGTACACCTGCTCAGTACATCATCTAAAACATGTGTGAAGTAATTCTTACTATTGCTTAGGGCTAGAGATGAGCAAACCTTTCCAGATTTGGTTTGGTTCGGGTCATCAAACTTCCCGGTGTTGAGCACACCTGTTTGGCGTTTGGGTACTTTACATTTACAAAGCACTAGAGCGAGCATAGCTGTAGTAGGGTACAGGTGGTGCTTGACACAGTGCCAGCCACGTGCAGCGTTTTATGCACTGGGCTTAAATGCACAGTTTTTGGGTGTAATGTATGGAAAATTAATTTGATAAAAAAAAACAAAAACAATCCGCCCTCCAACCCCCAGAAGAGTTTTACGTATGGCTGGCTGTATGTGGGTGGAGAGCTGAACTGCCAATCAGTGACTTCCATTGAGGTTTGGCTCAAGTTCAGGGTCACTAACAGTACACCAAAACGTTTGGCTGCACCGCCGAAACCCAAACTTCAAAAGGCTCGGTCATCTCTTCTTAGGACAGCTAAAATGCGATTTAGCAAATCTTCAAAACTGCAATCAACATCTTACCAGAACTAACCTCATTACCTACAGTACATGTTCTTAGCAACATGTCCAGAGGGCCGTATAACTTGTATATAACAGAAACATCTACATGCAAAACATTTTTTATTATCACTTTTTATATGTTAACAGAGTGCCATATTGCAAAATCACAAATTTTATTTCAGGCCTGTATCCGGTGCTGGTCCTTCTACATCACTAAGATAATTATTTAAAAACCTACATGCATTCGATATTAAGGGTATGTGCACACTGTGCTTTTTTTCAGCATTTTTTACCTGCGGTTTTACTATGGTTTTATGCAAATGTATGCTAATCTATACCTGCGTTTGGACTTTCCAGCAAAACCTATGTGTTTTAGGGATCAGCTGTCTCCACACATTGTTTTTTGTTATCTGCAGAAAGTGTCAAAACCCCAGGTTTTGCTGTGGTTGGAAAAGAATGAGCATGTCAATTATTTCTCTTTTTTTGCTGCAGTCAAAAGCAAAAACGCAGAAAAAAGTCAGCTACCAAAACGCAACAAAAACACGCAAAAAACACAGACAAGAATGCAGCAAGTTTCCTGCCAGGAAAACTAAACATTCTAGAAACCTGTACAGGTTTTGCTGCAATTTTGGCCACAACAAAAGCGTCCTGTGTGCACATATCTTAAGACATTTAATCACAACTGCAAGAGTGTGCATTCTCCTACTTTGGAAGAAAGGTAACATTGCCCCAACAATCTCCCTCTGTTTTTCCAAGATAAATAAGGTGATGTTAATGGAACATCTGACTTCTAAGGCCGGCTTCACACCACAGTGTGATCAGATCTGGGGCTGTCTGGTGTGAACTAGACAGCCCCGGATCCGATTTCGGCCCCATAGTAGTCCTTTGGGGCCGGATGGCAGCTATTTGCCATCCGGTTCCCATGTGGCTGGGAGGATCCGGGAGAATGCAGGTTTTTCTCCCGGATACAAAATCGCAGCTTGCTACGATTTTCTGTCCAGGACAAAAATCTGCACAAATTGGATCCTCCCGAATCTGGGGCGATCATGCGCCCCGTAAAATGTGAGTCTATGGGGTGCCGGATCGCCCTGGACCCGACAGAGAATCTGTCAGGTTCCCGGATGGCGGGTGCTGAAGCTCAGTGCTGACCGTTCTGAACTTCAGTACTTGGAGTTGTCCCCTGCTGGAGTTCAGAACCTTGAATAGCTCCCCGCTATCCGAGATTCTGTCATTTCAGCAGGGACAGCTGCGCTCTGCCGAATCCGGCTGCAAACAGGACCAGAGGGCATATTAACCCTCCGGTTATGTTTGTCCAGAGCTGTCAGGCTGTGTCCGATGCCTCCTGCAAAGCACCGGACACAGCCTGACAGCTGAAAAAACATGGTCTGAAGCCGGCCTAAATTATTTTTTAATCCAATAAATTTTTATAAAGTTTTCAAAACTCAATGCAAACAGCCACCTGCCAACATGGCTGGCGGGACCATATAACTAACAGAGGATATATGTGAAATATATCAATAACACTGTAATCTCAACTTTTCCATCAAGTAATCATGTACTGTATTAACTTTTGAATATTAAACAGTAATCATAACAAGGAGGCAATATGACTGTTACTCCATAATTATACCCAAACTCTCTAAGATTAATAACTCATATGATTGTTTCTGCAATAGTTAGCTCTATTGGTTGAAATTTAGATTGTTGGATGATTATTTGGGCTTTTTGGGGGAGAACTAATTTGGGCTTAATAAACTTATTTGTTTACTTGTATGTCTGGTTTGCTACAATCAGTTTAATTGCTCACCGAAAAAGAATAAGGGTATACTTCTGAAATGTAACTTTTAAAAGTTAATTTTTACAAGTATACCCTTATGGCCACTTTACACACACCAACTTATCTGTCCAACTTCTGAACAATTTACTGGTTGCAGTGAAATCATGGACACATTGTTCCATTTGTACACAGCCACAAAATGGAGCAATGTGTCCATGATTTCACTGCAACCAAAAGGTTGTTCAGAGGTTGGACAGATAAGTTGGTGTGTGTAAAGTGGCCCTTATTGTTTATGACTACAGTCAGTTTAAGCAACTTTGGATATGTATTGCCGTTTCCCATTCTTTAAAGCTCAAATGATGTTTTTATTCTGTTTACCGCTCAGATTTCCAGTAATCAGTTTTTTGTTTTGATTAATATATCCATTTCTCAGTATTGATTTCTCTGTATCTCGGCATGGTTAGTGCCTTATGATTTTATGTATTTATCGCTATATATTTTATGAATAAAGATAATGTTTTTAGTGCCATGTTTTTAATCCAGTTACCGGTAATTTCATTCTAATTTAGTAGAGAAAAACCCTTTACTTTCACTATACAATTAATTTTTATGATAGTTAAAAAAAGTTTTTAGAAACAAATTGTTATAAAGATTTTACAGAAAATAATAAATAAATCTAAATGTCTAGAAAGTTTTATCACTACGTTTTCTAGTCAGTAATATTTATGACATTTACATTTGGATAGCAACAAGTCTTGGAAAAAATTAATCGAGGGAAGGGTCATATTATTCTCAACCCACAGGCAGCACTGCCACACATATAAGGCATTACACTCTTAATGGGACTGTCCACCAACTTGGCACTAAAAAGTGACCTCTCACTATGTCATGTATAGTCACCCTACTCAGTTTCCGGTTTGCCTCTCGCAACTTCATCTGCTGACTGTCATCGGTATACTGCTCTGCAGTCTCTGTGAATTGCTCTGCAGTAGTTATATGAAGTTAATTTCCTTCAGTCTATTAAGGGTTAACTTCTGTGGCTTTGCAGTACAAGTTGCTGGGTGTATTAGGTGATGTGTTTGTCTACTTCCCCAGCCTTTAAGTAGTCCTATGACCCATCTGCTGGTGTTGCTGAAAGAATTAATTCATTCTCTGACCTGTGAGCTGGGTTGTGCTGTGTGCAGTTTCTGTTGGAGCCTTCAGAAGCTGTCTTTTCCTTGCGGTTGCTGTTTCTATCCCAATCCCTGGGTAGAGTTGCTGTGTTTATCCTGGTCCCTGGGTGGAGGTGAGGAGGTTATAGTCTAGGGATGGTCAGGAGCAGGGCAAAGGTGGTGGTCAAACATCCTCACCTTTAAAGGTACTTATGGGAACAGGGTCAGCTAGGGACCCCCAGTCTAAGGGTCAGACTAATTCCCCTGACCGCCTTTAGCTCATCACTACCATCCTGCTACCTAACCCCTCTGTCTGTTACAACCACCTGTGACAGAGATAAAAGATGATCTGCTCCTCCTGCATCCAAGATGGCTCCTGAAGTGGCAAATAAGTCAGCAGCAGTGGAAAACAACTGGAGGGCATCAATTAAGATGATTCCGACACATTTTTCTCACTTTTCAGTGCCAGGGTGGAGGGTCACTTTAAGGCTTTATTCACGCGTTGCTTTTTTGCAGCATTTTTTTTTTTGCAGCAAAAAACACCTCTTTTGGCAGTATAAAAGCTGTTTACAAAATTCAGGTTTTCCTGTGTTTTTGCTGTTTTTTCTTGTTGTAGAATATATTCTAATATATATATATATATATATATATATATATATATATATACACCGTATTTTTTGCTTTATAAGACGCACCTGATTATAAGACGCACCCCCAAATTTGGTGAAGGAAAAGAGAAAAAAATATTTTTTTTTTATTTTAAATGGGGTCCGTCTTGTAATGCCAGTGTCCGTCTAACAAATCATATAGGGTGTATGTCCCTCATAGCCCCCTCATCCTGGTACATTGTCCCTCATCCTAGGATATAGCCCCCCATCCTAAAATTAGCCCCCTCTATCTACATATCGCCCCCTTATATTGGATATAGCCCCCTAGTGCTGGCACACGTCCCCCAGTGATGCCACATGTCCCCCATTGATGGCACACGTCCCCCTGTGCTGGCACATGTCCCCTATTGCAGGCATACATCCCCTATTACAGGCACACATCCCCTATTGCTGGCACACATCCCCTATTGCAGGTACACGTCCCTTATTGCAGGCACACGTCCCCTATTGCTGGCACACGTCCCCTATTGCAAGCACACATCCCTTATTGCTGACACACATCACCTATTGCTGACACACGTCCCCTATTGCTGGCACACGTCCCCTATTGCTGGCACATGTATCCTATTGCAGGCACACGTCCCCTATTGCTGGCACATGTCCCCTATTGATGGCACACGTCCCCTATTGATAGTACACATCCCCCTGTGCTGGTTATGGCGCCCCCAGTGATTGCACATGCCCCCCGTGTTGGCTATGGCCCCCCTGTGATTGCACATGCCCCCCTGTGTTGGCTATGCCCACCCTGTGATTGTACATGCCCCCCTGTGTTGGCTATCGCCCCCCCAGTGATTGCACATGCTCCCCTGTGTTGGCTATAGCCCCCCCCTGTGATTGTACATGCCTCCCTTGTGTTGGCTATGGCCCCCCCCTGTGATTGCACATCCCCCCCTGTGTTCAATATAGCCCTCATGCTGCTGCCCATAGTAAAATAAAAAAATAGTTACTTACCTTCTCCAGCGCTGTCCTCCCGGAGTCTCCCTCCATGCTGATGTGATCCTCCACTTCCTGGTTCTCGTGCCGGTCATGTGATCGGCACAGCAGAAGACAGCGCTGGAGATGGTAAGTAAAGTTTTTTTTATTTTACTATGGGCAGCAGCATGAGGGCCATATCGAACACAGCGGGGGCATGTGCCATCACTGGGGGGCGCAGGCACATGCCTCCTGCTGCCTGCAGCCTGCAGCCAGCCCGCTCCTGCCCCCAGCACTGTTGCAGAGCTGCCCCACCTCCCCTGGGGCCTGCAGTATATAATACATATATTTGGATTATAAACTCACCCCCACTTTCCCCAAAATTTGGGGAAACAAGAGTGCGTCCTTATAATCCAAAAAAATTGTATGTGTAATTTGTCTGCAATACCTGTTTAAATGAAGTTAGTTTAACAGCACAGAAAGCAAAATGCAGCGGTTGTGATTTTGCACTTTCTTAATGCTTTGTATTGGGAAAAAACAATGCAAAAACACTGAAGAAATTGACCATTTGCAGTTTTTTTTTTGTTTTTTTTTAAAAAGCAGCAGTTTTCCAAATCGGTCAGGAAAAAAAGGATTGATTGCAAGGATTTTCTGAAATCTCATAGCCTTTGCTGCACTATAAAAGGCAGCTTTTATTGCATAACAAAAGCATATAGAACAATGGAAGAACACAAGATATGAACATAGCCTGAGAGAGAATTTTAGGGCTGTTGGCCACAAATCTCACTAATTCTAACTGTAAGAAATTAGTATAGGGGCACGTACTGGTGGAAAAAAACAAAACAAAGATCAAGTTATTACTACACCACAAAAAACCCATGCCCCACGAATACAGGGATTATAAAACCTGAGATCTAATGACTACAGCCCTAGACTACACAATACATAACTATAACAGCGTCAGGGATCACCTGGAACTGCCAGGATATTACATGTTTCCTCTAAGGCTAAGTTCACGCTGGATGTTTCTGATCGATTTCTTATAATTGATCCATTCTTTATTTAAAGTCACAATATTAAAATTGCACACAGGGCACGCAGGCCCCACCTGACGCGTTTGATATAATTCTTAGTCATAGCCTTTAAATATAGAATGGATTGATTTTAGGATATCAGGTGTGGCTCTTCTCTGCACACCCTGTGTTACAGCCAATGCCCACACATAGCCCTGTATTAGAGCCTGTGTCTCCCATAGCCCTGTATTTGACCAGAAGCCCACAGATATCCCCTGTATTACAGCCTCTGCCCACATAGCCCCTGTATTACAGCCTCAACCCCCACATAGCCCCTGTGTTACACCAGGAGCCCACACATAGCCCCTGTATTATACCAGGAGCCCACACATAGCCCCTATATTTAATCAGGAGCCCACAGATATCCCTTGTATTACAGCCTTTGCCCACCCATAGGCCCTGTATTACAGCTCTGTCCACACATAGCCCCTGTATTACACCAGGAGCACACACATAACCCCTGTATTATACCAGGAGCCCACACATAACCCCTGTATTATACTAGGAACCCACACATAGCCCCTGTATTACAGCTCTGTCCACACATACCCCTGTATTACACCAGTAGCACACACATAACTCCTGTATTATACCAGGAGGCTACACATAGCCCTTGTATTATACCAGGAGCACACACGTAACCCCTGTATTATACCAGGAGCCCACACATAGCCCCTGTATTTAATCAGGAGCCCACAGATATCCCTTCTAATACAGCCTTTGCCCACCCATAGCCCATGTATTACAGCTCTGTCCACACATAGCCCCTGTATTACACCAGTAGCCCACACATAACCCCTGTATTTCATCAGACGTCCACAGATATCCCCTGTATTAGAGCCTTTGCCCACCCATAACACCTGGATTACAGCTTCTGGCCACACTTAGCCCGTGTATTACACCAGGAGCCCATACATTGCCCCTGTGTTATACTTGCAGCCTGCGTATTTCAGCAGAGAGAGGCAAGATTTTGTTAACTCATTCTATTTTGTTATAGCTAAGAACAGTTAATTACTATCCTGAGCAATGTCGGGCTCTACAGCTAGTTCTTTATATTTGTTGTATTACTGATTAGCAGCCTCCAGGTGTCACTGTTTATTATACTTGCTGTAGTTATTACTAATGAATATTCAGATATTACTGTTGTTCCTCACCTTGCAATACGTGCAAAGTGCTAACTAATGCCCTCTATAGTTGCCCCTGTTCTCTATACTTTCTGTAGTACTGACTGATTGCCTCTAGGTGTCACTGTTCTCTATACTTACTGTAATACTAACTGATGGCCTCTAGGTGTCACTGTTCTTTACACTTGCTGTATTACTGACTGATGACTTTTAAGGTATTTAAGTTTTTATCTGCCATACATGCAAAGCCTAACTAAAATTGTAAAACCAAACATACTTAAACAAGCAGACATCTTACTACATTGCATTCAGCTTCCTACTGTGTCCTGGCTCTTTCAGAAGCCTGGGATACCAGGAATGAATGAAATAATCTTACCAGACTACCAAAGAAGCTGGCATTGACCCATTGACTTTCATGGGAGCTGAATTTAATCCTTCCACTAGCACTGATCACCAGACATGCTGACATTACATTGTACCTGTCATGTCAGGTGACTTCAGTATAGACTGTGTCTACTTAAAATGATTTCTGATCATTACATAACTTTTATCCTGTTTATATCAAAATGTAACAATAATTCACCAAGTCTGCAAGCAATGTAATGAGAAATTAAATGTAAATGCCGGAATTTAATTTTTTTTGTCGCAGCAACACTGCAAAAAAAATAATGTCAATCAAAACATTATCAGGTATGGTACTTCCAGGACCTGTCCATGTGACTCAGGCTGAGAGTCACATGGGGCACAGGTCCTGAAAGTAATCATACTACTCACAGACAGGGCCTGCCGGTGCCCAAGGGAGAGACATCACCGGGGCTCACTGTGGGATTGGGGAGGGTAGTAAAGTGAGTGTGTGTCTGGGTGTCTGTCTGTGTCCCTGGAAAATGGAGAAAAAATCCAACACAAATGGTTAATGCATTTGTGATGCATTTTTGCAAAAAGATCTGCAGAAACTGCACCAAAAACAGATCAACAAAAAATGGAGCATAAACGCGCTGTCTGAATTCAGCCTTAGACTGATGTTTCATTCTCAAAATTCTCAATTCCTGAGTAAAATGTGTCTATAGTGAATACAGATTTTTATATTACTGAGATAAAAAAAATGGAAGTTGTTTTTTATAGGATTCTATGCAGAAAGGAGAAGGAAGGAGCTCTGCCTCTAGCTCCTCCCTCTGCCTCTAGCTCCTCCCTCTGAATCTAGCTCCTCCCTCTGCATCTAGCTCCTCCCTCAGTCTCTAGCTCCTCCCTCTGCCTCTAGCACCTCCCTCTGCCTCTAGCCCCTCCCTCTGCCTAGGTCCTCCCTTCTCCAGTAGAGTCTATCAGTAATATAAAAATCTGTATTCACTAAAGACACATTTTACTCAGGAATTGAGAATTTTGAGAATGAAAGATCAGTCCAAGTGGAGAAAGAAGCTGATTTCTCTGATAAGATCTATTACAAAGTTGCTTATTTTAATGTGTACTATTGATTTATGAACTAAATATTAAAGGGAACCTGTCATCAGTTTTTTGCAACCTAATCTGAGAGTAGCATAATATAGGACCTGAGATCCTGATTGCAGCGATGTGTCACTTACTGGGCTGCTCACTGTAGTTTTGATAAAATCACAGTTTAATCATCTGGAGATTATCATTAGCAGTCTCCTCTGCCTTCTGCCAGGTAGTCCAGAATATTCACAGACTGCTAAATGTGCAGCAGAGAAAACATTCATTTTATCAAAATGACAGCAAGCAGCTCAGTAAGTGACATATTGCTGGAATCAGGGTCTCTACTACTACATTATGCTTCTCTCAGATGGGATGGCAAAAACCTGGTGTCAGGTACCATTTAAATTGACAGATACACTTTAAATATAAAAATAAATAACCAATGCATGTTTGGTATCAGTGTACTCATACTGACCTGGAGAATCATATTGTTAGGTCATTTTTATAGTTTAGCGAACGCTGTAAAACCGAAACCCAAAAAACATTGGCGTCATTGTGATTTTGTTTTACAATTCTGCCGCACTTTGAGTACATTTTATGATAAATTGATGTCATTCAAAAGTACAGTTTGACTTTCAAAATGATAAGCCCTCATATGTTCACATCAGTGGAAAAGTACAACAGTTATGATTCCAGGGAAAAGGAGAAGAAAAAAAATGAAGATGCAAAAAATGAAAATTTCCTGGTTGCAAAGGGTTAAAGTGAACCTGTCACCTCCTTTGGGCATTTTAAACTATGCCCACCAGCATTTACATGATGTAAATGGGGTTCTGGTAAGCCCTGTATGTGCCCAGACTGGCCCCTCATACCTGAAATATGAACTTTTATTATGTCCAGAGCTGGCCTCCTACTGAGACTGGGAGGATGCTATTGAGACCTGGTGGATGGTGTCCTCGCCGCCCCTCCAGGCTGCTAAATCCGCCGTGCAGTTTTCAAATTTCCCGCACCTCCTCTGGCCGATGCGGTGAGTGACTGCTACACTCGCGTTGGCGCGGTGGAGCGGGTGTCCGTGGTGCATTGAACAGTGCCGATGTTTCGCGAGACTTCAAAAATCTCATGAGACTTCGGCACAGACTGGCGCACTTGTGCCTGCGCAGTATGTGCATATTTCCGACATCTCGCAAGATTTGTGAAGTCTCGTGAGACATCAGCACTGTTCAATGCACCGTGGTCACCCACTCCACTCCAGCAGCACGAGTGCGGCTGTCACTCACCGCACCGGCCAGAGAAGGGGTGGGAAATTTGAAAACTAAAGGGTGGGTTTAACAGGGGCGGCGAGAACACCATCCACCAGGTCTAAATAGCATCCTACCGGTCTCAGTAGGAGGCCAGCTCTGGACATAGTAAAAGTTCATATTTCAGGTATGAGGGGCCAGTCTGGGCACATACAGGGGTTACCAGAACTCCATTTACATCATGTAAATGCTGGTGGGCATAGTTTAAAATGCCCAAAGGGGGTGACAGGTTCCCTTTAAATAATTTTTTAATTACCTAAACCTGCCTAAATGTGTGTGTAATGTAGACTAATTGCAATGAAATACCTATATTTTCTGTTTCTCAGTGCTGCTCTAGTCCTCTTCTTAGGTTGGCTTCACATCATGGTTTTGTCTGTCAGGGTGGATCCTGTTTTTTGCAGGATCCACCAGACAGAACCTGACAGGGCAGGATGAGCACAAAGTGTGGGCAAATATGGTCCTGGTCTCTGTTTTTTGCCGGATTCTCTTTCTGCTGCTGTCCATGGTCCTGAAGTCTACCTGTGTCTGCTCTGCTGCTGTCCTAGGTGCTGAATTCACAGTCTGTGCATAGAATACTGCTGTCCATGGTGCTGAAGTCTGCCTGTATCTGCTCTGCCACTGTCCTTGGTACTGAATTCACAGCCTGTGGATGAAATACTGCTGTCCATGGTGCTGAAATTTGGATGGCAGAATTTCTGAGCATGCTCAACGATCCGATTTTTTCAAGGATACGGCTCCCATAGACTCCCATTTTGTAGATGCCGGATCGCACCGGATCCAGGACTGTCCGATTTTGTCCTGTTTTTTCACCGGAGCCCAAAACCACTGCAGTCTCTGATTTTGTGCACTAGGAAAAACCGGACAAAACCGGATCAGGCACAGAATACACAAAACCTGATGGCCAAATATGACCAATCCGGCACCATAGGGATACATTGGAGGCAAACCAGACAGATCCTGATCCCAAAAACCGTGGTGTGAAGCCAGCCTTAGGCTGGTTTCACACTGCAGGATTTTCCCTGATAAGTGTCCATCCAGTTTGTATGCCGGTTATAGTTTTCTCTGCAAGTTCCTCTTCTGGTTTTGGCACACAAACTGGATCAGTGTGAAACCAGCCTTACCCACGTGACTTTTATTCTAACTCAATAGATCACACTGGGGTGTATGTGTAAGCCGGGCATATCTTTTACAATGTAAGTGAATGGAGACGGTTCTGGTGCACAAGTGACTTCTGGCTGACACTTTGCACTTATCCCCTGCATCATTAGGATATGTTCACGTTGCTTTTTTTGCTGCTTTTTTCTGCAGAAAAACCTGTTTTCTTGGCAGTAAAAAAAAAAACTGCTTTCAAAAAAAGGTGCTTATTTGGCTGCGTTTCTGCAACGTTTTTTTTTTATTTACGTTTTTGGTGTGTCATTTATATACACTACATGTTTAAATAAACTTCGTTTCATTCATCGCAAAAGCAGTAAAAACGCAGCAAAAATGGAAAAAAACAGTTTTTGTGCTTCCTCATTCTTTCAATAGTGAAAAAAACTGCAAAAACGCTAAAAGAATTGATATGATGCTTGTCTCAAAAACACAACAGTTTTCCATTTCAGTCAGAAGAAAAAGTAATCATACATGAATTTTCTTAAGTCTCATAGTTTTTGCTAGTACTGTAAAAAGCAACTTTTAATTTGCATAAGATGCAAAAAAATGCAGCAAAAAAGCAACATGTGAACATACCCTTAGGGTACCGTCACACACGGCAATATTGCTAGGCAATTTCACTGGCAATTTGCTGGTTGCAGTGAAATCATGGACACATTGTTCTATTTTGTTGCCGTGTACAAATGGAACAATGTGTCCATGATTTCACTGCAACCAGCAAATTGCCAGTGAAATTGCCTAACAATATTGCCGCGTGTGACGGTACCTTTAGTGTGTGCAAAATTGCAAACTCCAAAGCAAGTGCTGTCAATCAACATTAAGGGAGGTGTGGCGTGTTGTAATTGAAGCCGCAGAACGATACATTGTGCCCCTAGCCATACGCTAATGAAGCTCCCTTTTTCTTACATTTTTAATAAAACACTTCATAAATCATAAAGGGTTGTTTTCACAATATCAATCAGTGCTCTAAGGCTTCAAATCCTAAAATAAATAAAGTTGTCAAATACAATCAATTTGCAAAAGCGCTCATTGCTATGAATATCGCCCCCTGAAAATCTACACGCCAGAGACTTTTGCTTAATTGGTTGCCCAGATATATGTCCTGCAGTCCTCTAATGACAGGTTGCACATGCTCAGTAGATAGCCCCTATTCTTCTATACTGACAGGTTGCACATGCTCAGTAGATAGCCCCTATTCTTCTATACTGACAGGTTGCACATGCTCAGTAGATAGCCCCTATTCTTCTATACTGACAGGTTGCACATGCTCAGTAGATAGCCCCTATTCTTCTATACTGACAGGTTGCACATGCTCAGTAGATAGCCCCTATTCCTCTATACTGACAGGTTGCACATGCTCAGTAGATAGCCCCTATTCTTCTATACTGACAGGTTGCACATGCTCAGTAGATAGCCCCTATTCTTCTATACTGACAGGTTGCACATGCTCAGTAGATAACTCCTATTATTTTATAATGTCAGGGTGCATATGCTCAGTAGATAACCCTTATATAACTACAATGCCTGGTCGCACATGCTAAATAGATAACTCCTATTATTCTATAATGCCAGGGTCGCACATGCTCAGTAGATAACCCCTATTCTATAATGACAGGTTGCACATGCTTATTAGATAACTCCTATTATTCTATAAGAGTATCCTCTTCTAAATCTTGTGTAAACCACCAATGATTTCTCTCTATGTATGCCTGTTATTGCTGTAATGACTATGTCCAGCCCATAAATAGACTATACATACAACCAGGCCTTTATCTATACTGTCTCAATGAAAATCTGTCTTTGTTGCCCATAGCAACCAATCAGAACTCATCTTTCATTGCATAAACAGCTCTAGTAAAATGAAAGCTGCACTGTGATTGGTTGCTTTGGGCAACACAGACATGCTTTGTAGCTGGGAGAGAAAACAAAGGGGGAATATATCTAGAATACATACAGTATTGGAGGAAGGACAATTAGAAACCTAATTCCAGGATGGTGGGGAAGGGCAAGTTTTACATTTATTGATATACTATATTATTAATGCACCACTTCAGCATTTTATTTTATTTCACCTCCGGAGTGGTGCTTTAAATATAAGTCCCCCTTGCCCCGTCTTATACTTACCTTCCAGTGGCTTAATCTTCTATCTGCGCCTCTCTTTTCGGTCTCCAGTGATTTGTGACCTGCTGGCAGCACCAGTGTTTCATGGAGCACCGGAGGTCACAACTCAATGAAAGTCTATGAGCACCTCATTCTGGCCTCACTCTGACTCTCATAGACTTGCATTGAGCTCTTATGATGTAACTTCAGAATTTTGGCCAATAAGAAGTTAAAGACATAAGATGGCGCCGCTAGATTGGAGCACCATCAGGAAAAGGTGAAGCCATTGAGGGATGAGTATTAGCCAAGGAAAAGAGGGCTTAGATTAAAACGCCACTCCATCGCTGATATCCCCCCTCACTGGAATGTTTCAGGACCGCCCTTTTGACACTGAACAGAGAGATGCAAATATGGAAGAGCTGCAGTCAGAAAAAGATGTAAGAAATTATCCAGCGATTATCTGAAGTCATAGGTGTGTTACTACAGAAAGAATATTAGGCTATGGGGAGTTTAAAAAAAAAAATTCTGGATAACTCTCTTTAAAGGAATCCGTTAGCATGATTTCTCCTCCCAAACTGTTTGTCACATTAGCTCTCTGAAAGTCAAGTCCAGCAATACCTTTACATGACCAGTCCATTCCTTTATTACTGAAAAATTATTAGCGGCGAATTGCTATGCATATAGCTATGGTAGATCTGAAGCCTCAGTCACTCCAGCTCTATTGCCGACCCTGTGCTGCCTCCTCCTGCTTAACTGGTGTCTCCTTTGCCTGAAGACACACATGGTAGATGCTGTTAGTCAAGCAGTAAGAGGCGGTGCTGGGTGTGAAATAGAGCTGGAGTGACAGAGGCTTTAGATCTACACTGTGTTCCAAATTATTATGCAAATTGGTTTTAAGTGTCATAGGGCTTTTTTTTCATTGTTTGTCAATGAAACCCATTGATGGTATTGTGTCTCAGGGTTCTTTGGATCATTGAAATCAATCTCAGATATCTGTGATAATTAGTTTGGCAGATGAGCCCAATAAAAGGAAAACTGGGTGTTCCACAATATTAAGCAGGCCACAGTGTTCAAGTAACATGGGAAAGAAAAAGGATGTCTCTGCTGCCGAAAAGCAACAAATAGTGCAATGCCTTGGACAAGGGATGAAAACATTAGATATTGCACGAAAACCTAAGCGTAATTCATCATACTGTGAAGAGATTTGTGGCTGATTCTGAGCATAGACGTGTTTGTGCAGATAAAGGAAGAATGAGGAAGGTTTCTGCCAGGCAAGTTCATCAGATTAAGAGAGCAGCTGCTGAAAAGGCCTTACAAACCAGCAAACATATTTGAAGCTGCTGGTGCCTCTGGAGACCCTTGAACCTCAAGGTGTAGTATCCTTCAAAGGCTTGCTGTGGTGCATAAACCTACTATTCGGCCACCCCTAAACAGTGCTCAGAAGCAGAAACGGTTGCAGTGGGTCCAGATATACATGAAGACTAATTATCAAACAGTCTTCTTTACTGATGAGTGCCGAGCAACCCTGGATGGTCCAGATGGATGGAGTAGTGGATGGTTGGTGGATGCCACCATGTCCCAACAAGGCTGCGATCTCAGAAACGAGGTGGAGGAGACATATTTTTGGCCAGAATCATTGGGAAACAGCTGGTAGGCCCCTTTAAGGTACCTGAAGGTGTGAAAATGACCTCTGTAAAGTATATAGAGTTTCTGACTGAGAACTTTCTTTCATGGTACAAAAAGCAAAAATGTGCCTTCAGGAGCAAAATCATCTTCATGCATGACAATGCACCATCTCATGCTGCAAAGAATAACTCTGTGTCATTGGCTGCTATGGGCATAAAAGGAGATAAACTCATGGTGTGGCCACCATCTTCCCCTGACCTCAACCCTATAGAGAACCTTTGGAGTATAATCAAGCAAAAGATCTATGAGGGTGGGAGGCAGTTCACATCAGAACATCAGCTCTGGGAGGTTATTCTGACATCATGCAAAGAAATACAAGCAGAAACTCTCCAGAAACTCACAAGTTTAATGGATGCAAGAATTGTGAAGGTGATATCAAAGAAGTGTTCCTATGTTAACATGTAACTTGGCCTGTTAGGATGTTTGGAGTTAAATAGCTTTTTATTTCAGTGAATGTGACCTCCTAATGCTGCAAATTCAACAAATGAGCATTTTCAGTTTTTCAAACATATCAAATGTTTAGAAACTCTACTGTGCCTAATAATTTGGAAACGGGAATTTAGAGTTTTTTTTTTAATTTAGAAGCTTATACAGTTATCTTTGGGAGGTTTCTTCAATAGAATTTGATGTATACTCTAACGGGTGATGACTTTTATTACACTGATCATCATTTGCACCGACCATTTAGGACAGGGGTCCCCAACTCCAGGCCTCGAGGGCCGCCAACAGTGCATGTTTTCAGGATCTCCTTAGTATTGCACAGGGGTTGGAATCATTTCCTGTGCATTTGATCACATTAACCCCTGTGCAATACTAAGGAGATCCTGAAATCCTGCACTTTTGGCGGCCCTCGAGGCCTGGAGTTGGGGACCCCTGATTTAGAAAAATCAGAAAAAAAGAACATTTGCATAATAATTTGGAACACAGTGTACAAAGAGCTCTGCAGCCTCATTTTAGTATAAAATTCTCAGTAATAGTAAAATGGACTAGCCATACAAAAGTATTGCTGGACTTGTCTTTGAAAGAGCTTCTTGTGCATATAAATAGTTTGGAGAAGGAAATCCTGGAGACAAATCCCTTAAAGTAGTAAAATCTGTGGAACAGTTATAATTTTAACATGATTTGTATGATTTTTATATCAGCTTAGTTTCCTCTATTACTGTGTAAGTGGTTTAACTATTTTGGTGATGTGTTAACTCCTTCACTACACTATGCTGTCAATCACCTTGCAAGCTGGCCTGTAATTGCATAGACTACCTGCACCACCTTACTCCTCGGGTACGATAGCATTAACTCCTTCCCTGCAATGTCAGGAATCCCCTCTACTACTCCAGAATACTAGGAAATATGTTGTCAAGAGTAAAAAACCCACTCGTGTCTCAGGGACATTCATACTGGTAGGACGCATTGTTGAATGTTGAGTTTTGAATTCCTAATTGGATAAAACATGTTCAAGTAGTAACAAATGTCATTGTATGTTATAGTTGATCACGTGCACCAATCCAATGTTGTAGGGGGAATGAAGTTATGACTTTTCTAATATGTTGTTACTGAAGTATTGATCTATGTGTTGTGTATTTTCTTCCTCTTTGTGATAAATAATTTTTATTTTTCTAAATTCAGTTCAATAAAAATGAACCTGATTCAAAAAAAGAGTGGCAAACCCTAATAACTGTAGGGAAGTGTTACTGGCTGCATAAATACAAACTAATTCCACATTTTAATAATAATTGTTCTTGTGTGGAAGTGAATGTTGACAGATGAGATAACTGGTTATTGAACAACTATTTTTTATTGCTTGATTTGTTTAATCTTTTTTTTATAAATCCTAAAAAGAGCTGATAATATTACAGCTATTCTGGCTATATACAGCTTTATAACCATCCACGCTAAAGTTTGCAAATCACTGTTACATTACTTTGCCTATAGTGCATCATAGGCATACCTTGCCAAAAGTCCCAAATATCCCATGTCTCCTGGATTAAAAGGCAGGGGTGTAACTGCAATAGGTGCAGGGGTTGAAGTTGCACCTGGGCCCTGGAGCCTAGGGGACCCCAAAAGTCCCTGTGACCTATATAAAAAAAACAATACTATTAAAGACATAATTTGGGAACCCGTTTGAGCTTTTGCATTAGGGCGCAAAAGCTTTAAGTTACTCCACTGCCAAAAGGGTTTGTGGTTTATGTAAAAACATTTAAAAGTGTTTGTTTTGGGGTTGTCCCATGCAGCATAGGTTTGGGGGCAGGACTTAAATACCCACAGAAATGTTTCCAACTAACCATGGGCAATTATTAATAAATTATTTAAGAAAAATATGAAGGATCTTGTATATGCTTCATGTATAAATGTTTATGTTGACGTGCTACTTCTGGGTAGTCTACTGTTGTGAATTCATTGATGAAGAATTCTAGTTGTGAGCTCCCTCCTGTGGTTGTTGTTGGTGATGCAGATGCCTGTGTTTTGGAGAGTTCCTCAGCTGATCCTGATGATTGGCAGTCTGCTTCGGATTAGAGCATATAGGTGGTTGGAGCTGATCAATCTCTGCCAGTTGTAATTATTCCTACAGGTGTCCACATCTCTTCCTGGTTTCTTCCTGCTCTGCTGAATCCTTGCAAGCTAAGTGAATGAGTTTTTGTTAATTTGTGGCACACATGTTGTGTGCTTGAGGATCAGCTTAATCCTTGTTTTGCTCTGAGCTGTGGGTTGATATTTATATTTTGTTTTCCTGCTCTCAGTTAGGAGGTTTTCTTCCTAGGTTTTGTGACGACCGTCCGCTGTAAGGCTGAGCTGCTAGTAAGGCAGCACCCCGAGAAACCCCGAGACCCTTAACCCCTATACAGGGATCTGGAATTATAGCGGAGCCCAGGGGGTAGCTGCCTATGGGAGCAGCAGAGCAGGGAGGTCGTCTAGGAAGGGAAAAAATCAGGAAGCGAAGAACGTAGTCAGGAGTCCGAGTCAAAACCAAGAGGGCAGCTGAGGTACAAAATCAATAGGCAGAGGCAGAGTCAGAAATCCAGGCAAGGTCAGAGACAAAACTAAACATACACTATATCACTGGGGAACCAAAACTATATCTGGCGGCCTGCAAGACAGGCTCCAATGTATTTGAAGGGCGCGGTTACCTCCCATAGGCTGGAGCTCACAGCCTGATGACCTCATCCGAACCGCCCCTAGAGCCAGGCCAGATGGAGATGCACGACTGGCTCCACCCAGCCCACCTCTGACAGAAGAACGCAGGCTGCGCCTAACGGACACCTCTGCAGGGCCCGCTCTTCTGCGACCAACACCACCCAGAGGGGAAACACAGCGGCGCTCAGCGACAGAGGCAGACGTCGCTGGAGCAGGTCCATATGAGGACAAGGCCTTCCTATCACCAGCACCACCAGACAAAGGAATCCGGCTCCTCCCAGCGGCCGAGGCAGGAACACCGGCCACCGAGTCCGATGGCGATGTGACAGGTTTGAATTGCTATTCACTATTGTCTGCTGCTTCCTGTTCTGCTGGTGTTAGAAACTATTTATTCTAGTTTGATTCACAGACGTTGCTGCAGATATAGAGGGTGGCGAGTCTTAGCAGACTCAAGGTTATTTTTTGGTACTATCTGCTGTTGGAGGTTTTTGATAGTATTTTTAATACTGACCGCAATAGTATTCCATCCTGTCCTTACTATCTAGCTAGTGTGGCCTCTTTTGCTAAACTCTATTATCTGCCTGTGTGTGTTTGGGTGGCAGAATCAACATGTAGGTCTCCTTTATGTATAGAAAAGTACTGCATATCATCCTTTTCTATATATATCATTGTTAATCTAGCTGTAACTATGTGGATGGCTCCTTTAAGAGGTACTTTTTTTGTGGATTTCAAATGACCCCTCTCAGCAGAAAAGCCATTTGTCATCAAGCCAACCAAATTTTGTACCCTACTTGACATCCATGTCTTCTGCAGTTGAAATCAGTGGCTACAATGATTAACAGACTACATTCTACCTGAAATCTACCCATGAGGGTATTCTCATAGTAATGGCATCCTTTTTAAGCTGCTTCACCTAAGAGGATATTACTCTATTTTACACATTTGATGAACATGTTGTGTTGTATACAGTCTGTATTGTTTGTCATTTCATGTTTGAAAATCTCTGTTCATTTTAAATTTGTCTTCAATTTGGATAACGATTTTTATGAAAGACTTTGGGCTCAATTCATTATTGCATTTGTGACTTTTTGTCTAGTTTTTGGTGTTCTTTATCTGTACCTTATTCTTCTTTTAAAGGGAACCAACCACCTCAGATCACCCTAATACACAGTTAGTACATGTCCCTGCACCCTAAGGATACCTTTCCAGCACTGTTTTTGTGGAAAATCTTGCATTAGTATAACTCATATAAAGAGTTTATAAACTTACTAGCCTGAAGACTTCTGGGCGTATCCCTCCTTCTGTTATACTTCAGGGCTGTGCATTGCAAGTCTGTGCTCCCCCTCCCTCCATGCCTGCTGCCCTGCCCTGATGGGTGTGATCGTTATCTCCTCTGCACAGAGGGAGGGGGAGCAAAGCCATGCAATGAATGCACAGCCCTGAAGTATAACAGAAGGAGGGATACGCCCAGAAGTCACCAGGCTAGTAAGTTTATAAACTCTTTATATGAGTTATACTAATGCAAGATTTTACACAAAAACAGTGCTGGAAAGGTATCCTTAGGGTGCAGGGACATGTACTAACTGTGTATTAGGGTGATCTGAGGTGGTTGGTTCCCTTTAATTTCCACCTTTTCAAAGTATATTTTATATGTACCAGACTGTTGGTGTTTATTTATGTTGATCATTATGGTAGGAATTTGGCTGACTTGTCAATTTGCAAGTTTTTAAAAAGCTGCAAATCTTTCACACAAATGTACTCCCGTCCTTCTCTAGTGTGATATTATGTCTCAACTTTTGCAAACTTTTTGGCTATGTGTGCACTGTGCATTCATCGTTTTTTTGCTGCATTTCTGCAACAAAAATGCAGCACCCACAGCTTTAACATTACAATGTGTTTTTCAAAAAGCTGTGCCCACATGTGCATTTGTCAGTTCTGCGTTTTAGCTGCAGAAATCGCCAGCGTTTTTAAAAGTCCCTGTCAATTAACATGCCCATTTTTGGGCTGCATTTTCCCCATAGACTTCATTATAAATCCCCCAAAAAAGCATCACAAACGGATTGGTATTCCCACAGTCCTGCTATTTCCACAGCATAAATGCTGCAATACTCACCCTCCCTGGTGATCCTACAGTGATCCCCAGTGATGTCTTCCTCCGTGCATCGGCAGTAGCTGTGTGTATTAGCCTTCCAGGGCCTGCGCTATGTTACCAGTAGTGTAACTCCGGCTGTCACATGGTGCACAGGCTCTGAAAGGACGATACACACAGCTGCTGCCGATGCACAGACAAACTCTAAAAAAGAACAGCGCAGAATAGGGTCTTATCTGTGGGTAACATTAGGGACGATAACTAGGGATCACATTCACCTGGCGTGGTTGTGTGAGACACAACCACTATTCAAGGTGTATCTGGCTGCAGCGATCCACCAAGCATATAAGGTAGCCACATGGGGAGAAGGAAAAAGGTGGATTAAACCTCGCACTGCCCTCAATAAACCAACGAATATCGGAGTACCACTTGATTTTATTGTTCTCTATGTGTTTCATGCACATCCGCGCACTTCCTCAAAATCACATACACAAGGTTTAATCCACCTTTTTCCTTCTCCCCACATGGCTGGTGCATGGAGGCAGACATCACCAAGGACCACCGTGGCATCGCCAGGGACGGTGAGAAAGTGTGTCTGTCTGTGTGTGATGACTGGAGGTCCTATTAAGATCCAGTGAGTCACAGACTGAGACAGAGGCAGAAATAAACAACAGTATTTTTACTGATATGGGGATTAAAGTATGGTTCAGTACGGAATGTAAAAGTCTCAAAATCCCCTTAAAATATTACCAATAACAGTTTCACACACTCAGCGTTAGCCGACATCAATGCCCCGATCTCAGAGTTCTCAGGGTATGTAAATCACACTCAGAACCAGGAACAAATTTACCTACACGTTAGACTTATCAAGGATTTAACTTAACTAAAGGCTATGTACATCAACTGTGGGCGGTCTGATGGGACCTCTGAGATGGCACACTGAGTATAACTTATCACAGCTAATAACAATACATTACACTATATCAATGCTGGCTATACACTTAGCACAGGGATACCCGGGTATCTCAAAACTATGGTACCATCACCCTCAAATGTAGCTTTACACCGGTGTATATTCCACGTGGGCTGCAGCAAGTCCAGAAAAAGAAAAAGAAAAGAAAAACCTTTTGCACAAAAGAAAAACGTATTGTAAAACAGCAAAATTTGGCAGCTTACCAGCCAATGCCAGATTCACATGTCCAGCACTTTAGTTCTGTAAGCTTGGGGTGCAATCTGTGGAGCACTCTTTTCCAGGGCTTGTCAGGACCTTGTCAGGATCCTCCCAATATGGATGGCACCGGACGCCGGCTCTCCTTTCGCAGTCACTCACGGCCTTCCTGGACGCCAATCACTCGCTCCATCAGGGGGAACATCTCCTCAGCCCCTCCTCAGATGCTGGACACTTGCTCAGTTCAGGATAAAGTCTTTAGTCCACACAACAGGGCTTGCAAACAACTTTAAAGGCCCATATAGCTTGCACTGGCTTTGCTGTAATCCTTACACTAGTAATGGCCACCGCAGAGAGAGATCAACAACAACAGGAGCAACTGACAGAGCTGTCACCAAGGCAACCAGAGACACTGCTTTCACTTTCCTAGACACAGAGCAGTTACCATGGCAACCAGAGACTGTGTTTTATCTTTCCTGGGCCACTACAAAATGGCAGTCTGCTTGGTTTTAGCAGCTTATTAGTTTACTCTCTTACATGTGTATCTGTCTGTCTTTGTGTGTACCCTTATGTGTGCTGCGTTTTTGTGCTGCGTTTGTATGTGAACAAACAGCACAGACACAATACATTTGTGCTTCTTTTGTCTTTACAGAGCTGTGTTCGAGCAGCTGACAAACACAGCATAAATGCAGCACAGAAAAATACATCCAGTGGGCACATAGCCTTAGAGGAACAAATTACTTTTTGTACTTAAGTGTCACAAAAAAGGTTCAATGATAGAAAAAAATGAGCATTTTTGATTTTTTTTGGTAACTCTATTAACTTCATGCGCCGTTCTGAAGAATTTGGAACTCAAAATGTCAACAAAGACCAAAAAGAACAATAAAAACCCAGAAAAATCGCAAAAGATTAATCTGGTGTTATGTTATAAAGAGGTTTTCCACTACTAGGACAACCACTTCATAATCTCATTGTTTCCCCCTCCCAGTAATATAACAACACCTATACTCACCTCCAATTCCAGTGGGGACTAGTTCCCCTGAGGAACACATAACATTGTTATGTAACTTAATCCCTGTGGCCACTCAGCACTGTCTTCACTCTTCCCTTCTTCAGACAAATCTTACATCCGGAGGAAGCGAGAAAGCAGCCGCGGCTCTCGCTTACTCCGGATGTTGACTACACCTGAAGGAGAGCAGAGAGAAGCCAGCGCTGAGTGGTCACAGGGATTACGTGACATAACAGTGTCATGCAATCCTTAGGAGAACTAGTGCTGACACCATTTGAATTGATCAGCATTGGTGTTGTTATTTTACTGGGTGGGAAACATGTAGATTGAGAAGTGGTTGTCTGAGTAATGAACAACCTCGTTAAGTGTCATTAGGCATCACAAATTATTGTTTCAATTGGAATGTGTAAAAATAAATAATAATATAATAGTAATAATAATAATATGCCCATTGGTGTTCTTTCTTTGTCAGAACTTCACCTAATCGTCACATATACTCAGTATCCCTGTGTCATGCCCCAGATCTTCTTAAACAGTGAATCCTGCTATTGAGCAACTAGTAGGATCAGAGCACTAAAAGCAAGACCCTAATCCATTAGCCACAGCCCAGAGAGTCTACAAAGAGCATCTTGTGTCTGGGGGATCTGACACATTTGTACATTACACAATCAGCTCATTGATTCTTTTTGACATTGTGTAATAATTAATTTTCCTTCTACGAGTGCAGTAGGGAATTACACACATACAATCAGATATTCCCACAGATTATAGATGATTTTTAGGGGCTTGACCAATAGGATGTTCTCGTTTTGCCTTACTACTATCCAATCCTAGTAAAAAGGAGTTTCTAAACCCATACATCCCTATTACACCCACTGCTTATTACACGAGGTAACATTCTACAACCCATCAGAATCAATATTCCTACACCAGCCTCACATTCTACAGGGAACATATTATTTGAGTACATAAGAACAATCTTCCACAGTCCTGTCACCCTCTAACGATATCTTGGTTTGTGGAATTTGCCTGGAATTTGACTATGTAAAATTATAATAATAGTATGTGGTTTATAAGGGCAATGATATCATTACTAATCCATTTACCTCTATGAACAGGACTATCAGCAGTAATATAAAAGACTATATCCATTATAGCAGGTGTGCGGAGAATACTGTAATCCAACACTAAGTCTTAGGAGGAAATACTTCTACATAAGGCATAGAGTTTCTGAAAGTATTCAGTATAGTTCTTGGCAGGAATAACTAATAATAGATATAGAGATAGAAATGAAGGCTGTTCTGCACACCCAACATCTTTGTGAATAAGTTGCAAAATAGTTTTCATATTTTACCCTATAAGTTTTTTCTTATATAATGTCCTCCTTGACCACAGGTACAAGGTGTCCACCTGTCGAAAGCCTCATCAATCAGCTGTAATCTGTGTGGGAACCTGGCAGATAGTATTCAGCTTCCCTGCATCGCCCCCAGGATAAAAGAGGTGTTACACAGTGGCGATTCCAATCAGTGAGCTGTGTACCAGACAGGACATGTCCGCCAGAGTCAGATATTTTTTGTCACCTGTCTCAACCCTCATAAAAGTTATATCAAAGACATTTAATGAGTTCTTTAAAGTTCTCTCATCCTGGAAATCAGTGGGGGTACAATACTACAGATTTTATCAATGTGATTGCATTTTGCATATTGCATTTCATTGAAATATGAGATCATTTTGATGGAATTTCCCCTTTAACAAAGAACTCCAGCATCAATATCAGGTGTCCATGATGTCATCAGAGATGCATCTAATCTACTGCATAATATTCTGGAGAAATGCTGAATGAGTGGCAGCGATTGGATGACAGCTGGAAAACACATCCAATGTGTGTAATGAAGAGCGGATCCAGAGTGACTTCTGTAGGGCGATGTGCTGTCACTGACTCTAAAACCAGTGTCAACACTGACGATGGCGGAGGTTTATCAAAGATCTGTGCTCTGGCATTGCTATGTATCTACTACATGGTATGGTGCGACAGAAGAGAAGACTCGGGTCACAATTACAAAGGAAAAACACTTAAAATTAAGGGAACACTCCAGAGAAAACTAGAGTGTTATATCTAGTGTAGTGCCTAGGGGCAGTACATGATACTGCTCTTCTGTTTGTTGTTCTGTAAGTCCCAGTGGCATGCACCATTCATCACAAGACCCTACTGTGCAGGAACAGATTATTTAAAGTTGTGTTCAAGACATGTACATTTTTTCTTTTTGGCTTACCATAGGTAAGGAAAGGGTCACTATGGCTGGCATTGGAATAGAGATCAATGTGGCTGGCATTGAAATAGAGATCACTATGGCTGGCATTGGAATAGAGATAACTATGGCTGGCATTGGAATAGAGATAACTATGGCTGGCATTGGAATAGAGATAACTATGGCTGCCATTGGAATAGAGATCACTATGGCTGGCATTGGAATAGAGAGCACTATGGCTGGCATTGGAATAGAGAGCAATATGGCTGGCATTGGAATAGAGAGCACTATGGCTGGCTTTGGAATAGAGAGCACTATGGCTGGCATTGGAATAAAGATCTCTATGGCTGGCATTGGACTAGAGAGCACTATGAATGGCATCAGAATGGGGTGCACTGTGTGTCATATTGGAATGGGGTGCACTGTGTATCACATTGGAATGAAGTGCAGTGTGGCTGGCATTGGAATGGGGCGCACTGTGATGAATATTGAAATGGAGTGCACTGTATCACACTAGAATTGGGTGCAATGTGTATCACACTGAAATGGGGTGCACTGTGACTGGCATTGATATTTGTGTCACTCTAACTGTTTTTGTCATGAGAGTCTTACATGACCATCACTGACAATAGAGGTACACTGGCAGCACACTGCTCCCTTGTACCACATATATAATTGATGCCCTTTATTTAATTGCTGAGCCCGATGGGAATGGTGTGTGCTAGTCCTTGACGGATGTTGTCCTCGTCTGTCCCACCAGCACTCACTGAGACGAATGGAGCCGGATGTCAGATATCTCCACCAGCCAAATTAACAAACGCAATACATAACATTTCACTTTCCATTTCAGAAGATTGTCCAGCCTTAAATCTGCAGTCGCCAAAACCGCTCCCAGTAGGAACAATGGAATCACAAATCTGTTCAGTCTTCTCGCAGAGCTTTACTTAATATATTAAGAGAAAAAATGCAGTGGTGACGTGAGAACTCAACTATCTCCTGCTTAGATGTTTCACTCTGAAATTCTCCACTGACTGCTCTCACTAAGGTGGAAGTACTGTATTATACAGACATTAAAGCCGGGGATCACAGAACATAAGAGTATACAGACATTACAGCCGGGGATCACAGAATATAAGAGTATACGGACATTACAGCCGGGGATCACAGAATATACAGACATTACAGCCGGGAATCACAGAATATAAGACTATACAGACATTGCAGCTGGGGATTACAGAATATAAGAGTATACAGACATTAAAGCCGGGGATCACAGAACATGAGAGTATACAGACATTAAAGCCAAGGATCACAGAATATAAGATTATACAGACATTACAGGCGGGGATCACAGAATATACAGACATTACAGCCGGGGATCACAGAATATAAGAATATACAGACATTAAAGCCGGAGATTACAGCTGATTCTTTGTGTAATGAAAAACATTTAATTGCCTGTTTAAATACTTGTTTAATATCACAGAAAGAATCAGTAGTGATCCCCAGCTGTAATGTCTGTATATTCTTATATTCTGTGATCCCTGGCTGTAATGTCTGTATACTCTTATATTCTGTGATCCCCACTTGTAATGACTGTATACTCTTATATTATGTGATCCTGGCTGCAGTGTCTGTATCCCTTTAAAGTCTGTAATCCCCAGCTGTAATGTCTGTATACTTTTATATTCTGAGATTGCTGGCTGTAATGTCTGTATACTCTGTTTTGTGATCCCCAGCTTTAATGTCTATATACTCTTATATTCTGTGATCCCTGGCTGTAATGTCTGTATGCTCTAATATTCTGTGATCCCTGGTTGTAATGTCTGTATACTCTTATATTTTGTGATCCCCAGCTGTAATGTCTGTATACTTTTATATTCTGTGATCCCCGGCTGTAATGCCTGTATACTCTTATATTCTGTAATCCCCTTCTGTAATGTCTCTATACTCTTATATTCTGTGATCCCCAGTTGTAATGACTGTATACTCTTATATTATGTGATCCCGGCTGCAGTGTCTGTATCCCTTTATAGTCTGTGATCCCCAGCTGTAATGTCTGTATACTTTTATATTCTGAGATTGCTGGCTGTAATGTCTGTATACTCTGTTTTGTGATCCCCAGCTGTAATGTCTATATACTCTTATATTCTGTGATCCCTGGCTGTAATGTCTGTATGCTCTTATATTCTGTGATCCCTGGTTGTAATGTCTGTATACTCTTATATTTTGTGATCCCCAGCTGTAATGTCTGTATACTCTTATAATCTGTGCTCCCCAGCTGTAATTGTCGTGCCTTTCTTAGAAATATGTGCATTTAGTTTGCTTGAGACAATATAGTGTTTGCTTGTTCAGCGATGACTTATCCCATAGCGCCATCTGTTGACAATGTTCCCACATTACATTATGTTTACTGCATAATCTAATTTTGGTCCCTCCATGCCTATGTAATCCCAGGAGGCCGTGCTCTAGGCTCAGCCCCTTCTCCTCCAGAAGCCATTACAGCCTCATACAAGCTGACATCCTGGTGTGCTGACCTTTCTCTCCCTGGATTTCAGCTTATCTGCATGTTTCCCTCAACATAGCACAGTCGGTGAGTTTAATATGCTGCTGCCCACCTATATGTACAATGTAGCTACACTGCTGATTATCATCTTATCATTCTTCTGCCATTATACATATTGTGTATTCGCCGTATCATGCAATCACATTGTGTGGCCTGTAACAATGTAATGTTTTGCACTTCATGTATATTTATGTTGTACTGAGAATTTCTATTTGTTTTTTCTAGTTTTACACTTAACCCATTAATAAAAGTTGAAAAGGACCCCCAGCGTCCATGTCAATGCATTGATGGGAAAGAGTTTACCTGTCTGTCAACTCGTTCTTCAGGAGTACAGAGCGAGGGTGCCAGAACAGTAAAACGACTGCTATAAGCGGGGTCGAAGCACAGACACTGACTTCTAGCAGAGAACAGTCAAGCCGCATACAGACACAATGTCAGATATAGGATCTGAAGTTTATGTGACACGCTCCCATGTAAGCGCATCTTCACGGAAGTCTGTGAGCAGAGCTGCAATTGCCATCGCCAGGGCGAAGGCGGAAGCCGCCAAAGTGAGAGCTGATTACGCTGAACAGGAGTGCATATTAAAGAAAGAAAAGGCACGTCTGGAAGCCGACCTCGCAAAACTCGCCATAGACACAGAAGCAGCGGCAGCAGAAGCTGAGGTACAGGTTTTAGAAGAAGCAGCACGCTGCGATAGTGAAAGGTTCAACTTAAGGCTAGGACCTGAACTTAATCATCGTGATATCTCACAACACACTTCAGACTACGTGCTACAGCATGCCTCATTAGATGACCATCTACATTCAGCTCCAAGAGAGATACCGAATCCTGTCATTCAGCCATCAACCTTCATTCTGCAATCATCCCACATTAAGCATGAAAGTAATTCTGTCCACCTTCCACCATCAGTGAGACCAGCACCCAAACCTGTAGATCCCTACTACACAGAGAACACTTTCAAGATAGAGGACCCCGACGGTGACTATCGTGACGAAGATGCATTTTACGGCAACGATAGCTCACTGAGACCTCATCACAGCAACAGGCACTCGGACTGCCTTCTCAGAGATCAAGAGCTACCAGCTTTCCTCAAGTTCTTTGCACGTCGTGAGTTACTCACCAAAGGTCTCTTAAAGTTTAACGACCGTCCCGAAAGTTTCAGAGCATGGAGAGCTTCCTTCAGAAACGCCACCGCTGACCTAGACATCTCTGCCAGCGAAGAGATCGACCTCTTGGTTAAGTGGCTAGGAAATGAATCGGTAGAACACGCGAAACGCATCAGAGATATCAGCATCAAGAACCCGAGGAAAGGTTTGTGCACGTTATGGGAGAGACTCGATGAGTGCTATGGCTCCTCAGAGATGATAGAAGAATCCCTCTTCAAAAGGTTGGAAGACTTTCCTATAATCTCTAATAAGAACTGTCACATGCTAAGAGAATTGAGCGACCTCTTAGTAGAACTACAAGTCGCCAAGACTGAAGGAGACCTGCCGGGCCTCGCATTCCTAGACACAGCCAGAGCCATCAAACCCATAGTGAAGAAACAACCTTACAGTTTGCAAGAGAAATGGTTGAACTGGGGTTCAGATTACAAGCAGCGTCACAACGTGGTGTTCCCTCCATTCCACATCTTTGTAGATTTTGTCCACCAGCAGGCCAAGATCAGGAACGATCCCAGCTTCAACCTTTCTGCCGTAGATCCTGTCAACCCTAGAACAAGTAAACCTGTTCCAGTTCGCAACCCCAGAGACTCACCTGTCACCGTACACAAAACTAATGTGTCTCTGCAGACTCATCACACAAGACCCACAGTACAATAGACCCGGAAAGGGAGTGCCCCTTACATAAAAGCCCTCACCCACTACAAAACTGCAGGGGTTTTAGAGGAAAATCCCTTAAAGACCGTAGAATCTTCCTCAAAGAGAACAACATATGCTACAGATGTTGCGCATCTACATCCCACCTAGCTAAAGACTGCAAAGCCAGCATTGCTTGTTCGGAGTGTCACAGCCAAGAGCACATCACAGCCCTACACCCAGGGCCAGCCCGACCGACTGCCTCATTGTTAGACCAACCTACAGAGCACGGCGGGGAAGAGAAAGACAATACACCTCCCGAAGTGTCATCCCAGTGTACTCAAGTCTGCGGAGAAAGTCTTACCAACAAATCCTGCTCAAAGATCTGTCTGGTTACAGTTTACCCTATTGGCCACAGAGAAAAGGCAGTTAATCTCTACGCTATACTTGACGACCAGAGTAACAGATCACTCGCCAGCACAGCTTTCTTTGACATCTTTAAAATTGAGGGTTTCAGGTCGTCCTACTCACTTAAAACATGCACAGGAGTGAGTGAAGAATCTGGGAGGAGAGCTACAGGGTATCAAATCGAATCCCTGGATGGGAAAACGTCTTTTCCTCTTCCTACATTAATAGAGTGTAATTCTATCCCGAACAATAGAGAAGAAATCCCCACTCCAGAAGCTGCACTATATCACCCTCATTTGAGAAGCATAGCGCATCTTATTCCCGCACTCAATCCCCAAGCCAAGTTAGTCCTTTTGCTAGGGAGAGACATCATCAGAGTCCACAAGGTGAGGAAACAGACAAACGGTCCTCATAACTCGCCCTACGCTCAGAAGCTAGACCTGGGATGGGTGGTTATAGGGGACGTTTGCCTCAGAGATGCTCACGAGTCAAACAACCTTAACTCTCTCTACACAAACACATTGGAGAGTGGCCATCCATCCTTTTTCCTACCCTACCCTAACAAATTCCTTGTCAAGGAGAAGCACACCAACTTGGCACAATTAAATGGCAGAGAAGGCAATGCCACTAAATCGAAAGTCCTAGACTCATCCACAGTCTCTCTTCCTGTACAACGCAGTCTAGGGTTTAATTGGGACTCAGAGTCTGATGGTTTAACTTTTCAAGTCAACCTAGAGGAAAACCCTTCACATGATGAGGCGTCCTGTCCACAATCAACGATCCTGATGACTCTTTTCTGCTTACTCCTCCAACTCTCCTTACCCAGAAGTTTAATGTGAGCACGCCAACGTCCGGAGAGTCTACTACTAAAGACTTGTACAAATCCCATTGGAAAAGAGTTCAAATGCTAGCAGACCTGTTTCTGAACTTATTCTATTGCTCTAGTTGAAGTTTATGTGGCATCCCCTGGATACCAGACAGGGAGTGTCGTGCCTTTCTTAGAAATATGTGCATTTAGTTTGCTTGAGACAATATAGTGTTTGCTTGTTCAGCGATGACTTATCCCATAGTGCCATCTGTTGACAATGTTCCCACATTACATTATGTTTACTGCATAATCTAATTTTGGTCCCTCCATGCCTATGTAATCCCAGGAGGCCGTGCTCTAGGCTCAGCCCCTTCTCCTCCAGAAGCCATTACAGCCTCATACAAGCTGACATCCTGGTGTGCTGACCTTTCTCTCCCTGGATTTCAGCTTATCTGCATGTTTCCCTCAACATAGCACAGTCGGTGAGTTTAATATGCTGCTGCCCACCTATATGTACAATGTAGCTACACTGCTGATTATCATCTTATCATTCTTCTGCCATTATACATATTGTGTATTCGCCGTATCATGCAATCACATTGTGTGACCTGTAACAATGTAATGTTTTGCACTTCATGTATGTTTATGTTGTACTGAGAATTTCTATTTGTTTTTTCTAGTTTTACACTTAACCCATTAATAAAAGTTGAAAAGGACCCCCAGCATCCATGTCAATGCATTGATGGGAAAGAGTTTACCTGTCTGTCAACTCGTTCTTCAGGAGTACAGAGCGAGGGTGCCAGAACAGTAATGTCTGTATACTCTTATATTCTGTGATCCCCAGCTGTAATGTCTGTATACTTTTATATTCTGTGATCCCCGGCTGTAATGTGTATACTCATATTCTGTGATCCCTGGTTGTAATGTATTGAAATGAGACACTAAACATACAAAGAAGGTCATCTCTATATCCTCCTAGTAGCGAAGTTGAGCATGTCTCTTTACTGGGAACGTACACTAAAGTTAATGCCTCTCTCTGAGTAAAAAAACTCCTTTTGTATGGGTGAATAGGAACCTGCTAAATAAAGGATAAGAACACCTCAGCATTGCAGAGTGCAACTGTCTTTTTTGTTATTTTTATCCTAAGATCTATTAATTTAAATATACAATTGTTTGAGGCACAACCCCTTTAATTGCATGCATTTATGACAAAAAATATTTTCACATTTGGGTTTTATTGAAAATTCTATACTTTTTGTCTTTGAAGACTCTGTTTCTGTGGACATTGATGGCTGATGATCGAGATAAACCAAAAATCTTTTACTGAGCTCCTTTCAGCTGATTTAAGACCACATGAAAGCCCTTCTCAGCAGTGATGTAGCCTGTGGTTAGAAAGGTTCAGGTCAGAATGAGCTCACTGACTGATTCTTAGTTAACTCATTCTGCAGCCAGTAATAGTGCAACGCAAATGCTTTACAAGGCAAAAGGTGCCACGTTGTTATATGAAACCCACTTGCAAAAATCATTGTTGGGCAAAAATACATACATTAAAGACACAAAAAATGCCCTAGACCTAGAAGGTATCCATAGCCTTTAAAAAAAGAAAAAGGAAGAGTAGGACCATAGTTGTTACTTGATGAAGTCATCTTACTATATTAATAAATATTTAACTTTTATAGTGAATATAGATCCAACCTAATGTGATCTGCGCCACCTATATGGAGAATGCCGGGCAGGGAGGTCAGAGGCAGCTTTCAGCTAATGTAAAGAATAAATGTCGATTGTGGATATTGAGAATATTACTCTTGTCCACACTTTTATTCTGACGGTATTCGAGCTATAGAAAGTATTAATTTTACATATTGGTCTAGTGTAATAAAATTGTCATAATCATCTCAAATAAAACAAATATTCCCTAATTTTGCCATTACACACGTTTTTAGTAGAACTTTCTCAAGTATTGCTGAAATAATGAGAGAAATATTAAATACAGTCAATAAACAGTTTTTTTTTCTTTTTATCGTTCTTGTGTGTTTGGCTTTTATTGCAGCACGCTCCATTTTTTCCAAGTTTGCATTGTTTTTCTCTAATAGAGATTCATTGTGTTTTTTAATGCATGTATGAGCTGTGTTCACAGAGTATTTTAGCAGATCTGCTACAATTAATGCTAAAAGAAAATCACTTAAAGAATGCTCCAAAGACTCCATATGAATCCATTTCACCACTTACATGTTCAGGTTTTTTTTTAGCATTTTTTTCACACTCTGAAAAATGGGAAAAAAGATGAAGCACATGAGACTTTTTGTGTTGGATTCCTCACCAGGGTACAAATAAAGTTTTAGGAAAAACATGAATTAAAAAAAAAAGCTTCAAAAAAAGCTTCAAAAACCTCTTCAAATACTCTGAAATAAAGAACAGTAGAATATTTCCTGAAGTGGATTCCTTTAGACAACTTTTAAAAACCCGGTGTGAATAGAGCTTTATTGTGAATTGTACTTCTTTTTGTAGCATTTTTGTCTTTTTTTTGCATAAAGCTGCCTCATATATTTTTTGGGGAAAAACACACCAAAAATCCAGAATTAAATGCATCAAAATATTGCTGTAAAAAAAAGTGTTTGATAGTGGACTGGAAAAACATATCCCATCTTACAAACACATCTCTACATGAGAAGACCACCCCTGACTTGGACTAGAACTCTTTGCTGATCTATGCAATGTACAAGCAATATCCTAACTCACAAAACGTTGCAGCAGATATACCAGGGATTTCTTACTTTTGTCCCCAATCATTAACTTTTTGTTTGCTAAATATATATATTTCTATAGATGGTTGTATTATAAATTTTCATTGACATATACGAAAGGAGACAAAAAGTTCTTCAGATACCCGAAAGGAATAACAAGTTGTTCAGACACCTAAGGGCTTGCTCTCACGAACATATAACATGGATGAGCGCTATCTGATGTTTTTCAGATAACCCTCAGATCGATGTTATACTATGCCAAACTGCACTTCGTTTCTCATGCATGCTGTGAGTGGCAGCATAAATGGGACGGTGCACACCTATTCAAGTCTATGTGTGCATGGAAATCATCGGACTGCATTCAGGTGTCATCAAAGTGCAGTCCAATTTCCGCGGACTCAGGCTGGGGTCACACTTGGCATGCAGTAATTTTGGTTATTTTTTTACCTGATTCCATTCTTTAAAATTGCCATTTTTTCATCATTTTAATGCTACCTGTATGTACCATGCGTTAACAGATGCGTTTCCCATAGGATCCCATGTTAAAAAAACGCATGCATTTTTTCTATAGCACCCAAAATGCTTCTAGCAGCGTTTTTTGATGCTGATGCAAAAACACATAGCGTTTTTTACGTTGGAGCCTATGGATCTGTTAATGGATCCGTTTTTCAACATTTTCAACTTGGAAAAATGGTAGGTTTTAGCGGATCCAAGGCTCAAGTGTGACCCCAGCCTCACAGAATGGAGAAGATGGAGAACTTTTATTCTCCTTCTTCTCCTGACAGTGTATTCTGATTCTTTCACCCGATAGAATCAGATAACACTAAAATGACACTCTGAGCTGAGTTTGACCAGAGTGTAATTAGAAAATTGGAGCAATCTCTTGGATGAGAGAATCTACTTCCATCTGACTACAGCCTAATGGCCACTTTACACGCAGCTACAGGTAACAGGTTTTCCACAGGTAGCTTACTGGCTGCAGTGAAATCATGGAAGCATAGTTCCATGTGTACACAGCAACAAGATAGAACCATGTCTCCATGATTTCACTGCAGCCAGTAAGTTACCTGTGGAAAACCTGTTACCTGTAGCTGCGTGTAAAGTGGCCATTAAAGTAACAAAAAGTTCTAGACACCCAAAAGGAACAAAAGATTCTACAGACCCCCAAAAGTAACAAAAGTTCTTCTGACACCCAAAAGTAACAAAACTTCTACAGATACCACCCAAAAGTAACAAAGCTACATACACCTAAAAGTAACAAAAAGTTCTACAGACACCTGAAAGTAACCAAAAGATCTACTGACACCCAAAAGTAACAAAACTTCTACAGACACTTCAAAGTAAGAAAACGTTCTACAGACACCTGCAAGTAACAAAACTTCTACAGATACCACCCAAAAGTAACAAAACTTCTACAGATACCCAAAAGTAACAAGACATCTACTGATACCTAAAAGTAACAAAACTTCTACAGATACCCAAAAGTAACAAAACGTTCTGGACACCCAAAAGTTCTACAGACACCCAAAAGTAACAAGACATCTACTGATACCTAAAAGTAACAAATCATTCTTCAGACACCCAAAAGTAACAAAACGTTCTGGACACCCAAAAGTTCTACAGACACCCAAAAGTAACAAAAAGTACTACAGACACTTAAAATTAACAAAAGTATTACAGATACCTAAAAGTAACAAAAAGTTCTTCATATACCCTAAAATAAGAAAAAGTTCTTCATATACCCTAAAGTAAGAAAAAGTTGACTTCCAGAAGTGACAAGTTCTACAGATACCAAAAAGTTCTATGGACACAAAAAAGTAGTAAAACGTTCTACAGACAGCCAGAAGTAACAAAAAGTTCTAGACATACAAAGGTAATAAAATGTTTTACAGACAAGCAAAAGAAAAAAAAGTCCTTTTGATATCCAAAAGTAACAAAATGTTCTCCAGATACTCATACATCAATACTTTTTTTTAAAGAATCAGAAAAATGTCACTTACTTGAACTTCCATGACACCATGGCATGAGCAGAATAAAGTAAAATACTTTAAGATACATCTGTTGTATCGGGTGAGTTTTAATCATTGTGTCACCTTTCAGTCCAGCACAGTATTGCATGAAATGGCAACATTAAAAAGTCTTGCACTTATTTCCAGCTCAGGTGAAGATGCAGAAGTTGACGGATTTACAAATGATTGTGCATTCCCAGATTATTCTTTCAATATAAAGCATGCAACAAAATAGCAAAAAAAAAAAAGTTTTCTTCAATGACTGCGTACAATGTCAGTCCTTGGAAGGGTAGCGTTTGTCACTAGACCTGTAAACTGTGTTACTAGGCTTCTAATTGAGTCTTTCGGTTAAGCAGAGTGATCAACTGCAAACACACCTTAAGCAAACTCAGCTGATTGGCTGATATAGCCAGAGAGCTCAGGGATGTCAATGTTCTTTTTTTTTTTTCATTTTCATCAAGGTGATGTTGTGATGCTTTCTTTGACGTCATAGCCTATTTTAAGCTCAGGTGATTATAAGGCATTTCCCCCTATAGGGGGGACTAGAGAGTGTAGAAGGCGAGTCCTAGGCAGAACAATGCTGAGATTAATTTATTATATTTGGAACACACAATTGTTGGCAAACACTGCTGCACATTATCAAGAGAAGTTTTGCTGTGAAATAACTCAAGCACTTAACCATTTTCACAATGAGATTAAATTTACAGGTAATGGACACCTTGCTCAGAAGATTTATACAACTCCTTACATGTAGTTCACTGATTTCAGAGAATGCACCTTCTCACTCGTTAATTATGGGACCCTAGAATAATGGCCATTTCTCTAAGGGTGGAACAGACCTATAATTACATTGCATGTTGCTTTCCTTCAAACTATACAAGCATATAATATACTAGATGGTGGCCCGATTCTAACGCATCGGGTATTCTAGAATATGTATGTAGTTTATTCATGAAGATTCAAGAATAATGCAATGAGCGATCAGTAAGGTACCTTCACACTTGGCGACGCTCCAGCGATCCCGACAACTATACGAACTGGTAGGGATCGCTGGAGCATCACTACGTGGTCGGTGGTGAGATGTCAAACAGTCGGATCTCACCAGTGATGCAGCAACAATATGGCGGCCGTTGGGATCCTGTCACTCTAGGGCGTAGTACTGAGATCGTTGGTTGTTGTCCCACGCAGCTTGGCGGGGGATTTGAATCCCAGCCGCCATAACTGAATACCCATAACTTGGATGTTCCAATATGGCGGTCGGGGTACTCCTGCTGCGAGCAGCCAGATGACCGGCTAGCGCCGGTCATCTCCCAGCTGCGTCGCCACTGACCTCCATGCAGCAGGAGATGACCCGTGGCTACTGACTACCAGGTCGTATTGTAGTGATCGCTGAAGCGTCGCCAAGTGTGACAGTACCCCCATTCTGGCATGATCAGTGATCTCACAGCGGGGGTCTGGTCGCTGCTGTGTATCACAACTGAGCGAGATCGCTAGTGCCAGTCGAGGTACTTCCACAGCAAGCAGCCGGGAGATGACCGGATGGTGCCGGTCATCTCCTGCCTGCGTTGCAGCTGACCTCCGTGCGGCAGGAGATGACCCGCGGCTACCGTCGGGAGATTAGTGGCTAGCGCTGCTGATCTCCCAACGGTAGTGGTGGCGTGCTTTGTTCAATTTACGTTACAGACAGACAGAATTAGACGATTATATAGTAGATCCAGAATCCTATTGCTTTGTATCTACAATTAGCTTTGAGCACAGTCAGTGTATTTAAGAAGAGAAACTGTAGTTTTAGTTTGGGTAAGTTCATTCAGCAATCCTCGTTATTCAATACATATATGCCCTATTAGAGCATATGAACATCATGGTTGGATAGCATGGTAGTTTACTTGTTGGAATTCACTTTCCTCAACTGGATAGACCTGTTGCAGAAAGCAGCCCCTGCTGTTGTTGACCCGGCGAATTGGCCATTCATTTGAATTGCCACACAATATTACATTTCCCTTATGTCATTGATGCTGTCTGGAGACTTTGTTGAGTGATAACTGATCGTTAGAGGTTTCTAAAACAAGACTGACAACTTACTACTGACTTTAACAGACTAGCCAAAAAATCCTGTGTATGGGGGGGGTCCAGGAAGATAATATGTTAGCCAGGCAAGCATTCATTCTACAGCTATCCATCTATATGGACACCTATAGGATGTGGCATGCCTGAACTTTTTTCCCTTGTTATCTGTCATTGAAAGTCATGACACTCCCATAAACATTAAACAGTTGATCAATCCCTCTGAAATTATAGAGTTTGGCAAACTTTCATTTAGTGCACGTGCACATCTTAAAGGTAGTCTGTCAGCCCTAAACAACAGGAAAAACTAAGCAGATAGCCTTATAGGGTATATAGACCCTATAAAGTACATGTTAAAGGTAGTCTCTCAGCCTCAAACGACAGTATAAACTACAAATGGATACATGCGTTTTTATATCAAATCAAAGGGCATTTGGGGATATCACATCTTCCAACAGACCCCAGTTAGAGGACAATGAACTTTTGACACTTCTTACGTGAACTGTCTCGCATCGATTTATAGCTTTCTACACTCACTGAGGAATTTTCAGGTCTCCACAGGCCACTAATCATAGAACAATAATACAATCGGTTCCTCTTATCTCGGAATTTTGACTTTACCTCCCCAGCTCCTCTCCCCCATCCAAGACTGACTCTGCTTGATGTCACCTGTCGTATTTACTGCATCATCTGACCCTGCTTATGTATATATGCGGGTGTCTTCAGAATTTGTGTCATTATCAGCCGGATGAAGTGGCCATAGTGTCTCGAAAGCTTGCTATGCTTACCATCTTTCCAGTTACCATTAAAAGGTATCATCCACTGAGGACTCCCAGATTCCAATATTTTTCTATCTACTGGCTAACACGGTAGAAAGATTCTTTACCTTATCAACATAAACTAAGCAGATAGCTTTACAAGATATAAAGCCCCTCTAAAAACTGCACCTTTAATATTTTATTCACTGTCTTCATTTTACAGAAACTGAAATGTAACTTAATATGGTAGTTTGGGTGCTCGGGGCCCACTTGTTTTGCATGTCCTACCTCCTTCTCTGGTGATTGACAGCATTGGCTTGCTTGGAGAGAGCATTCTCTACTACAGAGAAACCTCAGGCAAGCTAATGCTGTCAATCATCAGCAAAAGAAGTGGGGTCATGCAAAACCAGTAGGGAAAACAGTGCACTGACCCTCTTCACCACACCAATTGTGCAACAAGGTGCCTAAACAGCATATTTGATCAAATTAAGTTTTTACAAAAACAGAGGCATTGATTAGACATTTTTTGTGATTTTGTGGGATTTATATAGGGAGTATATCACCTACAAAACTATGAGCTTACTTTATGCTGCAAGTTTAGGCTGATAAAATCATTGTAATGCTTTCACACGTGCGTGTTTCCAGTGCATATTGCATCCATTTTTACATGTATCGGATATACATACAGACTCAAGTGTGGAGAGGGGAAGGGGAAATCGCAGCTCACTGATAATTATGCATCTGTCTTTCTCTCGGGTCAATTCCACAGCGGATACAGCCCTGGTTCTTGGCTGGAAGCTAATTAAGGAAGAAAAAAATCCAGTGAAGAATGACTCAGAAAAATACTTGATTTATTGCAAAATCAAAAAAACCTTCCAAAAAATGGGCAATACAGTGTGATGACAGGCCAACGAGTTTCGACGCTAGGTCTTAATCATGGCTAATTTGTAAAGTCAGGAAATGGCTTATATATACCCACCCACTTTACAATCCACAGCTGTGCAATTATACCCATAAACAAGACATACACTGAATATACATATAATAAAGAATATAAACAATAATGATTATACAAAAAATTGATGACTCAGTTTCATCAATATTATGTTATCTTACAGTGTTGATGAAACTGAGTCATTAATTTTTTGTATATTGTTTATTGTTTATATTCTTTATTATACCGTATGTATTTTCAGTTTATGTCTTATTTATGGGTATAATTGCACAGCTGCGGTTTGTAAAGTGGGTGGGTATATATGACATGCCCACTACAGGGTCGGGGAAGACTCGGGAATCGGATGGTTACTCGTTGTTCTACTTCACGTCTCTTTTGTTCTTTTCACGGGGACAGATCGGGGCTGAGACCCGGTCCCTTGACCCTGGCGGTGTCATTTAAAATAAACGGGGAGTGATGACAGGGAAAGTCTAAGGGGATAAGAGGATATTCGTGACGCCACCTGCGGTATGCGGCCAGGACAGCCGGCACTGCTTCAGAACCTCTGGGGAAGATGGCCAGCAGTTTGGAAGGCGTCACTCCCCGCAGGTGGAGCGTAGTCCTCGGCAGTGGAGTGGTTCCCCCGGCTCGTACCTTAGCAGATGTTCACTCCGTCAACAGTACCCTCGGTGTTCTGGGCGGCCTCTGCCGCTGCGAATAAAAGTCACACACCACAGCTGCAGTTCCGTTGCTTTTAATCAGGTGTTAAAACATGGCTACCGGGTACGTTCCTTGCCACTCTCCGGTACAACTCTTTCTCTTTGAGCCGGGTTAGTACAGTCAAGCCACGGTTGGTGCCCTTTCCTTCCTCTATACGTGCCTCAGTCTCTGGTGGGTTTCCTCTCTCTCAGCGCTATAAGGGGTAGTTCTCTAAGGAGAGCTGGTCATCACCCTGCTCCCCAGGCTCTCAATGCTCTCCTGCAGCACAGAGCTCAGGTACCGATGGCCACGAGTGCTGTTGTGACCCGGGCGCCATTAAGTTCTTCTCCCAGGCACTGCTCCCTAGTTCATTCACTTTCCCCAAGTTGTGTCAGATGTTTGGCCACAGCTCCCGTTAGAAATCAGGGGCCTCCGGATTTATGGCTCGGGCATGAAGTGTCCACACTATGTTCAGGCCGGGTCCCTGTGTCATCCACCACCCCTCTGTCTCATCCAATTCACGTGTACGGGGAATTGGTGTCTCTTCCGCACCCCAAGGGTCCTTCTCTTTCTCTGCCAGTCAGTTCTCTCCCTCCCGTGGGCGAGTGGGGTGGCATAGCTCCAACCCACGCGTTGACCTGTCATCACACTGTGTTGCCCATTTTTTGGAAGTTTTTTATGATCTTGCAATAAATCAAGCATTTTTCGGAGTCATTCTTCACTGGATTTTTTTCTTCCTTACATAAACACTCACATCCATTAAAATCTCTGCTTATTTGTCCGCATGAAGCACAAATGTACATGTCCATTTTTTGCCAACACCATTGATCACACACACCCATACAAGTCAATTGGTCCGTGAAAAACACGTACAGCACATTGATGACATCCGTGTGCCATCCTTATGAGACGCACCAGAATAAAATGCATTCAAGAAATTAAAGGAAACCTGTCACCTACTTTAGCTCCCCTAACTTGTCACTACCTGACCCTGCAACCTCCTACTACATTACTAACCATCCCTCTTTGATCTAAATGTGCATTATAAAAGCGCGAAAAGTGATTTATAAACTTACATGTCCACAGACATGTGGGCATTCCCAGATGGCTGGCCGTCGGGTGGGCAGCCTCTCCGGGTCCTCTCTCCCCCCGCGACGCTGCTGCAATCACTCCCCGGTGGGCCCAGAGTGGACTGCCCACCCAACAGTCAGCCATCTAGGAACGCCCACATGTCTGTGGACATGTCAGTTTATAAATCGCTTTTTTGCACTTTTATAACGCACATTTAGATCAGAGAGGGATGGTTAGTAATGAAGTAGGAAGCTGCAGGGCAGGTAGTGATAGGTTAGGGGCCAAACTAGGTGACAGGTTCCCTTTAATGATTTTTATGTGTTAAAGATGTGCAAAGATCATAAATAGATAGCTAGATATAGATATCTACTCTATAATTGCCGAAGGCACGTTTGTGTCGGACCCCGGCACGCCGTGGCTTTGTCACTATGTGACGTCACCACGGCGAAGCATTGGCCGCGTAGCGGCCAATGCGAGTCGCTGGCCTGCGCGAGCAATGGCCGCGAGGCCATTGCTCGCGCAGCCTGAGTAGGAGCACACATTCCCCATTTCCCAGTATACCCCTCAGGACCGGAGCGGAGGCGGCGATCACCACCCGGAGGGCAGAGTGAGGAGCAGCAGTAGCCGGGAGAGCGGCGCCCCCATTTCCCAGTATACCCCTCAGGACCGGAGCGGAGGCGGCGGTCACCACCCGGAGGGCAGAGTGAGGAGCAGCAGCAGCCGGGAGAGCGGCGCCCCCATTTCCCAGTATACCCCTCAGGACCGGAGCGGAGGCGGCGGTCACCACCCGGAGGGCAGAGTGAGGAGCAGCAGCAGCCGGGAGAGCGGCGCCCCCATTTCCCAGTATACCCCTCAGGACCGGAGCGGAGGCGGCGGTCACCACCCGGAGGGCAGAGTGAGGACCAGCAGCAGCCGGGAGAGCGGCGCCCCCATGTCCCGGGGGCGGAGGACGGGGACGAGGCGCTCTGCTCCCGGTGGCGGAGGACGGACGAGGCGCTGTACTCTCCGGGCTCCTGTGTGAGGCGGCGGGTGCAGGCCCGGCTCCCGGTCACTGTCTCCGGTGAGGCTGGGAACTCTGCCCGGACTCACAGAGCCCCGCTGTGGGAACCTGCGGCCTCTGACTGGACTCAGTCTCCAGTCTCTGCGCCAGAGAGGGAGGAGGAAGGGAACAGGAGGTGCCGGCACCCAGAGCACCCCGAGAGCAGGAGCCATCCTGAGCTGTGCACACCGTCCTGCTCACTGATGAGGAAGCAGCTGGGAGAAAGCACAGACCGCATCCTCCATACTTCACAGCGTCCGCTCCTCTCTGCAGTGCTGGCACCGGCCCAGGGACCTTATACTGAGGTGATGGAGAGGATGCTGGCAATGGAAGTAACTATTTCGCCGCCACTCTGCCCCCCCGGCCTCCACTGACCACTCTGCCCCCGGCCTCTGCTGACCACTCTGTCCCCCTTGATCTCCGTTGACCACTTTGCCCCCCTGGCCGCCGCTGACCACTCTGCCCCCCCTTCCCTCCACTGACCACTCTGCCCCCCCTTCCCTCCACTGACCACTCTGCCCCCCCTTCCCTCCGCTGATCACTCTGCCCCCCGACCTTCGCTGACCACTCTGGCCCCCCCTTGGCCCTACGCTGACCACTCTGCCCCCCCCCGTTCTCTGCTGACCACTCTGCCTTCCGTCCTCCACTGATAAACTCTGCCCTCCGTCCTTCGCTGACCATTATGCCCTCCGTCCTCCGCTGACCACTGAGCCACCGTGCAGTGCTGACCACTGAGCCACCGTACAGTGCTGACCACTGAGCCACCGTACAGTGCTGACCACTGAGCCACCGTACAGTGCTGACCACTGAGCCACCGTACAGTGCTGACCACTGAGCCACCGTACAGTGCTGACCACTGAGCCACCGTACAGTGCTGACCACTGAACCACCGTACAGTGCTGACCACTGAGCCACCGTACAGTGCTGACCACTGAACCACCGTACAGTGCTGACCACTGAGCCACCGTACAGTGCTGACCACTGAGCCACCGTACAGTGCTGACCACTGAGCCACCGTACAGTGCTGACCACTGAGCCACCGTACAGTGCTGACCACTGAGCCACCGTACAGTGCTGACCACTGAGCCACCGTACAGTGCTGACCACTGAGCCACCGTACAGTGCTGACCACTGAGCCACCGTACAGTGCTGACCACTGAGCCACCGTACAGTGCTGACCACTGAGCCACCGTACAGTGCTGACCACTGAGCCACCGTACAGTGCTGACCACTGAGCCACCATATACAGTGCTAACCACTGAGCCACCATATACAGTGCTAAACACTGAGCCACCATATACAGTGCTAACCACTGAGCCACTGTACAGTGCTGACCACAGCCACCGTACAGTGCTGACCACTGAACCATCGTAGAGTGCTGACCACTGATCCACCATATACAGTGCTAACCACTGAGCCACCATATACTGTGCTAACCACTGAGCCACTGTACAGTGCTGACCACTGAGCCACCGTGCAGTGCTGACCACTGAGCCACCGTACAGTGCTGACCACTGAGACACTGTACAGTGCTAACCACTGAGCCACCATATACAGTGCTAACCACTGAGCCACCATATACCGTGCTAACCACTGAGCCACCGTACAGTGCTAAACACTGAGCCACCGTACAGTGCTAACTACTGAGCCACTATAAATCTAATTTATAATTGCCTTAGCGCACTTCCGGCATTTTCGGGTCAACTTCCGATGTCGTGGACGTGGCTGCCGCAAGGCAGCCACGCCACACACGAAGCAGTGGCCGCGTAGCGGCCATTGCGAGCCGTAGCAATGCGCGAGCAATGGCCACGAGGCCATTGCGAGCCGTTGCCGGATGCCTCTGTGCCTCTATCATACTTACCACCAGATCGCACCCGCCTACGTCTTCCTGCATCTTCCTCTGTCCTCCATCTTCCGCCCGCTATCTTCTATGTCGCCGACCCGTACATATTGAAACCAAGATGGCGGCCGGGAAGTATCACGAGAGTTCCCGGCCTCCATCTTGGTTTCGCCCTGTTCACAGTGGCGACATGCAACATGGCGATGGAAGTAAGTATTTCGCCGCCACTCTGCCCCCCTGGCCTCCACTGACCACTCTGCCCCCCCCCCCCCGCCTCTGCTGACCACTCTGTCCCCCTTGATCTCCGCTGACCACTCTGCCCCCCCTTCGGCCTCCGCTGACCACTCTGCCCCCCCCCGTTCTCTGCTGACCACTCTGCCTTCCGTCCTCCGCTGATAAACTCTGCCCTCCGTCCTCTGCTCACCACTCTGCCCTCCGTCCTCCGCTGACCACTCTGCCCTCCGTCCTCCGCTGACCACTGAGCCACCGAACAGTGCTGACCACTGAGCCACCGTGTAGTGCTGACCACTGAGCCACCGTACAGTGCTGACCACTGAGCCACCGTACAGTGTTGACCACTGAGCCACCGTACAGTGCTGACCACAGAGCCACCGTACAGTGCTGACCACTGAGCCACCGTACAGTGCTGACCACAGAGCCACCGTAAAGTGCTGACCACTGAGCCACCGTACAGTGCTGACCACTGAGCCACTGTAGAGTGCTGACCACTGAGCCACCATATACAGTGCTAACCACTGAGCCACCATACACACTGTTAACCACTGAGCCACTGTACATGTGCTGACCACTGAGCCACCGTACAGTGCTGACCACTGAGCCACCGTACAGTGCTAACCACTGAGCCACCATATAAAGTGCTAACCACTGAGCCACCATATACAGTGCTAACCACTGAGCCACCGTACAGTGCTAACCACTGAGCCACCGTACAGTGCTAACCACTGAGCCACCGTACAGTGCTAACCACTGAGCCACCGTACAGTGCTAACCACTGAGTCACTGTACAGTGCTAACCACTGAGCCATCGTACAGTGCTAACCACTGAGCCATCGTACAGTGCTAAACACTGAGCCACCGTACAGTGCTAACCACTGAGCCACTGTACAGTGCTAACCACTGAGCCACCATAAAGTGCTAACCACTGACTCACCGTATACAGTCTTAAACACTCAGCCGCCATACAGTGCTAATCACTCAGCCACCTTATACAGTGCTAACCACTGAACCACCATACTGTGCTAACCACTAAGCCACCGTACAATGCTAACCACTGAGCCACCATACTGTCCTAACTACTGAGCCACCGTGCAGTGCTAAACATTGAGCCACCATACAGTGCTAACCACTGAGCCACTGTACAGTGCTAACCACTGAGCCACCTTACAGTGCTAACCACTGAGCCACTGTACAGTGCTAACCACTGAGCCAGCATACAGTGCTAACCACTGACTCACCGTATACAATGTTAAACACTCAGCCACCATACAGTGCTAATCACTCAGCCACCTTATACAGTGCTAACCACTGAGCCACCTTATACAGTGCTAACCACTGAGCCACCTTATACAGTGCTAACCACTGACCCACCATACTGTGCTAACCAATGAGCCTCCATACAAAGTTAAGCACTCTGCCTCCATATAGTGCTAACCACTGAGCGGCCGTATACTGTGCTAACCACTGAGCCACCTTACAGTGCTAACCACTGAGCCACTGTACAGTGCTAACCACTGAGCCAGCATACAGTGCTAACCACTGACTCACCGTATACAATGTTAAACACTCAGCCACCATACAGTGCTAATCACTCAGCCACCTTATACAGTGCTAACCACTGAGCCACCTTATACAGTGCTAACCACTGAGCCACCTTATACAGTGCTAACCACTGACCCACCATACTGTGCTAACCAATGAGCCTCCATACAAAGTTAAGCACTCTGCCTCCATATAGTGCTAACCACTGAGCGGCCGTATACTGTGCTAACCACTGAGTCACCCATACTTTGCTAAACACTAAGCCACCGCGCAGTGCTAACCACTGAGCCACCGCGCTGTGCTAACCACTGAAACACCATACTGTGCTAACCACTAAGCCACCGTACAATGCTAACCACTGAGCCACCATACTGTCCTAACTACTGAGCCACCGTGCAGTGCTAAACATTGATCCACCATACAGTGCTAACCACTGAGCCACCGTACAGTGCTAACCACTGAGCCACCTTACAGTGCTAACCACTGAGCCACTGTACAGTGCTAATCATAACATTTTCAAATAATCCCCATAGAAAGTATAGGGGGACTTGCGGCAGGTGCGGCAAGTGCGGTTTTGCACTTGCGGCAGGTGCGGCCGCGAAAAAAACCGCGGTCAGCCGTGGTTTATTTAGCGACCGCACCTGCCGCAAGTGCAAAACCGCACTTGCCGCACCTGCCGCAAGTCCCCCTATACTTTCTATGGGGATTATTTGAAAATGTTATGATTAGCACTGTATGGTGCCTCAGTGGTTGGCACTGTATATGGTGGCTCAGTGGTTAGCATGGGGGATTATTTCAAAATGTTAAAAAAAAATAAAAAATATTCTAGACACCCGATGCATTTGCATCGGGCTCACAGCTAGTAATAGAGATAATTACATAGCTTCAGAGCTTTCTATTTAGCCAAATAAATATAAAATTAAATGAAAAAAATAATGTGTCCCCTTAATGTTTGGTAACCAGCAGACAGCTATGAGCTGATATTATCAGGCTGGAAAGGGCCATGATTATGTGACCATTTCCTGCCTAAAAATACTTTATAGTATTCTTAGCATCATTATTAGCATCATTATTAGCATTAATAGCATCATGAAAACTTTAATTCTGGCACTTCGTCTCAGCTTTCTGAAACTCTGGTGCCCTAGTAATCGGGGTAAAGTTTGGGGTTCATGTCAGCTGTGTAGTGTTTAAACACAGCTAGCAAGCCTGATATTAGTAATGAAGAGCTGCTATCAGATACCCGATTACTAACTATGTAACCCAAAAAACACTTCCCCATCAATCCCCACCTTATTATCCCCAAGAAAAATCCATGCAAGTCCACCGTAGTCTAGGGAATCTGCTGTAACCCACCAAATCCCCCACTCCCCACCTTTAACATCTGCAACCCCTGCAACCTTACACCCATCCCCCAAGCCGGCCCTCTCCCAATCCCACTCTCTGGCGCACTCTGGAATGCCCGCTCAGTATGCAATAAACTCACCTTCATCTACGACCTCTTCATCACCGAAAAACTCTCTTTCCTTGGCATCACCGAAACATGGCTCACCCCCTCCGACACAACCTCCCCCGCCGCCCTCTCCTATAGCGGACTCACCCTATCCCACTCCCTTCGCCCTAGCAACTCCCGCGGCAGAGGTGTTGGCCTACTCCTGGCCAACAGCTACTCCTTCACCCCAATTACACCACCCCCCTCTGCCTTCCTCCCCTCCTTCGAGGCGCACTCCGTGCGTGTCTTCTTCCCCTGCAATCTCCAACTGGCTGTCTACCGCCCTCCAGGATCCTCGTCCACCTTCTTCGATCACTTCACAACCTGGCTTCTCCACCTCCTCTTCTCCGACATCCCCACCATCATCATGGGCGACTTCAATATCCCCATAGATAAACCCCACGCTGCTGCCTCAAGACTCCTCTCTCTAACCTCCTCCTTCGGCCTCTCCCAATGGTCCTCCTCAGCCACACACAATAACGGTCACACACTAGACCTCATCTTCACCCGCCTCTGCTCCCTCACAGACCTCGCAAACTCAACCCCCCTCCTATCTGAACACAACCTGCTGACCTTCTCTGCCCTTTCCACCCCACCATGCTCCCCCTCTCCGGAAACTCCCCCACCCACGAAGAAACTTCAAGCTCATTAACTTCCACTCACTCGCCAAGTCCCACCTTCCTCTCTCTGACTTAGCCTCCTCTCATGACGCTGACGCTGCCCCCACCCTCTACAACACCACTCTGGCCACAGCCCTCGACCAGGCTGCTCCTCTCTCATACAACAAAACCCGTGCACACAGACAACCCTGGCTCACCGCCAGCACCAAAAAACTTCGACGAACGTCCAGGGTAGCTGAACGGAGATGGAAGAAATCCAACACCGCAACGCACCTCGCTTTGTACAAACAGTCCCTCATCGACTTCAAGATAGCACTGACCACCACAAAACAAGCTTTCTTCTCGTCTCTCATTAGCTCCCTCTCCCACAATCCCAAGCAAATTTTCATAACCTTTATCGTCCTACTCCGTTCCCTCTCCCCTCATCACCCCCAACGACTTTGCCAGCTTCTTTAAACAGAAGATCGACAAAATCAGAGAAAGCTTCGATTCCCAATCCACTCGGCCCTCCCTCTCTATCACCCAACCCCCCTCGATCAAAAGTAACTTCCCCTCCATGACTGAAGTGCATCTCTCCTCCCTTCTAGCACGATCACACCTCACCACTTCTGCCCTCGACCCTCTCCCATCCCATCTCATCCCTAACCTCACCACTGTCCTTATTCCCGCCCTAACCCATCTCTTCAACATATCACTTACCACCGGCGTCTTCCCCTCATCCTTTAAACATGCCCTCATCCACACCCATCCTCAAAAAACCCTCCCTCGACCCCGCAACAGTCTCCAACTATCGTCTCATATCTCTCCTCCCCTTCGCCTCAAAACTGCTTGAGCAACATGTCTACTCTGAACTGTCCTCCCATCTCTCCTCGTGATCTCTCTTTGACCGCCTGAAATCCGGTTTCCGAGCCCACCACTCCACCGAAACAGCCCTAACCAAAGTCACCAACGACCTACTGACCGCCAAGAGCAAGCAACACTACTCCATCCTTCTCCTCCTCGACCTCTCTGCTGCCTTCAACACAGTCGACTACTCCCTCCTGCTTCAAATTCTAGAATCCCTTGGCATCACTGACCTAGCCCTCTCCTGGATCTCCTCATACCTAACAGACCGGAACTTCAGCGTCACCCACTCCCACACCTCCTTTTCGCCCCACCCCCTATCTGTTGGAGTTCCCCAAGGCTCAGTCCTGGGACCCTTCTCCATCTACACCCTCGGTCTAGGCCAACTCATCGAGTCCCACGGCCTCCAATACCACCTCTACGCCGACGACACCCAGCTCTACCTCTCCGGCCCTGACATCACCTCCCTGCTATCCAAAATCCCACACTGCCTGTCCGCCATCTCATCCTTCTTCTCCGCTTGTTTCCTCAAACTCAAAATGGATAAAACAGAGTTCATCGTCTTCCCCCCAAGTTGCTCTTCCCCCCTACCCGATCTAACCATCACTGTCAACGACTGCACACTCTCACCCGTCCCCCACGTCAAGTACCACGGTGTAATCCTTGACTCTGCCCTCTCCTTCAAGCCACACATCCAGGCCCTCGCCACCTCCTGCCACCTCCAGCTTAAAAACATCACACAGATCCGCTCCTTCCTTGACCATGACACTGCCAATACGCTTGTCCACGCACTCATTATCTCCCACCTTGACTACTGCAACCTCCTGTTCACTGGCCTCCCCGCTTCCTCACTTGCACCTCTCCGAACCATCCTCAATTCCGCTGCCCAACTCATCCACCTGTCGCCCAGTTACTCCCCCGTCTCCCCCCTCTGCCAAGCCCTCCACTGGCTCCCTACTTCCCAGAGATCTAAGTTCAAAACCCTAACCCTGACATACAGGGCCATCCACAACCTGTCCCCTCCATACATCTCCGACTTGGTCTCCCGATACCACCCCTCACGCAATCTGCGCTGCTCTCAAAAACTCCTTCTCTTCTCCCCCCACATCTCCAACTCACACAACCGCATACAAGACTTCTCTTGTGCATCTGCCATACTCTGTAACTCTCTTCCACACCACATCAGACACTCCCCTACCCTGGGAACCTTCAAGAAAAACCTGAAGACCCACCTCTTCCTTCAAGCCTATAACGCACACTGAGACATAATCCGCTGCACCATCTCACCTCTCCCCCTCCTACTGTCTCCCACTCATCCAATATAGGCTGTAAGCCCTTGTGGACAGGATCTCTGCCCTAATGTACCTGTATGATTTAGTCGTCGTTATTTATGTTCTCGTCCTTGTTCTGCCCTTACACATGTAAAGCACCATGGAGCCACTGGCGCTATATAAAAAAAAAAAAATAATAATAATAATAATAATAATAATAAATCCATCATACTACTTTGTTCAATGGAATTGCTATACAAACGTGTGAGAATTGATTTTTCGTTTTAATAAAGTGGTGAATGAGGGTAAGTGTCTTATTTTATCCCTCTGCGTTTGTATGTTTCTGTTTTTTTTCAGGTTTCCATTTGTGGACTTTGACAGATTTGTTGGACAATGGCAGATTCCCTGGACTAGAGTGGACCTGCGTTGACTTTTTTTTGGTGGGGGGTTAATAAAGTGGGCAACAAGGCAAAGTTATGGGGAGTGTTTATTTTAAAAGGGTATTTTTTGTGTGTGTCCTTTTCTACAGTGAATGCAGTCTGCTTTCACATGCCACCTTGCGATTGCCTGGAAGTCGGATACGAAAAGAATCTGGAAGACAACATTAACAGTGACCTGACTGGGAAAACTCTGCTTATTCATAATATTTTATCTGTCTTTTTTTTATTACTATGTTAGTAATGGAGAGGTATCTATTAGACAACCCCATTACTAACACCAGGGCTTTATGCCAGCTGTGTTTTTGGATACTCCACAGCTGACAACAACCGCAGAAACCATTACCCTGACTGCCACCGCACCAGGGCACTGGGAAGAGCCAAGGCAAAGCACCAGAATTGAAGCATTTCGTGATGCGCCACTTCTGGGGCAGCTGTGGGCTGGTATATTTAGGCTAAGAAGGCCCAAATAATCATGAGGCTTCCCAGTCTGATAAGCTGTCTGCCTTACCTTTTCTAGTAATAAAAAAATGGGGGGACCCCCACATCCTTTTATTTATTTGGCTAATTAGAAAGCTAGTCACATGGGCTAATGAAGTCCACATTATTTTTGTCTACTTTGGAGTGCTGCCTCCTTTTTGGAATCAATTTGCTTGCCTTAGATAAAGCCTAATTGTAAGGTTTTGCACCCACCATATCATTTTTTTGTGCTGTTCCAGTTTTTTCTCTACTCTATCTACCTTTGAACATATTTAACACATAAAAAACATTAATTTGAATGCCATGGATGGCACATGTCCACACAGATGGCACACGGATGGTCTAAACAGACCATGCAATGTGTGAAGGGAGCCTTAGGCTGTGTTCACATGATACATTTGTGATGTATTTTTTAACTGCAATTTTTAAAAAAAAAATGCAGTAAAAACACTGATTTTATTACAGTTGTAGAAAATTATGAACATAAATGCAACAGGAATTAATTGTATGAACACAGCGTAAGGGTGATGGATTGTATTTCGCACCATTTATTTAAAGCTTCCCTCCATATTTTAACAAAAATGTAATCAATGCAATCCAGCCAAGCCTTTTTCTCGTTAGCAGAAAGGATGCAGAAAAACTATGCGCGTCTAAGTAAGCAACAATTAACAAATTGCTATGGGTGCATTAGTTGCAAACTTCTTAATGTAATGGTTGGCAAGTCAAGTGAGCCTATCCTTTGCCCACACAGGGCCGAATTGTCACACAGCGATACTCTTTTTTGCCTACTTCAAAATGCTTGGGGGAGGCGATGATGATGGTGAATGAGCTTTTTCCACCAGCTTCATTCACCAATACTGTGCTGATGTCTAATTACAGGTGTCAGGACAGTGTTTCCGCATATTACCCCTGGTGGACAACACCAAGTGGCCATGACTACCAATAACTTTCTAAGATAAGTATAGGTTTTCATCTGTGACATCATACCTATAGTAATTGTCTTAGAAGACAATGGCTATAAACCCTGGAGGTCATTCTGTCTGTCCTGAACGGAGACTGTGCTGACAACAAAAAGGAAAACAGCATCTTAGCAGCAGCCAGATCATTGTGTCCCCTGTCTCGGTCTACTGTATCAATCAGATTTTTGCATGAAAGTTACATGACCGATCTGCATAGAAATCTTTGGATGAGCTCATAAAGGCATGGGGTGCTTGTTTTTTAAACCACCGGCCACTGACAAAGCGCTCCAGTGACAACACTTTGCTCTGTATTGACTTTCTTTGTGTTCTTTCTTCTTCCAGAGATATCACCTTATGAGCCAGAATCTGAAAGGAGGAGTTGAATGATAAGGAAAATTATTCATGACCTCACATTTCTTCAGATTGATTTATAACTTTCACTGTTCATCTGAATTTCCTAAGAAATAGATACTGTAATGTTAATTGAACATAACTCATCCGTTAAAGGTCAATAATAGCACACCTACCAGAGTAACATTGGGACAAAATGACATCCCCGTACAGAGGAGACTGGGATTAAGGCTGTGTGCATGCGTTGATAATGGGCGACGGATTAATCAGCATCAAAAACATAACGTATATGGACCAACTTTGAAAGAGTTGTCCAGGTAAGGCAGTTTAATCTTATATACCCTATCTGAGAGTTCGGGAGGACTTGTTTAGAGATGATTGGTGCCATGGAATTTCGGGTTCGAGTGGAACAGCCAGACCTTTTTTTTGTGTGTCCTGCTTTGGACCAGTGCTTCACCCAGACCTCAATGGAATTTCCCGATTGGCAGCTCAGCCTCCACTCACATACAGCTAGCCATCAGCAAAACACTTCCAGGGATGGGAGAGCGGGTATATATATATTTTTTATTCTGGAAACACTACATTTAAAAGCTATTCTTTTAACCCCTGTACGAGCTGATCAAACACTACACGCAGCTCTCGTTGGGCCAGGCACCAAGCGTACCCGACCACAGCGATGGTGGCTCCACTGCATTTGGTGACAATGTGGCGCCCCGCAACGAGTGCGTCACAGGAGGGTACTGCAGCCATAAACGCAGCAGCAATATTCTCTGACCCAGCAGTCATCTGGTTAACTCAGAGATCCATACTCTGCATGCCTCACTTAGCATAGAGGGTCAATCAAGGTCCTGGTGGGCGGAGTGCAAGAGTAGCGTGTAGTGGAAGTTTAGTCCAGGCTTAGAAAGTTCTAGTCTCGGGTCTGGAGAAGTAACAGCAACTTAGAAGACCCCTGCAGTCTCCCAGCTCTGCAACCTAGGAGAGGGGGTTGCACACCGGGTGCAGCCCCCTGACCACCTTCTACCGGCCATCTCCTTACCAATTACGGGCATCAAAGAAACGGGTTCCCAAAGACTCCCGTGCCCTTATACAGCCGGTTTGCTGGTACCGAAGCTAGCAGCAGTTCAGCTCTGCTATGCGAACCAGAGGCGTAGAGGAGCAGCTTTCCAGGAGCACCCAACCACCCGCCAAATTCCCGTCGTCTAACCAGCGGTGTACCCACCAAGGGACCCAAGGCTCCCCAAAACATCCATCACATATACTTTGGATAGGGATTGAAGCAGCCTCCCTGTACCCGACCTGGTATTCCTGGGGCGACAACGGCAACTTAGTTAGTATGGAGGAACACCGCGGATCTCTGAGGGACACCTATCACTGCTGAGTCCACCCGGTCTGCTATCTACACACTGTATACCATGTACTGCTTGCTGGCTACAGTAAAGACCCGTTACAGAGACTTACAGTGTCCGTGCTTCCTTATGACTACGTTCGTCTGCACACAAGGTAACCGCAGCTGCCGCACAAAATCTTAAGCAGCTCCAGCCTCCGGGGATCACCGCTCAGCCTGTGGGGAGCGTTCCATCTTGCTGCTATCCATCCCCCGGAGGCCCCGCAGCGTCGGTAAGACTTACCGAAACACTCATAGATGGCGTCACGACAAATTAACCCCTTAATCTGTTCCTACAAGACGTCTTCAACTTTTGATCTGCACTCAACCGGGCCCCACTACCGGCAGGCGCAGTCCACCCGTGACAAGGAGGAAGGAGCTACTGCCTGTCTAAACCGGAGTCCCCGGCCACGGTGAGTCAGAATTTGGCGTCACGAACAGGATACGAGCAGGCCCGTTCCCTAACGGGTATCATGTGCTTCAAAATGACTTTAATGTCTACTATTTGGACTTTGTTCGTCCCTAAAAGAACTTGTCCCGCCTTTTCACCGTTGGGCCAAGATGGCGCCCAAGATGGCGTCCCCGCCATGAGGATCCACCACGTGCAAGCCCAGGGGTGAGCCACCGCCCTTCATCGTGGGAGGGCTAAAGGCAAAGGCGCCAAACTCTTTGTCCGCCCTCATTGCTCGAATCAACCATGGGGGCGGACCCCAAAGACTTTTCCCACGATTGGACTACAAAAGCCCAAGGAAATGGGAGTGTCAGACAGACCGTTCTTCACCAGCTCTTCACCAGTACAGCTACCGGGTAGAGACGGGTGTGGTTCCTCCAAGCAAAATGGCCAGCTTAAGACTGAGAGACCTGATGCAAGAAGTGGAAGCCGAGGCCAGAGCAACAATAGGCCATCCGGGTCTGGGTCCTGTCCTCAATATCGACGGCAGCCCCGACTTCTGGCAAGAAGCTCTGCAAGACCTCCGGGTACGGCTCCTAGAAACCGTTGAATGGACGATCCGCAGTTGGAGTGCGAGCTTGGGCAGCAGACTACATCGTACGATGCAGCAGAGCCGCTCGGGTGCAACCACTCTGGGGCCGGACGACATCTCGAGTTTCAGCATCGCCTCGCCCACGCCGACCACTTGTCCAGCCTCATTTCCAGAGCCGATAGACTGTGTCATCCCGGTAGAGACCAACGCTAATCCCGCTCCAAAGCCTGGAACTGAACCCGTGATTGAGCCGGAGCTGGTAACTCGCTCCAAGGAAGAACCGAATACTTACCTGGTTCCACTTGCGGAACCCGCGACTAGTTTCATCACTACCGAGACTGTCGCCTGTTTCTCACCTGATCCGGAGGCCTCCTCTGCAATTACCGAGGCCTACCTGGTGACCGGGATCGAAACACCGTTTCCCGCTGCTACAGAAGAAGAGGCAGGCAGCCTGGAAGCCCTGCAAGACGACCTCGAGGAGAACTTTGCAACACAGCCACCCATCGACCCAGAGGACCCCATTACAACATCTCCGTTAGCCGAGCAGCCCGATGTGGTCATCGAGGGAGAGATCGAGGATGATGACGACGAGACCTACAGCCCAGCTGACGACCTCTACACCGGGTTCGCCTGGGGAGATACCAAGGATCCTTCTGCCGGGCGATCTGCTCGGGTACGCTGGTCGGGTGCCACCGCAGCAACATCTTCTCCGGTTCTGTTCAACCAGGTTCCAATCCAGACTGCCCACCAGACTCCAGCCGTTCAACAACCAGCACGCCGTAGTGACTGTATCCACACACCGCACCGCTCCAACGAAGAAGTACGTCGCATCCGAAGGGAGGAGTGGCACGCTCGGCTGCGCGCCAACATGCAGGTTCGCGCTGAAGCCCGCCGCCAATCTCCATTGCCTGATGAGTTCCGTAAAACCGGACGGGCGAGCACCTTTAACTTATCCACCGGGTGGGGATTCGTAAGGGAGGAGGGTGTGTGTACAGAAGTGTTTGTGGGGTGCCGTGATGTGGAATCGCACCTACCGCGAGGGCATCCAAACCGTGATTTGTATAGAGGGGACATTGTAACCTTTGAGCGATATGTATGCTGTGACGGGTGGTTCGCTATACGAGTCCGGAACACTGCCCTCCACAAGTGACTCTGTTGATTGAACTTTGCCAAGAGACTTCTTTCTGTTTTGCAAATAACACCGCGACTTGGCGGCTACAGCCTGAACTTTTAAACTAAGGACAGCCGACCGCCCGCCGGGTCTGCGCAATGTGTTAACCTGTTCTTTTTGCTTGCAACATCAAAGCGAATATTTACCTGTATCTTTAATAAAAGTGTGAATTTTCATGTCTGTTATAAAAAATATAAAAATCTCTCTGTAATGTTGGATAGTATGACACTTGGGGACAAGCGTATTTCACCAAGGGGGAGTGTGGCGCCCCGCAACGAGTGCGTCACAGGAGGGTATTGCAGCCATAAACGCAGCAGCAATATTCTCTGACCCAGCATTCATCTGGTTAACTCAGAGATCCATACTCTGCATGCCTCACTTAGCATAGAGGGCCAATCAAGGTCCTGGTGAGAGGAGTGCAAGAGTAGCGTGTAGTGGAAGTTTAGTCCAGGCTTAGAAAGTTCTAGTCTCGGGTCTGGAGAAGTAACAGCAACTTAGAAGACCCCTGCAGACTCCCAGCTCTGCAACCTAGGAGGGGGGTTGCACACCGGGTGCATCCCCCTGGCCACCTTCTACCGGCCATCTCCTTACCAATTACGGGCATCAAAGAAACGGGTTCCCAAAGACTCCCGTGCCCTTATACAGCCGGTTTGCTGGTACCGAAGCTAGCAGCAGTTCAGCTCTGCTATGCGAGCCAGAGGCGTGGAGGAGCAGCTTTCCAGGAGCACCCCACCACCCGCCAAATTCCCGTCTTCTATCCAGCGGTGTACCCACCAAGGGACCCAAGGCTCCCAAAACATCCATCACGTATACTTTGGATAGGGATTGAAGCAGCCTCCCTGTACCCGACCTGGTATTCCTGGGCGACAACGGCAACTTAGTTAGTATGGAGGAACACCGCGGATCTCTGAGGGACACCTATCACTGCTGAGTCCACCCGGTCTGCTATCTACACACAGTATACCATGTACTGCTTGCTGGCTACAGTAAAGACCCGTTACAGAGACTTACAGTGTCCGTGCTTCCTTATGACTACGTTCGTCTGCACACAAGGTAACCGCAGCTGCCGCACAACATCTTACGCAGCTCCAGCCTCCGGGGATCACCGCTCAGCCTGTGGGGAGCGTTCCATCTTGCTGCTATCCATCCCCCGGAGGCCCCGCAGTGTCGGTAAGACTTACCGAAACACTCATAGGTGGGGTCACGACAAATTAACCCCTTAATCTGTTCCTACAAGATGTCTTCAACTTTTGATCTGCACTCAACCGGGCCCCACTTCCGGCAGGCGCAGTCCACCTGTGACAAGGAGGAAGGAGCTACTGCCTGTCTAAACCGGAGTCCCCGGCCACGGTGAGTCAACAAAGTACCTAAACTTCAGCCCCAAAAAGGTTTGCTCATCTCTAGTCTTGTCCTGCAGTGTCCTAACCTTCCATTGATTTGATTGAACCTTTATAATGCTTACGGCCTATTTACATAGATCGACTAGTGACACAATACAAGTGATGACCGCTAAACATTTATCGATCAGCAGTCGTTACAATGCCTGTTTACACATGCAGATCAAAGTAAACGATGCGCTCTGAGCGATCTATGTTAGATCGCTCATTGCCTATAGGCAGCCACAGTTCTTGTTTAAACAGGACTTGCACTGTCAACATGTGCCACAAAAAACAATAATTTGTGCAGCACAAAAGTTCATTTTACCCATTGGATGAGTGTTTTCCTCGCTCATCGGGTGATCGTCAGCCTGTTTACACGGCATTTTTAATAATGTTTGTTCTCAATTTTCTTGCAGTGTCATTGCCCCCTTAATTTCCCCTTCTGTTGCACTGCTAGAAAATTGAACCTGTCCCCACTGATCACATCTGATCTCTATTGGGTCAGCAGGGGAATCATTTATCATCAGTATATTGTCTGTGAACCCTTCTATTGTAAAGGGATAGTCCAAAGTGGTGAACTCCTTAATCTCATCCTGTTTCTAGTTCAATGTATCCACGTACTTTGTATCCTCCACCCCATCTGTGGCAACTGTTGGAATTTATCACTCTATTTGTCCAAATAACAGATACTTGGCTTTATTCTCCATCCTCTCTGTGTGGACAGCAGTTATGAATGAACAGTAACAAAAGAAAACTTAGGTTCCTGTTGATTGACTAGTTCCCTCTTGTTGCTCTCGTTCAGGCGGTATGTACAGTACTTGCACAGGGATTCCAGTTTTTGGCATGCTTCGAGTCTTTCTTTCACATCCGTTTGACTTTATTCTGTGATTTTTGGCCTTGTATGTATGCCATTGTTTGTTCCTTCGTTTTCCTTGTTAATAAACGTGAAAAAGCGTCAAGAATGAAATAAAAAATAAGTTTTAAAGGGTTCTTAAATTCTTATTTTTGTCTTCATAAATTAGTCTGTTCAGCTTTAAATTGAAAATAAAACCATGTAACTTGTAAAACATCGTTATATTTCAGCCTCCCCTCCTGATATTTCAACCTTTTTCTTTCCTTGTGTCCTTCTCTTAGACGGTCTAGTAAGAGGTGGCCGTACATATGGTGCACAAGCTGTTTTCCATTGCATGGAAGCTGTTGAAGAAAAATCGAAGAAGAAATCCAGCACTTCATACATTTTATTCCATAAAAAGTATCACAAAAATGGGAAGCAGACAGGTAATATGAAAAACACCATAGTGTGCTTTACGCATTTCGAGGCAGCATGCCTCTTAACCATAACCAGAAGCTGTCTGGGATTAATGGAGCTACTTTGTACTGCAGACTAGAAGAGTGATAGCTTAAATCAGTGGTGCAATAATATTGCTGACCTGAATTGGAGAGCCCACACCCCTACTGTCAGGAGTCTGGGGAACTGTGTGCCCCTGAAATACAGTATCTTTAATAAAAATACTGACACTTATCCAGCAAAATAACTCTCATCAGGGTGGAAGAAAACAGTTTCCAAGACATCTCTATGTAAAGGTCACCATACACTATGGATAGCTATTGTTGGGCTAGTGCAGTGATGGTTAACCTTTTGAGCTCAGTGTGTCAAAATTTGCCGAATAAATTAGCATAACTCACGTGATGTGTCACTTTGAGAAAACCCATAATTTTCTGATATTTGTAGCTGTAATAATAAAAATGTTATCCTGGATATGGCACCCATTCTGGTATATAACCCCTTGTCCTGGATATATCCCCAACCCATCCTGGCAAATTACCCCCACATTCTGGTATATAGCCCCTTATGCTGAATATAGACCCATACTGATATATACTGGAATATAGCACCCCCCATCCTGGATATGGCTCCCTCTCTGGTATATAGTCCTTATCCTGAATATAGCCCCCATACTGGGATATAGGACCCCCCATTCTTGTACATTACCCCTCATCTTGGATATGGCCCCTATTCTGGTATATAGCCCGTTATGCTGGATATAGCCCCCATACTGATATAAACTGGGATATAGCAACCCCCCATCCTGGTAGATTACCCCCATTTTGGTATATAGCCCCACACTGGGATATAGCGCCCCCATCCTGGTACATTATCCCCCATCCTGGATATGGCCCCCATTCTGGTGTATAGCCCCTTATCCTGGATATAGCCCCCACACTGAGATATAGCACCACCCCATCCTGATACATTACCCCCCATCCTGTTATATAGCCCCTTATCCTGGATATAGCCCCCCCATACTGGAATATAGCACCCCCCCTTCCTGGTACATTACCCCCTATCTTGGATATGGCCCCCATCCTAGTGCACACGCAAAAATAATATACAATATATCTCACCTATCCCTCATTCCTCTTCATCGCTCAAAGTGTCAGCAGCCCAATGCTGATAACATAATTAACTCTGCTGCATTACTGTGCCGCTCTTGTACCGCCTTCAGATGCTGAGCTCACACTGTGATTGCAAGCAGTCAGTGTTAATCAAAGCATCAGCATCCGGAGGCGGGATGCTGACACTTTGTCAGCTTTATTACCTTGCTGCCTTGTCTCACCTCCAGATGGTGACGCTTTGATTGGCACTGACTGCATGTATTCACAGTGTCAGCTCAGCATCTGAAGGTGAGACAAGGGCGGAACTGTAATGAAGCAGAGCTAATTATGTTATCAGTGGCAGGCGGCAGGTGAAACTGCGCCTTGACACGCATGTCAGCAAGAACGTCCCTGTGTGTCACTGCTGACACGTGTCATAGGTTAGCCATCACTGGGCTAGTGGCTATCTCAGCCAACTCACCGCATTGTGGGAAAAACATCTTTATTATGTCATAGCAAGCAATAGAAATCATGTAAGGAGGGTCCAGAATAACAAACAAGTTACAGTCTTTTTGTGTCTACTGACACTTCTAAGATGCAAACAGCGTCACTTTATGCTGTGTCTGACCTCCCCTTTGGCAATATCTGCCTTTTTCAGGACCACAACACAGTCAACCACTTTCTGTGCCCACCTGAAAAGGGCTGACTGCAGAAAATGAGGTCAGGTAGAGCATACAGTCACTTTGTCTGCTTTATTAAACTCAATGGCCCTATTGGCTGGTACACATGACACGTGGTTAAACAGTGACGTGAAGTAGGCCTTCGTCAATGTCGAGTCAGTAAATGTTTCGGAGCTTTTTCTTCTTATCAGTACAGTACAGGAGTTTTCTGACTACCTTGTTGAGGTGCTAGATACCAGCGTCTAGTCTGGATGTGATGTCCTTTCTACTGGTGGCATCTTTGACATGATAATGTTTTAGGATTGAGAGAACTATTATGATAGACTTGGACATATTTTCTAAGAACCTAGAGTTGTATTATACGGACAAAAGTTTGGAGATAAATCTAATCGTTGAATTTAGGACTTTTATTCAGTCCCACTTCTAAAGGTGTGTAAACCAAGCCCCTTTACAAATATTTGTGGACGAATGGGTCGTTGTAAACAGCTCATTAATCTCAGTGTGGAACTGTAACAGGACAGCACTGGTTCAACAAGTCTGTTCACGACATTTGTTCTCTCCTAAATCTTCCACTATCACCTGTAAGTGATATTATTGAGAAGTGCAAATAGAGTCTGTGGAGCCTCGTTTAGGAGTCTCAACACAGGACTAGCCAGATCTTCCTCTAGTGAAGGACCCAGCCATGATAACCACCATATTAAGTGGCCCTTTGAGTCAATATCTAGCTCTTTACAAGCTTAAAGATATGACAAGGGAATACCAAGGCTAGGTATCCATCCACAGACAGCTGTTTCGGGGTGTTGCCCCTCATCAGTGTGGAGTAGGATTCTGGCTAGGTGGGAGCAATGCCTAGTAGACCAACAAAACAAAGTATTCAATGATCTCAGGGGGCAATAGGGGGGCACTGATCTGATTCCCAGGGGGCAATAGGCCTAGGAATTCACTGTGTTGAGCGCTTTAGCCGGCTGCCCGCAGTGTTTTCTTGAACTGGTCTCCCTGAGATCAGTGAATACTTTGTTTTGTTGGTCTACTATGCATTGTTCCCACCTAGCCAGAATCCTACTCCACACTGATGAGGGGCAACACCCCGAAACAGCTGTCTGTGGATGGATACCTGGCCTTGGTATTCCCTTGTCATATCTTTAAGCTTGTAAAGAGCTGAATATTGACTCAAAGGGCCACTTAATATGGTGGTTATCATGGATAGGTCCTTCACTAGAGGAAGATCTGGCTAGTCCTGTGTAGAGACTCCTAAACGAGGCTCCACAGACTCTATTTGCATATTCAAAATTCCCAGGGGGCAATAGGCCTAGGAATTCACTGTGTTGAGCGCTTTAGCCGGCTGCCCGCAGTGTTTTCTTGAACTGGTCTCCCTGAGATCAGTGAATACTTTGCATTATTGAGAAGTGGAAGGAACCACAGGAACTCAGCCACAAAGGTGAAGAGGGCAGAAAAATCATCAACTCTGTGATGACCCCATAACTGTAGAGTCCAGACCTCCTCTGGTAACATCAGCACAAACACTATGCACTGGGAGCATTATTGCATAGGCTTCCATTACTGAGAAGCTGCATACAAGCCTTACATTACCAAACACAATGCCAAACAGCGGATGGAGTGGTGTAAAGCCAACATTACTGGAGTTTGGAGCAGTAGAAACATCTTCGGTGGGGTGATATCACACTTCTCTAATGTCTGATGGAGGAGTCTAGCTTTTTCCAATGATAGAAGAACATCGTGTGCACAGCCTCATTGTGCAAGCTTTAAAGCATCACTACAGTATGCTTTTTTTCCAGTGCTGGAGCGGTGCTTTAAATCTCTCCCAATCCCCCCCCCCCCTGCCTAGAGTCCTATACTTACCCTCTGCAACACACAAAAGAAAAACCTGGTGGTCTAATGGGGGCAAGTTATAAGGTGAATGAGGGGTTGCCTCTCACCTGTAAAATGCAGCAAATGGCTCAGGGGACCTCTGGGCATCGGCTCCTCTCTGACACAGCTCACATTCCTGGCCCACTCCTGAATTGCTCTGATTGGATGGATCACAGTCATGTGACTCACGAGTGGTAAATAAACGTGTTAACCCATAAGTAATCTCCTTAATTGTGCTCCCCAGTGCTCCTAGCCAGTAATCTTCTCTTTCCTTAATCTTATACTTACCCTCTGGCATTTTCATCCCTTTTTCGGCACCATCTTGTGCCTGTAACTTTTGACCAGCCATAAGTCAGACGTTACATCACAAGTACTCACTGCAACTCTATGATAGCCAGAATGATGCTCTCATAGACCTGTATTGATTGATTGAACAGTGGAGCTACTGGCAGGTAACAAATCCCTGGAGTCTGACCAAACTGATCCTGGAAACAGATAATGACACGCCCCACTCCAGGGCCGGGGGTACTCGGAAATCGGTCAGCTTGTTGTTCTTTTCGTTTCTTTTCACGGGGACAGACAGGAGCCGAGACCCAGTCCTGTGACCCTGGAGGTGCAATTCAATAAAAGGGAGATTGACGGGGAAGACAGGGAAAAGGGGTATTCGTGACACCACCTACGGTATGTGGCCATGTGTGGCTGCCGCTGCTTCAGGACCTCTGGGGACGGTGACCAGCAGCTTGGATGGTTTCGCTCCCTGCAGGTGGAGCGCGGTTCTTAGGGCAGTGGGAAGGACAATTCAGTTCGTACCTTGGCATATGTTTGTTAGGTTATCAGCACCCCGGTGTTTCATATGGCCTCTGCGGTCGGTGTTCACCGCTATAAAAAGTCTCACACACCACAGCTGGAGTTCTGTAGCTTTTACTTAGCTGTTTCAGCATGGCCACCGGGTGCTTCCCCTTTGCCAACCTCCGGTTCAGCGTTGTCTCCAGAATCGGGATAATGCACTCGAGCCTCTTTTGGTGTTCCTCTCTCTCTTAGTGAGTGTTCCTTTCTTTCTCTGGTGGTCCCTCAGCACTATAAGCTAGTCTCTCCACTCCTCTCAGTGCCTCTGTACACAGAGCACAGGTACTGTCAGCCACCGGTGCTCAGTTGTACCTTTCCCCGGTACTGCTCCCTAGTTCGGCCGCCTTCTCCAAGTTGTGCTGGGTGTTCGGCCGCAGCTCCCATTAGGAACTCGGGGCCTCTGGTTTCAACAGTTCGTGTTTACAGCATTCGCACCGTATTCAGGGCTGGTTCCCTGTGTCATCCATCAGCCCCTCTATACTCACGCCAGATACGGGGATCTACATCTCCTTCCGTACCCCATGAGTTCTGTCCTTCCTCCACATCCGCTGGTCTTTCCCTCCTGGGGCGAGCGTGGTCATGCTCAAGCCCATGAAACCAACACCACTTAACTTCTCGTTCTCACTCCTTCCTCTCCTGGTCCTTATTTCCTACTACTCCTGCCCTTTCCCGTCCCGGCTACGCTTGGGTCCACCCATCGTCCCGGGGTCCCTAAGTGTTCTGTGTGTGTGAAGCTCAACTTGCGCCATCCCAGCACCTGGAGAGCAGAGGCACAACTCTCCCTCTAAAGGAGGAGTGCAGTACCTCTGGTGGCTGCCTGCCCGGTGGGGCGCAACAATAACAATAGACACTGGAGTGGTGCTTTAAAGTTTGATGGTGAAGTAATGATGCTTTGTTTTTGTTTTTCTGAAGTTGGCCTCATTCTCTTAGTTCCAGTGAAGGACAATTAGACAATTGTATGCGTCCAACTTTGTGGTAACAGTTTGGCAGTAGACCCTTTACTTTTCCAGCATGGCTCTGCCAGTGCATAAACCAAGAAAAAGACCAGAGAGAGAAGGTACAATGTCTGTACCGAAACGCGTTGGATGGAAATACTGATGGAATAAAGAAGCAGCTTGCTTACTCTTGGCTTCCCTGGCATTTATTCGGGTACGGTGGGACGGCAGCGCGGATCACTAAAGCACGATCTCTCTCTAGTCTTTTTCTTGGATACATCACCACAATTACGTGGGAGTACAGATCCAGCAGCAGTTGTCTGAGCTAATTTACCAGTTGTAGGGAAACACAACTGGATCAGGTGAGCACATACACCTATGACGGTACTACCTTATCCGTAAAATGATAAGACCCATTTGCGCCTCTTTGTCTCCCCTTTTTTCTTTGTATAGATTAGTGCATAAACCAAAGACCATAAAGGTATGACTGTGGTGTTTTGGAGGAATAGGCCCACACAGAGCCCCGAATCCAACCCTCTCAAAAACCTTTAAAATTATTTAGAATGGAATTTGTGAGCCTGGCTTCTCCTCCAACATCAGTGTCTGCCTCACAAATGTTTCTCTGGATGAATGGACAAACATTCCAACAGATACCTTCAAAATCTTCTAAAAATTCTTCTTAGTAGAAAACCCACAAATTTTCAATAGGAGTCAGGTCTGGGCTCAGCCATTTGAAGACTTTGATCTTCTCGTGAAGCTATTCTTTTGTTGATTTTGAGGTCGCATAGTGCTGTTGTCACTCTTAAAGGTAAAATTCCTATTCATCTTTAGATATTTAGCAGAGGCCTGAAGGTTTTGTTGAAAAATTGACTGATATTTGGAACTGTTCCTAACCCCCTCCACCACGACTATAACCCCAATTCCATCTGCCAAAATCAGCTGCAAAGCATAATGACACCACCATGCTTCACTGTGGGTGTGGTATCCTTTTGGTGATGCTTAATGTTCGCTTTGCACCAAACATAACTTTTGGAATTATTACAACAAAGTTTCACCTTGGACTCATACCATAACACATTTCCCACAGGCTTTTGGAAGACTTCATGTAGGTTGTTGTAAAATATAGGTGGACTTGAATGTTGTGCTTTGTAAGTAAATGTTTTCGTCTTACTACCCTACACACCTGATGTATGAAGAGTACAGGAGATTGTTGTCACATGCAGTAAACTACCAGAACTAGACAGAAACTCTTCCAGTTCCCTAAATTTTGCTGTAGGCGTCTTGGAAGCCTCCTGAACTAATTTTTGACTTGTCTTTTCATCAAATTTTGGGATGTTCTAAAGAATGTTACTGTTGTGCCAAATTTAAACCACTACTTGATGACTGTTTTCACAGTATTCTATGGTATATGTAATGCCATGGAAAGTTTTTGTACCGTTCTCCTGCCTGATACCTTTCAACAATGAGTTCCCTTTGCTGTATTGTAAGCCATTTATAGGCTACAGATTTTGCTGTAAAATACAATTAATAAAATGGCAGAAAAATCCTACTAGAATAGCTAAACTATCACATTAATCAGAATCCCTGTAAATGATGGGAGCTGTGTACTGACTATTGTGTAGCATGCATGAGTGTTAAGGTGATTGGACAATTCTGAACACAACCACAGTCCCAATCATAAAAGGGTGTTCACATTTATACTACCACATTATTTTAGCTGTTATTTTTATTTTCCTTTTCAAGCGCTTCACCGATGCCTCTATTCTGTGCCAGTCATTGCACTGGTTGCCCATCTGCTACAGAATAGAATATAAAATTATCACTCTGACCCACAAAGCCCTCCACAGTTCTGCACCGCCCTACATCTCCTCCCTCATCTCTGTCTATGACCTTACACATGCCCTCCGTTCCGCAAGTGACCTAAGACTGACATCATCTACAATTCGAATCTCCCACTCTTGTCTCCAGGACTTCTCACGAGCTGCACGAGCTCTCTAGAACGGATTACCAAGAACAATTCAATTAATTCCAAATATCCATAGCTTTAAGCGAGCATTAAAAACACATCTCTTTAGACTAGCCTATCACCTCACCTCTTCTATGTAATTATTCCCATTCTGTCCTTCTCCAAATCTGACCTCTAGTATCATCTTTGTACACCCCCATGCATTTTATAGCACTTTATCTGTATTTGTACAAATCCTGGCTTGTGAACGGTTCATGCAGCATTATGTGAATCCCCTATTTATTATATTGATGGCTGGACCATATATGATGGCACTTTTTACCATTTACCCTTTGTGTCTCCCTACTTTCTCATAGATTGTAAGCTTGCGAGCAGGGACCTCACTCCTAATGGGCTCAGTGATGTATTAATTTTTTGTCTCATTTGCTCTGTGTTGTATTATATTTGTATTGTCTCATATTGAATTGTATTTTGTATTTTATTATATGTTATTGTATTGTATCGTATACCCTCTGAATTGTAAAGTGCTGCGGAATATGTTGGCGCTATATAAATAAAAACTATCATTATTATTTTCCAGCTCAAAATGGTTTTGTTTTTTGCACATATTATGGGTAACGTAAGGTGAAAAATGTTCTTGGTATGATTTTTTCCATGGTAAAAAGCTGGCATTTTAATAGGGGTGTGTAGACTTTTCATATCTATTAAGTGTCAGCAGAGCCTATCTCTCCTGGAGCACATAAAGTAGCGTAGCAAATGGATTCTGTGTATGGGTGAGTCGAGGTAGCAGGTTGTTTGCCGACAGCTATCTAATGTTTATGCCCTGCTTTAATCTCTACAAATACAAAGTTCATTCCTGCTAACAGGTAAAATTACAGAGAACGGAATAATTAAATTCAGCTTTGCCAAAAAATCATCAAGATGCTAAGTAACAAAGTAAACAGATAACCATTGACTTGACCAGCTCTGAGGACAGGTTCACACAGGAACAATGGTCAGTCCATGAGTCTTCAGTGGTAAAATCATTGCATTCCCAAGGTACAAGTCGGTGTATGAAACCTATTCATGGGGTTGTCTGTAAGTAAATTGTATAATTTAAACATCGTAATTTTCTTTTACATTAACCTATTTCTAATTTCTTTCGTCCGTTTCTCTTTTTTTTTCTGTTATGGATCTGTTCTCCCAGGTTTTGCTGTGCCTCCTCGGACACTATACTATCACTCATGAATAGAGAGGAGCGAACGTTTGTAAGATGGGTTCAGGCAGTACAGCCAAACTTTTTGACAGACTGTTTGTGACCCGAAACTTGACCCGAACCCAAAGACACTGGCAGTTGAGCTCTCCACCCACATGCAGCCAGCCATAAATAAAACACGTCTGGGGGTGGGAGGACATTTTTTTTTTCAAAATTAATTTTGGACACACACTACACCCAAAACTGTTCTTTTAAGCCCAATGTGAGCTGATCAAACACTGCATGTGGGTGGCTCTGGGTCAAGAACCAACTGTACCCGACCACAGCGATGCTCGCTTCAGTGTTTTGCACACATAAAGCACCTGAACTCGAGAAGATTTGGTTAACACCAGAAAGTTCGACGACCCGAATCGAATCTTGAAGGGTTCACTCATCTCTATTCATGAATTTTTGTGCCCAAATTGTTGTTTTTATGTATCAATAGTATGGGGGCCTCCGGATAAGGATCATATAATAAACAAGATTCCCAAGAAATTCATGTGTGTTGATGTGCTCGTCAGAAGATCAAGATGTAACATGGCTTCACGGTCATTGCTAGATATGTCGCTACACTTCCCATCACTATCTGATATCTCCCTTCCAATACATTTATTTTCCACTGAGGAAGGAGCTGGGTGTTAGCTCCGAAACGCGTTGGAAAATAAAGCTGAAGATATCTTGTTTCAAAGCACTCCAGTGTTTTTTGATACTCATTGGAGCAGCGGCGCGGACCGAAAGACACTTGGTCCCTGATAGAGTTTCACCCCCACGTTGTGGAAGTGTGGTCCCGGCTGCGGCTGCTGTGCTTGAGCGATCAAGCTAGTTGTGGGCTTCACAACTAAATCAGGTGAGCAGTTTTCATACTGTATGGGATTTGATTCCTATTGAGGATAAGACCCTATGCGCATTCTCATTTTATAGATATTTGCCTGTGTGTGACCACCAAGCTTTGCAACACATATTAGCCAAAACCACTAAAAGCCCAGTTACACACACACATAATTGTGCAGAGATTTTTTGCAGATCTCTGGTGGCAGTGAAATCATGGACATATTGTTCCATTTTGTGGCTGTGTACAAATGTAACAATGTGTCCATGATTTCACTGCAACCAGAGATCTGCGAACAATGTATGCACAATTATCTGTGTGTGTAACTGGGCCTTTAGAGTTGTACCTCCATGTGAGAAAATAAAAAAGCCTTATTTTTGTAATAAATAATTGCATTTGGAATTGTAGTTCCTGGAAACGCATAGGTCTTACAGGTCACCGTACAAAGCAGCTGTGATTTCACATGCTCCACCAACTTCTGCTATCGGCCAGAGTGCCCTGGTTTACAACTATCAGGACTTTCATCTCTGCACCCAGCTGAGGAACAGAACAGAGAGGGGGCGTAATGCTAAGGAGGCGGACAGGCAATGAGTGTATGTGTGTGATAGAGAGGATGGGGGCTGGAAGAGGAGGAGAATGGGGGCTGGAAGAGGAGGAGGGTGGGGGCTGGAAGAGGAGGAGGATGGAGGCTGGAAAAGTAGGATGGGGCTGGAAGAGGAGGAGGAGGATGGGGCTGGAATAGTAGGAGGATGGAGGCTGGAAGAAGAGGATGAGGGCTGGAAGAGGAGGATGATAGAGGCTGGAAGAGGAGGGGGATGGGTGCTGGAATAGGAGGAGGATGGAGGCTGGAAGAGAAGGAGAATGGAGGCTGGAAGAGGAGGAGGATGGGGGCTGGAAGAGGAGGAGGATGGAGGCTGGAAGAGGAGGATGGAGGCTGGAAGAGGAGGATGGAAGAGGAGGAGGATGGAGGCTCGAAGAGGAGGATGGGGCTGGAAGAGGAAGGAGATAGGGGCTGGACTAGGAGGAGGATGGAGGCTGGAAGAGAAGGAGGATGGAGGCTGGAAGAGGAGGATGGGGGCTGGAAGAGGAGGAGGATGGGAGCTGGAAGAGGAGGAGGATGGAGGCTGGAAGAGGAGGATGGGGCTGGAAGAGGAGGAGGCTGGGGGCTGCCAAAGGATGAGGCTGGGGACTGCAAGAGGAGGAGGCTGGGGACTGCAAGAGGATGGAGTCTGGGGACTGCAAGAGGAGGAGGCTGGGGGCTGCCAGAGGGGGAGGCTGGGAGCTGCCAGAGAGGGAGGCTGGGGCTGCCAGAGGAGGAGGCTGGGGGGAGCCAAAAGAGGAGGCTGTGGGCTGCCAAAGGAGGAGGCTGGGGACTGCCAAAGGAGGAGGCTGGGGACTGCCAAAGGAGGAGGATGAGGGCTGCAAGAGGAGGAGGCTGAAGACTGCAAAAGGAGGAGGCTGGGGGCTACAAGAGGAGGAGGCTGGAGAATGAAAAAGGAGGAGGCTGGGGGCTACAAGAGGAGGAGGCTGGGGGCTGTAAAAAGAGGAGGCTGCAAGAGGAGGAGGCTGGGGCTGCAAGGGGATGGAGAAATAAGACATTCCCCGCAAATAAGATGTAATACATCTTTCGGGGAAACAGGATACTAAACCCCACCCCTTCTACATGGCCCAGCCCCATATGATCAAAGCCCCACCCCTATAACACCCCCCCACTGGGCCACGGAGGGATCATCTTTCTCGACGGCGGTTCCGGAGCAAAAACAGTTGGAGACCCCTGCTCTAATTCATTGGATTGAATATTTCACTCTGCTTCATATTACTGTGTATGCACTATTCAATATGTGGCAGCAGATTGTAATATTAATTTGTACTGATTGGGCCACACATGGTTTCTTGTTCTTGCTCATTTGTGCACTTAGTCCATCGTGTATTGTATAGGCTATTTATTGGGTATTCATTATTATAAACATACTCATTTGTGCCAATTATTTCATCTTGTAGCCGCACTCTATTCTTTTTAATGTTTCAAAGTACTTTAACTTTTATGCAATAAATATATGAACCAGTAAAAGAAAAACTCTTTGATATCATAAGAGCCAAACAAAAATTTTAATTCAATTCAGGAGGTTAAAATAATTAGGAGATGGCTTATCTCATAACTGAGCAACCTGACAACTTTTGAAAAGGTCTAGAACAGTGTGAAGGTGCCGTTACACGCTCTGATATCGTTTACGAGATCGTAAGGAAAGTCACATGACCACTGTCGTTTCTAAATCGTCAGTGCGGTGTCAGACGCATGGATCTCGTTAACAATCTCTAATTTGGGATCCCGCCAGCTTTGAAATTTGAACGAGATTGTTCATCATAGTGTCACACTGTACGATGCTGCACTTTTCTGAAGCGTTAATTGGACGACGAACGATAGATTTGAGGTCCTGCTCTCAAATTTGAGATGTCCGATCCAACGATTTCTCGTTCAGACATCCTGCGTTTACACGCAACGATGCACAAATGAGATCGTAAGAACGATCTCAAAAGAGTGGCGTTGTAACATTATCGTTTCATATATCGGAGCGTGTAATGGGACCTTAAGGCTCCTTTGACATCTGCGGTAAGTTTCAGTTATGGCAGATCAAGCAAACCTGAGCTTTTGACCTTCAAGTTTGCCTGATTTGACATTTTTTCAAATCTGGCGAAATTCCGCCTTTTTTGGAAAAAAAAAAACAGATCCGTCACACTTGCGGTAAGATTGCGTTCTTTGTATTGAATTTTGTATTGGAGTTCCGGACATGTGCGGCACTTGCGTTTTCATCCAGATCCGGCACTTCAGGACAACAAACGCTGCCAACTGTGGTTTTAAGGCAAGCCGCAAGTGCCGCACATGTCCGGAACTCCACTACAAAATGCATTAAAAGGAACGCAATCTTGCTGCAAAAGTAACACATCAGAATTCTGCCAGACTTGCAAAAACACAGATGTGAAAGCACCCTCACCATCACGATCATTTGAGAATGTCCTTTCTTTTTTTATTCATTCGGCTTCAGCCAAGCTTATCCATTTTGGTCAGAGCACATGCAACCTGACACCTATGACAAGGAAAAAACAATGAGCCCATCACTCTAGATGTAAGCAGTTGGTCATAGCATTTAGAGCCATGTGGCTTCTATTGTCAGCAGGTGTAAAAATTGATGACCTGTTCCCAGATTAAATGTTGAAGTCTCAGTTATCAGAATTTCTCTAATTAAAGAAATCTCTAATCAAAGAAAGTAAAATATAATTGAGCAAGTCTTAAATTGCATTTACACTGAAAGATGATTGTGAATGATCTTTTTTTTATAATACTCATTTTAGGACTTTCAGTGTAAATGACCCGCCCCAGGGCCGTGGGGTACCCGGTTCTCGGCGTTGTAGTTCACAGGGGATGTCACGGGGCCTGTTGCCCAGTCCCCTGGCCCTAGTGGTCACTGAAAAGAGACAACTCGGTGCGGACATGTGCGCTCCAGCTCCTGAAGATCCAGTCTAGGGTCTTGTTGAGCTGGGTGCGAAGTTCTTTCAGGGCAGCTTCCCAGAAGGCATCATCCCCTTCGCATGGCAAGAGCAACTCAGGACCCTGTTCAGCATCTCCAGGGCCACCTGCTTCCTCCATCTCGCGGGTCGGATTTCCCTGGTCAGTTGCCGCCATTTTCACACACCCGTGGACCACACCCATGCCTCGCCTTTGTCGTCTCTCTACTGCCGGACCATTCCTGCCGCCATTTGCAGTTTCCGGCAGGAACACTTTCATCTCTGACCTGCCCCCTTGGTTTTACGGTGGCAATTGGGTCAGGCATGCAGTTTTGCGCCTCTGGCAAGGCCCTACCACGATGAGGGGCCGAGGGCACGCCACCGAGCCTGCACATGTTGCTAATTCTGTGTCTGCGCCATTTTGTAGTTCATTAAATTAAGTCTTTTCAAACACAGTTCAAGGCGCACAGTACCCAGTTTTACGGGCACAGGATCCTTTTTGTGACGCCACAAGCTGACCTGCCCCAGTGCCATGGGGTACCTGGTTCCGGGCATTGTAGTTCATGGGGGATGTTACAGGGCCTGTTGCCCAGTCCCATGGCCCTGGTGATCGCTGAAAAGAGTCAATTAAAAATAAAATAAAGGATGATTCATGACATCACCTACAGTTCCAGCAATATTACCGGCACTGCGGGACAGATGGTGGAACAGCTTGATGGTTACGCTCCCCGTAGGTGGAGTGGGATCCCGGGGGCAGTAGTGGAAGTTAATGATGGTTTCACACAGGGATGCAGCAGCATCTGGCCTTGTCACTGATCCTCCTCCCTGCTGCGGCCGGCAGCTCCTGAGGTGGAGATACAAACAGACGCCACACAGTCTTTTTACTCTGTACAAATTTACTGGTAGTTCTTAATAACACAGTCCTTTCGGGTTGGCCTGGCCTGGGTAGTCACCGGGAATTAAGATGCTTTATTCGAGACCCTCAGTGGAATGCCTGCTCCCATGGATACTCTATGAGCAACTCCTCTCCGAGTCCTGCATGATCGTGCAGTGTGACACCGCAACAACAATGTTGTTTGCGATTTCACTGGTTGTGCAACCAAGGCCGTAGGCGTACTTGTGGCTACGGCGATTGGTGGCTAGTATTGTATGCCGATTGGATGGCCCTAGTAAAGGAGCCATCTTTGATTATCTGTGCGTACACCACTACACAGGCACCATGTTGTCTGAGACGCCTGACCAATGGTAACGCCCTTTCGTTGTCCAATCGGAGTGGTCCGGGCGCGGTTAAGCAAACTCAGGTACACCTATGTCCGAGGCTGTGTCAAACAGTACGCCCACATTGCTGATGTGGTTGTGCTGTGTGACGCCGCAACTGCGACGGTCAACTTTGACTCTGCAATTTGTCAGGCGACTTCCAGGACGCCGGATTGTCGTAGGTTGCACGTGCAATTGTTACGTGTAACATCTCCTAAGTGATCTTGGAGAAGTTCCAAAAACATGCGCGCACCTGTGAATTTACAGGCGATATTGCAGCGATGTTGCAACGTGTAACAGTACCCTAACTGTAGCAGGTCGGGTCTGAAATCTATATATGTAGGGAGTTTAATTTGCAGTTTGTATAATTGCACATGAACTCGAGCCAACCACAGCCATTAATGCTTTGCTTAGACAGGCCTATAAATGTTCTATGAACACAGAACAATTAATACATTAGTTATTTGCACATAGAACATCATGTTAATGGATGGCTCACAAAGCATAACATCTAGCCTCTAATTGCATATGTTTCACAACTAACCCCTTTATGACTGAGCCAATTTTGGACAGCATTATCTAATTTTCTGCTGACATAGGTGCTTACGTTTTTTCCTATAGTTTTTATTTGTGTGTTTGTGATGAGTAGTTGTGTATTTTTAAAGGCAACTGTACAAGGAAAGTGTTGGTGCACATATACTATGTATAAATAGATATTACATATATAGAGCAATATGTTGAGAAACATGTGCACCAACACTTCCCTTCTATAGAACATTTTGTGTAAATGCAGTTTATTAACTTTTCCTAACATTTTTGGTGGGTGCATAAATGATACAGCAATTCTCCAATTCTTTTATCCCCTTTAAATCTGGGCTGTTCCCCATGCTGTATAAACATTATACTTTAAATCTATTGAATGGCGCAAAGACGGGATAACAAACATGTATAGATGCTTTTGCTTTATTAATTTTGTGCAATAATACACATTTCATGTTAAACAATGTCATCGTATTCCAGGAACCTTACTTTTTTCATTACTTTGTCCACCGCGTAGCCATACCTGCTGATTTGCTCTGGAAGAGTCCATTTGTAATGGAAACCTAATTGATTACATATAAATTATTCATTAGCTTTTATTATATGAGAGGGATGATGTGAAAATGCACAACTCCAACTATACTTTTTTACAGAATAAAAAAATTAAACCACTGTTTTTTTTATCATGAACACTTTCATTTCTTTTTGCTGTTGTCTGTGATATTTAAGGAGTTAAAAGGGAGTGCAACACTCAAGTGTCAGCTGCATACACAAAGGACCTTAGGGCACGTGTTTAGTTTTGCCTAGCGTGCACAGAAACTAGGAGAGAGAGAAGCGCAAATAGGGTCTTATCTATGATTACAGATCAATAAAGGTGGGTTGGTACCACTCACCTTTTGTGGTTGTGTGAGACACAACCACTACTATACCCCAAGTTGCTGTGAGCCGCCCAGGGAAAGACAAATCCTCGTGTATACCAGAGGATGGAGTTTCGCACTGCCGAGCCAGATAAAGATGTCCAAAATGGTTTACTTCTTTCAATAACATTTTATTAGCCTCAACGCGTTTCACGCACCGCCTGTGCACTTCCTCGGTAGATAAAATCTGCATCGGCAGCGCGGAACTGCATCCACCCATTATCTGGTATACACATAGTTTTGCCTAGGGTATTAATATTTTTTTCTACATATATCTAATGGAAATGTAGAGTCTCTGTGGGTGGAGATAAGGGGAGGGGGAAAAAATAATAAATTACTGATAGGGGTTTGTTATAAGTCCCCAACAATAATGGAAGTGGAGGAGAATATCCTCATAAAGCAAATAGATGAAGCAGCGACTCAGGGAGAAGTCATTATTATGGGGGACTTCAACTACCCTGAAATACATTGGGGATCAGAAACCTGCAGTTCTAGCAAAGGTAATAAGTTTTTGAAAACTATAAGAGACAATTACCTTTCACAACTGGTTCAGGACCCAACAAGAAGGGGGGCACTGCTGGACCTAATATTAACCAACAGGCCAGACCGCATATCAAATATACGGGTTGGAGGTCACTTGGGTAATAGTGATCATAACTTAATAAGCTTTCAAGTATCCTTTACTAAGACGTGTAGTAGAGGGGCCACAAGGACACTAAACTTCAGGAAGGCAAATTTCCAACGGTTGAGAGATGATCTTAGTGCAATAAACTGGGACGATGTCCTGAGACATAAAAGTACACAACACAAATGGGAGATGTTTATTAGCATCCTGAATAGGACCTGTGCACAATATATACCCTATGGGAATAAGCATGCTAGAAATAGGAGGAAACCACTATGGCTAAATAAAGCGGTAAGAAGTGCAATATGTGACAAAAAGAAAGCATTTAGGGAATTAAAGCAAGTAGGTAGTGATGAAGCATTAAATAAATACAGAAAATTAAATAACATTTGTAAAAAGCAAATCAAGGCAGCAAAGATTGAGACAGAGAGACTCATTGCCAGAGAAAGTAAAAAGAATCCCAAAATATTTTTTAACTACATAAATAGTAAGAAACTAAAAAATGATGGTGTTGGCCCCTTTAAAAATAGTCTGGGTGAAATGGTGGATGAGGATGAGGAAAAAGCAAATATGCTAAATGACTTTTTTTCAACAGTATTTACACAAGAAAATCCCATGACAGACAATATGATCAGTGATAACAAAAATTCTCAATTAAACGTCACCTGCTTAACCCAAGAGGAAGTACGGTATCGTCTAAAAATCACTAAAATTGACAAATCCCCGGGCCCAGATGGGATACACCCCAGAGTGCTGCAGGAATTAAGTACTGTCATAGATAGACCATTATTTTTAATATTTAAAGATTCCATAATATCAGGGTCTGTACCACAGGACTGGCGTATAGCAAATGTGGTGCCAATATTCAAAAAGGGGACAAAAACTGAACTTGGAAATTATAGGCCAGTAAGCTTAACCTCTACTGTGGGTAAAATCCTAGAGGGTTTTCTAAGAGATGCTATACTGGAGTATCTGAACAAAAATAACCTCATGACCCATTATCAACATGGTTTTACGAGGGACCGTTCCTGTCAAACTAATCTAATAAGCTTCTATGAAGAAGTAAGTTCTGGACTGGACCAAGGAAATGCAGTGGATGTGGTGTATATGGACTTTTCAAAAGCTTTTGATACGGTGCCACACAAAAGGTTGATACATAAAATGAGGGCAATGGGGATAGGGGAAAATATGTGTAAGTGGGTTAAGAACTGGCTTAGTGATAGGAAACAAAGGGTGGTTATTAATGGAACACACTCAGAATGGGTCACAGTTAACAGTGGGGTACCACAGGGGTCAGTGTTGGGCCCGCTCCTATTTAATATATTTATTAATGACCTTGTAGGGGGCATACAGAGTAGAATCTCAATATTTGCAGATGACACTAAACTCTGCAGGGTAATCAATACAGAGGAGGACAATTTTATATTACAGGAGGATTTATGTAAACTAGAAGCTTGGGCTGCTAAATGGCAAATGCGCTTTAATGGGGATAAATGTAAAGTCATGCACTTGGGCAGAGGAAACAAAGGGTATAATTATGTGCTTAATTATAAAACACTGGGCAAAACTACCACTGAAAAAGACCTGGGTGTATGGGTAGATGACAAACTCACATTTAGTGGCCAGTGTCAGGCAGCTGCTGTAAAGGCAAATAAAATAATGGGATGTATTAAAAGAGGCATAGATGCTCATGAGGAGAACATAATTTTACCTCTATACAAGTCACTAGTGCGACCACACTTAGAATACTGTGTACAATTCTGGTCTCCGGTGTATAAGAAAGACATAGCTGAACTAGAGCGGGTCCAGAGAAGAGCGACAAAAGTTATTAGAGGACTAAGGGGTCTGCAATACCAAGACAGGTTATTAAACTTGGGGTTATTTAGCTTGGAAAAACGAAGGCTTAGGGGTGATCTTATAATAATGTACAAATATATGAGGGGGCAGTACAGAGACCTTTCTAATGATCTCTTTACTCTTAGGCCTGAGACTGGGACAAGGGGGCATCCTCTACGTCTGGAGGGAAGAAGGTTTAATCATAATCACAGACGTGGATTCTTTACTGTAAGAGCAGTGAGACTATGGAACTCTCTGCCACATGATGTTGTAATGAGTGAGTCACTACTAACATTTAAGAAGGGCCTGGATGCCTTTCTTGAAAACTATAATATTACCGGTTATATATACTAGATTCTTTGATAGGGCGTTGATCCAGGGAATTAGTCTGATTGCCGTATCTGGAGTCAGGAAGGAATTTTTTCCCCAATGTGGAGCTTAGTGTTGCCACATGGGTTTTTTTTGCCTTCCTCTGGATCAACATGTTAGGCTATGGGTTGAACTAGATGGACTTAAAGTCTTCCTTCAACCTTAAAAACTATGTTACTATGTTACTATGTTACTATAATATCTGCACTGATCAGGTCTACAGTTTAATAATAACAATATAGGAGTCTGCTCTGAAGTCAGCTTTATATTGGGGTTGGAGGTCTAATATTGCTAATATTTGGAGTGAGAAGATAATAACCTATGCTCCATCACCCTCCAAAGAGCTCTAGGAGTGTGACAACTCCTCAGAACTGCCTCCATGGATTCATTAAAGTGGTTGTACATTACCAGACTTTGTTGTTGCTACTCAGCATATGACGTATGAAACTTTGTGTGTGTGTTCCTGATTAAATTATATTGATCTTGCATGTAGAAAGTCTCTCTTAGGCTACGTTCACACATTGCGTATTTTGCCGCGTTTTTTTACGCGCGCTTTTCAAAATACGCAATATGCCTTTTGTCTGCCAGCAAAGTGAATGTGAAATTCACTTTGCAGTGCCGACATTGCGCAAAAATACGCAGTGCGTTTTCCGGGAGAAAGCGCAGCTCCGTAAACAATTGATATGTCAATTGTTTACGCAGCTACTTCTGCGTATTCTCCCAGAGGGGAGGAAGAATCCTGCTTCCTCCTCCCCTCTGTGACAGCTGTGGCCGCCCATTAGATTTCACAGTGTATTAATATACACTGTGAAATCTAAATTAAACAGAGGCAAATGTATGTAAAATAAAAAAGAATCAATACTTCACCTCTCCGACGCCTTCTGCCGCTATCTGGTCTCCGATTCCAAGTGAGAGATGTACTGACAGGACCTGTGGTGATGTCAGAGGGGCGTTCCCGGGCACTCGCGGTCATGTGATACATATCACATGACCGCGAACAGCCAATCAGCGCTGGGAACACCCCGGGAACGCCCCCCCTCTGACATCACCACAGGTCTTCTCAGTACACCTCTCACTTGGAACCGGAGATCGCACAGCGGCAGAAGGCACCGGACAGCGGGAGAAGGCACCGGACAGGTGAAGTATTCATTCTTTTTTATTTTACATACATTTGCCTCTGTTTAATTTAGATTTCACAGTGTATATGAATACACTGTGAAATCTAATGGGGCTGTCACAGAGGGGAGGAGGAAGCAGGATTCTTCCTCCCCTCTGTGACATCACTGCGCTTTTTGGAGTAAAGAAAGTGCAGTGTGTGAAAGCCCCTGCGTATTTTGTTGCGCTTTTTGCGCGGCCGAAAAACGCGGCAAAAAGCGCGCGCAAAAAAGCGCAGCAAAATACGCAAATGTGTGAACGCAGCCTTAAGGTACCGTCAAATGCGGCAATTTTGCTAGGCAATTTCACTGGCAATTTGCTGGTTGCAGTGAAACCATGGACACATTGTTCCATTTGTACACAGCAACAAAATAGAACTATGTGTCCATGATTTCACTGCAACCAGCAAATTGCCAGTGAAATTGCCTAGCAATATTGCCGCGTGTGACGGTACCATTAGACAATCATGTATCAGAAACAGCCCTTTGTCTCAATGTCCAGTGTTTATTACATCATCGTCTCAATCTTATATAGGCATTTCTTGGACATACATTGTAACATCCTGATGGGCTCAGCTTATCTCTTGGCATTAACATATATATGTCCTATTGGCTGAACACCAGCACCTTTTGCACACAGTCTCAAAGTCTGAGTATACTTCTTAGATTTCACATTCCTAAATTTCTGTGTTATTATAGATTTTGTTTCAAACAAAGAAGATGTTAGTATCTCCTATCCTAAAATAAACGCTGGTCCTCCATTTTCCAGAGGACAGACACTGAGACATAAATATGGGTGCATGGAGGTGAGAAAAATGTAAGAAATTGATACTCATCTCCCAGATAGATGCTGCTCAGCTTGCACAAAATGTAGACATTGCAACTGAACAGCGGCTGTTCATAGGACGATCCTGCCAGATGTAAATCCCAGCATACAGGAGAGGGATATAGAGCACTGACTATGGACTATGCCAGTGTGGAAGGTGAGTATGATTTTTTGTGTATTTTTATCATATCCCTGCATCCAATAATAAGTGAATGTCCTGTAGCATACAAACCTCTAAGTGACCCATCGAGGAAGCTGTAGCATTCTAATAACACAGTCATCAAACTGGAAAAGTGCTTTGAAAGATGAAAGAACATGGATAATATACCCAAAGTAGACCCAAAGATGAAAACAGTAGGTCCAGATAGTCTGAGAGGCACTTCATCAAGGCTATAACCATGTCTGCTGTGTATTGAACCATAAAGAACCTCCATTGTCATCCTTCCAAATACGTTTTTTGGGATTCCTTTTCTTTCATATCTCCACCATCTTATATCCACTTCTTATCTTCATATTTATTAGTTTATTAGTACTGCTCCCAATAGAAACATAAACTCGTTTTTCAAGCTTTCGCCATCTAATAGAATATATTTGTTTGCCAAAGAGGTTTGTGCCTTCGTCAGTCTGGCAGAGATAGTTGCCAAAACTAAAGGTGACCTCTCTGTGCCGCCACATTGAAACACCATTTTAAAGGGCAGCTCGAAACTCTTCCCAACCCTAAGCTGCCTGTAATCAAGACTGTAAAGGGAGAGGTGCGACTGGTGTGCTGCCAATGTACATATTCCAGTGATTTCCATAGCAGGTGCCAGTTTAATAGCACGACTTAACCAGTGATGACACAGAGTGGACTGGGTGCAGGAAGCTCCTCACATAAAGACATATAAGAGGGTATGGAAGTACTTAGAAGACAAACCGCAATTGCTTTGATCACTATCCGAATAGTCTCTTAACACCTCTTGACATTTCTGTGTCATGAATACGCTTTTACAATGGTGAAGGAATACTTTATTCCTTATAACATTGACAGTTTTTGTCAATGCAATAAATATAGTAAACCTCGGCCATCAATTTTAAAGGGAATCATGTTCTGATGATTACTGACTACAAATAGAATACATGAGCATGTAGGTTATAAAGATACAAGTTAATTGATAACTGTATCACCTCAATGCAATGCTGCAGCGATGAGAAAACCCATTAAAATGCATTGAGGGTGTGCCGATACTCTCCAAGTGCATCAGTTTACTTAAAGGGGTTGTGCCATGAACAATTGAACATTTTAATTATAATACATTCTAGAATAAAAATAAGTTCCACATTTGGACGTGATAAAAAAAATGTTCCTGTTTCAAAATATTCTTATAAATATGCCTCTGTGTAATGTGTCCAACCATGCAGGAACAGGTCAGATATACTACAGCTCCTGGGCAGAGGAGAAAGTAAGAGAGTATACAGACATTAGAGTCAGGGAACACTGAATATACCGTATATATTCGTGTAGAAGCCGACCCGTGTATAAGCCGACCCCCCTACTTTTTCCCCCAAAAACTGGGAAAACTTATTGACTCGCGTATAAGCCGAGGGCGGACTCCAGCGCAGTGTATACAGCTCCCAGCACAGTGTATACAGCTCCCAGCACAGGGTATACAGCTCCCAGCACAGGGTATACAGCCCTCAGCACAGTGTATACAGCCCTCAGCACAGGGTATACAGCTCCCAGTACAGGGTATACAGCTCCCAGCACAGTGTATACAGCCCTCAGCACAGTGTATACAGCTCCCAGCACAGGGTATACAGCTCCCAGCACAGTGTATACAGCCCTCAGCACAGTGTATACAGCCCTCAGCACAGTGTATACAGCTCCCAGCACAGTGTATACAGCTCCCAGCACAGTGTATACAGCCCTCAGCACAGTGTATACAGCTCCCAGCACAGGGTATACAGCTCCCAGCACAGTGTATACAGCCCTCAGCACAGTGTATACAGCCCTCAGCACAGTGTATACAGCTCCCAGCACAGTGTATACAGCTCCCAGCACAGTGTATACAGCCCTCAGCACATTGTATACAGCTCCCAGCACAGTGTATACAGCTCCCAGCACAGTGTATACAGCCCTCAGCACAGTGTATACAGCTCCCAGCACAGTGTATACAGCTCCCAGCACAGTGTATACAGCAACCAGCACAGTGTATACAGCTCCCAGCACAGTGTATACAGGACCCCATCCCTGGTATACAGGCTCCCCCTCACAGTACCGCCACCCCCATGCTGCCGCTGCTCACTGTACAATAAATACAGTGTTATTAGCTCTCACCAGTGGCGGATTGCTCCTGGCTGTGCATCTTCCCTCCTTCCTGCTTCTTGTCCTGTGACCGGGGCTCACCGCGATGACGTCACCGGCCGGTCACATGACACGCAGGGAGGAGGGAGGATGCACTGAGCCCGGGGCGGGTGAGAGCTAATAACACTATGCATTGTACAGTGAGCAGCGACAGCATGGGGAGGCCTTACTGTGGCGGGGGGCGCCATACTGTGATGGGGAGCCTGTAATGCGATATGCATTGCTCCCCCCGCGGATTGGCGGGGGATGCAGTGCATATCATGAATAAGTTATGAGCGGCTCCACGTGACGAGCCGCTCATATTACAGCCTTCCCCCACCTCCTTCTACCTCCTCCTGCTCCCGGACACAGCCCCCACTTCACACAAAAGTATATGACTCGTGTATAAGCCGAGGGGGGGACTTTTCAGCCCAATTTTTGGGCTGAAAAAGTCGGCTTATACACGAGTATATACGGTAAGTGTATACAGACATTACAGCTGGGGGTCACAGAATATAAGACTATACAGACATTACAGCGGGGGATCACAGAATATAAGAGAATACAGACATTACAGATGGGGATCACAGAATATAAGAGTATACAGACATTACAGCTGGGGATCACAGAATATAAGAGTATACAAACATTACAGCCGGCGATCACAGAATATAAGAGTATACAGACATTACAGCCGGGGGATCACAGAATAAAAGAGTATACAGACATTACAGCCGGGGATCACAGAATATAAGAGTATACAGACATTACAGCTGGGGATCACAGAATACAAGTGTATACAGACATTACAGCTGGGGATCACAGAATATAAGTGTATACAGACATTACAGCCGGTAATCACAAAATATAAGAGTATACAGACATTACAGCTGGGGATCACAGAATATAAGAGTATACAAACATTACAGCCAGGGATCACAGAATATAAGAGTATACAGACATTACAGCTGGGGATCACAGAATATAAGAGTATACAGACATTACAGCTGGGGATCACAGAATATAAGAGCATTAAAGACATTACAGCCAGGAGATCACAGACTATAAGAGTATACAGACATTACAGCCAGGGATCACAGAATATAAGAGTATACAGACATTACAGCCAGGGATCACAGAATATAAGAGTATACAGACATTACAGCCAGGGATCACAGAATATAAGAGTATACAGACATAACAGCCAGGGATCACAGAATATAAGAGTATACAGACATTACAGCTGGGGATCACAGAATATAAGAGTATACAGACATTACAGCCGGAGATCACAGAATATAAGAGTATACAGATATTACAGCCGGGGATCACAGAATATAAGATTATACAGACATTACAGCCAGGGATTACAGAATATAAGAGTATACAGACATTGCAGCTGGGGATCACAGAATATAAGAGTATACAGACATTACAGCTGGGGATCACAGAATATAAGAGTAGACAGACATTACAGCCGGGGATCACAGAATATAAGAGTATACAGACATTACAGTCAGGGATCACAGAATATAAGAGTATACAGACATTACAGCCGGGGATCACAGAATATAAGAGTATACAGACATTACAGCCAGGGATCACAGAATATAAGAGTATACAGGCATTACAGCCAGGGATTACAGAATATAAGAGTATACAGACATTACAGCCGGGGATCACAGAATATAAGAGTATACAGGCATTACAGCCAGGGATTACAGAATATAAGAGTATACATACATTACAGCCGGGGATCACAGAATATAAGAGTATACAGACATTACAGCCGGGAATTACAGAATATAAGAGTATACAGACATTACAGCCGGGGATTACAGAATATAAGAGTATACAGACATTACAGCCAGGGATCACAGAATATAAGAGTATACAGACATTACAGCCGGGGATCACAGAATATAAGAGTATACAGACATTACAGCCGGGGATTACAGAATATAAGAGTATACAGACATTACAGCTGGGGATCACAGAATATAAGAGTATACAGACATTACAGCCGGGAATCACAGAATATAAGAGTATACAGACATTACAGCCGGGGATTACAGAATATAAGAGTATACAGACATTACAGCTGGGGATCACAGAATATAAGAGTATACAGACATTACAGCCGGGGATCACAGAATATAAGAATATATAGACATTACAGCCAGGGATTACAGAATATAAGAGTATACAGACATTACAGCCAGGGATCACAGAATATAAGAGTATACAGACATTACAGCCGGGGATCACAGAATACCATTAGTAGCAGAAAGTGTTAAAGACTTCACAGGACATCAGAATGCAGGAGGTGTTGAAAGTTGAACAAAGTCTATGGTTTGTCTACGCGTTTCTGGGCTCTAATGGCCCCTTCACCAGGACAAACCAACATTACATTTGTCCTGATGACCATTAGAGCCCAGAAACACTTAGACAAATTTCTGCTACTGATGATATGATGTCTCCTGCTGGGGACTGCTGCCGCTGTGATATACTTTTATGGTGGTTGTGACTCATCACAACCACGACAGGTGAGCCTTGCTATTGAGATTTTTATACATATTTCTCCCAGATAAGACCATATTGCGCTTTTTTGCTCTATTCTCTCTAGTTGGTTTAAACTCGCAGAGGAGAGCGCTGTCAAAAAAGGAGAAGAAAGTGGCACCAGGTGAAAATATTGACGCCCTCCATACTGTCTTAGGCTCCTTTCCCATCAGTGATTTTGCCAGTTCACGGCAGATTCGGCAGGTTTGCCACATCTGCAGCGTAACGGCTCATTTGCGGCAAGCCCCATTCATTCCCTATGGGACTTGTGGTCAGGTGCGACAAGTGCAGTTTTGCAGGATCCAGCAGATCCGGCACTTGCAGTAGCGCAGATAAAAAAAAAAAAACGCTCTTACTGCAAGTCCAATAGGGAATGAATGGGGTTTGCCATAAGTGAGCTGTCACGCGGCAGATGCAAAACTGCCGGATATGCCGCAAATTTCAAATAACGCTGATGTGAAAGCAGACTTAGCCTCATTTTAATGTCTTTTCAAAATAAGTTCTTTCCAAACTAGTACATGGCTTTGGATCCATTAAGGTATCAAATAGATTCCCCTTAAAAATACAATTTATCACCACATTTTTGCTACCTGATTGGATAGCAGCATGATGTAGGGGCAGAAACCTGGATTCCAGCGATGTATCACTTAATGTTCTGGGTGCTGCAGTTTTAATTAAAAAAAAAAAAGTGTTTTCTCTGCTGCAGATCTAGCAGTTCTGTGAATGCTGAGCTTTGTATAACCCCACCCACACCACTGATTGGTAGATTTCTATGGACACAGTGCATAGGCAGAAGGTGGCCAATCAGTGGTGGGGGTGGGGGTGGACTATATAGCAGCAGGCTTACGAGTCCTCTAGTGATAATTTCTTGCTGATAAAACAGTGAGTTTATCAAAACTACAAAACGTTTCCCAATAAGTGACACATCACTGTGGTCAGGATCTCTACCCTTTATTATGCTGCTCTCAGACTAGGTAGGCAAAACCTCCATTTAATCTGCATCTCATGTATGGCTTATCAACATAAAGAACGACTGTTGCATAGGAAACCGTAGCTAAAATATCAAAGTAATATAAAACTATTGACTTATGATTATATCTTTCTTTTGAACTGACATCCATATCATCAGCACTTGACATAATACATTGTGCTCTGTGTATTCTTCCTATCTAATTGACTATAGGATATTCTGTCCCTACCTTAAATAATAAAAAATCAACAAATATTAGGTAAGGTTATATGTGTAATTAACTGTGTAGAAGGTCATGACAATCGGTGACTTTAATATCAACTTATGTGTCATACATAGAGCGGAGCCAAAACAAAGGTTCTTATCAAACTGTGAGTTGTAAATTTCAAGTCAACCTGGAAAACACATGCATGTAATGGGAGATGATTTTTGGTTGGGGGTGGATCATTTATTTAAAACTCCTTTAAAAAATGGTAAGTTTAGTATAATAATTCCTATTTATTTTAAAGGAATTTGTTATCAAATATTTGCTGCTTCTTCTGGAAGCAGCATGATGCAGGAGTCTGATTACAGAAATGTACCACGTACTGGGCAATTTGCTGTAGTTTTGACAAAATCACAGTTTTCTCTGCTGCAGTTTTACCAGTTCTCGGAATGATGAGCTCTGTATGACCCACTTGCACCACTTATTGGTAGATTTCTGTGTTCACTATGTATAGGCATATATATATATATGTGTTTGGGCAGAGTTACATAAGAGCTTCATAAATATGGAGGACCCACCCACAGTGAGTGGACCCATTGAAGCTCATTTGAGCAAAACATGTGTAGTCCCATCCACCACCCCGCATCCACACCCCGCCGCATGTCACTCGTATGCAGTTTGAAATAAAGGAATAAAGAAATCCTGATGCAATAGAATGGTGAGTGCTGCCTATTATTTCAATCAAAAATACAGTGGATCCCTATGTCACATTATGACATCTTGAACTCTGAAAAGGAGTGGAGACCCAGACAGAAAGGGGAGACCCAGTGCCAGACTGTCCAAGTAAACGGTCTGGGGGAATACCGGTCCACAACGGGGTACCGGCTCCAAGTCGCGATGCAGGCGAGTCCAACCCTGAGCCACAATACCGGTGGTGAGGTCGCCAAGGTCCCCGACCTCGTCCACAACGTACAGCCCAATCAGGTACCCTGAAACCAGGTTGAGCCCTTAGAGAAGAGAAGGGTAACCTCACAACACCCGACGGGCCTGGTAGGAAGTGGGTTTGTACAGGGCAGCACACGGACATAAAGGAAGCACAAGAAAGACACAAAGGACAGTGAACGTAGTAGAAAAAATACTTGGAGAGCCTCAGAAAGACTTTGTACCCTCCGGTGACTACCCGGCCAGCTACCAGCAAAGACTGCGTGACTGTAAACTTAAGTGTTACCGTGAACTGTTACCACTAAAGTACAGCATGCCTCCGGTGTTTTATTCTGCTTAAGGCTAGGGTCACACTTGCATGCATTTTTTAAGGTTGCTTTTGGCAGCCTGCGTTTTTGGGCTGCATTTTTCTGTTAGGTCTGGAACAGCCTTAAAAAACGCAAGCAAAAACGCATGTGAAAACGCATGGTACCATTTAGTGCCATGTATTTTTGCATTGATTACCCATAGGGCCCCATGTTAAAAAAACGCATGTGTTTTTGAAAAAGCATCAAAAAATGCATCATGATGCATTTTTTGGTGCTGAGCCAAAAAACGCATCCAAAAAACGCATGGCACTTTAGCAATGCGTTTTTGCCATTGGGGCATGCTTTTTTTGTATTGGGGCTATGGATGCGTTTTTGCATACGTTTTTCACAAAAGACAAGTGTGAAAAATGCATGTAAAATCGCATCCAGCCTTCAAGTGTGACCCAGCCTAAGTTAAGAAGTAGCTGCTGCCACATCGACCAACTCAGCAGCAGCACTGCCCCGGGATCCCGCTCCGCCTGCAGGGAGCGTTATCAACTGGCTACAATACTACCATCCCCAGCGGTCTGACAGCGGCGCTGGTGAGATCACCAGAAACTGCAGGTAGCGTCACGAGACTTCTTTATTCTTTTATTTTTAGTATTTTCCCCTTTTACCCAGTGACCCCAGGGTTATGGGCCCGGGACTGGCCGCCGAGACATCACCCCAGCACCAACGCCTGGGAACGGAGTTCCCAAAGACCCCAGAGGTGGGTCATATATATAATATATATATATATATATATATATATATATGTATGTATATATAATAAAAATGAAAATACTATAATACCAATAAATATGGATACTTATGTAAAAAAATAAAAATAATCAGACAAGAAAAGTGACACATTTGGTATCACCGTGTCAGGTACGGCCTGCTCTATAAAACTGTTATACTAGTTAACCCCTTCATTGAACACTGTAAAACAAATAAAAAAAGCATTGCTTTTTCATCACTCACCAAAAAAGTAGAATAAAATACAATCGTAAAGTCGCATATATATAAAAATGGTATTACTGGAAATGTGAAATTGTCCCGCAGAAAGCAAGCTACCACACAGTTCCATCACTGACAAAATAAATAAGTTACAGCTCTCAGAATACAGAAATGCAAAAAAATATTTTTCCATTAAATTGTTTTATTGGTGCAAAAGCAGCAAAACTATAAATGTTGTATCGCTGGATTTGTACTGACTCGGAGAGGAAAGTTGTCTTTCACTCTTATCACTTTTACTATACAGTGAACGGTGTAAGGCCAGCTTCACACCACAATTTTGAGCTATCAGGTTCTATCTGGTTTGAACTAGACAGAACCTGATTCAGTTTTGCTACCATGTATCCTTATGGTGCCGGATAGCTTCTGTTTGGCATCTGATTTGGTACATTCTGTCCCGGATTCATTTCTGTACAGTTTTAAAACTGGGGACAAAATCGGAGCCTGTAACATTTGTTGGCTCCGGCACCTAAATCGGACAAAATGGACAGAAACAAATATGGATGGAATCCGGCGCCCATAACATGGAAGTCTATGGGCACCGATCTCCCCGAATCCGGCAAAAAATCGGATTGTTTCCTGGAAGCCTTTTAGAGAACAGCGCCGGCTCTGAAATGCTGCCGCGCTGATTCAGCACCATGGACAGCAGCAGTTCATCACCATGGAGAGCTCCACTGCTCACACGGGCTGAATGTTCAGCACCATGGAAAGCTCCACTGCACAGAATGCTGAAATTTAGCACCGTGGACAGCAACAGCAACGAGCAGAAACGAATCCTGCAAAACACAGGAATTGGAGGGCATATTTGTCCTCAGTTTCTGCTCATCCAGTGCTCTCAGGATCTGTCCGGTGCATCCTGCAAAACACTGGACAGAACCTGACAGCAGAAAATCGTGGTGTGAAGTCGGCCTTAGGAAAAAAAAACAAATCCTGAATTTCTGTTTCTTCTTGATTCTGCCTCACAAAAAGTGGAATAGAAAAAGTAAAAAAACATTGTGGTCCAAAATGGTACCAATAAACTCCACCTCATCTTTTAAAACACAAGCACTCACATGACTGTCAGCAGAAAAATAAAAAATCTGCAGCCTTCAAAATTCAGTAATGCAAAAAAAATTATTTTGTAAAAAAAAAAGTGTTTTTAGTGTGCAAGTAACCAAAACAAAAATAAAAATACTATATAAACCTGGTATTGTGATTGTACTGACCTGAAAAATAAAGCCATCTAATCAGTTATACCGCAAGGTGAATGGCATAAAAATAGTAGTAAAGCTAGTCTTCAACTGATGTTGTCTTCTCACACATGTGGTCAAAATTCTTGGTACCCCTTGTTTAATGAAGGAAAAACCCACAAGGGTCACAGAAATAACTTGAATCTATAAAAAAAAAATCAATGAAAATGAACAAATGAAAGTCATACATTGCTTCTCACCCCTGCCTCCACAGAATTAAAAAAAAATTAAACTCATGAAAGCGGCCCGGACAAAAATGATGACACCAATGAAAATAATGTGACAAAAGGGACATGTTAAGTCAACGTGTGTCTCCTAATTAGCATCACAGGTGTCTACAATCTAGTAATCAGTCAGTGGGCCGTGTATAGGGCTACAATATTCATTGTGCTGTTTGGTGACATGGTGTGTACCACACTCAACATTGACCAGAGGAAGCGAAGGAAAGAGTTGTCTCAGGAGATTGGAAAGAAAATTATGTACAACCATGATAAAGGCAAAGGTTATAAGACCATCTCCAGGCACTTGATGTTCCTGTGACTACAGTTGCACATATTATTCAGAAATGTAAGATCCATGGGACTGTAGCCAACCTCCCTGGACATGGTCGCAGGGGGAAAATTGATGACATATCAAAGAGGCGAATAACACAATGGTAACAAAAGAGCCCAGGAAAACTACTAAAGAGATTAAAGGTGAACTTCAAGCTAAAGGAACATTAGTGTCACATCGCACCATCTGTTGTTGGAGCCAAAGTGGACTTCATGGGAGACGACCAAAGAGGACAATATTGTTGAAAAAAAATCATAAAAAATCCAAACTGGAATTTGCCAACGTACACGTTGACAAGCCACAAAGCTTCCGGGAGAATGTCCTATGGACAGATGAGACAGATATGGAACTTTTTGGCAAGCACATCAGCTCTATGTACACAGGCAAAAAAATGAAGCATATCAAGAAAAGAACAGTGTCCCTACTGTGAAACAAGGAGGAGCCTCTGTTATGTTCTGTGGCTGCTTTGCTGCATCTGGCACAGGGTGTCATGAATCTGTGCAGGGTACAGTGAAATCTCAAGACTATCAAGGGATTCTAGAGAGGAATGTGCCGCCCAGTTTTAAAAAGTTTGGTCTCAGTCGCAGATCATGGGTCTTGCAACAGGATAATGACCCAAAACACACAGCTAAAAACACCCAAGAATGGCTAAGAGGAAAATATTGGAATATTCTGAAGTGGCCTTCTATGAGCCCTGAGCTAAATCCTATTGAGCATCTTTACAAACAGCTGAAACATGCTGTCTGGAAAAGACAACCTTCAAACACCAGACAACTGGAGCAGTTTGCTCTTGAGAAATCACCAAAATCCCTGTGGAGAGGAGCAGAAGTCTCATTGACAATTACAGGAATCGTGTGATTGCAGTGATTGCCTCAAAAAGTTGTGCAGCAAAATATTAAGTTAAGGAAACATCATTTCTGTCCAGGTCAATTTCATGAGTTTATTTATTTTTTTTATTCTGTGTAAGCAGGGCTGAAAAGCAATGTCTGACTCTCATTTGTTCATTTTCATAGATTTTTTTTTATTTATTATTCCTTTTGTCAAATTCAAGTTATTTCTGTGACATTGTGGGGTTGTCTTTCATTATACGAACACTTTTGACGGTGTGTGTATGTATATCAATTTATATAAAATTATTAAATATATTCTGCTTCCCAAAGATCACAGCACGGCACAGCACACAGTTATCCTGCGCTCCACACTGAGCGCTTACACTGGCGATTACGTGTTAATCTCTGAAATATGGGAATCAGACAAAATTCACTCTGAACTCCCACGTGACTTGTGATCATGTGTGTCCATCTTTTATGCGTCTTTTTAATGCATGTGCAAAAGTCAACCACAGTTTTGTGCACCTTTGAAAATTAGGACAACGCTGAACAGAGGCCAAACAGAGTCCAGAATAACTCTGCTGTCTCATTATTGAAATCATCCATTGGGGGCTTCACCTAATCATGTATTTCAGAGATGTAGTTGGATGTAAGTGCTCAGCATGGAGCACAGGATAAATGTGAACAGATCCAAAATGTTCTGCACTCAAGTCACCATGAAATAGCATTCAACTCAACCAGCAAAAATACAAGTCCCTACAAAGGTCCATCATCTGCTAGCTGACATGGCACTCCCAAAACAATTCAGCTAAATCTGAAATCCAATATGGCCCTCCTTCCCTTCTAAGCTTTGCACTGTACCTCAAAAGTAGTTTTCAATCACACATGAGGTATCAATATACTCAAGAGTTGTTGTACAACAAATTGAATGGTGCATTTTCTCCTATTGCCCTTGTGAAAATGCTTTTGTGGCGGAGGTACTGCAGATATAATTAGAGGTGTGGTGCCTCCGTAACCGTGGACGTGGGGAAATCTTCAGAGTCTGCACCCCAACACCCATACACAAGCCACTTTAATACAGGGGACTAATATTCAGTAGGTCCAGGGGGTGGAGCCTAGAGAGCGGGAGACAGGGAGTGACAGCACAATCAGACAGTTGGTGTGAGGAGAGCAAGGAAGGAAGACGCAGGGGACCTGTGACTGCAACTGGAGGCGCCTCCTAGGAGAGGGGTGACCCAGACTGTAAGGGCATTTACCCAGGACTGGTTGGAGCCAGCTGGGGACCCAGGCCGACACCGGCATACGAAGCAGAGATAGATAGACTCAAGGGTCAACCCTAACTACAGACTGGCGAGCTGAGGGCCCGACACACACAGGGAGCGAATCACCCCTAAAGCAGCCCAACATCAGTCCCGCAGCTGGGTTCACGACGTCGACTAGTCAGAGACTTTAGGTAACAGGACCCCGAGGACTAGAGACTTGGCTCAAGAGGGGTAAATAGAGACAGAGAGAGAGAGTACCAGGACCACAAGTGCCATATTGAGGGCATCACTGTAGGTTTTGGAGAAACTCTCACGACCTGCGGTTACAATACCCGTTAACCCAGAATGTACCGTGTACCTGTTTCCACCTGGTGCAAGTAAAGAACCGTTTGAGCTTAAGTGGTGTCTGTCCTCCTTTCAGTCGGCGCCCGGAGGGCTACAGCATCATCACGGAGGTGAGGACTACTATCCACTCATCTGCCCCGCTGCCCTGAGGTAAAACTCCACCTGTGGGGAGCTGTACTACGAAAGCTGCATTCCCATCACCTCAGCGGCCGGCCGCAGCACTGTAACCCTATTACCAGGTACCACAGGTGGCGTCATGATACCATTTCCCCCATCATCATCACCCCCATCCCCACCACTGAGGGTCCAGGGCACAGAACGGGAATCGACCAGCCGCGATCCCCCACCGAAGCAACCACCCGACCCGGTATCCAAGTACCCCCTCCCTGTGACCGACTCACTTTGATTGTGTCAGAACGGCTACACCAGTAATCTAAAGGCCCAGTTACACACACAGATAATTGTGCAGAGATTGTTCGCAGATCTCTGGTTGCAGTGAAATCATGGACACATTGTTACATTTGTACACGGCCACAAAATAGAACAATGTGTCCATGATTTCACTGCAACCAGAGATCTGCGAACAATCTCTGCACAATTATCTGTGTGTGTAACTGGACCTTAAGTTACACATCGTTTGATTCAGAATCTCTTGGCCTCAGATGAGGTAGCAAAAACCTGCTGACAGATTCCCTTTAGTCATTGGAAAGGCAGGATTTGTATTTTTTTTCTGGACAACGATAATGGGGGTGAAAATCTGATCATGTCCTTGATGTGAATAACGCTTGCGACAGAAGTCGCACTCTACATTCTTCATCCGCTTTCGGTTCTGCATCTTTTAAAATATTAGAAGCATTTACACAACAGAATAATTGAGCCCTCGGGGATCCTTCATGAAAAGAAGCCGAGAACAATAGAGCATTCCGTTATGGTACATAAGTATGGGGTATTAGTCATCATCATTTATTAGTTTAGTAACAACACAAATCTGGTTCCTAGCAGAAAAGACAACTTAAAAGTTATCTAGATATATCAAGATGCTTCTAAAAAGATGTCCAAAGTATGCTCTTAATTGAATGAACATCCTATTATTACGCACTAACAGTAGATCTTAGAAATCCAAGAATTAATTACCTGTCTGCCATCATACTTCATTTCTAGTCCCTCTTTTCACCATGGGCACAGTCACAATGATCTTGAGCAGGGTTTGTTTTATACAATACAAGAAATTTGCCCACTAAACGTTAGGTACATACTATATATAATTAAAGGGTATCTTTTGAGCTCCATATTTTATATGTGTTAAAACAACATTAAGGCACACTGGTTTTTTTTTTCAAAAATGCGGCAGTTACGGTAAAAAAACGCATCTGCCGCATTCACTGCATAACGGCCTCACTTGCAGCACACTTGCGGCAAGCCCCATGCCTGACCATATTTTTTATCGCGGCCACATCTGCCGCAACTGCCGGAACCGCGCTTGCCGCACCTGCTGCACACTTACCACAAGCCCCATAGACATTGCATGGGGCTTGCAACAAGTGTGCCGCAAGTGCAGCCGTTATGCGGCAGATGCGTTTTTATTACTGCGACTGCCGCTTTTTACGAAAAACCCCAGTGTGAAAGCACCCTTAGGCTGCTTTCACATTGCGATTTTCTTGGATCCGTGGCTGTCCGTTATAAAACGGATAACCACGGATACGATTTGGCCCCCATGTATCCCTATGGGCAACGGATCATGATAGAACATCACGCCTATTAGGGCTTGATTTCATGACGAAGAGGGCCCGCCCTAGGGACTAAAGAATATAGCCCCTGCTAATTAACATCGCTAATGAGTTAGTTATAAAACGTTTTTCTCCACTTTCACAGGATGCTTTTCTGAGCCAAAAGAAGTGTGGGATTAGTGATAGGATGCTGCAGGGACATGTTTGAATAGCTTATGAGGCATTTTGGAGGTGACAGGATCCCTTTAATATACACTACGAAACCCAAATTAAATGAAAGCAAATGTGTGAAAAATAATAAAGATAATAAATAATAAAGATTGAATACTCACCTCTCCGCCAGGTGTTCGGGAGCCTAAAGCTGGGAGATCCTCCACAGGTATCAATCTGCCAGGGCCTGTAAACGCTGATTGGTCCACTCGCAGTCATGTGATATGTGACGTCCTATGACGCGAGCGGCCAATCAGCGATCTTGGAAGGTCCTGGAAGGTCAATACCTGTGGCTGCACCCGGGTTCTGAACACCCGGCGGAGAATAAGTGCTCATTTTTTTATTATTTTTCACACATTTGCTTTAATTTAATTTGGGTTTCGTAGTGTATATTAATATTAATAGTCTACGAAACCCAAAGGGGCTGTGACAGATGTCAAACAGGGGGGAAGGAACAGGATAGTTCCTCCCCTGTGTGACATCAGCGCCAGCGTATTCACGCTGGAATTGCGCATCGTCTGAATGGCTATGCGTTATTCCAGTGGGAATAATGGGCTCCTATGGGAGAAAGCGTGGGTGCAGGTGCGCAAAGAAATGTCAATTCTTTTTACGCTTGCGCTTTCTCCCATAAAAGTGCTGCATGTTTTTGCGCAGTGTCTGTATGGCAAAGTGAATTTCACATTCACTTTGCCAGCAGACACAGAGGCACATTGCGCATTTTTGAAAAACGCGCGCAAAAAAGCGCTAAAAAATGCGCAATGTGTGAACGTAGCCTTCGGCTCACAATGATATCAAGATGTAATAGGTAGGATCCATAAGCTACTCCATAAATAGTAATACAAAACAGTGAAAAACACTGTATATGGCTGTAATGGCATTCAAACAGTCCCCGTCCTACAAACTGGAGACTGACTGCCTCATTACATAAGGAAATGTAAGGGTATAAATGCTTTTTTTTCACCTTTCACATTACACTATGAGCTCAGACAGGGATGATTAGAATAGTATTATAAAGCTGCAGGTACAGACAATGATAGCTGGAGGGGTATAAACTAGGTGACAGGTTCCCTTTAATTACAATTTGAAGTTTTCTACTAATTAGATTTTGGTACACAGGGCCCGGACTGTACACTGGGCAGGGCCGCTGACAGGGCCTGCCTACTGTGACAGCTGTCAGGGGCCCGGTAATGATTCATAGGAGAGGGGCCCTGGAGGATAGGTGAGGCGGCAGGGCCCTATCTCCCCAGGCCACGTCCCCTCACCTCTTCTATGGGCACCCTTTCCTGTCAATCTCATCTGGACCCTACCCAGGGTCAGTATCACAACCCGATGCAGGGGTAAAATACCTTACACAGGAGCCAGCTGTGGAGTTAGTAGTGAGGAGGAGCCGGAGACAGTGCAGCCAATGGGAGCTGAAGGAGGGCGGGACTTTCCTCCTTCCAATCCCCGCTCAGCCCACGCTGCTGCTGCTGCTATTTCCAGTCATCAGAGATCAGCAGGAGCAGTGCAGGTTGAGTCTGACAGAGCACACAAGCAGCAGTGAGTGTGAGGCTGAGCCTGCACTAGTGATTAGTGATAGGCGAACCCGAACTGTAAAGTTCGGGGTCCTTACTGAACAACTAGTGTTCGGGCACAGATCCCGAACACAAACTTTCCTGGGAAGTCCATGTTACAAGTTTGGGTTTGGGTTCAGGGGAACTGTAAAAATAAAGAAAATAGTTATTAAACAGCATTATACTTACCACGTTCTACTGCCCCACTGCGTCTACTTATGGTGCTGCTCATTAATGTCCTAGATATTCACTGAACAGCCAATCACATACGTTTTGTCACAGAGAATGGGCATCTGCTCACAGAGATATGCAGCAGAGCTGAAGTTGTTCCCTATGGGTTATGTCGGAGGGAGAAAAAAAAAAAAGAATATTGAGTTTTTTGAAAAAAACGTAAGTTTTTAAATTTTTTCCTCATATACCGCTTGTTAGCATGTGTGCATTATCGGTAGTAGCTGAGTGCTGCAGAGAAATTTTTTCTGGTTGTTTGATCCAGCGTCCCTGCTGGCACCAGTTCACACTGTGTCTTTGAGTGTTGTGCAGTTTTTTCTGCTTTATATATATATAGTGTTTGTGTTTTGGGGTAGCGGAGGCGGAGCCTGGGTGGAGTCTCAGGGGGGGCCCCACAATGTTGTCAGTGAGGGGCCCTAAAATTTCTAGTGGCATCCCTGACACTGGGTCTTCTCCGGCCCCTCAGCCTGCCTCCTCTGTTTGAAATCTCACCAGTGACCTGTCATTCGCAGACCAAAAGCAGGGCAGGCGAAGGGGCTGGAGAATCACAGACAGACAGGGAGGAAAAGATGCAGTGTACAGTTTGGCTCCTGTGCACACTGGAGTATATGGCTAAAAATAAAGATATTTTATTCAAGAAATCAACCATACACAAAGTCAACACTAACAGCACATAAGGGTCTGACTAAGTATACTATGTAGTATACTGGTGAAATGGGTATATAAAGGCGGACTAACAAAAGTGATGAATAATAGCTATCATAGGCAGGAAGACAACATTACAGTAATAAAACCACTATGGGTAATATAAGGTGTCCACCTAGCATACAGCATACCATACAAGTAAAACTCCACCACAGGTCCCTAAATACAAAATCGTAAGCAGTCACGTGACCGCACAACACTAAGAAGTAGAATAGAGCACATGGCCGCTGATTCACTGCTGACGTGTTGATAGAGTATATCTCTTTTATGGTTGATTTCTTGAATAAATTATCCTCATTTTTAGCCATATACTGAAGTGTGTTTTGCTGATTTGCATGGCTTTAAAGGGATCCTGTCAACCCCAAAACACCTCTAAACCTATTAAAAGCTGTCCCTAGAGCATATTAACACTTTCCCTACACTCCTTTTAGCTCCTAATGCACATAGTCAAAGTGAATAAAAACGTTATTATAGTACCTCATTACTGATGATAATGAGTGACTATGCTATTCATAGTCACTCATCCAGGCTGCCCCTCTTCTTCATATCACGCCTGAATAGGCGTGATCTACATCAGAGATTCAAATTCGCGCCTCCCTGCGCGCGCGCCTCCCCGCTCTCCTATTCCGGCCGGGCTTCAGTGTGGGGCTGTATGACGCGATCCGCGTCATTCCCGGCGCCGGGTGACGTATTTACACCCGCTGTTAGCTTCAAGTCCCGCACTGCGCATGCGCATGCGCAGTGCACATTTTGAAGCTGACAGCGCGGCGCAGGTGTAAATACGTCACCCGGCGCCGGGAATGACGCGGATCGCGTCATACAGCCCCACACTGAAGCCCGGCCGGAATAGGAGAGCGGGGAGGCGCGCAGGGAGGCGCGAATTTGAATCTCTGATGTAGATCACGCCTATTCAGGCGTGATATGATGAAGAGGGGCAGCCTGGATGAGTGACAATGAATACCATAGTCACTCATTATCATCAGTAATGAGGTACTATAATAACGTTTTATTCACTTTGACTATGTGCATTTAGGAGCTAAAAGGAGTGTAGGGAAAGTGTTAATATGCTCTAGGGACAGCTTTTAATAGGTTTAGAGGTGTTTTGGGGGTGACAGGATCCCTTTAATGATGTTCTAATACTGATTATATTGATATCTTTGGTGAAAAAAAATATACTTTGTGGTACTTTTTCAATCACAAGTTGAAGTTTTCTGCTAATTAGATTTCACTGAACAGGAGCCAGACTGTACACGTGTATTCTCCTCCCTGTCTGTGATTCTCCGGACCCTCTGCTACCTCTGGTCTGTGAATGGCAGGTCACTGCTGAGAATGAAAACAGAGAAGGTGAGCGGAGGGGCCGGGGAATCACAAACAGGGAGGAGAAGATCCAGTGTCACATGACCGCGTTGCAGCGGTGACGTTGCGGGCGCGATATTGAAATCGTGCCCGAGCTCTGCATTTGACGCTCATTAGGGTGTATTAGAGCAACGAGGCACGGGTAGCGCGGCACAGGGGACCCGCCTACCGGTCAAAATGGCTTGGAGGAACGCCCCTCTGACAAGAATTTCGTAAGTTTGCTAACTACATTATTGTACTCGTAGATTAGTAAAAAAGGTGAGACAGGGATGCGTTAGAATGTATTGTAAGGCTGCAGGGACAGGTATTAATAGGTTAGAAAGGTTATTTGGGGTGACAGGTTCCCTTTAACCCTGCCATAAACCCACCATACAAGGTGCTGGCCTTAGCAGTGTGCCGTTGCATAAGACATTCAGCATCTTTTCTCATAATTGAAAGGGAACCGCTGGCCTTAGAGGGATCTCTACTGACTCAGCGACAAGGACAGCAGGATCATGCACCCACAATCTAAAACAAAGTATAAAAAAATATAACGAAAGGCAACATCATAGGATACAGATTAATGCCCTAATTTATCAATCTCTTGAATGTTATATTTATACTGTATTATTTGTGTACTATATGGTACACTTTAATATGAGAATCACAGAAAAAAAAGTTCATCATAAATATAAAATAAAGTTTATTGAAATAAACCATAAAAACTGTATGGACGGATATGATCGTTGACAATAGACACAATACCAAAAGAACTTGATCCAATAACAATAAATTATTATATATACACTACTGTTCAAAACTTTGGGGACATTTAGAAATGTCCTTATTTCTGATAGAAAAGCACATTTTTTTCAATGAAGCTAACATTAAATGAATCAGAAATACACTCTATACATTGTTAATGTGGTAAATGACTATTCTAGCTGCAAATGTCTGGTCTTTAATATAATATCTACATAGGTGTATAGAGGCCCATTTCCAACAACCACCACTCCAGTGTTTTAATGGTACATTGTGTTTGCTAACTGTGTAAGAAGGCTAATGGATGTTTAGAAAACCCACAAGTATGTTAGCACAGCTAAAAACGGTTTGGCTGATTAGACAAGCTATAAAATTGACCTTCCTTTGAGCTAGTTGATAATCTGGAAGCATTACATTTTTTGTTCTATGAAACTCTCAAAATGGCCAGAGAAAAGAACTATTATGTGAAACTCGACAGTTTATTCTTGTTCTTAGAAATGAAGGCTATTCCATGTGAGAAATTGCAAAGAAACTGAAGATTTCCTACAATGGTGTGTACTACTCCCTTCAAAGGAGAGCACAAACAGGCTCTAACCAGAGTAGAAAGAGAAGTGGGAGGCCCGCAGCACAACTGAGCAACAAGACAAGTACATTACAGTCTCTAGTTTGAGAAATCGACACCTCACAGCTCCTCAACTGGCAGCTTTATTAAATAGCATCCGCAAAACGCCAGTGTCAACCTCTACAGTAATGAGGCGACTCCGGGATGCTGGCCTTCAGGGCAGAGTGGCAAAGAAAAAGCTATATCTGAGACTGGCTAAGAAAAGGAAAAGATTAATATGGACAAAAGAACACAGACATTGGACAGAGGAAGTTTGGAAAAAGTTTATGGATGAATCAAAGTTTGAGGTGTTTGGATCACACAGAAGAACATTTGTGAGACACAGAACAACTGAAAAGATGTTGGAAGAGGCCTGATGCCATCTGTCAAGCATGGTGGAGGTAATGTGATGGTCTGGGGTTGCTTGATGCTGGTAAAGTGGGAGATTTGTACAAGGTAAAAGGATTTTGAATAAGGAAGGCTATCACTCCATTTTGCAATGCATGCCATACCCTGTGGACAGCGCTTGATTGGAGCCAATTTCATCCTTCAATAGGACAATGACCCAAAGCAAAGAACACCTCCAAATTATGCATGAACTATTTAGGGAAGAAGCAGGCAGCTGGTATTCTATCTGTAATGGAGTAGGCCAGCCAGTCACCAGATCTCAACCCTATTGAGCTGTTGTGGGAGCAGCTTGACCGTATAGTACACAAAAGTGCCCATCAAGCCAATCCAACATTGTGGGAGCGGCTTCAGGAAGCATGGGGGAAATTTCTCAAGATTATCTCAGTAAATTAACAACCAGAATGCAAGGTCATTGCTGCAAAGGAGCATTCTGTGACAAAAGCAAAGTTTGAAGGAGAAAATTATTATTTCAAATAAAAATCATTATTTCTAGCCTTGTCAATGTCTGGACTATATTTTCTATTCACTTTGAATATAAATAAAAGTATGAGTTTTCATGGAGAACATAAAATTGTCTGGGTGACCCCAAACTTTTGAACGGTAGATTTATTATTGCGACTGCACTTGTGGCAAGCCCCATTCATTCTCTATGGGACTTGCGGCATGTGTGGCAAATGCGGTTTTGGCTGCGATCCGGCACTTGCAGCAGTTGCGGCAGGTCAAAAAAATGCAGCTAGCAGCGTTTTTTGACCTGCTGCATTGTGGCAAAAACGCATTTGCCGCACCTGCCGCAAGTCCCATAGAGAATGAATGGGACTTCGCAAATCAGCAAAAATGCTGATGTTAAAGGGGCCTAAGCCACAAGTGTCCTTGCATTGGTTAGCCATCCCTATATCAGTCACCCTACCGAGATACATATCTATATTATAGCTTATTGACTTAGTACACCCTTTTAGTACCTGAGGTGAGATCTGCTGGCAAAACCAAGGTATTACTTACAAAGTAATACTGCTTCCTTCTCCAGGGGTAATGTATGGCCAGCTGCAATTTTCATAACAGCTGATTTAGTACATGATTTAAGTACATGAGGCAACTAAATGCATTTTGTTTGTAGTTCACAAAATGACTAGACACGCAGGACAATAGAAAATCCTTTAGGAAATACCATTTGTGAAAGTTCTATTATTAATAGTAGAAGTATAAAAGAAGCTCAGGTAGTATTTAGCAGGGCTTGTGTCATGGCTGACATGTGTTGCACCTAATCCAGTCACCCTACACCTTCTGTAGTTGAGTCATAAGACCTCAGGTTATAAAGGAATGTTATACAATATGTATTCTTTAGGTTGTATAGCTGGACGTCTTGTTCATCTATGTGAATCCTTCAATTACAGTTTCTGCAAACTGACGTGACTTCCTTATGGTAACTTCAGGCATGGCGGGTGTGTTGCAAATTGTCAATGCACACTCCACACTAAATATTAGCAATAGCAATATCTTAGAACACATTATTGTTTGATCTTTGCAGAGGAAAATTCATGATTTAAATTTTTATTTTCATAATTGAATAGTGCACTTGAAAATAAGTTATGGCTCCTAAAGTTTTGTTCTGGACCCAAACTTGACCTGAACCTCATTGGAAGTCACTGAATAGTCAGTTCTGCCCTTCGCCCATATACAGGCAGACATAAGCAAAGCACTTCCGGGGAGGGGGGGTTGTCATTTTCACTTTTTAATACACATAACATCCGATAACGCTGATTTTACCCTTAGTCCAAGCTGTTAAAACTCTGCAAGCGGCTCACACTGGGCCGAAGCAATGAGTGTACCCGAGCACAGTGACTCTCGCTCCAGTGATTTGTGTGTGTACAGCACCCGAACTCCAAACCCTGAACATTTTTTAAAAGTCTGTGTTCAGTGCAAACTCCGAACATTAAAGTCAGTTTCACTCATCCCTACGCTTTTCAAAGAAGCATTGAAACGTGCGTTGGGGCGGCGGGTACTCAACAACAGAAATGCTATTCTTAGTAAGTGCTACTTTTACATGTCTTCGCTATTTATATACTTAGAATGGGGCCACCATCTAGTAACGCATCAGGTACTCTAGAATATAGAAATCGGCCTATGCTATTGCATCGGAGGGCAGTCTCTGTGCCTGTCTCCCCTTGTGTGCTCTCTCCTCTCTGTGCTGTCTCTCCCCCTGTGCGCTCTGTCTTACTTGTGCCTTTCTCTCCGCTATGTGTGCTCTCAGTCCCTGTGTGTGCTGTCTCTCCCTATGACTCTGCCTCCCCCTGTGCCTCTGCCTCCCTCTGCCTTCTCCCTCCCTGCACCCTTGCCTCCCCTGTGCCTTCTGCTTCCCGTGTGCCTGCCTCCCATCACTGAGCAACCATACAATGCTCACTGCTGACCCACAATACAGTGCTAACCACTGAGCCAGCATACAGTGCTAACCCTGAGCCAGCATACAGTGCTAACCACTGAGTCAGCATACAATGGTAACCACTGAGCCACCATACAGTGCTAACCACTGACCCACCATAATGCTAATCACTGAGCCACCATATACAGTGCTAGCCACTGACCCACCATACAGTGCTAACCACTGAGCACATATGCAGTACTAACCACTGAGCCACCATACAGTGCTAACCACTGAGTCACTGTGCAGTATAACCACTGAGCACCATACAGTGCTAACTACTGAGCCACATATACTGTGCTGACCACTGAGCACCAACAATGTAACCACTGAGCCACAATATACTGTGCTAACCACTGAGCCACAATATACTGTGCTAACCACTGAGTCACCATACAGTGCTAACCACTGAGCCACCATACAGTGCTAACTATAGTCACCGTATACAATGCTAACACTGAGCCGCCATATACAGTGTTAACCACTGAGCCACCATATACAGTACTAATCACTGAACCACCATACAATGCTAATCACTGAGCCACCATATACAGTGCTAACCACTGAGCCACCAAACAGTGCAAACTACTGAGCCACATATACAGTGCTAGCACTAAGTCACCGTATACATGCTAACTACTGAGCCACCATATACATGCTAACCACTGAGCCACCATATACAGTACTAACACTAGACCACCATACAATGCTAATCACTGAGCCACCATATACAGTGCTAACCACTGAGCCACCATACAGTGCTAACACTGAGTCACTGTGCAGTGCTAACCACTGAGCCACCATATAAAATGCTAACCACTGAGCATCATATACTGTGCTAACCACTGAGCCACCATACAGTGCAAACCACTGAGCCACTCATATACTGTGCTAACCACTGAGACACCATATACAGTGCTAACCACTGAGTCACCATATACAGTGCTAACACTAGTACGTATGCAATGCTAACCACTGAGCACCAATACAGTGCTAACCACTGAGCCACCAAATACAGTGCTAACCACTGAGCCACCATACAGTGCTAACCACTGAGCCACCATACAATGCTAACCACTTAGCCACCATATACAGTGCTAACCACTGAGCCACCGTATACAGTGCTAACCACTGAGCCACCATACAATGCTAACCACTGAGCCACCATATACAGTGCTAACCACTGAGCCACCGTATACAGTGCTAACCACTGAGCCACCGTATACACTGCTTACCACTAGCCACCATATACAGTGCAACCACTGAGCCACCATATACAGTGCTAAGTACTGAGCCACCATATACAGTGCTAACCACTGAGCCACTGTACAGTACTAACCACTGAGCCACCATATACAGTACTAACCACTGAGCCACCATATACAGTGCTAACCACTGAGCCACCATATAAAGCACTAACCACTGAGCCACCATCAGTGCTAACCACTGAGCACCATACGTGCTAACCATGAGCCACCATATACAGTGCTAACCACTGAGCCACCATATAAAGCACTAACCACTGAACCACCATGCAATGCTAATCCAACGGTGAAATGGGATTTAAATCATGCGCTCAGCGGCGACCAATCAGCGATCTTGGCGCATGTTTTAAATCGCTCTTCGCTGATTGGTCACAGCGGCTCAGCGAAGCGGGATTCAAATCACGCGCCAAGAGCGCGGCGACCAATCAGTGATCTTGGCGCATGTTCTAAATCCCGCTTCGCTGATTGGTTGCTGCGGCTGGCAGCGACAATCAGCTAAGCGGTCCGCGGCTTGGTGGGGATATGAAACTCGTGCCGTTGATTGGTTGCCATGCTCAGCCAGCTGCAGCGACCAATCAGTGACGCAGAATTATATCTCCTGCCAAGCCGCGGGCTGCTTCGCTGATTGGTCGCCACACTCAGTGGTGACCAATCAGGGCTCCTGGCGCCTGTTTTAAAACACACTTCATTGATTGGTCGCCGCGGCTCAGCGAAGTGGGATTTAAATCACGCGCCAAGAGCGCTGATTGGTCGCCGCGGTCAGCGGAGACCAATCAGCAGTCTTGGCGCGTGTTTTAAATCCCGCTTCGCTGATTGCCGCCAGCCGCGGCGACCAACCAATCAGCAAAGCGGCCCGCGGTTTAGTGGGGGATATGAACCCCACACCGCTGACCGCTGCATCGCCGCGGACCTCTGTGTGGCAGGAGCTGACCTGCGGCTACCGTCGGGAGATCAGCGGCGCCAGCGGTAGCGGTGGTGTGCGTGGTTCAAATCACGCGCCAATTTGCGGCCGGACTTCGCCTGTCACTGATTGGTCACGCCCGGCCGGCCGCGACCAATCAGCGACGCGGGATTTCCGTTACAGAGAGACAGACAGACACGATAAAACAATTATATTAAAGATCTTGTATTACCATTGCATTATTTCTCCGAGTAATCCACTTCGGACTGCTTATACTCATGCACTTTTGCTTACCAATTTATATTAATTTATTACCTTGCCGCCAGGTTTCTTTATGCAATATAGAGGGTACATAGTTTAAACAAAAACAGTTTGCCTTTTTTTTTTCTGTATAAATGTAGAAATTAAGATTTGCACCTCTTTACTTACATTATTAATTGTGTTTATTTATTGTACTTGCATTATGCACATCAGAAGAGTATTTCTATCCTTCTTAGGCTGTGTTCACACGCTGCGTATTTGTCGGGTTTTTTATACGCGCGTCTTTTTAAGGAAAAAAAAATGCGCTTAAAAAAAGCGCAAGAGAACAACTTCATCTGCGCTTTTTTACGCGCGTTTCTTCCAGTGCTTATAATGGGGCCTATGGAAGAAACGCGCGTAAAAAAATGGAGAGAATTGACATGTTCATTCTTTTTACGGGCGCGTTTTTTGCTCCAAAAACGTTGCGTAAAATTACGCGATGTCTGAATGGCATAAAGTGACTGTCCATTCACTTTGCTGGGAAACGCTGACGCACATGCGTTTTTGGGGTAAATACGCGCGTATAAAAACGCGCCAAATACGCAGCGTGTGAACGAGGCCTTAAGGTACCTTCACACGCCGCAATATCGCCTGGGAATCATAAAGTCGATACATCACCCCGCAGCAATCACTGTGAAATTGCCTCACAGTTGCGGCGTGTGATTGGGGATTTTCACGGCGATAAATCGCCTCTCGACTGTCGCCTGATTCCTGAGCACTGCTCTAAAATCAGCCGCAATCCTGGAGGCCATATTTCCGTGTTGTGGCTTGTGACAGGGCGATAGTGATGGAATCAGCGTCGCCTATGATTTCCCGTAGGTGTGCCACAGCGTGCTGTATTCCACGCTCCGTGTGAACTGATTGGTGTGTGCTACTGTGTTCTCATTGGCTGTCGATTGACACCGTGCCATATTTGATGAGCTATCCGTCCAGCACCACACAATGGCAATGGTGTCATGTATTAGCCAGTCTTCCAGAGCAGGCTGACCAGTCATTATGCTGTTGCGTTGTCCAATGAGGGGCGAGGTGTAAACCACTACGGCAAGCGTATCTCTTCGCTGCGCTGAACATGTACGCCCACTGTGGTGTGGCTGGGGGACTTGGAATCCCCCATCCTCCGGTGATGGCTGCCGGGACATTAGGCCCTGCACAGCCTTGGACTCTGGTGTCCGGTTCTGGCGCTCTGCACTGAAGTGAGCTCGACACCGCTCCACTCCCCAGGCTCTCCTCGACATCCTCAGACCCTCGCCTATGGGTCCCTCAAGCTAGGCTTTAGCTATCCTGGGATGAGTTTAGCACTGCTCAAGTCCACAGGATGTATTCCACAGTCCTCCTAGGAACTGAGGTACCTCCGAGCCAGACCAGAATTTATAGGTGAGCTGCCCTGAACCTGGGATTAGAGCTCCCCCTTCATGCCTGGAGGCAGAATAGGTGCTGTGTGCTTGGCTCACCTGGTGTGGATATCCTCTGTTGCTCTCAGGTATGACACTTTTCCCCCGAGGGCGGCAATGACATCGTGGCATCCAGACTCAGGGGTGCCACATCCGCACTTCAATGGAGGAGCACGGTCACCTGCTCCAGCGGCTCCACTGCGCAGGCGCGAGTGCTCCTGTCACTCACTGTGCCAGTTCGAGGAGGAACGGGAAATTTTTGGGTTTTTCAGCCAGGGAGGTGGCGAGGACGTTATACATTTGCACCAAATAGCAGTCTCCCGGACTCAATAGGAGGCAGGGCTGGACAGAATTTAAGTTCATATCTCAGGTATGAGGCGCATGTCTGGACACATAGAGAGGTTAGTTACAAGAACCCCATTTACATTATTTGTAAGCTGGTGGGCATTTTAAAATGCCCAAAGAGGGTGACAGGTTCTCTTTATAACCATCAAGTTCAATGCCTCCCTGTGAATAAAGTTATTGAACTCTCACTTATGAACATTCCTTCATAATCCCTCAGAGAGAGACAATGAGCAAATCAGCCTTCATACCGGGGTTGGCAAATAATGAAAAGAATAAACCTTTGGGGATAATCTTAATAATCATAAATAAAGGAACATACAAAATTAACATTTTGTTTTTTGTCACCCATTAAAACGTTCCTTGACCGTTTTCTTATACAAAATACAATAAGAATCCCTGAGAATAAAGGTAAGTGCTGTAAACAAACTTTAACCTAGGAATTACTCCTACTTTTACCTTTTGTCACATTTGTAATATATTATTACGTTTTATCGCATAATTCACATGGTCAAACATTGCCTGCCATTTAATAATGCTTCGGGTGTTTGCCTGTGTGATTATTCACTACAAAAAGATATGGTGCTGGTTTGATGTGTAAGGGAACTTCACTTTTCCCCTAATTGTAAATACATCAATTTACATCAAATTACACTTGATGTAAAACGCCCATCTCTCCTGTATTGTGTTTTAAAGGGGTTTTCCAGAATTAAAATGTATCACCTATCCAGTTCAGTTGATAGGTGAGAAGTGTTTGATCTCTGAAGTTCCCACCGCTGGGACCAATTGTAACATAGCCTGGAGTTTGAATGGAGCACTTGTCTATCATACTCACATGCCATATACTGTAAAGTCCATGGGCACATGACCCTTATATTCTTATAAAGGAAGAAGTCAATTTAGCACTGCAGCAGTAAAGAAGTAAAAATCTTCAGTAGTAATGGACGAACCTGAACTGTAAAGTTTGGGGTTCATACTGAACACCTAGTGTTCGGACACGGACCCCAAACATGGACTTCCCTGAGAAGTTCGTGTTACTGTTCAGGTTTGGCTGGGGAACTGTAAAAGAAAGCAGAACAGTAATTAAACTGCAGCATTACATACTTATCGAGACAGTGCGCTTGTACTTCCAGGTTGCTCATTAACTTACTGATAATTCACTGTACTCTGCTTCCAACAGCCAATCACAGATGCCCACTCTCTGTGACAGTGTCTGTGATTGGCCATTGCACCCCCAGCCATTATGCCGGCATCTGTGATTGGTTGCCACCTTCATAGTGGCGTGAAAATAAATAAAGAATTTTAAAAACAATGTAGGGCTTCAATTCTCTGTGCAGATAAAGTGGACAGCTACGGGCTGCACCCCCAGCTGCTTGGCTTTACCTTGGCTGGCATACAAAAATACAGGGGAGCCCATTATTTTTTAAAATTATTTTAATAATTAAAATAAAACTGTGTGGGGTTTACCCTATTCTTGATTGCCAGCCAAGGCAAAAACAGCAGCTGGGGGCTGATATTTACAGTGTGGTGAGTCCCATAGTCCCAGGCTACAGAACAGCAGCCCAAAGTCACCCCAGAAATTGGTGCCTTTATTAGAAGCTCTAATTCATGGCACTATACCTGACTCTTCCCGGTGCCCTGGTGCAGTGGCATCAGAATGATAGAAGGGGCTAATGACAGCTGAATATTGACAGCTGTCTTAAAGCCAATATTGATCATGTACAGCAGTAGTTTCCCATCCCATGAACTCAGTTGAATGTGCTGCCATGTTAGTTGGAGTTGAGAGAGAGAGGGATCCATCTTGAACAGAAATTGGGCTGGGAGGACCATTTGTTCTGAGCGTGCTGAGTACCTTAAACCGGATCCAGGAAATTATCCTTTTTTTTTCCCCGGATCTGCCTCAATAGACTTCTATGTCATATGCTCCAGACCGCGCCGGATTAGTTTCTGTCTGGAGCGGTCTCCGATTCTGAGTACCGGAAAAAACAGGACACAAACGTATTCCGGACTGAATTCACACAAATAGAGGCCATATAGGACCAATCCGTGCCCATAGGGATACATGGGAGGCAAAAACAGATCCCTGCCTATCCATTTCAACACGGATAGACCCGGATCCCCAAAAATGTGGTGTGAAGCCTAATACTTGACTCAGGGCATATCTCCCATATGGTTTATCTCTGATGTCATCACTTATTTAACTTCACTGATACATATTTATTGCATATCTGTCCAATCACACACATAAAAAACATCAAATAGATCTATCATGTAATTGTCTAATGGCCACTTCCGTCTGAGGCCGAAATCGCTCGCTGCAGTCGGAAATGGCCAGTATGCAAAAGAGCCGCGTGGCACGCAAATTCAAAATTCAAAGCCCCCCACTCCATCTGCCCACGCTCCCTGCGGCCCCCCCCGCTTCCCACGGCACCCCCGCTCTCCGCGGCAACCCTGCTCCCCGCAGCACCCCTGCGCCTCCACAGTAAAACGAAAAATAAAAAATCCTCAGTGAGGATACTCACCCGGCCTCTGGCTCACTCCACCTCCGTCTTCTAGCTCCTACAGGGCTTGAGGACCTGTCGTTGCCTTGGAAACCGATCAGTTGATCAGTCACATGACTGCTAACTGCGGTGACAGGAGGAGAGACCAAGGAGTGGGGACAGGAGGAGCAGTAACAGGAGGAGAGACAGAGGAGCGGTGACAGGAGGAGAGACCAAGGAGTGGGGACAGGAGGAGCGGGGACAGGAGGAGAGACCAAGGAGTGGGGACAGGAGGAGCAGTAACAGGAGGAGAGACAGAGGAGCGGTGACAGGAGGAGAGACCGAGGAGCGGGGACAGGAGGAGCGGGGACAGGAGGAGAGATGGAGGAGCGGTGACAGGAGGAGTGGGGACAAGAGGAGAGATGGAGGAGTGGTGACAGGAGGAGAGGGGACAGGAAGAGAGACGGAGGAGCGGTGACAGGAGGAGCGGTGTAGTTCACTCACGTTGACTGAACAAGTTCTGTCAGTCACAGTATGTCAACTACATACATATTCTAGAATACCCGATGCGTTAGAATCGGGCCACCATCTAGTATTACATAATAGCATAACAGCACATTCCTAACTCAATAGGGTGTAATCCTGCCTAGTGGTAATATATTTTGCCCAAGGTACCAGGGGCGTATCTAGGGGGGTGCAGCCGGATCCTCTGCCCCGGGCGCAACTCAGAGGGGGGGCGCCCGGGATCCCCCCCATCCCCGCCCCTCTTATTTTGTTGCACGGGCGTCGGCGGGCCCCCCTCTCCTGTGAGGAATTGCCGCCGCCGGGCCCCGCCCCGCCCCCTGAGCTCTCCTCAGATGCAGGGGGTGTCAGAGCAGCGGCAGTGTCCCAGGATTTATTGAATAGTGCTGGGACGCTGCCGCTTCATTGATCCCCCTGCGTGCACTGCTGGCACTTCCGGGATCAGCGAGTGAGCTCAGCTTGGATAGAGCAGCTGAGCTCCTTCTGACCCGGAAGCGCTGATGCTGCGGAGTTGCCAGCGGCGTGAGGACCGTCTGGGAGCAGGACAAGGTAAGCGCCAATGAGCCGAAGAGAGCAGGGTGGGGGAACAGGGGCCACAAGAGGGAAGAAGCAGGGTGAGTGGAGGGGGCCACAAGAGGGGAGAAACAGGGAGACTGGGGGGCAAAAGGGGAGAAGCAGGGAAAATGATGAGAGGCCACAAGAGGGGAGAAGCAGGGTGAATAGGGGTGCAGCACAAGGGGAAAAGCAGGGTGAATGGGGGCCACAAGAGGGGAGAAACAGTGAGAATGGGAGGGCACAAGAGGGGAGAAGCAGGGTGAATAGGGGTGCAGCACAAGGGGAAAAGCAGGGTGAATGGGGGCCACAAGAGGGGTAGAAGCAGGGAAAATGGGGGGCACAAGAGGGGAGAAGCAGGGTAAATAGGAGGCACAAGTCTGAGTCCCCACCTGTAAGTCCTCCATGCATATCTAGCCCATATCTCCCTGGCTGAGCGTGCATGTGTGTGTGCCTGGCTGAGCGTGCATGTGTGTGTGCGTGCCTGGCTGAGCGTGCATGTGTGTGTGCGTGCCTGGCTGAGTGTGCATGTGTGTGTGTCTGTGTGCCTGGCTGAGTGTGCATGTGTGCGCATGCCTGGCTGGATGTGCATGTGTGTGCGTGCCTGGCTGGGTGTTCATGTGTGTGCGTGCCTGGCTGAGTGTGCGTGTGTGTAACTGGCTAGGTGTGCATGTGTGTGCGTGCCTGGCTGAGTGTGCAAGTGTGTGTGTGCCTGGCTGAGTGTGCATGTGTGTGTGCGTGCCTGGCTGAGTGTGCATGTGTGTGTGTGTGCCTGGCTGGGTGTTCATGTGTGTGCGTGCCTGGATGGGTGTGCATGTGTGTGCATGCCTGGCCGGGTGTGCGTGTGTGTATGCCTGGCTGGGTGTGCGTGTGCGCGTGCCTGGCTTTGTGTGCATGTGTGTGCGTGCCTGGCTGGGTGTGCGTGTGTGCGCGCCAGTAATCTCCCCCCCCCCCCGCTACTCACCTACTCTGGGGGGGGGGGGCACCAGAATAGGTCTTTGCCCCGGGCGCCATGAGACCTAGTTACACCACTGAAGGTACACAGCATACATGTCATAACTTTAAAGGAAATAAAATAAAATGAGATTTCTATCCATACATAGCATTTGCTTGATAATAACATAAGCAATGTCAACAGTAATCCAATAAAGTATGGTATATAGCAGACCTGGACAGTCTTTGCAAGGGATATAGCAGTCCAGAACACAGCAATGCGGTAAAGGATGCATTAGCATTTAATTTTGTAAGTGGATAGCTGACTCAATTTTAACCCTTCTATAATAATCCAGTAGTGTAACCAAACATAAAAGATGCAAAAAGCGATGCCACAAAGATAGGATAATGTAAGGAGCTCTGATATTGCACATCCCTGTCTTTAGTTAATCTTTAGTCATTGGGACCCAGAACAGCTGCGGTGCCTGCTGCCCTGGTAGTTACGCCCATGCTGATAGCAATATTTAACAATTGCTCTGTACATAAAATGAGAATAGTCAATATATGAAAAGCTTCTTAAAGAGAACCGCTTATCTCCTCACATGTATGTTTAACTAAACATTTATATTTGCATCACTTCTAAAAGTTCAGAAAGACAGGGGAGCCCAAATTGGGTGGACAGGCCTCATGACAACATAAAGTGGGGGGAGTGAAGGGTTAAGTGACTTTAGAGCTTAAATGCAGGGCAGTAGAGATGGACTTGGAAGGTTTTGGATTGATAAAGAAGGGACAGAACTATGAAGGAGGATTAAAAGCCCAGGAGGAGATAGTTCCTGAAAACGCCGAAAAAAGAACTAACTGTTGCAGAAAAACCCATGACAGACCTCGTGATCCTATTGGACATGGTGCAGCAGCTACAGTGGTCCATGGAGCCCAAGTGGTAAAGGACCAGCTTTGTGTGCCCTGCACATCTCTTCCCGCTAAGGTGGCTTCCCATCCACTCCCACCATGCGCACATGGTGGTCCCGGCTGCCGGACCGTTAATCTATGCAGAGACAGCGCAGGAGGAGTTCCAGGAGTCCCCTTGGACTTTGCTGTTACCAACTAGAAATGGGTGTTCCCGAATTGTGGTCTACTTCCAGTTTGCAGCCTGCTAGGCCTCAGACCTGCATACCAATGGCCCCTAGTGGTGTGCCAGCTGGGGTCCAGGCTGGATGTCAGAAAACAAAGGATCACCCTCTTGTGGTCGGCGGGGGCAAGTTGTGGCTTAAGGTGAGATTGCATCCTGCTAGGCCCCAGACCATAACTGTGATCGTACCTGTTTATGTGCTGCCCGGGGGACAAATCAAGTGGTATCCAGAAGAGGATCAGTAGCCTTGCAATTGGTATGGCGGGTTGCAGCTTCATGCACAGTTGCAGCCTGCTAGGTTCCAGGGTAGCCCAGCAGTAGCCCTTGGAGTGATGTCATCTGTGGATCAAACCCAACACAGGAGAGGAGTGTGTGTGGCCCACAGCAGTCTTGGTATCAGGACAGTGCACACGCCACATGAGGGCACAGAGAGCTGGAGGTCGGTATTTCTAGTCAGGGCTAGTGGGCCTCTCCCATCCAGAGGAGTATTTTCGTGCTGGGCTGCTGGAAGAAGGAAGCAGTCAGCTGAAGATGAAAAACACGGCATGCTGGCTGAGGAGTTTCACCATAGACATTCCTCCTGTGCTTCCCCTTGGGCTTCATGACAACCAGTGGGAGACAATGCGGTTGTTCTGAGAATATCTTCGACGCAGCTTGGTGAGGAGACAATAATTGTTTCTAATTTACCTGTTATGGGAGGTTGGTAATGGTAGCCCCCATCTTTAGGCTATGTTCACACTGTGCTTCACACTGTGCTTTTTTTGGATCCATTTTTGCAGCGTAAATAAAGTGAATGCGTCACTTAAATCGAATCCCGGAAAAGTCAATGGGTTTTGCTGTTCAGTCAGGCATTTAAGATCTGGTGCATTTTTTACCCTTGAAAAGTTATTCTTAAAAAGAAGGTGCATGTTAGTTTGTGTAGTGCTTTTTGATTCACTTTTCTCATTTAAACCATTCTGTATGGGCTGAAAAACGCACCAGAAGAAGCGCAGTCAAAGCAGATCAGAAACTGATGATCTGTTTCTGATGCATTTTTTTCAAAAGCTGATCCAGATTTCCAGCTGAAAAAGAGAGAAAAACATCCAAGAAAAAACAGGTAAATAACGCACAATGTGAACATAGCTTTAAGCCAGGTAATTTAAAGTCAGCAAGAGAACATCCAGATGTAGTGAAAGAAAAGTTAGACAAAGAAGTGGAATTGGATAAGGCAGGCTGCACACCATGGTTTTTCGGGTCCGGATCTGTCCGGTGTGAACCGGACAGACCCGTATCCAAATTTGCCCCCCATGTATCCCTATGGCGCCGGATTGTGCTTATTTGGCCTCCGGTTTGCTGCTTTTCCATGAGGATCCGGTTTTGTCCGATTTTTGCATCAGACACAAAACTGGAGTCTGCATAATTTTTTTGTGCCCGATGCAAAATTTGGACAAAACGGATCCTTCCGGGTCCTCCTGGATCTGACGCCCATAGAATGGGAGTCTATGGGTGCCAAATCGCCCCGTATCCGACAAAAAATTGGACCGATTCGCGGATGCCATGGTACTGAAGAGCGGTGGCTGTTATGAGCAGCCGCATTCATTCATCATCATGGACAGAGCTCCACGGCTAAAATTTTGGCACCGCGACCAGCTCCCTGCACTTACAGTACTAAAATTTCAGCACTGGATAGCAACAGAAACAAAGCCGGCAAAAGGCAGGATCAGAGGGTAGATTTGCCCTCCAGTTCTGCTAGATTTCTCCTTTGTTGATGCTGCCTAAGGCTCCTTTCACACTGGCAAATTTGCAAATCCGGTGTCCATCCACTTTGAAACAGATGGCCACAGATCCGTTATGGCCTCCCATGTTATCAGGCACGGATTGGTCACAAGTGGTCATCCGTGTGTGTCAGTTTGTAACAGATCCGTTGGTGTCAGCTTTTTTCATCTACCCAGAAACGGAGACTGCTCATTTTCAGGGCTTCCTTGAAAATCACGGACACCAAATAACGGACACGAATCATTTGGTGTCTGTATGAAATTATAATGGAGCTCTATGGAGGACGGATCCGTGCAGATCAGTGAAAAAAATGGACCTGTGAAACAGATCCATTTTGCTGTACTGAGCAAGCTCAGAAGCAAGGTACAGCTCCACCCACACCTATCTCTGGTAACTGATGACGGATCCATTAAAAAAAATGGTCCATGGACATCCGTTGGCATCCTAACATGGGAGGCCATAACGGATCAGTGGCCATCAGTTTCAAAACTGATGGACACGGATTTGCAAGTATGCCAGTGTGAAAGTAGCCTAAGCTGGAACCTAATAAGTACTGGCTCATTCACCATTTAACTAACAGGCCCAGTATTTAAGTTAATGACATTATTTTACATGAGTTGTCAGCGGTGTTTTTGTGTCTTTTGATAAGTGGACTTGGTGAGGAAAGGGGGAGTGAGGAAATTGAATTTTGAGGCGACTTTCCTCTTGCTTCCAGTGCACTCTCACAGGTTTCATTTGTTGGGGTGCATGTCACCCGCCCCAGGGCCTTGGGTTACCCGGTCCCGGACGTTGTAGTTCACAGGAGATGTCACAGGGCCTGTGCCCGGTCCCGTGGCCCTGGTGGTCGCTGAAAAAAGTCATAAAAATAAAATAAAAGTGTTTTGTGGCGCCACCTATGGTTCCGGTAATGTTACCGGCGCTGCGGGACAGTCCTCCAGAGTGATGTTGGAGCAGCAAATAGTTACGCTCCCCGTAGGTGGAGTGGGATCCCCAGGGCAGTAGTGGAAGTTTATGATTTCACACAGGGATGCAGCTTACACCAGACCTTGTCCTCTCCATGCTGCGGTCGGCAGCTCGTCAGGTGGAGATAATAAAGTACGCCACACAGTCTTTTCGCTGTGTACAGGTTTACTGGCAGTTCTTTAAAGCAGGTTGGCAAAAAGCACAGTCTTTTCGGGTCTGCCTAGCCTGGGTAGTCACTGGGGAATCGGAATGCTTTACTCAGGACCCTCGGTGGTATGCCTGCCGTTCCTGTCCGGTCCCTCACTGCGCTCTCTCCTGTCTCCTTCATCACTCCTGCGCACAGAGCCTCGAGCCGGCTCCCACAGATACTCTCTGGAGGCCTCCTCACCAGGTTCCTTGGACCCTATACGGTGCTTTTTCAAGGATGCACCGGACGTTCGGCCGCGACTTCCTCTAGAAGCTCAGGCCTCCGGTTCTACAGCTCAGGGATAGACTCCTGCACCGTGCTCAGAGCCGGTCCTCTGTTATGGGACAGATCCCTCCGGTCAGTAGATGTACTGGGTCCGGATTCTGGCGCACCGCACTACCTGGTGACCTTAGGATTCCTTCTGTCCTGATGACTTCTCCACCTTCCTGCACTCCTCACTCCCCAACAGAGCTCTTCAACTGTTTATCTTACACTGAACTACCTCTCCTCCCACCCACACATTTTTCTACCCTGTCACTACTCCCATGGGACTGGGTCCTCCCTACAGAGGGTCCACCCACGGTCCCCTACTCTAGGGTGTGTGTGAATGAGTGTTGTGAGGGTCCCTTTTGCGACATCCCAATTCCCTAGTCACAGGGATACTACACACTCTTATATAGGTGCAGTAGCCCTACATGGCGTCCCAACCAGTGGAGTGCCACATTCTCCCTTGGTTAAACTCACTCGTTGCTAGTGACCCGACCCAGTACAGAGTAATATTTTACATATTTATTAACATGCAAACAGCACATTACTCAGCGCTTTTCTTCCCTTACGGAAGGTACAACCTTGAGTAACAAAATGTGGTTTGACTGGTTGTAGTCAGAAAATAACAGCTAGCTGCCCCCTCAGCTTCAGTTGAGAGCTTGATTCTGTGAGGAGTGGTTTAGTGTAATTTTCCGTGGAGTAACATCCATTTTTACAGGCACAAATCACTGAGAGAAAGAGGTCTAGAATTATTACTCTTAATGAACATACAAGTCTGACTGTAAGAGAAATCGCATCCACTGTTGGTATTGGAAAATCTACTGGTTCAAGAATAATTCACACACAATGAAACTGGATCGTTTTCTCCAAAACGACACCAAGAACTGATAAAACACTTATCAGCAATAGTAAAACTAATGCAAGAAAAACACGTAAAGACTTCCTTTCTCCCAATTCATTTGCACAGCACTGTATATACCAGAATGGAGGACATAAATACCAGGAAGGGCCCCCGGATAAGGGCATATATACCAGGCCGGTGGATATATATACCAGGAAAGGACCGTGGATGGGATACATATTCCAGGAAGGGGCCAGTAATGTGGGATCTATAGACCATATTGGTGGGGGACATATACATTAGGATGAGGGACATATATATCAAGAAGAGTCAAAGGATGGGGACTTAGATACCAGGATGGGGGACACACTGTATACACCAGAAAGGAACCCAGGATGGGGGACATATATACCAGAGTGGGATATATACAGTGTGTATATATATATATATATATATATATATATAATATATCGTGGAAGGGTTTTGGGGATGGGAAACATAAGGACCTGAAATCGGCCTAGCATGGGGAACATTAGTACAGGATGGTGGACATGACTACATAACGGTGGGAAGGCAGCACATATGCCTTTATAGTATATAAAAGGCTGCAACGGCCCATTCATCTGACCAACATGAAGGGGGAGGCCAGGTCAAAGTGTTGCATGGGGGCCAATCAGACTCTAGTTATCCCACTGATGCTGGTATTAGCGATCCAATCACTTGATGAGCAAAGATTTTGCTTATTCATCGAGTTATTAGCTGGAACATTTACACAAGCCAATAATCCACAAACTAGCGTTCTAAAAAATGCTCATTTCTATTTATTGACTAGTCTAGATGGGCTTAAAATCACTGGATCTAGCCATCTATTTATCTATCAATATATGTTTTATCAGGTTATTGTTAGCTATCTGTTAGTGATGAGCGAACCCTCAAATGTTCAGGTTTGGTGAACCTGACCAGACTTATTTTAAAGTTTGAGTTCGGGGCCGAACGTGACTTGAACTTGAGTCCAAACCCCGAACTTGAATTTTAAAGTTATGAAATTGGGGCTAGTGGGATGTAAAAAGAAAGAAACAGTGATTAAACATAACCATTATACCTACCGGCATCTTGCCGCTTGTACTTCTGGGACTCCTCATTAACTTCATGTGTATTTACTGCTGGGGGATTGAACAGCCACAGGTGCTTAGAAACTTGCCTAGAGAGAGGGAAACAAGAGGCGCAAGAGGGTCTTATCTTTTTTATGAGTTGGAAAAAAACTTGTGAATGTCGTTGCTCACCTGGACTGGTTGTGGGACCCACAACCAGTTTGTATGCTTTATGCAGCTGCTGCTGCTGGATCCACACTCCACATGCACAGTGGTTGAGATTTATAAATCCAAAGGACGGTGTTTTTGTGATCCACGCAAGCTACTTATAAATCAGAGATGGTTGCATTCGTGATGAAGGAGCGAGGATTGCTCTGAAACGCGTTGAAATAAAAGCACCATTACCTGCAGATCGTTTGGGGGTCATTGATTATAAGCAGCTAGCGCGGATCATGAAAACACCGTCCTTTGGATTTTAAATCACAGATGCTATCACAGAGAGTGGGCGTCTGTGATTGGCTGTTGGCTTAACCTGCAAATAGCCTATACATTTTAGCATCTACCAAGCGGGGTGATGCAGGAAAGTTCAGCCGAGGTCAACGGTTACGTTGGTGTCACTGAACTCTGGTGAACCTCTGACCTGAGGTGAACTTTCCTGTGTCACAACTCACAGCAGGAGAGTTCACCTCAGGTCAGAGAGCCGCGTCGCTCTATCTCACCTCAAGTGACCCAGACCGTGACTCCACCCTGTACACTGCCACAGCCGAAACTCGGTCAGTTTTGGGTCTCAGTAGGAATGGACGTCACACAGGACAGTGGAGGGTATGTGGGAGTGATAAAGATGTAATTGAAATACGTGTTTGTGTTTTTGTTCCATAAAAATATAGTTCTCCTTGTGTTGTTCATTATTTAACATTTACTTGGAGTTTCCCAATGTCCCAATGGCCATATCTAACATTGGCTTGACATTAGGAACCTTGGGCTTAATGACAGCTGCCAACACAAAGCTGGCATTAGCCCCTCATTTCCCTGCTTGCCACTGGCACCTGGACAACGGGAAGAGTTGGGTACAGCAACATAAAATGGTGCTGCTATGAATGTGCCATTTTTGGGGACAGCTGCAGGCTGCAATTCGCAGTGGGGGGACAGAAAGCTTGGGCCTTGTTACACTGAGAATTCCAACCCCCAGCTACCTAGTTGTACCTGGCTGGAAACCAAAAATACAGTGAAGCCCCACATAATAAAAAATGGTGCTTCCCTATGTTTTTGGTTTCCAGACAGGTAAAACTAGGCAGCTGGGGATAGGGGGCAGCACATGTCTGCCTGCTGTACCTGGCTGGCATCCAAAAATACGGCGAAGTCCCACGTCATTTTTTAAAAAATATTTTAAGGAATAATTTTATAAAAAGGGCTCAACTGTGTCACGGTGTATTCAATGTGTTAATCGGTATCTCCGGGCCAAAAAAGGCACCAAAATGCTAGGCGGATTTTGCCGCAGTTTTCATGGGATTTTTAGTGCAATTTTGGCCCCAAACTGCATGCATTGTGTTCAATGTGTTCATCTGCATCTCCTGGCAAAAAAGAACCAAAACTGCAATGTGGATTTTACCACGGTTTTCATGCTTTAAGTGCAATTTAGTCACAAAACTGCATTACTTATGTTCAATGTGTTCATCTGCATCTCTTGGCCAAAAAAAAAAGCACAAAAAATGCAACACAGTTGAGCCCTTTTTATAAAATGATTCATTGAAATAATAATAATAACAATAATAATAATAATAATAATAATAATAATAATAATAAAAGACTTGGGTTTCGTCGTATTTTTGGATAGCAGTCAAGTACAGCAGGCAGGTATGGGCTGCTCCCTACCCTAAAGCGCCTAGTTTTACCTGGCTGGAAACCAAAAATACGGCAAAGCCCACATAATTTTTTAAAATTATTTCTTGAAATAATTTTTTTAAAAAAGGCTTCCGTATATTTTTAGTTTTCAGGCAGGTACAACTAGGCAGCTGGGGTCTAAGATTCCTCAGCATGGGGAGGCCCAAGATCTCTGCTCCCTCCCCCTGCTGCAAATTACAGCCCACTGCTGCCCCAGAAAATGGCGCATTTATAGCAGCGCCATTTTCCGGTGCTGTACCCGACTCTTCCAGTTGCCTTGGTACTGGTGGCAAATTGGGTAATAAGGGTTAATGTCAGTTTTGAAGAGGCAGCTAAAAATAAGCCCAAGGATCCTAATGTCAGGTCAATGATAGACCTGGACATTAGGAACCTCTAAGTAAATGTACACAACACACAGAGAAAAATATTTTTATTACAACAAAAACACAAGTACATATTTCAACTCAATCTTTATTACTCCCACATACACTCCGCAATCCTGTGTGACGTCTGTTCCTACTGAGACCCGAAACTAAATGAGTTTCAACTATGTCTGGGTCACCTGAGGTCAGATAGAGCAACGCGGCACTCTGACCTGAGGTGAACTCCCCTGCTATGTGAGAGAGTTCAACTGAGTTGAACACCATTAACGAGGCTGAGCTCTGATTTCAGGTGAACTTTCCTGCATCACCCTGCTCAGTAGATGCTAGAGTGTATGTGCCATTTGCAGGTTACACAAACAGCCAATCAGAGACACCCACTCTCTGTGACAGCATCTGTGATTGGCAGTTGCATCCCTCAGCAGTGAATACTCAGGAAGTTAATGAGCAGCCCTGGAAGCACAAGTGGCTGGACGCTGGTAAGTATAAAGCTTATGTTTAATCCATAATTTATTTTTTTTAAAGCTCATGAACTCACACCTGAATTGAAACATGGACTTCTCAGGGAAGTCCGTGTTCGGTATCTGTTCGGGTTCGCCCATCACTACTCTCTGTTTATCAAAGCAGCACGGGTTTGCATACACCATATGAAAAGACATATGTGCATGTTTTTCTTACTATCTGACATGAAATCAGAATAAACCTTTCCCGTTTTACATCAATTAGAATTACCATAATCATTTATATTTGCCAAATACCAGAATAATGAGAATGTTTTAAGGCATTTTTATTACTTTCTGCAAAGTCACAACTTTACGTGCACTAATATTACTATACCTTTAAACAATTTGGGGCAGCCCATATGCTGATGTCATGTGTTTGGAAGCTTTTGGTTTGTTGGCAACATCTGAATTAATTAGATACACACCAGTGGATGTATTTTAATGCACACAGGAAACACACTGTTTCTTTGTGTAGCAGAATGGGAAAGTCAAAAGAAATCAGCCAAAATATCAGGAAGAGAATTGTGGACTTGCACAAGTCCGGGTTATCCTTGGGTGCAATCTCCAGATACCTGAAGGTGCCTCGTTCATCTGTACAAACAATTATATGCAAGTACAAACAAGATGAGAATGTCCAGCCATCATACTGCTGAGGAAGAAGATGGGTTCTGTGTCCTAGAGATGAATGTGTATTGGTCTGTGATGTGCATATCAACCCAAGAACAAAAGCAAAAGACCTTGTGAAGATGATGGCGGAAGTGGTAAGATTGTGTCATTATCCACTGTGAAAGGCCACTCTGTCAAGAAGAAGCCACTACTCCAAAAGAAATAATTTTTGTAAATGCACCCAGGAAAAGTGATCTACATTTTTAGAGACATGTCATGTGGTCTAACGAAACTAAAATTGAACGATTTGAAGGTTCCTAGAAGTGAAGCGTCGCCATGTAATCCTGTAAAGGCTTGCTAAACCTCTACCTGGAAGTGCTGCGCTTATATGTTTATGGTTGGTACCTATCTAACTAGCTGGCTAGCAAACGTTCTTCAACCTGTGTTTATTGCTTTCTGTTAGGACATCATTTCCATGTACACAGAAGCCTTAGGCTGTTGGATACATTTTATTAGGTCTAACATTGTCACTGTGCATTTGATAGCTATTCACAATTCATCAAACTCTTTGTGAACACTTAATACATTTATGTTCTGTACAAATATTACCAGCCACATCATAAAAAGCCAGCTCTGGCAAGTTTCGCTCATGTTGCCCTCATGACACTAATCACTACATGTAAACAAAGCCACAGGTCTGAGGATCAGAGCAGACAAAACTGACAAATGCAGCAATAAACCCCTCAAAACTTTTGACTTTCAGCATGGTACCCTAGATTTTATTGTGTTTTTGCTGTGGCACCAAGGACAGGATTATAGTATTAAAAGTGTCAATCATCCTATTTTATCATTTTGGGGCCTTCACCCACCTGTGTCTACTACAAACAGCCTTTTTTAAAGCTTAACTAACATATTCACGTAGATGTCTGTTGTCAAAACATTAACCAGTCCGAAACACGTAACTCGTAACCACCCATGTTGTCAATCATTCCCTTGCTGCATGGGATCAGCCTGAGATTTTCATCAATTTTGTCTACTATTTAGATTTTAATCACATAATAAAGTGTCCTTTTTATCCATACTAGAGCTGGTTTCTCCTTGCACCTTTTTGGCTAACTCACTGACCAGAGTGAACATCCGTGCTCCTTGTTCACTCTAAACCGCTGCAGGTAAGTTTGTTGAATAGCCGGCAGCAGGGGCGGCTGTGGTCAAGGGTGAGGCAGAGCTGAGGTCAGAGCGCAGACCCGGCCAGAGTGTGCCTGCCCCAGCTGGCTCAGTGCACAGGTTCTGTTCTCTGGTACCTTCGTCAAGGGACAAACGATCCACATAGTCAATAAAGTTTTAAGTTTTCTCTACTTGAACAGTTGAACGTGTGATTTGGGGGTGGGTTATTTACATTGACACATTTGGTTGCAAACTGCTTTCCTCATCCCGGTACCTCCTGACTCGCATCCCCCAGCATCATGATTTTGAATTCAAAAAGTCTTTCGTCAGTTCTAGCCCTACCACAGGATCACCAGAAAACTGCTAGACAGGGTTCTTCAGCAGGGTCACAATAGAGATCTATAAGAAAAGATAAAGGAGACAAAACGAGGCGCAATAGTGCCCTATCAATGTGACACAGATCTTTGCACACAGATCGCAAGATGGTGCACTCACCTTATCTAGTTGTGTGCACCCACAACTAGTTTAAATCGCATGTAGTTTAAGAAGCTGTCGCAGGACCTCCACCTCCACGTAGCACGTGTAAGAATATCCAAATCCAGGGCATTGATGCCCTGATGACGGTGCTTGGAGTAGCATCAAACGCGTAGGTGGAAAATAAAGAAGGGGGTCCTTTACTCAAGACTTTGGAGTGATTGTTTCAAGCAGCGCGGACTGTATATACACCATCCCTGGATTTGGACAATAGAGATCTGTCAGTCTTCGAATCTCTGCTTGGGACTAACCAAATTCACTCCAGAAGGGACAGCCGCTGTCTGGGTATTTGCCAGAGACAGACATAAGGTACCAATGCTGTGGGAACACACTTGGCTGAGGTTCTGTTCCATATTCCAAACATTGAACCAAGTCCCAGAGTGACCCTCAGGGTTTAAACAATTTAAAGGGGGGCTTTGGTTCCTGATTCAGTGTCCTACTGGGGGACTCTCCTGTTACTCCCCACACTACAAGCTCTTTATTAGCTAAGCTCTTCCCACAAGTAACAAGCGCAGAGAGCAAGGTATTCCTTGGGTGACTGTGACAACACCACCGACCTTCTTACAAGGTAACTCTTTTCTCTTTTTTCCTGTATTCAGTATTATTTATGGATAGATAAAGCCCAATTATTTGGTAAGTACTATAGAACTGAACAGAACATTTTCCAAAAATGAAAAGACCCCTAATACATGTTTTACCCACCAACCTTGATCAAAACATGAGTACATGAACTCTGTTATGCTGACAGAGGCAAAGGCTGTGAAGAAGGTCCACAGGGAATAGAAATGTTGACTGTTACAAGCATTTTGAACACTTGATAGAGTGCAATTGTTATCTGATTCTTTATATGTCACTGCAGATTAATAGAGAAACGGTCCAAGAATTGTCTACTAAGGGGGTCCACATCTTTTATTATATCCTATGAAGTTGTCAAGACTATATACATCCCCTCTTCACTTTTGGCATCAAACCATGAATTTCACTGAGTTTCCAACACAAGAGATTGCTTACAGTTCAGGGATGGTCAATCTTGATGCATTAGTATGCCAAAAAGAAGTCCTCACGACCATGGCTATGAATCAACAAGTAAAAGACTAACTGATATCGCTGGTCACAAAGTGTTGCCAGGAGCAGCGGATAAGAAATTCAATATGGAGAACTAATGAGCTAATAAACTTCCATATCAGTAATAATAATAGCAATAAAATCATTATAGGGCAATAGAAATGTCAGCTGTGATGATGCAGCTTACGCGCCTTGTATTTTGCGTCAGCTATTAATAGTAATTTGTGGGTGTGGATTACCTGAGGTCCACTAATACTTATTCCAATTATTACAGAATGATTATACAAAATCATTTCATGACGGTAGACGTGATTGTTACATGGAAAGCAATGTAGATGGAGCCAGTACATGGCACCCGCACCGAAGGCGTAGCTGCAAAATCAAATACTCCTATCAGCTGCTATAATAGCAGTCTGTTGCCTTATCTTGGACAAAAACACAGTCAAGTCTGGGTAGAGATTTTGTAAACTCAAGAAGTCAAGTGTTAAGTGAGTCATTCTGAGCTAATACATCAATGGAGCAGAGTGGTGATAATTAATACAATGTCATGGTGTAATAGCATCAAATGTCAGGGTCTACAATGCTGCATGTGCAAAGAGAGAGGAAGCAGGATTATGACATTGACAAGTCTGGTTGTATATTTTTCCATAATAGATGCCATAACTTGCACCCAGTTCTTCAAGATATCAGGAGAAGCTGAAAAGGCAATAGAAGCGCAGATAGGGTCTTATCTGGTGGGAATGAAAGTCCACGGAAGGGACAATGGGCTCACATGGGGTAGTTATGAGAAGCCACTACTATTAAAAGCACAAACACAACTGCTTCTGCACAACTGATTATGTGTAATCCAAGAAGAGCCAAGAAAAGGGGACCAAGGGTGCTGCCGTAGAAATATAGTCGATGTAAAATAGAAGAATAAGTCATTTTTATTCAATGACGTGTTTCAGAGTCACCTCTCCTTCTTCAATACAAAAAATCACAAGTATCACGAGCACAAACATGAGAGCACACACACAGTTGTACTCAAAAGTTTACATACCCCGGCAGATTTTTTGCCTTCTTGGCCTTTTTTTAGAGAATATAAATGAGAACACAAAAACTTTTTTCCCACTCATGGTTAGTGGTTGGGTGAAGCCATTTATTGTTAAACTACTGTGTTTTCTCTTTTTAAATCATAATGACAACCAAACACATCCAAATGACCCTGATCAAAAGTTCACATACCCCAGTTCTTAATACCGTGTATTGCCCCCTCTAACATCAATGACAGCTTGAAGTCTTTTGTGGTAGTTGTGGATGAGGCTCTTTATTTTCTCACATGGTAAAGTTGCCCATTCTTTTTGGCAAAAAGCCTCCAGTTCCTGTAAATTCTTTGGCTTAGTTGCATGAACTTTGCGCTTGAGTTCTCCCAGCGTTGCTCAATGATATTGAGGTCAGTAGGCTGAGATGGCCACTCCAGAACCTTAACATTGTTCTGCTGTAGCCATATTACGGAAGGTTTCTCTGTAAGGAGAAAATAAAGGAGACCAGCGGCGCCGATCTCAGAGTAGCTGTTAAATAATAACAGAATCAATTTACTAAGAGTTCTGCTCACCTGGTATCCAGTATACTGAGACTTCAATTAGAATCTTACTTCATAAGATCATTTGGGGGATCCAATAAATAGATTCCTTATTCCATGGGTATGCAGCACACGGTGGATATTTAGGAGAGACTTGTAAGGCTCCACTAAGGCAACATCACGGATTAAATTTACCTCTTTTTTTTATAAATAGAAATTTCTATTTATAAAAAAAGGTAAAATTTGATTTTAAGAGTTGCACATATATACATTTTCTAGGGATATGCCCCCTAGCTAAATGAAAAGTGTGCATGGAAAAGAAAAAAAGAAGAAAAAAAAACCTTTGGAGGATGGGTGTGATTATAGCAATTTTCTCTTTCTATGAACAACCGCTCCTACTAATCTGGTTTCCTTTATAATGGATGAACTGTTGTTGTGTGCTGACCATGGTTTTTTGTGCTTTTGATTCTATTTTCTTATACCTGAAGAAGGCTATTGTGGAAAAATTAGCCGAAACGCGTTGTGTTTTATTGATTGTCTATAATAAAAAAAAATTCATTTTTGCACATATATGATGAGGATATATTCTGCTGTAGCCAATGAAAGGTCGACTTGTCCTTGTGTTTTGGATCATTGTCATGTTGGAACGTTCAAGTAAGTCCCATGCACATTCATGTTTCCTTCAACTTTGACCAAGTTTCCTGTATCTTTATAGCTTACACATCTCCACATCATCAGCGATCCACCTCCGTGCTTTACAGTAGGAATGGTGTTCCTTTAACCATTTAAAAACGGGTAGAAAAAAGCTGGTAAAAAAAAGCAAGGCGGCACTCACCGTATTTTTCAGCTGATCCTTTATTTCATGCAGTCACCCTACCATCACGGTGTCGGACGAACAGAGCGGGGAGAGGGAGTGGTAAGCGGCAGACGACGGCTCGCCGTTTCACGGTGAATACCGCTTCAACAGGTCCAATTCCTTTAATCATAGGCCTCGTTGACACCGCTTCAAATGTATGGTTATGGCCAAAAAGTTTGATTTTGGTCTCATCGCTCCAAATTACCTTGTTCCAGAAGTTTGGAGGCTTGTCTATGTGCTGTATGGCGTATTGTAGGCAAGATACCTTGTGGCATTTGCACAGTAATGGCTTTCTCCTGGTGACTCAACAATGCAGCTCATTTTTCTTCAAATGCCTCCTTATAGTGCATATTGAAACAGCCACACTGCTAGTTTTCAGTGAGTTCTGTATTTCAGCTGATATAAATCAGTAACGTCTTTGAGGACAGTGAAGTCTGACAAACTAGAAGTATTTCAGCTGATGTTATTTGTGGGTTTTTCTTTGCATGCCGAACAATTTTCCTGGCAGTTGTGACCGAAATTTTCATTGGTCTACCTGATCGTGTTTGGTTTTTACAGAGCCCTTGATTTTCCATTTGTTAATCACAGTTGTTCAAACTGCTGACTGGCATTATCAATTCCTTGGATATCTTTTTGTATCCTTTTCCAGTTTCATACAGTTCAACTATCTTTTCCCGTAGATCCGTGGACAAATCTTTTGCTTTTCCCATGATTCACAATCTAGAAAGATCAGTGGCTGGAAGAAAGATTCAGGAGTCTGTCTGGATCCCAGAAATTCACTCAGCTTCAATGCACACACACTGATTACAAGCGAACAGGTCACAGGTGACGATGTTACCTTTATTAGCCATTCAAACCCATTTGTGTCAAATTCTTTGCATGTTATCAGGCCAAAATCACCAGGGTGCGTGAACTTTGGTCAGGGTCATTTGGATGTTTTTGGTTGTCATTAGTGTGACAATAAATGGCTTCATCCAACCACTAAGCATGTGTGGAAAATAAGTTTTGTGCCAACATTCATGTTCTCTGAAAAAGAAGGCCAAGAAAGCAAAAAAATCTGCTGGGGTATGTGAAAATTTGAGCACAACTGTATGCACAGTAACACCTGGAAAACAAGGTACAAACAGACCGGCGTTACACATTATTTCCAGAGCAGCACGGCTTGCTCCGCTTTTCCTAGCTCTTCTTGGATTATAAATTCTTCAAGATGGTGCACATGGTTTATGAATCTTGCGGTCAGAAATTGTTCTTTAGTTTTGTTTTTATCCTTATATGACAACATTTTAGCACAACAAATGCTACACATTTTGCATGATAATGCAAAATGAAAAAATAAATCATGCCACAATACCTGGTGTACTTAACATCACTCCATGGTCAAAGACTGGAGTGCATTTGCCACAAATTTAGCAACTTTTAGAAAAGTTGCGTGTGATGAATCAGGAAAAAATACCTGAGAACCTTAGGTTACGCAAACAGTGGCGAACAAAATAAATAAATGAATAGGTAAAAACATATAAAAGACGCAAATGTTAAGATGAAGATGGCACAATCAAAAAAAGTGCAACACACTAAAAATGCAACTAAAACAGGTGGAAGAACAAATACAGAACCAAACTTGACCATGTTAAAAGGGCAGACTACTCAGAATACATATTTAAACCAGAGAACAGAGAGTTCTATTGCCCGGATGTTTTTCACGTATTTACTGTCCACACCGGTGTAAGTTGCAGAATAAACGTTTTATTTCATACAGTAGGTACAATAAATATCGTGCAATAAATAGATCAACGAAAAGAAAATTGGGGAAAGGAGGGAGACAGATGACAAGTAAACAGGGAAAGGAGGACAGTAATTGGATATGGTTCAGAGGGGTAGTTAGAAAGTGCAAGGTGCTTATAGTGCAAAGACCAGGGTAATAAAGTGTCATCCAGCCCCAGTGGGTCTAAATTTTACCCTTAGTCTAACAAGGTGCAAATTATGAACGCACAATCAAATGGCAGCTTACCCATGAACCTATTTAAGGAGTCCTCCAACTCTGTTTACCGGTCCAGTAGCTACCAGGTTATACATCGGGTATCTAGGCAGTTACCCGCAGTTTACCTTGGATACCAGCTCCCAGCGCTTGCAGAGAGGCACTGGGAGCTGGCTTATCGGTCGTCTCCTGGTGTCACACGCAGCGATGCTGCGTGTCCACCGGGCGACCAACGATAGATTTGAGGTCCTGTCCTCAAATCAAACGATGAACTATCAGCTGACTGATTGTTCGTTTGTAGTGTCATTTCGACATCGTTCAAGCATCACAGAACACGTGATTTTTGAACGATATTGGCAACGATATCGTTACGTCTGACGTGGCCTTAACTACTTCCTCCTCAGACCAGAATATATAAGGGAGCTGCTTTAGTTCCCCCTTCTGGCCGAGAGGTGCTAGTGCAGTGTCAGGTGTTGTGTGGGGAGTTAACCCTTGTGATGTTACTGTAGCATATTAACCCCTGGGGTGCCACATTTTCCTGTAAAGCCTGGGCGACTCTGTGACTACGTGATGGCTTTGTGATTGAATGAAAAAAAGGAAAGTTAGCAATATACTTGTTGGACTTTGAAAAAAGTTCACATGAACATAAAACTATAAATAAAAGCACCGTACTTACTAAACCAGACATGTCAAGAGAGCAGACAAACCCTTATTTAGGGAAAGAGGGTTTAGTAGGAGTGTATATAGTGCCGATAATTACCATCTTATCATATGAGCAAAGCCCTCCTGAAGTATGTTTACTAGACTTTGAGGTTCTTGACACTTGGATAATGAAACTTCCTTATTTTCACTTTTGTTTCATAAAATGTGATATTATTTACCATAAGCCTGCACAATGGAGAGCACTATGGATGGATTAAAATCTACTCCACGTGCGGCTGAATCAGGATTTATAATAAATAATGGCCAAATCCCTGTGCAACAAAGATGTCTTCTGTGTTGGAGAACGTGACCATGGATTGGCTGACATCCCAAGTATTCATGTGGTTACTGTTACTGCGGCTCCATGGATTGTTTGCAGGGTGTTGACTGAAGGGCAGTTACCGCTTAGTATACCAAGCACACGTAGTCCAGGTCTGCTCATCACATGCCATGTGTCACTCTTTAAGAGTATAACATGGCACCAGCATTAATTATTTGCCATTTATGTGTTTATTGAGTAACTATAGTGGTCAATTCCAAAGGTATTACTCTGTCTCCAGAATATTTCTAAAAACTTCTTCAAGGTGACTCTATCCAAAACGTCTGACGTGATGAAATGACTTCTGTTTAATTGTTGAAGACTGAGGTGCTGTTAAACCCCTTGAATGCTGAAATGATAGGGTAGGAGTGCCCAAATAAGCGTAGTGCCCCTTTACTAAGGATCAACGTTTCTCAGCTGATTGTCGACGAGGTGGCGTCTTCTGGTCCTTTCCTTGCAAAACAGAGCAAAAGAGCTCACAAAACAAAGAGGTACAGCAATCAGTTGGCAGCTTCTGCCCCTTTATTTTTGCAGTTGGGGGTCCCAGTAACGCAACTATAACATGACAGAAGGTTTCAGAACTTAAGTCTTTCCGGAATAATTTAACTCCTTCCAGAGTAGAAAATGTGACTCTTCATATCCTTCTTTCAATAATGATAACTTTATTTTCTTGCAAACATAAGTCAAAAGATGTCTTGTTTTTTATGGGACAAGATGTAGTTTTGAATAACACGGTATAATGAACTGAAAAATGAATAATAAATATATAAAATCCCCCTCACCTGATTCTTTAGTGTGCCCTATAAATTTAGTTCTGTCTTAAGGGGTACACGTGTGGGGGTTTGCACATGTGGCATCTCATGCAAAGTGGCATTGAATGCTAAGTGGCTTGCAGTTACTTCATGGCAGTTGACTAATATTCATCCTCTCTTCCCTTCATACAGGTAATATTCTACCACTGCTTGCTGTCATCTGCATTTGCTAAACTGGGCTTCCAATCTCATTGTAACACTGCATGTTAAACTTACCTCTGCTGGCTGTAACAACCTCCATTGCAATATCTGCCTGACTCATATAGCCTTATGGTAAATCTACCTCTGCACTTATTGTAACTCTACTATGTCATCTGCATGCATTATATTCTTTAAGGCCCTGTCACACTGAACGACCACTTCAGCGATCCCGACAGAGATAACGACCTGCCGAGATCGCTGGAGCGTCGTTACCTGATCGCTGGGGAGCTGTCAAACAGGCAGATCTCCCCAGAGGTCAGGCCATGGGAGCCATCTCCCACATCGCTGAAGGCGATGTCAGCGTCCTCCCTGCTTAGCGCTGCCTGTAAGGCAGCGCTAAGCAGGGAGAACACTGGTAACTATGATAAACAGCGGGTATCCAGGCAGCGTGCGCTGCCTGGATACCCGGTGTTTATCATAGTTACCAGCGTTCTCCCTGCTTAAAGGCAGGGCTAAGCAGGGAGGACACTTGTAACCATGGTAAACACCGGGTATCTAGGCAGCGCGCGCTGCCTGGATACCTTCTGTTTATCATAGTTACCAGTGTTCTCCCTGCTTACAGGCAAGGCTAAGCAGGGAGGACACTGGTAACCATGGTAAAAGCCAGGTATCTAGGCAGCGCACGCTGCCTGGATACCCGGTGTGTACCATAGTAACCAGCCCTGTGAGGTCACTGATCGCTGGTTTCTCGCGGTCACACGCAGCGATGCGTGCTGACCAGCGGGAAACCAACGATCAAAAAATGACCCAGAGCACTTTGCAACGATCAGCGACCTCACAGCAGGGGCCTGATCGCTGCAAAGTGTCACACAGCACGACATCCCTGGAGAGATCGTTGTAACGTCACAATTACAACGATCTCTCTAACGATATAGTTATGTGTGACTGGGGCTTTACTCTCTAGTATATCACTATTTCCCAAATTGTAAATGTTATCTTGTTGAAGGTGTGATTGTGTGAAGCCAGCTTTTTCCTTAAGGGGGTGTCACACGCGTCAATGTCGTCAGCGAGATGATCGCTGACGACATTGACGGCTGATTGCTGGTGAGCTGTCACACAGACAGACTCACCAGCGATCAATTGACCAGTGACATCATGGAAACGATTTAAATATCGTTTCCACGATGTCCTGCTCCCGCTGCCAGCCTGCTGGAAGCGGGAGCAGGCTGGTCTCCAAGGTAAACTGCGGGTAACTAGGCAGCGCGCGCTGCCTAGATACCCGACGTGTACCTTAGTTACCAGCCTCCTCCGCTCACCCGGTGAGCGGAGGAGGCTGGTAACTAAGGTACACAGTCGGGTATCTAGGCAGCGCGCGCTGCCTAGTTACCCGCAGTGTACCTTAGTTACCAGCCTCCTCCGCTCACCGGGTGAGCGGAGGAGGCGGGTAACTAAGGTACACGTCGGGTATCTAGGCAGCGCGCGCTGCCTAGTTACCCGCAGTGTACCTTGGATACCAGCTCCCAGCGCTTGTGAGAGGCGCTGGGAGCTGGAATATCGCTAGTCCCGGTGTCACACGCAGCGATGCTGCGTGTCCACCGGGCGACAATCGCCAGGTTTCAGAGCTGGTTCTGAAACCTGGCGATCATCAACCAGCGATTTATCGCTGGTTGATGCAGTATGTCACACGCGTCAATATCGCTGCAACGTCACGTGCAGCCGATATCGTGCAGGCGATATTGACGCGTGTGACACCTTACTGTCTGATCTGTGGCTTTTCATCATCTATTTATCCCCTGCTGTGAGGAGCAGCTCCTAATTATCTGATACCATGTGACTTCCCACAATCCTCCTCACCTGATTCTTTAGTGTGCCCTATAAATTTTGTTCTGTCTGAAGGGGTACACATGTGGGGGGTTTGCACCTGTGGTATCTCATGCAAAGTGGCATTGAATGCTAAGCGGCTTGCAGTTACTTCATGGCAGTTAGTCAGGGCAGGAGTCAGGTAACCCACTTTCTTACATATTTTTTTTAATTAAACCAAGTCCTTTATTTCAATGTTTATCTTCCTATGTGCCTTTGCCATTTACCTTTACCGCCCCATCCCTCTCCATCACCCCTTATCCACATAAGTCCCACTCTCCTTCCCTCTACTTTTGTCACACGCTTAGTTGGCGCTGACCTTGCTTGATGCTGCTGTGTATGTGTTTGTCTTTAAGAGCTGCATGGTTGATAGTTGTGAAGGTCCTGCTCCTTTGGAGTTGCTGTATCCCAGTTCTGTGGAGGGAGGTGAGGGGGAATAGCGCTGGGCTGGTGGAGGAGTTTTAAGGAGAGGCTGTAGGCCCGAACCTTCTCACCTTCAGAGATACCTTCGAGATCAGGGCCATTCAGGGTTTCTAGACTAGGGTCAGACTAGTCTTCCCTGGTCACCCTGCCCATAACTGCTATTCCCTCATCATCCCGCATCCTGCCCAGATACAGGGGCTGCAGTGTGTGCACCTGATCCTACAGGTCATTCCTCACAATACCTGTAAACCACCACCTGAGGAAGACAGCAGGCCACTGTTGAAACGCGTAGTGGACAAGCTAAAATAAACAGGTCTATATTATCTATCAGTAATCTGCTTCTTATTGCTGACTGCTCCTAATAAGACCACTGAATTTGTTGTTTAATATTCCCTCATCAGCATTCTCACTACACCGTGACAACTTTATTGAGCTCCCATGCACTCTTCAACGAACTGATTAATCTCAGACCATCATATTCCAGGATATTGCATCTTGAACAATGTCACAATTACAAAAACTATTTGCCCACTTTCCAGAGAGAAAAATAGGGCACCACTGCTGGTTAAGGAAGCTTTTCCTGGCAGAACTCAGCGTAATGCAGAACTGGCATTCAACAGCAATGCACCGGGTGCTCAATCCAGCAGCAAGAGTAGATTAATCATATAAAGAAAGACGGTGGCACTCACCGGTGAAGTTTTGCTGTGATGTTTATTATAAGTTCAGCCGAGCATAGTGCAGGGAGGCGGTGCCTGAGTAGACGACGGCATCGTTTCGCGCACTTCTTGCGCTTCAACGGGTCAACGGGTGAACTTATAATAAACATCACAGCAAAACTTCACCGGTGAGCGCCATCGTCTTTCTTTATATGACAAAAACTATTTGCTCTTTCTCTTTCTACTGCTCCTCCTGTCAGGTGATATCTCTCCAAATTCTGGTCCATCCTTCACCAACTTCAACCCCTCCCCGAACACACATAGAAACCAGGCTAACCTTATCAATATTACCTGCACACCTTCATTTCCCTCTTTTAATTGTGCTCTCCGGAATCCATGGTCTGTATGCAACAAGCTTCCCTTCATCCACAACTACTTTCTCACTAACTCACTTAATCTACTGGCCTCACTGAAACCTGGATCCAAGACTCAGACACCGTTTCCCTTGCTGCTACTTATCACGGCGGCCTACATTTCACCCATTCCCCGAGACCTGGGAACAGACATGGTGGTGGAGTTGGTTTACTCCTGTCCCCACAATGTACTGTCCAGGTCATCCCCCCACTCCATCACTCTCATTCCCTTATTTTGAGGTCCCCACCATTAGGTTCTTCCACCCCCCTCCCCCTCAGAGTAGCAGTGGTATACCGCCACCCAGGGTCACCCACCCAGTTCCTCGACGATTTCTCTGTGTGGCTGCCGCATTTCATGTCCTCAGAATTACCAACCCTTATTCTGGGAGACTTTAACATCCCCATAAACTGCCCAATCTCCCTATCTGCATCCCAGCTTCCTATCTTTAACCACTTCTCTTGACTCACATCTCTCAACCTCTGAGACACACAAGGATGGTAACACCCTTGACCTGATCCTTGTCCGGCTCTGTTCAACCTCCTCCTTAGACAACTCGCCTCTTCCTCTCTCTGATTACAAAGAAAGGAAGCGCACATAAGTATATTGCTATATACAGTCCTCAACCCCAAATGGTTAAACTCACCTGATAGTTGTGAGTGTCACAACTACAATAAAAGCACACAGAGGTCGCTGCAGCTCCCAGCTGAGAACTGAGAATCCAGAAAAGAGTGAAAAGACTGGATCAAATGCCACGCTGACCACAAAGATAAAGACAGAGTAAATCACACACTCTGTTTATTTTGCCTACACGTGTTTCATGGCTCATAGCCACTTCCTCAGGAAGTGGCTATGAGCCATGAAACACGTGTAGGCAAAATAAACAGAGTGTGTGATTTACTCTGTCTTTATCTTTGTGGTCAGCGTGGCATTTGATCCAGCTCTTTTTCACTCTTTTCTGGATTCTCTCTGATTACAACATTCTCTCCTTCCCACTCACAAATTCTTGCCCACCCCAGCCCACTCCTACCTATCACACATCCAGAAATCTACAAGCCATTAACCCTCATACACTCACAGACTATCTACACTCATCACTGTCTTCAATCTTCTCCTTCTCCTATCCGGATCTGGTGGTGAATCACTACAATGACACTCTCAGAAGCAGCTTGGACCAAGTAGCGCTCCTCATCCTCAGAACCTCTAAGCACAGATTAAACAGCCCTGGCCCACATCACAAACTCGATTCCTCCAGCGATGCTCTAGGAGTGCTGAACGTCTATGGAGGAAAACACGCACACCAGAAAACTTCAATCACTAGAAATCTATACTGAGAACTTACAACTCTGCCCTCCACCTCGCCAAAACCTACTTCACCAACCTGGTCTCCTCACTATCCAACAACCCAAAGAAACTCTTTGAATCCTTTCACTCTCCTCAGTCCTAAAGTGGAGGCCCCTATCACGAACCTCTGTGTTGATGATCTGGTGTCTTACTTCACTAATTAAATAGAAAACACCCATCAGCAAATCAACTCCCAACCTCAAATCGCTGTTACCCCTACCTCTCCCCACATTTCCTCCGGCTCACTCTCCACATTTGACCTAATCACAGAATAAGAAGTCTCCAGGCTCCTCTCTTCCTCTTGTCCCACCATATGTACTGTTCACCCCATCCCCTTACACCTACTCCAGTCGCGGTCAGCCGAGTTTTTTTCGCGGCTGCATCTTCCGCAAGTACCGAAACCGCACTTGCCGCACACTTACCGCAAGCCCCATAGACAATGCATGGGGCTTACCGCAAATGAACCGCAAGTGCGGCCGTTATGCGGTAAATGCAGCAGATGCATTTTTTTCACCGCAACTGCAACATTTTTCTAATACCACTGATGTGAAAGGGGCCTTACTGCAGTTTCCACTATCATGTCTGCTCTCTATCTGAAACTCAACCTTTCCAAAACTTAACTTCTTCTGTTCCCGCCCTCCACTAACCTCCCTAAATCTAACAACTCTCTCAGTGTGCGGCACCATGATAACGCCTAGGCAGCAGGCTCGCTGTCTGGGTGTTATGTTTGACTCTGATCTTTCCTTCACCCCATATATACAATCTCTTGCCCACTCTTGCCGCTTGCACCTGAAGGACATTTCTAGAATTCACCCCTTTCTCACCTTGGAAACCACGAAAATCCTCACTGTGGCCCTGATTCACTCCCGCCTTGACTACTCTCTTTTAATTGGCCTCTCCCGCACTAGACCCTCCCCTCTCCAGTCCATCCTTAATGCATTAGCCAGGATCACCTATCTACCTAACCATTACTCAGACACTTAGCTCTATGGCAGTCATTGTACTGGCTGCCCATACACTATAGGATCCAAATCAAACTGCTAGTTCTCACCCACAAAGCTCTTCACAGTGCAGCACAACTCTACCTCTCTACCCTCATTTCTGTCTATCACCCCACCCGTTCTCTTTGCTCTGAAAGTGACTTTAGAGTCACTTCTGCATTAATCCGGACCTCCCACTCCCGGCTCCAAGACTTCTTCCTTGCTGCACCAATTCTCTGGAATGCTCTACCCCAAGAAATTAGGTCTATTCACAACTTACATAGTTTCAGGCGATCCCTGAACAACTTTTTAGGGCAGCCTATTATGATCCATAGTCAAAGTCACTTAGACATAGCCTATCCGCCCCACCAGTCTCAAATGCATCACAAATAATGGTTTTTGGCCACTTATGCTGCTCCTACCTGTTCCCCATCTCTTCAAATTAACTATGCCATCATTGTAATTAAGCCCTTGTATTTTGTGTCACGCCCACCTCATTGTTAGATTGTAAGCTCTTATGAGCAGGGCTGTCATTATATTTGCTTTAATTATTGTAATATGCTTTGTATTGTATTTTGTATTGTATTGTATTCTCTGATAACTGTTTCTTATGATTGTTTGAATATGAATCTCTGAATTGTGAAGCGCTGCAGAATATGTTGGCGCTATATAAAGATTATTATTATATTACTAGCTGTGAGCCCGATGCAAATGCATCGGGATTCTAGAACGTGGCAATATTATTTGCATTAATAGCATTATTATTACCATTAATAGCATAATTATTAGCATTAACAGCATTATTATTAGCATTAATAGCATTATTAATAGCAATAATAGTACTAATAATAGTATTGTTATTAGTATTAATAGCATTATTACCATAAATAGCATTAATAATAGTGTTAATAGCATTATTATGAGGAGTAATACCATTATTAGCATTAATAAAATTATTAATAGCATTAATAGAATTAAAAATAGCATTATTAATAGGATTAATAGCATGATTATTAGCCTTAATAGCATTAATAGCATTAATATTAGCATGAATAGCATTAATAGCATTATTAATAACATTAATAGCATTATTAATAGCATTAATAGCCTAAATAATAGAATTAATAGCATAAATAATCGCATTAATAGCATGAGTATTAGCATAAAGAGCATTAATAGCAATATTATTAGCATTATTAGAATTTTGAATAACATAAATAGCATGATTATTAGCCTTAATAGCATTATTAATAGCGTTAATATGATTATTATTAGCATTATTAGCATTAATATTAGCATTAATAGCATAATTATTAGCATTAATAGCATTATTATTAGCAGTAATAGCATTATTAATAGCATTAATAGCATTAATAATACAATTAATAGCATTAATATTATCATTAATAGCATTAATAGTATTATTAATAGCATGAATAGCATTATTAATAGCATTAATAGCATTAATAGCATTATTAATAGCATTAATACCATTATTAATAGCATTAATAGCATAAATAATAGAATTAATAGCATAAATAATCGCATTAATAGCATCACTATGAGCATAAAGAGCATTAATAGCAATATTATTAGCATTAACAGCATTTTAATATCATAAATAGCATGATTATTAGCCTTAATAGCATTATTAATAGCGATAATATGATTATTATTAGCATTATTAGCATTAATATTAGCATTAATAGCATAATTATTAGCATAAATAGCATTATTATTAGCAGTAATAGCATTATTATTAGCATTAATAGCATTATTAATAGCATATAATAGCATTAATAATACAATTAATAGCATTAATAATTAGCATTAATAGCATTAATAAATATTATTAATAGCATGAATAGCATATTAATTAATTAGCATTAATAGCATAATTATTAGCATTAATAGCATTAATAGCAATATTATTTGCATTAATAGCATTATTATTACCATTAATAGCATAATTATTAGCATTAATAGCATAATTATTAACATTAATAGCTGTAATAATAGCATTAATAGCAATATTATTTGCATTAATAGCATTATTATTACCATTAATAGCATAATATAATTAAGCATTTAATAGCATAATTATTAACATTAATAGCATAATTATTAGCATTAATAGCATTAATAGCAATATTATTTGCATTAAATACCATTATGATTACCATTAATAGCATAATTATTAGCATTAATAGCATAATATAATTAAGCATAATTATTAGCATTAATTAGCATATAGCATTAATAATATATACATAATTAGCATTAATAGCATTAATAGCATTAATATTAGCATTAATAGCATAATATTACATTAAAGCATATAAATAGCATAATTATTACATTAATAGCATAATATAGCATTAATAGCAATATTATTTGCATTAATAGCATTATATTACCATTAATAGCATAATTATTAGCATAATAGCATAATATTAATTAATACTACATAATAGCATTAATAGCATATTATTGCATTAATAGCATTAATAATAGCATAATTATTACATTAATAGCATAATATATTAGCATTAATAGCAATATTAAATTATGCATTAATACCATATATATTACCATTAATAGCATAATTATTAGCATTAATAGCATAAATATTAGCATTAATAGCATAATTATTAGCATTAATAGTATAATATTAGCATTAATAGCATAATTATACTTAGCATTAATAGCTAATACATAATTATTAGCATTAATAAAATATATATTTGCATTAATAGCATTATTATTATTATTATTACATAATTATTAGCATTAATACATAATTATTATTAATATTATTATTACATTAATATATTACATTAATAGAATTATATTTGCATTAATATAGCATTTTATTACATAATAGCACATATTAAATATGCTATTAATTAGCATAATATATTAATTTATACATTATATTTTATTAATTATAATTATTTTATTTTTTATTAATAATTTTTATTAATTTTAATTAATTATTTTTATATATTATTACATTATAATAATATTATTAAAGTACCTGAAGCAAGACTTATTCTCTTTCAGGTCCGCTGAAAAGCATGATAATTATATACATATATATTATTTTTTTTTATTATTATTTTTTTTAATTATTTATTATTTTTTATTTATTTTTTTATTATTTTTTAATTATTTTTAATTATTTTTTTTATTATTAAATTTATTATTTATTTAAAGTGAGCCTGAGGCAGAGACCCAGTTCTCTTTCAGGTCCGCTGAAAGGGCTGATATTATTAGCATATATTTATTTTTTAATTATTATTTTTATTTAATTATTAATTATTTTTTATTTATTTTTTTATTATTTTTTAATTATTTTTTTTATTATTAAATTTATTATTTATTTAAAGTGAGCCTGAGGCAGAGACCCAGTTCTCTTTCAGGTCCGCTGAAAGGGCTGATATTATTAGCATATATTTATTTTTTTTTATTATTTTTTTTTAATTATTTATTATTTTTTATTTATTTTTTTATTATTTTTTAATTATTTTTTAATTATTTTTTTATTATTAAATTTATTATTTATTTAAAGTGAGCCTGAGGCAGAGACCCAGTTCTCTTTCAGGTCCGCTGAAAGGGCTGATATTATTAGCATATATTTATTTTTTTATTATTATTTTTATTTAATTATTAATTATTTTTTATTTATTTTTTTATTATTTTTTAATTATTTTTTAATTATTTTTTTTATTATTAAATTTATTATTTATTTAAAGTGAGCCTGAGGCAGAGACCCAGTTCTCTTTCAGGTCCGCTGAAAGGGCTGATATTATTAGCATATATTTATTTTTTATTATTATTTTTTTTTATTATTTATTATTTTTTATTTATTTTTTTATTATTTTTTAATTATTTTTTAATTATTTTTTTTATTATTATATTTATTATTTATTTAAAGTGAGCCAGAGGCAGAGACCCAGTTCTCTTTCAGGTCCGCTGAAAGGGCTGATATTATTAGCATATATTTATTTTTTTATTATTATTTTTTTAATTTTTTTTTATTTATTTATTATTATTTTAATTATTTTTTATTTATTTTTTTTATATTATTTTTTAGTGTAAATTTTATTATTAGATATATTATTATTTTTTTTATTTATTTATATATAAATTTTTATTTATTTTTTTATTTTTTATTTTTTTTACTTATTTTTTTTATTATTAAATGTATTATTTATTTAAAGTGAGCCTGAGGCAGAGACCCAGTTCTCTTTCAGGTCCGCTGAAAGGGCTGATATTATTAGCATATATTTATTTTTTTTATTATTATTTTTTTTTATTATTTATTATTTTTTATTTATTTTTTTATTATTTTTTTATTATTTTTTAATTATTTTTTTTATTATTAAATTTATTATTTATTTAAAGTGAGCCTGAGGCAGAGACCCAGTTCTCTTTCAGGTCCGCTGAAAGGGCTGATATTATTAGCATTTAAGTTGTTTTTTTTATTATTATTTTTTATTAAATTATTTATTATTTTTTATTTATTTTTTTATTATTTTTTAATTATTTTTTAATTATTTTTTTTATTATTAAATTTATTATTTATTTTAAGTGAGCCTGAGGCTGAGACACAGTTCTGCTTCAGGTCCGCTAAAGGGCTCATATTATTAACATTTAAATTTGTTTTTTATTATTATTTTTAAATTAATTATTTATTATTTTTTATTTATTTTTTTATTATTTTTTAATTATTTTTTTTATTATTAAATTTATTTGTTGACATACATTAGCGGTGTGTCGGCGAATTAACGGCCGGGCCCCTGGTTCTATTTGTCGGCCCCAAAATCGCGGACACACCGCTAATGTATGTCTATGGGCAGTGAGGTCGAATTCTGATTGGTCGGCGTCAGCAGAGAGCGACCAATCAGAAATCGAGCTGACTGCCCATAGACATGCATTAGCGGTGTGTCCACGATTTTAGGGCCGACAAATAGAACCAGGTGGGCGGCCATAAAATCGGCGACACACCGCTAATGTATTTCAATGGGATATGAGGTGCTCTTCTGATTGGCTGAGGGCATTAGACAGCGACCAATCAGAAGAGCAGCTCACATCTCATAGAGATAGAATGGCGGATTTTTCGTCCATTCTATCTTAATGAGAAGTGAAGAGGACGTCGGAGATGGAAGTTGGCGGAAAGAAGACAGAAGACCCCGGGGGCGGACGAAGAGCCGGAGATGGTGGAAAGAAGAGAGGAGAGCGGCGAGGTCGGAGGAAGAGGACGGCTGGCCGGACGAAGGACTTGTGGATCGGACGGACGATCAGATGACTAAGAAGGCATGTAAGTGATCGACGGGAGCGTTAGGTTAGGGGACGGCGGGGGCTTCGGGTGTAGGGCGTTAGGTGTTAGCGGTGTGAGCTTAGGAGGCGGCAGGGCTTAGGGGATAGGGGCTTAGGTGCGGCGGGGCTTAGGGGGTAGGGGGGGGTAGGGGTTTAGGTGCGGCTTCGGGGGTAGGGGGTTAGGTGCGGCTTAGGGGGTAGGGGCTTGCGGCAGAGGGTAGTGGCTGCGGCGGGGTAGTGGCTTAGGTGCGGCGTCGGGGGTAGTGGGTTAGGTGCGGCTTCGGGGGTAGGGGGATAGGTGCGGCAGAGGGTAGTGGCTGCGGCGGGGTAGTGGGTTAGGGCGGCAGGGGGTAGGGGCTTGCGGCAGAGGGTAGTGGCTGCGGCGGGGTAGTGGCTTAGGGCGGCAGGGGGTAGGGGCTTCGGCGGCGGGGTAGTGGCTTAGGGGTTAGGTGCGGCAGAGGGTAGTGGCTGCGGCGGGGTAGTGGGTTAGGGCGGCAGGGGGTAGGGGCTTGCGGCAGAGGGTAGTGGCTGCGGCGGGGTAGTGGCTTAGGGCGGCAGGGGGTAGGGGCTTCGGCGGCGGGGTAGTGGCTTAGGGGTTAGGTGCGGCAGAGGGTAGTGGCTGCGGCGGGGTAGTGGGTTAGGGCGGCAGGGGGTAGGGGCTTGCGGCAGAGGGTAGTGGCTGCGGCGGGGTAGTGGCTTAGGGCGGCAGGGGGTAGGGGCTTCGGCGGCGGGGTAGTGGCTTAGGGGTTAGGTGCGGCAGAGGGTAGTGGCTGCGGCGGGGTAGTGGGTTAGGGCGGCAGGGGGTAGGGGCTTGCGGCAGAGGGTAGTGGCTGCGGCGGGGTAGTGGCTTAGGGCGGCAGGGGGTAGGGGCTTCGGCGGCGGGGTAGTGGCTTAGGGGTTAGGTGCGGCAGAGGGTAGTGGCTGCGGCGGGGTAGTGGCTTAGGGCGGCAGGGGGTAGGGGCTTGCGGCAGAGGGTAGTGGCTGCGGCGGGGTAGTGGCTTACGGCAGCAGGGGGTAGGGGCTTCGGCGGGGGGTAGTGGCTTAGGGGTTAGGTGCGGCAGAGGGTAGTGGCTGCGGCGGGGTAGTGGGTTAGGGCGGCAGGGGGTAGGGGCTTGCGGCAGAGGGTAGTGGCTGCGGCGGTGCGGCAGAGGGTAGTGGCTGCGGCGGGGTAGTGGCTTAGGGAGGCAGGGGGTAGGGGCTTCGGCGGCGGGGTAGTGGCTTAGGGGTTAGGTGCGGCAGAGGGTAGTGGCTGCGGCGGGGTAGTGGGTTAGGGCGGCAGGGGGTAGGGGCTTGCGGCAGAGGGTAGTGGCTGCGGTGGGGTAGTGGCTTAGGGCGGCAGGGGCTTCGGCGGCGGGGTAGTGGCTTAGGGGTTAGGTGCGGCAGAGGGTAGTGGCTGCGGCGGGGTAGTGGGTTAGGGCGGCAGGGGGTAGGGGCTTGCGGCAGAGGGTAGTGGCTGCGGCGGGGTAGTGGCTTAGGGCGGCAGGGGGTAGGGGCTTCGGCGGCGGGGTAGTGGCTTAGGGGTTAGGTGCGGCAGAGGGTAGTGGCTGCGGTGGGGTAGTGGCTTAGGGCGGCAGGGGGTAGGGGCTTGCGGCAGAGGGTAGTGGCTGCGGCGGTGTAGTGGCTTACGGCGGCAGGGGGTAGGGGCTTCGGCGGCGGGGTAGTGGCTTAGGGGTTAGGTGCGGCAGAGGGTAGTGGCTGCGGCGGGGTAGTGGCTTAGGGCGGCAGGGGGTAGGGGCTTGCGGCAGAGGGTAGTGGCTGCGGCGGGGTAGTGGCTTAGGGCGGCAGGGGGTAGGGGCTTCGGCGGCGGGGTAGTGGCTTAGGGGTTAGGTGCGGCAGAGGGTAGTGGCTGCGGCGGGGTAGTGGCTTAGGGCAGCAGGGGGTAGGGGCTTGAGGCAGAGGGTAGTGCCTGCGGCGGGATAGTGGCTTAGGGCGGCAGGGGGTAGGGGCTTCGGCGGTGGGGTAGTGGCTTAGGGGTTAGGTGCGGTAGGGGTTAGGTGCGGCAGAGGGTAGTGGCTGCGGCGGGGTAGTGGCTTAGGGCGGCAGGGGGTAGGGGCTTGCGGCAGAGGGTAGTGGCTGCGGCGGGATAGTGGCTTAGGGCGGCAGGGGGTAGGGGCTTCGGCGGCGGGGTAGTGGCTTAGGGGTTAGGTGTGGTAGGGGTTAGGTGCGGCAGAGGGTAGTGGCTGCGGCGGGGTAGTGGCTTAGGGCGGCAGGGGGTAGGGGCTTGCGGCAGAGGGTAGTGTCGGCGGCGGGGTAGTGGCTTAGGGCGGCAGGGGGTAGGGGCTTCGGCGGCGGGGTAGTGGCTTAGGGCGGCAGGGGGTAGGGGCTTCGGCGGGACTTAGGGGGTAGGGGGTAGTGGCTTAGGGCGGCAGGGGGTAGGGGTGTTTTAGAGCATGGCGCTGTAGTGTACAGCGCGATGGTATACTACAGTCCCATGGGCATACGCGTGTCGGCCCTTAAGCGCCAGCGGACAGTTGGCGCTTAGGTTTAGGGGCGGACAGGCGTATGGGCATGGGACTGTAGTATACTATAGCGGTGTACACTACAGTCGTATGGGCTTCTGTGGCTTGGTTAGCGGTGGGTGCAAGCAACTCGCAATGCCCGCGAAGCGGGCATTGCTTCGCGAGACTGCAACGACTCGCAATGCCCGCGAAGCGGGCATTGCTTCGTGAGTCGCCGTGGCCGCTACGCGGCCACGGACAGAGTCCAGGAGAAACAGCCTGGACTCGCTAGCTAAGCCACAGGAAGTTGCGCCGCTCCGACGGAAGTCAGTTACGGCAATTATATAATAGATTATTATTATTATTATTATTATTATTATTATTAAAATTCTAAGGGGCAAAAATCAACATTAACAGAAATAAACACTTGAAATAGATCACTCTGTAATGACTCTATATATTATATGCATTTCACTTTATGTATTGAGTTACTGAAACTAACTTTTTGATGATATTCTAATTTATTGAGATGCACTTGTATATGTTTGGCTTAAAAAAAAGAGAAATCTTTGTAAAAAAAAAACAAACAAACATATAGACTGTATCTTTGCTTTGTGCTGCTATTTTCGTAAGTCCAATGGCATTATATTTTTCCATTGATGAGGCTGTGTGAGATCTTGATTTATATGAAGTGAGCTCATGGTTTTATTGGTACCATTTTGGGGTGCATATGACATTTTGATGGATTTTCATTATTTGCCTTGGGTAAAGTGGATCGATCAAATAACTGCAAATTTGGGCTTTGATTATTTTTATATTTGTGACATATACTATACATAATAAATTACTTACCGTATATACTCGTGTATAAGCCGACCCGTGTATAAGCCGACCCCCCTACTTTTGCCCACAAAACCTGGGAAAACCTATTGACTCGTGTATAAGCCGAGGGTGGACCCCAGCACAGGTATACAGCCCCCAGCAGTGTGGTATACAGCAGCCCCAGAGGTATATACAGCAGCCCCAGTGGTAGTATACAGCAGCAGCCCCAGTGGTATATACAGCAGCAGCCCCAGTGGTTAGTATACAGCAGCCCCAGAGGTATATACAGCCCCAGTGGTACTATACAGCAGCCCCAGTGGTAGTATACAGCAGCCCCAGTGGTAGTATACAGCAGCCCCAGAGGTAGTATACAGCAGCCCCAGAGGTAGTATACAGCAGCCCCAGAGGTATATACAGCCCCAGAGGAATATACAGCAGCCCTAGTGGTGTATACAGCAGCCCCAGGGGTATATAAAGCAGCAGCCCCAGGGCTGTATACAGCAGCAGCCCCGGAGGTATACAGGCCCCCCCATCAAGATCCAGGGCCCCCCCCCCTTGCGCGGCAAACCTGTAAAGTAAAATCGTACTTATCAGTGTCCTGTCGCGCCGTCCCCACTGCCGGCATGACGATCCCGGGCTTCATTCCGCGTCTTCTGGCTTCCGGCTTCCTGTGGTCGCGGGCAATGACGTCATTGCCCGCGACCACAGGAAGGCGGAAGACGCGGAATGAAGCCCGGGATCGTCATGTCGGCAGCGGGAACGGCGCGACAGGACACTGATAAGTATGATTTTACTTTACAGGTTTGCCGCGCAAGGGGGGGGGCCCTGGATCTTGACGGGGGTGCCTGTATACCTCTGGGAGGGGCCGTCTGGTTCGGTATACTCGCGTATAAGCCGAGGGGGGACTTTTCAGCCCAAATTTTGGGCTGAAAAACTCGGCTTATACGCGAGTATATACGGTATATATTTTCACTCTGTGTCATAGGGCTTTTTGGACGCAGCATTATCAAATATGTTTATTTTTAAGTTTCCTTTTCACTGGAAAACACTAATTGCACTAGTATTTTCATAAATTGAGAGTTAAGAAAAGAACGCATTTTGGAAATGGATGTTGCAGTAGTCGAGGAGATGAGGAGGGCATGTACAAGCATTTTACTAGATTGAGGGTTGAGTAAAGGATATATTTTGAAAATATTTCTGAGTCGGAGACGACAGGAGGTGGCGAGAGTTTTGATGTGTGTTTTAAAGTACAGGCAGACTCAAGGGTTAATCCGAGACAGCAGATTTCCGGTACAGGCGAGAGTGTGATGAAATTTACAATGATAGACAGATCAGGTAGAGACGATACGTGGGATGGAGGAAAGACAATGAGTTCAGATTTGTCCATGTTGAGCTTTAGGGAGTTAGAGAAGAAGAAGGAGGATATGGTTGATGACACTCCGGAGTTCTGGTCACGAGCATGTCCAGCTTTAGGTTGGAAAATTTCAGTCGTTGATTTGCATGTATTAAGGTGACTTTGGGTCTGACAAGGCCAAAAAAATCCCACAGTGTAGTACACTAGATAAAAACCATATTATTTTATCAACTATCTAATTGTTTTAACAAGTAGCAGGAAATAAATGAAAAGCCAGATACATAGATGGCAAACAGGCACACGGCCATAGTCGCCACATGCGCTATGTCCTTTCAAGAACACTGATTACCGTATTTTGCTGCCAATTTCCTTTTTGGTTTTAGGCTCTTTTTCCAGTGAGAACCTACTGTGTACTGTATACAGAGTATATGGAGCATTTAGCTTCCTTAATAACTTTTCTTAACCTTTAATAAAATTAAATCTTAACTTTTTATTTTTGTTATTACACATGCTTTTATCGAGAATTGAAAATTAATCAATCGTACAGTTTGATAAAGTAATTATGCATTTCACCATCTCTTTCTATTATTTACAAATAATGTTAATTTTTGAAATAACGTTCTTTACATCTCAGTTATAAAACGTGCAATTAGGGTGGTCTCACACTTGCATTGTTTTTGTCTTGTGTTGTAATCTGTCCAAACCCTGAACCATCCAGATCAGGCAATGTGTCCCTATACTTAAAATGGGCTGCAGGCACATCGTTTGCATCAGTGTATTGTCAGATCCTTATTAGTGCGTCCTTTTGACCCCCTCCCCGGCTGCACCGTGTTATGATTTTGGAGTTTGTGAAAAATTCGATGCTTCCGGATGCGTCCATATGTGGCCGCAAATATAATGTATTCCTATGGTGTCTGGATACAGATATGGGGGGAATCAGTCCAACGGATCCATTTTACCACACTGAACATGCTCAAACTGTATTCTCTCTCTCGTAACCTTACAACAAAACCCTGAGAAAGGCTACAAGTCATATCTCTCTCATACCATTCTACTTATTATGTCTCACCTTTGCCTCAAATTTATTTTTGTTATTTAAATGCATTTAATTTTTAATTTATTTGGATTTTTTTTTAAGAATTATATTAAATTATTATTTATACATAAACGTTTATGAGTTCGTATGAATCACTTTTTTGCGAGTGAACTTCAAGAAAGAGTGGTGGATTTTATTGTTGAGTAAACTTCAGCAACATTTGTGACACTTCTTTTCTGAATCATGAGTCAGAATGAATTGACCATAAGAATGGACTTGCCATTCTGTGCAAATATTGAATTTTCCTTTAATGACAATTCAATGATATATGACATCCAGGGAACCAAATATAAAGGTGGTGGATAACAAGTGAGTAGAGCTGTTTGGCTGGAAGCTGAGAGCCAGCATCATTATGGGGCAGGCTGCAGACTGTGGAGTAAGGACACGGACCCTTTGCTCAAGTCAACGCTGGATTTCAGAGCAGTAATGCTATTGACTGACATCAGATTATAGAAAAATGTGAAAAATATCTACAAAACCTTTCCCAACTCTCTTCCCACAAGGCCTGACCCATACAGCCGAGACAGAATTTGAAATTCCTTATCCTGAAAGCAAAATTTGCAACATGAGCCCCCAATTACCATGCTTATTTATAATACTATCTTCTTAGGGGCACAGAGGTCTTTGAGGTCTATAAAGGGATGCTCTCATTTTCCTCAATGAGGAAAATTTCAAAGTGCTTGTAAAAACAAGAATATTTGTCAGTTAGCTTTTATTAAAAATCTCCTATGTCCTGAAGAATTGATAAATGTTAAAATGTAATATTTACGGCTCATCGCCTGTTACCATCTACCGGCTTGCAAGCTTTTTTTGCTATGCCTTGAAGCGTGTTCTGAAGCGATGGATGCCTACCTCTTATAGCAGGATAGGAAAAAGCACAATTCTGGCCAGTAAAGGCCACGTCAGATGCTTCAATCTCATGAATGATGTTGTTAGCGATCACATGCACTCGCGATCACTAACAACATCGTTCAGATCGCCGGTGAGCTGTCACACAGGCAGACTCACCAGCGATCTGGACCAGCGAGCACGCTGTTTCCAAGGTAAACAGCGGGTAACTAAGTGCCACGCGGTGATTAGTTACCCGCAGTTTACCTTGGATACCAGCTCGCAGCGCTTGCTGTGCGGCGCAAGGAGCTCGCTGATCGCTGGCCTCCCGCTGTCACACGCAGCGATGCTGCGCTTCAGCGGGCTACCATCGATTGATTTGTGAACATGTTCACAAATCTGCGATCAACGTTCAACGACTGATCGTTAATTGTTGACAGGTGTCAAACGCAACGATGTCGTTCACGACATCGCTGCAACGTCACCAAAATGGTGACGTTGCAACGATATCGTGAACTGATATTGAAGCGTGCGACGTGGCCTTAACACAACCACTACTGGTCTGAACTGTCACATCATCAAGAGCACACCACCACCTTCAAACAGTGGCGCATGAAGGCATAATATAGGACAAACCCCTTGTCAATGTAAGGGCACCACTTATGTGCTGTCTATGGCTTGCCACTGAACCTTTATTGTTGCATATTTCTTTAAGGAGTGCCAGTTTGCGAAATAACTCCTCAGATGTTATTGGTTATAAATATTGTCACGCTATATATACATTTTATATGGAGGTTCTACTAAAGGACTGGCCACTGCTAGGAAAGTAGATCATTGTACGATAAGTGGGGCTTACCTGCAATACCATACACAACCTGAGGCGGTGTGGGACACCTTTATTGGAGGAAATCAGTGATATTTTTATAATACTGTATAACATATTTGAAACCTTTATGCCAGAAGTAATAGCCGGGAGCCATAAATCTTTTGTAACAGAATTACTGATCACATAATCTTCATGTTACTTAGCAGAAAAAAAAACAATTGCGAATTTGTGTGTATCGCTCTATGGAAACCAAGCGGTAATGACTCAAAGGTAATTTGTGATCTCGGTGATGTTCATACACCCCAGCAATTTCTATTGTCTGCGGATTCTAGTTTTTGTTCTAGCTTCCTATTCATTGTAAAGCACGCTTCAATGAATAAAATATTTTTTTTATTTAACAGATACATTCATGACTCAACTAATTATTAGTGTCTCATATCAGAGATTAGCGATTTAGCCTTTGAGCCTATGCACCCAGCCGAGCCCGGCAGAGAGCACCCGGTAGTGCGGAGAGGTTGTATGGCTCGTTACAGTGCTGTATGTGCCATGTGCTGCCCCATCTAATGCTATATGTAAAGAGATGCTACTCACCCTCCCCTGCACATATAGCTTCATAAGGAACATGTGCATATGTCAGAGGCATTCAGTGATTCAGACCCCATGCATGTCTATGTCTGAGATCATGAGATTGCAGCATTTCCATTGGACACAAGTTTTCAAGATATCAACATCACCACTCTCTGATCTCAGAGATTGACCTGGGGACTTATCTAATGCACAAGAAATAATTATCTGAATTGCCACATTATATTTATACCAGAGACGTACCAAGGCTTTCCTGCAGTTGGGAGAAAGATTCAGCTCAGCGGTCCCTTTCCCTCTTAAGCACAAAAGAAACCTGTTATGTGGTTTTGTGATATTAATCCACCCTCAATTTCTTTTAAATGATGTAATGTGCATCACTAATATGGTTTTCTAAAAATAAAATTCACGTATTTAAAAAGCCTTTATATGATGAGGTGACTACACACACATACCTGGCTTCAGTCATAGTGGAGGTGACTACACACACACATACCTGGCTTCAGTCATAGGGGAGGTGACTGCACACACATACCTGGCTTCAGTCATAGGGGAGGTGACTGCACACACATACCTGGCTTCAGTCATAGGGGAGGTGACTGCACACACATACCTGGCTTCAGTCATAGGGGAGGTGACTGCACACACATACCTGGCTTCAGTCATAGGGGAGGTGACTACACACACATACCTGGCTTCAGTCATAGGGGAGGTGACTGCACACACATACCTGGCTTCAGTCATAGGAGAAGTGACTGCACACACATACCTGGCTTCAGTCATAGGGAAGGTGACTACACACACATTCCTGGCTTCAGTCATAGGAGAGGTGACTGCACACACATACCTGGCTTCAGTCATAGGGGAGGTGACTACACATACATACCTGGCTTCAGTCATAGGGGAGGTGACTGCACACATATACCTGGCTTTAGTCATAGGGGAAGTGACTGCACACACATACCTGGCTTCAGTCATAGGGGAGGTGACTGCACACATATACCTGGCTTCAGTCATAGGGGAGGTGACTGCACACATACCTGGTATCAGTCATAGGGGAGGTGACTGCACACACATACCTGGCATCAGTCATAAGGGAGGTGACTGCACACACATACTTGGCATCAGTCATAGGGGAGGTGACTGCACACACATACCTGGCATCAGTCATTGGGGAGGTGACTGCGCACACATACCTGGCTTCAGTCATAGGGAGGTGACTGCACACACATACCTGGCTTTAGTCATAGGGAAGTGACTGCACACACATACCTGGCTTTAGTCATAGTGGAGGTGACTGCACAAACATACCTGGCTTCAGTCATAGGGAAGGTGACTGTACACACTTACCTAGCTTCAGTCATAGGGGAGGTGACTGCACACACATATCTGGCTTTAGTCATAGGGAAGGTGACTGCACACACATACCTGGCTTTAGTCATAGGGGAAGTGATTGCACACACATACCTGGCTTTAGTCATAGGGGAAGTGACTGCACACACATACCTGGCTTTAGTCATAGGGGAAGTGACTGAACACACATACCTGGCTTCAGTCATAGGGTAGGTGACTGCACACACATACCTGGCTTCAGTCATAGGGGAGGTAACTACACACACACATACCTGGCATCAGTCATTGGGGAGGTGACTGCACACACATACCTGGCTTCAGTCATAGGGGAGGTGACTGCACACAAATACCTGGCTTAGTCATGTGGAGGTGACTGCACAACATACCTGGCTTCAGTCATAGGGAAGGTGACTGCACACACTTACCTAGCTTCAGTCATAGGGGAGGTGACTGCACACACATATCTGGCTTTGGTCATAGCAATGGTGACTGCACACACATACCTGGCTTTAGTCATAGTGAAGGTGACTACACACATATACCTGGCTTCAGTCATAGCAATGGTGACTGCACACACATACCTGGCTTCAGTCATAGGTGAGGTGACTGCACACACATACCTGGCTTCATTTCATAGGGGAGGTGACTGCACACACATACCTGGCTTCAGTCATAGGGAGGTGACTGCACACACATACCTGGTTTCAGTCATAGGGGAGGTGCCTACACACACATACCTGGCTTCAGTCATAGGGGAGGTGACTGCACACACATCCTGGCTGCAGTCATAGGGGTGAAGCATTTGCTTACTGTCACTCAAATTCAGCCATGATATTTTTTGAACTTCGTCACGCCGCCTGCATTGTAATATATTGCTATCACTGCAGGTCCTGCAGAAATTCACTCATGCTAAGCTCCGCCCATTAAGGTCACATGATTGTGACATCACCACAGGTTATTCTACAGTTTTGCTATACTGAGCTCATCCCATTACAGTCACATCATCATGACACCACCACAGCTCCTATGAGAATGGGACCATAATGGGAAAAGCTCAACATTGGAGAAGCGGTGGTGATGATGAGCGGAGCTCAGTAAAATATCATGGCTTAATGTAAGTGACAGTCCCTGAAGCAAGTAAAAGCGCCTCCTGATCTATTTACAACTTCTTCCTGCAAAATTGATTTGAAACCAAATTGCTACATCTGTGAAGAAGTAGACGAACTCTAGTGCCACTTAATAAAAGTAGCAATCCTAAAAGTCCTAATTGACTTCTTAACAAGCCTTTTAATATGACTTAGGATTTGTGCCAGATCAGAACCTCAAACTGCAGACGCTGTGTTTCTGGGTGACTGCCCCTCATCAGTGCAGTGTGTGGGAATTCTGATGTGGCTGTATGAGAGGCTAAGCCGAGGCCTGAGGAATAGCTATTCTCCTTGTGGAGAGTAATCTGACTGCCACCAGTGAGGAGACTTAAAGCCACAATGCTCCTCTGGGAAATTGAGTAACAATTGAGCAACAGCCGGATCAGAATTCAAAACAATTCCCACACTCCACAATAACACAGTGGTGATTAGTAACAGATCGTATCCTTGCTCCTTCTTCAGGAATGCTACCATTATGATTATGATAATGGTAGCAATTCTGAAGAAGGAGCGAGGATAGGCTCTGAAACATGTCGAATAAAGCATCATTTCCCTGTAATCCCTTGTGGTTCTTTTCATCGTACAGTTTGTGCAAATCGCAAAAACACCATCCATTTGGAACTGCTATTAGAGGCAGACTCTGGGTCTTGAGTCCGCTCCACCTTCTCCTGAGATAGGATGCACATATACATCCTATGTTGCAAAGAATACAACCTACTCAGATCAATGATCACTCAAGATGCAGCAATGACACCGGAAGTCAATAGGGGAATAGATTTGGGGAAATCAACACTGAAGTCACTGGACAAGGTCTTCAAATCAAGGAACACTGCATTGGTGAAGGCATGGCTTGTACATAGTTGATCTTTCCTGTAGTAACATATGGATGTGAAACCAGGACAATAAAGAAACAAAACACAAGAAGAATCAATGCCTTTGAAAGTGGTGCGGGTGAAGGATGTTATCTATACTATGGATGGCAAGAAGAACGAACAAATCAGTTTTGGAACAAATATAATTAGAAATGTCACTTGAAGCAAGGAACACCAAGCTACAATTTGTCTACTTTTGGACACATCATACGAAGAGAGAAAGAACTGAAGAAGGACATCATGGTAGGAAGATTAAAAGTAACAAGGCAAAGAGGAAATATACTAAAAGAAGGAAGCAAGCGCAGATAGGGTCTTATCTTTTTAACAATCAGCGGCTTAAGAGCCGTAATGAACACTGCTCACCTGGTTTAGTTGTGTGACACACAACCAGTATTGAAAGCATGTAATAGCGGCTGCTGCTGGACCCACACCTCCACGTGCTATGTGGTCAGATTCCAGAGTTTTCCAGGGACAATGTGTCGTCGGTCCGCGCAGACCGACGACACATTGTCCCTGGAAAACTAAGGCAAAGAGGAAGACCAGCAACCCGATAGCTTGATACTATCAAGATAACAGTAGAGACAAACCTGGTGAAAATATCTAGGCTTAAGCAAGATCGATATTCCTATAGAGCGTTCATCCATCAGCTGAAGGCCGGTATATAAATTAGAGGAATAAAACTGCTCAGCGTTCATCCAGAAATTGCACCACTGTTGGCCATTGGTTGTGTCTGGTACTGCAGTTCAGTACAGTTCACATAAATGTAGCAAACCAGATATGGCACATGGACTGGAAAATTGAATAAAAATAAAGACTGTAAATCCTAGTGAAGAGAACCGCTATTTAGTACTGGTCAGCTGAGGCTGAATCTCATTTGGGGCTTTACTGTTAACAGATGGCGAGATGGGTGACAATTCAAACTGCAGGGTTAGATTAAAGAAAGCAATGACTTATGCACTTTGTTGTGTTTCCCTTCCAGTATTATCATATAGGCTGTAGCAAAATGGTTAAGTCATCTGACACAACGTGATCACCTCAAGACTTCAACTCAAACTAATGCTCACAGGGTTGGCCTATCAAACCAAAACTACTCCGACTCCTCAATTTCCCTGAATCCGACTCCGACTCCACCAAAATGGACACTGACTCAGACTCCATGACTCCGACTCCACAGCCTTTTTATGCAGTCGGTAAGTCAAACATCCAACTTCAACTCCCCAATTTCCCTGTATCCAACTCTGACTCCAACTTCACCAGAATGCACACCAACTCTGACTCCTCGACTCCGAATCCACAGCTCTGGCTCTAAGATAAAAATATTTCTCAATGGTTCAATAAAGGACATATCCATTTGAAGCCAAAGAAAAGAAAAGCTTGTTGATGCAAAAGGTATTAATTCACAAATAACTTGTTAGATATTATTAATAATACGTCCTGTTCTCCGATTGATCAACACTTGGTACGAAAAGCTACAGCACTCGCCTTTTTCCTCTTCAAAAGATTTTGTCAATCTTTTGAAGAGGAAGGTGAATGTTGTTGGGTTTTTTGTTGCATTTTATGGAAAGCCCTGAAAAGCACAGCAGCGTGGAAATCTTTATCCATACAATAACAAGGTCGATGGTAGATGCCAATGTGGTAGACAGCGTAATCTTCATGCCACCTTCAATACAAGGGAGGACAGTATTGCCTGATAAATAGGTTTAGGTGCACAAGAGCACTGAGAAAAGTAGGACCCACTGCCTTTAGGATGCCAGTCACCAGGACAAGTGTATAAATAGTGTCGGACAGAGGTTCCCGAGGGCCCACCTTGTATATCTCCAGAACACAAAGCAAACTTGATTTCCTCTTTGGAGAACTTTACTTTTATATACCAAAAGTTTCGTTTTACCAAGACAGGGAGTGCTGTATTCTTAGATAAGAAGGTTTGTGATGTGTCACGGCAGTTTCTTCCAAACTAAGTAGTTATTACCACATATAAATTTCAAGGCAGGGCCAAGAGGAACAAACTATTGGTTCTGTAACTCAACTCTGAAAAACAAACAATGTCCCCAAAGTCATTGTTACGTGCTACAGTGTCCTAATCCCTCAACAAAAATATTAGACATTTATACAGTAAGCTTCCACCTAGAGCAAACACATATATGTAATACCAAATCTGCGTGGTGAGTAATTGATGCGATTGCTAATGCATACATGTAGGGAACAAAACATTTCTTACACTACATGGGCTGTCAATTACTTAACCTTTCCTAGATTTACCGGAGATGGTCAAATAATAACCTAAAGAGCATTTCTATCTCAGAACGTTGAACAAAAGTCTTTTAGATGTGGGTTACACCTACGGAGGAACTTTGGTTTTCAAATCACAGGCATTTATGGCATATATCCAATTTAGAGTGATTAGGCTGTCATTGGGATTTACCACTAGAAGGTATTAGGAGTGCTTTATCTGTCTTCTAATACCAGTATTAGCGCTAAATGCTAACATTAATTGTTTAATAAGTAAGTGTAATTGTTTAATAACTAAGTTTAATTGTCCCTGCTCTCTCTGTCTTTGGTCGCCGAACAAGTTCATGACCACTGTCAGTCAGTGTCAGTGCACAAGGGAAGAACATCCACACCGAAGCGTAGTGAAATCCTGGGGTGTGCGGGAGAGAGCTGGGAGGAGGAGAAGAGGGACAGCTACTGTGGTCTTGTTCCCCATCTCCACAGTTTGCTTGATTGACAGCAATCTTAAACCAGTCCGGTGACTGCAGGCAGGGACAACGAGATCACTTACAATCAATTTTAAAACACGTATTGTACATTTAGTATTAATTGAAGACATGAGTAAGCATATAAAGCGCTGAAATGTTCCCTTTAATTAGTGAATGGAGAGAAATATAGGCATACAAGTGCATTGTCAACTTTTGGTAGAAGAGCTTGTGGATCACAGGATATGTTAGAAGATCTCTATTTCTGAGTGCTCACACCATAAATCAACTTTTGGCTCTGGGCTGGAGACGTTATTACGTAAAGAACATTGATTTCCACGCCGGGCTGGAGCCTTCATAAGCTTTGCTTATCACTTGTTATATGTTCCAGCCCTGAACTGAAAACCAGTTTGTATTGTGAACATTCGTGCAAACTGTCTGCAATAAAATAAGTCCTCAAGTATGTACTGTGATTGATGAGGTAGCTTCTTTCTGCAATTGACAGTGCACTTGTACTCCTATTCATTGTACTCTTCATTCATTGATTATAAGGGCATCCGTTGAATTATAAGGGCATCCGTTGAATTAGGAATAATATGGTAAGTGCTGGGATGCCTGTGTCTGGTGCTAAGGTATAGCTCTTATGGTACCTTTACACGCCGCTACCGAAGGTTAGAAACCACCGGGTGTCTCACGTGCACGTGCACGTTTCAACGGTTCCTAACGGTACATGATACCGCAATTACACGCCGCTACAAGGTGCTCCACAGTAGGTTTTTTCTATCCCTGGAAGCACCGACGGGTGCCGCAGGTTACCTTCTGTAGAGCACCTTCCCTGATTTACACGCTGCTACCACAAGGGAATATGGGCGGACCTGGGGCAGCAGGGACAACACATAGGCGTGCCAGAATTGTGGATTACGAGACGCTCGTACGGTGATTGGACAATGCAATAGCATCATGATTGGCCAGCCATCGCAGGAAGGCTGGCTAATACATGATGCTATTGCGATTGTGTAGTGTGAGTGGTCAGCTCCTTAAATATGCCGCCCTATGCAGGGACACCCAATCATAACGCTGGAGCTTCCACCAATGATCGCTGATGGGGCGCGGTATCCCGGAGGCTGTGTCACGCCCCAGGGAGTTCACTAGGTGTCGAAAATACCTTCCTGTTCCTCGATTACACGCCGCTACCATGGGGTTTATACCTACCTGTTTTTGAGCACGGCTGGGAAACAGGTATCCAAAGTGACCGGTGGTAACAACCTGAATTACACGCCGCTACCTCGCGGTGTTTTGACGGTACAAGGTACAATTGTCTCTGACACCCGGTGGTTTCTAACCTTCACTAGCGGCGTGTAAAGGTACCATTACAGTGCTAAATTTTCTTGTTACCTTTATAAACTGCAATTCATCAGATGAGAGTCCAGAGTTGAGGACCAAAAATTCTGTATTATTTTGGATTGCATAGGAATAAAACATTTGCATCTACTACATTGGAGGCCAGATATTTTCCCTTAACTTTAAGGTCTCATATGATACACAGACTAATATCAAGTGAACCCCCACAATATTGACAGGTGCAGCTGTGGCACCCCAAGGGTTAATGTGCCACAGTAACATTACACGGGTTCCCTCCCCACACAACACTGACACTACACTAGTACCTCTGGGCCAGGAGGGGGAGCTAAACCAGCTCCCTTATATACTCTGGGTCAGGAGGAAGTAGTTAGTTCAGTACGTAGCAGTACTGTGAAGAGTCCAGTTCCTGGGAGAACTGAGAGAGACTGTAGTGTAAAGGAGCTGCGTCAGGCTTCTCTACAGTCTGCTCATCGATTCCAGGCCTAGCCAGGGTCTGAGGGAAGGAGAACAGAAGACAGAGGAACACATCTGGGAGACTGAGTGACATCAACACTCGCCCCGGAGGAGCACACAGATCGGATACCGGATCCGATACTGTGACTGACAAATACAGCACAGTAAATACCGTAATGATTGTAGAGTAATGATTGTAGATCAACACTGTACCTGAGCGAAGCAACACGACGGGGTCAGAAGCACAAGGAAGACTCAAGTTGCCTAGCCAAGGGGGTACCTGTGAGGAGAGACAGTGCCAGCAGCTCAGCTAAAAGCAGTAGCAGGGCCACACACACAGCGCAGCAGTGGGAAGCCAAGGACCCGGACAGGGTGGGAATAACCCGGCCCCATTACAGACTCCATGGACAGTACTCAGCTGAATTACCATCATCTTCAGTAAAGACCTGGAAAACTGCAAAACTGTGAGTCTGTGTGTTAATTGCACCCTTTGCCCTATATTCAACAGCAGAGATCTCCACCTGCAGAACCGACCACTGCTTTCATCACAAGCTGAGAGACAAGGCTGCAGCAGCAGGAAAGTAAGTGAATTGCATCTATTACGAGCCCTAACTCCCCTCACAAGCAACCACCGTCTCCACTATTATCCCGACCCTGCAGCATCTATAGCATCCACCATAGACTTTAACTATCACTGCCCAGGGGAACCCAGCTCTACCCGAGTAGAGCTATTACATCTCCAGTTGCCAAACATCATCCCCGGAGGTTCTGCAGCAGCGGTGGTCACCCTGACCACAACCCGTGGGTGGCGTCACAACAAACTTTATCCCCTGTATATATTCCCTTTTACTTGCAGAACCCGGGACACGGTCCGGACCAGGCCCTCCGTGACATCCCCAGCAGCAACCCGGTCCGGTACCGAGTACCCCATCCCAGTGGGCTCCACACAGCCAACAGTCTAATGTGTAGTGTGGTTGTGGCAAACTCATTGAGATTGAGATGTTGATTCCACATATCTAATTCATGTTTGCCGTTGACATTGCACTCCTGAAGATGACCTGCTGCCAACGTGTCTGCTTTCTCATAGGGAAATAGTTATTCTCCTTATGGAGATCAATCTTCCTGCCAGCATGAGGAGTCTTTTAGCCACAATGCTCCTCTGGGAAACATGCAAATTGTCATTTCAGTGAGGAAGTAAAGTAGCAATCCTAAAAGTCATAATTGACTCTTTAATAAGCCTTTTAAGATGATTTAGGATTTGTGCCAGATCAGAGCCCTAATCTGCAGATGCTGCGTTTCAAGGTGACTGCCCCTCATCAGTGCAGTGTATCTGGATTTAGCCTCTCATACAGCCAGATTAGAATCCCATACGCTGCACTGATGAGGGGCAATCACCCCGAAACACAGCGTCTGCAGATTGAGGCTCTGATCTGGCACAAATTCTAAGTCATTAAAAGGCTTGTTAAAGAGTCGTCTTATGACTTTTAGGATTGCTACCTTCAATAGGTGGCACTAGAGTGCATCTACTTCCTCACTGAAATGACAATTTGATTTCTCATAGAGGACACAGGAGAACTTGGCCAAACAAGTGCTCCTGTGTATGGGAGAGTCAGCGGAGGTAGCTGTTGGCAGGAAAATTGGTTTAATCATCAATTGGCTGGCAGCCATCTAAAGTGTATAGCCGATTTAGGATAAGCTATCGTTATCAGATCATGGGGGGCTGAGATGAGCTCCAATACTACACAAATTTGAATGACCTTTGTAGCACCGTTAATGCAATTGCTCAACCCATCCTATGGTTTTTGGCACTTTTCTTGAAGAATGTTGCAAACCACTTTCACGGATGATTTGATTATTTAGAAATTTTTTTACTAATCTGTATGGAGATGGACATCATAATGTTTCTGCAGGTGTTGAACCTATTCTTAATGTTTATATGCTTGGACTGGTAATATCTTGTAAGCATCATCCAATGACATGTTGAAGCTAGCACAAACACTAAACGTCTATTGACTGATGTAGATGTTTGAAATGTCACTACAGTACATTTTTTACCTTCACCTATTATTGCTATTACTATTTATTTATATAGGACCATTAATTCCATGGTGCTTGTACATAAGAAAAGGTTACAAACAAAACAAGTGAAAAACACAGTGAACAAGCTGTGAACGACTGTACAGAGGGGAGAGGACCCTGTCCTTGCAGGCTTACATTCTATAGGGTAATGGGGAGGGAGACAGTTGGTTCGGTCAGTTCTGATGGTGGTGGAGCGCCATGGTCGGGGGTGGTGGAGAATCAGGTCCGGTGGTGGTGGAGCGCCAGGTCTGGTGGTGGTGGAGCGCCAGGTCTTGTGGTGGTAGGAAAACTTGTGGAAACATATGGATATTGTTCACTCTCCTAAACTACATATAAGCACTGTGTTTATTTACCCAATTCTGTTAAAAATTCTGTAGCGATTTATTCCATCTTGCATTTTATTGCAGTGAAGACTCATTTTCTATAATCATATCTACGCTTTACATTTGATACATATGCCAGTGAATCGGACAGGCCTGGATCGGATTTGCAAACAGAACCGGAGGGCACATATGCCCTCCGGTCCGGTTTGCAGCCGGCTTCCTCTGATTGCAGCCGCAGCTGCTAAAATTTCATGATTGCGGCTAGCTGCGGTCCTGAAATCAGCACAGTGGACAGCTCCTGGTGCTGAAGTTCAGCAGCGCTCGCTGCTAAACTTCAGCACCCGGCGTCTAGCTCCCGCATCCGATGTTATGTCAGATCCGGCGCCATAGACCCCCATGTTAAGGGGCGCCGGATCGCGCTGGATCTGGGAGCATCCAATTTTATACGATTTTTCCCCCAGACACAAAAACATTGTTTGCAACGTTTTTGTGTCTGGGAGAAAAATCCGAATGCTGCTAGATTCTCCCGGACAGATGGAAACCGGATGGCACATAGCTGCCATCCGGCTCCATCCGGCCCCATAGGGCAACATTATGGCATAATCGGGTCCGGGGCTGTCCGGTTCGCACCGGACAGCCCCAAACCTGATCCTGCCACGGTGTGAAGCCAGCCTAAGACAGCACAGCAGGTTATAGAGCCCACTGCATCTGCTAAGTGCGTGACTAAGGCATTTCCCAGTAAGTAAAGTCTAAGACGTGGCGTAAGCAGAGCCTATGTACAGGTGTATTTAAAGTGATCCAAAACCCAGAAATTGACCCCCCCCGTATCTTTAGACCTGTCCCTGCACCCCCTCTTATCATTTCTAGCCATCCCTTTTGCAGAAAAAATCGCTTTTGTAAAGTAAGAGAAAAGGTTATAATACTTTGACCTGTGTGAGTTCTCTCTTTCTGTGGAAGCCGAGATGGGACGGGCCTGTCTGCTGCTGCCTGGTAATTATGCATGCCCCTCTCTGCTTCTAAGAGCCTGGCCACGTCATGAAAGGGGGCGGGGCTCCGGCATGACGCGTATTAGCCCCGCCCCTTTCATGACGCGGCCAGGCTCTTAGAAGCAGAGAGGGGCATGCATAATTACCAGGCAGCAGCAGACAGGCCCGTCCCATCTCGGCTTCCACAGAAAGAGAGAACTCACACAGGTCAAAGTATTATAACCTTTTCTCTTACTTTACAAAAGCGATTTTTTCTGCAAAAGGGATGGCTAGAAATGATGAAGAGGGGGTGCAGGGACAGGTCTAAAGATACGGGGGGGGTCAGTTTCTGGGTTTAGGATCACTTTAAACTGTAAAGTCATCCTGAATGAGGCCTCCTAGGAAGGCTCGTTTCTCAATATTCAAAGTGTAAACAGGCTTTCACTCGATGAAAGAGCAAAATGCCCATTAGTCAGATTAAATTATTTTTAACCCCTTACCAACATATGATGTACACTTACATCATAAACCTGTTCCCTGAATTTGATGCAGCTCAGGAACTGAGCCTGCATCTTTATCAGGAGATGAACACTTTTATTCAGCCATCATCTGCCGCTAACAACCACAAATGGAGTGGAGCTTCACTTTCAGGTATGTGCACATGTTGAGTATTTGGTGAGGGTTTTTTTTACCTTATTATCTGTCAGCCAAAGCCGAGACCCTTGTTAAAAAATGAGAAGTGGTGCACACATTTCTATTGTACTCTTGGTTTTGTCTTACAAATACAGAGTTAAAAGACTCACCAAATACTCTACGTGTGCATGTGGCATTAACCTCTTAAATATCACTGTCAATCTGTGACAGTGGTATTTATAGTGTGTATCCTGCTGGGGGTGTGCTGTGCTAACCACCCATTGACACTCCCACAATGTGATCACAGGGCACTGATTGGTTGCCATAATAGCCAGGGGTCTGCTGAAGACCCCCATGCTTATCATGATGATAGTCCTGAGAAAACAAGCCCGTGGCTGGGTTTCAAATGACACCATGATTTTTGCTATATACAGCAATACTGTGGTGTATATATATATATAGCACACACAATCAGATGATTGCAGGATCAAGTCCTGTAAAAGGACTAATACAATACAAAAAAATGAATAAAACAATAAATAAAAGTTTGAATTATTCAATGTTTGCCACTCATGAAAAATTAAGAAAAATGTAAAAATGCACATATGTGGTATGTTAATGTTTGTAAAAGGTCGATCTATTAAACCCAATGAATATACTAGAATTGCAATTTTTTACCACCGCAAAGCCAATAAAAAAGTGAAATAAAAGGCGATCAAAACATTGTAATAATGAGCGCTGTAAATAAAAATAAAAACAAAATACCGTATATACTCGTGTATAAACCGACCCGTGCATAAGTCGACCCCCCTACTTTTGCACCCAAAACCTGGGAAAACCTATTGACTCGTGTATAAGCCGAGGGTGGACCCCAGCACAGGTATACAGCCCCCAGCAGTGTGGTATACAGCAGCCTCCCCAGTGGTATATACAGGCCCCAGCAGTGTTACAGCAGCAGCCCCAGCGGTGTATACAGTAGCAGCCCCAGCGGTGTATACAGCAGCAGCCCCAGCGGTGTATACAGCAGCCTCCCCAGTGGTATATACAGCAGCAGCCCCAGTGGTGTATACAGCAGCAGCCCCAGTGGTGTATACAGCAGCAGCCCCAGTGGTGTATACAGCAGCAGCCCCAGTGGTGTATACAGCAGCAGCCCCAGCGGTATATACAGCAGCAGCCCCAGCAGTATATACAGCAGCAGCCCCAGCAGTGTATACAGCAGCAGCCCCAGTGGTGTATACCGCAGCAGCCCCAGTGGTGTATACAGCAGCCTCCCCAGTGGTGTATACAGCAGCCTCCCCAGTGGTATATACAGGCCCCAGCGGTGTATACAGCAGCAGCCCCAGTGGTGTATACAGCAACAGCCCCAGTGGTATATACAGCAGCAGCCCCAGTGGTGTATACAGCAGCAGCCCCAGTGGTGTATACAGCAGCAGCCGCAGTGGTGTATACAGCAGCAGCCCCAGAGGTATATACAGCAGCAGCCCCAGAGGTGTATACAGCAGCAGCCCCAGTGGTGTATACAGCAACAGCCCCAGTGGTATATACAGCAGCAGCCCCAGTGGTGTATACAGCAGCAGCCCCAGAGGTATATACAGCAGCAGCCCCAGTGGTGTATACAGCAATAGCCCCAGTGGTATATACAGCAGCAGCCCCAGTGGTGTGTACAGCAGCAGCCCCAGAGGTATATACAGTGGCAGCCCCAGTGGTATATACAGCAGCAGCCCCAGTGGTGTGTACAGCAGCAGCCCCAGAGGTATATACAGCAGCAGCCCCAGTGGTATATACAGCAGCAGCCCCAGAGGTATATACAGCAGCAGCCCCAGTGGTGTATACAGCAGCAGCCCCAGTGGTGTATACAGCAACAGCCCCAGTTGTGTATATAGCAGCAGCTCCAGTGGTGTATACAGCAGCAGCCCCTGTGGTGTATACAGCAGCAGCCCCAGTGGTACAGAGGCGCCCCCCCATGAGTATACAGGCCCCCCCCATCAGTATACAGGGCCCCTTCTTGCTGCGGTAAACCTGTAAAGTAATAGATGATTATACTTATCCCTGTCGCTGTCCCGCCGCCGCCATCGCGCTCCTAAGCCGCCATCGCGATCCTCCAGATTCATCCGTCTTCCTCCTCCGGTGTGGGCGCAGGCAATGACGTCATTGTCTGTGCGCCGGAGAAGGAAGACGGATGAAGCCGGATGCAGCCGGAGGAGCGCGATGACGGCGGCGTCGGGGATAAGTATAATCATCTATTACTTTACAGGTTTACCGCAGCAAGGGGGTCCCCCTGTATACTGATGGGGGGACCTGTATACTCATGGGGGGGCGCCTGTGTACCACTGGGGCATATGACTCGCGTATAAGCCGAGGGGGGTACTTTTCAGCCCAATTTTTGGGCTGAAAATCTCAGCTTATACGCGAGTATATACGGTAATTGTAGAATTGCAATTTTTTTTCGCTATTTCATCATACTTTGAATATTTTATTTCGTTTGCAGTACATCACATGATAAAATAAATGCAGTCATTCAAAAGTACAACTCAGTGGTGTTTCTCCCTTCTTCTTGACACTGCGCTGTTTCTCATTACCTTCCTAGCGCGGCCCAGCACAGAGCCCTTCGTCGGTCCCCATGGGTCTCTGCAGAGGTAGTCCTTTACTAAAGGGCTCATGACCCTATACGGGGCCCTTTGTGGGAAATATGCCAGGGGGAACTCACGTCCCTCTGGTTTGGCGGCTCAGGGCTGAACTCCTGCACCGCTCTTGGAGCCGGTCCTCCATTGTTGGACTTGGTCCCTCCGAGCCGGGTGCCATGCCAGTCCAGATTAGGATGTTAACTAACACCTGGGGATCCCCCTTGAGTCTGGGTCACCTCTCTTTAGGTGCCCTCCTCTGCACCACTCGCAGGGTCCCATCTTTTTCTCTTTCTCCTCACGACCTGGCTAACTACTTTTCCCGCTCTTCACTACCCACCTAAGACTCCTCCCTCCGGGATCGGTTTCCTAGCAACGGGTTAACCAATTGATCCCCTGGCTCTAGGTGTGTGAATGCGTGTGATGAGGGCCACAGATTAACATCCCAATCCCTTGGTCACAGGGATACCACACAGTTTTTCTGGGTGCAGTACCCCTCCGTGGCGCACCGACCAGTGGGGCACCACATACATCAGGAAGATCTGGAGTGTAGCACTCTGGCCAGAGGAACCCTTCTCCAGAGTACAGGGAGATCAGGCCCTATCTGGCCGCCACCATCCTCCTATACCTCACACTCATACTTATCCGGCCCGTGCTCCATCGATGCCCCCTCTGGCTGCAGCAGCTTCCCGGCCTCTCTCCTCTGCCTTCTCACTTTCAGGCTGCGGAGGAATAAGTATAGGGCATGCGTGCCACTGTCAAAAGAGTTAAAGAACCAGTACACCCTTTTCTGTAATTCCCTCTCAGCAAATCGCTGAAAGGTCTGTGTATACTTAAGGCCCTCACTTCCCTTAGGAGGTGCCAGGGCAATTTTGTTCATTGCTTAATTGCCAGTTTCATGTGCCTGACCAGCGCCAGGGTAATTGCTTGTCTTGTCAGATTTCTAACGCCCTGTGTCTCTTGCTTTCAGTGCTGGACTCCAGTCTGCTTGCCATCCAATCGCAGATCCTGACAACACCCTCTGACCATCTGGGCTGATTCTTGGATTCTTCCAGCAGCTCCAGTTCCTCCACTGGTTTTCCTTCCCTGGTTCCCTGGACCCCTCGCTTCTTTCCCTCCGGCATCTCGGGTCCCCTTAGATCTGACCCTCTAGTCGTTTGTTGGTCCACTTGAGCCTCTGTGGCTGTGCCGGAACAATCCCTGTACAGGGGTCTGCTCTTTCGTGCTCCCTCGGGGGAGTTGAGTGTTTAGGCACAGAGGACTTTTCTTGTGGGGTTCCCTGTCTTTGTTTTCTAATAAAGGCTTGTCATTTATCTAACGTTCTTGTCCGGCTAGTTTCTGGATTCAGCTTTCACAGTATCATCTGTGGTCAAGTGGGTCCACTAACCTCGCTCTGCCTGCCCTGGCGTGACATCAAGATTCTACGTTCACCTTTCCTAGATTGGCACAAAATGTAAAAGCGTCTTTTTGGCTTGATATGCAGACAAAGCAAACAAAGGTAGCCAGTCATTTGGTTATAAAAGTCCATTTTATTAGTACAGTTCAAAACATTCCGAGTACATTACAAATATTGCATCACAGCAAAAACCGGCACGTTTCAGACACAGAAGTGGAAACTACACATCCTATTCCGGCAGAGACAATAGTTCTGACATTTCTACATGTTTTACAAATATTCTGCTGGCTCTGCAGGGGATGGGATTTGGGTTTTTGTCCGGAACAAAAGCTTATAAAATGAAATTCTTCATAAATTCTTGATAATACAGTGTAATCAATGCTCATTGGGGACTGACAGAAGAAATCACTAAATATCATGTCACAGGTTTAAAAGTCATATATCACCAGTATGATGTTAAAAATGGGGACAGGATAATTGTGTAGTTAAATTCATATTTTAACTGTAAGCGTCAATAAAACTATTGCCTAACAAGCAATAAACCAAGTATTTCTACTGAATAAATGTCACTGGCTCCATATTAATCCTTTGTGAGAGGTAACTAGAATGTACTGATCCTGAGAAAACCAGAACTATGCAACCCAAAGCAAAATAAGCCGGCTATATATCAGAAGGGTATAGAAATCTGAACAAAGATAGGCAGAAAGAAAGGGAGATTTTGACTTTTATGAAATTTCATTACATTTTGTAAAAAAGTAAATTCAAAATATGTAATTGGGATGAGAGGTTCTTAGAAATGATTTTGCGACATTAAATATACTTTGTCTAGCTTTAGATGCACTTTTCCTTAAAGTTATATGGACAACAAAGCGTTTTGCCTTTGTTATTAGTGCTGTGAGGTTTTTATTTTTATTGATGGCATTTTAGGGTACTCACTACATTTTGATCACTTTTTATTGTCTTTTTTGTGGGAAGTGCATCCACCAATAAATGTCAAGTCTGGCGTTTTGATTATTTTTTTCTTTTTGACACTTAACGTATAATTTAAATAAAATTCATTTTATATTTTTGTAGATTAGACTTTTACGGACGCGACAATACCAAATATGTTTGTTTTTTGGAAACGCTGATATAAACTTTGATATTCTTAAAATATGATTTTAAATTTTACTAAATATTTTAGTTTCCTAAGTGGATTTGGTCCTGAGAACAGTTGATCACTTTGTCAAAATATTGTGATACTACTGTCAGAGCTTCACAGGGAGGCCAAAAGAGCAGCAACATGACAACCCATCGGCACGCCACGATTGCTTTGCTCCCGATCTTTGTAGCATGACTTAGGCCCCTTTCACATCAGCGTTCTCACTGATGTGCGGCTGATCCGGCATCTGCCGGATTTGCTGCCCAATGGCCGCACTTGTGACCCGGATCCAGCAAGCCCCCTGCATTGTCTATGGGGTTTGCGCCAGATCAGGCACTTGTGGCTGCGAAAATAAAATCGCTGCTTGCAGCTTTTTTTTTTCGCGGCCGAAAGTGCCGGATCCGGCAGATTCAGCGTAACCGCACTTGCTGCCCCGGACCACAAGCTCCAAAGACAATGCATGGGGCTTGCCGCATCTGGGCCACAAGTACAGCAGTTAGGTGGCAGATCCGGTAAATCGTGAAAACGCTGATGTGAAAGGCCCTTACATAGGTTTTCTACGCTAGATTTCTCTGGGAGAAGTCAGTAAAGTATGTACATATATATTGTTTTGCCCTATCTCAAAAAGCAAATCCACAGATAAAGCTGTACCCTATATATGCACAATTTGTGGCACATTTGCTGCCACATATATACCTGCAATTTTCTAGCAAAAATTGCTTTGAAAAAATCATGTCCTAAGTGTGGACGTCTTGTGATGAAGCGGGAGTGAAACACGCGTTGGGGTGTGGGTCCCTATCCATGACACACCCATGCATAAGGTTGATTATATATTTGTTTTACAAGTGCACCTTATTCTTTGTAACTATGGCTACATTATTATTGGACATTATTTTCATAATCATATACTGCCATTTCATATAGTATATTTTGTATTTATAGTGGCTCTATAGACTAATATGGCATAATATGGCATATATAGTACCATGTGTGACTCTACAGACTGTTGCTTTATATAATGTCATTCCATATTGTATATATAGTAAATTATATTATACTATTAATTCAGTTATTTCACATTGCACTTTTTTTTTTGCATTAGACTGCCATAAGTGATGGGTGAACTCACACTGTAAACTTTGGCGTCCATACCGAACACCTAGAAGTCAGTGTTACTGTTTGGGTATGGGTTCGGCTGGGGGGTGTAAAAATAAACAAAAGGGTGATTAAACATCAGCTCATACATTCGAAGTCTGCAAACATGTCCCATCCACTTTGCTGGAACTGTAAAGATGCCGTGTTTTTTATACAACAAAAATATGCAGCATGAAAAACTCATCATGTGAACGGAGCCTTATAGTAATTATTGTGTAATTTTTCTACATGCTTTATAGCACTTTAGAATTGTTTCTATTTAATTGTTCTATTTTCATTTTTTTTACTGTCATTATTTTATATTATTTTTAGGGGGTTTCTTGCTTCATATTCATGGGAAAGCACAATTGTGTCACACATTTTCTTTGAGTCGTTTCTAATAAGGCATTGACCTAATCCCCACATGATATTTAGGTTATAGAGCAGAAGCAATGTCATCATGTTTTACCTCTGACAGTCATTGTGATGTGGCTTTGTAGGCAGAGAACACATTAGGGCTAACGTAGTGTATGCCTCGCCCGGGCGCTCCTATGACGCAGCAATCAATGTATTGATCCACACCGCATAGCTGATGGTTTTAATAGTCATACGGACGTTTTTTTGTGAAAACAGCAGATCACACCGGATGAGTCCATAGTTTGGAACAATTTCTATGACAGCAATTTGTTTAGAGTAAACAAAAAAGCCTTGACGTACCCTAAAATACCATAGTTTATTACTAGAGCAAACATATCCTTGACGCCTTCTGGCACATTTACTGTTCTGATAGATGGTACTTAATGGCTGGCCTGTTAACCCTCTAGATTCCACAGTCAATCGCAGCCACTGCACCTAAGCAGTATATCAGAGGATGCCGATTTCCTCTGAGGGCAGATAAGGTGCCGCCGTGGTAGCAGGGGGTCTAACAAAGACTACCATGATCATGACTGTCAGGGACCAAAGGTAGAGCCTACTAGAGTGCCAATACCATGGATAATACAAGAAATCAAGGATCAAATCCTACAAGTGCCCATGTCGAGCTAACAAATATAATAAATACCAATAAATACTACAATACATAAAAGATTTTATTATGCAAAAATAGCACAGCACAGCCAAACCATCAAACATTTGTATGACCAAGATAAAATAAATTAATAAAATTAATATGTTATTTATATTGTTTAGTGAACACCTGAAGTGGGTTGTCCACCTTTGGGGATCATTTTCTTTTTTGGGGCTAAAACATATTTTCTATTTTTTTAAAGAACCTTTTGCCTGTTATAGACTTTATCGCTGGCTGCAACATAGGTCAGCTGAGAATCCATTAGTGAATTTGTTCTGACTGTCTGACGGGAGAGTTTACATCTCTCATCTGTTTTTTTGACCTCCTTGCAACTGATGTATGACCGCAGACAACATGAAATTTTAATCAGACTGTAAAGGCCAAATGGTGTAACATTTTTAATGAAACCCAATTCATAAAAAACGTTAGCCTACAATACATACATTTAAAAAAAATAAATAAATAAAAAGAATATTGTGTATCCTTAAAGGTATTGTCTTGACTTCTAATTTTGATGAATAATCCATTTTATGAGGTGTTGCAGTTGTGACTTTATTTACAATATGCAGCTGTCACACTTTGAGCACAGCATTATCAGTCTAAGGCCGGCTTCACACCACGGTTTTCAGCTTTCAGGTTCTGTCCGATTGAACCAGACAGAACCTGATCCGGTTTTGCCCTCATGTGTCCCTATAGTGCCGGATTGGTCCTATTTGGCAATCCGGTTTTGTGTTTTTTGTCCCTGATCAGATTTTGTCCGGTTTTGCACCAGAACAAAAGTGGAGTCAGCATCAATTTTTTTTTCCGGGGCAAAAAAACGAACAAAATCAGATCATCCCGGATCTGGGTCAATCCGGCGCCCATAACATGGGAGTCTACGGCAAAAAATCAGATCGTTACTCAGACCCGAGTTGTTTCAAAGCGCAGGCTCTGATCTGTCAGCCTGTGTGTGCAGTGCTGCTGTCCATGATGCTGAACTCCCAGCTGTGTCTCTGAAATGCTGCTGTCCATGGTGCTGAATGAGCGCGGCAGCATTTCAGAGACACGGCTGGGAGTTCAGCACTATGGACAGCAGCACTGCACACACAGGCTGACAGATCAGCACTGTTGACAGCAGCACAAAAATGAATCCTGCAAAAAACAGGATTGAAGGGCATATTTGTCCACACTTGCTGATCATCCTGGCTGTCAGGTTCTGTCCAGTGGATCCTGCAAAACACCGGACACAACCTGACAGCTGAAAACCATGGTGTGAAGCCGGTCTAAATGGCATGACCCAAATATTTATACCATTGTGCTACAGGTGTCTAAAAGTATGGACAGAACACGCAAGACCAAAGAGGCATGGGACATTGGCTAAAATGAGCAACCTTTGGATGTAGTCAGGGGCTGCATCTAGGGTCAACTTAGAGTATCCCCACTAGTTGTCTGACTCCACCCCTGGTCTAACCCCACCAGTTATCTGACTCCACTCCTGGTCTAACCCCACCAATTATCTGACTCAACCCCGGGTCTAACCCCACCAGTTGTCTGACTCCACCCCTGGTCTAACTGCACCAGTCATTTGAATACACCCCAGGTCTAATATCACCAGTTGTCTGACTCCACCAGTTATCTACCTCCACCCCTGGCCTACCCCCACTCATTGTCTGACTCCACCACTGATCTAACCCCACCAGTTATTTGACTCCACCCCGGGTCTAACCCCACCCATTGTCTGACTCCACCACTGATCTAACCCCACCAGTTACTTAACTGCACCCCAGGTCTCACCCCAACAATTGTCTGACTCCACCAGTTATCTAACTCCACCCGTGGTCTACCCCCACCTGGTGTCTGACTGCACTCTGGGTCTAACCCCACCCGTTGTCTGACTCCACCACTGATCTCACCCCACCACTGGTCCAATCCCACCACTGTTGTCTTCAAAAGAAATCTGGAAATTCAGTATGCTCTACAGGAAGGTTTTAATTGTTCCAAGACAAGCAATATGCAATATTACCCTTATTATAATAAATATTTTAATACGTGTATGTAGAAAAAAGCCCAGGTTTAGATTCCGCGCAGACCACAAAGCAGGAAGGGTATGTTTGATGTCCGTTTATTGGGCTCAATAAACGGACATCAAACGTACCCTTCCTGCTTTGTGGTCTGCGCAGAATCTAAACCTGGGCTTTTTTCTACATAAACGGATTTCTCCCTCACCAGGTGTCTGCAGCGACCAGGATAACAAGGCTCTTGCAGTTTGTTGTGACTCACACAACCCAAAAAGGTGAGTCACACTAATCGGGGGGCATTGAATTATCATCATAGATAAGACCCTATGTGCGCTCCCTTCTCTCTTTGTTTAAATATTTTAATAAATATTAATAAAAAATAACATTTATTATTTTCATGTTCCCTCTACTGATCTAATATTTTTGTCGGTCATCATAGCTGTAAATCCTTGAACCAAAATTCTTAAAAGAGTTTATAAGAAGCCTAAATATTAAAGTCATGCAAAGAGCATACAAAGTAAATACAAAATACACTATATAAAGGAGAGAAAGTAAACCAAAGAAGGACCCAGAATATTCTAGCATTATTGTAGACCGTTGACCCACTGATCAGTTGGGACAAAGGAAGGGCAGCACTGACGTGGGCAGGGTAAGCTCTTTTGTATGTTTGCGCAAAATTTGTTTGCATACAGAAAGCTTTATGGAGAAAAAAAGGAAGCGATTAAACATTAATAATCCTAAAGGTTACATCAGATTATTGACATGAAGATGTGTGTTTGTGAGAAACCGTGAGTTTTATGGTTGATTTTACAGAATCATATGATGATACACCTGCACTAGTTGCCCATGATCATACATCAATAATCACATTTAGCAGAGTAAAAAAACAACCACCACTGATTAAAAGGGTTCTCCCCACTGGACACACCCTTCCCAGATTGAGGTTGGTCTGGAAATCAATTAATGTCTGAGGAAAGCTTTATGTGGTTATTGATTTTCTCTTCTGATACAGGATTTTACAGTCTCAATAATACATGTGACCTTGTACAAGATGTTCACACTCTCTACTTTGTTTTACACTGAAGGAAGAAATGCCCTCTGCCGCTCTCTGCTCTTCATTTTACATAGGACAACCTGGGAAACTACACAGAACGAGACTCTAGCCTAAACATGTTCAAAACTCATGATCTAATATTGGGACCAAGGCTGTGTTCACACACAGCGTAATAGCTGCGTTTTGAGATGACCCGATTTTAGTGCAAAACTGCACCAAGAGTGGATTCTCACAGATCGCAGCGCTCTGTGTGTACGCCGCTGTGCTTTTCTTCCTGCACATGTACTTACCTCGCCGTGCTTCCCCGGTGACCGCCGGCAGTGATCTCCTGTCAACCCCGCTGGGCTGCGTTGGGCGCGACCTCTAGGACCCCGCAGCACCATGTGACCAGGTGATGTTTCTCAGTCATATGGTGCTGTCTAAACTCCTGCACATGTCCAACGGTCTCGGGATGAAGAGAGTCTCTCCGGGGGAACGCAGCGAGGTGAGTAAAAGCGCAGGTGAAAAGCGCAAAAATAATCAACATGTTCATTCTCTTTACGTATCTGTTTTTCAGACCAAAAACGGATGCATAATAAGCGCAGCGTGGGAATGGACAACAGTGAAATGCATTGACTTGGCTGGGACAGCTAACAGCAATGCATTTCACTGCATTCCACTGCACTTGCGCATCCACAAAATAGTGCTGTGTAAATGCTAAAATACGCAGTGTGTGAACCCAGCCTTACAGTACTGGAGGCAGAGACACTAACAGTGAGACACACTTTCACTCATCCAAAAGAAAATTTTCCCTGCCTAAAAAAACTCGAAACATTTTTTCCAGATATGTACTAATATATAACTATTTATTGGTGAAAAAAAGAAAAGTAATTTTTTGTACAAATACTACAAATTTATATTGCAAAATCAATTATAATTACATTACCAATTTTGCATCAAACAGCAAGCTCTATTTTTTTTAGGATATGTTCACAAGTGTTGAAATTAAATAAATCAAGGGTCAAGAGCTTCCACTGTAATTCTATTATCCAAGTGCAAACTTAAACTGGAGCTGACCCAAAACTACCCTCTACCCTGATGTCCAGATTCCCTAATAGCACAGATGAAAAGGGAAGAGTCTTTATTGTTACATAAGGATAATTTTTCCTCATTCTAAACAAATGGATGAGCATCTAAGGCTGCGTGCACATGATCTGCGTTTGGTGCTGGGTCGCTTTGCCCTCGCTTCCATCTCTGCTGCAATAAATTAACATGCTGCGGAGATGCGGCAGACAACCCACATTGCAGCTGAAAACACACTATGGAGGGGAGAATCAAAGTGAGCATGGGATTACTAGAAATCCCACCCAGTAGGCTTGAACTGTACAATGCAGTGGTAATATGCTGCCAGTTCGTGCGCATTAGTATTGTAATTGGGTTGTCATTAAAATGGCGCCGGAGCCAGCGTATACATATACCAAGGTGTTTGGCGCCATTTTATTGAAGACACTGTGGAGACAAATATGAGCAGCATCAGCGCTTGTGCAGATTAAATTGTTTTCCATCTTCACACGCGCCTGTCGCTCAAAGTCATCTCTAGTGCTGTCATTAAAATGGCGCTGGAGACCTCAGTACACGCATATGTTCACTTCGGCGCCATGTAAATGATAACACAATTGCACTAACAATGCACACACCCTGTCAGCAGCTGCAATGGTGGTGCAGTGCAAAACTTATATAAAGAAAGGGGGCATACCAGGAAGAAGCAGAAGAAGGAATACATACGAGACCCGACCCACATAATCTCACCCCTGCTGCACTTGTCCATCAACTGCTGCACACATTTCTGCAACTTTGAAAAGTTTTTTTTTGGCAATTCAGCATTTAATATCTCTACTAAAGGTATGATTGGATTCAGCCTGTATGGCACTGCCTTTACCTCCTATATGAAAATCCGGGTACTTGGTTCCCTTTAATGCCTATAAATGGCAACATTTTTTGCAATGCCCGAATGGAAATGATCTGCACCTATTAGAATGTAATATATAAATATGTATATTTTCTGCTCACGGATTACATTTACAGTAAAGCTCCACATTCAGCTAAATTTCCATATAACATACATTTTTAGATTTTAATTTAGGTAGACAAAAAAAATATCTTCTGTTGCAACCTGGAAACCAATAAGGAGCCCCTGTTGACAAGTTATTATTATTATTATTATATTATTATTATTTACAATAGGTATTTATATAGCGCTATTAGGATACATGGCGCTTTACAATTTAGGGGGTAGACAAAGACAAGTAGTCGAAGACGACCACAAACGACGACAAACAATGACGGATCACAAGTAGTCATACGGGTACAATAGGGCCGGGGATCCTGTCCGCGAGGGCTCACAGTCTAAAGTTGCCATCGTTTTGTTTCTAATTGTGACATACTGTTATAATGCCAATCTGAAGGAATAATAAGTAGAGATGAGTGAAGCTTTCTAAGTTTAGTTCGGTTGTAGAGATGTTGGTACTCTTGGAAGTTCAGGTTCGGGTGGTGCCTGAACTTGACCCTCACCTCATTTGAAGTCACTGATTGGCTGTTCAGCGCTCCACTCACATACAGGCAGACATAAGCAAACCACTTCCGGGGAGCACAGGGATTTTTCATTTTTTTACATTAACGTCCATACTACGGCCAATAGCTCTGTTTTTACCTGGAGTGCGAGCCGATCAAACACTGCAGGCGGCTAGCACTGGACCAATCACCAAGCACACACGATCACAGCGATGCTCGCTCCACTGATTTTCATACATAAATCACCCGAACTTGCCAGAACTGCGAACCCGAACAGGTTCGCTCATCTTCAATAATAAGTCGTTTGGAACTTGGGTCCAGAACAGAACAATGTTTGAGACCTGAGTAGAGACACATGCAACTCCTAATCAGGCAGCTGGCAGTTTCTAACTGAAAAAACTATATCGAAATAAATGTTAAAGGGTTCAGATTTTAGACTTGATGAATAAATCACCAATCAAAGATACCATAAATGAATGAACTTTTATAGTAACTATTGATCCATTTCTTGGCAGGAGCAGCGCAGGTAATTTTTGGCAGGGGCCCGACACATGGTGTTATTAATTATCTCTACCGAATAGTGCGGTCCTCTCTCATTAATAAGTGTGGTAATTACTAAGGAGGGATGTCTCGCACTGACACTTGCTGGAGGGACATTTGGCTTGTATCCAAAATGTCAGCTACAGAT